>JAECXX010000001.1:1377064-2754128 GCA_018153305.1 Drosophila kurseongensis
TCCTCCGCTCGTCCCTGTTCGGGCGCCAGACTGTAAGGATGTTTCTACGGCTGGGATGGAGCTCAGTCTCCCCAGAATCCTTTACAATCGAATTTGTAAATAAGCGGGACGAGGAGAGGCGGGCAACCTGGCCGCAGTCGCCGATCAGTCGCGATGCGCGCGGCGGGCCTTATTGGCGGGTCAGAGCAGGCATTTGGGACTCGGATTTGGCCAGACGCGAACGAGTGAAAGCCGTCACGTGCGTGCCGGAGGAGGCACAGTGGGGGGATTGGCCCGTTCCACTATGTCAACTCCCGCCGCCTGGGGCGCTGTTTCTCGCCCACGCAGAGGAATCGTCTCTAAACATGGACAGAAGTCAGCGGTCCCAGTTCTAGGACAGGCTCCCACTGTTCGGGATGGGTGTGCGTCGGTCGAAACCGAGACGGAAAGCTATGCAAGCGGAAAGAAAACCCGTACTTGCACGCCTTCACGTCTGTGCACGTGGTTGCCACCAAAGTCGAAAACGCAACCGGCTTGGCTTGGGCCACAGTTTGGCACACGCGGGTCGGGTTTGGGTTACTTGGGGCTTGGGTTACTTGGGGCTTGGGTGCGTCGACCGGAAATCGAGACGGAAAGCTATGCAAGCGGAAAGAAACCCGTACTTGCACGCCTTCACGTCTGTGCACGTGGCTGCCACCAAGGTCCAGTTGCGCAGAGGAATCTTCTCGAAAACGCAACCGGCTTGGCTTAGGCCACTGTTTTAGCACACGCGGATCAGGGCTTTGAGGGTCAGGGAAGAAATAAATCCAACTCGGTGTATGTTCGCTGTTCTTATTGTCCGTGTTTTTGTTTTATTTTTCTTGGTTATCTTTTTGGGCTTTTCTTCCTCTTTTCTATATGTTTATTTTCCCTAGCCGCACTATTTTCTTTCCCTGTCTCTCCCTATCTCTCTCGCACTCTACTCACTAGGGTCCTTCGTCCTGATCCTTGATGTCCTGCGTGTCCTTGGTGTCCTTGCGTGGTTTTTCTCTGCTTCGATGTTTAGTCTTTGACTTGTGGCGAATGAAAGAGACCGGGACTGGCAGCCGCCGGGCTTATATAGCCAGCCGGGCTCCCGCTTCTCAACACTGGAAACGTGCGTAGATCGCCTAATCCGATCGTGTGTAGATCGCCTAACCCGCTGAGTAGAGCGCCTGATCAGCTGAGATCCTAATTAACACACTAAATAACGCCTGTTTGAACTACCGGCTAACGGCCGATTAACACACTAAATAACGCCTGTTTGAACTACTGGCTAACGGCCGAAGTTTTGAACTTAACGGCTCTTTCGGCTTCTTGCCTGCCTCCGTGGCCTATCCTAACTTAGTACTAGTTTTTCTTATTATCTACCAATATGTATATGTATATCTTAAATTATTATCTTATTATTTTTATCTTATTATCTACCAATATGTGTATGTATATGTATTAAATGATTAAAATCTTCGCAAGCATTTCTTTATATGGATGACTTAATAGTCATAGGATGTTTCGAAAAACATATGCTCAAGAACTTAACTGATGTTTTCGAGAAATGTGGGCAACACAACCTAAAGTTACATCCTGAAAAATGTTATTTTTATATGCACGAAGTCACATTTCTAGTACATAAGTGCACAGATAAAGGAATCTTGCCTGACGACAAAAAATACGACGTCATTCAAAATTATCCAGTCCCACATAATGCGGACAGCGCTAGAAGATTCATTGCATTTTGCAATTATTACAGTCGGTTTATAAAAAATTTTGCTGAATATTCCCGTCACATAACAAGATTATGTAAGAATGGACAACTGAATGCCAAAACGCCTTCGAACATCTTAAATCAGCATTAATAAGACCAACTCTGTTACAATACCCAGATTTTAGCAAAGAATTTTGCATAATTACAGATGCTAGCAAACACGCTTGTGGAGCAGTCGTAACACAAAACAAAAATGGACAACAGCTTCTAGGTGCGTACGCATCAAGATCTTTAACAAAAGGTGAAAGCAACAAGAGCACAACAGACAACAGACAACTAGCAGCTATTCATTGGGCAATAACACATTTCAGACCATATATTTATGGTAGACACTTCACTGTCAAAACAGACCACAGAGCAGTTACCTACTTATTTTCAATGGTAAACCCCAGTTCCAAATTAACACGAATGAGACTTGAATTAGAGGAATATAATTTTACGGTAGAGTATCTAAAGGGTAAAGATAACTATGTAGCCGATGCGCTATCAAGAATCACTATCACTGACTTAAAAAACATACAATCCAACAATATGATTCTGAAAGTCACTACCAGAAACCAAAGTAGACAAAAATCTTGCGCAGGAAAAGAACAAATAGAATTGCATAAGCAATCTAAAGATAAAGCTCCAAAGGCCAAAGTATATGAAGTCATTAATAATGATGAAGTACGTAAATTAGTGACCTTGCGTGTAAATAATAATATGTGTTTATTTAAACACAAAAAGAAAATTAAAACAAGATATGATGTAAGCGATTTGTATACTAATGGAACCATTGACTTAGGTCAATTCTTTCAAAAACTTGAAAAGCAGGCCGGTATTAACAAAATCAGCCAACTTAAAGTGGCACCGTGGGAAAATATCTTTGAACATGTTTCAAATGATAATTTTAAAAATATGGGCATTAAAATATTAAATTCATTGAGAGTAGCGCTACTCAACCCGGTGACCGTAATAAAAAATAATAAAGAAAAAGAAGCTATATTGTCTACATTCCATGATGATCCAATACAAGGAGGTCACACAGGCATTACAAAAACCTTGGCCAAGGTCCAGAGACACTATTACTGGAAAAATATGCCTAAAGACATAAAAGAGTACATAAAGAAATGTCCTAAATGCCAAAAGTCTAAAACGACTAAACATACCAAGACCCCATTAACTATAGCCGAAACTCCACAAAGAGCTTTCGATAGGGTAATAGTGGAAACAATTGGTCCACTACCAAAATCTAATAATGGAAACGGATACGCAGTAACACTCATCTGCGACTTAACTAAATATCTAGTAGCTATACCAATACCAAATAAGAGTGAATATAAAAATTCAATTATTGAAGATCTATGTAAAAATCTAAATATTATAAATATAACTTCAACTGCACATCACCACCAGACTGTAGGTACCGTGGAGCGAAGCTACAGAACACTCAATGAGTTCATACGTTCATACATCTCAGTTGACAAAACAGATTGGGATGTATGGCCACGATACTTTGTTTATTGTTTTAATACGACCCCCTCTATGGCACATGACTATTGTCCATATGAGCTAGTTTTTGGTAAAACTTCAAATTTACCAAAACATTTTAATTGTATAGATAACATAAAACCCCTTTATAATATAGAAGACTATGCTAAGGAAACAAAATTTAGATTAGAACAGGCATTTAAGAGAGCTAGACTAATACTAGAATCCCATAAGCTAAAGCAAAAAATTAGTTACGACAAAAATACTTTGGATTTTGATTTAAGAATAGGAGATCGGCTTTTATTGAAAAATGAAACAGGAC
Organism: Drosophila kurseongensis; assembly: GCA_018153305.1. Classification (NCBI taxonomy): domain Eukaryota; kingdom Metazoa; phylum Arthropoda; class Insecta; order Diptera; family Drosophilidae; genus Drosophila; species Drosophila kurseongensis. The sequence continues at coordinate 1,380,619 of JAECXX010000001.1, forward strand.
ATAAGCTAGATTTTAAATATACAGGTCCCTTTAAGGTAGAACAAATAGGAGATAGAGATAACATAACTGTATCAAACAAAAAAAATAAAAAAACAACAAGAACACAAAGATAGATTACAAATTTTTATTTCATAATCAATTTATTTCTTTTATAAATATATCACGTATGGCCATACATAAGATAAGCATTTATAAAGTAAAAGTATATATATATAAAAAAAAAAAAAAATTACATTATATTTTTATACCCGTTACTCGTAGAGTAAAAGGGTATATTGTATTCGTGCAAAAGTATGTAACAGGTAGAAGGAAGCGTTTCCGACCCTATAAAGTATATATATTCTTGTTCAGGATCACTAGCCGAGTCGATCTAGCCATGTCCGTCTGTCCGTCTGTCCGTCTGTCTGTCTGTCCGTCTGTCCGTCTGTCCGTCCGTATGAACGCTGAGATCTCGGAAACTATAAAAGCTAGAAGATTGGCATTTTGCATGCAGATTCTAGGAGTTCCTACGCAGCGCAAGTTTGTTTCAAAAAGGTGCCACGACCCCTTTAACGCCCACAATCGCTTATATACGATTTCGGAAAATATTTCGGAAAAGTAAAAATGCAGTTTTATTGTGTTTATCAATACCTATCGAAATGTAGAAGAAATTTTTCAAATCGGACCATTCGTTAAAAAGTTATGCGTGATCAAAGTTTCTATCTCCATCTCCCTCGCACTCCCTTTACCTGTGTAACGGGTATCTGATAGTCGGGGCACCCGACTATAGCGTTCTCTCTTGTTATTTCTATATCATTTCTTAATTTCTATAAAATTCATAATTAAATTAGAAAATAACTCCATTATATTACGTTATTTTTCAAAAGGAGGGAGATGTAGTATGCACATATATGTATCGAGCACCAAGTGTACCAAGAGAACTAAAAAGTGTACACATTGTAACACTTTGTTGCAGTGTTTACGTAATTCAAGGTCTCGGTCCTAAACCTAAGTGGCCGAAACACATCCCGATCGCTAATCCTTGTACTGCAGACAGAAAGTGCAAGTGTCGGCATAAATGTAACACGAGCGGACCTCATGTATGTACATATACCTCCGCGCTCCAGCCTAAGTGAGCATAGCTATATACTTAAGAATACATAACCGTCTCTCCGCTGCCGCTGTTGGCAGCGCAGCTACGAGACTTAGACCTCGTTAGCTTCTAAGTCAATTTGTCAAAATAAGAAACTCTTTTGAGCTCAGAGCGGCAACAACGGCTGCTCTGCTCCAAATATAAATTAAATAAAAATCATTAATGAAGAATACCAAAAAGAAACCGAATCGGACTCGTATTATTGGAGGAACATGGATCGAAGCAATTTAACCTATTACACCTCTCTACTTGCCCATTTGAGGTGCCATGTAGGGGTGGAGCATTAGAAATGGTGATATTAAAGTGGTTTGGCAAAATTGATTTAATGGTTTCAGAGTTTAGTGATCTTTCATAATCGCAATAGATTGTTTTTGTTTTTGAAAAAAATGTATTATGTGTAGTAAAGGGGCCTTAATGTCCACAATAGCCCTCGATGAGATAGCTTGCACTGTGGTGAATTTCGAGAATTTATCTACGCAAGTGAAGACAATGTATTGCGTTTACTACCTCAGTGTTTACGAGATCTTGTAGTGCGTTTAGTAGGTTTCCCCGATTAGGAGTTCTAATTATATGCCTCACCTTGCTCTTAAACAAGATGAATGTGTCCACCGAGAAGCTATTTCCGTCCTCAATTATTGTTTAATTTCGGAAACAGTTTACTGGGTTGTCAGTTGTATCAATCATGTCCGTTAGCGACTGTTCGCTATGAATGGTAGCTGCATCTGATTCCGGTCCGTCCTCTAGGTCGTTTATGTTCTGGCGGGATAATGCGTTTTCCTTGCCTGGCTTGTGAACCAGTTTTTCGCCATGATCATCAATAATCCCCTTCCAGCGACTTAACTTCGCGTTGGGATTTATGTCTGAGCGGCAAAGGTTAGTGGCTGGTGATCGGTAAAGATCTGGAAGCCTTTTACTCCGTATAGGTGATTCCGGATGTTTTTTAGTGACCAAACAATGGCGAGGAGTTCTCGTTCATTGGTCGTAATTTTTTTCGCAGTCACGTAGGGCACGTGATATCATGGTGATTGGGCGGCCATCCTGGGATGGCACCGCTCCTAAACCAAAGCCTGACGCACCCGTTGTCTGGATATGACAGCAGAACATCCTCTGACGCCAAAAAAGCTTCTTTCTGTTTTTTGGTCATATTTATGTCAATTTTCCTGGTCTGGTATTTGCAGGCTTTCCCATTTTTTCCCTTTAGGATATTTGGCAGGGATCTTGCGATTGTCGTGAAGTTTTTAATGAAGCACCTGTAGTAGCTTGCTAACCCCAGGAAGATTCTGAGATCGAAAAGCCTTTTTGGTTGGGGAAATTCGTTTATGGTTTTTACCTTTTTCAGGTGAAGTACTCAAAACTCTCTAGGAGTTTGGTTAATACCCAACCCACGTCTTTAACGTGGTCCTCCTTTGTCTTGGAGAATATTATGACGTCAACTACGTTCACGTAGCTGAACTTGGAGATTCCTTCTCTTAACACGTCATCGATGGCCATTTGAAATATGCTTGGGGCGTTTTTGAGTCCGAATAACAATCTGCAGAATTCGTACTTTTTTTTTTTTTTTTTCGCGCGGAATCCCACGGCTTACTTACCCGCCCAACCGACCGAGGGGCGCAGCCGTGTATCGTACGGCACGATTCGCGAGAAGATAAACGCAAGATAAGGAAATATAGGTAAAAGTCCGGGGAAAACAGTAATAGTAAGATCAATTTTGTGCCAATGAAGCTAGTATTAATCGTCTTAAGAGCGGCAGAGAGTCAAGATTTTAGATTATAGGAACAAATTTATTTTAGTCAGAACACAATACTCTGAAAGGCTCATGCAAGGCATTGTTAGATCTACAATGATTTAATATTAATTGGCACAGAAAAGTCGGGGGAGTCAATATAACCATGTATAAGGTTATAAATGAAGACAGTACCAAGCATCGTTCTACGGTTGGCTAGGGAGGGTAAATTAATCAACAGAAGTCTACTAGAATAATAAGGTAAGTTAAGATTTGCATCCCAGTTTAGGCGACGTACTGATTCAATACGACCAATATGAATTCCGTATTGCGGACTCCAGACGGGAGACCCATACTCCAGAATCGGACGGACTAGCGAAATAAATAAAGTTTTAGTCAAATAAGGATCATCAAATTCTTTTAACCACCTTTTAATAAATCCAAGCACTCCTCTGGCTTTATTAACCATGGACGAAATGTGGTTTGAAAATTTAAGTTTAGGGTCCAAGAGAACGCCAAGATCGTTTACAAGAGTTATTATATCCAAGGAGCTGCCATTTAATGTGTAAGTCGCGTATATCGGATTGACCCGATAAAAAGTCATCAGCTTGCACTTGGATGCGTTTAAATTTAGTAAATTATCTCGTCACCAGTTTTGAAAATTATCTAGATCGGATTGCAAGTCTAAATGGCAGGAAATGTCGTTATACTGCAGGCACAACTTAACATCATCTGCGTACATAAGTACGCGAGAATGACGTATAATTGAGGGAAGATCGTTAATAAATAATGTAAAAAGTAACGGACCCAGATGGCTCCCTTGTGGGACACCAGAGGTAACACGGAGAATTTCAGAAATTGAATTTTTAAAAAGGACCATTTGTAACCTGCCATTCAGATAACTTGAAATCCATTTAAGCAGATCAACTGGAAAACCTAACAGTTCAAGTTTTTGAATAAGAAGTAAGTGATTTACAGAGTCAAATGCTTTACTAAAGTCAGTGTAAATGACGTCTGTTTAAAAACTACTATTTAAGCCTTTTATCACAAATGTAGTGAGCTCTAGAAGGTTTGTGATTGTGGATCTACGTTTAATAAATCCGTGTTGACACGGAGAAATGATTGATCTACAAAGGTGCTGCAAATGAGGAGTAATGATTTTTTCAAAAAGCTTAGGAATAGCTGACAACTTAGAAATACCTCTGTAGTTACTGGCTTCTAACTTGTTACCTTTTTTGAAAAGAGGAATAACAAATGATTCCTTCCAAATATTTCGGAATTGGAAAGTTTCTAGAGATAAGGTAAACAACATGTGAAGAGGTTTGCACAGGGCCTTAGCGCAATACCTAAGCACGCACCCAGGAATACCATCGGCTTAATACGAAGAAGATCTAAAAGAAGAGAGCTTTCTGTTAAAGTGGGACAGAATATGAGGTTTGACTTGGACATGGTGTAAGAATAAGGCTGTGATGAATAATCTAAAGTAGAGTAAGTCGTTTGAAAAAATTAAGCAAATAAATCGGCTATTGCCTGATCTGTGGTTGCCGTCATGTTTTCGAACGACAGTGAGGAAGGAAAAGAATTAGATTTACGCTTGGTGCTAACGAAATTATAAAACTGTTTCGGGTCCTGAGAGAACTGGACCTTACAACGGTTTAAGTAACTATTATAACACTGAGCATTAAGCACGGTAAATCTTGACCGAGCACTTAAATATCTAGTAAAAACAGATTGAGAACCGGTATTTTTATATTTCCTAAAAAGTCTGGACTTTACATTTCTTAAGAGTGTCAACTCTTTGCTAAACCAAGGTGATTTATTGGAAATTGACGGATAGTACCACGGAACACAGGAATTAAAACATAAGTTTATTGCAGTGTAAAAAACATTAACTGCATCGGACATATTATTGCATAAGTAAAGATCAGACCAATTAAAGCCAGAAATAAAATTATTTAGCCTCAGAAAGTCTGCCTTGCGAAAACAATATATTCGCTTGGATTTTTCTGATTTTTCTTCTATAACTCTACCCGTATCAAATAAAAATTCGATTGTTGGGTGATAGGGATCTTCAGGTTGCGTGAGTGGTACTACACTGGACAGAAACACACCTTCAGGATTTGATACAAAACACAAATCAAGTAGGCGACCTAATGAATTTCGAACATGGTTTACTTGAGATAGAGATATGTCAAGCAGGCCATCAATAAAATCATGCTGTGCTATAGGTAGTAAGACATTCGATCCATCCTCAGTGGACCAAGTAACTCCAGGTATATTAAAATCACCTAGAACTATCAACTGATCCCTACCGGAAAGCTTATTTGCAACGGACTTAATAACGGATAGGTGATTTAAATAATCAGGAAGTTCAGACAACGGCGAAATATATGAGCAAGTTATGTATATAAAGTTACCAGGAAGCGATAACTTTACACAAATAAATTCAATGGTATTGAATTCATCAAGGTTTGAATCAACTCCAATTAGGACTCCACCTCCCCGTCTAAAGGGACGGTCATACCTATATATTGTGTATTTACCTGGAAAAACTTCGGAGCTAAAGATCTCCGGCTTTAACCAGGTTTCTGTGAACACAATAATATGAGATGCAAAGGAAAGGCTATCGGAATACAATTTAGTGAGTTTGCTACGCAAACCTCTTGCATTCTGATAGGAAAGAAGGAGGTTAGAAGTTAGTTTTTTGAAATTGGTACACTGGTTTGGCCTCGACCAGGAAGTTTTACTCCCACGGGCCCCTTCTTCTTTATCTTAGCCTCGAACTCTTTTACAACCATATTATCCGGCCAAAAGTCGCCCGAGCATATGGCTTCAAAAAGCTCGTTAGGGACAGTTATCTTGAAAGATGAAATGTCTCTAGCATAAGAAAACTTAAACTTTTCCACCTTTACACTATTACAATCGGCTTTAGTTTTGTCTTGTATATAAGACAATACATCAGAAGATGTTTGATCAGGGGAAAGCCGAGAAACGAAAATTTGTTTCTTGAGTGGAACCACTGAAAGGGATTTTGGTGGAGCAGACATTGTTTCTGCAAAACCAACTTGAGCCGGTTGTCCGGACTCAGTAGTCCCTTGTGGTGGTGATGCTACATTCTGAGAGATATGTGGATCCACTAATTGTGAAACCACTACGGACAAATCGGAATTCTTGAAAGTTCCTGGTTGCATGCATTCTGTTACGGATTGTTTGGATACCGAATCTTTTTTAGCTGCTGATCTTAGCAACATTTGAGAGTTTGCTGAAATCAGCTGCTGATCCACAAGAATGCTCTGTTGTGTTTTTGATTTCGGTTGCGCAATGTTCCCCTTTTGCTCCTTACCACCAGAGGCCTTTTTGCGCTTAGGGGACTCTTCAAATAGCTTACGACTATTAAACTGCGAATCCAGCGCAGAGAGGAGATCATCAGCTCGGCGAAAACTATCTCTAGCAACTCCGAAACAGCTAATCAGCCCCATTAGGCTGCCTTTAGTTTGGCGCATGAACGATTTCATCTCGTTCGCAACCTCAACACAATCGTCACAACAAAACTGCAAATTGGGCCCCTTTGAAAGGTCATCACTTGTCCGGCCAGTAAAACCGGCGCACTTTGTGTGCACCATATTTTCACACAGCCAGCAAGTCATATTAGACTGGTCAGCCCTGATTACGAAGCTGCATTTTTTGCAGAAGCAGACTAAATTTTTAATATTCATTTTATCTATTGGAACCACTGTACCAAGAAAACGAATTGACATTTAAGCGAGCAGTTTTAAGTACCGCAAGAGCGCAGAAACTGCACGCTTAGAACTTTCAAAGCAAAGAGAGAAAGAGAGCGGGAGCGTAAATTAGTAAAAGTGCATGCACAAAAGAGAAACGGCGGGGATATAAAAAAAGAAAACACAGATAAGAATTACGAAAACTAAAACAATTTATTAGTATTATTACAAGTGCACTCGCGAAGCGAACGGAGTTTAAATGTATGTTTGAACAACCGGAAGAAAATGAAAATTGTTTTGATAAAACCCACCGATGGGAATAAACGAAACAAAAATACAAAATTCGAAGCGCAGAAAAAAAACACAACCGTTCACTTTGAAAGTCAAAGACAATTGCCGTTGTTTATGGAGAAGGCAGTCTTTTCCCTGTCCTTCTCCGTCAGCTCTATCTGTTGAAAACATGATTTGAGGTCGATTGTTGTAAAGAATTGTGACTCGCTCATGTTCGACAGTATTGTCGAAATTGTAGAGATAAGGTATCTATCATCTACGGTTCACTGACTTAACTTCCTGAAGTCGATAACCAATTGCTTCTTCTTGGCACCATTTTGATCTGTGCCTTATTTGTCTACAACCCCGGTAGGGTTGTTATATGGAGACTTGGATGGCCTTATCACGCCGTCCGCAAGAAGTTCTTTAACCTCCGCATTGACGAATTCGGTTACACCCGTGGGATGCGGGTATGACTCTCTCCGTCAGTTTTAATCGTGACGATCGTGTTTATATTAAATGCCAATGCTTCGTCTGCGTCGGCGAAGGCTTTATGATTTTTTACAATTATTTTGTCGAAGGTGGCTTTAATTGCCAGGGGAACTTCCTCGTCATCGATGTTTACAAAGTTGCCGTTTTCTGCTTTAGTAAACTGGATCTTTTTAGTTCCATTGCTTGTACGCAGGAGATTGCCAGTAAAATCGAGTTTCGCATTTACTTATTTCAGCCCGTCGAGCCCGATAATACCGTCAAAGTCTTTAAGGTTATTTAAAATAAAAAATGGGGTTTTTACGTTAAACGCTGAAGATGGACATTTTTTGTCTATTTTGGTGAAGCTATGTATTGACTTCACCGTGAAAGGTTTCTCCGCCGCCACGATGTCTTTCAGCCCTGGGAGTGGAGTGATATAATTCTTAGAGGTGTCTGTATCTAATAGTTTATTTTATCTCCTGCTACCTTACGCGTAATATAGGGGAGCAGGGACTTTACCCTAAAAAATTACTCATTAGAATCGTAATCTTCGTCGTCGGGTTTTTTCTTCCGGCATGAAGTTTATTATTTATTATATTGTATTCGTGCAAAAGTATGTAACAGGTAGAAGGAAGCGTTTCCGACCCTATAAAGTATAAAGTATATTCTTGTTCAGGATCACTAGCCGAGTCGATCTAGCCATGTCCGTCTGTCCGTCTGTCCGGGTATCTAACAGTCGAGGCACTCGACTATAGCGTTCTTTCTTGTTTTTTTCTGAAACCGTGTTGACTGCCCTTTTTGCCATGTTGTGAGCTGCTTAAATCTGAAGGAGGTATCAACCTCCATTGGCTCCGGCGCTGGCTGGCCCTGATTATTCCCTGTACTATTATATGGCCTCTGACGGAAATAACCATTTTGGTTGTTGGCTCTCTTCTGAGTCCTCACGAAGTAAGGGGTTTTTTTATTGCCCCTAGATTTTGGTTCTGTTCATAATTTTTCCAATCTGCTTGTCGCTGATTGTTTGGTTTATACGTTTTTTTTTTTCGCTGTGCCGGGCAAAAGTAGCCGCAAAGATTGTCTCTTCGTTACTCGATTCAGCTTCTTGCGCTAATGCTAATGCTGACGGCACGTCACGTAGTTGTGCCGGAAAAACGGCTATTTTCAGCGATTTTTTTTAACAGCCGCTGGTCCCCTTACTTTGTTTTTGAGTATTCCGACAGCCTGATAATGGTGGCAGCTTGTCTCCAGGAAACAACATTTTTCTTTTTACCGTCAAATTCTGGCTCGTCACAACGTAGTTTGTGGATCTAACTTAATTTCCTCGAATGATTGACATTATCCTTAACTTTTGATGAGTTTAACTCCCCCATAACTGCGGCTTATTTTTCATCAAATAGATGCTGTGGTTTTGGAGTGCGCCGGCTATGGCGGCCTCCATATTCGCAATCTGTTCTGCTTGCATATCTAGTGATTGTTGCTGGGTTTCCGGGCTTGTGAAGTTGAGAACGCTGTCTCAAATGAGTGCTGCCCTACTGGTAGATGGACAATCTGCCTCAGAATGGTGGTAGTTATACCCTTTACTCGTAGAGTAAAAGGGTATATTGTATTCGTGCAAAAGTATGTAACAGGTAGAAGGAAGCGTTTCCGACCCTATAAAGTATATATATTCTTGTTCAGGATCACTAGCCGAGTCGATCTAGCCATGTCCGTCTGTCCGTCTCTCCGTCTGTCTGTCCGTATGAACGCTGAGATCTCGGAAACTAATTTTGGAATTTTGCATGTAGATTTTAGGAGTTCCTACGCAGTGCAAGTTTGTTTCAAAATGGTGCCACGCCCCCTCTGACGCCCACAAGCCACAAGCTGTGGCCACAGTTTTGATGCTATTATGAAAATTTTAATTGAAATGTATTTGTTTCGTCAATACCTATCGATTGGCCTAATAACGCTCACTCTAACGCCCAAACACTCATTAAACGCTTAAGCCTGGCTAGCCTACATTTCCGACTTTTATGGCCCGTGGTACCAATGTCTTGGGGTAGATGGCGCATTACAATAGCGCCATCTAACGGATGATTTTGGCCAAGGTGCTCAACAGAGTCAACGTTAATTCTCGATAAGGATTTCTATTAAAGGAAATTGCGATGGTTTTCATTTGTCAATACCGAACTATATCCCAAGAACTATGCAAATCAAATCAAGTTAGCCAAATTGGAGGTCTGAGTCAAACAATGGCGTATGTGTGTATGCTGGTGCAGGACAAAAGCTGCCTGCGCTAAAGCAGCGCTGGTGCTGATGCTCGTGCTGTAAAGCTGCCAGCTCTAAGAGATCGCCTAATTCAAATTGATAATATGAACTTTTTGTCCTTTTTTCCTGAGGTCACTCTAATTCACATTATGTTAATGCAAAATCTAAAGTTGTTTAGCTGAGTAACGGGTATCTAATCGTCGAGGCACTCGACTTTAGTGTTCTCTCTTGTTTTTATTTTGTATATGTTCGCTCAAAACTTGAATTATATTGAAATTTGTTGAAAATAAAAACTTGAAGTTTAGTGTAAGTTAGTTTAGGGCGAAGGCGGGAGCACAATAAAGTTTTCTCTCGCTTTCGGCGAAGTCGCCCCGTCTTCGCCAACCTTCGTTAAGCTAGGCTCTAAGTTCTTTGTCGAAATATATATAAGCATTCGTTGAAATTGATTTGGGCCGTTGACACGTTCGTTTTTTTCGCTATAATAATTTTAGCCACCGCCAAGTTTTTCGGCTGTTAATAATTAGAAAACTCTCTGATTTTCCATGTCAACGTTATAGCTTTTTCGATTTATCTTATCATAATCGTTTCAACTCAGTTTTCATAGCTTTTTGTGTACCATAATATATTACTTTCATAATCTTGTAGTAACACACACATAACCATTTTCTTCAATTTTTTTTGAGGACTCCGGTCAACGTAAGGATCCTCGCAATGCGAACTCAAATCGGGACCGCCCTCGGAAATACAAGAAGGAGCTGGAGGTGCAACACACCACCGAGAGTTTCAGGTATATTGGGGCATGGATAGCACCCTGAAGGAGCTATGTGAGATGCTAATCCACATTAAGTCGCCGGAGTTCTATTTTCAATTGGGACTGCTGCCCTCAAGGGGTCTTTTGCTGCACGGTCCGCCAGGATGTGGCAACATGGAAAATCAGAGAGTTTTCTAATTATCAACAACCGAAAAACTTGGCGGTGGCTAAAATTATTATAGCGAAAAAAACGAACGTGTCAACGGCCCAAATCAATTTCAACGAATGCTTATATATATTTCGACAAAGAACTTAGAGCCTAGCTTAACGAAGGTTGGCGAAGACGGGGCGACTTCGCCGAAAGCGAGAGAAAACTTTATTGTGCTCCCGCCTTCGCCCTAAACTAACTTACACTAAACTTCAAGTTTTTATTTTTAACAAATTTCAATATAATTTAAGTTTTGAGCGAACACCGGCCCCGTTGAACACCCATCGGGCTTTAACACAATGGAAGCGGCGCCAACTTATGAATGGCCCGCCGGAAAAGGCCTCCTCCACTAGTCCGCACGTCGACGACCCTGACCATGCCGTCCTCCCCTGCGTGCCTGGCGACTATTCTGCCGAGGAGCCATTGTTGGGGCGGCAGGTTGTCCCCGGCCACGAGTACGAAATCTCCCTCGCTGATGTTGGGCTGCTGCTGGTGCCATTTGCCCCGTATTTGGAGGCCCAGGACATATTCCCGGGACCATCGCCGCCAGCACATTTGCCTGACTGACGAGACAAGCCGCCATCGCCGCAAGCAGTTGAGACCCTCCTAGGCAAGGGTCCGGAGTGCTGGTGTGGCGAGTAGCGGCCCGCCTGTCAGTGGTGCCCGGGTGTCAGCGCCTCTCCGTCGCTTGGGTCGCTGCTGATTGCTCCGAGCGGCCGGGAGTTCATCACCGCCTCGATTCCCACGAGGACTGACCCCAGCTCTTCTGCGCTTAGGAGCGCAGGTTCTTGGCAGTTTTGACACCTGCCTCCCATAGTCCGCCCATGTGCGGAGCCCGCGGTGGTGTGAAGACAAATTCGCATCCGCTTTTTGATGCGAATTCGCGTATCGCGTCGGCTTCATCCTCTATCGTCTCTCGAAGGGCCCGGAAGTGGCGACTCGCTCCGACGAAGTTCGTCCCGTTGTCGCAATGGACGACTTGTGGACATCCTCGGCGCCCAACGAAGCTTTGAAAAGCCAATAAAAAGGAATCTGTGGTTAAATCTGAAACAACTTCTAGATGAACCGCTTTGGACGCACAACAAACGAAGAGCGCAATGTAGGACTTATACGGAGGCCTACCACGAATTTTCAATGTCGTATAGACAGGGCCACAAAAATCGACGCCACATTTAGCAAATGGGCGATGAGCATTGTGTCATTAGTCGAGGCTTACACTTAAAGCAGCGTATGCATGATCCAACCATCTGACTGCAGACCTCCTGAGCGTTTACGATCCAAATACGCTGTCGAAGGAGACTCACAAGGGCTCGTGGACCAACATGATAATTGGAATGGGGAAAAATTGGGAGCGTTTTGATAACAACAATGGAAACTTGGCATCGTATGATATAGGAGCATTAGCTAGTCGCTCCCCAACTCGCAACAAAGTAAAGTGACACCAAGTCCCCTTGTCTTCATGGATGAATGGATTCAATCGCTGAAGACTTGGGCCAACTCTGGATCCTTTACGAACTTTTTCCCTTTCTTCATGATACTCGTGCTTCTCTAATATCTCCACATTTTTAAGAAAAGCTTAATTATCTTCAGTCGGCGACAAAGTTTTTTTAAACACCATACTTTTGTCTTTGCATTTTCTTATGAAGCGGAGATTATAAACGAATACCCGAAGCAGTTTAAGGTGTGACGAAAATCCCTCGATGACATCTACCAAATCCAAATTTTTTACAGCAGCGGTAAGTCCGACCGCAGTCTTCCTCGATTCTTGTAGTAGGACTTCTTCATCTAGGTCAAAGTGTGCATTCTGGGGCCAGTTTGCATCTTCCTCTTTAAAAACCCAGGTCCAGTAAACCATATTGACTGTATGATTTCGTCGACGTCACAACCTCTTGATACACTATCTGCTGGGTTCTGTTTCGTTGAAGCATGCCGCCATGTAGCTTCACCTGACCACTCTTGAATCTCCGCAACTCTATTCGATACGAATGTGGATAATGAAGATGGATGAGATCGGATCCAATGAAGCGTAACTTCAGAATCCGTCCAATAAACAATTCGTTCGATAGGTACCTTTAATAGGGGCTTGACTCTGTGGCAGAGATCTGCGAGAAGGTGAGCGGCACATAACTCAAGCCTTGGGAGTGTCTTAGTCTTGAGCGGCGCTACTTTAGACTTTAAAGTCAACAGCGATATTTTATAACCTTCTGCAGTTTTGCTACGAATGTAGACGCAAGCTCCATAAGCTCTCAAGGATGCGTCGGCAAAGGCATGTAATTGGACCGGTGACATCGGATCGGTATGCACAAACCGGGGAATAGATATTTCCTCTAATTTAGACAATGTTATTTCTATCATATTCCAAGCTGTTTCCAAATGAATAGGAATCGACTCATCCCAATCTAACTTATTTAGCAACAGTTCCTGCAATAGGATCTTTCCTCTAATTACAATAGGACTTAATAAGCCGAGGGGGTCAAACAGCTTCGATGTCACCGATAGTATATTCCGTTTTGTCGCTCGGAGACCCATGACAGCAGTGTCAATTTGGAATTTGAAGGCATCTTCGTTAGGCAACCACGATATTCCTAACGCCTTAGTTGACTCTGAGTCCGAGATGGGTATGGATTTAACTGTGCTCTCAGATGCACACTTTGTCAATTCAAAACCTGCAGTTTGAAGAACCTGAGATACTTCAGACTTAATAGTCTTTAACTCCTCTACGTATGCAGCACCAGTCAACATATCATCGACATAAAAGTCGGATCCAATAACCTTAGCAGCTCTAGGAAAAGAAACTTTGGCAGACTCACTTAACCTTTTTAAACACTGTGACGGTTCGTCGTTTGGCGGGTGGCTCGGGGATGGCCACAGTTCGTCACAAGAATTTGTTTGTGTCAGGCGTGGTTGCTGAAAGAGAGTTCCGACCAGGTTGCAGGTTGTCTTGCCTGTGTCCGGTCCTCTGCCTCTATTTCGTCTACATCCTCCGCTAGTTTGAGGAACTCTGTCAACGAGTTGAATCCTGCCCTCCTAGCGTACAGCTTTATCTTGCTCCTGCTGTTTTTGTATACTCGGTCCAGTTTGGCCTCTTCTGAGAGTTTCGTGAATTGCATCAGTTTTCTTAGTCCCATCGCGTATTCTCTTACGGGCTCCGTTTCTCTCTGTTTCATCTGAGCAATCTGAGTCTATGACTTCTGTTTCCATTTTTATTTCTGTCTTTCCTTCCGTTTCGTCCCCTAGACTTGCTCCTTTGATGTCCATTATCCCCTCCTTTTCCCTGGTTACCACGATCGCCGGAATTGTTTCTTTCGCCGGGCTTTTTTCTCTCCTTTATTTTTCTGTCAGTTCTGCGAGTCTTTGTCTGACCGTTTCCGTATGATCCGTTTTTTTGGCGAACGCTGCCAACAAACGTCTTAAATCTTCACTTCCTTCTGCCGTTCCTAGTCCGAACTCTTCCGTGTATTTCGTTAGTTCGCTCTTTGGTGCCAGATATACCCAGCTCGACATTACTCCGCTGGTGTCGGTTTATCTCCTGCAACCACTTTAACCTGTTCGGGCGCCACTGTGACGGTTCGTCGTTTGGCGGGTGGCTCAGGGATGGCCAGAGTTCGTCACAAGAATTTGTTTGTGTCAGGCGTGGTTGCTGAAAGAGAGTTCCGACCCAGCCCAGAGTAGATGTCGTGGGGAATTACTTAGTAATTGATTATAACTAGGTTTTATTTCAGTAAGTATCTTGACATTTGATTAACAACTAACGAATTCTCTGATTTGGCGGGGTGCCGCCCTTGCTGCCTTCGCTTCCTTCGTCCACTTAGAATACCTGGTATCGGGAGCCGTCCAGCTGCTCGAGAGGACCAGCGCGGGATGGGTTGCCTGAAATGAGAATGGGGTGCTTGGGGACCCTGAAGTCAGCAGCGAGCGAGAGAGAGTTATTTAGTGCTTCGGGACCCGAAAGTCGACCGCAAGAGAGAGAATGTTGCTTGGGGACCCTGAAGTCAGCCACAAGAGAGAGAGATTGTTTGGTTTGGGGACCCTGAAGTCAGCCACAAGAGAGAGAGAATGTTTTGCTTGGGGACCCTAAGGTCAGCCACAAGAGAGAGAGAAGTGCTTGGGACCCTGAAGTCAGCCACAAGAGAGAGAGAGAGAAGTGCTTGGGGACCCTGAGGTCAGCCACAAGAGAGAGAGAGAGAGGTGCTTGGGGACCCTGAGGTCAGCCACAAGAGAGCGAGAGATCAGCCGGTGAACCGTGCCATAAGGAGGTGTGATCCTGAAATCAGACGTCTCCTAGGGATACCTCCAGGAGGAGGAAGCACTACGGGAGCTAACTACAATGTATGAGCGGACTTGGATCGAATGATCTAGTCCACCAAATATGACTTCGCTGCTTACCACCACTGGGGAATTTCCTCTGCACCCTTAGACGGTTGGCTGCTAAGTGACCTTCTATGGCCCGTGGTCCGCCTTATATAGGGCTCGGCAAGAAATAGTGTGCCCGTCGCCTGTGTGGGATTGGCCGGTCTCAGTGTTACCATCTCTATTGATCTAGTGTGCCCCTACGCGCGCGATCATTGGCGCGCGCGCGTTCTTAGTTTGAATTTTAAATTAAATGCTCCTTTCCTTTAATTTTTCTAGTCTTTCTTTTATTTACAACTTGGTTTTGTGCGCGCAGCGTCACAGCACCGAATAGCCAAAAACGGAGGGAGCTTGTATAATCTCAAGGACTCAGAGGGGTCTCTTCTCCACACTATAAGTTGAAACTGCCTATCTGCTTCATTCACCATCACTTGACGATACATTTTCTTTACACCGGCGGTCAGGGCAAGCCTATGCAGCCGGAAGCGCAGTAACGTTGAGTACAACTCATCTTGGATTGTCGGCCCAACCATCAAAATGTCATTTAGAGACTTCTGAGTTGACGATTTACAAGACGCATCGAAAACGACACGTAACTTGGTTGACGTACTTTGGGGTCTCAGAACACATTGATGTGGGAAAACATAATGTGGAGCAGAAGGAAGTTTATCTGTAAGAGACATATGACCTAAGGAAAGGTACTCTTCCATAAATTCTAGGTACATTTCCTTCATCTCAGGGTCTCGAGACAGCCTTCTTTCAAGCGACAAAAACCGCCGTTTTGAAACTTTAAAAGAGTTGCCTAACTCATTTGGATCCGACCTAAACGGCAGTCTTACTTCGAACCGACCTGATGGCAAAACCTGAGAAGTCTTCCGGTAGTGTTCTTCACATAACTTTTGCTCAGGTGACAGAATTTTCTTTAGAGATGGCATTTCTTCTAAAACTTCTGTAGTGTGCTGTCAATAGACACTAAAATCTCTTCACTACAACTGAAACTTTTCACAACTTCTGTAGGGGAAGATGCCTCATATCTACCCGATACAACCCAACCGAAGAGGGTTTTATGCTGGGATGGAAAGTCACGACCTTGTATAATTTGTCCAACAGCTAAAAGTTCAAGAAATGATTCTGCTCCTATTAACATATCTATTCTTTGTGGCTTGTAGAAATAGGGGTCCGCTAGTGGTAGGTTCTTTAGAATTTTCCAGTCACTGATATTGACCGACTGGTCAGGATGATATCCTGATATTGATTTTAAAATCCAAAAATCGAAAGAGAACTCACTACCATTTATACGCGACTTCACCATTGTATGTACCTTTTTCTTAACTTAAGAATTGGACTCGCCAATACCAAGTAAGTTCATACACGACTCCTCTTTACGGATCTGTAAGCGGTGAGCAAGGTCCTCTGTTATAAAATTAGTTTGGGACCCAGAGTCACGAAGTGCTCGGGCCCAAATATATTCACCGTTTTTAGTTCTTACACTTACGATCGACGTGACTAAAATCACTCTGTCTAATGATGTCGCATGATGCGACGTGGAAGGGTGATCTTGATTTAAAGAGGGAGAAAGAATCTCTTGGGGTGGTGGCAACGCTAAACTATTTTCGGACACTGTGTATCTATGCAGTAAAACGTGATTCGAGCGGCTACAAGCTCGACATTTATTAAATTTGCATTTTGAAACAGTGTGACCCTTTCGCATACAATTGATCCATAAGGAAGCAGATTTTACAAAGTCGAACCTTTGCATTACTGAAAGGTGACCAAACGGACCACAGTTCGCTAGGTTATGGTCTCCTGCATTGCAATAGCTACAACTTGGCTGGGATTTACTGTTGGACGAAGAACAAGAAAATGAGCTGCGATTATGTGGCTTGCTCGACATAACTTTATCTTGCTTTGGTGTCGTCGATTCTTCAGCGGATAAATGCTGGTATCGGCGGTTTAACATTTTTTCAAAATCGGACCAAAGCGGTAACCTTTCATAATCTAATTGCTCTTCCCATTTTTGTTTGGTCACTGGGTCTACTCTGTTCAAAACAAGATAGATCAACATTGCATTTGAAATCTTGGTGTCGTCTTTTATCGATAACAAAGAACCGTATATAGATGATACGGTGTCGAAAATATTTCTTAAAGAAGAAGCTGACTGTTGCGTTATTTTCGGAAGACTAAACAATGTTGAAATATTATTCATAAAAATTAAACATTCGTTATCACACACTTTTTTCAGGCTGATCATAGCCTTTTCATAATTGCTCTCGGTGACTTGGTAGGCCTTAATATTTCCCAAAGCAGAAATTAAGTGATTGAATTTTTCAATGACGGGAATGCTGTCGTCTTGATGAACAAGAGTTTCGAAAAGGCTAATGAAATTCTTAAACTCCGAATATTTGCCGCTGAATTTCGGCAATGCCAAATTCGGAAGTCGAGCTCGAGTTGGGGCTACAGAAGCTGATCCAATTATTTTGGTTTCGCTTGCCGTCTTCAAGGCCGAGATAAGCGACATTATTTTTGCCTTGGTTATAATTGAAAGCTCTTCCAACTTTTCTCCGAACTCATCGCCATCATCTAAATCTTCGATCTGTTCTTGTATTTGAGTTGCCTTAATAATAGAAGCATTTAAAATCTTTAGCCGACAATTTAGTTCTACTTCTTGGATCGGAATCTGGCCGGCTTCTATTCGATCATTTAATCGGCGGATGCTTATCACTGGTTTTTTGAGCTTATTTTTAAGATCCGCAAGAAGTTCAAGAGATTTTGGCTTATCTGGACTTATTCTAATTTATTTTTATTTTTATATATAAACCACGAAAATAAATAAATATATATATATAAATAA
The DNA here is from genome assembly GCA_018153305.1 of Drosophila kurseongensis. Lineage (NCBI taxonomy): Eukaryota > Metazoa > Arthropoda > Insecta > Diptera > Drosophilidae > Drosophila > Drosophila kurseongensis. The sequence continues at coordinate 1,398,338 of JAECXX010000001.1, forward strand.
ATTATTTATCCAAGAATAATAATTAATAAAATATATAAGTTTTAAAATAGGTAAATTTTTCAATTAGAACGACGACAAAATGTTAAATAAATTTTCGAAACAAAATACTGAGAGTAATAACAATTTAATTTAATTATTAAATTTGTTCAAACAAATTATTTTAATAATTATCCACAACGAAAACGACGAAAAAAATATTAAATTTAATATCGAGCCACGAGGTATCGAAATTAATAGTGGTTGCAAATGACGGCAAAAATCAGTATACCCGTCCGAATGCAGGGTAGCGCGTCACTTTGATCTTCAGCGCGCCAAACCAAAAGTCCAACAACAATTACAACGTTGCTAACGGCGGACAAGCGAAGCGAAAAAGAAAAACGAAAAAGTTCACCGCTGCAGCTGCTTATATATGAGTGCTTTTGTATTAGTTATGTATAGCGGCTGGGATGATTTTACCAACTATTAATTTTCGAGTTTCAATAAATAAATTGGGGCGACAGTGATTGCAATAATATAACACAATTAAATGTTGCGTCCAACGGCGGTTCAAATAGGTTATAATGTGTATGTGTATATGTATGTGTATATAATTAATTGTAATATAATTTTTTATTTTTATTTATTATAAATAAATGCATGCACAACTAGCTCTACTATATCGATACGTCTGTGCCAAGAATTGAAAGCGAGGTGCAATTTTTCAGCACAAGACAATAAACAATTAAATTGTTTTTCTTATAAACTCAAGCTTTCAATTTTTTGCACAAATACCTTAGGTTCTGCGTTAGGGTCTTTCAATCCAGCTGCCACTTTCCTTTTGCACATTGAACAATCGCAGGGCATCTGGCAGCAGTTCTTCTGTGGCGAACAGAGTATTTCGCGACCGGCACGAGACTTTAAGCAGGAGCTGCTGTGCATTTTCTGTCCACACCGACACGCCGCGGGCAACAATAAAGCACTATGTAATTGAGTGCTTTGACCTGCACTTGCACTTGCACTTTATTTTTTTTCGTTTATGTGTCACTGTCACTAGTTGCCAAAATAAATTAATAATTTTAACGTCCACCCGGGGGCGCCATGGAAAATCAGAGAGTTTTCTAATTATTAACAACCGAAAAACTTGGCGGAGGCTAAAATTATTATAGCGAAAAAAACGAACGAAAAGAAAAGGTGTCGACGGCTCAAATCAATTTCAACGAATGCTTATATATATTTCGACAAAGAACTTAGAGCCTAGCTTAACGAAGGTTGGCGAAGACAGGGCGACTTCGCCGAGAGCGAGAGAAAACTTTATTGTGCTCCCGCCTTCGCCCTAAACTAACTTACACTAAACTTCAAGTTTTTATTTTTAACAAATTTCAATATAATTCAAGTTTTGAGCGAACAGTATATTTGTTTCTAAAGCCTAGTATCCAGATCGACGAAAACCGTACGCCAGTCATGAGAGAGAGCGAGAGGCAAACAGCTGGCGTTCACTTTTCGTCGGGCCTTTTTTTCACGTCGGTCCCCTGATCGACGAAAAAAATACCAGAAAATTCCATAGCGTTGCCAGTCTGCGGAAATTAACTTTGGGTGAACCCTAGCGAAAAGATTAAAAAATTTAATCTTTTGGCGTGCGCTTCTCACTGAGCATTATAAGAAATGGAGGGAAAAACTCCAAAAACTCACAAAAGTTGATTGCAGGTGTTTACATGTGAGGACAAAATAACATTAATACTATCTGGGGTGCCTCTTGTCAGAGCAAAATGTTTTTTAGGTCCAGAATGTACGAAAAAACACAATAAAAGTGCAGCTATGAACTTTAAATTAGCAAATAGTTATCAGTAAATTAAAAAAAAACAACTGTTAAATTTAAATTGTATTGTTTTTTAATTTCTTTGTACAGCAGCAGACTTGTCTTGCCAAGGTAGTTGAAATACGATATTTGAATTTTAGCTGCTTGTCAACAAACCCAGCTGATTGACAGTACGACCGTAGCACGCTTAAATCTGATGAACTCTCGAAACTTTGGTCACACTGGAAAGATTAAAGTTTTTACGCTAGCGTAATCGTTTGTCGATCTGGATACTAGGCTTAAGAGTTTCCTATATTCTTACAGAACCTCCTCGTCCGATGAAATCCCCTCGTTAACCCTATAAATACAATAATTCATGAGAATAATTTATTTTCAATATTAATTAATTTTTTCCCACAAAGATAGTAGAAGAGAGAAAAATAAATGAAAATAAAAAGTTGTAGCAAAAGTTCCAATGGGTGCGACCAAAGACCAGTATAAGATGCGTAACGCCATACGATTTTTTTGCACACGTATTTTTTGTGCTGGCTTTTCAACTGGCTTTTCGCTCTCTTGCCCAAAACCCAGCGAGAGAGCGCTTTAGAGCCAGCCGCTCTCTTGCACGCATACTGCGACATCCGACGACTGTATGTGTGCACATGTATTGACAAGCGAAGAAATTCGCTGCAGCGCGCTGTCGAAATATACTCTTTATTTTAAAATTCTAACATTATTAAAAATACTTATTTTGTATTGCCTTTATATGATAATTATTTGAATGTAGAATAATCTTTAGTAATGACCTAATATATATACGTATGTATATAAAGATACATAATTTATTTCATACTTGACTTCACATTGGAATAATTGTCATTAGGGTATTCAGCGTGCGACGTGTGAACGATTTTTAGGGGCCTTAGAAATTTTGCGATTGAACAGGATGAATATTTTTCTATTTATTGTCTTTTAAATATATGGATTTAAAAAGATGTGGTATTTTTATATTATACTGTGACGAACCCGCCTAGGAGGCGTGTACGCCACAATGGCTTTTCATACATTTATAATAGTTTTAAGAGAAATTACATGGAGTTCAATAAATATTAAGACATAGTAAGATTAAATAAGTTATATCTAAGTTCAAATCCCAGGGTGGCAACGCTAACCGATATTTAGCCGAGGCGCATTCAATACTAGAAAAGCAAGGAGCTAAGATACCAGTAGTAGGAAAATACTAGAAATCCCGAATGCGGGAACAAGGAGAAAAGGGCACGCGATCACACCATAACCTGGAGCAGGGCCTCTTGGCTCTTCTCTCGGGATCGCGGAACCAGGCAGACGTGTGATCGGCATACGGCTCATGCGAAACTTCGAGGCTCCACGTGCACTCCGCAAGTTCATTCGCAAAGTAGGTCAAACGGGACGCCCGACGCGACCTTTCGCAGTTCTCCCATCGCGAGTGTTCCGCCGGTTTAATTTGGCCAAGCGCCACGCTGTCAATCGTGAGTGACATTGAAGAGGTTAGTACAAATAGGTCCTGATACGCTCAGAACGGTGTAGCGGACTCGAGTGAGAAAAATCCCAATAAAGTTTTACGGTCGTGTAATCACATCTCCCGATCTTGTGTTTTCATTTCGTAGTTAAAAAGTGAACTTAACCAAACCTAACCTCATTCCCAGAGCTACTTTGGGCCCGAACGTGGTCGTACTTCCCGTTCGCCACTGTGGCCGTAGTTTTTGCTCCTAGTAGTACCATCGGACCCGAACGCGGACCCCTTCCCGTTCGGTCCAGTAGTTCCCCCAAGCCCCCTTGCGTAGTTTGGGATTTGTGCGTGGACACCCGTCCCGCCGGATCCGTTCTCCGGTAGTTTCCCCACCCCATTTGCGTAGTTTGGGATTTGTGCGTGGACACCCGTCCCGCCGGATCCGTTCTCCGGTAGTTTCCCCACCCCCCCTTGCGTAGTTTGGGATTTGTGCGTGGACACCAGTTCCGCCGGATCCATTCCCCGATAGTTTCTCCACCCCCCTTGCGTAGTTTGGGATTTGTGCGTGGATACCCGTCCCGCCGGATCCATTCCCCGGTAGTTTCCCCGCCCCCTTGCGTAGTTTGAGATTTGTGCGTGGACACCCGTCCCGCCGGATCTATTAACCTAGTGTCTGGTCTACGTAGTCGTTTGGAGACTGGCACGTGGACACCCGTCCCGGCCGGTCTGAAAAGTCTGATCCCTTCCCTTATCTTCCCGGCTCGTCCTCGCCCGAAGGTCCAGGCCGGTGGATTTTCCGCCCTCGACGCGAGACCCAGGACTTCAACACCCGCAAAGTATTCTCCCGGCTCGGCCTCGCTCGAAGGTCCAGGCCGGTGGATTTTTCGCCCTCGACGCGAGCCCCAGGACTTCAACACCCGCGAAGTATTCTCCCGGCTCGGCCTCGCCCGAAGGTCCAGCCCGGTGGGTCTTTCGCCCTTGACGCGAGATTCAGGACTTCAACGACCACCCAGTATTCGCCCGGCTCGGCCTCGCCCGAAGGTCCAGCCCGGTGGATTTTTCGCCCTTCACGCGAGATTCAGGACTTCAACGACCACCCAGTATTCGCCCGGCTCGGCCTCGCCCGAAGGTCCAGCCCGGTGGATTTTTCGGCCTCGACGCGGAACACACGACAAGGATTCCACACGTCCACGTTTCCGTCGACACGGACAAGAACCCTCGGTGCAGACTCCCCATTAAAAATCATCCGTTCACCTGTAGAACGGAACTCTCTAGTCCGGTGTTTCGGTGATTTACAAATTTCTTGTAAAGGACTCTTGGATCCGACTGAGATCTGTACCCCGGCCGAGAAATCATCCTTACAAGTGGCGCCCGAGCAGGGACGCCGAGACTAGCTAGAGATTTATACAAGTGGCCTAAAAACCCACTGTGAAAAGGGTAGAGTCGCCCGGGGAGTCGAGACGAAACGACCAGAGGAATAGAGGGAAATAAGACTATGAGTACTCCTAAGGAATCCGACGGTGAGTACGAAGAAGATAATTATATCAAGAACCCTGGTGTAGGAGTCCGCTGGATATATGCACGCCGAAGAGACGAACTCAACTCCCTTGCCGTTGAGTTCGGCTTCAAAGCGGATGGTACCGTCGCAGAGGCCAGGAAGGCGTTTGCCAACTTGGTCAGCGCTGGGTCCTTCCCTCAACGCGTGTGGAGCCGGCTAGCTCAGCTGCAGGAGCAGTGCAGCAGTCGGGCCCCGAGCCCCGTTCCCACCGGAAAGAACGACGAGATGGAGAGTCCCTCCGAATCCCCGTCATCTCCGACGCTGCGCCGCTCGAGGTTCCCGCTCGTCACCGAGGAGTATATCCCGGAATGGCACACGGCGCCCGGATGCCGCCCAAAAACGTTCGCTTGGCCACTGGCCTGCAGGGGCAGGAGGTGCAGAGTAATACGACTCCCACTCAGCACTTGCTCCCTGAGAAGATACACAAGTGGAACCTACGGTTCGACGGTAGCTCGGATCCGCTAACCCTCATCGCTGTACTCGAGGAGAAGATGACGACGTATAGGATAAATCCGGAAGAGATTCCCCGGGCTATGTCCGAAATCTTCGAGGGCCCGGCGGCACGGTGGTTCCGTACTAGCCATCTGCAGTCTGCCTCTTGGGGAACTTTCCGGAGGGAATTCCTGGAGTTCTTCCTACCTCCGCGATATTTCGAACGATTAGAGGACGAGATTCGGACTCACGTGCAGAAAAGAGGAGAGCCTTTCAAAACATACCTGATCGAGCTTAGGACGAAGATGCAGCAGGCCGGGTACCGAGAAGAGGAAGAGTTGTACCGCGCGTACGAAAACATGGCTCCAGAGTACCGGCTATACATCAAGCGTAGTGAATTCGGGACGTTGAAGCAGCTGACCCACATGGCTACTGAGTACGAATGTGTCAAACAACTCGAGTCGATTCGAGACGGGACCACAGGAGGGACGGACAGGGACCGCGAGGGACCGCAACCTCGGCGTTCACCGAACCCCTTTCGGAACTTGGAGAGTACTACACAGGCAGGACACGTGACTCACCGGATGATCGGGCAAGAAACCTCGCGAGTGGACGTGCAGCGTGCCTGCGGCCGTTGTGGTGAGAACGGACATTTCCGTCGCGACTGTCCCAACCCACGTCGTGACTTTTATTGGGATTGTGGCCGGGTGGGAGTGCTAACAATAGAGTGCTGCCGTCGAAATGCCTCGGGAAATGGAGGACGTCTCCGCCGGAATCCGGGTGCGGCAGAGACGAACGAAGCAACGGCCCGACCCCAACAAAACCCCTGTTAAGGATACACGGTGGGCTCATCACAGCAGCGATAGAAGTCGGAGGAAGATGGGTAGACGCCACCGTTGATACAGGGGCATCGAGGAGTTTCGCTAGTGAAAGTTTTACAAAGCTGGTTGCCCGCGCAGACGAGGTTCGTGAAGTTGTCACCAGAATAGCGTTGGCCGATCGGTCATGTCTGGATGTGACAAAATTGTGGCGAGCCCCGGTCACGTTGGCGGGCACCACAGTTCTCTTACCCATGTTGGTGATGCCCACCATGTTGGACCGAGTGATACTTGGGATGGATTTCCTCAAAGCAGCCGGGACGCGCGTGCGATGTGGGCAGGCCACCCTCGAATTGCGATCCGAACCCCAGGCAAGAGGGGATCCTTTGTTATCCTTTGTCAAAATCGTCTTTGACTTTCAAAGTGAACGGTCGTGTTTTTTTTCTGCGCCTCGAATTTTGTATTTTGTTTTCGTTTATTCCCATCGGTGGGTTTTATAAAAACAACATTAAATTTTCTTTCGGTTATTTAAACATAAATTTAAACTCCGTTCGCTTCGCGAGTGCACTTTGTATTGATACTGATAAATTGTTTTAGTTTTTCGTAATTCTTATCTGTGTTTTCTATCCTATTTATATCCACGCTGTTTCTCTTTTGTGCATGCACTTATTTACGCTCCCGCTCTCTTGCTCTCTTTGCTTTTGAAAGTTCTAAGCGTGCAGTTTCTGCGCTCTTGCGGTACTTATAACTGCTCGCTTATAAATTTCAATTTCGCTTTCTTGGTACAGTGGTAAATAAATAAAATGAATAATAAAAATTTAGTCTGCTTCTGCAAAAAATGCAGCCTCGTAATCAGGGCTGACCAGTCTAATATGACTTGCTGGCTGTGTGAAAATATGGTGCACACCAAGTGCGCCGGTTTTACTGGCCGGACAAGTGATGACCTTTCAAAGGGGCCCAATTTGCAGTTTTGTTGTGACGCTTGTGTGGAGGTTGCGAACGAGATGAAATCGTTCATGCGCCAAACTAAAGGCGGCCTGATGGGACTGATTAGCTGTTTCGGAGTGGCTAGAGATAGTTTTCGCCGGGCTGATGATCTCCTATCTGCGCTGGACTCGCAGTTTAATAGTCGTAAGCTATTAGAAGAGTCCCCTAAGCGCAAAAAGGCCGCTGGTGGTAAGGAGCAAAAGGGGAACACCCCGCAACCGAAATCAAAAGAACAACAGAGCATTCCGGCGGATCAGCAGCCGATTTCAGCAAACCTTCAAATGTTGCTAAGATCGGCAGCTAAAAAAGATTCGGTATCCGAACAATCCGTTACTGAATGCATGCAACCAGGGACTTCTAAGAATTCCGATTTGTCCGTAGTGGTTTCACAATTAGTGGATCCACCTATCTCTCAGAATGTAGCATCACCACCACAAGGGACTACTGAGTCCGGACAACCGGCTCAAGTTGGTTTGGCAGAGGCAATGTCTGCTCCACCAAAATCCCTTTCAGTGGTTCCACTCAAGAAACAAATTTTCGTTTCTCGGCTTTCCCCTGATCAAACATCTTCTGATGTATTGTCTTATATACAAGACAAAACTAAAGCCGATTGTAATAGTGTAAAGGTGGAAAAGTTTAAGTTTTCTTATGCTAGAGACATTTCATCTTTCAAGATAACTGTCCCTAACGAGCTTTTTGAAGCCATATGCTCGGGCGACTTTTGGCCGGATAATATGGTTGTAAAAGAGTTCGAGGCTAAGATAAAGAAGAAGGGGCCCGTAGGAGTAAAACTTCCTAGTCGAGGCCAAACCAGTGTACCAATTTCAAAAAACTAACTTCTAACCTCCTTCTTTCCTATCAGAATGCAAGAGGTTTGCGTAGCAAACTCACTAAATTGTATTCCGATAGCCTTTCCTTTGCATCTCATATTATTGTGTTCACAGAAACCTGGTTAAAGCCGGAGATCTTTAGCTCCGAAGTTTTTCCAGGTAAGTACACAATATATAGGTATGACCGTCCCTCTAGACGGGGAGGTGGAGTCTTAATTGGAGTTGATTCAAACTTCCCGTCTGAGGAGTTATTTTTTGATGAATTCAATACCATTGAATTTATTTGTGTAAAGTTATCGCTTCCTGGTAACTTTATATACATAACTTGCTCTTATATTCCGCCGTTGTCTGAACTTCCTGATTATTTAAATCACCTATCCGTTATTAAGTCCGTTGCAAATAAGCTTTCCGATAGGGATCAGTTGATAGTTCTAGGTGATTTTAATATACCTGGAGTTACTTGGTCCACTGAGGATGGATCGAATGTCTTACTACCTATAGCACAACATGATTTTATTGATGGCCTGCTTGACATATCTCTATCTCAAGTAAACCATGTTCGAAATTCATTAGGTCGCCTACTTGATTTGTGTTTTGTATCGAATCCTGAAGGTGTGTTTCTGTCCAGACTAGCACCACTCACGCAACCTGAAGATCCATATCACCCAACAATCGAACTTTCATTTGATACGGGTAGAGTTATAGAAGAAAAATCAGAAAATTCCAAACGAATACATTGTTTTCGCAAGGCAGACTTTCTGAGGCTTAATAATTTTATTTCTGGCTTTAATTGGTCTGATCTTTACTTATGCAATAATATGTCCGATGCAGTTAATGTTTTTTATACTGCAATAAACTCATTTTTAATTCCTGTGTTCCGTGGTACTATCCGTCAACTTCCAATAAATCACCTTGGTTTAGCAAAGAGTTGACACACTTAAGAAATGTAAAGTCCAGACTTTTTAGGAAATATAAAAATACCGGTTCTCAATCTGTTTTTACTAGATATCTAAGTGCTCGGTCAAGATTTACCGTGCTTAATGCTCAGTGTTATAATAGTTACTTAAACCGTTGTAAGGTCCAGTTCTCTCAGGACCCGAAACAGTTTTATAATTTTGTTAACACCAAGCGTAAATCTAATTCTTTTCCTTCCTCGCTGTCGTTCGAAAACATGACGGGAACCACAGATCAGGCAATAGCCGATATATTTGCCCAATTTTTTCAAACGACTTACTCTACTTTAGATTATTCATCTCAGCCTTATTCTTACACCATGCCCAAGTCAAACCTCATATTCTGTCCCACTTTAACAGAAAGCTCTCTTCTTTTGGATCTTCTTCGTATTAAGCCTGTTTATTCGCCAGGGCCCGATGGTATTCCTGGGTGCGTGCTTAGGTATTGCGCTAAGGCCCTGTGCAAACCTCTTCACAAGTTGTTTACCTTATCTCTAGAAACGTCCCAATTCCCAAATATTTGGAAGGAATCATTTGTTATTCCTCTTTTCAAAAAAGGTAACAAGTTAGAAGCCAGTAACTACAGAGGTATTTCTAAGTTGTCAGCTATTCCTAAGCTTTTTGAAAAAATTATTACTCCTCATTTGCAGCACTTTTGCAGATCAATTATTTCTCCGTGTCAACACGGATTTATTAAACGTAGATCCACAATTACAAACCTTCTAGAGCTCACTACATTTGTGATAAAAGGCTTCAATAGTAGTTTTCAAACAGATGTCATTTACACTGACTTTAGTAAAGCATTTGACTCTGTAAATCACTTACTTCTTATTCATAAACTTGACCTTTTAGGTTTTCCAGTTGATCTGCTTAAATGGATTTCAAGTTATCTAAATGGCAGGTCACAAAGGGTCCTTTTTAAAAATTCAATTTCTGAAATTCTCCGTGTTACCTCCGGTGTCCCACAAGGGAGCCATCTGGGTCCGTTACTTTTTACATTATTTATTAACGATCTTCCCTCAATTATAAGTCATTCTCGCGTACTTATGTACGCAGATGATGTTAAGTTGTGCCTGCAGTATAAGGACATTTCCTGCCATTTAGACTTGCAATCCGATCTAGATAATTTTCAAAACTGGTGCCGAGATAATTTACTAAATTTAAACGGCTCCAAGTGCAAGCTGATGACTTTTTATCGGGCCAATCCGATATACGCGACTTACATGTTAAGTGGCAGCTCTTTGGATAGAATAACTCTTGTAAACGATCTTGGCGTTCTCTTGGACCCTAAACTAAAATTTTCTAATCACATTTCGTCCATGGTTAATAAAGCCAGAGGAGTGCTTGGATTTATTAAAAGGTGGTCAAAAGAATTCGATGATCCTTATTTGACTAAAACTTTATTTATTTCGCTAGTCCGTCCGATTCTGGAGTATGGGTCTCCCGTCTGGAGTCCACAATACGGAATACATATTGGTCGTATTGAATCTGTACAAAAAAACTTTCTTCTTTTTGCTTTACGGCGCCTAAACTGGGATGCAAATCTTATCTTACCTTCTTATTCTAGTAGACTTCTTTTGATTAATTTACCATCCCTAGCCAACCGTAGAACGATGCTTGGTACTATCTTTATTTATAACCTTATACATGGTGATATTGACTGCCCCGACTTGTTAAGTCGGCTAAACTTTTCTGTGCCAAGTAGATTAACTAGAAATTATATTCCCCTAATTTTAAATCATTGTAGATCTAACTATGCCTTGCATGAGCCTTTCAGAGTATTATGTTCTGACTATAATAGACTTTTTCCTGTAATATCAAATCTTGACTCTCTGCCGCTCCTAAAACGATTAATACTTGCTTCATTGGCACAAGATTGATCTAACTATTACTTTTTTCCCCGGACCTTTACCTTTATTTTCCTATCTCGCGTCTATCCTATCGCGAATCGTGCCGTACGATACACGGCTGCGCCCCTCGGTCGGTTGGGCGGGTAAGTGGGCCGTGGGACTCCGCGCGAAAAAAAAAAAAAAAAAAAAAAAAAAACAACCAGTACTCATACCCCCGAAGGACGATCGAGAAGGAGCGGTACACTCTGACAAGTTTAAGGTCCAATTGGGGACTGCCAGACAAGGAGGAACAGAGGTTCTTAGCCCGACGCCTACGTGGGATGCGGCCACGACACAAGACACTGGGAAAACTGCCAGGACGGAGGCGGAGGACCACGACCAAGGGCGACAGATTGTACCATCGAGTCCGAGGCAACAAGGCTTCCTCGAACGAGAGTTAGCTTTGTTCGAGAGTCTCCAGGGAGTATCTCAGATCGCCGAGCATCGTATCGTCATGCGCGACGATAAACCCTTAAAGCAAAGGTATTATCCCAGGAACCCTGCGATGCAACACGTCATCGATACCCAAGTAGATGAACTGCTCCGCGCGGGAGCCATCGAGCCTTCCAGGAGTCCACATAGCGCACCGATCGTGTTGGTGAAGAAAAAGGGGGGCGATTGGCGCATGTGTGTCGACTATCGACAGTTGACCGCACACTCAGTGCCCGACGCCTACCCTGTCCCGAGGATCAATCACATCCTGGAGAAGTTGCGTCACGCCCGGTATATCTCCACGTTGGATTTGAAAAACGGCTATTGGCAAATACCCATGGCCAAGGATAGTCGTCAATACACGGCCTTTACGGTTCCAGGTCGGGGACTATATCAATGGAAGGTCATGCCCTTTGGCCTGCACTCCGCCAGCGCAACGTTCCAACGCGCTCTGGACAGTGTGATTGGGGCGGAGATGGAGCCGGTTGCCTTTGCCTACTTAGATGACATCATTGTCGTTAGCGCTACGGAGGAGCAGCACCTCGCTCACCTCGCCGAAGTGTTTCGCAGATTACGGGCGGCAAATTTGAGGATAAATCCAAGGAAATGTACATTCTTCAAGCAGAAACTGGTTTACCTCGGTCATGTGATCAGCGGCGAAGGGATTCAGACTGATCCTGAGAAGGTGTCTGCGATGGGCTGAAGACCCCCACCAACCTGAAGGAACTACGCCAATGGATCGGGATGGCATCCTGGTACCGGAGATTCGTCCCGGGCTTCGCGACCATCGTGCAACCGGTGACCGCATTGCTGAAGAAAGGCCGGAAGTGGACTTGGGGACCGGAACAGCAAACCGCCTTGGAAGAGATTAGAAGATGCCTGACCACCGCCCCCGTGTTGGGTTGTCCGGATTTCGACCGGAAGTTTGTCTTACAGACCGATGCGAGTGACATAGGCTTGGGAGCGGTGTTATCTCAGGACGTCGAGGGCCAAGAGAAGGTCATCGCATACGCTAGTCGTCGACTAACTCCCGCGGAGCACAATTACACGACGACAGAAAAGGAGTGTCTGGCCATCATCTGGGCCATCAGGAAGATGCGATGTTACCTGGAAGGCTACCGATTTGAAGTCGTTACCGATCACTTGGCTCTCAAATGGTTAGATTCCATCGAAAGTCCTTCCGGCCGAATAGCGCGCTGGGCTTTGGAATTACAACAGTTCCAATTCGACGTGCGTTACCAACGAGGGAAGTTGAACGTCGTGGCTGATACGCTTTCCCGACAGCCCTGTGAGGTACTTCAAGGCGCTATCGAGCTCAAGGACCACTGCGAATGGATCAGGAAGATGAAAGACAAGGTACGCGACGAGCCTGAGAAGTTCTCTGACTACATGATGGAGAACGGTCAGTTCTGTAGGAGCATGGGTTACCGAGCAGACGACGAGGACTACTTCCCGTGGAAACTCTGTGTACCCACTTCCTGCAGAGCCCGCGTCTTATACGAATGTCATGATTCCCCAACCGCAGGACACTTGGGTGTCCGAAAGACGATCACCCGCCTGTCGCAAAGATATTTCTGGCCCGGCATGTACCGCGATGCAAAACAACACGTTCGGCACTGCGAGTCGTGCCAGAAATTTAAGACCGTACAGACCAAAGCAGCAGGGAAAATGCTTACCCGTGTCGTAAGCGAACCCTTCGACTTTCTCTGCGCTGACTTTGTAGGTCCGCTGCCCCGATCGAAACAAGGGAACTCGATGCTTCTCGTTTTCCATGACAACGGAACCCAATTCACAAGTCGGGCCCTAAAGGACTACTTTGCTAAGCTCGGCGTGGAAGTCCAGTACACGGCTCCGTATTGTCCGCAGGAGAATCCCACCGAGAGGACCAATCGCACGGTAAAGACGCTGATTTCTCAGCTGTCGGAAGGAGACCAGAGTACGTGGGATAATATGCTGCCGGAGATTTCCCTCGCTATTAATAGTAGTGTATCGGACTCGACTGGGTATACTCCCGCATTTCTAACTCAGGGACGGGAGCTACGCTTGCCTGCGATGCTGTATGACGAACTCACCCCTGGATCAGCGGTCGCGCATACAGGTCCTGAAGACAAGGCGTCACACCTCCAAGGGATCTTCGACATCGTGCGGTCGAACCTGCAACGAGCATCTCTGGAGCAGGCGAGGCACTATAACCTTCGGAGGCGCGAATGGAGACCAACGCTCGGGAGCCAAGTATGGCTGCGACAACATCCCTTACCAAAAGCGACCGAGGGATTCGCCGCCAAACTCGCTCCTAAATATGACGGTCCCTACACCGTCACGAAGTTCACATCGCCGAACTTGGTACGTTTGCAGCGCCCAGGAGACCGTCGGCGGCGGATCGCCAACATATCTCAACTTAAACCCCACCACGCAGGGGACGCCCTCGATGCGAGCGACGACGACATCACCGGGCCAAGTAACCCGGCACGGTAAGCGGTCTGGAACTACGAAATAACTTTAAGATCCATACTTGTAATAGGTTAAGATTAACGAGTCCTTTGTTAGCTACACCGTTAGGTAGGGAATTCGAGAGGTAGGGTTATACCAATAAGTCTAGATTACTGTTTCGGATGGACGACGTGATCTTGCTGTCCGATGACTCCCAAGGCGCTCTCAGGTTTACCGTCACGATCAAGAGCGATGGACGCCTCTATATTGCGCCTCGGGAAGAAAGGGGGGGTGTGACGAACCCGCCTAGGAGGCGTGTACGCCACAATGGCTTTTCTTACATTTATAATAGTTTTAAGAGAAATTACATGGAGTTCAATAAATATTAAGACATAGTAAGATTAAATAAGTTATATCTAAGTTCAAATCCCAGGGTGGCAACGCTAACCGATATTTAGCCGAGGCGCATTCAATACTAGAAAAGCAAGGAGCTAAGATACCAGTAGTAGGAAAATACTAGAAATCCCGAATGCGGGAACAAGGAGAAAAGGGCACGCGATCACACCATAACCTGGAGCAGGGCCTCTTGGCTCTTCTCTCGGGATCGCGGAACCAGGCAGACGTGTGATCGGCATACGGCTCATGCGAAACTTCGAGGCTCCACGTGCACTCCGCAAGTTCATTCGCAAAGTAGGTCAAACGGGACGCCCGACGCGACCTTTCGCAGTTCTCCCATCGCGAGTGTTCCGCCGGTTTAATTTGGCCAAGCGCCACGCTGTCAATCGTGAGTGACATTGAAGAGGTTAGTACAAATAGGTCCTGATACGCTCAGAACGGTGTAGCGGACTCGAGTGAGAAAAATCCCAATAAAGTTTTACGGTCGTGTAATCACATCTCCCGATCTTGTGTTTTCATTTCGTAGTTATAAAGTGAACTTAACCTAACCTAACCTCATTCCCAGAGCTACTTTGGGCCCGAACGTGGACGTACTTCCCGTTCGCCACTGTAGCCGTAGTTTTTGCTCCTAGTAGTACCATCGGACCCGAACGCGGACCCCTTCCCGTTCGGTCCAGTAGTTCCCCCAACCCCCCTTGCGTAGTTTGGGATTTGTGCGTGGACACCCGTCCCGCCGGATCCGTTCTCCGGTAGTTTCCCCACTCCCCTTGCGTAGTTTGGGATTTGTGCGTGGACACCCGTCCCGCCGGATCCGTTCTCCGGTAGTTTCCCCACCCCCCCTTGCGTAGTTTGGGATTTGTGCGTGGACACCCGTCCCGCCGGATCCATTCCCCGATAGTTTCTCCACCCCCCTTGCGTAGTTTGAGATTTGTGCGTGGATACCCGTCCCGCCGGATCCATTCCCTGGTAGTTTCCCCGCCCCCTTGCGTAGTTTGGGATTTGTGCGTGGATACCCGTCCCGCCGGATCCATTCCCCGGTAGTTCCCCGCCCCCTTGCGTAGTTTGGGATTTGTGCGTGGACACCCGTCCCGCCGGATCTATTAACCTAGTGTCTGGTCTACGTAGTCGTTTGGAGACTGGCACGTGGACACCCGTCCCGGCCGGTCTGACAAGTCTGATCCCTCTGCCCCTTTACCATCCGGACCCCCCTCCCAAAGTATCTTCCCGGCTCGTCCTCGCCCGAAGGTCCAGGCCGGTGGATTTTCCGCCCTCGACGCGAGACCCAGGACTTCAACACCCGCAAAGTATTCTCCCGGCTCGGCCTCGCCCGAAGGTCCAGGCCGGTGGATTTTTCGCCCTCGACGCGGGCCCCAGGACTTCAACACCCGCGAAGTATTCTCCCGGCTCGGCCTCGCCCGAAGGTCCATCCCGGTGGGTCTTTCGCCCTTGACGCGAGATTCAGGACTTCAACGACCACCCAGTATTCGCCCGGCTCGGCCTCGCCCGAAGGTCCAGCCCGGTGGATTTTTCGCCCTTGACGCGAGATTCAGGACTTCAACGACCACCCAGTATTCGCCCGGCTCGGCCTCGCCCGAAGGTCCAGCCCGGTGGATTTTTCGCCCTCGACGCGGAACACACGACAAGGATTCCACACGTCCACGTTTCCGTCGACACGGACAAGAACCCTCGGTGCAGACTCCCCATTAAAAATCATCCGTTCACCTGTAGAACGGAACTCTCTAGTCCGGTGTTTCGGTGATTTACAAATTTCTTGTAAAGGACTCTTGGATCCGACTGAGATCTGTACCCCGGCCGAGAAAACATCCTTACAATACGTATTATAATAACATTATATAAAATTATTATCATAATATAAATAAAATTTATATAAGTATTTGTATATTAACTATTTTAGTTAGTTATTTAGAAAAAAGAGAAACCCAAAGGGGAAACAAAAAAGGTTTGCGCGCTTTTTTTTTCAAACATAGGTGCGCGCTTTTCAAAACAAATTTACAAGGCACAAAATCATTAAAGCTAATTTTATTTAATGTATTAGGAAAACTTATTAAAAATGAATTGTAAGAGACACCAATATTTAAATAATATTTTACTGAAAAATTAAAAAAAAAATGGTATCGAAAAAACATTCTAAAAAATATAACAAAACGCTTTCGACAACTTGGAAAAAAGTTGTAAATATGTATGTAAGTAATATTAAATATAAATAGGATTAAATATTTATTAGGTATACAAAAAAACGATGGATAAATAAAAATATCTGCATATTAAATTAAATGTTTCGTTTTATATATTTAAATTAAATATAAAAACATACCTTTTAACACTAAACATATAAAACTGCTTGATTAAATATGAAAATATTTAAATGCAGGTTGCTAATATTAGATATGATGTTATTCGTATTTACTTTAAATATTTTAAGTCATTAAATCAATGTATAATATTTTTGAATAAAAATTAAATTTAATATTTCCATTTTAAAGTTAATAAAAAACAGCTATGGATAAAAAATAAAGCGAAATATATTTAATTTAATATCCTTTCAATATATTTAATTTAAATATACTTCGCTTTGTTTTTGTTTAACAATCACAGTATATTTAAATATATTAAACTTTAATGAAATATTTTTAAATTTAATCAAACAGTTTTATATGTTTTGTATTAAAAGTTATGTTTTTAGCTTTAATTTAAATATGTAAAACGAAACTATGAAATAAATATGCAGATATTCGTTTTTAAGGTAAATAAAAAAGTTTTACATCAAGCTTCATTGCCATATATCCATAAATGCAATTTAAATAAACATCCTATTCAATCATAGAAGTTCTTTTGACACACAATTAGTTTCTTAGTCCAGAAATGATTTCTGACCGAAAATCGTCTTCTCAAACAAATACGCACACATACGCGCTTGCTCATTCGTGCAATTCTATTTTTAGATTTTTACGCTCTCAACTTTGTGCGAGTTGAGAGAGCGGAATTTTCGTCGCCACCAAAACACAAGCTGCATATTGCAAAACCAATGTATGGCCGTTATGCATCTTAGAGATTATATTGGTCTTTGGAGCGACGAAATCCGATCAAGAGCTTTGTTGAATATTTTGTAAATGATTTTTAATGTTTTCCCACCCCGACAATTAGATGTAATGCCGTCTTCCCACAGAGATTCATCCACCATCCGTTGAACGGATGGTCCATAAGGTTTTGGAGTTCCGAAAATTCCCAGCTTATTCGCCATCCGAATTTGACGGACTTTTTTATAGGATAGTTAGGCGATGTTTTTTTGGTGCAACTCTGAGTTCTTCTTCTTGTCAGTGAAAATTGAAACATTCACTACAAATTTAAAAAATAATGGCGGGTAACTTTTAAAAAAGGTGCAACTCTGAGTTCTTCTTCTTGTCAGTGAAAATTGAAACATTCACTACAAATTTAAAAAATAATGGCGGGTAACTTTTAAAAAAGGTAGGCGTCAAATCAAAAAATGCTGTTTATACTTGTAATAATTTATTAATTACAGCTCTATCCGTGTGGCAGCATTGCTTCTCTCTTTCCTAGGCCCATACTGTACTCACAACATGGAGCAGACGGCAACGAGCTGGAATCTTCCTCAGACAAAAGCGGGCCTTGATGCCTTTAACATTTTATTCCCTAGCGGTAAAAGGACTGATTATTTATTTGTATCTCGGGCTTCGATTTAGCTAGAGTTAGGGGTGCTGAAAACCAATCGAGCCAAACCTCCAGAAGGCTCTAGACAACTTCACTCAATTCAGAATTCAGAAGAACACCTATTTCCATTTTCTCTCTCATCTCCCGACTCTCCAAGCCGTGAATGTGGTTGGTTGGAAAAAATCTGGGCGAGCAGTTCCCATGGCACACAGCAATTTAATAGACGTAAAAGAAAAACGCGAGCAAAGGAGAAACGGCGAGGACTAGTTATTAAAAGTTAATCGAATGTACAATTGAACGCGGATCAGCTGTGGAATAGCCTAAGAATTAATTTTTGGTGGTAGTGTATTGTTAATACATAAAAGCTAAAGCATAAAAGCTAAAAAAAGGATCGGAAAGTCAGGAAATATAATGCGTGTGGAAAAGTTAACGAAACCCTGACCCCGTTACCGAACAAAGTGTGATTTTAAGTCTGCTGAGAGAAAAATAGCAAAGCGAGACCTGAGGCGCCATCTAGTTTGCACAGTGGGAGTGTTTTTATACCTTTGCAGAGGGTATTATAATTTTGGTCAAAAGTGTGCAACGCAGTGAAGGATACATCTCCGACCCTATAAATTATATATATTCTTGATCAGGATCACCTCCTGAGTTGATATAGCCATGTCCGTCTGTCCGTCTGTCCGTCTGTCTGTCCGTCTGTCTGTTTCTACGCGAACTAGTCTCTCAGTTTTAAAGATATCGAATTGAAACTTTGCACACAGCCTTCGATCCTTTGCACGCAGTAAATAAGTCGGAACGGCCGGGATCGGCCCACTATATCCTATAGCCGCCATATAACTGATTGATCGGAAATGCCATAACTTTGGTGTTTGTAAAGTAAGGAAGTTGGGATTTTCTATGGGTTTTATATTTGGCCAATCAATCTGACCTTCAAAATTTCATAAGGATCAGCCGACAATATCCTATAGCTGCCATGTAACTGAACGATTGGAAATGCCATAACTTTGGTGTTTTTGAAGTTAGGAAGTTGGGATTTTTTATGAGTGTTTAAATGCATCTTATGAATAATTTTGGAGAATATAATTTACAGAATATTCTGCAAGGGTATATAAACTTCGGCTCCGCCCGAAGTTAGCTTTCCTTTCTTGTTTTTGTTTTTTTTTATTATAAATTCCACAGAAAAACCACACGGAAGCGCTTTCGGGGATGGATTTTCAACACGGTGGTTAGTGACACTTCACAAATGAAAAAGTCAATTTTTCAAAGCACTCATTTATTTTGGTTGTCTTTAAATTTCGGACGCTAGACATTCGTAATTTATGTATTATTCTCTTAAATTTCTTGATTGATTCTTTTTGCTTAAATCTATTGCGAGGAAGTTTTTTCTTACTTTTAAACAATTTAAGTCCCAATTGGAAGTAATAAATTATTTAAGGCTAACAACGTTTTTGCCTTATAATATCGGGTTACCGAAAATCATAATTTTTAGAATTATTTAAAGCACAGAAGTTTTTATATTTTTTATCTGATTGTTGGTCATTGTGTTTGCCGGTATTTTATTTATTTATTTTTATTTATCTACCTATTTTACAATGTTCGTTAAGTGTAAAAATTGTTGTAGTTTTAAAAATATTTTATAATGTTGTAGAAACTCATTAATTGCCTCTAACTAGGATGATTTGCCTGTGAAAACTATTGACTACTCAAACGGGCCGTCCGAAAAAGAAACATTTGTTTAAAAAATCTAAATTGATTAATTTAAAATCCCCTAGAATGCCCCTAGAACATATTCTAGTGTCGATAGGTCGCTAAACCAACACTTAAATTGGTTTAACTCGTAGGGATCATGCGTATGAGGGCCAAATACACAGCGATGCTCACTCGTAGAACGCAGAGTAGTTGAATACACAAGTATAACTAACTCTTCAATATGACTGTTAGTTAAGTTAACATGATAATATGTTATACACTTATTGATAGTCTTGTAAGGAGGCTAATCACGGGCCAGGACACATACAAAGTCGTACCAGGGCCCTCCACAGAAATATTTATATATTTCCGGGACAGACAGGACGGGTGCCCAAATGCCCGGAGTTGTTGGGGCATGGGGGAATTAGGAGAAAGAAAAGGGTTGCGGTCCCGTTAAGAATCCTAGCACGGCGCTGGCCAGGGCGCACGCAGTGGCGTGCGCCTCAGCCAAGGAGTGGCATCCTTTCGGGGTGCAGTTGAGTCGGTCCCGTGAGTCCGGGTGCCGACCGTTCCGCAGCCCTACGGGATGTTGCCGAAACGGGCCCGATCCCGTGCGCCGGGTGTCGGGCTCGTTTGACCAAACGAAGATGCTTTTGGGGGCACAGGTTCCACGGCTACGTCATCCGTGAGCCCCCGGCCTGGCTTCGTGAGAATCCCGAGGTGGATAGCGGTCCCGTCAGCCGGGAGCCGTATCCAGATCGGAAGGAGGCGGGAGTGGCCTCCATGGCCGCAGCGTTCGCGACCCCGAGAAACCGTGTGCCGCTCCCGCCTTGGCTGCCGAGCCAGGTAAGAAACTTGGGGATGAGGTAGGAAACCTTGTCAGTAAAGCGCCGACATAGAAATATTTCGTTAAGCAGTTTATTTCCCGTTTCTTTCTCGGTCCTAGCATAAATGGTTTTTAGCTCAAGCTCCTATCTGCCGCCACGAGGGTTGTTCTCCGTAGGGTTCGGCCCGAGGCCTGTCTCTACGGCTCCTCCTGTTTCTCCATCCACCGCCTATCCACGGTGGCGGGGCCCCATGGGTTTCGTTGTCCTGGGCGGCCGTTAGTGGTGCCGCTCGGTTGGGCGCCGCTAAGTCCCGGACTCGAGCGTGTTCTCGTTATTTCCTTTAGCTCTAAAATATACGTCCGGTTGCCACTGGTGCCAAATACCAACTGCCCGATCGGCGAGCAGAGGGGCGTTCGAGAGCCGTTCTCTGCCGCCGATCCCTCTGCTGCTTGTTGGCGCGTACGCCTTCGGCCGGCACAAGAGCTTCGTGTCGGCGTCTGGTTTCAGCCCGTTGTCTGCACGTTCGGCGCTGTTACTAAGGGCGCTTTTTGAGTGTTGATCGCCGATGCTGTTCGGCTCGTCCGTTGTTAATGCTGGTTGCTCTGCCCGGACTCTGCCGGGTGTGCGGCTCTGCCGAAATGTGGCTCTGCCGATGCTGGCTCTACCGGGTAGTGTGGCTCTGTCGATCTGTCAGCCACGCCGTGTGGGCGGCTCGGCTGGCGCATGCTCTGGCTATGCCGTGTGGGCGGCTCTGCCGATGCGTGTGTGTTGACGCTGACGGCGGGCTAGTCATGACCGGCCGGGTACATGTCGATTCGGCTGTGTAGCCCTTATGATAATATTTACAGGGTGCCCTTTATGGGACTTTTGTCGTCGGCCCTATGCTAATTTAAAATCTAGATGCGTTTGCTTATTCTACCCTTAATCCTATTCTTACATATTTATTTATATATACATTTATATACAGTTGTGTATGCTTGTGAGAGCTGTTTATTCAGTCCCTCACAGTCTCGTAAGGAGAAGATTCAATAAATAAAACTAAGATTGTAATAAAAAAAAAGTAGTCCCATTCAAATGGTACTAAGATCGGGAGCAAAAAGTGATTCAGTACCCGAAAGTGCTTGTATAAATGTATGTATAAGTAGTGGCTGGCGAAGAGTCGCCGCGGCAGAGCCGTCGCGCATTTCAAATATGCCTACTAAGCTCTGCCCAGTCACATTTTACTTAACGGCGATCATATTACCGGGCGCTTGGGGAGCTGTTTGGGAATTTGATTTTAATGTATCTATGTATATATATTGTGGCCAAGTGTTACAATGTGTTCGTAATAATATCAATGCATAACACTAAGTACAGTGTGCATTCGATGTGTAAAATAACGTAATAAAATGAAGTTATTTTCTAGGGTTAATATATTTACAAATGTAATAAAATTAAATTATATTATATTTTAAATTTATGGCTTTTTATGTCTAACAAGAAAGAAAAGCTAACTTCGGGCAGAGCCGAAGTTGATATGCCCTTGCAGAATATTCTGTAAATTATATTCTCCAAATTAATTTATATGATGCATTCTTAATACTCATAAAAAAATCCCAACTTCATAACTTTAAAAACACCAAAGTTATGGCATTTCCAATCGTTCAGTTATATTGCAGCTATGGGATATAGTCGGCCGATCCTTTTGAAATTTGGTAGGTCAGATTGATTGGCCAAATATAAAACATATAGAAAATCCCATTCTTAACTTTACAAACACCGAAGTTATGGCATTTCCGATCAATCAGTTGTATGACGGCTATAGGATATAGTCGGCCGATCCTTATGAAATTTGGTAGGTCAGATTGATTGGGCAAATATAAATCCCGTAGAAAATCATAACTTCCTACCTTTACAAACACCAAAGATAAGGCATTTCCGATCAATCAGCTATATGGAAGCTATAGGATAAAGTCGGCCGATCCTAATGAAATTTGGTAGGTCGGATGGATTGGCCAAAAATAAAGAAAGAAGGGTGTGTGCAAAGTCTCAATTCGATGTCTTTAAAACTCAGAAACTAGTTTGCGTAGAAACAGACAGACGGACATGCTTATATCAACTCAGGAGCTGATCCTGATCAAGAATATATATACTTTATAGGGTCGGAGATGTCTCCTTCACTGCGTTGCACACTTTTGACCAAAATTATTATACCCTCTGCAAGAGTATACAAATGATAGTGAAATATAAAAATATAAAGTATAAAATTGTAAAACCTATAATTTTATTTTTATTTAAACTTATTCCTCGTCTTTTTCTTTGTGCTCGCACTTTCTGCTCGTGCTTCAACGAATCATTGGACTCTTGTTATCGATATTTACAGATTGCATTACCTTAGGTCTTATATAATATAATATTTACACTATTAACATAATATTTAAACTATTTACAAAATATAAAAGTATACAAATATTAAAGTAAAAAATTTGATATTATTTAATGTCTTACTACCTATAGCACAGCATGATTTTATTGACGGCCTGCTTGACATATCTCTATCTCAAGTAAACCATGTTCGAAATTCATTAGGTCGCCTACTTAATTTGTGTTTTGTATCAAATCCTGAAGGTGCCTTTTTTGTCCAGAGTAGCACCACTCACGCAACCTGAAGATCCATATCACCCTATAATCGAACTTTCATTTGATACGGGTAGAGTCTATTATAGAAGAAAAATCAGAAAAATCCAAACAAATACATTGTTTTCGCAAGACAGACTTATTTCCTTTAGCTCTAAAATATACGTCCGGTTGCCACTGGTGCCAAATACCAACTGCCCGATCGGCGAGCAGAGGGGCGTTCGAGAGCCGTTCTCTGCCGCCGATCCCTCTGCTGCTTGTTGGCGCGTACGCCTTCGGCCGGCACAAGAGCTTCGTGTCGGCGTCTGGTTTCAGCCCGTTGTCTGCACGTTCGGCGCTGTTACTAAGGGCGCTTTTTGAGTGTTGATCGCCGATGCTGTTCGGCTCGTCCGTTGTTAATGCTGGTTGCTCTGCCCGGACTCTGCCGGGTGTGCGGCTCTGCCGAAATGTGGCTCTGCCGATGTTGGCTCTACCGGGTAGTGTGGCTCTGTCGATCTGTCAGCCACGCCGTGTGGGCGGCTCGGCTGGCGCATGCTCTGGCTATGCCGTGTGGGCGGCTCTGCCGATGCGTGTGTGTTGACGCTGACGGCGGGCTAGTCATGACCGGCCGGGTACATGTCGATTCGGCTGTGTAGCCCTTATGATAATATTTACAGGGTGCCCTTTATGGGACTTTTGTCGTCGGCCCTATGCTAATTTAAAATCTAGATGCGTTTGCTTATTCTACCCTTAATCCTATTCTTACATATTTATTTATATATACATTTATATACAGTTGTGTATGCTTGTGAGAGCTGTTTATTCAGTCCCTCACAGTCTCGTAAGGAGAAGATTCAATAAATAAAACTAAGATTGTAATAAAAAAAAAGTAGTCCCATTCAAATGGTACTAAGATCGGGAGCAAAAAGTGATTCAGTACCCGAAAGTGCTTGTATAAATGTATGTATAAGTAGTGGCTGGCGAAGAGTCGCCGCGGCAGAGCCGTCGCGCATTTCAAATATGCCTACTAAGCTCTGCCCAGTCACATTTTACTTAACGGCGATCATATTACCGGGCGCTTGGGGAGCTGTTTGGGAATTTGATTTTAATGTATCTATGTATATATATTGTGGCCAAGTGTTACAATGTGTTCGTAATAATATCAATGCATAACACTAAGTACAGTGTGCATTCGATGTGTAAAATAACGTAATAAAATGAAGTTATTTTCTAGGGTTAATATATTTACAAATGTAATAAAATTAAATTATATTATATTTTAAATTTATGGCTTTTTATGTCTAACAAGAAAGAAAAGCTAACTTCGGGCAGAGCCGAAGTTGATATGCCCTTGCAGAATATTCTGTAAATTATATTCTCCAAAATTATTTATATGATGCATTCTTAATACTCATAAAAAAATCCCAACTTCATAACTTTAAAAACACCAAAGTTATGGCATTTCCAATCGTTCAGTTATATTGCAGCTATGGGATATAGTCGGCCGATCCTTTTGAAATTTGGTAGGTCAGATTGATTGGCCAAATATAAAACATATAGAAAATCCCATTCTTAACTTTACAAACACCGAAGTTATGGCATTTCCGATCAATCAGTTGTATGACGGCTATAGGATATAGTCGGCCGATCCTTATGAAATTTGGTAGGTCAGATTGATTGGGCAAATATAAATCCCGTAGAAAATCATAACTTCCTACCTTTACAAACACCAAAGATAAGGCATTTCCGATCAATCAGCTATATGGCAGCTATAGGATATAGTCGGCCGATCCTAATGAAATTTGGTAGGTCGGATGGATTGGCCAAAAATAAAGAAAGAAGGGTGTGTGCAAAGTCTCAATTCGATGTCTTTAAAACTCAGAAACTAGTTTGCGTAGAAACAGACAGACGGACAGACGGACATGCTTATATCAACTCAGGAGCTGATCCTGATCAAGAATATATATACTTTATAGGGTCGGAGATGTCTCCTTCACTGCGTTGCACACTCTTGACCAAAATTATTATACCCTCTGCAAGAGTATACAAATGATAGTGAAATATAAAAATATAAAGTATAAAATTGTAAAACCTATAATTTTATTTTTATTTAAACTTATTCCTCGTCTTTTTCTTTGTGCTCGCACTTTCTGCTCGTGCTTCAACGAATCATTGGACTCTTGTTATCGATATTTACAGATTGCATTACCTTAGGTCTTATATAATATAATATTTACACTATTAACATAATATTTAAACTATTTACAAAATATAAAAGTATACAAATATTAAAGTAAAAAATTTGATATTATTTAATGTCTTACTACCTATAGCACAGCATGATTTTATTGACGGCCTGCTTGACATATCTCTATCTCAAGTAAACCATGTTCGAAATTCATTAGGTCGCCTACTTGATTTGTGTTTTGTATCAAATCCTGAAGGTGCCTTTTTTGTCCAGAGTAGCACCACTCACGCAACCTGAAGATCCATATCACCCTATAATCGAACTTTCATTTGATACGGGTAGAGTCTATTAAAGAAGAAAAATCAGAAAAATCCAAACAAATACATTGTTTTCGCAAGACAGACTTTCTGAGGCTAAATAATTTTATTTCTGGCTTTAATTGGTCTGATCTTTACTTATGCAATAATATGTCCGATGCAGTTAATGTTTTTTACACTGCAATAAACTCATGTTTTAATTCCTGTGTTCCGTGGTACTATCCGTCAATTTTCAATAAATCACCTTGGTTTAGCAAAGAGTTGACACACTTAAGAAATGTAAAGTCCAGACTTTTTAGGAAATATAAAAATACCGGTTCTCAATCTGTTTTTACTAGATATTTAAGTGCTCGGTCAAGATTTACCGTGCTTAATGCTCAGTGTTATAATAGTTACTTAAACGATTAAGGTCCAGTTCTCTTAGGACCCGAAACAAAGTTTTATAATTTCGTTAACACCAAGCGTAAATCTTATTCTTTTCCTTCCTCACTGTCGTTCGAAAACATGACGGCAACCAAAGATCAGTGAATAGCCGATTTATTTGACCAATTTTTTCAAACGACTTACTCTACTTTAGATTATTCATCACAGCCTTATTCTTACACCATGCCCAAGTCAAACCTCATATTCTGTCCCACTTTAACAGAAAGCTCTCTTCTTTTGGATCTTCTTCGTATTAAGCCTGTTTATTCGCCAGAGCCCGATGGTATTCCTGGGTGCGTGCTTAGGTATTGCGCTAAGGCCCTGTGCAAACCTCTTCACAAGTTGTTTACCTAATCTCTAGAAACTTTCCAATTCCGAAATATTTGGAAGAAATCATTTGTTATTCCTCTTTTCAAAAAAGGTAACAAGTTAGAAGCCAGTAACTATAGAGGTATTTCTAAGTTGTCAGCTATTCCCAAACTTTTTGAAAAAATCATTACTCCTCATTTGCAGCACCTTTGTAGATCAATCATTTCTCCGTGTCAACACGGATTTATTAAACGTAGATCCACAATCACAAACCTTCTAGAGCTCACTACATTTGTGATAAAAGGCTTAAATAGTAGTTTTGAAACAGACGTCATTTACACTGACTTTAGTAAAGCATTTGACTCTGTAAGTCACTTACTTCTTATTCAAAAACTTGACCTGTTAGGTTTTCCAGTTGATCTGCTTAAATGGATTTCAAGTTATCTGAATGGCAGGTCACTAAGGGTCCTTTTTAAAAATTCAATTTTAGAAATTCTCCGTGTTACCTCCGGTGTCCCACAAGGGAGCCATCTGGGTCCGTTACTTTTTACATTATTTATTAACGATCTTCCCTCAATTATAAGTCATTTTCGCGTACTTATGTACGCAGATGATGTTAAGTTGTGCCTGCAGTATAAGGACATTTCCTGCCATTTAGACTTGCAATCCGATCTAGATAATTTTCAAAACTGGTGCCGAGATAATTTACTAAATTTAAACGGTTCCAAGTGCAAGCTGATGACTTTTTATCGGGCCAATCCGATATACGCGACTTACACGTTAAGTGGCAGCTCTTTGGATAGAATAACTCTTGTAAACATTCTTGGCGTTCTCTTGGACCCTAAACTTAAATTTTCAAGCCACATTTCGTCCATGGTTAATAAAGCCAGAGGAGTGCTTGGATTTATTAAAAGGTGGTCAAAAGAATTCGATGTTCCTTATTTGACTAAAACTTTATTTATTTCGCTAGTCCGTCCGATTCTGGAGTATGGGTCTCCCGTCTGGAGTCCACAATACGGAATACATATTGGTCGTATTAAATCTGTACAAAAAAACTTCCTTCTTTTTGCTTTACGGCGCCTAAACTGGGATGCAAATCTTAACTTACCTTCTTATTCTAGTAGACTTCTGTTGATTAATTTACCCTCCCTAGCCAACCGTAGAACGATGCTTGGTACTGTCTTCATTTATAACCTTATACATGGTGATATTGACTCCCCCGACTTTTCTGTGCCAAGTAGATTAACTAGAAATTATATTCCCCGAATATTAAATCATTGTAGATCTAGCTATGCCTTGCATGAGCCTTTCAGAGTATTGTGTTCTGACTTAAATAAATTTGTTCTTATAATCTAAAATCTTGACTTTCTGCCGCTCCTAAAACGTGTTATACTTGCTTCATTGGCACAAGATTGATCTTACTATTACTTTTTTCCCCGGACTTTTATATATAATTCCTTATCTCGCGTCTATCTTCTCGCGAATCGTGCCGTACGATACACGGCTGCGCCTCTCGGTCGGTTGGGCGGGTAAGTGGGCCGTGGGACTCCGCGCGAAAGTAAAAAAAAAAAGATATATATATATCTATTTTGTTTTAATCAAAATAGATTTGCAAAATAATTTTTTTTTGTTTCAATATTCCTATTTTTGGCCACACCTTAGATGTTTAATTAAAGAACATTTTTAGTCTATACGTATGTACTGTTTGTTTTTTATTTTTATTGTTTGAGATTATAATATTATCTCTTTTTCTTATTTCTGTTACTGTATAGGGACCAGTATATTTAAAATCTAAATTGTGTCCTTTTTCATTTTTTAATAACACCTGATCTCCGATTTTTAAAGCAAAATGTAAAGTATTTTTGTCATGGTTAAATTTTTGTTTTGTTTATTTGCTTCTTTAATCTGTTTAGGCAAGTTTGAAGTTTAATACGAAGTATTGTAGCCATACATCCCAATCTGTTTTGTCAACTGAGATATATGGGCGGATGAACTCATTAAGTGTTCTGTGTCTGTTTTTGCTATTACAATTTTTGCATAAATCTTTGATTACTGAATTTTTATTTTCTTTTCCCATGTCCGTAATGAACGTCTTCATTGAACCGTACTTTAGAATAAAATATTTAAACATAGCTTTTGGTACTGATTTTGCACTTTGTTTTTTGACTTTTGGCATTTGGGACATTTTATTACATAATTTGATATATCTCAGGTCATGTTTTTTTCAATAATAATGCCTTTTTATTTTAGCTAATGTTCTAGCTATGCCTGTATGACCTCCTTGTATTGGATCGTCATGGAATGTAAGCAGTATTGCTTCTTCCTCTTTTTCATTATTTGATAATTGGGTCTCCAGCTTGAGTAGCGCTACTCTTAGAAATTGTAATATTTTATTGTCCATTATTTTAAAAGATTCTTTTGATATGGTGTCAAAAATCTTTTCGCTCGGTGCCACTTTAAGTTGGCTGATATTAGGTATTCAGGCTTCTTTTTTAAGCCTTTGAAAGAACTGACCTAAGTCGAGAAATCCATTGGTGTACATATCGCTAACATCAATTCTTGCTATAACTTTTTTTTGTACCTCAACATTTGCTTAAGCAAACTACTTGTTCTTTTCCTGCGCAGGAGTTTTTCTCTTTACTTTGGTTTGAGGTTTACCATTGAAAATAGGTAGGTAAGTGCTTCGTGATCTGTTTTGACAGTGAAATATCAAAATATATGGTCTGAAATGTGTTATTACCCATTGGATAGCTGATAGTTCTTGCTCTGTTGTGCTCTTGTTGCTTTCGCCTTTTGTAAAAGATATTGATGCGTATGTAACTGGGAGCTGGAGTCCATTTTTGTTATGAAGTAGGACTGCTCCACAAGCTTGCCTGCTAGCATCTGTAATTATGGAAAATTCTTTACTTAAATCTTGTTATTGTAAAAGAGTTGG
The DNA here is from genome assembly GCA_018153305.1 of Drosophila kurseongensis. NCBI lineage: Eukaryota > Metazoa > Arthropoda > Insecta > Diptera > Drosophilidae > Drosophila > Drosophila kurseongensis. The sequence continues at coordinate 1,427,296 of JAECXX010000001.1, forward strand.
GTTTATTAATGCCGATTTTACATGTTCGAATTCGTTTTGGCATTCAGTTGTCCACTCAAATTTTGTTATGTGACGAGAATAGTCAGCAAAATTTCTTATAAACCGTCTGTAATAATTTTAAAATGCAACAAATCTTCTAGCGGTGTCCGCATTATGTGGGACTGGATAATTTTGAATGACGTCGTATTTTTTGTCGTCGGGCAAGATTCCTTTGTCTGTGCATTTATATCCTAGAAAAGTGACTTCATGCATTTTTCGGGATGTAACTTTAGGTTTTGTTGCCTACATTTCTCATATGTTTTTCGGAACAACCAATGACTAAAGAGTAATCCATATAAAGGAATGCTTGCGAAGGGTCAAATCCAGAGAAAGCTTTCTCCTCATTCTCTGAAAGGAACTTGGCGCTATTTTTAAGCCGAATGGTAATCGCGTAAAGCGATATGAACCATTGCTTGTTGAAAAGTACGATATATCTCGTGAACTTTTTTTGAGTTCAATTTAATGAAAACCTGACATTAAATCAAGGCATGAAAAGTATTTTGCTCCACCTAGTGTAATCTAAAATATCATTAATTCTAGGGAGTAGAAATTTATAAGACAACAGTTTTTTATTAATCATTTTTTTCAGAATTTGCAAGTGACTTTTTGGGTACTAATAAAAGTGGGCTATTATTAGGTGATACAAATATTTTGTCATTAATGAGTTTTTGGACTTGTTCAAATTTTTTCTCCTTTTTGACTAAGGAAGTCCTTTATATAATTTTTGCTGTATATTGGTTCATCATCCTTCACTCTATGTTTCGATTGGGTTTCGTGTCCGAATATATCGCTATATTGGGTGCATAATGTTGTTAATTGTTTATGAAATTGTGGAACTTTTTCGAAAGTTGGGTTATTACAGATTTTTCTCTGTTTTCGTATTCTGTTTTAACTGCATTGTAGTTTGAAAGTGGTTCATATTTCAAGTTGTTTATGTTGACTACCTGATCTATATTTGTTGTATTTAGTGGTCTTATGATCGCATTTTGGACTGTTGCTATGGTATTTGCTCTGTAAATACCATTCTGAATTTCCTGGTTCGGAATCAATACACTGCCTTCTGCTGAGTTTATTTCCATTTTTCAGACAACTGGGAATCTTGCTGGCAGAATTATGGAGCTGTTGGCAGAACTGTATGTTATTGGAACATAAATCGGATATTTTAGGTTATTTAGTCTAATTATAAGCCAGTCTTCGGATGGCTTGAATTCTAATTGACAGTTATATTTTCTTAATAAAATCGATTCTTAGTATTCCATCACAAGGAATAGCGAATTGTAAATTTACTATATGAATATCGTGTGGGATTATATATTTAGAAGGGTTATATTTCAATAGAAGTTAGCCCTTTTGATTTGGTAACTTTTTGACTTATTCCCTGTACATTGATTATATAATTATTTTGGATGTATTTGAAAACATCGGAATTTTCATTCAATATGGATATTTCCGCACCTGTAATATTGCCAGAATTTTCTTCTATTTTAACCTCTTCTTTTTCTGTGTCTATGTTTTCCTGTATTTCTAGGTCAACTTCTTTTTGGTCTGTGGACTCAGGATTATTATCAGTTTCTACAAAAATCGAGTTTGTTCGGAGCCTCTTAAAAAACTTTGATACTTGTGTCCAGTGTTTTTATACCCTTGCAGAGGGTATTATAATTTTGGTCAAAAGTGTGCAACGCAGTGAAGGAGACATCTCCGACCCTAAAAAGTATATATATTCTTGATCAGGATCACCTCCTGAGTTGATATAAGCATGTCCGTCTGTCCGTCTGTCCGTCTGTCTGTCCGTCTGTCCGTCTGTCTGTTTCTACGCAAACTAGTCTCTCAGTTTTAAAGATATCGAGTTGAAACTTTGCACACTCCCTTCTTTCCTTTGCACGCAGTCTATAAGTCGGAACGGCCGGGATCGGACGACTATATCCTATAGCTGCCATATAACTGATTGATCGGAAATGCCATAACTTTGGTGTTTGTAAAGTTAGGAAGTTGGGATTTTTTATGAGTGTTATGAATGCATCATTTGAATAATTTTGGAGAATATAATTTAGAGAATATTCTGCAAGGGTATTTCAACTTCGGATCCGCCCGAAGTTAGCTTTCCTTTCTTGTTTATTTAATGTATTCCTTTGTTCATATATTATTGTTCGTTCTTTATTAATACACTCTACTAATATTATTGAATGGGCCTTTTCTGTGTTAGTGACTTATACGATTTGTCAAAACGGTTTTTTATATTATTTATGGATTTACACAGTTCGTTCCATTCGATTATTTAATGGAATATGAATTACTTTGTATAAGCTACCATTGAAAGAATCCGTCCAAGTATTTCATGGTCGTTAATGACTGATCTTTATTGTACAGATGAAATGGTTCTTAATATTATACCTTTTTTTTGTATTTGTGCAATGTATGAATGGATAAGACTTAAATCTATAAAAATCCATATAAGCATACTCTGATATGCTTTCGCTGTCTTGAGACCAAATTTGGATCCAGACTTCTCTAATCGCATCTTGTGTGTTCATGGCCATGTTTGTTTGGGTTTTTTTTTCTTTATTTATTTATTAGTTCTAAATCGTTTAACATATTTTGTAATTTTTTTTTTATTAAATTGTACTCTACTTTACTTTACTTTTAATGATAATCGCACTTATAATTGTCAAGTTTTATATTTTGTCCAGGTCATTGGCTTGACTCTGGAATCTTTTCTTTAATCATTTATTGTGCAATTTATATAATTTTAAAAGTGCGTTTGCACACATTATAATAACTATTTCTATCATAGTTATAGTTTGCATATCTATCTTATTTACGACATTTGCCATAGAATCGACAACTTTTGTGTCTACTAAACCGATTTTGGGTATTATTTCAAATTTTCTTTGTTCTATTTCAGGAATATTTATTGTTTCGTTTTCATTTAAATCGGTTTTACTTATTACTATTTACTATTAGTGTTCATGTATCTTTAAAAATGTTGCTTTTTGTTTTAAGTAACAATTTCCTGCCTATGGTTTCGCATAGCTTTACGGGCCATTCTTCAGAGAGAGGGGGTTCCGCTCAATTTTAGCAATTTGTTTATTAATTATAAAAGTATTATATAAAACAAAAGTTGATGTCATCTTTTGTAATTTTTGGGCCGTGGCCCACCTTTTCTTTATTTTTTTGTATATACTCACTCAGAGTTTTTTTATTTTTCCCGTCGTAGATTTCAGTATCCATTATTTTATTTTGGCCGTTGTATTAAAAATTCTTTTTCCAGTTCCATGTAATGTGTTCTAATCCAGATCCAAAGGTTGCAGATTTAAGACACGGTCGCAATGTAATTATTACTAATTTTATTACAATGGTACGTATAGCTAATGAGAACGCAGCTGCGCCGCCTGAGACGCCGGCAGAGCAGCCAGTGGCTGGCGAAGGGTCCCCGCGGCAGAGGGGACGTACTATGTTCACATAGTGACAGAGCCGTCGCGCATGTCAAATATGCCGATTAAGCTCTTCCCAGACCCTTTGCAGTAAACGGCGATCATATTACCGGGCACTTGTGGAACTGTTTGGGACTTTGATTTGTGATATTGTGGCCAAGTGCTACAAACTAGCCTCCTCCTTCCTTCTTCCGTCTCAGAATACAAAGCATTCACTCATTCTTTTATCGGTTATACCATCCGTCATGGTCTAATAAAGAGTAGTCTTTCAGACTTTTCAATAAATTAAAAATTACAGTCTTTCCAGATGCATAAGGACTCGTTCAAATACTCGTTGTACCGTACAGTTTTTACAAGATTCAAAACAGTTTTATGATTTTGTTAACACTTAGCGTAAATCCGCCTCTTACCCAGCAACTCCATCATTTGAAAATTTTACGGCAAACACTGATCAGGCAACTGATCAGACAGCATAAACAGTTTAATTCAGTCCAATTCCGTCATATTCATATACCATGTCAAACTTTTTGATTGGATCTTCTCTTGTATCTCCAAAAAGTTAACCGTTTTTACACCCCACTTGCAAAATCATTGTAGATCAATTATATCTCCATGTCAACATGGATTTATAAGGCGTAGATAACGTCTTTTGTAAAAAATTGATTCAGAAAAAACATTCAGACTGACGTAGTTTTCACTAATTTAAGTAAAGCGTTTGATTCTGTAAATCACCGGTATCTTATATTTATTATTTTATTTTATTATTTTTCGAGTAAGCCATGGTGAATTAAAAAATAACTTCATTGCAATTTTCTGCTCTGTCCAGTTTCGGAGATTCAGAGAGCCAGTTGATTCCGTGAGAGTGCAGCGATCCTCTTTGCTGGGCCTCGACCATCCAATAGTAATGGACTATGGATCATTCGCCAAATATCTTGAAGCTTTTGAACACTTGCAGCAACTGTCGGAACTCATAGACAAAGTAACGGGACCATTTTACTGGGTCAGATCTGATTGATTGAGCTTTTTCGGTGCTGAAAAGAGCCGCTTCTTCACAATAATATTTATATTAGCCAGCAGAAGATATTTCTATTATCCAGCATAAGAGACAGAAAAACACATAGTTCATTTTATTTAGATTCAGCAACGAAAAGAGTTATAAAGAATGTAGGCAACCCAAAATGTCTTTTCGGTCTTAACGGCGGCGTAAAAACGAATCTGTGATCTAGCTTTCTTTGCAAAGGTGATTTTACCGCAAAATATAGTTGAAAATTAAAGTACTTCCGCATCTTCATCTAGGGTTAGATTTGTTGGACAGCGGCCTTCTCCAGGGGCCAAAGCAATACGTTGAAGTTCATTGCTATTTTCTAATAGCTTTTTATGACAGCCAGGATTTAACTCTTCTTCTTGCTGAGAATGCAACTATTGTTGTAATAGTTATTCAACTTCTTCTCGGACAAAGTCATAGATAAAGGGTATTTCTTCCTCATCTCCTACCTAATTAAGCCAGTTTTCATGGAATATATACTATACAATATACACATATTGTGTTTTCTGTACAGTTCACGGTTTGTTCTCAACCTATTAACCTGTTCGCCACAGAAGAACTGCTGCCAGAGGGATGCCCTGCGACTGTTTGATTTGCAAGAGGAAAGTGGCAGCTGGATTGAAAGACCCTAACGCAGAACCTGAGGTATTTGTGCAAAATTGAAAGCTTGAGTTTCTAAGCCAAACAATTTAATTGTTTATTGTCTTGTGCTGAAAAATTGCAATTCTTGGCACAGACGTATCGATATAGTAGAGCTAGTTGTGCATGCATTTATTTATAATAAATAATAAAACAGTGTGTGTCTAGGGACACGCGTGAGGAACGTAGTTCCTTTGGCATGTGTACGTTTAGCAGGCATGACGAGATGGAGGTCAATGAAGGAGAGACAGGAGTGAATGAATTTACAACATTTATACAAAAATGACTTTTACTTATTTGTTCTAGGTATATAAATCTAATCAGCTCATTCAATCATAGTGACAATTGGCTTATGGTAACTAAAGTAAGATACAAACTTTTTTTTTTTTTGTTATATATGCTTTATTTATTGAATCTTCTCTATATGAGACTAACAATAAGTATATCAAATCTTAAGAATATAACTTAACTTACAGTCATGTAGACTGAATTTAGACTAACGGGCCCTAATATTTATTGCTGGGCTGGTAGATCGTTGCGATGCAGACGAGTTCTGTTCGAAACCCGTCTTAGGTTCCTTGCGAGATTATTTGAGTGCAGTGTAAGCTTGTTATGGTAGGCCGCTTTCTGCTTTGCTATTTCATCTTTGACCGGTGGTATGCCCAGATCCCTGTGGATGTTTTCGTTCCGAACATACCATGGTGCCCCAGTGATTGTTCGCAGGATTTTTGATTGTGAGCGCTGTATGATGTCAACGTTGCTGTTGCTCGCGTTCCCCCAGGGCTGGGAGCCGTAGGTCCAAATGGGCTTAAGGGTGGAGTTGTAGAGACGAACTTTAAAGTCCAGACACAGGGGTGATCGAGAATTTATAATCCAGTGTAGGCTTCTAGCTTTAAGTCTGAGATGTACTTTCTTGCATTCAATGTGCCTCCGCCAGGTTAGGCGTCTGTCGAGGTGGACGCCGAGATATGTTACATCGCTGGCTTGGGGAATCTGCGTACTATTCAAAGTTAGCGGGGGGCACGATTGTCTGTTAAGGGTAAACGTTATATGTTTACACTTTTGTTCATTAATTTTGATTCGCCAGTCTGATAGCCACTTCTCAACTACCACCAAATGATCAGCCAGTTGAGCTGTTGCTCTAGTTGGGCATCTCGAGCGGCTCAGGATTGCGGTATCGTCAGCAAATGTGGATGTAGTCAGCCTCTCGTTCGTAGGGATGTCTGCTGTGTATAGGACAAACAGGGTAGGGCCCAGTGCGCTACCTTGTGGGACTCCGGCTTCAATGTTATACTCGTTGGATGTCGTTGTATTGCATCTAAGACTCTGTGGTAGAGGTACGACTTAAGTAACTTATGAGTGTTTTCTGGCAGTAATGTTATGATTTTATGCATAAGGCCTTCAAGCCACACTCGGTCGAATGTCTGAGAGACGTCGAGGAATGCGCGTGAGCATGCATTTTTCTAGTAATTTGGACAGCCACGATAGTAAGCTTATTGGCCTGTACGATGAGGGAATTGTGTGGTCTTTCCCAGGCTTCGGTATCATTATAACCACGGACTTTTTCCAGTTTTTGGGGTAGTAGCCAAGTTCTGTGATCCCGTTAAATAGTTGCATATAACATCCACTGCGCAGTTTGGAAGTTCAATTATCATTTTTGGGGTTATAAGGTCGCCCCCTGGAGCCTTTTTCGATTTTATTTGCTTCCTAATGACGTTAGAAATTTCAGGTGCTTGAAACAAAATCGGGTTAATTGCAATTTCAGAGCTAAGCGGCGGTAGTTGAAGAGAGTTTGTGGCGGCGTTCGGCTGAAATACATTTCGTAGGTGTAAAGCAAATGTTTCGGCTCTGTCTTCGTCACTGCGGGCCCAAGGACCCGAGGAGTTTCTAATCGGAGTCACTGATTCTATCGGAGAGCTTAAATTTGGGTGAGCTCTCCACAAAGGATGCTTTGTACTGGTCGGCGACAGTGTCTCGATGTACCGGTGCTGCGCAAGCTCCTCTTCTTGCTTGAGTGTTTTGGTGAGTCTGCGGGTGGCATCATTAAAGAGTTGCTTCGAATGGGGCGATCTGCAGGATTGCCAAGCACGTCGTAGACGTCGTTTTTCCCGAACCAGTTGTTCGATTTGCAGATTAGTTTTGTATTGGTTGCTACGCACGATTGTCTCTTCTGGTGTTGAGATTTTGGCTGCTGCCACGAGTACTGACTCCAGGGCATCAGCACAGAAGTCGATGTCGTTCTCTATGTTTAACTGTGGTATTAGTTCAATGCATTGCAATGTGGGAACTTACGTACTTTTTGTACTTTAGCCAGTTAGTTCTAGTTGAAGTCAGCCTGAAGGGGTGCTCGATTACTTTCGGGCTTTGAAGGAGAGTTATTAAAACAGGCGAGTGGTCCGATGATAAGTCCGATAGCGATTTGGCGCTTTTTGGGATGTTCTTGGTCACAGCGAAGTCAATTAAGTCCGGGAGTTCTCTGGGGTCAGCTGGCCAATATGTGGGGCTGCCAGGGGAGACATAGTCGAGTTTGTTGCTCAAATTTATGATTGCTTTATACAGTTGTCTTCCTTTGGGCGTCACGAGTCTTGATCCCCAGTGCGTGTGCTTGGCGTTGTAGTCTCCTCCTGCTATAAAGCGATCTCCGAGTGAATTGTAAAAGTCCAAGAATTGCTCTTCAGTTATTGTAAAACGCGGTGGGCAATAGACAGCGGCTATAGTGATACTGCCGTTGCCTGCTTGGAGTTTTATAGATGTAGCCTGCAAATAATTTGTAGCAAACCTCTGGTGAAAGTGGTGCTTAATGCGTTCCCTGATTAGGATTCCAGTTCCTCCGTGAGCCTTACCGTCCGGGTGATCTGTGCAGTATGAAGTATAACCTCTTATTTGGAAGTTGTATTTACTTGTGAGATGCGTTTCTGCCAGCAGCATTACATCTATTTGGTTTTCATTTAGGAATTGAGTTATTTCAAGTTTGTGCCGTGAAACGCCATTGGCATTCCACATGGATATTCGAAGACAAGACATCGATTATTTAGATTGTTGGGATGTGAGCAAATTTATTAAAATGTTTTGATTTTGCATAAGGTTTGTCATTGTTGTTTTCATGAAGGACATAAATTCCATCATACACTGTTGTAAAGTCAGCATCATGGTTTCCATGCTGTTTGGTATTTGTCCTATTGCTTGCTGAGGTGTAATTGTATTTTGCTCAGAGCATTGAGCTTGTGGGAGTCCCGTCTGATTGGCAAGTCCTGATTTTAGGGCACTGGCGTATGAAACTCCACCATTTGTGTTGAGGGGCCCAAATGAAGATCTGGCTGCTTTCGCAAAGAAAACATTAGGTGTGGTTTGGGATTGCACGTACGCATTTCGTGCATTCTGGGAGCGTGCTTGTTTTGCTTGTTGAAACTGACTCTTCAGCTCTTTATAGACCGGGCAGCCTCTGTAGTTTGCGGTATGGTTACCTCCACAGTTAGCGCATTTCTTTGTCTTTGGGTCTTCTTTGCTTGCAGGGCAAGGTTCGGATTTGTGGAAGCCACCACAAGCTATGCAGACTGAACGAAGCCCGCAGTTGTTTCTGGTGTGTCCATACTCTTGGCAGTTTGTGCATTGCAGCGGGCCATTTCTCTGGGCGGTTCTTCAACAGTAATCCTTCTATGCAACAGGAATTGCAGTTTGTAGATCGGTGGCACTTCATTTTTCTTCAAGGCTCTGCTTTCTGGCTCCAGTTCGACCTTAAAGAGTGGTTGCGGCTTTTTATTTTTGTTGATAATATTCATAATATTTTTGGGGAAGAGTCCTTTTTCTTTCAGTGCCTCTTTTATCTCATTGGTGGATAAGTCGGGCTCTATGCCCTTTAGCACTACTTGCAAGCCCTTGCTACTCTTGAGCTGGTACGTGTGGTAGGGTTTCCTAGCCTCGTCTAGGTAATTAGTTACAGCTCTGAATTGATCTTCAGTTTTAGCTTGAAGCTTTGTTTCATAAATATTCCCTTTAACAAAAGGAGTAACATAAAAGTTGTCATTCCCGACCAGCACAACAATTTTTTTTACTAGGGCATTTGAGTTCTGTTCCCTTATGTAAATTGATGGGGGCTTTGGTTTCTTTTGAACAGCCTGTCCAGATTCGGATTGATTATTATCAATTTCCGACAATATGGCGAATCTGTTGTTACTAGATGCCCCTGGTTGTTCGCTGCCTTTATTTGGACAATTTTGTTTTGGTTTATTTCCAACCATTTTATTTTGCGGGCTTAGCTTCCGTTTGATTTGGATGTAACGATCCATGCCAGTCTGTATAGCCGGACCCACTTCTTGTTGTTTGATATTGCCGATATTGGCACTCGTACTTACAATTGGCTTTGTAGTTTTATTCGGCGCTGCAGAAGTTGCAAACGCATTCGAAATCGCGTTGTTGTTAACGGCGACCGTTGATGTTGTTGTTGCAGTGGCTGCGGTTGCAGAAATTAACGAGGTCGCAGTGCTCGTGGCTGGTGAGCTGTGAGTCGAAGCTGGGGGTGGGGTTCTACACTGCAAGCTCCATGAGTGGGAGTTGGTGTGAGTAGGGCGGGAGAACAAGACCGTGCTCTCGCACTGTCAATGGTCAGTAGGGCTGAGTTGCTCTTTGAAGAAGTTCTTTCTACTTCTGTATCACGGTGTGAGAAATAAGAGATATAACTGTTTCTCTGGTCTACGGAGCTTCTACGCTCATTTTTTGAATCGCCGCTCATTGAGCTATCATTCGTGGCACTTCTTAGTTTTTATAATAACTTTGCACTATTTTTGTACATAGCACTAATTATTATTTACTGTTTTTAGCAATAAGATTGCCTTTATTACACCACTCCAGTATTTTTAGTTATTGTTTTTCACTTTTTAACGGTTTTTTTCCGGAGCTCGCGCAAAACACGTCTGCACTTTCCGGCTTATAGGACGGCCAACATCAAACATTTGAGATTCAATTTTGTCCAAGTATCTCGAAAAAACTGCATCAATAGTCGAATTGAATCTTGTTGTAGACATTGTTGGGTCGTTATTAATTTTCAAATCAAATTCTTCAAGGAGAAATTGTGTCAGTGGCTCTGATTTTTTATCAGAAAAGTTGATGTTAAAATCACCGGCCAAATTTAGGGGAATTTCATACAAATTTGTATTATATCTCCGAAGAAGTCGAGAACCTTCTTCAGTATATTTTAACAGTACTCTGTGAATGAACTCTTGAATACCCACAATTTTCTGATTCGGTGAAACGTAGATGACTGCCATGACCACCGTGATACCGTTTTCCATTACACACTGAGCCGCACATTGGAGTGTGGGATATTACACTGCTGACTATTAGCCAACCACGTTTCGGTAAGCAATAAAATGTTGCTCTTCAGAATAACTGCGTCATCTTAATCGGCGTAATGATTTTTAAGACTTTGTACATTGAAAGTAAACAACGAGACACCTTTTTATACCCTTGCAGAGGGTATTATAATTTTGGTCAAAAGTGTGCAACGCAGTGAAGGAGACATCTCCGACCCTATAAAGTATATATATTCTTGATCAGGATCACCTCCTGAGTTGATATAGCCATGTCCGTCTGTCCGTCTGTCCGTCTGTCTGTCCGTCTGTCAGTCTGTCCGTCTGTCAGTCTGTCTGTTTCTACGCAAACTAGTCTCTCAGTTTTAATGCTATCGAATTGAAACTTTGCACACACCCTTCTTTCCTTTGCACGCAGTATATAAGTCGGAACGGCCGGGATCGGCCGACTATATCCTATAGCTGCCATATAACTGATTGATCGGAAATGCCATAACTTTCGTGTTTGTAAAGTTAGGAAGTTGGGATTTTCTATGGGTTTTATATTTGGCCTATCAATCCGACCTACCAAATTTCATAAGAATCGGACGACTATATCCTATAGCCGCTATATAACTGATTAATCGGAAATGCCATAACTTTGGTGTTTGTTAAGTTAGGAAGTTGATATTTTCGATGGGTTTTATTTTTGGCCAATCAATCCGACCTACCAAATTTCATAAGGATCGGCCGACTATATCCTATAGCTGCCATATAACTGAACGATTGGAAATGCCATAACTTTGGTGTTTTTAAAGTTAGGAAGTTGGGACTTTTTATGAGTATTAAGAATGCATCATATGAATAATTTTGGAGAATATAATTTACAGAGTATTCTGCAAGGGTATATCAACTTCGGCTCCGCCCGAAGTTAGCTTTTCTTTCTTGTTTATTGCTAATGACATCGACGATAGCCTCTTGAATTCTGCCAATAACGAAGAAGTTGATGTTGCTTGTCTACGATTATGATGTAATCTGAATTGTGTTGGGATATCATGAGGTGTAACAATGAACAAACCTTCGATGCTAGTTACACGAAAAAATGCAACATAAACTAGTTGCTGAGGATGAGTCTTGTCATACTCATAGACAATTTGATCGAATGTCCCGCCCTGTGATTTGTGAATGGTTAACGCACAAGCCGAAATTATTGGGAAGTGTTTTCGACTTTTGGTGAACCGACTTTTGGTGAAGCACAAAATTCCAGCCAGACTCGGCAAATGTTGATGTCTTCATTGAAGTCCAGATGAACTAATTTGCCAACTGCCCCAGTCACATCAATGTTCGTCGTAACTAAATAATATTTTTCTTTTACGAAAGTAACTTGGTACGGTAGTCCACCGTTAGTTCCCGTGATGATGTCAGTCGCTGTTGAAATAACTTTATCGGGATCTCCTTGCAAAATTTCATTGTTGTAGGTATCGACCGCGTGATTTGTGTGAAATAACCGAACACCATTAGGGTACAATCTTAGAGCATCTTCTTTCGTGTAGAATCTTGATTCGATTAGCTGCAGTTCTGATGGCTCTAATATATCGCCGTTTCCTATTTTCGTCAGTATTGAAGAAAATTGCGAATTCGCCTGTCTCATAACTTGAGTGAGCTGGTAAAACTTGAGACTTCGCCACAGATGAGGTCCAACCATTAGTGTTCTAATTGGCTTGTATATTAATGTGGCTCTTACAGGTGGCGCCTGGCGTAAATCCCCATTCAAAATTACGTCTATACCTCCAAAATCCTGATTATGATTTCCCGTAATTTGCTTTAGGCGCAAATCAATTTTAGCCAACAATTCTGCACCTATCGAATCGATAATCAGTACCCTGATGTATCGAAAAAGCGATCTATATAGATGCAACATCTCTGATGTTAGAGGCAACAATTTGGAAATCGAAATTTTTAGAGCAGTATGCAATGTTGTACCATCAATCGCCACAGCAGCTTGACCAATAGAAGCGCAAGTTAAGTAAGCATACAGTACCCGTCCGTATCACGAAATCTGTTATAGATTTCCATCATAAGTTTGATCACAAAAGTCTTTCCACTTCCAGCTGGACCAGTCAAAAAAATTTGAAATGGTAAATCATTTGGAGTTTGAAGATGAGATATAATGTGCATTAACAGTTCCTTTTGCTCACAGTTAGCCGACCTCATCAGTTCGTTGAAGAGTTGAGTTTCCATTAAATTTTCTTTTTTCTTCGCTATGGCTCAAAGTTTGTTGAACGTTGCGTATCGTATATCAGCATTAATGGCAGAATGAGGATCATTCACTAATCGCTCATAAGTATCAGCTTCGAAGATGACGTTGGCTTCTTCCTTCAATTGCTGCTCTTCTTCTTCATCTTCTCTACCACACGCTCTGCAAATTTTAAGAGTCTTCTCAATGTCTAAATTCGATTCAAACTCTTTCCTACGCTGTAAAATCAATTTTTTGTTGTCTTCGTATATTTGAATAAACTTATTTTCGGCAAGTACGTCGTTATCTTCGCTTCTAAAAGAAAGATGCAATAATACCATCTCTCGTCTGTAATCGTTGAAATTATTGGCCATTTCATAATTACGATATCTAACAATTCTGGGAATTTTCCGTTGATCGTACTCTCCTTTTGTGTTCATGGTGTAATTAGCAACGAACTGGATCAATGTCACATCTTCCATAATGGCGGGCCTTTTTTCATATCTATCGAACCAATTTTCTTTCCATACATTGGTGCAGTCATCATCTAGCTCCTGTAGTTCCTTCAAGGTCTTCTTTATTCTCTGACGTTCAGTTGGATTTATTGTTGAAATTCGTCTTTGAATTTCAAAGTGAACGGTCTTGTTTTTTTTCTGCGCTTCGAATTTTGTATTTTGTTTTCGTTTATTCCCATCGGTGGGTTTTATCAAAACAATCAAAACATTTTCTTCCGGTTATTCAAACATAAATTTAAACTCCGTTCGCTTCGCGAGTGCACTTTGTGTTAATACTAATAAATTGTTTTAGTTTTCATAATTCTTATCTGTGTTTTCTTTTATTATATCCCCGCCGTTTCTCTTTTGTGCATGCACTTTAACTTATTTACGCTCCCGCTCTCTTGCTCTCTCTGATTTGAAAGTTCTAAGCGTGCAGTTTCTGCGCTCTTGCGGTACTTATAACTGCTCGCTTATAAATTTAAATTCGCTTTCTTGGTACAGTGGTCCCAATAAATAAAATGAATAATAAAAATTTAGTCTGCTTCTGCAAGAAATGCAGCCTCGTAATCAGGGCTGACCAGTCTAATATGACTTGCTGGCTGTGTGAAAATATGGTGCACACCAAGTGCGCCGGTTTTACTGGCCGGACAAGTGATGACCTTTCAAAGGGGCCCAATTTGCAGTTTTGTTGTGACGCTTGTGTCGAGGTTGCGAACGAGATGAAATCGTTCATGCGCCAAACTAAAGGCAGCCTAATGGGGCTGATTAGCTGTTTCGGTGTTGCTAGAGATAGTTTTCGCCGAGCTGATGATCTCCTCTCTGCGCTGGACTCGCAGTTTAATAGTCGTAAGCTATTAGAAGAGTCCCCTAAGCGCAAAAAGGCCTTTGGTGGTAAGGAGCAAAAGGGGAACACCCCACAACCGAAATCAAAAGAACAACAGAGCATTCCGGCGGATCAGCAGCTGATTTCAGCAAACCCTCAAATGTTGCTAAGATCAGCAGCTAAAAAAGATTCGGTATCCGAACAATCCGTTACAGAATGCATGCAACCAGGGACTTCCAAGAATTCCGATTTGTCCGTAGTGGATTCACAATTAGTGGATCCACCTCTCTCTCAGAAAGTAGCATCACCAACATAAGTGACTACTGAGTCCGGACAACCGGCTCAAGTTGGTTTTGCAGAAACAATGTCTGCTCCACCAAAATCCCTTTCAGTGGTTCCACAAATGAAACAAATTTTCGTTTCTCGGCTTTCCCCTGATGAAACATCTACTGATGTATTGTCCTATATACAAGACAAAACTAAAGCCGATTGTATTAGTGTAAAGGTGGAAAAGTTTAAGTTTTCTTATGCTAGAGACATTTCATCTTTCAAGATAACTGTCCCTAACGAGCTTTTTGAAGCCATATGCTCGGGCGACTTTTGGCCGGATAATATGGTTGTAAAAGAGTTCGAGGCTAAGATAAAGAAGAAGGGACCCGTGGGAGTAAAACTTCCTGGTCGAGGCCAAACCAGTGTACCAATTTCAAAAAACTAACTTCTAACCTCCTTCTTTCCTATCAGAATGCAAGAGGTTTGCGTAGCAAACTCACTAAATTGTATTCCGATAGCCTTTCCTTTGCATCTCATATTATTGTGTTTACAGAAACCTGGTTAAAGCCGGAGATCTTTAGCTCCGAAGTTTTTCCAGGTAAGTACACAATATATAGGTATGACCGTCCCTCTAGACGGGGAGGTGGAGTCTTAATTGGAGTTGATTCAAACCTCCCGTCTGAGGAGTTATTTTTTGATGAATTCAATACCATTGAATTTATTTGTGTAAAGTTATCGCTTCCTGGTAACTTTATATACATAACTTGCTCATATATTCCGCCGTTGTCTGAACTTTCTGATTATTTAAATCACCTTTCCGTTATTAAGTCCGTTGCAAATAAGCTTTCCGATAGGGATCAGTTGATAGTTCTAGGTGATTTTAATATACCTGGAGTTACTTGGTCCACTGAGGATGGATCGAATGTCTTACTACCTATAGCACAGCATGATTTTATTGATGGCCTGCTTGACATATCTCTATCTCAAGTAAACCATGTTCGAAATTCATTAGGTCGCCTACTTGATTTGTGTTTTGTATCAAATCCTGAAGGTGTGTTTCTGTCCAGAGTAGTACCACTCACGCAACCTGAAGATCCATATCACCCAACAATCGAACTTTCATTTGATACGGGTAGAGTTATAGAAGAAAAATCAGAAAAATCCAAACGAATACATTGTTTTCGCAAGGCAGACTTTCTGAGGCTAAATAATTTTATTTCTGGCTTTAATTGGTCTGATCTTTACTTATGCAATAATATGTCCGATGCAGTTAATGTTTTTTACACTGCAATAAACTCATGTTTTAATTCCTGTGTTCCGTGGTACTATCCGTCAATTTCCAATAAATCACCTTGGTTTAGCAAAGAGTTGACACTCTTAAGAAATGTAAAGTCCAGACTTTTTAGGAAATATAAAAATACCGGTTCTCAATCTGTTTTTACTAGATATTTAAGTGCTCGGTCAAGATTTACCGTGCTTAATGCTCAGTGTTATAATAGTTACTTAAACCGTTGTAAGGTCCAGTTCTCTTAGGACCCGAAACAGTTTTATAATTTTTAATTAGTTTTAGCGTAAATCTAATTCTTTTCCTCCCTGGCTGTCGTTCGAAAACATGACGGCAACCACAGATCAGGCAATAGCCGATTTATTTGCCCAATTTTTTCAAACGACTTACTCTACTTTAGATTATTCAGTCAAACCTCATATTCTGTCCCACTTTAACAGAAAGCTCTCTTCTTTTGGATCTTCTTCGTATTAAGCCTGTTTATTCGCCACGGCCCGATGGTATTCCTGGGTGCGTGCTTAGGTATTGCGCTAAGGCCCTGTGCAAACCTCCTCACAAGTTGTTTACCTTATCTCTAGAAACCTCCCAATTCCCAAATATTTGGAAGGAATCATTTGTTATTCCTCTTTTCAAAAAAGGTAACAAGTTAGAAGCCAGTAACTATAGAGGTATTTCTAAGTTGTCAGCTATTCCCAAACTTTTTGAAAAAATCATTACTCCTCATTTGCAGCACCTTTGTAGATCAATCATTTCTCCGTGTCAACACGGATTTATTAAACGTAGATCCACAATCACAAACCTTCTAGAGCTCACTACATTTGTGATAAAAGGCTTAAATAGTAGTTTTGAAACAGACGTCATTTACACTGACTTTAGTAAAGCATTTGACTCTGTAAGTCACTTACTTCTTATTCAAAAACTTGAACTGTTAGGTTTTCCAGTTGATCTGCTTAAATGGATTTCAAGTTATCTGAATGGCAGGTTACAAATGGTCCTTTTTAAAAATTCAATTTCTGAAATTCTCCGTGTTACCTCTGGTGTCCCACAAGGGAGCCATCTGGGTCCGTTACTTTTTACATTATTTATTAACGATCTTCCCTCAATTATACGTCATTCTCGCGTACTTATGTACGCAGATGATGTTAAGTTGTGCCTGCAGTATAAGGACATTTCCTGCCATTTAGACTTGCAATCCGATCTAGATAATTTTCAAAACTGGTGCCGAGATAATTTACTAAATTTAAAAGCATCCAAGCTGATGACTTTTTATCGGGTCAATCCGATATACGCGACTTACACATTAAGTGGCAGCTCTTTGGATAGAATAACTCTTGTAAACGATCTTGGCGTTCTCTTGGACCCTAAACTTAAATTTTCAAGCGAAATGGACGAAATGGACGAAATGTGGTCCATGGTTAATAAAGCCAGAGGAGTGCTTGGATTTATTAAAAGGTGGTCAAAAGAATTCGATCCTTATTTGACTAAAACTTTATATATTTCGCTAGTCCGTCCGATTCTGGAGTATGGGTCTCCCGTCTGGAGTCCACAATACGGAATACATATTGGTCGTATTGAATCAGTACAAAAAAACTTTCTTCTTTTTGCTTTACGGCGCCTAAACTGGGATGCAAATCTTATCTTACCTTCTTATTCTAGTAGACTTCTTTTGATTAATTTACCATCCCTAGCCAACCGTAGAACGATGCTTGGTACTATCTTTATTTATAACCTTATACATGGTGATATTGACTGCCCCGACTTGTTAAGTCGGCTAAACTTTTCTGTGCCAAGTAGATTAACTAGAAATTATATTCCCCTAATTTTAAATCATTGTAGATCTAACTATGCCTTGCATGAGCCTTTCAGAGTATTATGTTCTGACTATAATAGACTTTTTCCTGTAATAACAAATCTTGACTCTCTGCCGCTCCTAAAACGATTAATACTTGCTTCATTGGCACAAGATTGATCTAACTAATACTTTTTTCCTCGGACCTTTACCTTTATTTTCCTATCTCGCGTCTATCTTATTGCGAATCGTGCCGTACGATACACGCCTGCGCCCCTCGGTCGGTTGGGCGGGTAAAAAAAAAAAAAAAATAAACAATGGTGACAGATGCTTTTGCCATGGGTTCACGTAACAAATACCAAGCAGCTTCTTGGGCAGGCATTTCGACGGCATGTAGGAGATCAACGCTCAATTTCTTCGTTATATCTACTATATCAAACTCTGGATTATTGTCCATAACCTCAATAATCTGTCGTTGTAAATTGCTGTTTGTTTACGTATTCGACGACGTAAGCAGAACAAGCGTACTCATCTTGAATGATTTGGAAATCCATGTTTGATTGCAGACAATGGAACACAAATGGATTGAAAGGATTATGCCATTTTTCAGCTAGTGTTCGACGGTAAAATAACTTCGGTCGCGTTAATTCAGCTCGGATTTTATTGTAATAATGTTCATCAGAAACAATATTATTCTTAGCATAAAAATCATTAAATCCATCGTAATCAAAGTTCTCCAAATGGTTTCTCAGTAATTGGTATTTTTCCTTATACTCTTTAAAACTCACCGTATCAAAATCGGAATACGTATCTTTCATTGGCATCAATGTTACTGTATTACGCGATGGTAAAAAGGGTGCTCCAAATCGACAATTATCTTTTTTCCCAGGATCCAATTTTTTGTAACACGTGAGAAGCTTCTAATTCTGATACTGAAACTAACTTGTCGACCATATCTATGACTCCTTTGCTGTTACTTAATAGATTATCTGGAGCATTTTCCAACCATAAAAGTATGTGGGCATGGGGACTTCCACGGTGGTGGAATTCTATTCGTTTGAAGTAATGTTTCACTCGATATTTGCCAAATGGATTGTTTCGTTTTGACTGCAAAATCTTCAACAAACAATTCACCAATTTGTTGAAGTAAATTGAACATGTGACTGCGTCCTCGTTGACAAGTTCATCAGAAATATTTGCTCCATGATTTTTCAGCCTGTACAATAATTTGAGCAAATCAGTCCACCCAGTTTCATTTGCACTGAGTGTCATGAAAGCAGTTGGAGCCCCTAATTGTCTAATCATAGCGAAAAGGTCTTTTTTTCTATCAGACCAGTAGCAAGCCGAATTCGGTATGCAACGAAGGAAAGCTAGGTTACCTTCGATACTATAATTGATGTAATCTTCGGATAGTATATCTTCTTTGATGACTTTGCTGTTATGCCCAACATGTTTGAAAGCAATACCAACTCGTTGCCTCATAATCTTTGCTGCCACATACAAAAGATGTTGCGGATCAGTAGCGCGACGATCTGTACGCCGGAGTTCACTAGTTGCTTGCATGAAAGGTGTAATATTGCATCCATCTCTATAAGTTCTAAATTGTCCATCGTCGATTGTGGGGAATGAAAGTTCTTCAGCATATTCATCGAACAAAACACTACGTGGAACACTCCTTTCCCCTGGTGCCATATGCAACATTTTATCTTCATTCCACATGAGAGTTTGTTGTTGAGCTGTGAGATTATCTTCGATAGGAACGTGTTCACTTATCTCATCCATTGCCAGTCCTATATCATCTTGATAATTATTTAGAAGTGCCTAATTTATCGTAATATTTTCGTGAATATACAGTGGTGTTTTCACAAGATACTGTAACCATTGTTTTATATTTTGTTTTTTGACGAGACCATGAACATAACTGGTTTTGTGAATCAGTTTCTTCTTTAGATGGACATAAGCACAGTGATCATCTTCAATATTTCTTGGTAATTGATTCACCATAGTATTTACTTCGGCGGGTACGTTGATGATTTGTCCATAAATACCATATTGACCATTGATATGCCTAAGTCTTCTGATTTGCATGAACGGAATTCTTGGTGAAATGAGTCGCTGCTCGATCATATTTAATTTTGGCAAATAAGAGGGAATGATCGGGTATGAAAACACATTGTACGACGATAGAAAAGGAATTTTTAGAGCGTCGAGTGACTTCTTACACGTAGAACATATGTCTACAGTGGTGCCACATACGTAACTCGGTAATACTTTCTGTAAGAGCTCATCATGTGGATCAGAACTCTTTTTCAAATCGTTTTTCAACCATAGTCTATCGCAAACAGCACAAGAATGACCAAAATTATTTTTCCTGAAGGCATTGTAAAATTCGAGGTGATTTTTGACATGTTCGTGACAATTACTGTAGATTGGGATTGAAACATTCATATCGCTGATGTCTACATGAGGACTAGCAATATCATGCTCATCGTTACTTTCATCCTTAATGTTGTTGTGTGGATTGATTTTAACAGGAATATTTTCAATAGGTTGACCATCTCTTATGTCATCAACTTCAATTAATGGTGTGAAATGCACGTTCCGAAGATGTAGGTGGATGAAACTGTGCTAATCCTGAACTCTGAAATAAAGAAATTGCTTTTCTTCTTTCTTGGTCAGAGCGTTGACATAGTGATTATGTACACAAATATTACGATTATACGTTCTTGCAAAAATATCGATACAATCCATATCTCCAAATTCTGTATTACTGTTTGGGATGGACTTTGCACCATTCGGATTAATGCATGAGTCCACAAATGGAGAAACGAGCAGCTGCCTCCGAAGTTGCGTGGATGACATGTCAAGATTGACGGCTCGTATTAAAGAAGAAAATAGGCAGTTTCCATCTGAAGGAATATCTATTACTTGATATAAAATGGCTTCCGGCTGTGCACAGTCGATAACCTGTTGATAGGGGACTTCGAATGCATCATTTTCTGTTGGTCCTTGAACAAGTGCATTCTGAACCACCTGACTTCGACGATATTTTTCACAAGATGCAGGATTCTTCATGCTTGTCCCTCGACACACTCTCTTTTTTAATTGCTGATTCAGGTCAACTGGTATTGCACCATCAGTGGTAATTGATTTGTCAGGCTCATTATGATGTGTAATTTCTAGCTTACTTCCCTTGTCGGTACGTGGAAAAGTATTCTCCATTTCCAATAATTCTGGATCCAACCTGATTCGCAAAGTAGAATCAGTAGGCTTTTGGTAATTGCAACACCTGGGCTTCGATGTGTAGCCTTTTTCTTCCTTCCCTAAACTCCTTTTGACGCTGTGAATTTGTTTTCGGTACCCCTGGCTTCGGTCCTTTTTGCATTGCTTTCTGATTATTACAATTCGATGGCTCTGCTCCAATTTTTATACCCTTGCAGAGGGTATTATAATTTTGGTCAAAAGTGTGCAACGCAGTGAAGGAGACATCTCCGACCCTATAAAGTATATATATTCTTGATCAGGATCACCTCCTGAGTTGATATAGCCATGTCCGTCTGTCCGTCTGTCTCTCCGTCTGTCTGTTTCTACGCAAACTAGTCTCTCAGTTTTAAAGCTATCGAATTGAAACTTTGCACACACCCTTCTTTCCTTTGCACGCAGTATATAAGTCGGAACGGCCGGGATCGGCCGACTATATCCTATAGCTGCCATATAACTGATTGATCGGAAATGCCATAACTTTCGTGTTTGTAAAGTTAGGAAGTTGGGATTTTCTATGGGTTTTATATTTGGCCAATCAATCCGACCTACCAAATTTCATAAGAATCGGACGACTATATCCTATAGCCGCTATATAACTGCTTAATCGGAAATGCCATAACTTTGGTGTTTGTTAAGTTAGGAAGTTGGGATGGGTTTTATTTTTGGCCAATCAATCCGACCTACCAAATTTCATAAGGATCGGCCGACTATATCCTATAGCTGCCATATAACTGAACGAGTGGAAATGCCATAACTTTGGTGTTTTTAAAGTTAGGAAGTTGGGATTTTTTATGAGTATTAAGAATGCATCATATGAATAATTTTGGAGAATATAATTTACAGAGTATTCTGCAAGGGTATATCAACTTCGGCTCCGCCCGAAGTTAGCTTTTCTTTCTTTTTTTACTGTCCTTCTGTCGCTGTCGAAAATTTTGCTGGCGCTGCGCATTTCTTTTTTGAATGGATTCCTGATTATCAGAATGTTTTTGTTTTTTCCGTTCCCGATACTCTTTTTGGTACTGTGCGGCGGTTTTTCGTGTTGTTTTTTTTTCAATATTTTCTTCGACCCCCAAATTCACTGATACATCTGGTTACATCAACGCTGTAAATGTAATTGTAACACGTGATGGTGTGTTTATGTGTTATGAGTTTGATATTTCCAGAAGCTTCTGATTCTGATACTGAAACTTACTTGTCGACCATATCTATGACTCCTGTGCTGTTACTTAATAGATTATCTGGAGCATTTTCCAACCATAAAAGTATGTGGGCATGGGGACTTCCACGGTGCTGGAATTCTATTCGCTTAAAGTAATGTTACACTCGATATTTGCCAAATGGATTGTCTCGTTTTGACTGCAAAATCTTCAACAAACAATTCACCAATTTGTTGAAGAAAATTGCACATGTGACTGGGTCCACGTTGACAAGTTCAGTTTTCTGTACATATGACATTTTCAATAGAAATTCATCAGAAACATTAGCTCCATGATTTTTCGGCCTGTACAATAATTTGAGCAAATCAGTTTCATTTGCACTAAGTGTCAATTCCGTTTAACGTTACGTTACGGTTTTTGTCAGCTAGCCCTCCTCCGCCAAACTCACACCGCGCCATAAGAAACTTCGTTCCAAAATAAAAATTATATTAAAATTTATTATATACACATACATATACACATACACATTATATAACCTATTTGAACCGCCGTTGGATGCAACATTTAATTGTGTTATATTATTGCAATCACTGTCGCCCCCAGTTTTTTATTTAATTGAAACTCGAAAATTAATAGTTGCTAAAATCATCCCACCCGCTATATATAACCAATTCATAAGCCCTCATTTACAAGCGGCTGCAGCGGTGAACTTTTTCGTTTTTCTTTTTCGCTTTCGCTTGTCCGCCGTTAGCAACGTTGTAATTGTTGTTGGGCTTTTGGTTTGGCGCGCTGACGATCAAAGTGACGCGCTACCCTGCATTCGGACGGGTATACTGATTTTTGCCGTCATTTGCAACCACTATTAATTTTGATACTTCGTGGGTCGATCTTCAATTTAATAATTTTGTTTCTCGTCGTTTTCGTTGTGAATAATTATTAAAATAATTTTTTCGAACAAATTTATTAATTAAATTAAATTATTATTTATTTATTTATTTTTTGTTTCGAAAATTTATTTTACACTTTGTCGTCTTGTTAATTGAACAATTATCCTGTCTTAAAGTTTTTTATTTTATTAATTTATTATTCTTTAAATAAATAATTTATTTATATAACAAGAAAGGAAAGCTTACTTCGGGCGGAGCCGAAGTTGATATACCCTTGCAGCATATTCTGTAAATTATATTGGTTGGCCAAAAATAAAACCCATAAAAAATCCCAACTTCCTAACTTTAAAAACACCAAAGTTATGGCATTTCCAATCCTTCAGTTTTATGGCAGCTATAGGATAGGATAGGACTTCCTAACTTTACAAACACCAAATTTATGGCATTTCCGATCGTTCAGTTATATGGCAGCTATAGGATATAGTCGGCCGATCCTTATGAAATTTGGTAGGTCGGATTGATTGGCCAAAAATTAAACACATGGAATCCCAACTTCTTAACTTTAGAAACACCAAAGTTATGGCATTTCCGATCAATCAGTTGTATGGCAGCTATAGGATATAGTCGGCCGATCCTGGCCGTTCCGACTTATATACTGCGTGCAAAGGATCAAAGTTTCAATTCAATATCTTTAAAACTGAGAGACTAGTTTTCGTAGAAACAGACAGACGGACATGCTTATATCAACTCAGGGCGCGATCCTGATCAAGAATATATATATTGGGTGTATAAGTAGAAAACCGCAGTTTTTGACTAGGTGGTGCCATCTTGACAAAACGGTGAGAAATTTTGATCGGGAACGCCAAATGGCGAGCTAAAGTATCGGTCAACAACTCTACATTGTCTCGATCGTGTATTCTATTGCCTATCATTTTGTTGGTGCACGAAAATGACGAAATTCGAACCGAATAAGCGTCATTTGCGGGAGATTTTGCTTTTCGCGTTTAATTCGAAAAAATCGGGAGCTGAAGCGCGTCGAATGATCGAAGAAACTTATGATGAGTCGTGTATAAGTGAAAGAACGTGTCGAGAATGGTTTGCAAAGTTTAAAAATGGCGAGTATGACGTGGAAGACAAGGATCGACCGGGTCCTGTGAAAAAGTTTTAAGTCGCGGATTTGGAGGCTCTGCTGGATGAAGATTCTTGTCAGACACAACAAGAACTCGCGGATTCCTTGGGTGTGACTCACCAATCAAAATCCCTTCGCCTAAAAAGCTTGGGAATGATCCAAAAGCAGGGAACATGGGTGCCGTACGAGTTGATGCCAAGGGACGTTGAGAGGCGTCTCTTTACGTGCGAGCAACTACTCCAACGTCAGAAAAGAAAAAGTTTCTTACATCGTATCGTTACCAACGATAAAAAGCGGATTCTTTACGGCAATCCTAAGCGGAAAAAAACCATGGGGGCCACCCGGCCATGCATCGACTTCGACAGCAAAGCCAAACATTCATGGTTCGAAGCTACTGCTGTGTATTTGGTGGGACCAACTAGGCGTAGTGTACTACGAACTTTTGAAACCAGGCGAATCCATCACAGGAGCACTCTACCGGACATAGTTGATGCGCATGAGCCGAGCGCTGAAGGAAAAACGGCCACAATACAAGGAAAGGCACGATAAAGTGATACTCCAACACGACAACACTCGGCCTCATGTTGCCAAGGTCGTAAAAACTTACGTGAAAACGCAGAAATGGGACGTTCTACCCCACCTGCCCTACTCTCCAGACATTGCTCCTTCGGATTTCCACTTGTTCCGATCAATGACGCATGGCCTCGCTGAACAGCACTTCCGATCATACGAAGAGGTCAAAAATTGGCTAGATCAATGGATCGCGTCCAAAGATGAACAGTTTTTTCGACGTGGGATTCACATGCTGCCGGAAAGATGGGAAAAAGTTGTGGCCAGCGATGGAAAATATTTTGAATAACTGGTCTGTAGCTATATATATATGCAATAAAGCCTAAAATGATGAAAAATAACGGCGGTTTTCTACTTGTACACCCAATCCTTTATAGGGTCGGAGATGTCTCCTTCACTGCGTTTCACACTTTTAACCAAAATTATTATACCCTCTGCAAGGGTATAAATATATATATGTATTTTTATTTTCGTGGCTTATATATAAAAATAAATTTAAAATGAGTCCAGATAAGCCAAAATCTCTTGAACTTCTTGCGGATTTTAAGCTCAAAAAACCAGTAATGAGCATCCGCCGATTAAATGATCGAATAGAAGCCGGCCAGATTCCGATTCAATAAATTAGTAGAACTAAATTGTCGGCTAGAGATTTTAAATGCTTCAATTATTAAGGCAACTCAATTACAAGAACAGATCGAAGATTTAGATGATGGCATCATCTATATCTATTGTTATCGATAGGAGACGACACCAAGATTTCAAATGCAATGTTGATCTATCTTGTTTTGAACAGAGTAGACCCAGTGACCAAACAAAAATGGGAAGAACAATTAGATTATGAAAGGTTACCGCTTTGGTCCGATTTTGAAAAAATGTTAAACCGCCGATACCAGCATTTATTCGCTGAAGAATCGACGAAACCTAAGCAAGATAAAGTTACGTCGAGCAAGCCACATAATCGTAGCTCATTTTCTTGTTCTTCGTCCAACAGTATATCCCAGCAAAGTTGTAGCTATTGCAATGCAGGAGACCATACCCTAGCGAACTGTGGTCCGTTTGGTCGTCTTTCGGTAATGCAAAAAAACTTTGTAAAATCTGCTTCCTTATGCATCAATTGTATGCGAAAGGGTCACACTGTTTCGAAATGCAAATTTAATAAATGTCGAGCTTGTAGCCGCTCGAATCACGTTTTACTGCATAGATACACAGTGTCCGAAAATAGTTTAGCGTTGCCACCACCCCAAGAGATTCTTTCTCCCTCTTTAAATCAAGATCACCCTTCCACGTCACATCATGCGACATCATTAGACAGAGTGATTTTAGTCACGTCGATCGTAAGTGTAAGAACTAAAAACGGTGAATATATTTGGGCCCGAGCACTTCGTGACTCTGGGTCCCAAACTAATTTTATAACAGAGGACCTTGCTCACCGCTTACAGATCCGTAAAGAGGAGTCGTGTATGAACTTACTTGGTATTGGCGAGTCCAATTCTTAAGTTAAGAAAAAGGTACATACAATGGTGAAGTCGCGTATAAATGGTAGTGAGTTCTCTTTCGATTTTTGGATTTTAAAATCAATATCAGGATATCATCCTGACCAGTCGGTCAATATCAGTGACTGGAAAATTCTAAAGAACCTACCACTAGCGGACCCCTATTTCTACAAGCCACAAAGAATAGATATGTTAATAGGAGCAGAATCATTTCTTGAACTTTTAGCTGTTGGACAAATTATACAAGGTCGTGACTTTCCATCCCAGCATAAAACCCTCTTCGGTTGGGTTGTATCGGGTAGATATGAGGCATCTTCCCCTACAGAAGTTGTGAAAAGTTTCAGTTGTAGTGAAGAGATTTTAGTGTCTATTGACAGCACACTACAGAAGTTTTAGAAGAAATGCCATCTCTAAAGAAAATTCTGTCACCTGAGCAAAAGTTATGTGAAGAACACTACCGGAAGACTACTCAGGTTTTGCCATCAGGTCGGTTCGAAGTAAGACTGCCGTTTAGATCGGATCCAAATGAGTTAGGCAACTCTTTTAAAGTTTCAAAACGGCGGTTTTTGTCGCTTGAAAGAAGGCTGTCTCGAGACCCTGAGATGAAGGAAATGTACCTAGAATTTATGGAAGAGTACCTTTCCTTAGGTCATATGTCTCTTACAGATAAACTTCCTTCTGCTCCACATTATGTTTTCCCACATCAATGTGTTCTGAGACCCCAAAGTACGTCAACCAAGTTACGTGTCGTTTTCGATGCGTCTTGTAAATCGTCAACTCAGAAGTCTCTAAATGACATTTTGATGGTTGGGCCGACAATCCAAGATGAGTTGTACTCAACGTTACTGCGCTTCCGGCTGCATAGGCTTGCCCTGACCGCCGATGTAAAGAAAATGTATCGTCAAGTGATGGTGAATGAAGCAGATAGGCAGTTTCAACTTATAGTGTGGAGAAGAGACCCCTCTGAGTCCTTGAGAATATACAAGCTCAACACCGTAACATATGGTACTGGACCAGCCCCGTTTTTGGCTATTCGGTGTTTAAAAAGGTTAAGTGAGTCTGCCAAAGTTTCTTTTCCTAGAGCTGCTAAGGTTATTGGATCCGACTTTTATGTCGATGATATGTTGACTGGTGCTGCATGCGTAGAGGAGTTAAAGACTATTAAGTCTGAAGTATCTCAGGTTCTTCAAACTGCAGGTTTTTAATTGACAAAGTGGTTTTCAAACTCACCTGACGTTACCGCATCTGAGAGCACAGTTAAATCCATACCCATCTCGGACTCAGAGTCAACTAAGGTGTTAGGAATATCGTGGTTGCCTAACGAAGATGCCTTAAAATTCCAAATTGACACTGCTGTCATGGGTCTCCGAGCGACAAAACGGAATATACTATCGGTGACATCGAAGCTGTTTGACCCCCTCGGCTTATTAAGTCCTATTGTAATTAGAGGAAAGATCCTATTGCAGGAACTGTTGCTAAATAAGTTAGATTGGGATGAGTCGATTCCTATTCATTTGGAAACAGCTTGGAATATGATAAAAATTACATTGTCTAAATTAGAGGAAATATCTATTCCCCGGTTTGTGCATACCGATCCGATGTCACCGATCCAATTACATGCCTTTGCCGACGCATCCATGAGAGCTTATGGAGCTTGCGTCTACATTCGTAACAAAACTGCAGAAGGTTATAAAATACCGCTGTTGACTTCAAAGTCTAAAGTAAGACACTCCCAAGGCTTGAGTTATGTGCCGCTCACCTTCTCGCAGATCTCTGCCACAAAATCAAGCCCCTATTAAAGGTACCTATCGAACAAATTGTTTATTGGACGGATTCTGAAGTTACGCTTCATTGGATCCGGTCTCATCCATCTTCATTGTCCACATTCGTATCGAATAGAGTTGCGGAGATTCAAGAGTGGTCAGGTGAAGCTACATGGCGGCATGCTTCAACGAAACAGAACCCAGCAGATAGTGTATCAAGAGGTTGTGACGTCGACGAAATCATACAGTCAATATGGTTTACTGGACCTGGGTTTTTAAAGAGGAAGATGCAAACTGGCCCCAGAATGCACACTTTGACCTAGATGAAGAAGTCCGACTACAAGAATCGAGGAAGACTGCGGTCGGACTTACCGCTGCTGTAAGAAATTTGGATTTGGTAGATGTCATCGAGGGATTTTCGTCACACCTTAAACTGCTTCGGGTATTCGTTTATAATCTCCGCTTCATAAGAAAATGCAAAGACAAAAGTATGGTATTTGAAAAAACTTTGTCGCCGACTGAAGATAATGAAGCTTTTCCTAAAAATGTGGAGATATTAGAAAAGCACGAGTATCATGAAGAAAGGGAAAAAGTTCGTAAAGGATCCAGAGTTGGCCCAAGTCTTCAGCGATTGAATCCATTCATCCATGAAGACAAGGGGACTTGGTGTCACTTTACTTTGTTGCGAGTTGGGGAGCGACTAGCTAATGCTCCTATATCATACGATGCCAAGTTTCCATTGTTGTTAACAAACCGCTCCCAATTTTTCCCCATTCAAATTATCATGTTGGTCCACGAGCCCTTGTGAGTCTCCTTCGACAGCGTATTTGGATCGTAAACGCTCAGGAGGTCTGCAGTCAGATGGTTGAATGCATACGCTGCTTTAAGTGTTAGCCTCGACTAATGACACAAATTATGGGAAATTTACCGCAGATCGTCTCCGTGCTCACCGCCCATTTGCTATATGTGGCATTGATTTTTGTGGCCCTGTCTATACGACATTGAAAATTCGTGGTAGGCCTCTGTATATGTCCTACGTTGCGCTCTTCGTTTGTTTTGCGCCCAAAGCGGTTCATCTAGAAGTTGTTTCAGATTTAACCACAGATTACTTTTTATTGGCTTTTCAAAAGTTCGTTGGGCGAACTTTGTCGGAGCGAATAGCCACTACCGGGCCCATCGATAGAGGATAGAGGACGAAGCCGACGCGATACGCGGATTCGCATCAAAAAGCGGATGCGAATTTGTGTTCACACCACCGCGGGCTCCGCAGATAGGCTCTGCCAAGAGCCTACTCCTACGGGCGGTGGGCAGCGCGCTCCTAAGCGCAGAAGAGCTGGGGACAGTCCTCGTGGGAATCGAGGCAGTGATGAACTCCCGGCCGCTCGGAGCGATCAGCAACGACCCTAGCGACGGAGAGGTGCTGACACCCGGGCACCTTCTGACAGGCGGGCCGCTACTCGCCACACCAGCACTCCGGACCCCGGCCTAGGAGGGTCTCAACTGCTTGCGGCGATGGCGGCTTGTCTCGTCAGTCAGGCAAATGTTCTGGCGGCGATGGTCCCGGGAATATGTCCTGGGCCTCCAAATACGGGGCAAATGGCACCAGCAGCAGCCCAACATCAGCGAGGGAGATCTCGTACTCGTGGCCGGGGACAACCTGCCGCCCCAACAATGGCTCCTCGGCAGAATAGTCGCCAGGCACGGAGGGGAGGACGGCATGGTCAGGGTCGTCGACGTGCGGACTAGTGGAGGAGGCCTTTTCCGGCGGGCCATTCATAAGTTGGCGCCGCTTCCATTGTGTTAAAGCCCGATGGGTGTTCAACGGGGCCGGTGTTCGCTCAAAACTTAAATTATATTGAAATTTGTTAAAAATAAAAACTTGAAGTTTAGTGTAAGTTAGTTTAGGGCGAAGGCGGGAGCACAATAAAGTTTTCTCTCGCTCTCGGCGAAGTCGCCCCGTCTTCGCCAACCTTCGTTAAGCTAGGCTCTAAGTTCTTTGTCGAAATATATATAAGCATTCGTTGAAATTGATTTGAGCCGTTGACACCTGTTCTTTTCGTTCGTTTTTTTTCGCTATAATAATTTTAGCCACCTCCTAGTTTTTCGGTTGTTAATAATTAGAAAACTCTCTGATTTTCCATGTTGCCACATCCTGGCGGACCGTGCAGCAAAAGACCCCTTGAGGGCAGCAGTCCCAATTGAAAATAGAACTCCGGCGACTTAATGTGGATTAGCACCTCACATAGCTCCTTCAGGGTGCTATCCATGCCCCAATATCCCTAAAACTCTCGGTGGTGTGTTGCACCTCCAGCTCCTTCTTGTATTTCCGAGGGCGGTCCCGATTTGAGTTCGCCTGCAGCTGCTGGTACAATCCGGGCGCATTGCGAGGATCCTTACGTTGACCGGAGTCCTCAAAAAAAATTGAAGAAAATGGTTATGTGTGTGTTACTACAAGATTATGAAAGGAATATATTATGGTACACAAAAAGCTATGAAAACTGAGTTGAAACGATTATGATAAGATAAATCGAAAAAGCTATAACGTTGACATGGAAAATCAGAGAGTTTTCTAATTATTAACAGCCGAAAAACTTGGCGGTGGCTAAAATTATTATAGCGAAAAAAACGAACGAAAAGAAAAGGTGTCGACGGCTCAAATCAATTTCAACGAATGCTTCTATATATTTCGACAAAGAACTTAGAGCCTAGCTTAACGAAGGTTTGCGAAGACGGGGCGACTTCGCCGAGAGCGAGAGAAAACTTTATTGTGCTCCCGCCTTCGCCCTAAACTAACTTACACTAAACTTCAAGTTTTTATTTTTAACAAATTTCAATATAATTCAAGTTTTGAGCGAACATATACAAAATAAAAACAAGAGAGAACGCTATAGTCGGGTGCCCCGACTATCAGATACCTGTTACACAGGTAAAGGGAGTGCGAGGGAGATGGAGATAGAAACTTTGATCACGCATAACTTTTTAAGGAATGGTCCGATTTGAAAAATGTCTTCTACATTTCGATAGGTATTGATAAACACAATAAAACTGCATTTTTACTTTTCCGAAAAATTAAATTTTTTAAAATCGTATATTAGCGATTGTGGGCGTTAAAGGGGGCGTGGCACCTTTTTGAAACAAACTTGCGCTGCGTAGGAACTCCTAGAATCTGCATGCAAAATGCCAATCTTCTAGCTTTTATAGTTTCCGAGATCTCAGCGTTCATACGGACAGACAGACAGACAGACGGACAGACAGACAGACAGACGGACAGACGGACAGACGGACAGACGGACATGGCTAGATCGACTCGGCTAGTGATCCTGAACAAGAATATATATACTTTATAGGATCGGAAACGCTTCCTTCTACCTGTTACATACTTTTGCACGAATACAATATACCCTTTTACTCTACGAGTAACGGGTATAACAAGAGAGAACACTATAGTCGAGTGAGTCGACTATTAGATACCCGTTACTCAGCTAAACAACTTTAGATTTTGCATTAACATAATGTGAATTAGAGTGACCTCAGGAAAAAAGGACAAAAAGTTCATATTATCAATTTGAATTAGGCGATCTCTTAGAGCTGGCAGCTTTACAGCACGAGCATCAGCACCAGCGCTGCTTTAGCGCAGGCAGCTTTTGTCCTGCACCAGCATACACACATACGCCATTGTTTGACTCAGACCTCCAATTTGGCTAACTTGATTTGATTTGCATAGTTCTTGGGATATAGTTCGGTATTGACAAATGAAAACCATCGCAATTTCCTTTAATAGAAATCCTTATCGAGAATTAACGTTGACTCTGTTGAGCACCTTGGCCAAAATCATCCGTTAGATGGCGCTATTGTAATGCGCCATCTACCCCAAGACATTAGTACCACGGGCCATGAAAGTCGGAAATGAAGGCTAGCCAGGCTTAAGCGTTTAATGAGTGTTTGGGCGTTAGAGTGGGCGTTATTAGGCCAATCGATAGGTATTGACGAAACAAATACATTTCAATTAAAATTTGCATAATAGCATCAAAACTGTGGCCACAGCTTGTGGCTTGTGGGCGTCAGAGGGGGCGTGGCACCATTTTGAAACAAACTTGCACTGCGTAGGAACTCCTAAAATCTACATGCAAAATTCCAATCTTCTAGCTTTTATAGTTTCCGAGATCTCAGCGTTCATACGGACAGACAGACGGAGAGACGGACAGACGGACATGGCTAGATCGACTCGGCTAGTGATCCTGAACAAGAATATATATACTTTATCCTTCCTTCTACCTGTTACATACTTTTGCACGAATACAATATACCCTTTTACTCTACGAGTAACGGGTATAGCTACCACCATTCTGAGGCAGATTGCCCATCTACCAGTAGGGCAGCACTCATTCGAGACAGCGTTCTCAACTTCACAAGCCCGGAAACCCAGCAACAATCACTAGATATGCAAGCAGAACAGATTGCGAATATGGAGGCCGCCATAGCCGGCGCACTCCAAAACCACAGCATCTATTTGATGAAAAATAAGCCGCAGTTATGGGGGAGTTAAACTCATTAAAAGTTAAGGATAATGTCAATCATTCGAGGAAATTAAGTTAGATCCACAAACTACGTCGTGACGAGCCAGAATTTGACGGTAAAGAGGAAAATTATGTTTCCTGGAGACAAGCTGCCACCATTATCAGGCTGTCGGAATACTCAAAAACAAAGTAGGGGACCAGCGGCTGTTAAAAAAAATCGCTGAAAATAGCCGTTTTTCCGGCACAACTACGTGACGTGCCGTCAGCATTAGCATTAGCGCAAGAAGCTGAATCGAGTAACGAAGAGACAATCTTTGCGGCTACTTTTGCCCGGCACAGCGAAAAAAAAAACGTATAAACCAAACAATCAGCGACAAGCAGATTGGAAAAATTATGAACAGAACCAAAATCTAGGGGCAATAAAAAAACCCCTTACTTCGTGAGGACTCAGAAGAGAGCCAACAACCAAAATGGTTATTTCCGTCAGAGGCCATATAATAGTACAGGGAATAATCAGGGCCAGCCAGCGCCGGAGCCAATGGAGGTTGATACCTCCTTCAGATTTAAGCAGCTCACAACATGGCAAAAAGGGCAGTCAACACGGTTTCAGAAAAAAACAAGAAAGAACGCTATAGTCGAGTGCCTCGACTATTAGATACCCGGACAGACGGACAGACGGACATGGCTAGATCGACTCGGCTAGTGATCCTGAACAAGAATATACTTTATACTTTATAGGGTCGGAAACGCTTCCTTCTACCTGTTACATACTTTTGCACGAATACAATATAATAAATAATAAACTTCATGCCGGAAGAAAAACCCGACGACGAAGATTACGATTCTAATGAGTAATTTTTTAGGGTAAAGTCCCTGCTCCCCTATATTACGCGTAAGGTAGCAGGAGATAAAATAAACTATTAGATACAGACACCTCTAAGAATTATATCACTCCACTCCCAGGGCTGAAAGACATCGTGGCGGCGGAGAAACCTTTCACGGTGAAGTCAATACATAGCTTCACCAAAATAGACAAAAAATGTCCATCTTCAGCGTTTAACGTAAAAACCCCATTTTTTATTTTAAATAACCTTAAAGACTTTGACGGTATTATCGGGCTCGACGGGCTGAAATAAGTAAATGCGAAACTCGATTTTACTGGCAATCTCCTGCGTACAAGCAATGGAACTAAAAAGATCCAGTTTACTAAAGCAGAAAACGGCAACTTTGTAAACATCGATGACGAGGAAGTTCCCCTGGCAATTAAAGCCACCTTCGACAAAATAATTGTAAAAAATCATAAAGCCTTCGCCGACGCAGACGAAGCATTGGCATTTAATATAAACACGATCGTCACGATTAAAACTGACGGAGAGAGTCATACCCGCATCCCACGGGTGTAACCGAATTCGTCAATGCGGGGGTTAAAGAACTTCTTGCGGACGGCATGATAAGGCCATCCAAGTCTCCATATAACAACCCTACCGGGGTTGTAGACAAATAAGGCACAGATCAAAATGGTGCCAAGAAGAAGCAATTGGTTATCGACTTCAGGAAGTTAAGTCAGTGAACCGTAGATGATAGATACCTTATCTCTACAATTTCGACAATACTGTCGAACATGAGCGAGTCACAATTCTTTACAACAATCGACCTCAAATCATGTTTTCAACAGATAGAGCTTACGGAGAAGGACAGGGAAAAGACTGACTGATTGTTTTAGTTTTCGTAATTCTTATCTGTGTTTTCTTTTTTTATATCCCCGCCGTTTCTCTTTTGTGCATGCACTTTTACTAATTTACGCTCCAGCTCTCTTTCTCTCTTTGCTTTGAAAGTTCTAAGCGTGCAGTTTCTGCGCTCTTGCGGTACTTAAAACTGCTCGCTTATAAATTTCAATTCGTTTTCTTGGTACAGTGGTTCCAATAGATAAAATGAATAATAAAAATTTAGTCTGCTTCTGCAAAAAATGCAGCTTCGTAATCAGGGCTGACCAGTCTAATATGACTTGCTGGCTGTGTGAAAATATGGTGCACACAAAGTGCGCCGGTTTTACTGGCCGGACAAGTGATGACCTTTCAAAGGGGCCCAATTTGCAGTTTTGTTGTGACGATTGTGTTGAGGTTGCGAACGAGATGAAATCGTTCATGCGCCAAACTAAAGGCAGCCTAATGGGGCTGATTAGCTGTTTCGGAGTTGCTAGAGATAGTTTTTGCCGAGTTGATGATCTTCTCTCTGCGCTGGATTCGCAGTTTAATAGTCGTAAGCTATTAGAAGAGTCCCCTAAGCGCAAAAAGGCCTCTGGTGGTAAGGAGCAAAAGGGGAACACCGCGCAACCGAAATCAAGCTGATTTCAGCAAACTCTCAAATGTTGCTAAGATCAGCAGCTAAAAAAGATTCGGTATCCAAACAATCCGTAACAGAATGCATGCAACCAGGGACTTTCAAGAATTCCGATTTGTCCGTAGTGGTTTCACAATTAGTGGATTCACCTATCTCTCAGAATGTAGCATCACCACCACAAGGGACTACTGAGTCCGGACAACCGGCTCATGTTGGTTTTGCAGAAACAATGTCTGCTCCACCAAAATCCCTTTCAGTGATTCCACTAAAGAAATAAATTTTCGTTTCTCGGCTTTTCCCTGATCAAACATCTTCTGATGTATTGTCTTATATACAAGACAAAACTAAAGCCGATTGTAATAGTGTAAAGGTGGAAAAGTTTAAGTTTTCTTATGCTAGAGACATTTCATCTTTCAAGATAACTGTCCCTAACGAGCTTTTTGAAGCCATATGCTCGGGCGACTTTTGGCCGGATAATATGGTTGTAAAAGAGTTCGAGGCTAAGATAAAGAAGAAGGGACCCGTGGGAGTAAAACTTCCTGGTCGAGGCCAAACCAGTGTACCAATTTCAAAAAACTAACTTCTAACCTCCTTCTTTCCTATCAGAATGCAAGAGGTTTGCGTAGCAAACTCACTAAATTGTATTCCGATAGCCTTTCCTTTGCATCTCATATTATTGTGTTCACAGAAACCTGGTTAAAGCCGGAGATCTTTAGCTCCGAAGTTTTTCCAGGTAAATACACAATATATAGGTATGACCGTCCCTCTAGACGGGGAGGTGGAGTCCTAATTGCAGTTGATTCAAACCTTGATGAATTCAATACCATTGAATTTATTTGTGTAAAGTTATCGCTTCCTGGTAACTTTATATACATAACTTGCTCATATATTCCGCCGTTGTCTGAACTTCCTGATTATTTAAATCACCTTTCCGTTATTAAGTCCGTTGCAAATAAGCTTTCCGATAGGGATCAGTTAATAGTTCTAGGTGATTTTAATATACCTGGAGTTACTTGGTCCACTGAGGATGGATCGAATGTCTTACTACCTATAGCACAGCATGATTTTATTGATGGCCTGCTTGACATATCTCTATCTCAAGTAAACCATGTTCGAAATTCGTTAGGTCGCCTACTTGATTTGTGTTTTGTATCAAATCCTGAAGGTGTGTTTCTGTCCAGAGTAGCACCACTCACGCAACTTGAAGATCCATATCACCCAACAATCGAATTTATATTTGATACGGGTAGAGTTATAGAAGAAAAATCAGAAAAATCCAAGCGAATACATTGTTTTCGCAAGGCAGACTTTCTGAGGCTAAATAATTTTATTTCTGGCTTTAATTGGTCTGATCTTTACTTATGCAATAATATGTCCGATGCAGTTAATGTTTTTTACACTGCAATAAACTCATGTTTTAATTCCTGTGTTCCGTGGTACTATCCGTCAATTTCCAATAAATCACCTTGGTTTAGCAAAGAGTTGACACTCTTAAGAAATGTAAAGTCCAGACTTTTTAGGAAATATAAAAATACCGGTTCTCAATCTGTTTTACTAGATATTTAAGTGCTCGGTCAAGATTTACCGTGCTTAATGCCCAGTGTTATAATAGTTACTTAAACCGTTGTAAGGTCCAGTTCTCTCAGGACCCGAAACAGTTTTATAATTTCGTTAGCACCAAGCGTAAATCTAATTCTTTTCCTTCCTCACTGTCGTTCGAAAACATGACGGCAACCACAGATCAGGCAATAGCCGATTTATTTGCTTAATTTTTTCAAACGACTTACTCTACTTTAGATTATTCATCACAGCCTTATTCTTACACCATGTCCAAGTCAAACCTCATATTCTGTCCCACTTTAACAGAAAGCTCTCTTCTTTTGGATCTTCTTCGTATTAAGCCGATGGTATTCCTGGATGCGTGCTTAGGTATTGCGCTAAGGCCCTGTGCAAACCTCTTCACAAGTTGTTTACCTTATCTCTAGAAACTTTCCAATTCCGAAATATTTGGAAGGAATCATTTGTTATTCCTCTTTTCAAAAAAGGTAACAAGTTAGAAGCCAGTAACTACAGAGGTATTTCTAAGTTGTCAGCTATTCCTAAGCTTTTTGAAAAAATCATTACTCCTCATTTGCAGCACCTTTGTAGATCAATCATTTCTCCGTGTCAACACGGATTTATTAAACGTAGATCCACAATCACAAACCTTCTAGAGCTCACTACATTTGGCTTAAATAGTAGTTTTTAAACAGACGTCATTTACACTGACTTTAGTAAAGCATTTGACTCTGTAAATCACTTACTTCTTATTCAAAAACTTGAACTGTTAGTTTTTCCAGTTGATCTGCTTAAATGGATTTCAAGTTATCTGAATGGCAGGTTACAAAGGGTCCTTTTTAAAAATTCAATTTCTGAAATTCTCCGTGTTACCTCTGGTGTCCCACAAGGGAGCCATCTGGGTCCGTTACTTTTTACATTATTTATTAACGATCTTTCCTCAATTATACGTCATTCTCGCGTACTTATTTACGCAGATGATGTTAAGTTGTGCCTGCAGTATAACGACATTTCCTGCCATTTAGACTTGCAATCCGATCTAGATAATTTTCAAAACTGGTGCCGAGATAATTTACTAAATTTAAACGCATCCAAGTGCAAGCTGATGACTTTTTATCGGGTCAATACGCAATGCGATATACGCGACTTACACATTAAATGGCAGCTCCTTGGATATAATAACTCTTGTAAACGATCTTGGCGTTCTCTTGGACCCTAAACCTAAATTTTCAAACCACATTTCGTCCATGGTTAATAAAGCCAGAGGAGTGCTTGGATTTATTAAAGGGTGGTCAAAAGAATTCGATGATCCTTATTTGACTAAAACATTATTTATTTCGCTAGTCCGTCCGATTCTGGAGTATGGGTCTCCCGTCTGGAGTCCGCAATACGGAATTCATATTGGTCGTATTGAATCAGTACGTCGCCTAAGCTGGGATGCAAATTTTAACTTACCTTATTATTCTAGTAGACTTCTGTTGATTAATTTACCCTCCCTAGCCAACCGCAGAACGATGCTTGGTACTGTCTTCATTTATAACCTTATACATGGTGATATTGACTCCCCCAACTTTTCTGTGCCAATTAATATTAAGTCATTGTAGATCTAACAATGCCTTGCATGAGCCTTTCAGAGTATTGTGTTCTGACTAAAATAAATTTGTTCCTATAATCTAAAATCTTGACTCTCTGCCGATCTTAAAACGATTAATACTAGCTTCATTGGCACAAAATTGATCTTACTATTACTGTTTTCCACGGACTTTTACCTATATTTCCTTATCTCGCGTCTATCTTCTCGCGAATCGTGCCGTACGATACACGGCTGCGCCCCTCGGTCGGTTGGGCGGGTAAGTAAGCCGTGGGACTCCGAAAAAGTACGAATTCTGCAGATTGCTATTCGGACTCAAAAACGCCCCAAGCATATTTCAAATGGCCATCGATGACGTGTTAAGAGAAGGAATCTCCAAGTTCTGCTACGTGAACGTAGTTGACGTCATAATATTCTCCAAGACAAAGGAGGACCACGTTAAAGACGTGGATTGGGTACTAACCAAACTCCTAGAGAGTGTTGAGTACTTCACCTGAAAAAGGTAAAAACCATAAACGAATTTCCCCAACCAAAAAGGCTTTTCGATCTCAGAATCTTCCTGGGGTTAGCAAGCTACTACAGGTGCTTCATTAAAAACTTCACGACAATCGCAAGATCCCTGCCAAATATCCTAAAGGGAAAAAATGGGAAAGCCAGCAAATACCAGACCAGGAAAATTGACATAAATATGACCAAAAAACAGAAAGAAGCTTTTTTGGCGTCAGAGGATGTTCTGCTGTCATATCCAGACAACGGGTGCGTCAGGCTTTGGTTTAGGAGCGGTGCCATCCCAGGATGGCCGCCCAATCACCATGATATCACGTGCCCTACGTGACTGCGAAAAAAATTACGACCAATGAACGAGAACTCCTCGCCATTGTTTGGTCACTAAAAAACATCCGGAATCACCTATACGGAGTAAAAGGCTTCCAGATCTTTACCGATCACCAGCCACTAACCTTTGCCGCTCGGACATAAATCCCAACGCGAAGTTAAGTCGCTGGAAGGGGATTATTGATGATCATGGCGAAAAACTGGTTCACAAGCCAGGCAAGGAAAACGCATTATCCCGCCAGAACATAAACGACCTAGAGGACGGACCGGAATCAGATGCAGCTACCATTCATAGCGAACAGTCGCTAACGGACATGATTGATACAACTGACAACCCAGTAAACTGTTTCCGAAATTAAACAATAATTGAGGACGGAAATAGCTTCTCGGTGGACACATTCATCTTGTTTAAGAGCAAGGTGAGGCATATAATTAGAACTCCTAATCGGGGAAACCTACTAAACGCACTACAAGATGTCGTAAACGCTGAGGTAGTAAACGCAATACATTGTCTTCACTTGCGTAGATAAATTCTCGAAATTCACCACAGTGCATGCTATCTCATCGAGGGCTATTGTGGACATTAAGGCCCCTTTACTACACATAATACATTTTTTTCAAAAACAAAAACAATCTATTGCGATTATGAAAGATCACTAAACTCTGAAACCATTAAATCCATTTTGCCAAACCACTTTAATATCACCATTTCTAATGCTCCAACCCTACATGGCACCTCAAATGGGCAAGTAGAGAGGTGTAATAGGTTAAATTGCTTCGATCCATGTTCCTCCAATAATACGAGTCCGATTCGGTTTCTTTTTGGTATTCTTCATTAATGATTTTTATTTAATTTATATTTGGAGCAGAGCAGCCGTTGTTGCCGCTCTGATCTCAAAAGAGTTTCTTATTTTGACAAATTGACTTAGAAGCTCACGAGGTCTAAGTCTCGTAGCTGCGCTGCCAACAGCGGCAGCGGAGAGACGGTTATGTATTCTTAAGTATATAGCTATGCTCACTTAGGCTGGAACGCGGAGGTATATGCACATTCATGAGGTCCGCTCGTGTTACATTTATGCCGACACTTGCACTTTCTGTCTGCAGTCCAAGGCATAGCGATCGGTATGTGTTTCGGCCACTTAGGTTTAGGACCGAGACCTTGAATTACGTAAACACTGCAACAAAGTGTTACAGTGTGTACACTTTTTAGTTCTCTTGGTACACTTGGTGCTCGATACATATATGTGCATACTACATCTCCCTCCTTTTGAAAAATAACGTAATATAATGGAGTTATTTTCTAATTTAATTATGAATTTTATAGAAATTAAGAAATGATATAGAAATAAAAATATAATGTAATTTTTTTTTTTTTACATATATATATACTTTTACTTAATATTTATATATTTATGCTCGATTTTTGTGGCCCTGTCTATACGGCATTGAAAATTCGTGGTAGGCCTCCGTATAAGTCCTACATTGCGCTCTTCGTTTGTTTTGCGTCCAAAGCGGTTCATCTAGAAGTTGTTTCAGATTTAACCACAGATTCCTTTTTATTGGCTTTTCAAAGGTTCGTTGGGCGCCGAGGATGTCCCCAAGTCGTCCATTGCGACAACGGGACGAACTTCGTCGGAGCGAGTCGCCACTTCCGGGCCCTTCGAGAGACGATAGAGGACGAAGCCGACGCGATACGCGAATTCGCATCAACAAGCGGATGCGAATTTGTCTTCACACCACCGCGGGCTCCGCACATGGGCGGACTATGGGAGGCAGGTGTCAAAACTGCCAAGAACCTACGCTCCTAAGCGCAGAAGAGCTGGGGACAGTCCTCGTGGGAATCGAGGCGGTGATGAACTGCCGGCCGCTCGCAGCAATCAGCAGCGACCCAAGAGGCGACGGAGAGGCGCTGACACCCGGGCACCTACTGACAGGCGGGCCGCTGATCGGCACACCAGCACTCCGGACCCCGGACCAGGAGGGTCTCAGCTACTTGCTTGTCTCGTCAGTCAGGCAATCGTTCTGGCGGCGATGGTCCCGGGAATATGTCCTGGGCCTGCAAATTCGGTGCAAGTGGCACCAGCAGCAGCCCAACATCTGCGAGGGAGATCTCGTCCTCGTCGCCGAGGACAACCTGCCGCCCCAACAATGGCTCCTCGGCAGAATAGTCGCCAGGCACGCAGAGGAGGACAGCATGGTCGGGGTCGTCGACGTCCGGACTAGTGGAGGAAGCATTTTTCGGCGGGCCATTCACAAGTTGGCGCCGCTTCCATTATGTTGAAGCCCGATGGGTGTTCAACGGGGCCGGGGTGTTGGCTCATTTATGAATTTTTTATGAAATGTTAAAACTTGAAGTTTAGTGTAAGTTAATTTAGGGCGAAGGCGGGAGCACAATAAAGTTCTTTCTCGCTCTCGGCGAAATCTTCGCCAACCTTCGTTAAGCTAGGCTCTAAGTACTTTGTCAAAATATGGAATATTCATTCGTTGAAATTGAAGTGAGCCGTCGACAACTTTTTCTTTCGTTTTCGTTCGTTTTTTCGCAATCTAATAATTTTAGCCACCGCAGTTTTCGGTTTGATTAAATTAGAAAACTCTCTGGTTTTTTACACGGTCTCTCTGCTTTGCGTGGAACCAAGCCCCGTTTGTTTACAGTTTGACCTTGTCTCCCTTGGCTTCTCGTGCATTCCCGGGATTTAGGGGTTTTAAGACTGCTCACACTAAAAAGCTATTATATAAACACATTATACTTTAAGATGACCGAAAGTCAGTTCAAAATGATTCGCCCAAAATGTTAGGGTAAAAAGTGCGGCTTGGAACTTTAATTCACCATTTAAGAATAACTTGGCACGGCCATTTTAATGACATACATTCGAAAGACCAATAAATTATAAGCCCGAGAACAAGCATAAGGTTTTCTAAATACCTTCTTCAACTGATAGAGAACATCACTGTAAACGGATGTGATAATCCCACAGAGCTACCACCCATTATCTAAAACAGCCGTCAACAGTCACAGTTGCGTAAGCAATAGTAATTCTTTGTCCTGCCTTTATATTTTTAAATGCTATGGATTTTTTTTTTTCGCGCGGAGTCGCACAGCATAAGTACCCACCCAACCGACCGAGGGGAACAATCAAGATTTCAGATTATAGGAAAAAGTCTATAATAGTCAGAACATAATACTTTGAAAGGCTCATGCATAGTTAGATCTACAATGATTTAATATTAGGGGAATATAATTTCTTTGTAATCTACTTGGCACAGAAAAGTTAAGCCGACTTAGGCTATAAATGAAGACAGTACCAATCATTGTTCTACGGTTAGCTAGAGAGGGGAAATTAATCAACATTGGGTGTACAAGTAGAACACCGCCGTTTTTTTTCATAATTTTAGGCCTTATTGCATATATATAGTTACAAACCAGTTATTCAAAATATTTTCCATCGCTGGCCACAACTTTTTCCCATCTTTCCGGCAGCATGTGAATCCCACGTCGAAAAAACTGTTCATCTTTGGACCCGATCCATTGATCTAGCCAATTTTTGACCTCTTCGTATGATCGGAAGTGCTGTTCAGCGAGGCCATGCGTCATTGATCGGAACAAGTGGAAATCCGAAGGAGCAATGTCTGGAGAGTAGGGCGGGTGGGGTAGAAGTCCCATTTCTGCGTTTCCAGGTAAGTTTATACGACCTTGGCAACATGAGGCCGGGTGTTGTCGTGTTGGAGTATCACTTTATCGTGCCTTTCCTTGTATTGTGGCCGTTTTTCCTTCAGCGCTCGGCTCAGGCGCATCAACTATGTCCGGTACAGTGCTCCTGTGATGGATTCGCTTGGTTTCAAAAGTTCGTAGTACACTACGCCTAGTTGGTGCCACCAAATACACAGCAGTAGCTTCGAACCATGAATGTTTGGCTTTGCTGTCGAAGTCGATGCATGGCCGGGTGGCCCCCATGGTTTTTTTCCGCTTAGGATTGCCGTAAAGAATCCACTTTTTATCGTTGGTAACGATACGATGTAAGAAACTTTTTCTTTTCTGACGTTGGAGTAGTTGCTCGCACGTAAAGAGACGCCTCTCAACGTCCCTTGGCATCAACTCGTACGGCACCCATGTTCCCTGCTTTTGGATCATTCCCAAGCTTTTTAGGCGAAGGGATTTTGATTGGTGAGTCACACCCAAGGAATCCGCGCGTTCTTGTTGTATCTGACAAGAATCTTCATCCAGCAGAGCCTCCAAATCCGCGACTTAAAACTTTTTCACAGGACCCGGTCGATCCTTGTCTTCCACGTCATACTCGCCATTTTTAAACTTTGCAAACCATCCTCGACACGTTCTTTCACTTATACACGACTCATCATAAGTTTCTTCGATCATTCGACGCGCTTCAGCTCCCGATTTTTTCGAATTAAACGCGAAAAGCAAAATCTCCCGCAAATGACGCTTATTCGGTTCGAATTTCGTCATTTTCGTGCACCAACAAAATGATAGGCAATAGGAATACACGATCGAGACAATGTAGAGTTGTTGACCGATACTTTAGCTCGCCATTTGGCGTTCCCGATCAAAATTTCTCACCGTTTTGTCAAGATGGCACCACCTAGTCGAAAACGAAACCATGGACGAAATAGAAAAATTTAGTTTGGGGTCAAAAAGAACGCCAAGATCGCTTACAAGAGTTAGTCTATCCAAAGAGCTGCCGCTTAACGTGTAAGTCGCGTATTTCAGATTGACCCGATAAAAAGTCATCAGCTTGCACTTAGAACTGTTTAAATTTAGTTAATTATCTCGGCCCCAGTTTTGAAAGTTATCTGGATAGGATTGTAAGTCCGAAAGGAGGTAAATGTGTTTTTAAGTACGCGAGAATGACTTATAATTGAAGATTGGCTCCTTGTAAGACACCAGAGGTAACACGGATTATTGCATAAGTAAAGATCAGATAGTACAGCATGTTTTTATTGACGGCCTGCTTGACATATCGTAATCTCAAGTAAACCGTCTTCGAAATTCTGGTCTTGGTCTGATCTTTACTTATGCAATAATATGTCCGATGCAGTTAATGTTTTTTCACTGCAATAAACTCAATTTTTATTTCTGTGTTCCGTGGTACTATCCGTCAATTTCCAATAAATCACCTTGGTTTTGCAAAGAAAATTCGATCCATTCTCAGTGGACCTCGTAACTCACGGCATAAATCTTCTAGAACTACCAACTGATCCCTATCGGAAAGCTTATTTGCAACTGACTTGACTAGGGAAAGGTGATTCAAATAATCAGGAAGTCCAGACAACGGCGGAATAAATGAGCCAGTTATGCAC
Source organism: Drosophila kurseongensis (assembly GCA_018153305.1). NCBI lineage: Eukaryota > Metazoa > Arthropoda > Insecta > Diptera > Drosophilidae > Drosophila > Drosophila kurseongensis. The sequence continues at coordinate 1,471,050 of JAECXX010000001.1, forward strand.
GGTCATGACGGCCATGCCTATATATTGTGTAATTACCTGAAAAAACTTCGGAGCTAAAAATCTAAGGCTTTAACCAGGTTTCTGTGAACACAATAATATGAGATGCAAAGGAAAGGCTATCGGAATACAATTTATTACAATCGGCTTTAGTTTTGTCTTGTATATAAGACAATACATCAGAAGATGTTTGATCAGGGAAAAGCCGAGAAACGAAAATTTATTTCTTTAGTGGAATCACTGAAAGGGATTTTGGTGGAGCAGACATTGTTTCTGCAAAACCAACATGAGCCGGTTGTCCGGACTCAGTAGTCCCTTGTGGTGGTGATGCTACATTCTGAGAGATAGGTGGATTCACTACTTGTGAAACCACTACGGACAAATCGGAATTCTTGGAAGTCCCTGGTTGCATGCATTCTGTAACGGATTGTTCGGATACCGAATCTTATTTAGCTGCTGATCTTAGCAACATTTGAGGGTTTGCTGAAATCAGCCAACCCTCAACCACTACGGACAAATCGGAATTCTTGAAAGATGAAATGTCTCTAGCATAAGCAAACTTAAACTTTTCCACCTTTACACTATTACAATCAGCTTTAGTTTTGTCTTGTATATAAAGCCAAGAAACGAAAATTTGTTTCTTTAGTGGAACCACTGAAAGGGATTTTGGTGGAGCAGACATTGTTTCTGCAAAACCAACTTGAGCCGGTTGTCCGGACTCAGTAGTCCCTTGTGGTGGTGATGCTACATTCTGAGAGATAGGTGAATCCACTAATTGTGAAACCACTACGGACAAATCGGAATTCTTGAAAGTCCCTGGTTGCATGCATTCTGTTACGGATTGTTTGGATACCGAATCTTTTTTAGCTGCTGATCTTAGCAACATTTGAGAGTTTGCTGAAATCAGCTTGATTTCGGTTGCGCGGTGTTCCCCTTTTGCTCCTTACCACCAGAGGCCTTTTTGCGCTTAGGGGACTCTTCTAATAGCTTACGACTATTAAACTGCGAATCCAGCGCAGAGAGAAGATCATCAGCTCGGCAAAAACTATCTCTAGCAACTCCGAAACAGCTAATCAGCCCCATTAGGCTGCCTTTAGTTTGGCGCATGAACGATTTCATCTCGTTCGCAACCTCGAGATGGAAGAAAGGAAAGACTATCAGAATGCAATTTAATGAGTTTGCTACCAAAAAGCGCTTTTGGGACAGTTATCTCTGGTTTTTTACACGGTCTCTCTGCTTTGCGTGGAACCAAGCCCCGTTTGTTTACAGTTTGACCTTGTCTCCCTTGGCTTCTCGTGCATTCCCGGGATTTAGGGGTTTTAAGACTGCTCACACTAAAAAGCTATTATATAAACACATTATACTTTAAGATGACCGAAAGTCAGTTCAAAATGATTCGCCCAAAATGTTAGGGTAAAAAGTGCGGCTTGGAACTTTAATTCACCATTTAAGAATAACTTGGCACGGCCATTTTAATGACATACATTCGAAAGACCAATAAATTATAAGCCCGAGAACAAGCATAAGGTTTTCTAAATACCTTCTTCAACTGATAGAGAACATCACTGTAAACGGATGTGATAATCCCACAGAGCTACCACCCATTATCTAAAACAGCCGTCAACAGTCACAGTTGCGTAAGCAATAGTAATTCTTTGTCCTGCCTTTATATTTTTAAATGCTATGGATTTTTTTTTTCGCGCGGAGTCGCACAGCATAAGTACCCACCCAACCGACCGAGGGGAACAATCAAGATTTCAGATTATAGGAAAAAGTCTATAATAGTCAGAACATAATACTTTGAAAGGCTCATGCATAGTTAGATCTACAATGATTTAATATTAGGGGAATATAATTTCTTTGTAATCTACTTGGCACAGAAAAGTTAAGCCGACTTAGGCTATAAATGAAGACAGTACCAATCATTGTTCTACGGTTAGCTAGAGAGGGGAAATTAATCAACATTGGGTGTACAAGTAGAACACCGCCGTTTTTTTCATAATTTTAGGCCTTATTGCATATATATAGTTACAAACCAGTTATTCAAAATATTTTCCATCGCTGGCCACAACTTTTTCCCATCTTTCCGGCAGCATGTGAATCCCACGTCGAAAAAACTGTTCATCTTTGGACCCGATCCATTGATCTAGCCAATTTTTGACCTCTTCGTATGATCGGAAGTGCTGTTCAGCGAGGCCATGCGGAACAAGTGGAAATCCGAAGGAGCAATGTCTGGAGAGTAGGGCGGGTGGGGTAGAAGTCCCATTTCTGCGTTTCCAGGTAAGTTTATACGACCTTGGCAACATGAGGCCGGGTGTTGTCGTGTTGGAGTATCACTTTATCGTGCCTTTCCTTGTATTGTGGCCGTTTTTCCTTCAGCGCTCGGCTCAGGCGCATCAACTATGTCCGGTACAGTGCTCCTGTGATGGATTCGCCTGGTTTCAAAAGTTCGTAGTACACTACGCCTAGTTGGTGCCACCAAATACACAGCAGTAGCTTCGAACCATGAATGTTTGGCTTTGCTGTCGAAGTCGATGCATGGCCGGGTGGCCCCCATGGTTTTTTTTCCGCTTAGGATTGCCGTAAAGAATCCACTTTTTATCGTTGGTAACGATACGATGTAAGAAACTTTTTCTTTTCTGACGTTGGAGTAGTTGCTCGCACGTAAAGAGACGCCTCTCAACGTCCCTTGGCATCAACTCGTACGGCACCCATGTTCCCTGCTTTTGGATCATTCCCAAGCTTTTTAGGCGAAGGGATTTTGATTGGTGAGTCACACCCAAGGAATCCGCGAGTTCTTGTTGTATCTGACAAGAATCTTCATCCAGCAGAGCCTCCAAATCCGCGACTTAAAACTTTTTCACAGGACCCGGTCGATCCTTGTCTTCCACGTCATACTCGCCATTTTTAAACTTTGCAAACCATCCTCGACACGTTCTTTCACTTATACACGACTCATCATAAGTTTCTTCGATCATTCGACGCGCTTCAGCTCCCGATTTTTTCGAATTAAACGCGAAAAGCAAAATCTCCCGCAAATGACGCTTATTCGGTTCGAATTTCGTCATTTTCGTGCACCAACAAAATGATAGGCAATAGGAATACACGATCGAGACAATGTAGAGTTGTTGACCGATACTTTAGCTCGCCATTTGGCGTTCCCGATCAAAATTTCTCACCGTTTTGTCAAGATGGCACCACCTAGTCGAAAACGAAACCATGGACGAAATAGAAAAATTTAGTTTGGGGTCAAAAAGAACGCCAAGATCGCTTACAAGAGTTAGTCTATCCAAAGAGCTGCCGCTTAACGTGTAAGTCGCGTATTTCAGATTGACCCGATAAAAAGTCATCAGCTTGCACTTAGAACTGTTTAAATTTAGTTAATTATCTCGGCCCCAGTTTTGAAAGTTATCTGGATAGGATTGTAAGTCCGAAAGGAGGTAAATGTGTTTTTAAGTACGCGAGAATGACTTATAATTGAAGATTGGCTCCTTGTAAGACACCAGAGGTAACACGGATTATTGCATAAGTAAAGATCAGATAGTACAGCATGTTTTTATTGACGGCCTGCTTGACATATCGTAATCTCAAGTAAACCGTCTTCGAAATTCTGGTCTTGGTCTGATCTTTACTTATGCAATAATATGTCCGATGCAGTTAATGTTTTTTCACTGCAATAAACTCAATTTTTTATTTCTGTGTTCCGTGGTACTATCCGTCAATTTCCAATAAATCACCTTGGTTTTGCAAAGAAAATTCGATCCATTCTCAGTGGACCTCGTAACTCACGGCATAAATCTTCTAGAACTACCAACTGATCCCTATCGGAAAGCTTATTTGCAACTGACTTGACTAGGGAAAGGTGATTCAAATAATCAGGAAGTCCAGACAACGGCGGAATAAATGAGCCAGTTATGCACGGTCATGACGGCCATGCCTATATATTGTGTAATTACCTGAAAAAACTTCGGAGCTAAAAATCTAAGGCTTTAACCAGGTTTCTGTGAACACAATAATATGAGATGCAAAGGAAAGGCTATCGGAATACAATTTAGTTAGTTTGCTACGCAAACCTCTTGCATTCTGATAGGAAAGAATGAGGTTAGAAGTTAGTTTTTTGAAATTGGTACACTGGTTTGGCCTCGACTAGGAAGTTTTACTCCCACGGGTCCCTTCTTCTTTATCTTAGCCTCGAACTCTTTTACAACCATATTATCCGGCCAAAAGTCGTCCGAGCATATGGCTTCAAAAAGCTCGTTAGGGACAGTTATCTTGAAAGATGAAATGTCTCTAGCATAAGAAAACTTAAACTTTTCCACCTTTACACTATTACAATCGGCTTTAGTTTTGTCTTGTATATAGGACAATACATCAGAAGATGTTTGATCAGGGGAAAGCCGAGAAACGAAAATTTGTTTCTTTAGTGGAAGCACTGAAAGGGATTTTGGTGGAGCAGACATTGTTTCTGCAAAACCAACTTGAGCCGGTTGTCCGGACTCAGTAGTCCCTTGTGGTGGTGATGCTATATTCTGAGAGATAGGTGGATCCACTAATTGTGAAACCACTACGGACAAATCGGAATTCTTAGAAGACCCTGGTTGCATGCATTCTGTAACGGATTGTTCGGATACCGAATCTTTTTTAGCTGCTGATCTTAGCAACATTTGAGGGTTTGCTGAAATCAGCTGCTGATCCGCCGGAATGCTCTGTTGTTCTTTTGATTTCGGTTGTGGGGTGTTCCCCTTTTGCTCCTTACCACCAGAGGCCTTTTTGCGCTTAGGGGACTCTTCTAATAGCTTACGACTATTAAACTGCGAGTCCAGCGCAGAGAGGAGATCATCAGCTCGGCGAAAACTTTCTCTAGCAACACCGAAACAGCTAATCAGCCCCATTAGGCTGCCTTTAGTTTGGCGCATGAACGATTTCATCTCGTTCGCAACCTCAACACAATCGTCACAACAAAACTGCAAATTGGGCCCCTTTGAAAGGTCATCACTTGTCCGGCCAGTAAAACCGGCGCACTTGGTGTGCACCATATTTTCACACAGCCAGCAAGTCATATTAGACTGGTCAGCCCTGATTACGAGGCTGCATTTCTTGCAGAAGCAGACTAAATTTTTATTATTCATTTTATTTATTGGGACCACTGTACCAAGAAAGCGAATTTAAATTTATAAGCGAGCAGTTATAAGTACCGCAAGGTTTGAATCAACTCCAATTAGGACTCCACCTCCCCGTCTAGAGGGACGGTCATACCTATATATTGTGTATTTACCTGGAAAAACTTCGGAGCTAAAGATCTCCGGCTTTAACCAGGTTTCTGTGAACACAATAATATGAGATGCAAAGGAAAGGCTATCGGAATACAATTTAGTGAGTTTGCTACGCAAACCTCTTGCATTCTGATAGGAAAGAAGGAGGTTAGAAGTTAGTTTTTTGAAATTGGTACACTGGTTTGGCCTCGACCAGGAAGTTTTACTCCCACGGGTCCCTTCTTCTTTATCTTAGCCTCGAACTCTTTTACAACCATATTATCCGGCCAAAAGTCGCCCGAGCATATGGCTTCAAAAAGCTCGTTAGGGACAGTTATCTTGAAAGATGAAATGTCTCTAGCATAAGAAAACTTAAACTTTTCCACCTTTACACTATTACAATCGGCTTTAGTTTTGTCTTGTATATAAGACAATACATCAGAAGATGTTTGATCAGGGAAAAGCCGAGAAACGAAAATTTATTTCTTTAGTGGAATCACTGAAAGGGATTTTGGTGGAGCAGACATTGTTTCTGCAAAACCAACTTGAGCCGGTTGTCCGGACTCAGTAGTCCCTTGTGGTGGTGATGCTACATTCTGAGAGATAGGTGAATCCACTAATTGTGAAACCACTACGGACAAATCGGAATTCTTGAAAGTCCCTGGTTGCATGCATTCTGTTACGGATTGTTTGGATACCGAATCTTTTTTAGCTGCTGATCTTAGCAACATTTGAGAGTTTGCTGAAATCAGCTTGATTTCGGTTGCGCGGTGTTCCCCTTTTGCTCCTTACCACCAGAGGCCTTTTTGCGCTTAGGGGACTCTTCTAATAGCTTACGACTATTAAACTGCGAATCCAGCGCAGAGAGAAGATCATCAGCTCGGCAAAAACTATCTCTAGCAACTCCGAAACAGCTAATCAGCCCCATTAGGCTGCCTTTAGTTTGGCGCATGAACGATTTCATCTCGTTCGCAACCTCGAGATGGAAGAAAGGAAAGACTATCAGAATGCAATTTAATGAGTTTGCTACCAAAAAGCGCTTTTGGTACAGTTATCTTGAAAGATGTAAGTGTATATTTAAATAAATTAATTGTGAAAATGTTTTGATAAAACCCACCGATTTGTTTAATTGAAACAAAATACAAATCCATTCACTTTGAAATTCAAAGACGTTTATGCTGGTCTTCTTCTTTTTATAGCTTTTCGGTGTTATAATTTGTTTCTGCATAGATTTTTCGTGACCTATTTTCTAACAAGGTCTCGTCTTTTGTCGTTGAATTGGTGTTGATTAAAATAACAATTTGAATATTAAATTCATTAAGTGGAGTTTCTGAGTTCTTAATTTCATATTTCCCTGAATCCACACCAACACCCTTAGTGTGTTCTTAACTCGAATTAATGTATCTGCTACTAGATTTTGAGATCCTCTTCTGTACTCGACCTGGTTATCATATTCATTAAATTGTAACTTTCAGCGGACCAATTTTAAATTTTTGGTTCTTTGAACCATTTAAACCATTTCAGTGGTTTATGATCTGTACGTATTTTAAATTTTTGTCCGAATTGGTATGTTCTAAAATATTTAGTTGCCGAAATGATGGAAAACCTCTCTTTTTAGACTGTCCAGTAATATTACTCCGTGTCGGACAGGGCTCTCCTGAAGAGTGAAACGGGTCTACTTTCGTGTTCCTGTCATAGTACCGCACCGATAGCTCACTGTTATCTTTGTTTGCCTTCCTATGTCGCTATGTGGTGCCGCCAGGAACCCCATCAAAGTAAAGAAGTGGCCCCAATACCTCATGTTGATTTAACGCCCGGTTTACCGGCCGAAACTAGTGCAGATACAAGTTCTGGAGTATCCAAAAATTTCGCATGTGTATTACCAAAATCGGTTGCATGTGTTCGGGTGCCCCAATTAAAACATATATTTGTTGCACTGCCTAGAACTTTCATTAATGGATATTGGAATTATCTAACGCTAGGAAAGTATCGTCAATTAAGATTGGTATTCCTAGTGGGCCACCAGTTTCTGGCCCGAGGCCATATTTGTAAAAGAGAGAGCTAAGAGAAAAATTAATAGTTTAAGGGAAAGGAAAAATACCATTAAAGAACCATTCCTAGCCCCCTCTACATCCTCTTCTACCCAAAAAAACTAGCCCCCTCTTTTCTTCTTTCTGATCAGAATACAAGAGGCTTACTTATTAAGCTTAATAAATGGTATTCGCATAGTTTTTTAACTTGGTTAAGGCCGGAGAGTCCTAGCGCCAAAAACTTTCCCGAGTAACTACACAATTTTCAGGCTTGATCGTCAGTCCAGACGGGGAGATGGAGTCTTGATTACTGTTGACCCTCGTCTGAATTACTAACCTTCGATGAATTCCATGACTTCGAATTTGGTTTCCCGGTAGTTTCATTCATTCATGGGAATCACCTGTCCGTTATCCAGTCCATTTCCAATAAACTGTCAGATAGAGATAAGTTAGTGGTATTGTGTGATTTTTTTCCATTTAAAATGTCCGGACTACAATCTTTCCGGATACATAAGGGCTCGTTCAAAATTTTCCCGTACCATGCGCCCGGTGTTTACAAAGCTATCTGACTCATTGAGCGTTCCAGTTTTCACAAGATCCAAACAATTTTATAATTTTGTTAGTACCTAGCGTAAATCAGTCTCTTTCCCAGCATCACGTTCAGTTAAAAATTGTATACGTTGAAGTTCATTTTCTGATAGCGTTTCGTGACCGCCAGGACTTAACTCTTCTTCTTGTTCGTGATTTTGTTGAGAAGGCAACTATTGTCATAAAAGTTATTCAACTTCTTCTCGGCGAAAGTCATAGATAAAGGGTACTTTCATTTCTATAGAATGATATATTACGTTTTCTGAATAGTTACGAGGACCCGAACAGGTCGAATAGTTTCTGTCACTAAATTATGTGAATATTCCAATTTTCTTGTAAGGTGAACTTGGATCACATGTGTGGTATTAAAGGAAATCTGTCTGGTACAGAAATAGGACTATTTACCATTTCATTTCACATTTCTCTTCATATCCTAAGAAGAGTGAGGAGGAATAAGACGCTCTTTAAGACATTTTAAGTTTGTGAGGCACTCCGGAATTTCTGGAAAGTCTAGGCCATCAGAGAGATAAAGGGATGGTAGTCTACCTTTGGAAAGGTCTTGACGACATGTTCTGCGAAATGCATATTTGCTGGAAGGATTCCGAAATTTCCCACTGAAATAAAATGCTTTGGAAAACTTAAAAGTTTGATAAAAACCACTTACGTAACATGGAAACCTTGTTGCTCTACACAATGTAAGTTAAAACAACAGGGGTAACAGGGTCGGCAGAGCCGAATGCGACGCAGGCATAGCCGAAACTCTCTGTCGACGATCGTTGGAAACGAAGACAAATTTCCATCTCCCTCTCTTACTCTGTCTCTCTCCCCATAAAATGAGCTGAGAGGTGGAGGACAATGTATTAAAATCAGATCGACCTTTATACGATCGTTGGAAACGAAGACAAATTTCCATCTCCCTCTCTTACTCTGTCTTTCTCCCCATAAGATGAGCTGAGTGGTGGAGGACAATCTACTTATAAAAATCACTACGCCTGCTGCACACCCTTGAAATATTAAGTGAGTGTTATTTTTTTAATTATTCAAAATGTTTAGAATGTGACAATTTGAACTTACAATGCTCTCCCCCTTGAACTTAAAAAAAAATATTTTACCACAACTAAAAAAAAATTTTTTTTTTCTTTGAAGCTATGATATGCAGCCTGCAACAACGCCCTGCGGAGTTTATGTCGTTTATGCGCACAACTATGCAAGATTTAATACGAAACCAAAATCTATGGATTCAAATGCTGGCTTCACAACAATCCAAATAATGACTTACCTAAGGATATCTACGTGGAACGCTAACGGCGTTTCACAGCATAAACTTGAGTAAGCTCAATTCCTATTCGACAATCATATCGACGATATGCTGCTTTCAGAAACACACCTTACAAACAAATACAATTTTACACTACGAGGCTATTTATTCTACGGAACAAATCATCCAGATGGTAAAGCACATTGTGGGACTGGAATTCTAATCAGAAGCTGTATTAAGCACCACTATCAAAACAAATTTGCTAAAAATAACCTACAGGCAACATCTATAAATATACAAATAAATACTGGCAACCAACTTACACTAGGCGCCGTATACTGCCCCCCTCGCTTCACTATAGCTGAAGATGAGTTTATGCAGTTTTTCAACTCACTAGGAGACCACTTCATAGCAGCAGGGGACTACAATGCCAAGCACACACACTGGGGATCACGTCTCGTGACTCCAAAAGGAAATCAGCTCTATAATGCAGTTATTAAGGCCAAAAACAAGGTGGACTATGTTTCTTCTGGCAGACCAACATACTGGCCGGCAGACCCAAGGAAACTACCCGATTTAATAGACTTCGCAATTACCAAAAACATTCCTAAAAATCTGATAAGCGCCGAATGCCTTTCGGATCTTTAATCTGATCACTCGCCTGTCCTGTTTATTATATTCCGACATCCAGGAGCATTAAAACAATCGTTTAAATTCACATCACAGAAAACCAATTGGGTTAAGTACAGGAAAATCAATGGCCGTCGGGAGGTTGTCATTGATCCAAGGAAAATGAGTGGGTCCGCCACTAGCCAAAATCTGCATATTTGAGTCAGCAATAACTGACATCAGGGTGTTTCCCCGAGGGCATGATCGCCTGCACCCCCAGAAACTGTGGTGCGCATTCCAATCCCCTCCAATGAGAAAGCGGCTACCTACAGAGCCAAACAGACGCAGATATTCCTCAGTCGTCCAAGAAATGCGGTGACCAGGTGGACAGTAGACAGCACCAAATGAAATTCTGCCAAACCCAGTGACCAAACTTATGGCAACTGCTTGCAGGTGAGGCTCCGATATTGTGGCACTTAGGTGATAATCAAAACAGGATTTGATGATGACAGCAGCACCACCACGATGTCGATCATCAGGGTGGTTGGCAGAGTGACCAGCATATCCATTAATGTGGAAGAATGAACGGCTGGTAAAATGTTTCTCTGAGATCAATAAAATGTCAGTGTTGCGTTCCTGGAGGAGGTGGTCAATCTCGAGTGATTTGCCAACTTAGTTGTTGGCGTTCCAAATAACGATATTTATACCGTAATTAGTCATTGCATCACGTTGACCCTGATAGATTGGCGTGCTTAGAAATCACGCTCTGTAAGATTTGTAGTGTAGTCGTCATTACTGACATCATTTGATCAAAGCGTAACAACAACTTATCAATTGCAGCCGCTTTGGCTATCGCAGCAGCCTCTTGTTGCTTCCTTAATCCATTAATAAATTCCAGAAGCCTGTCCTGAGTATGTTGTTCAACCAAGAAGGTCTTTTCACTTGGATGTGAAGTAGCAGTTGGCGATGTCTGACTTGAGGATGCAGAAAGACGCGTAGAAAACCAAGCATTTTGAGCCGGAGGCATGGCAGGCTTAAAAGTACGTTTTTGAGTGGGTTTACGCTCTACAGAACCAGTGGGCTTACGTCTTTCAATAGCCTCTAAATAGGCAGGACATCGACGGGAAGACGCACTATGATTAGAACCACAGTTAACGCACTTGAGTTATTCCTCATTTATGGCCAAGCACCTCTCCTTGTCTTTTTTCTTATGGTCATCAGCACATCTGGCACACTTTGGCAAGAGTGAGCAAAAAGTTTTAGAATGACCAAATTCTTGACTTCGGAAACACCTTAAAGGACCCTTTCTCTGAAGCTGCGGTTCCACTTTAACCACCTGGTAATAAATTATCTGGATATCATATAGATTTTTGTTGTTTCTAGCTGGTTCCAGCTCAACAAAGAATATATCCCGGTTCGCCTTCCCATTTTCACCAGGGGGGTTGAATACTTTCCGAGGGTTGTGTCCAAGAGCTTTTAGTTTTGCAGTAATTTCGGCTATTTCAGTGGAAGCGTAAAGTCCCTTGATGACGACTCGAAAGGCTCGTTCATTTTTAAACTGAAAAGTGCTGACAGGAATTCCATTATCCTTGAAAAGCTTCTGTACTACACGGTAAACATTGCCGTCATCCACAGTAACCCTACAGGAAGATTTACCAGTTGTCTTGAGGCGAAAACCATTGGTCACAGAAGATAGTAAGGAAATTAGTTGCCTAAAATCAGTGATTCCCCTCAAAAGGAAGGGTGGAGGACGGGGATCACGTTTCTTGGTTTTAGCTTGAGAAGAGGCATTGCGTGGGGACACCGAATGCAAGTTAGCTTCAACAGGCTCAGACAATCCATGACCAAGTTTAGAGGTGCTGATTGATTCATTAATATGAGTGGAAGTCATTGTATCATCATCATCATCGTCAGATAAAATAGCAAAGCTATTGTTCTTTCCTAAGTAGGTAGAGTCTTCTTGACTTGAAGAATGTGATTGTATGGTCATGCCAGAGGTTGGAGCTTGAGGACGTTTATGGTCGCCAACAGGGTGTGGCAGCGATGATTTGTTGATATTACTACCTCCGAGTATGTCAAGATTTCCTCTTTTCCTTACCTGAGTAAAGCGTTCTTCATCGGCAGCATTCTTACAAATCCACTTGGGGGTAAAAAATTCATCAGAAGTATCAGAGAGGCACCTATTGGCATTAAAGGCAGTCGCCTTGGCATTCATAACAGCTACTTTAGCAGCTTCGTCTGTATTGACTGGTGGTCGCGTAACTTGGTCCTTAGCAAAGACCGAGTGCTTAGCCAGATGAGAGTCATGATTGGTTTCACGACAACCTTTCGTCGAGATGGCTTGAAATTGGAAGACATCTTTTTTGGGAACTATACCAGCATCTGACATTGTACTTGCGTAATGAACTAAGAAAATAAAGAAAAAGAAAGTTTACCGCAGCAGCCGGCCTGCCAACCGAAGGCAAGGCGGACAAATGTTTTGTTAAGAAAGTCAAAAGAAAAAGAAAAGAAAAAGACACAGAAAAACAAAATTTTGTACAAAACTTTTTTTTTTTTTTAAATACGGAAGCTCTGAAATAAACACAACCGGTTAGTCTGACACATAAGTCGAGACAGAAATTCAATGACGTCGGACAATGCTTGAATTTCTTTATTTTTTTTTAAATAACTCTCTCATAGTTTCATTTCATAGAGGGTGTATTGTCTAACGCGTGGCACACTTTACCATCGTATTCAGTTGGCTTTAAGTCGTTTATTTTATTCTTAAAGTACTGCTCTTCATTAACGGATAATGTGGTAGACTTCTTTGTAAATTGAAGTCTGTCTGGCCTACAATAGCTTGGAGATGATGGCTTGGGATTTTTCCATATTACTTAGTCACTTTTAGTCACCAGCTTAAGTGGAACGAATGATGTTACAAATAGACTGAAAACTTTTGTTTGTATTCACTGTGCCCAGTACTGTCATCAAAGCAAAATTTTCCAATTAATCTAAAATTGTTTTCCTTTTTATCAAGATAATTTTCAATTAAGTCTTTTTTAAGCTATATAATATTTAAAGCTGTGTTGCCTCGTAAACTCTGGAGTTTGACTTCTACACATGACTCGTCTACTGTTATGTTATTTGGATATCTCAATGTTTTATATTTAAGGATCTTTTCGTATCTTGGCAATATATTGTAGCAAGCCTTACAATTAATGAACTCGCGAATAACCAAGTATTGGTGTTTCGTAGGTCCTGTGTCCATTAAAGCGATAATACCTTTTCAATATTTAACTGAAGACTCGCATTGTTTTTCTAGCTGGGCTATCCGACGATATTTTGTAGTACGCACATATATTGAATACCCACTGTACCGAAAGTACTTAAAGGGTACGCACTGTAACACTTTGTTGCAGTGTTTACATATTTCAAAGTCCCGATCATAAACCCTAAGTGGCCGAAATATGAACCGATCGCTATGGCTTAGCCCGCACACAGAAAGTGCTAGCGTCGGCATAATTGTAACGAACGGACAGCATATGCATATAAGTACATTCCTTTATACATAATTATATAGAGACATAGACAAAGCCGTCTCTCTGCCGCCGCCTGCGAGCAGCGCACCTACGAGACTTAGCCTTAATTAGACTTAAAGAATATTGTAAAAGAGCAGAGACACTTCGATCGTTGGAGCGGCACCATTGCCGCTGCAACTAAACCAAATAAACCCAAATAAAATTCAAGACAAATATAATCTAAATACGAACCAGACTATTCATTGAACTTGGAAATCATGGAGCAAATTGGAACTACAGAATAATTATATTTCATGGCGACCGTGACTAGAGTCACAAGGAGCAGCGGATCGGGAAGATTGTGGCAATAATACAAGGAGGATACAAAAAAAAAACACGTCTGAGTGAGTAGAGTGTGCGTTATGGTACTTGGAGGTCATAAAAATAAAATTAACAAAAGAATAGCCCGCATAAAGTGGCTGCTATTTGCTCAATCAACACCGCCCGCATGGACGACGGCGCAAAAACTTTATAATGAGCTGGAATTTTTAAGGGAAACCCTTTAAAATAGATTACCACAAGGCACAACTCACTCAGCAAACCAAATACAAGTTATAAATCAAAAACTAATAACGAAACCAAATATTCAAAAGCCACTGCCGAAACGACCACAAGTCTGCCCGACCGACTGCCCCGGACCTCTCAACTCTGCGGCATGCAATTCCGCATGCATGAAGCCGAAGACCAGTGCGAAGACCAGCACCGGTACCGCCTGAGCCCATAGGCCCAGGACAGCAGCAGCAGATATCAAGCGTGGGAGGCACGACCGCCACCTGCGCCTTCGAAGGAGCGTCAGCGTAGCCAAACCGGCGACGACCAGCTGACGTAGAAGGAAGAAAGAGAAACCAACCAAGCTGGAAACAAAATTTTTTTACCCATGCACTGCGTTGCATAATTTTTTTTGATTGCACTACGATGCATATTTTTTTTATGTAATATAATATTTTGTAAAATTGAGCGGAACTTTTTCTGCCCGATTAGACGTGTAGCCCGTAAAGCTATGCAAAAAACTAGGTAGGAAGTTTGTTAATTTAAATGCGCAGTAATGCGATAAGTCAATTTTCAATAGAATAATAATTTTAATAAAACACTTTATACACATAAAATAAAAGTATATGCAAAACCCACCAAAATGACTTTGGACATAAAAACAGTGGATTCCACTGCCAATGTCATCAACAAGGTAGAATCGAGCAACATCGGTCTTCTTAATAAGAAACATCAAATTTTGACCGATTTCACCCTATTGTTCCTATGGGAGCTATAGGATATACACGTCCAATCAGCACGCGCTTTTAACTTGATGAAGAAATGCATAAAAATATACGATTTGAAAAAATTTATGGCAATATCTTTTACACTGCGCGAAATATGCCGAAAAACATCAAATTTGGACCGATTTTACCCTATTGTTCCTATGGGAGCTATAGGATATAGACGTCCGATCGGCACGCGCTTTTACCCTGATCAAGGTATGCATAAAAAAATACGATTTGGAAAGATTCATGTCAATAGCTTTTACACTGCGCGAAATATCATCAATTCTTGCTAGATATACCCGATTGTTCCTATGGGAGCTATAGGATATAGACGTCCGATCGGCACGCGCTTTTACCCTAATTAAGGTATGCATAAAAAAATACGATTTGGAAAGATTCATGACAATAGCTTTTACACAGCGCGAAATATCATCAATTCTTGCAAGATATATCCGATTGTTCCTATGGTAGCTATAGGATATAGACGTCCGATCGGGGCGATTTTCAAACTTAATCTGCGTACACATGTTTTAGGACGAGGGTGAAAGTTTCCGATCTCTAGCTTTTAAACTGAGCTCGCAAACGGTATTGAAACAGACGGACAGACGGACAGACGGACATGGCTATATCGACTCCCCTATTGGTCCTGATCAAGAATATATATACTTTATAGGGTCGGAAACGTCTCCTTCACTGCGTTACAAACTTCTGACCAAATTTATAACGGGTATAAAAAATATATATATATCATATATATTATTAAAATAAATAAAAATATAAAACTAATTCTGTAATCAAATTGTAAAAATATAAGAAAATGGAATACAATAAAAATGAATAAATACAAATAAAAAATATCTATTAAATAAAAATGGCTACACTAAAGGCAATTAGAGACACGTATGATAGGGACATTCACTTTAAAGAAAGAATTCTGCAATTAGTTTCAGCAACTTCAGTGAGCATTTATGGTTTACAAAATTTATATATTGAAACATTTAATTTAGATACTTCTCCACTTAGACATTGCACAAGCATCCAAAAGGGAATTGTATTATCCACTATTCCAGGCGTACAAGTTAGATCCGTAGTAGACGAGCACAATACTAGGTAGAGCAATAGTAATGACAGTTTTCAAGAAATAATTCATATCCATAATATAATGGAATGGAATGAATTATACAAGCTAATAAATACCAAAAAACAAATATAAAAATATTTCAATATATTCTTCTTACAAAGTATGGCTAAAATAAAGGCATGGAATGGAACAAATTGTACGGGGAATTATCAAACATTAAAACTAATTTTGACAGATCATACAAGTCACTAACCCAGAATAGACCTATCCAAAAGAACACGGTTAGGAAGCAAGTTGAAATATTAGTAGAGTGCTTTAATGAAGCGCGAATGCTAATACATGATCACAGGGAAAGATTAAATCAAGATCATTGGTCACAGGTATCGAAACTTTTGATACGACTACGATCTAATTTAATATTTGTTAATCAAAAGTTCAATTTAGAAATATCGGTACCAACCGTTCTAAACATCCAATAGCAGTTGACACTGCACCTGACCCGGAATCAACAGAAACGAACGAATCGGAGTCAGAAGAGCTTCCCGAAGTAAACCTCAAAATAGAAGATGACGATTTAAATAATCTTACTATTCCGGCGGTATACACTGATCTGGACAATTCAACAGATTCAGATACTTCGAGTGTAATAGAAAACAAAATAATGGCACAATCAAATATTGATTTTATTAATACAGCATCCAAGCTTATACCAGTTTTTGATGGTAAGGCTGAAAATTTAACAAGCTTCATTGATGCTTTACAAATAATAGAATCAATAAAAGGCGAACACGAAGAATTAGCTGTTTCCATAATTAAAACAAAGCTAAAAGGTGTCGCCAGAAATCTAATCGGTAATGAAACAACAATTACTGAAGTGATTTCCAGACTAAGAGGCAACGTCAAAGGCGAAACTGTAGAAGTATTATCAGCGAAGCTGATGAACCTACAGCAGCGCAATAAAACTGCTAACCAATACACACAAGAAATTGAGCAGATGACGAAAGCCTTAGAAGGTGCATATATAACAGATGGTTTACCTTTAGAGCTAGCCAGAAGTTATTCCACGCAACATGCAGTCAAAGCAATGACAAAAAATTGCACAATCGATATGTACTATGAACGATGCCGTTTACAAATTTGTCAATAGTTGCACTGAAGCAACTGGACAGACAAACACAGTCCTATATTTCAAGAACTTCCACAGCGCGGCTCAAATCGCGGACGTGGAAATTATAGAGGTAATTTTCGTGGTAATCACAATAACTACAACAACAATAACTATAACAACAATTGCCAAAATAACAATGGAGGACGAGGCCAATATAGAGGAAACTATAGAGGTGGTGGTAACTCGAACCGAGGCCACAATGGCAATAACCAAAGCAATGTCAGAATTACCCAAAATACTAACCAAAACACATCGGAAAACTCCCAAAGCCCATTAAATACTCAACAATAAAAAGAAGTCAGAGTTCACACCATTAATCTTAGCCAAAATATAAAAAGAAACTGAGATTAAAAGATGATGAACCGCGACTAGCAATCAAAGATCTACAAAATATAACTGGCACCAAAATATAGCGGCACCATTGCCGCTCCAACTAAACCAAATAAGCCCAAACAAAACTCAAGACAAATATAATCTAAATACAAACAAGACTATTCATTGAACTTGAAAATCATGGAGCAAATTGTAACTACAGAAAAATTATATTTCAGTTTAGTCCTTTTTGAGGACTCAGCATAATCAACTTTGGGCCCTCCACGATCAGCATTCGGTACTATTTGTTGAACCCGAGTGGGTTTCAGAATAAGAGTTTCCTTACTGCTTAGCCAATCGGATTGATGTCGTACAACTAACTCTTACTACATTTGTATTTATAATCCTTGTTCTATCAATTTAACAACACTCCGAGTTTTTTCTACATTTGTGCCCTCTTCCGTACACCAAAGAAACACACAGTTATAAGAAGCGCCTATAAGAACAAAATAAAAATAAAAAAGGTGAAAATAAATAATATCCAAAATTTTCTACAAACACAAATTATGAAAACAAAAGCAACAATCACACAAGCTCAGGAGAAGGAGCAGGGTGGGCCTCTAAATATATAAAGAAGACTTTTGGCTTATTCGTAAATACGAACCACTGGGCAACTATTGGCAGCTAGACTTACCATTTATATTACCTTAAAACATTGACAAACACATAAATAACACTCATAATAGGGGAATCGGAGGGCAACACAACTAAAACCCAAACTAAAAACGAAAAAGACTTTCACAAAATACACAAAAAAGGTTTAATCGATCTAAAATACACAAAAAGGTTTAATCGATCTAAAATACAAAAACAAAATTTAATGAATCAGATTAATTTTACAAGAACAATTTATTAAAGTTAATACCTTAGAATTAAAATTCATTTTAAATAATTAAATTATTAAAACTCTTGCGAATGTCTGACCACTTTAAAACGCACTTTTGTTTTGACGATAAGCTAACTTGACGTATTTGCGCTGCAAATTGAACACGTGTTCACGCTTTGCATTTTTAGAAGGTCCCGTTAGATTTCCAAAAAAATGGTTTGCTAATAAGAAATTTGGTCAATTTAGAGCTTATTTGTTTTCATATTGACACAATATTCGGAAATTAACTTTTTTATATTTTGACTCTGGGCGCAACCACTGTGCACAGGACACAGAAGGAGCCACATTGCTCAACACTGAGGTCGGGCCAGACATGTATTTATTTCGGGTCTTAAGAAGACCTTAAGGGCATATGTGTTTCCAGCAAAGCCCTAAGAGATCTGCCATCAGCACTAGCACTAGCTAGGAAGGCAGAAGCAAGTATTGGCAGGCCTATTGAGCAGAGAAATTAGAATACTGATTTTCACAAGGACAGAGAGACAAGAGAACATTTTCGGGGCCGACCGAGGACAAAAAGAAAAAAAACACTCTTTAAAAAGAATGAGTGGTCAAAGCCGCCAACGGTTAAACAACGTTGACCAAGCTGCCAATGCAGAGAACGCTCAAGATTATGAAAACGGGGCTACAGCCGCAGTGAATGCATAGCAGGTACTCACTTGACTCCAAAGACTTCCTCAGTTTTTTAGTGGAAGGTCCCGTTTACCGTTTATTGAGCCAAGGTTGGCGGGGAGGACACAGAAAATCCTTATAGATACTGGGGCGGCATCAAATTATGTTAAGCCGAGAAAGTAGCAAAAAAACATAATTTCTGTAAAGTAAAAACAGATATTCGGCCAAAAAGACCCCTTCGTTTTACTAGATACCCTAAGTACTTTTGATGCTATTGTAGGTTTCGACCTGCTTAGACTTACGTATCAGCGCTATGAGATTTGGAAACGTAACCGAACAGCTTAGGTACCACGACTCTAATAATGTGAGCTTCAGAAATGTCAACGACATAGGAATCCCAAACTCAGTGAAAGCTGAATCTGGAAAAATAATCTTTGAGAGGAATAAAGTGTTTTCGAACTCTAACAAGGCGCTTCAATTAAACAATTATTCTAAACTATACCCTTATCCTATGGGAGCAGCTGATTTTGAGAAAAAAAAACAAACTGTAAAGGATGGTATTATCCGTCCATCTAAGTCACCATTTAACAGCCCATGGGTTGTTGACAAAAAAGGGTCCGACGGCAACAAAAAAATACTGTTTATGATTCTAGCGAACTCTAGGGAAAAGGAACATTTTTTACGACCCTAGTCCTAATATCAGGGTACACATATATCTGGCCGAAATAGACCGCGAAAACTCCCCTTTCTCTATTAACGGAAAAAAAAAAAGAAAATATGGGCATTTTTAAGTTTTTCTGCAAATGCCGCCGACCACGTAGTACGCATACTCAGTTTTAAAATTCCTATATGAAAAAATCAAAAATTTTAAAGATATTGTCACAGTGACAGAAAATGGATTCAAAAGAGACCCAGTAAAGGTTAACCCTTACAAAAGTACACTCAACCAAAAAATGTATTTAGCCACAGGAAGTATAACAGAAGTTTTGTCAAAGACTTTGCGTCAATAGCAAGACCACTAACTTCCATACTTACAGGACAGAATGGCACAGTAACTGCTCGCGTAACTCCTCGTCGTCATTCGGGTCATTAGATGCGGGAGCTATTGGCCTTGAGTTAAAAACAGCCTCCACTTCTATGAATACGGTTTGAAGCTCTTTAGGAGTTAAGTTTTTCATTGGAAACCGCTTTGAGTACCACAGTCTTCGTTGATTTAACCGCGGCTTCCCAAATTCCACCGAAATGGGGTGACCTGGGGGTATACAACAAAATTCAAAGCCTTAACCACTTCTGTATGAATGAAGAAAGTTTGATGATACGTACTTAAGCATTTGGCCCTTGAATTCGGCAAGCCGAAGATTACAAACCCTAGCAGATATTACAAATCGACTACATTTCGATTTCTTTGCCTATATTACAAAAAAACAATGAAAGGGATGAGTTACCGAATTAAATAAAACAACCTTTTCAGTTGAGTTCTGTTTAAAAACTGGATTTTATTTTCTAAGTCCCTGCGTCTGCCTGAGCGGGAGGGTAATCATTTGACCCCCGCACAGGAACTCTTGGTGCAGTGTGAGAAACATCTCAAGTGATTATTTTCGGTTAGGCTCAAGTGGCCTGCACTTACAGATTACAAGTGCTAACACCGCTCCCTTGTAGGGTTTAAAATTACAATTATAGTTTATGGCTCTAGGTCGATTTACAACTGTCACATAACATGCACAGAGCTCATAAAGTATTATACTTTATTTTTATTAGTGTTCATCTGAACATTCTGGCAAGGGCCGGCAAGACTAGGTGTATGTGTTAATTACAATTGATTATATTTATTTTCAATAACATTGCAATTCAAAATAAGTGGACTGTATATATTCGATATATTTTATTTTGCATAATAAATTTGACACCTTGCAACGGCTTGCTATTATTGATATTTAACATTTTAGTGAAGATTTATTTATAATATTTATTATTATTTTTTTATTATAAATCATTTTTATATCATTTGTTGATTCCAAACGCGGATTTGCGTATATGACCACAATCCAAACAAGGAGGTTCTCGGTTCTTGTCTCCCAGTGGAGTTTTGTAGGTTTTATTTCCTGTTTTCAATAACAAATTAACTTCATAAAACTTCATAATCTTAAGTATCTTAGAAGCTTAACATGTGTGACCGTATCTTAATATGACAATTAGGTCAGAGTTCGAAAATATACTAACAAGTTCCGAAC
Source organism: Drosophila kurseongensis (assembly GCA_018153305.1). Lineage (NCBI taxonomy): Eukaryota > Metazoa > Arthropoda > Insecta > Diptera > Drosophilidae > Drosophila > Drosophila kurseongensis. The sequence continues at coordinate 1,491,947 of JAECXX010000001.1, forward strand.
CAACAAAAATATACTAACAAGTTCCGGACCATCAAGGTTATTCTCTACAACATCCCCACCACCGTGAATCTAATCCTCCTTAGATTCACCAACGTTTAGTCTAGCCAGCATGCAAGCTGGGCGGCGGAAATCTCCTGAGCTGATGTGTACCGTAGCCGAGCGGACCTGGCCGTCACTTCCTTGTATAATGGCTGGGATTCTTCCCTTCTTCCACTACGAACGATGAACGGTTCCGTCGCAGACGATGACGACGTCTCCTACCTTGAGTGGTGATACGGGCATATACCATTTCGTCTGCCGGCAGAGGTCTGGGAGATATTCGTTTAGCCACTTGCGCCAGAACGAGTGTGCGAGTTGCTGGACTATGCGCCAGTCCTTCCTTGTGGACTGATAGGCCTCCTCCTGCGGATGTGGTGTCTGGCTAGAGTTGGCAGTACCTAAAAGGAAGTGATTAGGGGTTATCGGGTCGTCTGATGGATCATCTAGAGCAATATGTGTGAGCGGCCGGGAATTTACTATATTCTCAGCCCTGCACATTAGACTATATAACACATCCTCCTTCAGATTTCTTGGTATAAAACATGTGCGATGGCTCGTTTAACGCTCCTTACTAGTCGTCCCCAGCATCCCCCTTGGTGAGGGTTAAAGGGGCAATTGAATAGCCATTCGACATTTTCGGTCGCCATCTCGTCGGCGATCTTATTATGGTCGAGCTTTTGAATTCCCTCTCTCAATTCTCGTTCGGTGCCCACCAAGTTGGTTCCATTAACAGAACGAATTCGGACGGGTTTTCCACGACGTGCCATGAAATTATGCAGAATTCTCACGTAGGTATCAGTAGTCAGGTCCCTGGCGATCTCTAGGTGGACGGCCCTTATCGTCAGGCATGTGTACGGGCAGATCCATCGTTTCTCTGTTCCTCTGCATCTTACTATTAGGAACGGTCCCATGTAGTCGATGCCTACATAAGAGAAGGGGCGCACAAACGGGGAAAGTCTATCACGTGGAAGAGTCCCCATCTGGGGATTCTTTGCGGAAATTCTTTGTATCTGACATATCTTACAATCTCTTGCGGCCCTACGAACTGCCTGACGGCAATGCTGTATGTAATACTTTCGGAGCAACTCGGCCATGATAGTGTTTTCGTTCTGGTGGTTCTATTTCTCGTGATATTGGTCGATAATAAGCTGTGTTACGTAGTTTTTCTTAGGTAATAGGATCGGGCGTCTAGTTCCCTTTTCGACGGCAAGAGCATTGTTAATGCGGCCGTTCATGCGTATCACTCCCCCTTGGTCCAGCATTGGCGAAAGCTTCCACAGTTTACTGCTATTCCCGTAGAATCGCCACGTATCAGGGCTTGACGTTCATCATGGTAGTCCAGATCTTGAATGTGGTGGAAAATTATTGTCTCAGCCTTATCGATTTCCGCGACCTCCAGGAAGGGTTTCCTACTGGTTCTTCGTCTGCACAGACGGTAGATCCACGCGCCGACTCGTATCAATCTTGTGAATGAGGAAAACCTTTCCAACAAATTCTTGATCTCAACATTGACGGTATCGGCTGAAACTTCCTCGCTGACAGATAGAATAAATTTGGTTCGCAGTTCCACCTCTGTTGTTCTTATGATTGGGTCCCCATATTGTGATTCCCAGGTGTTCCCTTGGAGAAACCTCGAACCCTTAAGCCAGGACGATTCCCTCGTTGTTTTTCTAATTTTAGTCCCGAAATCTGCGGGATTCTGTGAATCCCTGTGATACAGTGGTCGGTATCCAGTTCCATTCGTCGATTGAGGTCGTCTCCAGAATCTCGTCGATTCGGTGTGCAACATGTGGCTTGTATCTCCTACGGTCAGATCTTATCCACGCCAGTACGGTTTTCGAGTCTGACCACATGCAGACGCGTGTCGGCTGAACGTCGTGACCTTGCAAAATGGTATTTCTCAATTGAACTCCTAACACGGCCGCCTGCAGCTCGAGCCTGGGCACCGTGGAGAGTTTCATCGGGGCGCACTTCGTCTTTCCCATTATAAACGAACTGGTCCATCCGAATTCTGTGGGTATCCGCCAGTAGCCGACCGCTGCATAGGCAAGCTCGCTCGCGTCACAGAATATGTGCAACTCGACTGAGGCGTGGAAGAATTCCACTCCGTAACACCGTGGTACGCTGAATTGGCTGACCTCGGTCAGGCGATTTAGCCATCGATTCCATTGGTCCAGATCATCGTCTGGGTGGTCCCACTCCGTTTTCTTTTGCCAAATCGATTGAAGAAGTAGCTTGACCAACAGAGAATATTCGGAGAGGAATCCGAACGGATCGAAGATTGACATTGCGAATCGAAGTACTTCTCTCTTCGTGGGTGTTCTGGACTCTGCAAATAGTCTTGTATCAATTTTTTGGAACGATAACGAAAACCCAAACTCATCGCTGTTCGTGCGCCATATCAATCCCAATACCTTTTGGTAGTAAGAAGAATTTTTTTTGTCAAGGCGTACTGAATCACACACACCTTCTCCAAGTACTTTATTAAAGGTGCTGGAGTTGGAAACGAACCTCTTTAGCTCGAAGCCACCCCGCCTATGAATTTCAACTATCTCTCTACTGATCCTCACTGCTTCATCCTCAGATGCGAAGCAGTGCACTAAGTCGTCTACATAATGGTTCTTTATTATGGCGTCAACAGCTTCTGGAAAGACCCGCTCGTATTTAAGTGCATTTCGGTTTTTAACATACTGAGCTGAGGCTGGCGAACATCTGGCTCCAAATGTCATTACCTGCATTTCGTATACCTTAATATCGTCGGACAGAGATTATCTCCAAAGTATTCGTTGGGCAGGCCGGTCTTCTTCGCGTATCATGACTTGGAGAAACATTTCAGCTATATCGGCGCACACACCGATCCTTTTCTGTCTAAACTTCATTATGACCTCAATCAAAGACTGACAATCGTCTGGTCCATTCATAAGCACTGAGTTCAGGGACACCCCTTCCGTTTCTGCTGCCGCATCGAAGACGATCCTCAATTTGCCTGGTTTGTTGCAGTTTTGGACTCCGAAGTGGGGGAGATACCATTCATTCTTGGCGGCCACTTTCATCTCGTCCGCATTCATTTCCTTGATGTAGCCCTTAGTCTCGTACTATTCCATTAGGCGGCGATATCTTTCATAGTACTCTGGATCTGACTTATATTTTCGTTCAAGGGAAAGCAGTCTCTAAAGGGCCATGTTCTTGTTTTCAGGTAGGTCAACATCATCTGCTGCCCACAGCAATCCCGTCTCGAACCTTATGCCTACCCCCCGAGTTGTATTAAAAAGCAGGTGTCTAGATCTTTCAGTTTCTCGACCCTTTAGATGATTAGTGGCTTGTCGTGTGTCTAGCTCGGAATTTGTGATGTAGGCCTGCACCAATTTCTCTAATTGATCATTCTGGCAGTGACCGGCGAGATGCACTCCGTTTTCCGGGTCGGGCTCCTCAAATCTTTTTCCGAACACGACACAACCTAGCTTGGTTCTGGTTACTGCCGGTCCGGATCCTTCCGCCAGTGTCGCTTCCTGGGGAACCATCAGGTGTACATTATCCAGGCCAATTAGTACCTCCGGCTCTGCGTTTACATAACCACTAAATTGGATGTTCTTTAGATGAAGCTCAGACAAATTGACGGACTGTTTGGGTAACCGCAGGTCCTTCACGGTTCGTACTCCGTTCAGGTTATAAATAACTTGCTCCCTGTCCCCAGATATTCCGATGTTAAAACTGCTCGACACTTGGTTCTCCAAACCATTGTAGTGTCAGATTCTCCTTTGGTCCCTGCAACTCCAACGCCTTGGCTACGGACTCGTTCATAAGCGTTACTGCCGAGCCTTCGTCTAGGAAGGCATGGCAACTTACTTCCCTCCCTTTTGAGTAAAGGCGGACGGGAATTATCTTGAACAAAATCTTAGTATTAGCGGTGTGCGCTGCCGCACCTGTAAATTGCGGATCATTGATCCTTGCCTCATTGTCTGGAGTTCTGACACTGTCGTGGAGACGCCTTCTACATCCATTCAGGTCGCATCGGCGAGGAGTCCTGCAGGTTGAGCTCCGGTGCCCTGGCCTCAGGCAGTTGAAGCAGAGTCGCCCGTCCCTGGCCAGTTGAATGTAGGCTTCTCCCTTCCTTCGATCTCGCTGGTGTGGAAGAATTTATTTTCTCTTCTTGGCTTGGACGTTTCCTGGACATCGGCCAGCCCGGCGACTTGGACGTCTTCAGCTAGATCCTGCAGCCAGTGACTCACGTGTCTGATCGTCTTACTGTTTCCAACTGCCTTGAGTAACGTGCCCACTCTAATCTCTGCTGGACCGGCAGCTTCAGTACTAGTTCTTCCATCAGGGTAGGGTTTCTTAATTGTTGCTGAGCGTCGGCTGCCTGCAAGAATGCTGCGAGATTTTGTACCTTTATTTTGAAATCGACTAACTTATTTAATTTCCCCTCACGAATATTTGGAAGCTCTCTAACACGACAGATCTGGCTCTTTACAAGTTTCTCGGGCCTTCCGAAATTCTGCTTTAGTGTCCCTAATATGTTACCAACATTCGAACTGAATGAACGCGCTGCTGATCTTGCCTCTCTACTTGTGGTTGCAAATCTTCTCTCGTAACGTTCTTTAATGGCGTGCTCTCCGCACCTCCATTTCTTCTGGTGATGTCGCCCCCAGCCAGGGCGTCAATCAGCAAGTTTGTTTTGTCCATCTGGATTTGGTTCATTTTTAGGATTTCCATTTGAAACTCTTGTGATTGCTGGATCATGGTCTGCTGGAACTCCTGCGTTTGTCGCCACAAGTCCAGCATGGAGTTGTTCTCGATTTGTCGGGATCACCCGCCACCGTATCGAGATTCCGTGCATCCACATTTTCAATTTTTTCCCCGTTCTCCTCGTTCTACAACATCATTGATTTATTGTAATTTCAAATTTAAATATTAAGCATACCGCTTGGTAATGCCATGGCTTGTAACTGCCTTCGTATTTTTATTTTTCTTATAATGTATACAGTTAATATAGTTATTATTACAACTGCTAAAATTAGGGATGCATGTCCAGTTAAATGATGAAAGTCTAACTCCCTCAGTTCAAGCTGCTGAGTTTTTTAATATTGAATTTGCTTTGATAAACGATTGATTTCGTCCGTTTGATTAATTAATGGCATGTCGAGCGGGTTCCAAATAATCTTTGGTATTTCGTTGACTTCTCCAATGTAAGACAAAGCTAATGTTCCCTGATCTTCTAGCTGAATACTGTGTTGAGCAACCCATATTTTATCATCAGTTTGAGCAGTACAATCTGACCTTAACGTCATTATTCCTTGTTCAGGTAAATCTACCATCTCTATTTTTGAGTTGCTACATTGAACTCTAGCCTTAGAATTGTTCCGAACCTTAAAAGGCCACCTGCTTTTCTTATCCAATTCTACCCAATATGACTTACTCTCTACAATCGATTTATACCAGCAGTTTGATGCCTTATTTTGTTTGTCTCTTCGGGATCCGTCTAGGGGACAAATTTTGCTTATTGGTCTGGTGATAATCCATCTTGTAATTTCACTTCTACCACTCTAACCTTTTCGTCTTTGCCCAGCCCATAGACTTTTTCCACATTTCTCATTGGCAACCTGGCTGAATGACTGTTCTTATCCTTCAACAAAATAATTTGTCCTTCCTCTATATTTGGACTTTCCCTCTTCCACTTGTTCCTCTGTTGTAGAGTATACATATACTCCTCTTTCCATTTAACCCAGAAGTCTCTTCTAGTTTTTTGGATTAATTTCCACTTACCTAAATTACCTATTTTCTCATTTTCAATTGGTTCAACAATCTCTAACGGTGGTGTACCAATCAAGAAGTGACCTGGAGTTAACACTTCACGTTGATCAATTTCATTCTCAGAAGTATAATACTGTGACCACCGAACCGCGTAGACGTGTCTTTTTGCTCGCCCTGCTGAAAGACTTCCAAAAATCTACAAAGTGACCACCAAAACTAAGAAAAATAGCGAAAAGACGCTGGCAGCAATGCCATATCCCAAGGTCAACATCTCCTTGTGATTAAAACTAAATTTAAAACCGATCTAGCTAATCAAATCAATTAAAAATGTCGAACGCAAATAAAATATTAACAAGTGCAACCGGTAAAGCCACGAAGCCAAGTCGCGATCGGCAACAAATACAACTAGACGAACGACGGCTGTCTTCTGCACGGAACAATGCTTACATTTCAATTGACTCATCGGAGGCAACAACAAAATTAACGTCACTGACCGCTACCGAAAGAGCCCGCTCACTGTCACCAGCGATTTTATGCTCAAGCAGCGCTGCCGTTACTCAGTCGTGGAGTTCACAATGCCCGTCACCTCTCTCTCTCATCGATGCACCGACTACTTCGGCTTGTGCGCCCACCAGCACTGTACCCTCTCTTACTACAGCAACGTCAACGACAACAACAACTTTAACGTCTGCGGCTACCCAGTGGCCTATCTCAACACCACAAGTAAAACTTTGCTCTACTGACCCTCTTACGAATAATACTCTCGTACAGACGGGGATCGATCGGTATGTACAAATAAAAAGAAAGCTTAGTCCACAAAAAAACGTAAACTCAAATTGGCCAAAAGTACCAAAAACTTTAGGCAACACACGAACATCCGAAAACAGATTTGCCATACTTGGCGAGACCGAAAAAGACAAGGGTCAGGCGCCTCAAGTCATGAAAGCTGTAAAGCCACCGCCAATATATATTAGGAAACACAACAGTGTCGATCTGATTAATAAGCTTAAACAAGTAATCGGGCCTAACCACTTCTATATCAATACCCTAAAAAGAGGAAACATATTAGAAACAAAACTCCAGGTTAACAACGAAGACAACTTCCGTTCTGTAACAAGATATCTCGACAATGAGCTTATAAATTACTACACTTACCCACTAAAAAGTAAGTACTTAAAGGTATAGAATCGACTGTTGCGGTAGCAGAAATAGCTGAAGGCCTCACGGAAAATGGCTTCGACGTTAAGCACATCGTAAACATAGTGAACAGGGATAAAATTCCCCAACCACTGTTTAAGATTGAGCTGGCCCCAGAGACGAAACCTCTAAAGAAAAATGCAGTGCATCCTATTTACAATCTGCAATATCTTATTCACCGAAGAATCACCGTAGAGGAACCGCATAAGCGGAACGGCCCCGTACAGTGTACAAACTGCCAGGAGTTCGGGCATACAAGAACCTACTGCACCCTGCGTCCAGTTTGTGTCGCCTGTGGAGATTTGCATTGCATTGAAGCATGCCTGGGAAACAAAGAAGACCCTACTCTGAGGAAATGCAGTAATTGTGGGGGAAATCATACTGCCAACTACCGGGGCTGCCCCGTCTACAAAGAACTCAAGAGCCGCCTAAACCAGAGACGCAGTAATCCACTCGCGGCTCAACACTCTGCCCAACTAAACATCTTCACCCCATCAACAACCACTCCTGGTGTCTCCTTTGCCAACGCACTCCGCTACCCTGGAATCTCACAAACATCTACCGCCCAACCTGCAGCATTGCGTCCACAGCCACCCATATCAAACCTAAATGATTTTCCGTTTTTAAGCCAAAATGGCCAAACAACAAGTCAACCTTCTACGCAGCAAAACCAAACTCTTCCCCCACAAACACTTAGCGGTCTAGAATCTACACTAGCTACTCTTGCAAACGTCATGATGACGATTCAAAGTTCCCTTCAAGAACTACTGCGAAACCAGAGTCTTCTAATGGAACTGCTGATCAAACAAAAGTCTGTATAAATGGACTCCTTAAGAATATGCTTCTGGAACGCAAACGGCGTTTCCCGGCACAAAAACGAACTCCTACAGTTCCTAAACAGCCACAATATCGATATCATGCTACTTTCTGAAACCCATCTAACTAATAAAAACTACTTCCATATCATCGGATATATATTCCACGCGACCAACCACCCGGACGGTAAAGCACACGGAGGTACCGGTATACTCATAAAACAACGCATAAAACATCATCCCTTGGAGACATTCGCTACTAACTACCTGCAGGCCACATCCCTACGTATAAACCTAATTGGCGGCCCACTTACCCTATCCGCCATATATTGCCCCCCACGCTTCAGTATTGCAGAAAATGAGTTTATGAATTTCTACAACTCACTAGGACGCTGCTTTATAGCTGCCGGTGATTATAACGCAAAGCATCCCCACTGGGGATCTCGTCTTATCAACCCCAAAGGCCGCCAATTATACAACGCTATTATCACTCCTGGTAATGCGCTTGACTTTGTCTCACCAGCTAGGCCTACATACTGGCCCACAGATCCAAATAAACAACCTGACATTATCGATTTCGCTGTTATTAGAAGAGTCTCGCACAGGCTGATAAACATAAAAACCTTAGAAGAGCTCACATCGGACCATTCGCCAGTTCTCCTCTGTCTATCTGAACAACCGCAGCTTCTGGAACGCCCCCAACATCTAACATCAAACAAAACAAACTGGCTGAAGTACAAAAAATATGTAAGTGCACACATCGAACTTGATCCTGAAATTTCCTCTGAATCTGACATTGACAAGTCGCTTAAACACCTCACGGACGTAATGTCCTCTGCCGCCAAACATTCTACGCCAGAACCCTCATCCACAAACCCGCTAAGAACTGGACGCTCAAGTATCCAGATCGAGTCTCTCCTACTTGAAAAACGTAGACTTCGCAGAGACTGGCAGACTCATCGGTCCCCAGCTACTAAGAAAAGACTTAATGAAGTATCTCGAAAATTGTCGAAGGCCCTCTCTACCGAAAAGAACCAGGCCCAAAGGGCCTACATTGCGAAACTATCCCCGACGGGTAATAAATTCCCACTATGGAGAGCGCACCCAAACATGCAGCCACCAATAGACCCCGATTGGCCAATTCGATCACAAACAGGTGCCTGGGCGCGCAGTGACGAAGAAAGAGCTAACACCTTTGCCCATCACTTGGAAAACGTCTTCAAGCCCCACCCGCCATCCAACCAATTCACTCTACCGAATGTCTCGCTAGCGTCGCCGTCCTCCCCAGTTACCCTTGGAACCAGCACAATACTTAAGGCTATTAAAGAACACATAAACCCAAAAAAGGCTCCTGGTCACGATTTTATTTCTCCAAAAATGATAATTGAATTACCTGCATGCGCAGTCAGATGCATCGCATTTATATTTAACTCAATATTGAAATGGGGCTACTTTCCTGACCAATGGAAAAAGTCTGTCATTACAATGATCCCGAAGCCAGGAAAAGACAAATCCCAGCCTTCCTCGTACCGGCCCATCAGTCTGCTCCCATGTCTATCAAAGCTATTTGAAAAACTGCTTCTTGTTCATATAGTAACACATCTTCAAAACAACAGAACGATCCCTCTGCACCAATTCGGATTTAGGGAAAAGCATGGAACTATCGAACAGGTAAACCGCTTAACATCTGAAATTCGCACGGCTTTCGAACACAAGCAATATTGCAGTGCCTTATTTCTGGACGTATCACAAGCATTTGATCGCGTCTGGATCGACGGTCTGGTATACAAAATCAAAACCCTGCTACCGGAAAACACTCAAAAGTTGCTTGAGTCATACCTCAGAAACAGAGTTTTCACCGTGAGATGTAAAACCTTTACTTCAACCATCCGTAACATCGAAGCTGGAGTACCCCAAAGAAGTGTGCTTGGTCCAATCTTGTACATCCTTTACACGGCAGACATTCCAACAAGCCGCCAGACCCTCATCTCAACCTTTGCTGACGACACTGCTATTGTCAGCCGCTCGAAATGCCCAAAAACAGCTACAGCCCATTTAAAAGAACACATGGTAGCTGTAGAAAAATGGCTCGCAGACTGGCGTATCAAGGTCAACGAACAAAAGTGTAAGCACATTACGTTTACACTAAACTTGTCGAAATGCCCACCACTGGCGCTAAACAACAAGCCGGTTCCACAAGCAGACGAAGTCACCTATCTCGGCATACACTTAGACAGGAGGCTTATCTGGAGAAAGCATATAGAAGCAAAGAAGGCCCATTTAAAACTAAAGGCCAGCAGCCTTCACTGGCTCATGAACTACCGCTCCCCCTTTCCATTCGAATATAAAGTACTACTGTATAACTCGTGCTTAAAGCCGATCTGGACCTACGGTTCCGAGCTCTGGGGAAACGCAAGCAGCAGCAATATAGAAATTATTCAAAGAGTACAATCAAAGACCCTACGAACAATAACTGGAGCCCCCTGGTACATCCGCAACGCAAACATCCAGAGAGACCTGGATATAAATCCCGTAAAAGAAGAAATTGTTTCCGGAAAAATTAAATATGAAGCCAGATTATCAAATCACCCAAACCTAGATTAAGATTTGAAAACTTTTTGTTAGTCTCTTAAGTAATAGAGAAGATCCAATAAATAAGAACAAAGTATAAAAAAAAAAAAAAAAAAGAAGTATTCAATGATCTTAAATTCAAGCATGCTTCTATTTGACATAAAATTGCTGAAATATCTTCGTATGTCAGACTATTGTCCCCTATTACCCGTTTCAAATGGTGGTTCGTGGACTTAACTCCAGATTTACAAATACATCCGAATTGAGGTCCTGCCGGCGGGATAAAGTACCGATCAATTATATCTTTTAATTTGATGGTAATTGCTACAATTGTGTTTTTACCTTTGAATTTTTTGCATCCAGAGACAATTCACCCGAAATCGGTTTTTTGACCGAGAAGGCCATTAATTTTGAACACTCCATATTGCAGAATGTGAGTGTATAGATCTGCCCCAATTATCAGATCTACACGACCCGGCTTATTAAGGTCTGGGTCAGCCAAATTGTACTTCTCCCACTTTGATTTGTCAACATTAACTGTGTTGACTGGGAGAGCCCTCATTAATTTTGGAATGCTTCAACTTGAGTCGTTTTTTGGGAATTATTTCTTTTAATTGAATGATTTACCTTGTGCTTCGAGATGTACTTTTCCCGTGAACGATGCTCCACTGATCTCTATTTGAGACCGAATTTTGGGCAATTTCAGAATCTGCGCAGATTCTTCTAAAATTATTGTGTTTTGAGAACCACTGTCGATCAAAGCTCTAAAATTTTCGAAACCTCTTTCATAGGTTTGAATTTGAACGCGTGCCGTAGCTAGCAACGCTTGTTTCAACGTCATACACGTATTCACTTTTTCATTTGACTTTACAGAAATGTGTAGCATACTGTGATGATTTTTCTTACAAATTGAACATGGAATGTATCCTTGACCTTTCTTGTTAAATGAATGTTTAAGGCATAAAACACAAATGTGCCTTTTTTACTTTTTCCATCCTTTCAAATGGATTTAAAGCCTTAAATTTTTGACACTGAAGTATCAAATGTCCCGCACATGGGACAACTGTTAGTAGACAATTCTTTAATATTGTTACTAGACACTTTTTTTTTACAGGTTTTTCATCCTGAACAGAGCTAATTGAACTGAGTCGTTGCTCTAGAAATTCAATTTTTTTTTTGTTTTTTTATATTCTGTTGAACACGCCACACAAGGATGGACCTTGTTTTCGTGTATTGACGAATTATTTCTAAAAATTCCAAAAAAGCGGGTAGCGGGTGCTCCATTCCTAAGCAAATCAGGTGTGGTCATAGCCGGTCAAAAGTTAATCAAGATGTGTTATTACAGAAGACGATCGTGTCTGTCACGGCCAAGAATCCATAAGTCTTCCGGGTGTCGTCTGCGGAGACGCCGTCGACCCAGTGGTGTTGCAAGATGTCTTGCCAGACAGTTTGCATGTGTGAGCAAACGTTCCCGGTATCGACTTGAGGATTTACAAATCGTCTCCGTTACCGTCGGCACTCCCGTGTCCTGAAACATAACTCGGTTTTCTACATAATGGTGCCACTTCACCCCTAGCATCCTCCTGAGAGCCTTTGTAATGCACGTTTGCACCCTTTTTAGTGACGAATCACAGGCCGTGCCACAGCAAGTGATTCCCCAGGTTAAAGTTGGAAGGACAATGGCCTTAAAAAGCCGCACCTTGGCTTCAAGGGATAGGCCGCTACCTGGACGAAGGTGCCTTGAGGTGGTCTTTGTGCAGCGCGAAGCTGTGCAATTCGGGCGCGTGCCGATGCATTTATTTCTGCACGTACCTCTTGCGTTTGATTATTACGGACATTCTGACAATGTATCGCATTTCGTGAACGCCGTCCGAGTCTTGATCTCAAAGCAAGCATTATTTCCAATTAAAACTTTGGCAATGTTTCGTTAACTCGATTTTTTACAGTTTTATGTACAACAATGAAGGCATTATTTCCAAAGCCCGCTGTTTAAACAGTTTTATGTACAACAATGAATACATCTCTTGAGCCGATAGCGACTTTTCCGGCAGGTTTTCCCAAAATTTTCTTATGCATTAACCTTCTTCTGGCAATTACAAATAACTGAAAAAAAATTTGAGCCAAATCGGCCCAGCCGTTCTCTTGTTTTGCGATGTCGTACATTTTTTGCACCATTTTTATATATATAGATACCAATATCGGATGAACATTATGAAAACAATAATAGTGATAAATTCGGACTCGATACCGAATCAATTTCCACAAATAATTTTTACAAGCAAAAGCTAAGACTGAAGGATGACTTAACCGTGTACATAAAAAATTATAGAAATCCTCATAGTCAAAAAGACGAAATTAAAGAACAAGTCCAAAAGCTAATTAGCAACAAAAAAGTGGAACCCTCTGTATCACCATACAATTTCCCACTTTTGTTAGTACCGAAGAAATCTCTTCCCGGTTCTGACAAGAAAAAATTGCGATTAGTAATTGACTATCGTCAGATTAATAAACAAGAAAGGAAAGCTAACTGTGGGCGGAGCCGAAGTTGAAATACCCTTGCAGAATATTCTGTAAATTAAATAATTCACATGATGCACTCTTAACACTCATAAAAAATCCCAAGCACACTTTTGACCAAAATTATAATACCCTCTGCAAGAAAAATTTCCGCTACCTAGAATTGATGATACTTTAGATCAACTAGGAAGAGCGAAATAAAATTTCTCATGTCTGGTTTCCATCAAATTGAAGTCGAAAAAGTTCAAGGGATGTAACGTCTTTTTCGACAAGCAAAGGTTCATATAGCTTCACGCGACTACCATTCGGCTTAAAAAAAGCCAAATTCATTCCAGAGAATGATGACTATAGCATTCTCCGGACTATAACCTTTGCAAGCTTTCCTTTACATGGATGACATAATAGTCATCGGTTGTTGCTTAAAAATTTAACAAGATTATGCAAAAAGGCCTTCGATCATTTCAAATCGGCACTAATAAATCCAAATTTATTACAATACCCAGACTTCAGCAAAGAGTTTTGCATAATAATGGATGCAAGTAAGCAAGCATGTGGAGCAGTTTTAACTCAAAACAAAAATGGACTCCAACTCCCAGTAGCATATGCATCAATATCGTTCACTAAGGGTGAAAGTAATAAAAGCACAACAGAACAAGAATTGGCAGCAATTCATTGGGCAAAAACATATTTCAGACCAAATATTTAAGGTAGGCGCTTCACTGTCAAATCAGATCACACACCACTTACCTACCTATTTTCCATGGTAAGCCCCAGTTCCAAATTAACGCGAATGAGACTTGAATTAAAGGAATATAATTTTACAGTAGAATATCTGAAGGGCAAGGATAACTATGTCGCAGATGCGTTATCAAGAATAACCATCCCAGAATTAAAACAAATCACTGGAAATATATTATAAGTCACTCAAAGACAAACAAGTAGACAAAAATCCTGCGCAGGAAAAGAATAAGTAGAATCGCCCAGGCAATCTCTACCAAAGGCTTCAAAGCCCAACGTAAATGAATTCATTAAAAATGATGAAGAACTTAAAGTGACCTTGCATGTGAATAAAAATTTCTGTTTATTTAAAAATGGAAAAAAATTACAGCAAGATTTGATGTTAGCAATTTGTATACTAATGGACAATTCTTTCATAGGCTTGAAAAGCAGGCCGGTATTAACAAAATCAGCCAACTCAAAGTTGCACAGTGGGAAAATATCTTAGAACATGTTTCAATTGATAATTTTAAAACAATGGGCAATAAGATATTGAAATCATTGAGTGTAGCCCTACTCAACCCGGTGACCATAATAACGAATAAAAAATAAAAGGAGCTATATTGTCTACATTCCATAATGATCCAATACAAGGAGGTCATACAGGCATTAAATACACTATTATTGGATAAATATGTCTAAAGATATAAAAGAGTACATAAGAAAATGTCCTAAATGCCAAAAGTCTAAAACGACTAAACACACCAAGACCCCATTAACTATAGCTGAAACTCCACAACGAGCTTTCGATAGGGTAATTGTGGATACAAATGGTCCACTGCCAAAATCGAACAATGGCAACAAATATGCAGTAACACTAATATGCGATTTGACCAAATATTTAGTAGCCATACCAATACAAAATAAAAATGCAAAAACTGTAGCTAAAGCTATTTTTGAAGAATTTATTCTGAAGTGCGATCCAATGAAGACGTTCATTACGGACATGGGAACAGAATATAAAAACTCAATAATTAATGACTTGTGCAATACTTAAAAACTGACAAAATATCATCTACTGCACACTACCACCAAACAGTTGGAACAGTCGAAAAAAGCCATAGAACCTTTAATGAATTCATTCGATCCTACATTTCAGTAGATAAAACTGATTGGGACGAATGGCTCCAATAGTTCGTGTACTGTTTCAATACGACACTCTTTATGGCACATGATTATGCCCTCTTCCCATAGAGTCCATCCGTTCAGCACATCCACCATCCACCATCCGATAAGAGCTGATCTGAACAGCTGTGGCTCATCATTTAAGCCCGTTGCATTTTGCAAAACAATTAAAATGAGCACAACAGCATTATAAATGATACTTGGTAACAGACTGCAAGTGATCTACGCGAACAACCAAATCGAACAAATCTGTCTGCAGATTTTTGCCAGCCTGCAGAAAAAATATGAACCGCTTTTGCCCAATACTGTCTAACTGGTAACAAATCAAGTTCATTATATATACATTTTTTTTGTTTTATTATAATTTCATATTTTATTTAATTTTCAATGTTCTGCTCCTTGTTGTGAGTTCGGTATGTGCCTAGGAAAGAGTGGAGCAACACCTAATGCTGCCACATGGATGGAGCAGTAATTAATTAATTATTACAAGTATAAACAGAATTTTTTTAATTGGCGCCTTCCTTTTCCAAAAGTTACCCGCAATTATTTTTTTTAATTTTCGTAGTGAATGTTTCAATTTTCACTGTCTAGAAGAAGAACTCAAAGTTGCACAGAATAAACATCGCCTAACTATCGCATAAAAAAGTCCGTCAAATTCCGCAATCCTGAGCCGCTCGAGATGCCCAACTAGAGCAACAGCTCAACTGGCTGATCATTTGGTGGTAGTTGAGAAGTGGCTATTAGACTGGCAAATCAAAATTAATGAACAAAAGTGTAAACATATAACGTTTACCCTTAACAGACAATCGTGCCCCCCGCTAACTCTAAATAGTACGCAGATTCCCCAAGCCAGCGATGTAACATATCTCGGCGTCCACCTCGACAGACGCCTAACCTGGCGGAAGCACATTGAATGCAAGAAAGTACATCTCAGACTTAAAGCTAGCAGTCTACACTGGATTATAAATTATCGATCACCCCTGTGTCTGGACTTTAAAGTTCTTCTCTACAACTCCACACTTAAGCCCATTTGGACCTACGGCTCCCAGCTCTGGGGGAACGCGAGCAACAGCAACATTGACATCATACAGCGCTCACAATTAAAAATCCTGCGAACAATCACTGGGGCACCATGGTATGCTCGGAACGAAAACATCCACAGGGATCTGGGCATACCACCGGTCAAAGATGAAATAGCAAAGCAGAAAGCGGCCTACCATAACAAGCTTACACTGCACTCAAATAATCTCGCAAGGAACCTAAGACAGGTTTCGAACAGAACTCGTCTGCATCGTAACGATCTACCAGCCCAGCAATAAATATTAGGGCGCGTTAGTCTAAATTCAGTCTACATGACTGTAAGTTAAGTCATATTCTTAAGATTTGATATACTTATTGTTAGTCTCATACAGAAAAGATTCAATTACAAAAAAAAAAAAAAAATTTGGATGGGCAACTAACTGGGAATTTTCGGAACGGCAAAACCTTATGGACCATCCGTTAAAGGGATTGTGGATGGTGGATGGATCTCTGTGGGAAGACGGCATTATTGTCCATATGAGTAAGTTTTCGGTAAGGCATCAAACTTACCAATTCAATTTAATAGCATAGATAGAATAGAACCACTCTACAAAGTAGATGACTATGCTAAGGAATCTAAATTTAGATTAGAAATAGCTTACAAAAGAGCTAGAATAATGATAGAAGACAATAAGACTAAAAATAAGGAATTATATGATAGGAAAACTAGAAATATTCAAATAAACATAGGAGACCTAGTTTTGCTTAAAAACGAAACTGGACATAAGTTAGATTTCAAATATACAGGGTCCTACCATTTTTCTTTTTTTTTATAGATTGTTGAACACGCCACACAAGGATGGACCTTGTTTTCGTGTATTGACAAATTATTTCTTAAGATCCCAAAAAAAGCGGGTAGTGGGTGTTCCATTCTTGGGCAAATCAGGTGTCGTCATAGCCGGTCAAAAGTTAATCAGGATGTGTTGTTACAGAAGACGGCCAAGAATCCATAAGTCTGCCGGGTGTCGTCTGCGGAGACGCCGTCGACCCAGTGGTGTTGCAAGATGTCTTGCCAGACAGCTTGCATGTGTGAGCAAACGTTCCCGGTATCGACTTGAGGATTTACAAATCGTCTCCGTTACCGTCGGCACTCCCGTGTCCTGGAACATAACTCGGTTTTCTACATAATGGTGCCACTTCACCCCTAGCATCCTCCTGAGAGCCTTTGTAATGCACGTTTGCACCCTTTTTAGTGACGAATCACAGGCCGTGCCACAGCAAGTGATTCCCCAGTTTAAAGTTGGAAGGACAATAGCCTTAAAAAGCCGCACCTTGGCTTCAAGGGATAGGCCGCTACCTGGACGAAGGAGCCAGTCCATTTTGTCAAGTTTTGTTCTTGCTGATCCACAAACTCGATCAATTTGTCCCTTCCAACAAAGGCGACGGTCTAAGGTAACTCCGAGGAACGTCACCTTATCTTCGTGCTTTAGCCTATTCCCATCAATGTAAAGGCTACGCGAACGGCCAGGGCGGAGAACAAAAGTGGCATGCTGCGTTTTGTCAACATTAAGCGCAATGTTCCATCGAGAGGCCCAGCACTCAAATTGGTCTAAGAATGTCTGGACACGTCGGGATGCAGACGTAGTGGTGCTACCAGCTGCAAGAAATGCAGTGTCATCTGCATATGTGGCCAGGAGTGTACCACGAGCAACTGGGTTGGGAAGATCCGAAGTGTATATTGTATAAAGGACCGGACCAAGGACGCTTCCCTGCGGGACACCAGCACGAATTGGGCGAAGTCCAAAACGGTGTCCACGAATGTCTACAGCAAACTCCCTATTATCTAAGAACGATACAATGAGATTCCAGAGCCTTTCAGGCAAAAGCGGCATTAGCTTGTAGAACAGTCCTTCGTGCCAAACCCTGTCAAAAGCCTGTCGAACGTCGAGAAAAACGGCTGAGCAGTATTTGTGGTCTTCGAAAGCCCCCAGAACATGGTTAATTACTCTGTGCACTTGCTCGATAGCACTATGGCGACTACGGAAACCAAACTGGTGCGTCTTCAAAGGCGTTAATAGCTAGAAGTCTACCAAGCATGATCCGCTCAAAAATCTTGGAGAAAGTGGACAGCAAACTAATCGGCCTATAAGATTCCGGGCAACATTGGTCTTTTCCTTTTTTTGCCACCATTGTGACTAATGCTCGTTTCCGGTGATGGAAAATAACCAAGGTCCAGGCAAGCATTGAAGAGAAGACAGAGCTGTGCAATGACAGCGCTAGGCAGAGCCTTTGCTACTTTGCCATCAATCGCGTCCATGCCAGGAGTTTTAGTAGTAACCAGTCGCTTTATATGACCACGTACCTCATCTTCGTCTACTGGACGGACAGTAACAGGAGGGCCAAATGAAAGTCCTAACCTAGAGATTGTTGTCTGGACTTCTTCGCTTGTTGCAAATTCAAATGGAGTAAAGCGATTTTCAAGATCATCAGCAAATACTTCAGCAATCTCGGAATCACTGTGGGCCCAAGTCCCATCACCACGTTTAAGGGAAATCTCTGAAGCGGCTGTCTTTTAAGGTTGCGGGTGCATTTCCAGAGCGCAAATCCGTGACTCTGGTTAGGATCAATTGCACTGAGCTTGTCTATAAAAAATTCTGACTTGGCCGAACGGAGGATTTTCCTTAGCTCTGATACAGTAGCCTTCCACCTTGCCATATCGATGGTATGCCTCGTCCTCATCCAGCCACGGCGAAGTGCATGACCTTTTCTGGCTAAGGCAGCAATTTCTGGCTTTGAATAAGCCCAAGATGGAGGAGGAATAGGTATACTTCTAGGAGGAGGGGTAGCTTGATGGATCTGTTCAACTAAGACCTCAGCAAAGGAATCTACGTCGTCCACAGAAAGAAGAAAAGGTTGCTCCTGAGTCAGAGCAGTAAGTTGCGCACTGAATCTTTTAAGATCCGAGCCCCGGGGAAGAAGCCTGGATTTGGTGACGATCGTATAGGCAGCCACGCAAAAATATATCAGGAGCGGAATATGATCAGAGGAAAGTCCCGGGCACTCTGAGATTGTAAGGTGGTTGCACGGGATGCCTTCGTACACAGCAAAATCAATGGCCGTCGGGAGGTGGTCATTGATCCAAGGAAAATGAGTGGGTCCGCCACTAGCCAAAATCTTCATATTTGAGTCAGCGATAACTGACATCAGGGTGTTTCCCCGAGGGCATGATCGCCTGCACCCCCAGAAACTGTGGTGCGCATTCCAATCCCCTCCAATGAGAAAGCGGCTACCTACAGAGCCAAACAGACGCAGATATTCCTCAGTCGTCCAAGAAATGCGGTGACCAGGTGGACAGTAGACAGCACCAAATGAAATTCTGCCAAACCCAGTGACCAAACTTATGGCAACTGCTTGCAGGTGAGGCTCCGATATTGTGGCACTTAGGTGATAATCTAAACAGGATTTGATGATGACAGCAGCATCACCACGATGTCGATCATCAGGGTGGTTGGCTGAGTGAACAGCATATCCATTAATGTGGAAGAATGAACGGCTGGTAAAATGTTTCTCTGAGATCAATAAAATGTCAGTGTTGCGTTTCTGGAGGAGGTGCTCAATCTCGAGTGATTTGCCAACTTAGTTGTTGGCGTTCCAAATAACGATATTTATACCGTAATTAGTCATTGCATCACGTTGACCCTGATAGATTGGCGTGCTTAGAAATCACGCTCTGTAAGATTTGTAGTGTAGTCGTCATTACTGACATCATTTGATCAAAGCGTAACAACAACTTATCAATTGCAGCCGCTTTGGCTATCGCAGCAGCCTCTTGTTGCTTCCTTAATCCATTAATAAATTCCAGAAGCCTGTCCTGAGTATGTTGTTCAACCAAGAAGGTCTTTTCACTTGGATGTGAAGTAGCCGTTGGCGAAGTCTGACTTGAGGATGCAGAAAGACACGTAGAAAACCAAGTATTTTTAGCCGGAGGCATGGCAGGCTTAAAAGTACGTTTTTGAGTGGGTTTACGCTCTACAGAACCAGTGGGCTTACGTCTTTCAATAGCCTCTAAATAGGCAGGACATCGACGGGAAGACGCACTATGATTAGAACCACAGTTAATGCACTTGAGTTGTTCCTCATTTATGTCCAAGCATCTCTCCTTGTCTTTTGTCTCATGGTCACCAGCACATCTGGCACACTTTGGCAAGAGTGAGCAAAAAGTTTTAGAATGACCAAATTCTTGACATCGGAAACACCTTAGAGGACCCTTTCTCTGAAGCTGCGGTTCCACTTTAACCACCTGGTAGTAAATTATCTGGATATCATATAGATTTTTGTTGTTTCTAGCTGGTTCCAGCTCAACAAAGAATATATCCCGGTTCGCCTTCCCATTTTCACCAGGGGGGTTGAATACCTTCCGAGGGTTGTGTCCCAGAGCTTTTAGTTTTGCAGTAATTTCGGCTATTTCAGTGGAAGCGTAAAGTCCCTTGATGACGACTCGAAAGGCTCGTTCATTTTTAAACTGAAAAGTGCTGACAGGAATTCCATTATCCTTGAAAAGCTTCTGTACTACACGGTAAACATTGCCGTCATCCACAGTAACCCTACAGGAAGATTTACCAGTTGTCTTGAGGCGAAAACCATTGGTCACAGAAGATAGTAAGGAAATTAGTTGCCTAAAATCAGTGATTCCCCTCAAAAGGAAGGGTGGAGGACGGGGATCACTTTTCTTGGTTTTAGCTTGAGAATAGGCATTGCGTGGGGACACCGAATGCAAGTTAGCTTCAACAGGCTCAGACAATCCATGACCAAGTTTAGAGGTGCTGATTGATTCATTAATATGAGTGGAAGTCATTGTATCATCATCATCATCGTCAGATAAAATAGCAAAGCTATTGTTCTTTCCTAAGTAGGTAGAGTCTTCTTGACTTGAAGAATGTGATTGTATGGTCATGCCAGAGGTTGGAGCTTGAGGACGTTTATGGTCGCCAACAGGGTGTGGCAGCGATGATTTGTTGATACTACTACCTCCGAGTATGTCAAGATTTCGTCTTTTCCTTACCTGAGTAAAGCGTTCTTCATCGGCAACATTCTTACTAATCCACTTGGGGGTAAAAGGGGTCATAGTCGGGACAGATGAGGTGTCTGAATAATTGGAATCATCAAATTAATCAGAAGTATCAGAGAGGCACCTATTGGCATCAAAGGCAGTCGCCTTGGCATTCCTAGAGGCATTCATAACAGCTACTTTAGCAGCTTCGTCTGTATTGACTGGTGGTCGCGTAACTTGGTCCTTAGCAAAGACCGAGTGCTTAGCCAGATGAGAGTCATGATTGGTTTCACGACAACCTTTCGTCGAGATGGCTTGAAATTGGAAGACATCTTTTTTGGGAACTATACCAGCATCTGACATTGTACTTGCGTAATGAACTAAGAAAATAAAGAAAAAGAAAGTTTACCGCAGCAGCCGGCCTGCCAACCGAAGGCAAGGCCGGCAAATGTTTTGTTAAGAAAGTCAAAAGAAAAAGAAAAGAAAAAGACACAGAAAAACAAAATTTTGTATAAATTTTTTTTTTTTTTAATACGGAAGCTCTGAAATAAACACAACCGGTTAGTCTGACACATAAGACGAGACAGAAATTCAATGACGTCGGACAATGCTTGAATTTCTTAATTTTTTTTTAATGGCTCTCATATAGTTGCAGAGCTTCTTTGTTAAATTTTCTTATTATTATGTGTGCAAAAACTTTATCAACCTCGTCAGAAATTTGTGCCTTTAATTGTATCATGTGAATTGACTCATTTATCTGCATTTTATTACGAAAGTCCGTTTAAACTTGCGTCTTTCTCTTTATTACTTGAAGCTTATGTTCAGGTGATCTAGCTTGACACTCTTTGATCTCCAATTTATACGAAATGTGCTAAAAGTACTCAAAGAAGCGTATATAGGCATGATGTGGTGATAATCCGAATTCAAAATACTTTTCCTCCACTTATCTTGAAAGACACGTTTCGTTAATTTCTTTGGGTTTTGCTCCGCATGAAAGCATTTCATAGAGGGTGTATTGTCTAACGCGTTGCACACTTTACCATCTACCATAGTAAGTTGCAGTGATTTATAAACAATTTCGTATTCAGTTGGCTTTAAGTCGTTTATTTTATTCTTAAAGTACTGCTCTTCATTAACGGATAATGTGGTATACTTCTTTGTAAATTGAAGTCTGTCTGGCCTACAATAGCTTGGAGATGATGGCTTGGGATTTTTCCATATTACTTAGTCACTTTTAGTCACCAGCTTAAGTGGAACGAATGATGTTACAAATAGACTGAAAACTTTTGTTTGTATTCACTGTGCCCAGTACTGTCATTAAAGCAAAATTTTCCAATTAATCTAAAATTGTTTTCCTTTTTATCAAGACAATTTTCAATTAAGTCTTTTTTAAGCTATATAATATTTAAAGCTGTGTTGCCTCGTAAGCTCTGGAGTTTGACTTCTACACATGACTCGTCTACTGTTATGTTATTTGGATATCTCAATGTTTTATATTTAAGGATCTTTTCGTATCTTGGCAATATATTGTAGCAAGCCTTACAATTAATGAACTCGCGAATAACCAAGTATTGGTGTTTCGTAGGTCCTGTGTCCATTAAAGCGATAATACCTTTTCAATATTTAACTGAAGACTCGCATTGTTTTTCTAGCTGGGCTATCCGACGATATTTTGTAGTACGCACATATATTGAATACCCACTGTACCGAAAGTACTTAAAGGGTACGCACTGTAACACTTTGTTGCAGTGTTTACATATTTCAAAGTCCCGATCATAAACCCTAAGTGGCCGAAATATGAACCGCACACAGAAAGTGCTAGCGTCGGCATAATTGTAACGAACGGACAGCATATGCATATAAGTACATTCCTTTATACATAATTATATAGAGACATAGACAAAGCCGTCTCTCTGCCGCCGCCTGCGAGCAGCGCACCTACGAGACTTAGCCTTAATTAGACTTAAAGAATATTGTAAAAGAGCAGAGACACTTCGATCGTTGGAGCGGCACCATTGCCGCTGCAACTAAACCAAATAAACCCAAATAAAATTCAAGACAAATATAATCTAAATACGAACCAGACTATTCATTGAACTTGGAAATCATGGAGCAAATTGGAACTACAGAATAATTATATTTCATGGCGACCGTGACTAGAGTCACAAGGAGCAGCGGATCGGGAAGATTGTGGCAATAATACAAGGAGGATACAAAAAAAACACGTCTGAGTGAGTAGAGTGTGCGTTATGGTACTTGGAGGTCATAAAAATAAAATTAACAAAAGAATAGCCCGCATAAAGTGGCTGCTATTTGCTCAATCAACACCGCCCGCATGGACGACGGCGCAAAAACTTTATAATGAGCTGGAATTTTTAAGGGAAACCCTTTAAAATAGATTACCACAAGGCACAACTCACTCAGCAAACCAAATACAAGTTATAAATCAAAAACTAATAACGAAACCAAATATTCAAAAGCCACTGCCGAAACGACCACAAGTCTGCCCGACCGACTGCCCCGGACCTCTCAACTCTGCGGCATGCAATTCCGCATGCATGAAGCCGAAGACCAGTGCGAAGACCAGCACCGGTACCGCCTGAGCCCATAGGCCCAGGACAGCAGCAGCAGATATCAAGCGTGGGAGGCACGACCGCCACCTGCGCCTTCGAAGGAGCGTCAGCGTAGCCAAACCGGCGACGACCAGCTGACGTAGAAGGAAGAAAGAGAAACCAACCAAGCTGGAAACAAAATTTTTTTTACCCATGCACTGCGTTGCATAATTTTTTTTGATTGCACTACGATGCATATTTTTTTTATGTAATATAATATTTTGTAAAATTGAGCGGAACTTTTTCTGCCCGATTAGACGTGTAGCCCGTAAAGCTATGCAAAAAACTAGGTAGGAAGTTTGTTAATTTAAATGCGCAGTAATGCGATAAGTCAATTTTCAATAGAATAATAATTTTAATAAAACACTTTATACACATAAAATAAAAGTATATGCAAAACCCACCAAAATGACTTTGGACATAAAAACAGTGGATTCCACTGCCAATGTCATCAACAAGGTAGAATCGAGCAACATCGGTCTTCTTAATAAGAAACATCAAATTTTGACCGATTTCACCCTATTGTTCCTATGGGAGCTATAGGATATACACGTCCAATCAGCACGCGCTTTTAACTTGATGAAGAAATGCATAAAAATATACGATTTGAAAAAATTTATGGCAATATCTTTTACACTGCGCGAAATATGCCGAAAAACATCAAATTTGGACCGATTTTACCCTATTGTTCCTATGGGAGCTATAGGATATAGACGTCCGATCGGCACGCGCTTTTACCCTGATCAAGGTATGCATAAAAAAATACGATTTGGAAAGATTCATGTCAATAGCTTTTACACTGCGCGAAATATCATCAATTCTTGCTAGATATACCCGATTGTTCCTATGGGAGCTATAGGATATAGACGTCCGATCGGCACGCGCTTTTACCCTAATTAAGGTATGCATAAAAAAATACGATTTGGAAAGATTCATGACAATAGCTTTTACACAGCGCGAAATATCATCAATTCTTGCAAGATATATCCGATTGTTCCTATGGTAGCTATAGGATATAGACGTCCGATCGGGGCGATTTTCAAACTTAATCTGCGTACACATGTTTTAGGACGAGGGTGAAAGTTTCCGATCTCTAGCTTTTAAACTGAGCTCGCAAACGGTATTGAAACAGACGGACAGACGGACAGACGGACATGGCTATATCGACTCCCCTATTGGTCCTGATCAAGAATATATATACTTTATAGGGTCGGAAACGTCTCCTTCACTGCGTTACAAACTTCTGACCAAATTTATAACGGGTATAAAAAATATATATATATCATATATATTATTAAAATAAATAAAAATATAAAACTAATTCTGTAATCAAATTGTAAAAATATAAGAAAATGGAATACAATAAAAATGAATAAATACAAATAAAAAATATCTATTAAATAAAAATGGCTACACTAAAGGCAATTAGAGACACGTATGATAGGGACATTCACTTTAAAGAAAGAATTCTGCAATTAGTTTCAGCAACTTCAGTGAGCATTTATGGTTTACAAAATTTATATATTGAAACATTTAATTTAGATACTTCTCCACTTAGACATTGCACAAGCATCCAAAAGGGAATTGTATTATCCACTATTCCAGGCGTACAAGTTAGATCCGTAGTAGACGAGCACAATACTAGGTAGAGCAATAGTAATGACAGTTTTCAAGAAATAATTCATATCCATAATATAACCTGAAGATCCATATCACCCAACAATCGAACTTTCATTTGATACGGGTAGAGTTATAGAAGAAAAATCAGAAAAATCCAAACGAATACATTGTTTTCGCAAGGCAGACTTTCTGAGGCTTAATAATTTTATTTCTGGCTTTAATTGGTCTGATCTTTACTTATGCAATAATATGTCCGATGCAGTTAATGTTTTTTATACTGCAATAAACTCATTTTTTAATTCCTGTGTTCCGTGGTACTATCCGTCAACTTCCAATAAATCACCTTGGTTTAGCAAAGAGTTGACACACTTAAGAAATGTAAAGTCCAGACTTTTTAGGAAATATAAAAATACCGGTTCTCAATCTGTTTTTACTAGATATCTAAGTGCTCGGTCAAGATTTACCGTGCTTAATGCTCAGTGTTATAATAGTTACTTAAACCGTTGTAAGGTCCAGTTCTCTCAGGACCCGAAACAGTTTTATAATTTTGTTAACACCAAGCGTAAATCTAATTCTTTTCCTTCCTCGCTGTCGTTCGAAAACACGACGGGAACCACAGATCAGGCAATAGCCGATATATTTGCCCAATTTTTTCAAACGACTTACTCTACTTTAGATTATTCATCTCAGCCTTATTCTTACACCATGCCCAAGTCAAACCTCATATTCTGTCCCACTTTAACAGAAAGCTCGCTTCTTTTGGATCTTCTTCGTATTAAGCCTGTTTATTCGCCAGGGCCCGATGGTATTCCTGGGTGCGTGCTTAGGTATTGCGCTAAGGCCCTGTGCAAACCTCTTCACAAGTTGTTTACCTTATCCCTAGAAACGTCCCAATTCCCAAATATTTGGAAGGAATCATTTGTTATTCCTCTTTTCAAAAAAGGTAACAAGTTAGAAGCCAGTAACTACAGAGGTATTTCTAAGTTGTCAGCTATTCCTAAGCTTTTTGAAAAAATTATTACTCCTCATTTGCAGCACTTTTGCAGATCAATTATTTCTCCGTGTCAACACGGATTTATTAAACGTAGATCCACAATTACAAACCTTCTAGAGCTCACTACATTTGTGATAAAAGGCTTCAATAGTAGTTTTCAAACAGATGTCATTTACACTGACTTTAGTAAAGCATTTGACTCTGTAAATCACTTACTTCTTATTCATAAACTTGACCTTTTAGGTTTTCCAGTTGATCTGCTTAAATGGATTTCAAGTTATCTAAATGGCAGGTCACAAAGGGTCCTTTTCAAAAATTCAATTTCTGAAATTCTCCGTGTTACCTCCGGTGTCCCACAAGGGAGCCATCTGGGTCCGTTACTTTTTACATTATTTATTAACGATCTTCCCTCAATTATAAGTCATTCTCGCGTACTTATGTACGCAGATGATGTTAAGTTGTGCCTGCAGTATAAGGACATTTCCTGCCATTTAGACTTGCAATCCGATCTAGATAATTTTCAAAACTGGTGCCGAGATAATTTACTAAATTTAAACGGCTCCAAGTGCAAGCTGATGACTTTTTATCGGGCCAATCCGATATACGCGACTTACACGTTAAGTGGCAGCTCTTTGGATAGAATAACTCTTGTAAACGATCTTGGCGTTCTCTTGGACCCTAAACTAAAATTTTCTAATCACATTTCGTCCATGGTTAATAAAGCCAGAGGAGTGCTTGGATTTATTAAAAGGTGGTCAAAAGAATTCGATGATCCTTATTTGACTAAAACTTTATTTATTTCGCTAGTCCGTCCGATTCTGGAGTATGGGTCTCCCGTCTGGAGCCCACAATACGGAATACATATTGGTCGTATTGAATCTGTACAAAAAAACTTCCTTCTTTTTGCTTTACGGCGCCTAAACTGGGATGCAAATCTTATCTTACCTTCTTATTCTAGTAGACTTCTTTTGATTAATTTACCATCCCTAGCCAACCGTAGAACGATGCTTGGTACTATCTTTATTTATAACCTTATACATGGTGATATTGACTGCCCCGACTTGTTAAGTCGGCTAAACTTTTCTGTGCCAAGTAGATTAACTAGAAATTATATTCCCCTAATTTTAAATCATTGTAGATCTAACTATGCCTTGCATGAGCCTTTCAGAGTATTATGTTCTGACTATAATAGACTTTTTCCTGTAATATCAAATCTTGACTCTCTGCCGCTCCTAAAACGATTAATACTTGCTTCATTGGCACAAGATTGATCTAACTATTACTTTTTTCCCCGGACCTTTACCTTTATTTTCCTATCTCGCGTCTATCCTATCGCGAATCGTGCCGTACGATACACGGCTGCGCCCCTCGGTCGGTTGGGCGGGTAAGTGGGCCGTGGGACTCCGCGAAAAAAAAAAAAAAAAAAAAAAAAATAATGGAATGGAATGAATTATACAAGCTAATAAATACCAAAAAACAAATATAAAAATATTTCAATATATTCTTCTTACAAAGTATGGCTAAAATAAAGGCATGGAATGGAACAAATTGTACGGGGAATTATCAAACATTAAAACTAATTTTGACAGATCATACAAGTCACTAACCCAGAATAGACCTATCCAAAAGAACACGGTTAGGAAGCATGTTGAAATATTAGTAGAGTGCTTTAATGAAGCGCGAATGCTAATACATGATCACAGGGAAAGATTAAATCAAGATCATTGGTCACAGGTATCGAAACTTTTGATACGACTACGATCTAATTTAATATTTGTTAATCAAAAGTTCAATTTAGAAATATCGGTACCAACCGTTCTAAACATCCAATAGCAGTTGACACTGCACCTGACCCGGAATCAACAGAAACGAACGAATCGGAGTCAGAAGAGCTTCCCGAAGTAAACCTCAAAATAGAAGATGACGATTTAAATAATCTTACTATTCCGGCGGTATACACTGATCTGGACAATTCAACAGATTCAGATACTTCGAGTGTAATAGAAAACAAAATAATGGCACAATCAAATATTGATTTTATTAATACAGCATCCAAGCTTATACCAGTTTTTGATGGTAAGGCTGAAAATTTAACAAGCTTCATTGATGCTTTACAAATAATAGAATCAATAAAAGGCGAACACGAAGAATTAGCTGTTTCCATAATTAAAACAAAGCTAAAAGGTGTCGCCAGAAATCTAATCGGTAATGAAACAACAATTACTGAAGTGATTTCCAGACTAAGAGGCAACGTCAAAGGCGAAACTGTAGAAGTATTATCAGCGAAGCTGATGAACCTACAGCAGCGCAATAAAACTGCTAACCAATACACACAAGAAATTGAGCAGATGACGAAAGCCTTAGAAGGTGCATATATAACAGATGGTTTACCTTTAGAGCTAGCCAGAAGTTATTCCACGCAACATGCAGTCAAAGCAATGACAAAAAATTGCACAATCGATATGTACTATGAACGATGCCGTTTACAAATTTGTCAATAGTTGCACTGAAGCAACTGGACAGACAAACACAGTCCTATATTTCAAGAACTTCCACAGCGCGGCTCAAATCGCGGACGTGGAAATTATAGAGGTAATTTTCGTGGTAATCACAATAACTACAACAACAATAACTATAACAACAATTGCCAAAATAACAATGGAGGACGAGGCCAATATAGAGGAAACTATAGAGGTGGTGGTAACTCGAACCGAGGCCACAATGGCAATAACCAAAGCAATGTCAGAATTACCCAAAATACTAACCAAAACACATCGGAAAACTCCCAAAGCCCATTAAATACTCAACAATAAAAGAAGTCAGAGTTCACACCATTAATCTTAGCCAAAATATAAAAAGAAACTGAGATTAAAAGATGATGAACCGCGACTAGCAATCAAAGATCTACAAAATATAACTGGCACCAAAATATAGCGGCACCATTGCCGCTCCAACTAAACCAAATAAACCCAAACAAAACTCAAGACAAATATAATCTAAATACAAACAAGACTATTCATTGAACTTGAAAATCATGGAGCAAATTGTAACTACAGAAAAATTATATTTCAGTTTAGTCCTTTTTGAGGACTCAGCATAATCAACTTTGGGCCCTCCACGATCAGCATTCGGTACTATTTGTTGAACCCGAGTGGGTTTCAGAATAAGAGTTTCCTTACTGCTTAGCCAATCGGATTGATGTCGTACAACTAACTCTTACTACATTTGTATTTATAATCCTTGTTCTATCAATTTAACAACACTCCGAGTTTTTTCTACATTTGTGCCCTCTTCCGTACACCAAAGAAACACACAGTTATAAGAAGCGCCTATAAGAACAAAATAAAAATAAAAAAGGTGAAAATAAATAATATCCAAAATTTTCTACAAACACAAATTATGAAAACAAAAGCAACAATCACACAAGCTCAGGAGAAGGAGCAGGGTGGGCCTCTAAATATATAAAGAAGACTTTTGGCTTATTCGTAAATACGAACCACTGGGCAACTATTGGCAGCTAGACTTACCATTTATATTACCTTAAAACATTGACAAACACATAAATAACACTCATAATAGGGGAATCGGAGGGCAACACAACTAAAACCCAAACTAAAAACGAAAAAGACTTTCACAAAATACACAAAAAAGGTTTAATCGATCTAAAATACACAAAAAGGTTTAATCGATCTAAAATACAAAAACAAAATTTAATGAATCAGATTAATTTTACAAGAACAATTTATTAAAGTTAATACCTTAGAATTAAAATTCATTTTAAATAATTAAATTATTAAAACTCTTGCGAATGTCTGACCACTTTAAAACGCACTTTTGTTTTGACGATAAGCTAACTTGACGTATTTGCGCTGCAAATTGAACACGTGTTCACGCTTTGCATTTTTAGAAGGTCCCGTTAGATTTCCAAAAAAATGGTTTGCTAATAAGAAATTTGGTCAATTTAGAGCTTATTTGTTTTCATATTGACACAATATTCGGAAATTAACTTTTTATATTTTGACTCTGGGCGCAACCACTGTGCACAGGACACAGAAGGAGCCACATTGCTCAACACTGAGGTCGGGCCAGACATGTATTTATTTCGGGTCTTAAGAAGACCTTAAGGGCATATGTGTTTCCAGCAAAGCCCTAAGAGATCTGCCATCAGCACTAGCACTAGCTAGGAAGGCAGAAGCAAGTATTGGCAGGCCTATTGAGCAGAGAAATTAGAATACTGATTTTCACAAGGACAGAGAGACAAGAGAACATTTTCGGGGCCGACCGAGGACAAAAAAAAAAAAAAACACTCTTTAAAAAGAATGAGTGGTCAAAGCCGCCAACGGTTAAACAACGTTGACCAAGCTGCCAATGCAGAGAACGCTCAAGATTATGAAAACGGGGCTACAGCCGCAGTGAATGCATAGCAGGTACTCACTTGACTCCAAAGACTTCCTCAGTTTTTTAGTGGAAGGTCCCGTTTACCGTTTATTGAGCCAAGGTTGGCGGGGAGGACACAGAAAATCCTTATAGATACTGGGGCGGCATCAAATTATGTTAAGCCGAGAAAGTAGCAAAAAAACATAATTTCTGTAAAGTAAAAACAGATATTCGGCCAAAAAGACCCCTTCGTTTTACTAGATACCCTAAGTACTTTTGATGCTATTGTAGGTTTCGACCTGCTTAGACTTACGTATCAGCGCTATGAGATTTGGAAACGTAACCGAACAGCTTAGGTACCACGACTCTAATAATGTGAGCTTCAGAAATGTCAACGACATAGGAATCCCAAACTCAGTGAAAGCTGAATCTGGAAAAATAATCTTTGAGAGGAATAAAGTGTTTTCGAACTCTAACAAGGCGCTTCAATTAAACAATTATTCTAAACTATACCCTTATCCTATGGGAGCAGCTGATTTTGAGAAAAAAAAAAACTGTAAAGGATGGTATTATCCGTCCATCTAAGTCACCATTTAACAGCCCATGGGTTGTTGACAAAAAAGGGTCCGACGGCAACAAAAAAATACTGTTTATGATTCTAGCGAACTCTAGGGAAAAGGAACATTTTTTACGACCCTAGTCCTAATATCAGGGTACACATATATCTGGCCGAAATAGACCGCGAAAACTCCCCTTTCTCTATTAACGGAGAAAAAAAAGAAAATATGGGCATTTTTAAGTTTTTCTGCAAATGCCGCCGACCACGTAGTACGCATACTCAGTTTTAAAATTCCTATATGAAAAAATCAAAAATTTTAAAGATATTGTCACAGTGACAGAAAATGGATTCAAAAGAGACCCAGTAAAGGTTAACCCTTACAAAAGTACACTCAACCAAAAAATGTATTTAGCCACAGGAAGTATAACAGAAGTTTTGTCAAAGACTTTGCGTCAATAGCAAGACCACTAACTTCCATACTTACAGGACAGAATGGCACAGTAACTGCTCGCGTAACTTCTCGTCGTCATTCGGGTCATCAGATGCGGGAGCTATTGGCCTTGAGTTATAAACAGCCTCCACTTCTATGAATACGGTTTGAAGCTCTTCAGGAGTTAAGTTTTTCATTGGAAACCGCTTTGAGTACCACAGTCTTCGTTGATTTAACCGCGGCTTCCCAAATTCTACCGAAATGGGGTGACCTGGGGGTATACAACAAAATTCAAAGCCTTAACCACTTCTGTATGAATGAAGAAAGTTTGATGATACGTACTTAAGCATTTGGCCCTTGAATTCGGCAAGCCGAAGTTTATAAATAGCAGATATTACAAATCGACTACATTTCGATTTCTTTGCCTATATTACAAAAAACAATGAAAGGGATGAGTTACCGAATTTAATAAAACAACCTTTTCAGTTGAGTTCTGTTTAAAAACTGGATTTTATTTTCGAAGTCCCTGCTTAGGAAACTAACATGAAATTCTTATTCTGTGGCCTACGCAGAGGCCGCGACTGCCTGATCGGGAGGCATATCATTTGACCCCTGCACTGGAACTCTTGGTGCAGTGTGAGAACCATCTCAAGAGATTATTTTCGCTTAGGCTCAAGTGGCCTGCATTAACAGATTACAAGTGCTAACACCTCTCCTTTGTAGGGTTTAAAATTACAATCATAGTTTATGGCTCTAGATCGATTTAAAACTGTCACATGACATGCACAGAGCTCATAAAGTATTACACTTTATTTGTATTAGTGTTCGTCTGAACAAACAATGAAGCTGTGTCAACTTTGCGCTGCATTTTGCCATAGTTTCTATGGCAGCTATATGATATTGTTGTACGATTTTAATTTAATTGAAACCGTAATTCCATAATAAAATAGAAAAAATTAACAAGAAAGGAAAGCTAACTTCGGGCGGAGCCGAAGTTGATATACCCTTGCAGAATACTCTGTAAATTATATTCTCCAAAATTATTCATGTGATGCATTCTTAACACTCATAAAAAATCTCAACTTCCTAACTTTAAAAACACCAAAGTTATGGCATTTCCAATCGTTCAGTTATATGGCAGTTATAGGATATAGTCGGCTGATCCTTATGAAATTTGGTAGGTCGGATTGATTGGCCAAAACTAAAACCCATAGAAAATCCCAACTTCCTAACTAAACAAACACCAAAGTTATGGCATTTCCGATTAATCAGTTATATGGCGGCTATAGGACAAAGTCGTCCGATCCTTATAAAATTTGGTAGGTTGGATTGATTGGCCAAATATAAAACCCATAGAAAATCCCAACTTCCTAACTTTACAAACACGAAAGTTATGGCATTGCACACTTTTGACCAAAATTATAATACCCTCTGCAAGGGTATAAAAACAACAATGTTATAATATTTTTTAATTTTTTTTTCGATTGTTCCTATGGGAGCTAAATGAAATAGTCGCCCGATCTGGCTCGTTCCGACTGAAATACTACCTGCAATAAAAAGAAAACTTTTGGGAAAGTTTCAAGCAGATAGCTTTAAAACTGAAGGACTAGTTTGCGAAGAAACGGACGGACGGACTGACAGACGGAGGGAATATATATTCTTTATAGGGTCGGAAATGTCTCCTTCACTGCGTTAAAAACTTTTGACTGAAATTATAAAGGGTATACAATTATTATAAATTTAGTGAGATTTAGATCTCCGACGGCACCTCGAAAAAAAGGTGGTTTGCGGTGAACATCGTAACTGGTCACAGAATCATCAGAATCATCAGAATTGAAAAAATCAAATTGCATTATTTAAAGGACTAATTTCCCCAGGTAACGCTGTCAAGTTTTTTTCGATTTTTAAAGGCACTTGGAAGTCAAAAACATCTATTTTCGCCCAAAAATCCAAGTTCAATTAAAAAATTATAAATTGTCAAAAAAAAACTCGACATCGTTACCTGAAGAATTTGGTAAAGAAGTATTGTGCAACATTTTAAGAGAGATATCATGAAGTATAATAAATATTAAGGCTTAGTAAGATTACATAAGTTATATTTAAGTTCAAAACCCGGGGTGGCAACGCCAGCCGATATTTAGACAGCCACGTTAAATACTAGAAAAACCGCGTGTACTCCTCGAGTTTTTCCGACGGTTAAGGATCGCAGGACAGGCCAACCGTGACGCCTGACGCGACCGCTCTCGGCTTTCTGATCGCGAGTGTTCCGCCAGTTTAATTTAGATAAGTTCTACGACTAGGTTCTCATGCGCTCAAAACGGTGTAGCGGACTATAGTGAGGGTAACTTGAATAAATTGTTATGAATGAATCACGTGTGTTTTGGGGAAGACAACGAATTTGCCAAGCGTATTTTTCAATATATTTATCAAACCGCACGATAGGTTTTAAATTGCTAAAAAGACGTGTTTAATTATTCGAGATCGGAGCTGCACTGTATACATAAAAAAAACAATGCAACCGCCGGCTGCTATTGTAAGCGGCGCTCGGCTTACAAGATAAGATTAGAGATAAAAGCGAGCCGACGAGAGAGGCTCGAAAGCTCTGGCGTGTAACAGCTTTTAGTACAGTGGGCTTCTTTCGCATATTTGAACGTTTACAAATTTTCGGCAAAACAAACATTAGCCACATTAATGAATTTTGTTTTGGTTCTGCTCCGAACAACGTGTTTTTTCATTCCTTAGTCAGATAAGAAAATCTAACCTAACCTAACCTCATTCCCACAGCTACTTTGGGCCTGAACGTGGACATCCTTCCCGTTCACCACAGTAGCCGTATTTACCACCGGAGCTGAATGTGTACCCCTTCCTGTTCGGTCCAGTAGTTCCCTCGTCTCCTACGTAGTTTTGGGGTTTGCGCGTGGACACCCGTCCCGCCGGATTCGTTATCCAGTAGTTTCCTCACTCCCTTTCGTAGTTTTAAGGCTTGCGCGTGGACACCCGTCCCGCCGGATCCGTTATCCAGTAGCTTCCTCACTTCCTTCGTAGTTTTGGGATTTGCGCGTGGACACCCGTCCCGGCTGGTCGATCGAGTCTAACCTTTCCGTTCTCTTACTACCCCACGCCCGCAAAGTGTCCTCCCGGCTCGGCCGCGCCCAAAGGTCCAGCCCGGTGGATTTTTCGCCTCTGACGCGAAGTACAACACACGGACGCCCGCAAAATACCCTTCCCGGCTCGGCCTCGACCGAAGGTCCAGCCCGGCGGATTTTTCGCCTGTTACGCGAAGTACAACACACGGACGCTTGCAAAATACCCTTCCCGGCTCGGCCTCGCCCTCGCCCGAAGGTCCAGCCCGGCGGATTTTTCGCCTTTGACGCGAAATACAAGACTGGGACTCGACCAGCGTCGTCTGCGTTTTCCTCGACACTAATAAGAACCAAATAAGAAGACTTCCCATCTAAATTATCCGTTCGCCTGTGGAGCGCAACTTTCTAGTTCGGTGTTTCGGTGATTTACAAATTTCTTGTAAAGGACTCTTGAATCCAACTGAGATCTGTACCCCGAAAGCATCCCTACAAACTGGATCGTGTTCACCGACTTTGAAAATGGAAACTTTTTAGGAGAGCGTTTTAAAGTTTTGGACACTCAAAAATGGAATATAAAACGCGCTAACTTACCTACTTTCAACGGCCCACAACTTCAAAAGTTTTACTCGGAGCAATCTAAACTTTTAACACAATATTCTTGAAATGGCGTGCATTCAACAAAAAAAAAATAATAAAAATCGAAATAAAAATAAATGCCAAAAAAAATTGTTTGATGTAATTTCCTGTAAAAAATGTGTAAGCATTTGCAAAATTAGCTGCATAGGCTTTTCTTAACGCCAGAACTTTTCAAAATGTCTGTTCCATTTTGCGCTCAGGAATGTGTATGAGGTCCTCGCCTTTTAAGTGTTTATTTGTTAATAGCTCGGTAGACATAAGCGATAATCCGAACAGTTTTTATGCATGATAAAGTGTTGTCGATGATGGGCACTAAAATAGACTTTTCGGTACTGGCCCATTACAGTACAACTCTATTCCTCTCATGCCATTTTTTTCTTTGGTTCTCTCAAGAACGCTGGTCCAGTATACCAAATATTGGTCCGCAGATACTCGGCTCGACATCCTCGTGATAGCACGGTTTTTTGCTGAAAGTACGTGTTTCCAGATAATGTCGTAGTTGTTCTCTTGTAGCTCGGAAATTCGGCTAGCTACAAATCATTGTAGTTCGAAAGAATGCATTGTCATCCAACGAAAGACGATAGTTGAATCAGTCCAAAAGTATACAGCTGAGAGATAAGGTTTTAGCAATCCTGCAATTGTCCGGCACGTTCTATTCATAGCAACGCAGTGCATAGTTCCAGCTTGGGCAATGACTGTGCGCGGATTGGTGCAACATTAGATTTGGCCATAAGAAGATTGATAACTTCCTTGTTGACAAAGACATCGTTAACGCACCTCCTCTACTGTGTAGATCCAATGGCCCAGTGGAACGATTTCACAATAACCTAACGAACCAAAAAGGGTATACCATATAAATAACAAGTCATTAGAAAACAAACAGCATTGTACACAAAAGAACCTGTACAAGCAGACCTAGGAATGTCTGTTCTTATTAAGAGGAGGGTGGTCCACAAGGACAATCGCGAGTACAGAATAAAATTAACAGGCTTGCATATACTATAAATAATATTATTAAAGCAAAACAGAACGAGCTGGTTGACCCTCTACACTTATACGAGGTTCTTTTTTCTTATTAACAACTTTCGCATCGTTTTACAAGCTGGCAGCAAACGATACTTGCGCTCGAGGCCTACATGCGGGGTGTAGTAGGTAATTGGATACTTTCCATCATCCTTGGGACAATTGATTATGCTCTGAGTCTCGTTTTGTGTTCTGTTTTTAATTCGCAGTATTTTCGTATCACATGTGTTTTATTATTCAATAAAAAAATTAAAGGCAACCGTGTGTGATTGTTTTCAGTTGCGTTTAAATTCAAATTCAAAACTTATCATTATAACAATAAATCTCATCCAACATTCTCCCCCCGTTAAAAAACCTTTCTTTAAAATTAAGCTACGGGGAGGAGAGCGAGTTTATGATTCGGACGCCCCATAGTACCCTTTGAAGTTTTCAAATCGGTGACGCGCTCGGCTCCGTCCCGTCCAGTGATAACATTGCCTCGTCGTTATTCGGGTCATCAAATGCGGGAGCTATTGGCCTTCAGGTAAGAAGAGCATCCTATTCTATGAATACGGTTTGAAGCTCTACAAGAATTAAGTTTGCATTGAAAACCACTTTAAGAACCAAAGACTTCTTTGATTTAACCGCGGCTTCCTAAATTCCACCGAAATGGGGTGACCTTGGGGGTATAAAACAAAATTCAAGGTTTTTACAACTACTGTATTGCCGTTAATTATCCACAGTATATACGGAAGACTGCTAGCAGTGCTTTAGACCCAGCATTATGATATAAGCGATGAAGATATTCAATGTGTGACGATCCCGCCTGACGGCTAGGCCGCCACAATATATATTTAAGCAATAGTTGTCTAAGTTTGACGTTGTTATCATTAGTATGTAAGAGATATAAAATGAATTATTATCCCCCTCTCGAGCGGATATGCGTAGAATCTTCGGGACAATTGATCAAAAATCATCGTTCGCCACGCAAACATTATTCTCTAGCCCTATGTCTCAGTGACTTTACAAATTTCTTGTAAAAGGACCTCTGGATCCAACTGAGAGTTGTATCCTGGCCAGAGAGCATCCTTACAAATGGCGCCCGAGCAGGGACATTGAGGCTAACTAGAGCAACACCAAAGTGGCCTAAAGACCCGCTAAGATAAAGATCTTTATCCCAAAGGATCGCGCCCCTGCCGAGTATTACAATAAACCATGGCTGATACGAAAGAGTCCGACGGCGAGTACGAGGAAGCTGATTCGATAGAAAATCCAGGCGTAGGAGTACTATGGATTTATGCCCGTCGTAAAGAGGCACCGTATCAGAACACAGAAGGCGTTCGCTACACTCGTAAGCACAGGATCGTTTCCAGAGTCGGTGTGGAAACAACTCGTTCAACTACAGGAGCAGTACAGCTCGAGAGCCGTCACTCCGAACCGTCTAGGAGGCGACAAAGGGTTCATGCCGGGAGCCAAGATATCCCAAGTTGGAACACGAGTTCGCGATGCTGGAACAATTAACCCAAATGGCAACGGAATACGAAAGTGTGAGACAGCTGACGTCGAGTCCCGCGGGTATTCCTGGGACGGTGTCTACAGACCGGGATAGGGCCAACCCTCGTCTGACGCCGAACCCCTTTCGAAGCTACGGGGTACCCGTTCAAGGAGGGAATGCAACTCACCGAATGATCAGGCAGCCCCTCTCAAACGTCGACGTACAGCGAGCTTGTAGTAGATGTGGAGAAGTCGGTCACTTTAGGCGGGGTATTACTAACCCACGTCTGAACTTTTGTTGGGACTGCGGTCGAAGGAACACATTGACCGTCGACTGTTGTCGCCGAGATGCCCCTGGAAACGAACAACGTCTTCGCCGAGATGCGGGCGCAGCGGAGACGAACGCAGTAACAGCCCGGCACCAAGAAACCCACCATTAAGGATAAGCAACGGCCTGATCACCGCTACCGTGCAGATCGGAGGCCGATGAATGGATGCCACGGTGGATACGGGAGCGTCGAGGAGCTTTGCGAGTGAAGGGTACGCTCATATGGTAGCAAGACCTGAGGAGATGCAAGAGATCATCACTACGATAGCGTTAGCTGATCGGTCAAGCCTGGCAGTGAAGAAGCTATGGCATACTCGCGTGGAGTTAGCTGACACACGAGTGTGGATGCCATTCTTGGTGATGCCATGTTGGATCGCGTGATATTAGGTATGGATTTCTTGGCGGCAATGGGAACACGGATACAGTGCGGAGAAGCTACCTTAAAGGTAAAATTGAGCCCGTCGGTGGAAGACCCCCGACTGCGGCCGAGTAAAGTCGATCGGATGTCATCAGAGGATACGAACCCGGAAATACTCGAAGGAAGGAGTATGACGGTTCTTGGGGGTCAGGAATCCGACGATAAGGACACCATGCAGAGCAGAGTGAGGCCGCACAACCGGACCATGCGTCAGATGGCCCCATCAGGAGAATTAAAGAACGACGGAGGAGACGAGATCAGGAGGCGCGACGGACCGGCAAGGGCCCTAGAGGACTTTCCGGATGAAATCGACGAAGCAGAGGGTGAAGAACCAATGGCGGAAAAGGATGATCTGAGACCCGACCAGCGGGAATTCATCACCCGTGAGTTGGCGCTTTTCAAGGAGCTTCAAGGTGTATCACACGTGGCGGAGCATCGGATTACAATGCGAGACGATAAACCCTTGAAACAAAGGTAATACTCAAGAAATCCGGCAATGCAGAGCGTGATCGACACCCAAGTGGACGAACTACTCCGCGAAGACGCCATCGAACCTTCACGGAGTCCGCATAGCGCACCCATAGTGTTGGTCAAAAAGAAGACGGGTGAATGGCGCATGTGTGTTGATTATAGACAATTGAACGCTCACTCAGTACCCGACGCGTACCCCGTCCCCAGTATCAACCACATTCTGGAGAAGCTACGACAAGCCCGATACATTTCGACGCTGGACTTAAAGCACGGTTATTGGCAAATACCCATGGCCAAGGACAGCCGCCAATTCACGGCCTTCACCGTTCCGGGCAGAGGCCTATACCAGTGGAAGGCCATGCCCTTCGGGCTTCACTCGGCCAGCGCAACCTTCCAACGCGCTTTGGACGGCGTGATTGGTGCGGACATGGAGCCGTTCGCCTTCGCCTATTTGGACGATATCATCGTTATAGGCGCCACGGAGGAACAACATTTGTCCAACCTGGCCGAAGTCTTCCGTAGGCTGCGGAGGGCGAACCTGAGGGTAAATCCAAAGAAGTGCGCGTTCTTCAGGCGGAGGTTAGTTTACCTAGGCCACGTGATTAGTGCCGAAGGAGTCCAGACCGACCCGGAGAAAGTGACGACCATTACCAACCTTAAGTCCCCTACCTGTTTCAAGGAGCTCCGGCAGTGGCTAGGCATGGCATCTTAGTAGCGCCGGTTCGTCTCTAACTTCGCAACCGTGATACAACCGATGACGGCCCTGTTAAAGAAAGGCCGGAAGTGGTCGTGGGGTCCCGAACAACAGAGCGCGCTGGAAGAGGTGAAAAACAGGTAAACCACCGCCCCCGTGTTAGGATGTCCCGATTTCGACAAGACGTTTGTGTTGCAATCTGACGCTAGCGACGTGGGACTAGGAGCAGTCTTGTCGCAAGATATCGAAGGCCAGGAGAGGGTCATCGCGTACGCCAGCCGTCGACTCACGGCCACGGAGGGCAATTATACGACGACGGAAAAAGAGTGTCTGGCCATCATATGGGCCATTAGGAAAATGCGGTGCTACTTGGAAGAGTATTGGTTCGAAGTGGTTACCGACCACCTAGCCCTCAAATGGTTGAACTCCATCGAAAGCCCCTCCGGTCGGGTAGCCAGATGGGCGCTGGAGTTGCAACAATTCCAGTTCGACGTGCGGTACCGCCGAGGCAAATTGAACGTGGTGGCGGACGCGTTATCCCGGCAACCCTGTGAAGTCTTGCAACAGATGGCCGAGGTGGAGACACCCTGTAAATGGATCCAAGGTATGCAAGTTAAGATGATAGAGTACCCCGAGAAATTCTCAGACTACATGTTGGAAAATGAACAACTATACCAGACTAGTTCAAATAGGGTCCGAGTCCTCCAAGAATGCCACGACGCGCCCACGGCTGGACGTCTGGGCGTCCGAAAAACCGTTTCTCGACTATCTCAGAGGTATTTCTGGCCCGGCATGTTTAGAGACGCGAAGCGTTACGTCCAGCGCTGCGAGTCGTGCCAGAAGTTTAAAACCGCCCAGACGAAAGCGGCAGGCAAAATGTTAACCCACGTAACAAGCGAACCGTTTGACGTTTTATGCGCAGACTTTGTCGGCCCGCTACCACGGTCGAAGCACGGAAACACCATGCTCCTCGTATTTCATGACATCTTTTCCAAA
The DNA here is from genome assembly GCA_018153305.1 of Drosophila kurseongensis. Classification (NCBI taxonomy): domain Eukaryota; kingdom Metazoa; phylum Arthropoda; class Insecta; order Diptera; family Drosophilidae; genus Drosophila; species Drosophila kurseongensis. The sequence goes on from JAECXX010000001.1 coordinate 1,532,523, forward strand.
TGGGTGGAGTTTATCCCGTTACGGAAAGCTACCGCCACCCAGGTTCAGAAGGCATTCTGGGAACGGATACTGGGTCGGGTCGGCATCCCTCGGAAGTTCGTCTGCGATAATGGTACTCAATACCAGTCGCACTTTGAAAGAGTACTTCAGCACGATAGGGGTAGAGGTCCAATATACTGCCCCATACTGTCCACAAGAGAACCCTACCGAGAGGACGAATCGGACTGTCAAGACGATGATAGCCCAACTGACCGAGGGAGACCAAAGTTCCTGGGACGAGCTGTTACCGGAAATAGCGCTCGCCATCAACGCAGCGTATCGGACTCAACGGGATACAGTCCCGCCTTTCTGACGCAAGGACGCGAGCCCAAACTCCCTTCTATGTTATACGACGAGGTCACCCCTGGATCGGCGGTGATATCTAAGGAGGAGGAGCGCAGGAAAAGCGCTCCAACTCCGGGGAATCTTCGATATCGTCAGATCCAACCTCCAACGTGCTTCCCAAGAGCGGAGACCAAGAGTGGAGACCGAAGCTCGGTGACAAAGTGTGGGTACGCCAACATCCTCTCTCGAAGGCGGCCAAAGGTTTCGCCGCCAAATTGGCCCCCAAATATGACGGTCCCTACACCGTAATGAGGTTCATATCCCCTAACCTTGTTCTGTTGCGACGCCCCGGAGAAAGACGTTCACGCTCCGCCAACATCAGCCAACTGAAACTCTATTACTCTGAGGACTTCGAGGATGCGGCCGCAGAAGAAGGTGTCGATGCTAAGTAGGATAGAAGGTCATACGGTAATTTCTAAGCTGAATTGTACTAACTCACCCTATGTTATTATCTAAGTATTCTAAGTCGAGGTTTCACTGCACCGATAGGTAGGGAGCTTAAACAATAAGGGTCTCGTACCTAGAAGTTTAGTCTCCGCTTTCAGATGGAAGAGGTCATCGAGTTGTCAGATGGTTCCGACGATACCGAAAGTTTTCATCACGACCTTTCAGATCGCGACGAGTGGGTCGCGGAAGGATACAGCGGAGGAGATTCGGAGACATCGGAAGACGAAGAGGGAGAGGTCGCCTTAGGATTACACGAGAGTTCGTCGTTCACAGGGGCCATGGTATTACGCACCGCGAGAAGACGACGAACAGCCGTGGACCAGGCGAGATCCTCGAGACGGTCACCCGCGATACACTGAGCCCCACCAACGTCCCTCCATCGCGCACTCGTGCCATCGTACGGTTGAAGACCAAGTCAGCCGCTGGGAAGGGCATGTCGCCATGATGCGCATCGAGGTGCTGCCCCCCGCTCTGGATTGGGACGCGACGTTCCGTCCCCGGGCAGAGGTCCCGACGTCCCCCCGTCGGCCACCGTGCTCGCCGAAGAAGACCCGTACGCAGGAAACTCAGACATCCCGGACTTGCTGGCAGCGTTCGTCGAAGCAGACCCGTGTGAAGTCTGTCCAGACGTCGCCAACCTACCGACAACGCTCGCCGAGGAAGCCTCGCGTCCAGGCGACCCAGACATCCCCGGTTGGACTACGGCGCTCACCACGGGAGACCGGAGGGCAGGAGGCGAAGCGTTGCCGCGTGAGTTCACACCCCGGGACTCACCACGTGAAGTGTTTTACGGAGTGCGAGTTGGCGACCGACAGTGAGGACGGGGTAGAGGATCGCCCCCTGTTCCGTCGGGTATTCCAGAACTCGGAGGCAGCAGAGGCCAGTACGTCAGACCCGGACCCAACGGACGAGGCCGAGGAGGACGACGTTGCGGTCCAATCGACGTCACATCAATCCCTGATCTGCGCACCGCCAGGAGCACCACTGACCGAATGGGAGGACGGAGTTCTCGATCAGGTCTTGACCGAGATCCAGGGGACCGGTTGGGACGGGTCTATCATGGAAGGGTTGACCTCATCCATATCGACTCCGATAGTACCTCGAGACGAGTTAGCCCCGTTACCAGCAGGTTGGACTGGGACGGGCGAACTGCGACGATTGCCGGCATCGGCCATTCGTCTGATCGCCGAGAGGGCGGCCGAACAAGCCGGACGAGGACACCGCGTTCGCTTCGCCGCCAAGGGGATGGATTGGCATTACATCGTCACCGTGAAGAGTGACGGGCGGCTCATCATCAGCCCCCGGTAGGAAAGGGGGGGTGTGACGATCCCGCCTGACGACTAGGCCGCCACAATATATATTTAAGCAATAGTTGTCTACGTTTGACGTTGTTATCATTAGTATGTAAGATATATAAAATGAAGTATTATGATTTAGTAATAGTTAAGCGAACATATGGATTTTTGGGTATAAAACCAAAATAGGTCAAGTTTGGTTCCGCACCACCCGTCCGAGGTGGCAACCATAGAGAAAAATACTGGAAAATAGAGAAAATACCAAACCAATCTGGCAAGGAAAGGTCCGAAAGGATGGGAGGGTCACACGGCGGTTTCCGACTCGCTCTCGGCTCTTGGACTTTGAAGCCATCGGTAGCGCACGCGGATAAAATAAACAAAGAAACACGTGAGAAAGAAAACGCGGTCGGTAGGAAATAAGGTTAGTGGATCAGTGTAATCCGCGCAGTGAAACTCAGGGACAATTAAACACAACGAATAAAACTGAGTGAACTAGTACGAAAATAAACGTCAAGCCGGATTGTTATACATGTTATTTTTACCCCGTACTTCTTTGTTCCCCGAATGATTCAGGCCATTAATGACCGATGATCCAATTGGAAGCGGTAAATTATTTGCACCATATACGTACCTGTTTCCCAATCTTCGGAATTTCATCTACTAACCTGCCTGCGTAGTGAGGCCTAAGATCCCCTCACTCTCCTACTCAATTCCCTCCCCCCAAGAAGTGGCAGATCCCTTCGTGTCCTATTCACCTCACGACGAGACGGAAGATCCTCTCGCGTGTCCTCCTCTAATACCCTACCGCGAAGTGACAGATCCCTTCGTGTCCTACTAACCCCCGCGGCGAGAGGGAAGATCCTCTCACGCATCCTCCCCAAATACCCTACCGCGAAGTGGCAGATCCCTTCGTATCCTATTAACTCCGACGGTGAGACGGAAGATCCTCTCACTGGGCCCATTAATCCTACATCGTAGCGGGACGGCAGATCCTTCCGACTTTGACTAATCAAGCTTGCTTTCAGCCGGTCAACCACGATAGAATCCGGCTGCGGCCTCGCCCGAAGGTCCAGCCCGTGGAATTTTCCGTCCCGAAAGGTCTTGGAGTTCAGATGTTATCGTACCCTCGAAGGTCCTGGAACACCCTCCCTCCTCGAACGGATATGCGTAGAATCTTCGGGACAATTGATCAAAAATCATCGTTCGCCACGCGAACATTATTCTCTAGCCCTATGTCTCAGTGACTTTAAAAATTTCTTGTAAAAGGACCTCTGGATCCAACTAAGAGTTGTATCCTGGCCAGAGAGCATCCTTACAAATGTGAACATACACAAGCCTATGATGCTTTGGTAAAATTACAGGAAACTTGTAGTCAAATAGTTGATGGTCGTCCTCCTAAGCTCATTACACCGATTCCTGATGTAATTTACTGTAAAAAAGGCGTAAGCATTTGCAAAGTTGGCTGCACAGGCTTTTCTTTCTTTGCCGCAAGAATTTCAGACGAACTCACGCTCCATTAAATGCGACCTATAATTTTCCAAAATATCTGTTCCATTTCGCACGCAGGAATGTGTTGATAGATCCCAATTTTCGTTTCTGAACTGAACTCGAGCAGTAAGCGAACGCCCGCTCTGACGCATCCGCAAAGCAGTGGACTTCACACGTTTTACGATTTTCTAGTTAGAACATAGAGCGGAATAGTAAGATTTTCTAACTGACGAAGATTATCGGTGGTTTCGGTCCACATGGCGAGATAAAATTTAAGAAGTTAGGGCCCTTAGTGCAAATAATTAAAAGTTCTTTTGCACAGACTCTATCCGGTCTAAATGTACACCATACTGAGGACTCCAAACTGCTGAACAGTACTTTAGGATTGGATGGACTAGTGAAATTAACAGAGTCTTTGTAACATAGGAATCATCGAATTCCTTTGACCACCTTGTGCACAATGGAAGTTATATGGTCACAAAACTTATGTTTGGGTCAAGAAGAACGCCAAGGTCATGAACATGCGTGATTCTAGACAAAGCACCACTATCCAGCGGATACGTGGCATATTGTGGGTTCAAATGAAAACCCTAATAAATCTAGCTTTAATACTAGAAGCCAGTGATTTACTGATTTAGTACGTCAGTCTGCATGTTTTTTCTGAAGCCATTTATTACAAAAGACGTTAGCTCCAAGAGGTTTGTTGTCGTAGACCTTTGCTTTAAAAATCCATTTTGACATGGAGATATAATTCATCTACAAATATAATTCATCTGGGCTGTAATAACGTTTTCGAAAAGCCCTGGGATGGCGGATAATTTGGATTTGCCTCTGTAAGTGCTTGTATTCGATTTATTTCCTTTCTTTTGAAGGGGAATAACAAATGACTGCTTCCAAATAGGTGGGAAGTGGGAAGTTTGAGGTAAACAATTTGTGCAAAGGTCTACACAGAGTTTCAGCACAGTATATAAGCACGCATGCTGACACTCCCGGGGGACCCGGTGAATAAACTGGTTAAACCAGAGAAGGGAGCTCGGACAAAAAAATGTACTTTGACTTAGATATGGCAAATGAATAAGATGGATTTGGACGGGATGAAACAGAATATGTTGTCTGGAAGAACTAGGCAAATTGACCGGCAATTGCCTGATCAGTATTTTCTGTAGAATTTTCAAATGATAGCAATACTGGGTACCTGGATGATTTACGCATAGTGCTAACAAAATTATAAAACTGATTTGGATCTTGTGAAAATTTGACCCTATAACGAGTCAGATAGCTTTTATAACACCGGGCATAACGCACGGTAAAATTTTGCTGAGCACTTAGGTATCGAGAAAAGGCAGATTGTGAACTGCACATTTTATTTAACCATGGAGGCTTATTTCAAATTGACGGATAGTATAACGGAACACACAGATAAAAGAATGAGTTCAATGCATTATAACGGTTATATTAACGGTCTAAGCCATGTTAAAGTTCGGAACAGTCATAGCCGGATATTAAAGTATTTAAACGAAAGCAGCGAATTCGTTTAACAGACATTTCCGATTTTTTTATTCAGCTCTGTTCTCGCATCTACAGTCAGCTCTAGAGTTGGATGATAAGGATCTTCGGGTAGTGTTAGTGGTAATGTTCTTAATAGACAAAAGCCTTCTGGATTTGAAACAAAACACAAGTCCAATAAACGTCCTAAGGAGTTTTTAACATTGTTTACTAGGGATAGCGCAATGTCAAGCAAGCCGTCAATTAAGTCATGCTGCGCTTAAGAAAGTAAAATATTAGAGTTTTTGTCAGGATACCATGTCGCACTAGGTATATTGAAATCACCTATACTACTAACTGATCTCGATCTTTTTTGGAAATTGACTGGATAACGGAAAAGTGATTCCCGTAAATTGGGAACTCAGCTGATGGGGAATGATAATTTTATTTCTAGGAATTTGATGTCATTTAATACTTAAAAAGTCAGTAAATCAAACGAAAGGGTTGAGTCAAAAGCAATCAAGATTCCACCTCGCCGTCTGGACTGACGATCAAGCCTGTAAACTGTGTTACTACCCGGGAAGATTTCGGAGCTAAGAATATCCGGGCTTAAACAGGTTTGTGTACATACAATATTATTATATGGGAAGGAAAAACTATCCGAGTACAATTTAGTCAGCTTACTAAGTAAGCCTCTTGTATTCTAATAGGAAAGAAGAAAGAAGGAGATTGTTTTTTGGGACAGAAGAAGGTGTGGAGGGCGCTGGGGATGGCTCTTTAATGGTATTTTTCATTTCCCCTGAACTATTCTTTTTTCTCTTAGCTTCGTACCCTTATACAAATATGCCCGAGGGCCAGAAACTGTCGGAACACACAGATGTGAAATGAGCAATACTAATCTTAAATGATGATACATTCTTATCAAAAGGAAATTTAAATTGTTCGACCTCCAAAAATATGGATTTTGTTACGGACAAGCCGTAATATCCATTGATGAGAGGTTTATACATGTTTTAGCTGGGGCACCCGAACACACGTTACCGTTTTTGGTACAACACATGCGACCTTTTTTGGTACTCCTGAATATGTATCTGCACTCCCAGTATCGGCCGGTAGTCCGGACGTTAAGTCAACATGAGGTGTTGGGGCAACTACTTTATTTTGATCGGACAGAGCTGAAGTTCCTAGCGGCGCCACATCGGGTCCAGCAACTTCTGGTACCGAATCACTTTTTGTCCCCGATCTTAGTACCACTTGAGTGGAGCCTAAGATTGGCAGCTGAGCTGGAATCGATTCGCAGACAGGAGGCTGCACGGCACCTGCCTTAGAAGGCCCACCGACCGCGCCTTTTTTGCGCTTTGGTAAATATGTGATATATGTGATAACATTTATTACGCAAAGTGTCTTTGCTATTCTGGCCTGGTTCGCGATGCCGATTCCCCAAAGCGCAACAAAGTCGTGGTCGGTGGGCATTCTATGGCAGGTGCCGTGCAACCTGCTGCCCGCGATTTGCTTCCAACTCTGCTGCCTGTCTTAGGTGCCACTCAAATGGAACTAAGATTGCAGGCTACCCAAAGTTGCTGGACCCGATACTGCACCCCCAGGAATTTCCGCTCTGTCCGATCAAAATAAAATAGTGGCCCCATGTATTCGGGTGCCCCAGCTAAAACATGTATTTGTTTCACGGCTCGCCTCAGACCTCTCATCAATGGATATAACGGCTTTTATCCGTTACAAAATCCAAGTTGATGATCTGAAGGTTGAACAATTTAAATTTTCTTATGCTAGGAAAGTATCAGCATTTAAGATTGGTATTCCTGGTGCTCATTTTGCATCTGTGTATTCCGCCAGTTTCTGGCCCGAGGGCATATTTGTAAAAGAGTACGAAGCTTAGAGAAAAAACGAGGACGGAAGCTAACTTCGGCAAACCAAAGTTTTAATACGCTTGCAGACTTTGCCGAAATTGCTAAACTTGAAAAAAATCAGCGAAAAAAATACGCACGCGATTTTACCTTGATCAAGATATGCATCAAAAAATACGATTTAAAAAATTTCATGTCAAAAGCTTATATACTGTACGATATGTCCTGAAAATCATAAAATTGTAACTGATTTCACCCTATTGCTCCTATGGGCGCTATAGGATATAGACGTCGTCAGTCCATACGGGGTGGTGGAGTCTTGATTGCTGTTGACTCAACCTTTTCGTCTGAATAACTAACTTTCGAAGAATTTATTGACATCGAATTCCTAGGTACAAAATTATCGTTTCCCCGTAGTTTTATATATATTACTTGTTCATACTCGTATATCCCACCATCATCTGAGCTCCCAATTTACGCAATTCACCTTTCCGTTATTCAGTCCATTTCCAAAAACTGTCGAGATCAGTTAGTAGTATTAGGTGATTTTAATATACTCAAATATTTTACTTCCTTTAGCGTAGCATGACTTTATTGACGGCTTGCTTGACATTGCGCTATCCCAAGTAAGCCATGTTAAAAACTCCTAAGGACGTTTATTGGACTTGTGTTTTGTTTCAATTCCAGAAGACGTTTGTCTTTTAAGAACATCACCACTTTCACTACCCAAAGATCCTTATCATCCAACTCTAGAGCTGACTGTAGATGCGAGAACAGAGCCGAATAAAAAAATCCGAAAAGTCTGTTAAACGAATTTGCTGCTTTCAACGTTTAAATACTTTAATATCCGGCTATGACTGGTCCAAACTTTATTTATGCACTGACTTGGCTAAGGCCATTAATATATTTTAAAGTGCATGGAACTTCTTTTTTTATCTGTGTGTTTCGTTATACTATCCGTTAATTTCCAATAAGCCACCATTGTTTAATAAGGAGCTGTCGCACCTAAAACATTATAAGTCCAGACTTTTCAATAAATTGAAAATGTGCGGATGACAAATCTGCTTTCTCTCGATACCTAAGGGCTCGGTCAAATTTAAACGTGTTTAACGCTCGGTGTTATAAATACTATCTGACTCGTTGTAGGGTCCAGGTTTCACAAGATCCAAATCGGATTTATAATTTGGTTAACACTAAGCGTAAATTGAAAATTGTACGGCAAGTAGTGATCAGGCAATTGCCGATCTATTTGCCCAGTTCTTCCAGACAACATATTTTATTTAATCCCGTTTAAGTCCGCCTTATTCATATGCCATATCCAAGTCAAACTTAATTTTTTGTCGGAGGTTAAGCGAAAGCTCCCTTCTCTTGGTTCTCCATAAAGTTTAACCAGTATATTCACCGGTACCTGACGGAATCTCTGTGTAGACCTCTGAACAAATTGTTTACCTTATCGTTGGAAACTTCTCACTTCCCCCTTATTTGGAAGGAGTCATTCGTTATTCCCCTTCATAAGAAAGGAAGTAACTCGAATACAAGCAATTACAGAGGCGTATCCAAATTATCCGCCATCCCAAAGCTTTTCGAAAACGTTAGTACACCCCACTTGCAACATCTTTGTAGATCAATTATATCTCCGTGACAACATGGATTTATAAGGCGAAGATCTACGACGACAAACCTTTTGGAGATAACGTCTTTTTTTATAAATGGCTTCAAAAAGAACATGCAGACTGACGTAGCTTACACTAATTTTAGTAAAGCGTTTGGTTCGATAAATAACTCGCTTCTTGTATTAAAGCTAGACTTATTAGGGTTTCCATGTGATCTTCTAACATGGATCTTAAGTTATCAAAGTGGTAGGACTCAACGAGTCCTCTTTAAAAGCTTTATATCTAATTTGATCCGAGTTACTTCAGGCGTCCCACAAGCAAGCCACTTTGGCCCATTTTTTTTTACTTTATTTATTAACGATCTCCCTCTAGTCTTGACAAAGTCGCGTGTTCCCATGGATTTATTAAAAGGTGGTCAAAGGAATTCGATGATCCCCATGTTACAAAGACTCTGGTAATTTCACTAGTCCGTTCAATCCTGGAGTACTGCTTAGCAGTTTGGAGTCCTCAGTATGGTGTACATATAGACCGGATAGAGTCTGTGCAAAAGAACTTTTCTACTACTGACTCTTTGCCAATCTTAAAAGCATTAATTTTATCTTATTTAGCAAAAAAGTAGTATTAGTATTTTGTTTCGTGTGCATTCTAATTTAGTCTATCCATTTCCTTTTGTCACTTCTCACGATCTCATTTTTTACGCCCATTTGGGAAAATGGCTCCGCGCGTAACAAGCACTGCTTGGTGTCGCAAGGGCCACTTGTTTGCACTGATCATAGTGCATCAACGACCGATTGAAGAAATATGAATAATGGCATTTTTACTGTATATCTCAAAAATTCTTCGTTACCACAAACGTTGATTGATTTTATTGTAATTCAAGAGCACACTTCTTCAGTAGCATAAAAGCTTTGGCAGAGTTAGCAATGCAACAACGCCAGGAGTTGGCCAGGAAAGCAAAGACTGCCGATCACATCATACTCTACTGCACCAATTTCAACCAGAGCTTGTATGAGCATCAACCATAAATCAACTCGAGAGGCAATTCACGAACCAAGCGAATCTTCAAAGTTCAGCAAGACCAAGGCCACTCAATAATGTCACCCTAATTACACGCACAGTAAAAAGGGCATTATTCCGACTGCAGTCGTTCTAATCAAGGATTTGGGCAATTCCATCTAGTTCGCACTTTATTAGACTCCTGCTCCGAAGTTAATATCATATTCGAAAAAACAGGTCTCACGTACAACAAGAAGTTAGTGGAATCGCTGAAGTCAGACAAAAGATTCATTATACAGTCTTTGCAACTATAAAATCGAGTACCTGTCCATTTGACTGGTCTTCAACATTCTCAACAATCAAAACTATTTGTACGAAAGAGCCTGAAGAATTAGTTTACATTCCAAAATGGAAATTACTAGAGGGCTTGATTCTAGCAGCCCCTTGATTTCATGTCTCGTTAGAAATATTAGGTGTTGGGATTAGTTTTAAGGGTTTTCTAAGAGATGGAGTTATATGTGTATGTTGCATTCGGGCACACCAAAACGATTACTAGCGCCAAAGTATCTTATCATAGCTTAGATTATCAGTATGCGTCATCGCGCAAATGTAAACAACGTACATTGGAAATGACCATTCAATATGTCGACTTTCGTGCCGAATAAACGCAATTTGCGGGAAGCTTTATTGTTCTGCTTCCATTTGTAGAAAACTGCTGCTTGCGAGTCGTTTGTTGCTCAAGGAAGCTTACGGGGATTATACTCCATCGATTTTAACACACGCACGTCAAAAAAGGAAAGATCCATTACGATAACCACAAACGCAAACTAATGGATAAGAAACTTAAACATTTTTTAAGGCACTGTTATGGATTACACGGATTGGAGAAGGAACTAAATAAAAAAAAATCTGAGTGAGTAGAGTGCGGAATGGGAAAGCGCGGAGGCGTAAAGTGCAAATTAAATAAAAGAATAACACACATTAAGTGGCTATTGCTTACGAAAACGCCGCCTCCCGATTGGTCAACTGCACTAAAGTTGCAGGCCGAGCTCGATTTTTTAAAATCAAGTCTCGAAAATAGACAACCCTCAACCGCAGCTCACTCAGTTAAAATAGAAATAATAAAAGAACAAATAATATCCAAGCCTCCATCCCCCAAGCCAATACCAAAAAGACCGGACAACTGCCCAAACAATTGCCCCGGACCGCTGGAGAGCGTCACCTGCAGATACACAGATATACATGCGGAAAAATTGACCTGTGCAGCCAGCACCGGTGCCCCAACGTAGAAGGAAGAGCCTATGCAGCCAGCACCGGTGCCTTAACGTAGAAGGAAGTGCATGTGCAGCCAGCATCGGCACTGCCGAGCGCATCAAGCCGGGCTAAGAAAATGGAACCGACAGCGCTCCTAAAAACGCACACCGAAAAAAAAAAAATTTTTTAATGCACTGCGATGCATAAAATTTAATATTAACAAGAAAGGAAAGCTAACTTAGGGCGGAGCCGAAGTTGAAATACCCTTGCAGAATATTCTGTAAATTATATTCTCCACAATTATTCACATGATGCATTCTTAACACTCATAAAAAATCCCAAAGTTATGGCATTTCCAATCGTTCAGTTATATTGCAGCTATAGGATATAGTCGGCCGACCCTTATAAAATTTGGTAGGTCGGATTGATTGGACACATATAAAACCCATACTTCCCAACTTCTTAACCTTACAAACACCAAAGTTGTGGCATTTCCGATTAATCAGTTATATGGCGGCTATAGATCATAGTCGGCCGATCCTTATGAAATTTGGGATGTCGAATTGATTGGCCAAAAACTCATAGAAAATCCCAACTTCCTAACTTTAAATACACCAAAGCTATGGCATTTCCGATCGACCTGTTATATGGCAGCTATAGGATATAGTCGGCCGATCCCGGCCGTTCCGACTTATATACTGCGTGCAAAGGAAAGAAGGGTGTGTGCAAAGTTTCAATTCGATATATTTAAAACTGAGAGACTAGTTTGCGTAGAAACAGACAGACGGACAGACAGACGGACATGCTTATATCAACTCAGGAGGTGATCCTGATCAAGAATATATATACTTTATAGGGTCGGAGATGTCTCCTTCACTGCGTTGCACATTTTTGACCAAAATTATAATACCCTCTGCAAGGGTATAAAAATGTTATCAGAGCCAGGCAAATGATCTGTATAAAATTTAAAATAAAGTTATACTAAGCAGAAACAGAGATTGTTTAAAATTAAAACTCAAAAATACATGAATAAAGATATAAAACTACTTGATTAAAAAAACAAAAAAAAACAAATTATAAATGGCCACGTTAAATGCAATTAGAGCAGTCTATGATAGGGATGCATATTTTAAAGAAAGAATACAACAATTGGTCTCAACAACCCCTATAAGCATCTATCAGTTAGAATGTCTTTATATGGAAACATTTAATTTAGAATTTTCTTCTTTAATACATTGCACACAAACACAAAAGGCAATTGTATTTACTACCATTCCAAGTGTGCAAGTGAGATCTGTCGTCGAAAATCATCAGACATTAGGCAGGTAGGTCTTTAAAAAATAATTCAAATCCATAATATAATGGAATGGAATGAATTATACAAAGAATTAAATAAACTAAAAATTGACTTTGATAAATCATATAAGTCATTAACTCAAAATAGGCCAATTCAAAAAACAACAATAAAAAAACATACAGAAATATTAGTAACATGCTTTTATGAAGCACGTATACAAATACATGGCCAAAGACAACAACTAAATAAAGTATTAAAATTTTTACTTAGACTACGATCTAATTTAATTACAATACAACAAAAGTACAGTTTGGATATTTCAGTTCCAACTATACTAAACACTCATTTGGTACTTGGTGATGACCTTAAATCAATAGAATCTGTAGAATCTGACTCAATACAGCCAGAAATAGAAGAGCAAGACGTACAAAATCTTACCATCCCAGCTGTTTTAAGGGGTTATCCGGGTCTTGAAGCACGAAAAAAGCCTATTTTTGTGAATTTTTTTAAAAGATCTTACGACAATTTCACAAATTTCATATATTGTACATTAATGTTTAAGGTTCGACCAACATTGTGTAAAAATTTGAACGAAAAATTTTAAAAATTAAGCCCTTGAGGCAGGCTTGAACTTGACCACATAAAAAATTGTGTCCTTGCGGTAGGCAAAATATTTCCGTCAATTTTTATCTGAAATCAAAAAACCAAAGTTATTCTGATGGTGTATGTGTCTGGCTTGTCCTCTACGAGACATTTTTTTTAAATTAAAAATTGAATTTTTTGTAGCGCCTTTCATAAAAAGTGTAATTTTATACGTAAATTTTGGCCATATTTTGGCTTATAAAATGAGTTGTAATTAAAAATAAAAAAAATCCCTCCCTTAAGGACAAGAAAACATGTCTAAAAGAAGTGTGCAAAAGCAGAAGTCCATCGGTGCAATAGTTTTTGAGAAAATGGTCACGTTCAAAAAAGTGGTTTTGAGAAAAACGCGTTTAAAGTGCCGCATCTGCTCGAAGCCAGAGCCCGAATTGCCAGTTGTGACTCATTCGTACGCTGGGCTTTAAATTTCTCCCATTCCTACAGTTTTGCTTCAATCGACTTGAAATTTTGGGATAACATTCCTGACACTTTGTACTATAATATAAAAAAGTTTGAAAAAAATGAATTTTTTGAAGTGTCAAGACCCGGATAACCCCTTAATGTCAGATCAAAATAGCACTGATTCTGATAGTAACTAAAGTGTAATAAAGGAAATATTCAGTAACACAATGGCACAAACTAATATTGATTTCATTAATACTGCATCCAAGCTTATACCCGTCTTCGGTGGTAAAGCTGAAAATTTAACAAGTTTTATAGATGCATTAGAAATAATAAAATCAATAAAAGGTGAACACGAACAATTAGCTGTTTCAATAATAAAAACAAAGCTAAAAGGTGTTGCCAGAAACCTAATAGGAAATTAAACTACAGTAACCGAACTCATTTCCTGATTAAAAAGCAATGTCAAAGACGAAACTGTAGAAGTATTGTCAGCAAAACTGATGAACCTACAACAACGCAATAAAACTGCTAACCAATATGCTGTAGAGGTTGAACAAATGACAAAAGCATTAGAAGGTGCTTCTATAACTGATGGTTTAAACCTAGAGTTAGCCAGAAGTTATTCAACTCAGCATGAGGCCACAACAACGACAACAATCAAAATAATGTCAGAGTAGCCGAAAATACATCGGGAAACTCCCAAGACCCTTTAAATATTCAGCAGTAGAAGAAGCAAGAGTTCACACTATTAATCTCAGACAAAATATATTCGTATCCTTCATCAATGTGGAACTTGTCTTTCTAATAGACACAGGTGCAGACATATCAATTTTAAAAGAAACTTCTGATATCTTTCACGACCTCCAAAACAATTATATTATAGACATAAAAGGAATAAGTCAAGAAATAACCAAATCCAAAGGTCTAGTTTCTATTGAGATACAGACGACTAAATATATAATCCCACACGATTTTTATATCGTGAATCTACAATTCCCTATTCCATGTGATGGAATATTAAGAATAGATTTTATTAAAAAATCCAACTGTCAATTAGACTTCGAGCCATCTGAAGATTGGCTTATAATTAGACCCAATAACCTAAAATTTCCAATTCATGTACCAATAGCTCACAGTTCTGGCAACAACTCAATACTTCTGCCAGCAAGATCCCATGTTATTCGAAAAATTCAACTTAATTCAAAAGAAGACAGGGTATTGATCTCAAATCAAGAAATTCAGCATTGTATTTACATTGCAAATACCATAGCAACATCCAAAAACGCTTTCATAAGGCTACTTAAAACAACAAATACCGATCAAGTAGTCATTACAGATAATCTAACATATGAATCGCTTTCGAACTATGATGTAGTCAAAACCAATCTACAAAATAGAGAAAAATCTGTATTATCTCAACTTTCAAAAAACGTTCCTTCACAGTTCAAATTACAGCTTTAAAGCTTATGCACCTAATATAGCGATGTATTGGGATTGGAAACCGAATCAATAACTACAAATAATTTCTATAAGCAAAAACTGTTATTAAAAGATAATGAACCAGTATACATAAAAAATTATCGAAGTAGGAAAATTGTTCTCCGACGGGATTGTTGAACCATCCGTATCCGAATACAATAGCCCATTGTTACTTGTCCCTAAGACACCATCCCCCGGGTCAGAAGTAAAGAAATGGAGTTAAGTGATTGACTATCGCCAAATTAATAAAAAAATACTATCTGATAAATTCCCACTCCCTAGAATTGATGATATTTTGGATCAACTAGGTCGAGCAAAATACTTTTCATGTCTTGACTTAATGTCGGGATTTCATCAAATTGAACTAGAAAAAAGCTCATGAGATATTACATATTTTTCAACGAGCAACGGCTCGTATCGCTTCACGCGATTACCTTTTGGATTAAAAATAGCTCCTAACTCATTTCAGAGAATGATGACTATAGCATTCTCTGGACTGGAACCTTTTCAAGCATTCCTTTATATGGATGACTTAATGGTAATCGGTTGTTCCGAAAAACATATGCTTAAAAACTTAACAGATGTTTTTGAGAAATGTAGGAAACACAGCCTGAAGTTACATCCAGAAAAATGTTAATTTTTTATGCATGAGGTGACTTTTCTAGGTCATAAATGCACTGATAAAGGAATACTACCAGACGACAAGAAATATGATGTAATTATGAACTACCCAGTACCGCACGACGCGGACAGCGCAAGACGTTTCGTAGCATTTTGTAACTATTATAGACGTTTTATAAAAAACTTCGCCGACTATTCACGCCACATAACAAGATTATGTAAAAAGAATGTTCCTTTTCAATGGACGGAACCTACTTTACTTCAATATCCAGATTTTACCAAAGAATTCTGTATGTTCACAGATGCAAGTAAGCAAGCTTGTGGAGCGGTTTTAACTCAAAACCATGATGGTCTCCCACTTCCCATTGCATATGAATCAAGAACATTTACAAAAGGAGAAACTAACAAGTGTAATACTGAGCAGGAATTAGCTGCAATTCATTGGGCAATAACAGATTTTCGACCACATATTTATGGAAAACAGTTTATAATTAAAACAGATTACAGACCTCTAATATATCTATTTTCGATGATCAATCCAAATTCCAAACTGACACGTATGAGGCTCGAATTAGAAGAATATGACTTTACAGTCGAATATTTAAAGGGAAAGGACAATTATGTAGCTGACATAGTAGACATAAATTCCGCGCGGAAAGTAAAGAAATAGAATTGCCTAAACAAACTATAGAAAAAGCTTCAAAGCCCAGCATATACGAATTCATCAACAATGACGAAGTTCCTAGATTAAAACAAGAGAGAACGCTATAGTCGGGTGCCCCGACTATCAGATACCCGTTACTCAGGTAAAGGGAGTGCGAGGGAGATGGAGATAGAAACTTTGATCACGCATAACTTTTTAACGAATGGTCCGATTTGGAAAATTTCTTCTACATTTCGATAGGTATTGATAAACACAATAAAACTGCATTTTTACTTTTCCGAAATATTTAAATTTTTAAAATCGTATATAAGCGATTGTGGGCGTTAAAGGGGGCGTGGCACCCTTTTGAAATAAACTTGCGCTGCGTAGGAACTCCTAGAATCTACATGCAAAATGCCAATCTTCTAGCTTTTATAGTTTCCGAGATCTCAGCGTTCATACGGACAGACAGACAGACGGACAGACGGACAGACGGACAGACGGACATGGCTAGATCGACTCGGCTAGTGATCCTGAACAAGAATATATATACTTTATAGGGTCGGAAACGCTTCCTTCTACCTGTTACATACTTTTGCACGAATACAATATACCCTTTTACTCTACGAGTAACGGGTATAAATATGCTATGTTTCCTTAAACATGGTAAGAAAATAATCGCAAGATTTGATGTAAGCGATTTATATACTAATGGAATTCTTGATTTAGGTCAATTCTTTCAAAGGCTTGAAAAGCAGGCCGGTATTAACAAAATCAGACAACTCAAAGTGGCACCGCGGGAAAATATCTTTGAACAAGTTTCAATTGATAATTTAAAAAAAATGGTCAACAAAATACTGAAATCATTGAGAGTATCGCCAAATAAAAAGTTTAAAAGAAAAAGAAGAAGCAATAATGTCTACATTTCATGACGATCCAATACAAGGAGGTCAAAAAGACACTATTACTGGAAAAGTATGTCTAAAGATATAACTGAATACGTAAGAAAATGTCAAAAAATGTCAGAAAGCGAAAATCACATCGCATACTAAGACCCCGTTTACAAAAACAGATACACATATAAATGTTTTTGACAGAGTAATAGTAGACACTATTGGTCCACTACCAAAATCAGAGAATGGCAATGAATATGTAGTCACGCTAATGTGTGACTTAACAAAATATCTAGTTGCCATACCAGTTGCAAATAAGAACGCAAATACTGTCGCTAAAGCAATTTTTGAATCATTTATTCTGAAGTACGGTCCAATGAAGACGTTCATTACGGACATGGGAACATAATACAAGAATTCAATTATAAATGACTTGTGCACTTATTTGAAAATTAAAAACATAACATCTACTGCACACCACCACCAGACAGTTGGGACAATCGAAAGAAGTCATAGAACTTTTAATGAATACATACGATCTTATATATAAGTTGATAAAACTGATTGGGACGTATGGCTTCAATATTTCGTCTTTTGTTTCAACACGACCCCCTCAATGGCACATTATTATTGTCGATATGAGTTAGTATTTGGTAAAACAAATAATTTGCCAAAAGAATTTAATAGTATAGTTAACATAGAACCAATATATAATATAGATGAATATGCAAAGGAAAGTAAATATAGACTAGAATTAGCATATAAAAGAGCTAGATTTATGTTAGAAGAAAATAAGAATAACCAGAAAGGAAAGCTAACTTCGGGCGGAGCCGAAGTTGAAATACCCTTGCAGAATATTCCGAATTATATTCTCCAAAATTATGTGATGCATTCTTAACACTCATAAAAAATCCCAACTTCCTAACTTAACAAACACCAAAGTTATGGCATTTCCAATCGTTCAGTTATATGGCAGCTATAAGATATAGTCGGCCGATCCTTATGAAATTTGGTAGGTCGGATTGATTGGCCAAAAATAAAACCCATAGAAAATCCCAACTTCCTAACTTAACAAACACCAAAGTTATGGCATTTCCGATTAATCAGTTATATAGCGGCTATAGGATCTGGTCGTCCGATTCTTATGAAATTTGGTAGGCCGGATTGATTGGCCAAATATAAAACCCATAGAAAATCCCAACTTCCCAACTTTACAAACACGAAAGTTATGGCATTTCCGATCAATCAGTTATATGGCAGCTATAGGATATAGTCGGCCGATCCCGGCCGTTCCGACTTATATACTACGTGCAAAGGAAAGAAGGGTGTGTGCAAAGTTTCAATTCGATAGCTTTAAAACTGAGAGACTAGTTTGCGTAGAAACGGACGGACGGACAGACGGACAGACGGACAGACGGACGGACAGACGGACAGACGGACATGGCTAGATCGACTCTCCTGGTGATGCTGATCAAGAATATATATACTTTATAGGATCGGAAATGTCTCCTTCACTGCGTTGCAAACTTTTGACTGAAATTATAATACCCTCTGCAAGGGTATAATAAGAAGCAAACAGTTCATAAGGATAGATTAAAAATTTATATTTCATAATTGTATTTAGTCTGGCCATGCATAGATACAAATATTTTTCGAAATTTCATTTTCTTTGTTGCTATTAAGTATAATTAAAAAAAAACAAAAAAAACATTTAACAAGAAAGGAAAGCTAACTTCGGGCGGAGCCGAAGTTGATATACCCTTGCAGAATACTCTGTAAATTATATTCTCCAAAATTATTCATTTGATGCATTCTTAATACTCATAAAAAATCCCAACTTCCTAACTTTAAAAATACCAAAGTTATGACATTTCCAATCGTTCAGTTATATGGCAGCCATAAGATATAGTCGGCCGATCCTTATGAAATTTGGTAGGTCGGATTGATTGGCCAAATATAAAACCCATAGAAAATCCCAACTTTCTAACTTTACAAACACCAAAGTTATTGCATTTCCGATCAATCAGTTATATGGCGGCTATAGGATATAGTCGTCCGATCCTTATGAAATTCGGTAGGTCAGATTAATTGGCCAAAAAAAAAACTCATAGAAAATCCCAACTTCCTAACTTTAAAAACACCAACGTTATGGCTTTTCCAATCGTTCAGTTATATGGCAGCTATATGATATAGTCGCCCGATCCGGCTCGTTCCGACTTATATACTACCTGCAATAGAAAGACAACTTTTGGGAAAGTTTTAAGCAGATAGCTTTAAAACTGAGGGACTAGTTTGCGTAGAAACGGACGGACGGACAGACGGACAGACGGACGGACAGACGGACAGACGGACATGGCTAGATCGACTCTCCTGGTGATGCTGATCAAGAATATATATACTTTATAGGGTCGGAAATGTCTCCTTCACTGCGTTGCAAACTTTTGACTGAAATTATAATACCCTCAGCAAGGGTATAAAAAGAAACAAAATTATTTGTATATATATATTTATTACTTAAAAAAAAAATGATTATCAAAATAACTTTATATTATATATAATTATATATATATATAATTATACATTATATAGTAATTGTTAAACCGTCGTCCCATGCAGACGTGTATTTATTGTGCTCCCTCGCTACAATCGACGTCTCTGCAGCCAAAGATCGCTGAATGTGCTTCAATAACCTTAGCTCATCAGCAGTAACTAGCACCCCAATTTCTTTAACAACGTCAACTGTAACTACAATAACAACCGCAACTGTATCGACTGTGCGTTTAATGACATCATCAGCTAGCAGCGCAAATATTAATACGTCTGCCGCTGCGCTTCCCGAAAAATAGAACAAAAACAATGAATGTGCTAAGCCGGCTGTGCAGACTGGTATGGATCTCTAAATTCTCAACACAAAATAACCCGTAACAATGCTAGCCTAGCTGCAATAGAATCGCTTATGAACTCAAACCGATTTAAAATCTTGGAAGACTCCAAGAGACAAAGGTTCAAATGAAGTCTGAAGATAATTACAGAGTATTATCGGAATATCTTACCGAGAATAAAAAAAACTTTTACACGTATCAGCTAAAAAGTATCAAGTCCTGCAAGTCGTAATTAGGGGCATAGAGTCTGACGTAATGCCTGCAGAGATAACAAAGGCGCTACAAGAGAAGGGATTTAGCGCTAAGACAGTCTTCAATATCCTTAACATGGATAGAAAGCCGCAGCCACTCTTTAAGGTTAAGCTCGAACCAGAAAATAAGCCCCTAAAGAAATACGAAGTACACCCTATATACAATCTTCAGTTCCTGCTGCACCGCAGAATTACAGTTGAGGAACCGCACAAACGCAATGGCCCGGTACAATGTGCAAACTGCCAAGAATATGGCCATACAAGGTCATACTATAAACTGCGCCTGGTGTGTGTAGTTTGTGGAGATCTTCATGACTCCGCACACTGCGCAACGAGCAAAGATGACTGCAACTCGAAAAGGTGCGGCAACTGCGGTGGCAATCACACTGCTAACTACAGAGGCTGCCCAGTTTATAAGGAGCTTAAAAGTGGCATCCACCAGAGAGGAACTACTGCCCGCACCCAAAATACACAGATGACAGCTTCCAGATCAAACCCGGAAGTCTTCTTCTCGACTGCAGCCAGATCATCACTTGGACCCATAAACTCTGATAAAAATGTGACATACGCAAGCGCTTTAAAATCAGGACTGGCAAACCCCGTCTCAAAAAGTTCATTTCTGCAATCAGCATACCAAGAACCGAACACGGCTCAGCAGCAACAATCGCCGGAGCAGCCAAAAAGCAACTTTGAAGCTATGATATGCAGCCTACAACAAGGCCTTACGGAGTTTATGTCGTTTATGCGCACAACTATGCAAGATTTAATGCAAAACCAATATCTATTGATTCAAATGACTTCAATCCAAATAATGATTTATCTAAGGATATCTACGTGGAACGCTAACGGCGTTTCACAGCATAAACGACAATCATATCGACGTAATGCTGCTTCCAGAAACACACCTTACAAACAAATACAATTTTCAACTACGAGGCTATTCATTCTACGGAACAAATCATCCAGATGGTAAAGCACATGGTGGGACTGGAATTATAATCAGAAGCCATATTAAGCACCACCATCATAACAAACTTGTTAAAAACTACCTACACGCCACACCTATAAGAATACAAATAAATACTTTCAGCCAACTTACACTAGCCGCCGTATACTGCCCTCCTCGCTTCACTATAGCTAAAGATGAGTTTATGCAGTAGGAGACCACTTCATAGCAGCAGGGGACAACAATGCCAAGCACACACACTGGGGATCACGTCTTGTGACTCCAAAAGGAAAACAGCTCTATAAAGCAGTTATAAAAGCCAAGAACAAGCTGGACTATGTTTCTCCTGGCAGACCAACATAATGGCCGGCAGACCCAACGAAACTACCCGATTTAATACCAAAAACATTCCTAAAAATCTGATAAGCGCCGAATGCCTTTCGGATCTTTCATCTGATCACTCGCCTGTCCTGTTAATTCTACTCCGACATCCAGGAGCATTGGAACAATCGTTTAAATTCACATCACAGAAAACCAATTGGGTTAAGTACAGGAAATATATTAGCTCACACATTGAGCTAAGTCCTCATCTCAACGATGAAGCCAACGTAGACAGCTTTGTTAATACACTGGAGTCTGTATTCGTCTCTGCAGCTCGAGTTTCAACACCTCAAACTACAAGTTCACAATGCAACCAAAAGAAGACGATCTACAAATCGAACAGCTCGTCCTCGAAAAGCGACGCTTACGTCAAGAGTGGCAACTCCACAGATCGCCATCTGCTAGGCAACGCTTAAGACATGCCTCACGTCAACTCACTAAAGCTCTACAGAAAGAAGAAGAACATGTCCACCGACGCTACATAGAGCAACTGTCAAAATCTAGTACAAAACTTTCACTATAGAGAGCTCACCCAACTCTAAGCTCACCGAACTGTGATGCCTAGAAATCCCACAGGCGGCTGGGTGCGCAGCGATGCAGACAGAGCCAGCACGTTTGCCAACCACCTTAAAAATGTCTTCCAACCAAATCCTGCCACTAGGGCGTTCACTTTGCCGACCTTACTATATGAGCCTCAGCTTCAACATGAGCCAATTGAGTTTCGCCCAAACGAAATCGTTAACATCATCAAAAATCAGCTGAATTCGAAAAAAACCCCGGGCTGCGACCTCAAACTCCCAAAATTATCATTGAGCTCCCATATTGCGCCGTTTGCTCCATCACCCAGCTTTTTAATGCCATCCCAAAACTTGGCCACTTTCCAGTGAGATGGAAAAAGTCGATTATAATAATGATAGCAAAGCCGGGAAAAGACCACACAATTCCCACGTCGTATAGACCTATAAGCCTACTTTCATGCTTTTCTAAACTCTTTGAAAAATGCGTATTGACTCGGATAAACACATACCTAAGAATCCAAGAAGGAATTCCGTCACATCAATTTGGGTTTCGTGAAAAGCACGGAACACTTGAGCAGGTCAACCGGATAACATCAGAAATTCGGAACGCGTTCGAAAAACGAGAGTACAGTACTGCCATATTTTAAGATGTCTCCCAAGCATTTGATAGAGTTTGGCTAGAAGGTCTTATGTACAAGATCAAGGCAATGCTCTCCTACAACACCCATAAGCTTTTAGAGTCTTACCTCTACGACAGAAAATTTGCTGTGAGATGCAACACTGCTATAACTGACGATTTCACTATTTGAGCTGGAGTTCCTCAAGGTAGCGTGCTTGGGCCAACATTATATGTCCTCTACACAGCAGACATCCCAACAAGCACAGCCGCTCAAAATGCCCGATGCAAGCAACTGCACAGCTAGCTCTTCATCTGGTCGAGGTTGAAAAGTGGCTATAACATTGTCGAAATAAAGTGAACGAACAAAAATGCAAGCACGTTACGTTCACCCTGAACAGGCAAAACTGCCCGCCGCTCATGTTAAACCATACTTTACTCCCGCAAGCAAACGAAGTGACATATCTAGGAGTACACCTCGACAGAAGACTCACATGGCGCCGGCACATTGAAGCCAAAAGAACACACCTAAAGCTAAAAGCCAGTAGCCTTCATTGGCTTATCAACGCTCGGTCTCCCCTTAGCCTTGAATATAAAGTCCTGCTGTATAACTCGGTACTAAAACCTATATGGATGTACGGCTCTCAGTTATGGGGGAATGCCAGCAATAGCAATATTGACATAGTCCAGCGAGCTCAGTCGAAGATCTTGAGAACAATCACCGGGGCACCTTGGTATGTACGCAACGAAAACATCGCGACTTAAACATTCTACCAGTCAAAGAACCACCTGGCGAGCGGTCTTACAAGGTTGATCAACCAATCACACCTTCGTCGCAATGACTTACCCACCCAGCGACCGACTTGAGGGACGCGCAACCAGAATGCAGTCTTATTATACTGTTAGTTCAATTTTAATGTTAAGATTCGTAAACTTATTGTTAGTCTCAAAATAAAGAGAAGATTCAATAAATAAAAGCAAGGTTAAAAAAAAAAACTTCATATTATTACGTTATTTTTTAAAAGCAGGGAGTAGTATGCACATATAATGAATACCCACTGTACCAAGAGTACTTAAAGGCTACACACTGTAACACTTTGTTGCAGTGTTTACATAATCAAAGCTCCGCTCACAAGCCCAAGTGGCCGTAATATGAACCGATCGGTATGCCTCGGCCCGTTGACAGAAAGTGCAAGTGTCAGCATACTGTCACTTGCGCGGACCTCGCAACCAAACTTATATATGTGCATATACTCTCGCGCTCAAGCTTAAGAGAGCAGAGCTATTTAAATAACATATACATAGCCGTCTCTCTGCTGCCGATCCCGGCCGTTCCGACTTATATACTGCGTGCAAAGGAAAGAAGGGTGTGTGCAAAGTTTCAACTCGATATCTTTAAAACTGAGAGACTAGATTGCGTAGAAACAGACAGACGGACAGACAGACGGACAGACGGACATGCTTATATCAACTCAGGAGGTGATCCTGATCAAGAATATATATACTTTATGTTGTCGGAGATGTCTCCTTCACTGCGTTGCACACTTTTGACCAAATTTATAATACCCTCTGCAAGGGTATAACAAAATATTTGTAAACAATGCAAATTCATAAGGCTATTCGGTCGCTCGGCCGCATTCCCCATAAGCCAACAAATTTACAATGAGAGCGACCAGTGCAGCTGCAGAAACTCACAGTGGGACTCGATTCTAGTTCGATGGAACAAATGAAAACTCACTAGTTTGCGTAGAAACTGACAGACGGACAGACGGACATGCTTATATCAACTCAGGAGGTGATCCTGATCAAGAATATATATACTTTATAGGGTCGGAGATGTCTCCTTCACTGCGTTGCACACTTTTGACCAAAATTATAATACCCTCTGCAAGGGTATAAAAATAAAAATTGTAAAATTGAGCGGAAACATTTATGCACAATTAAAGTGCGGCCTGTAACGACACACAAACACTAGGCAGGAATAAGTGTAAAGAAAAAAATTAATAACATTTTTGAAAAAATTAAAAATTATTATTAAATAAACATATGTCAATAGAGACAAATAAAATAAGTAGAACAAAAGGAATTATATTTGAAGAAATAATCAAACATATTGACAAAATGGGTGTAGTAGATGTAAAATCGGTAGACTCGACAGAAAATGTAATAAACAAGAAAGGAAAGCTAACTTCGGGCGGAGCCGAAGTTAAAACACCCTTGCAGAATATTCTGTAAATTATATTCTCCAAAACTATTCATTTGATGTATTCTTAATACTCATAAAAAATCCAAACTTCCTATCTTTAAAAACACCAGATTTATGGCATTTCTAATCGTTCAGTTATATGGCAGCTGTAGGATATAGTTGGCTGATCCTTTTGAAATTTGGTAAGTCAGATTGATTGGCCAAAAGTAAAACCCATTGAAAGTCCCAACTTCCTAACTTTACAAACACCGAAGTTATGGCATTTCCGATCAATCAGTTATATGGCAGCTATAGGATATAGTCGGCCGATCCTTATGAAATTTGGTAAGTTAGATTGATTGGCCAATTATAAAACCCATAGAAAGTCCCAACTTCCTAACTTTACAAACACCAAAGTTATGGCATTTCCGATCAATCAGTTATATGGCAGCTATAGGATATAGTCGGCCGATCCTTATGAAATTTGGTAGGTCGGATTGATTGGCCTAATTTAAAACCCATAGAAAATCCCAACTTCCTAACTTAACAACCACCAAAGTTATGGCATTTCCGATCAATCAGTTATATGGCAGCTATAAGATATAGTCGGCCGATCCCGGCCGTTCCGACTTATATACTGCGTGCAAAGGAAAGAAGGGTGTGTGCAAAGTTTCAACTCGATATCTTTAAAACTGAGAGACTAGTTTGCGTAGAAACAGACAGACGGACAGACAGACGGACAGACAGACGGACAGACGGACATGCTTATATCAACTCAGGAGGTGATCCTGATCAAGAATATATATACTTTATGTTGTCGGAGATGTCTCCTTCACTGCGTTGCACACTTTTGACCAAATTTATAATACCCTCTGCAAGGGTATAACAACATATTTGTAAACAATGCAAATTCATAAGGCCATTCGGTCGCTCGGCCGCATTCCCCATAAACCAACAAATTTACAATGAGAGCGACCAGTGCAGCTGCAGAAACTCACAGTGGGACTCGATTCTAGTTCGATGGAACAAATGAAAAACTTTCTTTTTTCCGTTTTTCCCCTAGGTGGTGGCATCACTGGAAATGTTACTTGAAAGCGCAGGCAGACGCCTCTTTCCATCATTATCCGAGAATAGACAGAAATATGGGATAAGTAGTGGCTGGCGATGGGCAATACTTTGAATAATCGATTTATCAACATTTTTATCTCAATAAAGCCTCTTGTTAAAACCACCAACGTTTCTACACCTTTAAGTGTCTTTAACAACTTTCCATTCGCTTCGTGATTAACTTGTGTTTAGAAAATAAAATGTTTTTAACATTATTTCGGTGCTGGTTTGTTGTTATTGTTTTTCTATTACCTCCGTTTTAATTTTTTCTCTTCGTCGTTGGGCGCTGTTGGAACGGCACGCACTCCAACGGTAATATCTCTCTCTACCTCTCTAAATATATTTTTGAGGAGTTGAACATCATTGCAGAGTTGTTGGAACGGCAAAACTTTTTGTTGGTACGCTCCTGACCTATAATTTTCTCTGTTACGGAATTAATTCGCAACTGCCGTAAAGATATGGACCTGGTTGTGGCGCTTGAATCGCAGCTCACTAGTCGCACTCGTATTAATTGAGTGGCGCCTAAGACTGGCAGCTGAGTTGGAAACGATCATGATCTTGAGCTAGAACAGCTCCGCATGCTTAATTGCTTCATCTGTTGTTATACAAAATTCTTTTGTGAAAAACGTGGGTTTCATCAATTGAACTTTTATGTACTCGAATGCTTTTTGACATTGTTCATTTAAACTCAACATTCTTTTATTCATAATCTAGTTATGTCTCTAGAATTTAAAAATTTTTACATAAAACGTCTATAGTAATTGCAAAACGCAACGAATCTTCTAGCGCCGTCTGCGTCCAATGGGACTGGGTATTTTTCTATGACATCATACTTTGTGCTGTCTGGTAAAATATTTTTGGCTGTACACTTGTGACCTAAAAAAGATACCTCGTGCCTGAAGAACGTGCAGTTTCTCACTTTTTACCCCTTTCTCAACTCTCTGATATTCGATGTTGTCTACCTACTTTATAGTTTGGCATTTTACTATTCGATACCTTTTGATGACATCGATGAAATAAATAGGTCTGTTCATAAAATAAATTTGAGATAAATAGAAAAGCTGGACTCTGCTAATATTTCTGACTTAACTATAGGGTGATTAATTTAAACTAACTTTACCAATCCTACATTCGGCCATCCTGCAATTTGATTCGCCTCCGAATGAACTCCATTTTTATACCTTTTTATACCCATATATAAAGTATATATATTCTTGATCAGGATCACCTCCTGAGTTGATATAAGCATGTCCGTCTGTCCGTCTGTCTGTCTGTCTGTCCGTCTGTCTGTTTCTACGCGAACAAGTCTCTCAGTTTTAAAGATATCGAATTGAAACTTTGCACACTTCTTTCCTTTGCACGCAGTATATAAGTCGGAACGGCCGGGATCGGAAGACTATAACCTATAGCTGCCATATAACTGATTGATCGGAAATGCCATAACTTTGGTGTTTGTAAAGTTAGGAAGTTTGAATTTTCTATGGGTTTTATATTTGGCCAATCAATCCGACCTACCAAATTTCATAAGGAGCAAATTTCATAAGCAGATTGTTTTTCGAGCCTGTTTACTACTTCGTCTTTTCTTGTAGATCGCGTTGGATATAACCAGACAAACACGGCTAAAATGTGATTGTATTTCTTCTTGGTGTCTGTAAGCGGGCCGACGTGATCAATGTGGTATTTTGTCGATTGGCGTCAACAATCCTTCTGTCTTACCTCTCTTGGAATCTATAATAAGGCACTCTACGCAACTCTTGATGAATCTCTCCACCTTCTCTTGAATATTTTTGATGTAATACGCTCTCTCAATTAGCCCTTTACTTTTCTTTGCTCCTAGGGGCCCTTCGATAAGCACTATTCTGATTATGTCTTCCTGCATGGATTCTGGAACGACTAAAAGCTCTTTCGCAACATCTTTGTAGTGTATGTTGCTTTTAACGAAACAATTAATCGTTAGTCTCGACGCTATGACGTACTTTTTTAACTGCTTTAATGTAATCATCCCGAAGAAAGATAAGAAAGCAGTACAGGCGACTGAGTGCATCTTAATAAACTGATTTCCTGCTCAGTGTTAAACGAAAAACTTGAACTCCTGTAAGAACATAGCCCATCGGGCGACTCTTGGTGGGGCATCGTCTTTTTTCATTGTCATCGCACCCCACTTCTTAACGGAATTTATAACTGCTAAAACTTCTAACTCATACGCGCTGTATTTTTTCTCGCACTGTGTAGTTTTCTCGCTTATAAATTCTACTGGGTGAAATAATTGGTCTTCTGAGTCTTTTTGCATGAGAATTCCTCCAAATCCGAATTTACTCGCACATTTGTGGACTTCAGTGATGACGCAAGGATCATATAGTTTCAAAACTGTTGCAGTGCTTAATATGCTCTTCAGATTCTCGTAGCTGACTAAGCACTGATCGTCTACCTGAATGTTCCTTCCTTCTCGCGACTTGCCTGTCTTACGAAGTATATTAAATAAAGGTTTCGCTGCCAGAGCATAACCTCTCATGAAACGACGCAAATATGATGTTAGTGTCATCCATATAGACGACAATTTTTTTGGACTGTATCATGTCTCTTAGTACGGCTCCTACATAGCGACAGAATACTGCGGGGAAGTTACTTATACAGAACGGGACTTGTGTAAATTCATATTGCCCGTTGTGAGTTACAAAGGCAGTAAAATTTCTGGACTCTGCTTCGACAGGTACGTAAAAAAATCCGTTGGCTAAGTCTAAGGTAGTAAAGACTTTTGAGCCTTGCAAGCGATCTAGCACGTCGTCGATTGATGCCATGGGAAAATTGTCTCTTTTATTTTCAAATTAAGCCTTCTGTAATCACAACACAAACGTAACAAACGAGTCATCTTTTTTCGACACTAGTACCACGGGAGATGCGTACTTTGAGCAGCTAGGAACTACCTATCCTACACCTAGCCATTCCTGAACTAGCTTTAAGATTAAAACCTTGTTCTCGTAAGATGTTCTTTTTGGTCGACGCATTCTTAAGCAAAACATTTGTAGCATTTTCTGCATTTTCTTAACTTGCTTCTGGTTATGGTAAGAATTGATTTTCTTATCTTCTTTATTTCCAGCATTTCCTCTTACCTTCTCATAGATTTATATTTGAACTTGGAGCGCCTTTACGGATTTAGCTTTATACAAGCCGGCTTTGTTTGCTTTGCTGTCGGGGACTCCTTCAATAAAGTAAGATACTAAGCTTTCTTCCTATAGCTTAATAGGTTTGCTTAATTTCATTAGACTATACAAACATTCTAAACATTTGTCCCTTTTTTCTCCCTAAGTCTTAATATTTTGTGGACATCTGCCGAACTTATTTTCTAGCTCGGACTTAAGTTAATCCCAACCTCGCACTCCTTTCAAACATTTAATGAAAACTATAGCTGCTATACTTAAAAGTTGTTTTGCGTAAATATATTTTTGAAGGTTATCCCAACCTACAGTTATCCTCAATGGTTTATGTTTGCTGATTTAATCTGAAAAATATGAAATGCTATCTTGAACATCTCTTAATGTAAAGCTCCAACTTATGATGCTAACAGCTTCATGAAAATCAGTACTGTGTGATCCACCATCGCTTACAGTTTCATCCTCGTCAACATGAACAGTATGTGACACCTCGAATTGATCCAAAAGTCTACCTTGCAATGTGCTCTTCCTACCATGCGTATTCAAGCCCAACTCATTTAGCTTTTCCCTCAGAGAAGCTTCTGTCATCGATAAAATAGCTTTCGAGTCCATGGTTACGGTTAAGATGTCGTTTACAATGCTCTGTTTAACTACAAAAAAAAAGACTTAATTTCGAATTCTACTTTAAGTGTGTATAAATCTAAACAAATGTTAAGGAAGTGGAAAGAAAATACTCAAGTTCAACTTGCAGTACTGGCCAGCACTGCGGTCTTCGTTCTCTTTGGTTAGTTGGCAGCTCTTCTGGTCAGCTTCGTCAGCACAGCTCTTGGAACTTCTTCGAGCAGTAAGTCTCTGAAAACACCTCTTCTGCTGATTCTTCTTGGGCAGAACTTCTGTAATAGTCCTTGAAGGACTTTCTCTGGTAGACCTTCTCCTTGTAGGACTTCGTCTGGTAGCGCCTCTCTGGTAGCCCTTCTCGTCGTAGGACTTCGTCTGGTAGCGCCTCTCTGGTTGCTCTTCTCATTGTAGGACTTCGTCTAGTAGCGCCTCTCTGGTGGCCCTTCTCCTTGTATGACTTCGTCTGGTAGTGTTTTGCTGGTAGCACTTTTCTGTAGCGCTTCTCTGGAAACTCTCCTTTGATAGAACTACTACTGGCCGTTTTTCTCTGGTGGCGCCACTTCGAACGTCTCTGATGCTTCTCTGTTTATACTTGTCGTTGTAGCCTCGTAATTTTAAGCGTACCTGTGTCTTTGTAAGGCACGGTTGACTACTTGCTCTTTTAAATTGGCTATCGTTCAGCAGATTTTATAGTCGGAATATTTAGCTCATGCTTCAAAAAGTATCACAGCTCGTTCGTCAATTTGGAATTCAGTCGTTCCTCTCGCTGCTATTCTCTATAGTGGTGTGGTCTTCATTCTATAGTTGTCTCCTTCTCTCCAGTGTTCATCTTATGTTGCAAAATTTTCTTCACCGTTGCGTCCACTTATACAAGTAAAGCTTCTTGGCTTGTAAATAAATCTGACGAGTGACGCTTCACGTGGCAAACACGTTTGAAAATTTATTTCACCTTAATTTTCGATGTTGCGTAAAGAAAATGTTGAAGTGGCTTTAAGCATTAATTGGCAGTTTTTTTAAATTTAGGTCTTTTATCTAAAATCAACGCTTGCGCTCTCACTTCATCGTATTTTGAATGATAACGCATAAAGGGTTCTTTAACTATTTCTGCGGTTGAGTCCCCATTAAATTTGTGGGAAACCACAAATTTGAATTTAAAACGATTTAAAAATAACTTCAAATGATAACCGAGATCGACTTCTTAACCACAACCACACTCTAGACGACTTTTCACTTTGTACCCCTTTCCCAACTCTCTGATATTCGATGAAGTCTATCTACTCGATTGTTTGGCATTTTACTATTCGATACCTTTTAATGACATAAATTAAATAAATAGGGCTATTCATTTAATAAATTTCAGATAAATACAAAAGCTGGACTCTGCTGATATTTCTGACTTAACTATAGGGTGATTAACTTAAACTAACTTTCCCAATCCTACAATAGTATCTTGAATTTTTTTAAGAATCCGTTTATCGTAGTCCCATTTTGAGCCTTGTATAAGGTTGATCCTACTATTTTTGATTTGATCATTTTAACGGCTATCTCTTCAAATGGTCCTTTTGTTAAATCGATTAATTTCAGAGCTATTCTAAGTCTTTGAAGAATTATCAGCATCTGTTAGGTCCTGATTTGATAATTCAGATTGAATAAGAACAGCGGGAATGGTAAGATTTTTTAAATCTTTTTTTTTTATTTCGCGGCTATTAGAATCTGAATCTTTTGCTTCTATTTGGTCGGCAAGTTGTGAATCTAGAGATTCCGATTCTTCAGTTTCTACTGTTAAAGGAGTGTTTAGGATAGTTGGTACCGTAAAAGTTAAATTATACCTTTCTTTTATGGTCATTAAATTCGATCGTAGACTACGATTAGATACTTGGGACAAATACATTTTTATTAATCGATCTATCGATCGATAAATAAATATTCTAACTGATTGATGATTATTGTGGTCGTTGAGATTAGTTTTTAAAAATGTTCTGTAAAAAAAACTTGTTGAATTACTTCTAAGGTTGACATGGTTACTTTATTTGAAAGTTTCTTCTCTCTTTATTCATTTGTTTTTTTGTGTAGAAAAATGTTTAATTTAATTTTTACAATTTCATTTTATCAAACATTTTTTTTCAAAAGAGTACGAGTTTAATTTTGTTTGGTTTTTATTTTGAATTCTTTTTAAACATTTTCCTGTCTATTTTTTTGTATAGCTCTACACTTCTAATCCGGACGTTAAGGAGCCTGCTTTAAAAGCTTCAAACAAATTTTTTGAAGACTTTTTGGACAGCAAAGAAATATTCGATTGAAACCAAACTTTAAGGTTTTATTAATATATATTATAACAGTCTTGTCAAATGTCATATTATGCCTGGAACAAGAATTTCGCCAAAGCGCCTCGAGAGTGCATGTGTCGTGCGGCGGGAAATATGAAGGAAGAAGAGAATTTGTTCCCGAATCCAATAAATGTTGGGTTGTTTCGATAGGACGTTTAATTTTTCCCTATCTTTCCCGCCAGTTATGAGAAATCATAGGAATAACAAGAAAGAAAAGCTAACTTCGGGCGGAGCCGAAGTTGAAATACCCTTGCAGAATATTCTGTAAATTATTGTTGAGGCCAGCCCCACCCTGTCCTCGACTTTACTTAGCACGTCCCGTTCTCAATAAAACTCGCAGGCTAAAATATATCCAATTTATTATTCAGTATATAACTGCTGGCTGTATGGCGTTACATAAAGCCGTGAGACAAAGAAATAAAGGAACCTCTTTAAAAATAATCGTAGCAGACGGTGGCTAATACTGTACTGAATAAGCATGGGCGAAGCAAGTACTTGCGTACCCGACAAGTGCGCTTAAAGCTTATGTTGAACGGTACAATTCCAGCCACTCATCTGCTGATTGGAACATAAGCCCACTAAAGTATAGCGGGCTCATTGGATCTGTCTATTGTAACAGATTTCGGCGACGACAATTATATTCTCCAAATTTATTCATATGATGCATCCTTAACACTCATAAAAAATCCCAACTTCCTAACTTTAAAAACACCAAAGTTATAGCATTTCCAATTGTTCAATTATATTGCAGCTATAGGATATAGTCGGCTGATCCTTTTGGTCAGATTGATTGGCCAAATGTAAAAGCCATAGAAAATCCCAACTTCCTAACCTTACAAACACCAAAGTTGTGGCATTTCCGATTAATCAGTTATATGGCGGCTATAGATTATAGTCGGCCGATCCTTATGAAATTTGGTAGGTCGAATTGATTGGCCAAAAACCCATAGAAAATCCCAACTTCCTAACTCTAAATACACCAAAGCTATGGCATTTCCGATCGACCTGTTATATTGCAGCTATAGGATATAGTCGGCCGATCCGAATTATTACAAAATTTTAAAATAATATAAATGTTTTTATAGATGTTGGGTAATGTTTATTTTCAATTTCCAAACACGACCTGCACGTTTAAGATTGCACAATACTATTACAAACACTACTTAGATAACAAGATTTTTCATAAAGGCTTAGTGTATTATTATAAACAAGAAAAGAAGCAAACTTCGGCAAGCCGAAGTTTATATACCCTTGCAGTTATTACAAATCGGGTACATTTCGATTACTATACCTATATTACTTAAAACAATGAAGCTATGTCGATTTTGCGCTGCATTTTGCTATCGCTTCTATGGCAGCTACAGTGACAAACTTAATTATTGGCACAGCAAGCATGTTAAGCTTTAAGTCTATTTTTCTTTTTTTTTATATGCTGATATTAAAATAAAGCAAAATATTTTTGTAGGAATTATAATATTCACAATGTTTTATTGGGATTAGATTTGTTTACAAAGTACTTTTTGATTTCCTTAAAATTGTATCGTGCTCTTTCAAACGCTATTTGACGACTCCTCGCTCATTCGTTCAGGTATCGACGGCCTTAGAAGAATCGAGTACTTTTATCGAGGAGTTCAGATGGTGAACTGATTAGGAGTTGCCATATAACATAACCCGCTACGAGTGTACCGTGCATTAAGCCCGCCTGATTCAGATGCCACATTCGGCCCTCCTGACTGTTTATTCGCCTCGAATGGACCTGACCAAGGTTTCATGTACTCGGAAACCGTAGACGTTTTAAATGGACCCTCTGAGTCGCCGATACGTTCTACTTTGCACCGCCCATGATCCTTGACTGCAACAATCTTGTAGGGCCCTAAAAACTTCCCCTTAAGCTTGAATCCGACACCATACTGTGTTCTCTTAATTGCTACCAAATCATTAAGATGATAGACTCTTTCTTGTTTCCGCATTAAATCAAACGTTTTCTTATTTTCTTCTTGTACCTTTTTGATGTTCTCTTTGGCTGTTTGGCGAAAATTCTCTCTTTCCTCATTTAGATATTTTATCGCGACTCCAGTTAAAAGCTTGAATGGCGTAATATTGGTGCTTCTTGGCTCGGTGCTATTAATAATTTGCTGAACTCGTCCCACGTATTTATACCAGGCTAATGGTTTTTCATAGCTCAACTTTGCAAGCATTGGTACGACGATCTTGTGAAGTCTTTCGACTTGGCCATTTCCGCGTGGTACACCTGTCGCAATAAGCAGATGCTGTATGTTGTGTGACTCGCAGTATTCCTTGAATGCGAAAGATGTGAAAGCAGTGCCTCTATCGGACACTATGCGGCATAGATTTCCAAAATGGACGGCTTGTTTATCCAGACAGTTTAGAACTTCGTCTACACCAGTGCTATGAGTTGGGTAGAGCCAACGTGATCGATGTGGTACGTAATGAAGGGTAAATCGCCTTTGTCAATTGAAGTTAGAAATCCCTCTTTCTTGCCCGCTTTGGCATTTACGATAATACATCTTATGCAACTCTCGACGATTCGATCTGATAAAATATGACCTTTCGACGATATCCTGTGTCTTTCTGGCAGAAAAATGCCCTTGGCTGTGCGCGCTCTGAATTATTTAATTTTTTATAGTTGAGGGTACTACGACTAGCTCACGATTTGGATCTTTCAACAAGGTTGAGGACTGCTTTTGTCCAATCATCGTTAATCTAGGCTT
This sequence comes from Drosophila kurseongensis, assembly GCA_018153305.1. NCBI lineage: Eukaryota > Metazoa > Arthropoda > Insecta > Diptera > Drosophilidae > Drosophila > Drosophila kurseongensis. Next base: position 1,567,039 of record JAECXX010000001.1, read on the forward strand.
CCTTTAAGCGATGAGAAATAGAGTCTGACAAAAAGAAACATGAGACCCGACTCAAGGCATCAGCATGTTTCATTTGAGTCCCAGAACGATGTTCGATCTTGTAGTTGAAAACCTGCAAATATAAAGCCCATGATGTCTTTCGGCTCATGTATTGGACTGGATGGAAAGCACTGTCTACTGGGTCCTTCTGCAGTAAAACTGCACCAAACCCGTACTTGGACGCGTCTGTGTGGATTTCCGTTTGTAAATTAGGATTATACAACTTTAGGACTGGTTCGCTAATAAGAGCAGTCTTTAGCTTTTCAAACGCAAATTCTTGTTTCTCTCCAAATTCATACTTGGAGTCGCCTCTCAGTAAATCCGACAAGGGCCTGGCAATGGATGCGTACCCGTTTATAAACTTTCGGAAGTAAGAAGTCAGACCTAGGAATCGCTGAATCGCTTTTTTGTCATGTGGTTTGGGAAACTCTTTCACAGCTTCAATCTTTTCCGGACCTGGGGTAATGGTTCCACTTTGAATGATGTATCCCAGGAACTGTACTTGACTGTGCAATATTTGGCACTTACTCCAGTTGATACGTAAACCGTTCCGAGAAGCAACCTGCAAGACATCTTACAACTTAGCAAGTCCTTCTTCCGAGTCTTGACTGGGTATGATTACATCGTCCATGTACACAACGACAACATTAGTGGCGATGAGCTCCCTTACAACTGCCACGATGAATCTTGTGAAAACCGCAGGTGAATTTGATATGCCAAATGGTACATAAAGGAATTCAAATTGTCCAGATTGGGTTACAAAGAGCCTGGTTCAATCGGAACGAGAGAGCCTGGTTCAATCGGAACGTGGAAGAAGCCGTTTGTTAGATCCAAAGAAGTGAATATCTTGGACCCTTCCAGCTTGTCTAGCACGGTCTCCATATGAGCCATTGGAAAATTCCGTTTTTCTTGGACACCAAAACTACCGGCGATGCGTACTCTGAGGTACTTGGTTGGATGATTTTCTCTGCAAGCCAATCTTCAACTTGATCGTCAATGTTTTCTGATCACAGACAGGTAAACGACGTGGATGCTGGTAGACAGGTATCTCATCCTTCAAAATGATTTTCATTTGTACCAGAGCACTTGCGTTGCGCTCGGGATACCCTTCAATCAAACTTTTGACCGCAGACTGCTGTGATTGATTCAAATGAGATAAATCAATGTGATCGGAAACTGCTGCCTGTTCTGCACACATACCCTTAAAATCTTGCAGAAACTCGGACCCGAAATTGATATGTTTATCTTCGTTACTATTTGATTCATTATAAAACTCGCATAAACTTAATGCCTTCTTTTGTAACTTTCTTGTCCACAATATCCAGGATAGTTCTGCCCAAAATTGCGTCAAAGCCCATGTCCTCATCTGGAACCACGTGAAATTCCACCTTCATGTGCATGTTGTCCACTTCAACAGGTATGACAATGCTCCCAAAAGTTAGAACTTTACTCTCGCCTATTCCCAGCAAACACTTTTCTTTTCCGGTGAGAGGTTCGTTTCCTAGTTTGAGGCAAATGTTCCTGCGCATAAGGCATAAATCAGCGCCTGTGTCGACGAGTCCTTTGAATTGGGCGTTGGAAGATTTGATAATTTTTAGTTCGAGGCCACAAGCCGTAAACTCGCTTTTTGGCTTAGTAGCTGCGTTCTCCACGTGAACGGCGTTAGCATTGTTCTCCTGTTTCACCTCAACCTCGATTTTGAACTGCGCAGCGCGATGACCTGGCTGTCCGCACCGATAACAATTATTGTTATCCTTATTCTTCCAATCTTTCTTTAAATGGGACGGATCCCCGCACTTAAAGCATTTACGTACAATACAGACTCTGGTTTTGAGTCGAAGCTTTTGGATCCATCTGCCTCAACTAAACGCGCTTCATTCTTGTAAGGCATCTTGTATGAACCACGGACCTTCTTGTATACTTCGATCTGCTCTTTCAAATCCCTTATGGTTTTCGCCTGATACGCCTTAGCATCTGGAACTCCCTTTAAACTCTCTTCGTTTAGTTTAACTGGCTTGGCTATTTCCATCAAAGCACACAAATATTCCTGAAGTGTCTCTCCTTTTCTCTGCGCACGTTGACCTAGCTTGCGATGGACCTCAGCAGATGAAATTTTAATTGCAAATTCGCCACGCAATGCTGCCCTTAGAGAATCCCAGTTGCGAATATTAACCTGGCTGCAAATGAACGATTTTGCAGCCCCACTGAGCAACTGCTTAAAATAAATTAAAAGTTGAAGATGGCTCCACTGCACAGTCAACACACATTCCTCCAACTCCTGAATCCACTGATCTATATCTGGACTACCTATACCTGCAAAATTTGAAACACTGCCTTCTATATCTTTAAGTGCAACAACGCCTTATAGGCACTGCCTGCACTGGACAATCGAGAGCGGTAGCTACAGATTCGACTCCATCCGAATCGTTGTTATCATCGTCGTCCTGAATACCGAAGTGAGCCAGGAGTCTGTCCTGTAAATCGCGCTTTCTACCGGCTGTCGATGCAAATCCTCGCATCGCACTAACATTATCTCTTCGAGTTGCATTTTGAGATGCTTACAAAGATATTAGCTTAACAATAACAAAATTTAAGTAAAGCAATAAAAGATATGAATAACTTCAGAAATGACAAATTTTGGTTTTATACATACAGTCTACTTGTGAGCGACTTTCAATTTCATTGGGTCAGTTTTCTGATTAGCACCCATTTCGATACACTGCTTATCGAAACTGCTTGCCTGCCAATTGGATTTTCTTCTGGACTATTCAACTTGAAAATCCTGCCCTTGCTTGTCCGCTGACGTCGTTGCCTTCCACCGAGATCTGCTACTCCAGACTCTGCTGCTCTGCTTGAAAATCCTGCCCTTGCTTGACCACTGACGTCGTTGCCTTCCACCAAGATCTGCTACTCCAGACTCTGCTGCTCTGCTGCCCGCTTCACGCTCCTGACTTGCTCCGCTCGCCTCTGACTATCGCTGCTCCCAACGCCTTCCACAGATCAGCCTCTGCAAGTTACCAGTTCACCGTGACTGGCCGGATCTCAGACCGACGCACTGGGGAACTATGATGCACTACCTTCTGGCCTGCAGTCGCCATTTTTCCGTGCGCCTTTTTTACACACACATCTGCCAAATCTTTTCGTCGTCGTCTTTTTTGCACACACTGCCAAATTAACTGCGCAGTTCTCATTTCATCACACTTGAAATTAGACAATCATTGTAGTAGGGGTTTGTAAAACGCACTTCTGCGATTCAAATCCCACATTTTTAGATAGAATCATTAATTTTTTGTTAAATACAAGTGACTTCATTAATTTATCTCTTATAAATAATTTATTAAAAATAAAAACCAAACAATGGACCAAATTTCCCTAAACAAAATTATTGGCACACTTGGGTTTTAATTAATTATTTTGTTAAGACTTTATCGATTTGGCCACTTTTTTTTAAATTATCACGTTTGCCTATATAATCTTAATTGTATAATGATTAATTTTATAACTAAAATTGTTTTAGTGCCTTAAAATAAAGGAAAAGTTGTTTGACTTTCAAGGTAAAAATAAATTCAACCGCATGTGTCCAAAAATTAAAATTTAATTAGCACGATCAAGGCAAATCGAATGTCAAGATTGGGGAAAAGATGCCCAGAAGCAATTTTTACCATTCGGAGCCCTTAGTTGCAAAATGCATGGCACACTGGCCGATTCATGGCTTTGAGTGGCCAGGAATGAATAAGGATCGAATGAAACGATATTGTCAACAAGACCATTGTTTGATTTTTTATTTTTAATAAATTATTTATAAGAGATAAATTAATGAAGTCACTTGTACTTAACAAAAAATTAATGATTCTATCTAAAAATATTTTGTTTTATTTTAATATCAGCATATTAGAAGAATAAAAATAGCCTTAAAGTTTAACATGCTTGCTGTGCCAATAATTAAGTTTGCCACTGTATATGATATTGTTGTTGATATTGCGGTAGACGACAGACAGATTGTGCGATACGCCACGATCCACCCATTTGCTTCTGCAGGGCAGATTAAAAGAGTATTAATCAGGCGATTAGTCTTCAAACACTTCGAAGACGTCTGAGAGATAATAACTTATTTGCAAACAGTCCAAGAAAGGTACCCCTTTTGACACAGAAGCACACAGTTGCAACAATGGAGTTTGCGAAAGTGCATAGAGACTGGCCCTTTAACAAATGGCGCAATACACTTTGGACTGATGAGAGCAAAAATTATTCTGTTTGGTGGTACTGGTTCTACAGAGTATGTTCGACGTCCACCTAACCAGGAATTTCGCCCAAAGAAGACCGTTAAACACGGTGGCCTGAGCATCATGATTTGGGCATGTTTTTCTTATGCTGGGGTTGGTCCGATACATACTATAGATGGCATCATGGACAAAAATGTTTACGTTGATATTTTGCAAAACACTATGCTACCTTATGCCAGTTGGAAAATGCCCTTAAAGTATACGTTCCAGGGGGACAATGATCCGAAACACACAAGTAAGCACGCGAAGGCTTGGTTTGCATCACAAGAGATCGACGTAATGACATTGCCAGCTCAGTCCCCGGACTTTAACCCTATTGAAAACTTGTGGGGGATGTTAAGACAGCTGTATCTATTGTAAAACCAATAAACAAAACTCAGCTGTGGATGGTGGTTCAGCAAGTTTGGCATGACATTCCTGTAAAGCGGTGCCAAGACCTTATCGATTCCAAGCCACGTCGTTGCTCCTCCGTGTTGCATAATAACGGATATTCAACTAAATATTAGATGCTAGATAATAAAAGATTATTTTTGGAGATATTTTGGAGTTTTTAGTTAAGTTTCTTAATTTTTAGTAGTCACTATTATTTTCATGAGCGTCCAAATTTTGTGATTTTTATGTTTATAAGCCCTGAAGTGCAAACTATAATAATTTAAAGTAACAAAATCAGCTAAACTGATAAAATTAAGTTTGTAAATTGTTATTTTGAAAACATCGTAGAAATAAATTGTGATTATCAATCGAGTTTCCTGCCTAACGTGGTGAGCTTAAGTTCACTACTATTTTCATGATCACAGCTGTATATAATAGCCTTACAGGTACAACTGATGTAGACTCACACCTGTGAGGCATGCAGTCCACCAAAACTTGACAACTCTTGAGGGTAATCTGGCCCCATGGACAAATTGCCATAAGCTGCGGCTAAGAAGTCGGGGACTTTTTTGATACTCTTACTCGGTCGTCTACATTCGTAATTGGTTCTAGATTTAAAGAAAATAATTTAATACGAATCGCATAAAATTTGGACTATTAATTACTGAAATCTGTGTTTATTTCCTAAACAAAAAGCACCATAAGTAACGATTTGGCATTTATTCAATTCAGTGTGCTCATTTCAGATGGGCCTGAATTCAAGATCCACATTTCAGATGGGACTGAATTCAAGGTCCACATTTTAGATTTCTCTCAATTTAATTCCACACGGGGGTAAAATTGTAATTTCTCAAGCGATTTATTCTAATATTAGACTAGGCGAAATTACAATTTTTTGTAAACAAGGCATATTTGTATTACATTTTAACAAAATATTTCAATAATACAAATTAAGTAAGGATATATTAAAAACATAAATATAATTAAATGTTTGTACCATAAGTTTTACATAAAAAAACTTTATTTAATTTTTATTTATCAACTAGTACAACTGTTTTAAGACTCAAACTGAACTCACTTGCTAACTCCTACTTCTTCTACGATCAAACCTCGGTTCTGAGCTTTGGAGCTTTTTTAATGAATGATTTTATTGTTGGCTTTCAGATTTGTACTTTGGACCGAGACAGTTCTTTGTTCTGTTCTTGTTTATGACTTGGGTCCCGAAATCTGAGTATCCTGAACTGTGGGAACGTGCCGATAAGCTGAACAGCGGATCGTTTTAATTGTTTAGTCTATGGTCTGGAGTTATAATAACATTGGAATTTTCCGTTAGCGGCGTGTTGACAATTAGATATGGATTTCAATTTCTTGAGAGTGTCTTTATGCCCTGCAGTACCGTTCATCACCTTTTAATCGCTTTTTCATCACCAAAAATTTATCACTGCTGATTAATCGGCGATGAAACTTCATACAAATTAGTGATGAATTTAACATTGGCATGTCCTAGGAGTTAATCAGTGAAAAATTCATCACTCTTTAATCAGTAATTCATCACTCTTTCTTCAGTTTTTCATCACTCTTTAATCAGTAATTCATCACTGAAAATCATCAGTGAAAAATTCATCACTCTTTAATCAATAATTCATCACTCTTTTTTCAGTTTTTCATCACTCTTTAATCAGTAATTCATCACTCTTTGAACAGCGTTTACTGATGAACATGCGATGAACGAGTGATTAAAATGCGATGAAATAGTGATTAACGAGTGATGAATTACTTATTAAAGAGTGATGAATTAATCAGTACGATCGGGGACTGAGAGTTTCGGCTCTGCCTGCGTCGCACTCGGCTCTGGCGACTTTGCCTTTGGCTCTGCCGGCGTCGCAGTCCGCTGCTGATTAAACAGTGATGAATTTTTGTAGTGATGAATTTCGGAACTGCAGGGTGTTAAGTGTGTGTGTGTGTGTGGGTGTGTAGACATGTACATAAGGGTTCGTGGTGTTATGGATATGTCACTCCCCCTACCTTTGAATTTGGCCTGACCTCAGGACGATAAATTTGGATATAATGAAATGTTTTCTTTTATGTTTATAGTAGGTTGATCGTTTACATTTTCTAAGTTTTCGGTGTTTCTTCTTTTGGTTTTACATATTTTACAATTAATTTTCTTGGTATATTTTTGAACTTATAGAATAGATACAATAAAATGCTAATAATTGTAATTACAAATGTGGTTGAAGTTATAATTTGGAATACATTATTATATTTTGTGTGTGTTTCTATAATTTCTTTTGTTTGAATATATGACAGCGGTTCTAATTTAATTACATTGGTGTTTACATAAATGCTTTGTGTATATGTATTCTAACATAGTATTTGAAAGTATGAATTCATCTAGTTGTACTGAACAATTAAGAATTTTAATAAAATTATTACCAAAGTTAGAAATTTCATTATTAATACAGTTTTGATTTAAAAGTGTTTTAGGGATTTCCACGTCAATCAAATATTTGGTTCAACGTAATTAATTTGAAAATTTTTATGTGTTTTAGTATATTTGCAACTTGTGGATTCTTGTTTTATTATACCATTTATACATTCGTCAAATACTACTTTTACTGTTTCTTTATTAAATACTTTTTCTTCGTGAAGGTAATATTTTTCAAATATGTTTTCTGTCAGAATGGTATTATTATCATTTGGATATGGAATTATCTAAAACAAGAAAGGAAAGCTAACTTCGGGCGGAGCCGAAGTTGAAATACCCTTGCAGAATATTCTGTAAATTATATTCTCCAAAATTATTCATATGATGCATTCTTAACACTCATAAAAAATCCCAACTTCCTAACTTAACAAACACCAAAGTTATTGCATTTCCGATCAATCAGTAATATGGCGGCTATAGGATATAGTCGGCCGATCCTTATGAAATTTGGTAGGTCAGATTGATTGGCCAAATATAAAACCCATAGAAAATCCCAACTTCCTAACTTTACAACCACCAAAGTTATGGCATTTCCGATCAATCAGTTATATTGCAGCTATAGGATATATTCGGCCGATCCTTATGAAATTTAGTAGGTCGGATTGATTGGCCAAAAATAAAACCCATAGAAAATCCCAACTTCCTAACTTTAAAAACACCAAAGTTATGGCATTTCCGATCAATCAGTTATATGGCGGCTATAGGATATAGTCGTCCGATCCTTATGAAATTCGGTAGGACGGATTAATTGGCCAAAAATAAAACTCATAGAAAATCCCAACTTCCTAACTTTAAAAACACCAACGTTATGGCTTTTCCGATCGTTCAGTTATATGGCAGCTATATGATATAGTCGCCCGATCCGGCTCGTTCCGACTTATATACTACCTGCAATAGAAAGACAACTTTTGGGAAAGTTTTAAGCAGATAGCTTTAAAACTGAGGGACTAGTTTGCGTAGAAACGGACGGACGGACGGACAGACGGACGGACAGACGGACAGACGGACGGACAGACGGACATGGCTAGATCGACTCTCCTGGTGATGCTGATCAAGAATATATATACTTTATAGGGTCGGAAATGTCTCCTTCACTGCGTTGCAAACTTTTGACTGAAATTAAAATACCCTCTGCAAGGGTATAAAAATGGTGCTTTAATGATATCTGTAGGAATGTGGGAAATTATTAAAATTTCATTTGTGTCTGTTTTAAGCCAAGTGGAAGTTTAAATTTTCAACAATTTCTCAGAACTTATTTTCGTTAAATCATCATATTTTAATAATTTCGGGTTAAATATACCAAGTCGTGTCAACTGCATTCCTAGCTCAATATCTTCTATATATTCTGTAAAGTGTTGTAAATTAAATATTACGACTCTAGCTTGTTCTTCTCTTTCATCATCTTCTTTTAACTTATTAATTACTTCGATACCATTATTTATTACATCAATAATCATGTTTAAATCTGTATTTTGTATACTATTCTCTGATAAGTTATCTATTTTTATACCCTTGCAGAGGGTATTATAATTTCAGTCAAAAGTTTGCAACGCAGTGAAGGAGACATTTCCGACCCTATAAAGTATATATATTCTTGATCAGCATCACCAGGAGAGTCGATCTAGCCATGTCCGTCTGTCCGTCTGTCCGTCCGTCTGTCCGTCCGTCCGTTTCTACGCAAACAAGTCTCTCAGTTTTAAAGCTATCGAATTAAAACTTTGCACACACCCTTCTTTCCTTTGCACGTAGTATATAAGTCGGAACGGCCGGGATCGGCCGACTATATCCTATAGCTGCCATATAACTGATTGATCGGAAATGCCATAACTTTCGTGTTTGTAAAGTTAGGAAGTTGGGATTTTCTATGGGTTTTATATTTGGCCAATCAATCCGACCTACCAAATTTCATAAGAATCGGACGACTAGATCCTATAGCCGCTATATAACTGATTAATCGGAAATGCCATAACTTTGGTGTTTGTTAAGTTAGGAAGTTGGGATTTTCTATGGGTTTTATTTTTGGCCAATCAATCCGACCTACCAAATTTCATAAGGATCGGCCAACTATATCCTATAGCTGCCATATAACTGAACGATTGGAAATGCCGTGACTTTGATGTTTGTAAAGTTAGGAAGTTGGGATTTTTTTATGAGTATTAAGAATGCATCATATGAATAATTTTGGAGAATATAATTTACAGAGTATTCTGCAAGGGTATATCAACTTCGGCTCCGCCCGAAGTTAGCTTTCCTTTCTTGTTTGTTCTAACTCTTCCCTGTCATCTTGATCTAATGTTCCAAACAAATATTTGTAAGTTTTTCCAATAATGTTAAATAATCCACGTTTATTACGTTTGGCCAATTTAATGCCATTTATTTCTCTTTTGAGTTTCTCAGCTAAATAACGAATTTGTATAATGTAATAAAATTCGTTGGCTTCCTTTATAAGACTTTCAAATAATTGTTCCGTTTTTGTTTCGTTTATGCATAAATAATAATATTCGAAATTTGTTGGAATATCAATAGATCCGGTTTTGAATACAAGGTATCCGTTTTTGCGATGTTAAAAATTTCACATTCGTTTATAATATTTTGTATTAGTTTCTGATAGTCTGGGAAATAATATTCTTCTTTAAACCAATTAACAGTTTTCTCGATTCCTGGATGTAGCAATTCCTTGTGTTTCTTTAGTATTTTTCTTTGAAGTCTGCATGCGTGAGGATGTCTTCTAGTCTTTTGGTACATCTCACTACTTTTGTTAAATGATTCGGACTTATTTTTTCTAAATAGGCTTGTTGGAATATAAGAAAATCTGAGTCATCATGAAAGTATACATTTAATTTAATTTTCCATCTTCGTAGTTTCATATTTGGTTCTTTGATATTATTTAGCCAAACTAACGGTTTATGATCACTTAAGATCTCAAAAGGTCTGCCGTAAAGATATGATCGGAAATATTTCGTAGCCCATTGCTAAAAGTTCTTTTTCTATTGTTGAATAATTAATTTCATGTTCATTTAATGTCCGGCTAGCTAGCATATTGGTTTATGATTTTGTGATAGGATTGCTCCTATAGCTATGTTGCTAGCATCTGTGGTTAAAGAGAATGTTTTATCAAAGTTAGGATAAACTAATAAAGGGTCGGAAGTAATTAAGACTTTCATTTTCAAATGCATCAATGTATGATCTTTCTTTAATGTTTATCGTGGCACCTTTTTTTCAATTTCATGGCCATAGGTTTAACTATATTTGCAAAGCTTGGTATAAATTTCCTATAGAATCCACATAGTCCTAAAAATGAATTTTTTTCTTTTGGGGTTTTTGGTATAGGGAAAATTATAATGGCACTAATCTTTTTGGGATTTGGTTTTATGCCTGTTGTAGTAACTACATGACCTAGAAATTCTGTTTCCTTTTTCATAAATTCAAATTTATCTACTTGTAACCTTAAGTTCGCGTCGCGTAGCTTTCCAAATACTTTTCTCAATGATAAAATATGTTCTTCCAATGAAGTGGAAAAAAATATTATATCATCTAAGTAAACTAAACAATCTTTATAAATTAATTCTTCTAGTAGATTGTTCATACATCCCCTTAGCAGGGGCGGGTTTAAGTCCGAAAGGCATACGTGTGTATTCGTAATGACCATTCTTTGTAGAAAATGCTGTTTTGGCGATTGATTTAGGGTCCATTTGAATTTGATGGAATCCTTTAGATAAATCAATTTTCGTGAAATATTGACATCTTCCCAGTTTATCTAATATTTCATACATTCTGGGTATTGGGAATTTGTCATTGATGGTTATTTCATTTAAACTTCTGTAGTCTATTACTACCCTGAACTTTGGTTTTCCCGAAGCGTCAGCTTTTTTGGGAACCATCCAGATAGGTAAACAGTAAGGAGATTTCGATTTACGAATTATTCCCTGTTCTGTCATTTCATTCATTTGTTTGTTGACTTCCTCATCAAATGATTGAAGGTACTTATAAGGTTTCTTATAAATAGGGTCCTCATGTTTGGTTTGAATAGAATGCTTGATAGTACTTGTGAAAGTCAAATTTTCGCCTTCTTTGTACTGAATATCTTTGTATTCAAATAAAACCCTTTTCAAGCATTCTTTTTCTTCTTCGTTTAAATGTTCTAGTCTGAATTCGTGGCATTCACGAATTTCATTTTCAACAGCGAGGGTGGATTGAGGCATTTTATTGCGGTCTCATCCTCTTCAATCTTTTTCTTTGGTGATTTGGGATTAAGGCTTTTTACGGCGGTCTTATCCTTTTCACCTTTTTTCTCTGATGATATAGGATTAAGGCATTTTACTGCGGTCTTATCCTTTTTATCATCATCACCATACATAATTGTAAGTTTATCTTCACATAAAGTTACCGTTCCATCCTCGAAATTAATCTTAGCTTTGCAACTTTTAAGATAATCTCTTCCCATTAGAACATCATAATTGTCTGAAAATTTATGTAAATAAAATTTTTGTTCTATTGAGCAAATTTTACTTGGTCTTATCATTACGCTTTTATTTAATTCTATCGATCCGTTTATAGTATAAACTTTTAAATTTTCATCATTGACTTCGAAGTTCCCAAAATGTTCTTTCATTATATTAATAGATGAACCCGTGTCAACCATGGCTTTTAGAAGTTTACCTTTAATTATTACTCTGATATATGGGTAGCTCCGAGGCTATTTGCTGAACATTTACGTCCATCCTATTCTGTGTTCTCTCACTTTCTCTTTGTCTTTTTACAGGAGCATTTGGGCAATTATTTGATGTTGACGCTTGGTAATTTAATGGATTTTGAGCTCTGCCTTGGGCTAGAGAATTTCTAAATTCTTGATAATAGCGATTTTGATTCGCTGAGGAACTGTTGATTTATTTAAATTTGGATTTGGATTTGAATACGAATTTTAATTTGAATGACAATTTGATGATAATAATTTTGGGGGGTATTTCCCGAATTCCTGCGATTATCGTAACGCACCTATCTATAGTTCTCAAAAGGATCCGCATCCCAGTGTCCTTATACCATTGCTGTTTTTTTAAATTGTTAATTGTGGAAATATCTCTTTCTGATAAAGCATTATACAATCTATCAGGAAAGTTTTTTTATATGCACTTCGTAATGGTTTTGTTTAATGATGCTGTATAAATAGTTTTATCTGTTTGATCTATTTCTAAATCTAACTTATTTATAATAGTTGCTGATTTCTTCTTAGTTCATCTACGAACTTACTGATGCTTCCTTTATAATTCGTCCGGTAGATGAGTGCTATGAGGTCTTCGTATGGCCTGTGGTCCTTGAACGCTCTGATTAGGGCTGCTTTTGTAGATGGCCAATTCATAGTTTTTTCTTCTGATATTACGACTTTAGCGCCGTCTACGATGGTCCTTTCGATGGCTCCATAGATGATGTGTATTTGCCGGGCATCTTGGGTCGGGTATAATTGTAACAGGTATTCGACACGCCCAATGTAACCAACTAGGTCAGCGGGATTGCCATCAAAGTAGGGCAATTCTTTTATTTGACCAATTAATTGATTCAAATGGAGCTCCGATAATTGGATTGGGGTTGCCATTTTTGGTTTTGTCAAAGTTTCAATATTTCACTTTTAAATTATTTAAATTTTAGTGATATTGACCGAATTGGATTTTCCACTGGTTTACGCGACGATTTTCACGTAGAGTCTTTTGCGGATTTCGCTTGTGTCCTTAAACGGTTTCTGATTTATTAGCACTAGCCAGGATATACTAGTTGTGTAGTATATTCCCTAAGACCAGTTTAAACCGACGTTTAACTTTTCCACTAGAAATCCTAACGACTGCGCCAATTAAATGTTTGTACCATAAGTTTTAAAAAAAAACTTTATTTAATTTTTATTTATCAACTAGTACAATGGTTATTTTGAAGAACACCGTAATAACTGTTTTAAGACTCAAACTGAACTCACTTGCTAACTCTTACTTCTTCTACGATCAAACCTCGGTTCTGAGCTTTGGAGCTTTTTTAATGAATGATTTTATTGTTTATGGAGTGGCTTTCAGATTTGTACTTTGGACCGAGACAGTTCTTTGTTCTGTTCTTGTTTATGACTTGGGTCCCGAAATCTGAGTATCCTGAACTGTGGGAACGTTCCGATAAGCTGAACAGCGGCTCGTTTTAATTGTTTAGTCTATGGTCTGGAGTTACAATAACATTGAAATTTTCCGTTAGCGGCGTGTTGACAATTAGATATGGATTCCAATTTCGTGAGGGTGTCTTAATGTTAAGTGTGTGTGTGTGTGTGGGTGTGTAGACATGTACATAGGGGTTTGTGGTGTTATGGATATGTCACTATATATAAACTTATTGGCCATAGATGCTAGAGAAAAACATGCTAACAAATTAGAGAAGACTCAACTTTGTTATCGATATAACATTAAGATTATAGACCTCAAGTCGTTTGTAGAAACCATCATGCAGGGCGTGCAAAAAGGCTGTTGGGTGAATATCCTTACCAAAGTTCTTCTTAGCCTTAGCTTTGATCTATGTTGAGGAGATCTGGCGGTTGACATTATCCTTTCATTCGATCCTTATTCATTCCTGGCCACTCAAAGCCATGACTCGGCCAGTTTGCCATGCATTTTGCAACGGCGTGGGTTCTTTACAATGCTGCTAAGGGCTCCGAATGGTAAAAATGGCTTCTGGGCATCTTTTCCCCAATCTTGACATTCGATTTGCCTTGATCCTACCAATTAAATTTTAATTTTTGGACACATGCGGTTTAATTTATTTTCCTTGGAAAGTCAAACAACTTTTCCTTTATTTTAAGGCACTAAAACAATTTTAGTCATAAAATTAATCTTTATACAATTAAGATTATGTAGGCAAACGTGAGAATTAAAAAAAAAATGGCCAAATCGATAAATTGTTAATTAAAACCCAAGTGTGCCAATAATTTTGTTTGTTTGATTTTTTATTTTTAATAAATTATTTATAAGAGATAAATTAATGAAGTCACTTGTATTTAACAAAAAATTAATGATTCTATCTAAAAATATTTTGTTTTATTTTAATATCAGCATATTAGAAGAATAAAAATAGCCTTAAAGTTTAACATGCTTGCTGTGCCAATAATTAAGTTTGCCACTGTATATGATATTGTTGTTGATATTGCGGTAGACGACAGACAGATTGTGCGATACGCCACGATCCACCCATTTGCTTCTGCAGGGCAGATTAAGTATTAATCAGGCGATTAGTCTTCAAACACTTCGAAGACGTCTGAGAGATAATAACTTATTTGCAAACAGTCCAAGAAAGGTACCCCTTTTGACACAGAAGCACACAGTTGCAACAATGGAGTTTGCGAAAGTGCATAGAGACTGGCCCTTTAACAAATGAGATGAGAGCAAAAATTATTCTGTTTGGTGGTACTGGTTCTACAGAGTATGTTCGACGTCCACCTGACCAGGAATTTCGCCCAAAGTTCACAAAGAAGACCGTTAAACACGGTGGCCTGAGCATCTTGATTTGGGCATGTTTTTCTTATGCTGGGGTTGGTCCGATACATACTATAGATGGCATCATGGACAAAAATGTTTACGTTGATATTTTGCAAAACACTATGCTACCTTATGCCAGTTGGAAAATGCCCTTAAAGTATACGTTCCAGGGGGACAATGATCCGAAACACACAAGTAAGCACGCGAAGGCTTGGTTTGCATCACAAGAGATCGACGTAATGACATTGCCAGCTCAGTCCCCGGACTTTAACCCTATTGAAAACTTGTGGGGGGATGTTAAGACAGCTGTATCTATTGTAAAACCAATAAAAAAAACTCAGCTGTGGATGGTGGTTCAGCATCTAACATCGTCTTTGACTTCCAAAGTGAACGGTCGTGTTTTTTTTTTCTGCGCTCCGATTTTGTATTTTTGTTACGTTTATTTCCATCGGTGGGTTTTATCAACACAATTTTCATTTTCTTACAGTTAATTCAAACATACATTTAAATTCAGTTCGCTTCGCGAGTGAACTATAAGTCTTTGTGCACTTTCGTAATAACACTAAAAAATTGTTTTAATTTCGTAATTCTGTTCTGAATTTTCTTTTCTTGTAACCCCGCCGTTTCTCTTTTGTGCGTTGACCGTCGTAAGTCGTAGTGCCGTTTTTAGTGTTGCTTTTGCATGCACTTTAACTAATTTACGCTCCCGCTCTCTCGCTCTCTTTGCTTTGAAAGTTCTAAGCGTGCAGTTTCTGCGCTCTTGCGGTACTTATAACTGCTCGCTTATAAAATATCAATTCGTTTTCTTGGTACAGTGGTTCCAATAGACAAAAAGAATAATAATAATTTAGTCTGCTTCTGCAAAAAATGAAGCCTCGTAATCAGGGCTGACCAGTCTAATATGACTTGCTGGCTGTGGTGCACACCTTTCAAAGGGGCCCAATTTGCAATTTTGTTGTGACGCTTGTGTTGAGGTTGCGAACGAGATGAAATCGTTCATGCACCAAACTAAAGGCAGCCTGATGGGGCTGATTAGCTGTTTCGGAGTTGCTAGAGATAGTTTTCGCCGAGCTGATGATCTCCTCTCTGCGCTGGATTCGCAGTTTAATAGTCGTAAGCTATTTGAAGAGTCCCCTAAGCGCAAAAAGGCCGCTGGTGGTAAGGAGCAAAAGGGGAACACCCCGCAACCGAAATCAAAAGAACAACAGAGCATTCCGGCGGATCAGCAGCTGATTTCAGCAAACCCTCAAATGTTGCTAAGATCAGCAGCTAAAAAAGATTCGGTATCCAAACAATCCGTAACAGAATGCATGCAACCAGGGACTTCTATGAATTCCGATTTGTCCGTAGTGGATTCACAATTAGCGGATCCACCTATCTCTCAGAATGTAGCATCACCACCACAAGGGACTACTGAGTCCGGACAACCGGCTCAAGTTGGTTTTGCAGAAACAATGTCTGCTCCACCAAAATCCCTTTCAGTGGTTCCACTAAAGAAACACCCCGCAACCGAAATCAAAAGAACAACAGAGCATTCCGGCTGATCAGCAGATAACTTTCAAGATAACTGTCCCTAACGAGCTTTTTGAAGCCATATGCTCGGGCGACTTTTGGCCGGATAATATGGTTGTAAAAGAGTTCGAGGCTAAGATAAAGAAGAAGGGGCCCGTGTACCAGTGTACCAATTTCAAAAAACTAACTTCTAACCTCCTTCTTTCCTATCAGAATGCAAGAGGTTTGCGTAGCAAGCTCACTAAATTGTATTCCGATAGCCTTTCCTTTGCATCTCATATTATTGTGTTTACAGAAACCTGGTTAAAGCCGGAGATCTTTTGCTCCGAAGTTTTTCCAGGTAAGTACACAATATATAGGTATGACCGTCCCTCTAGACGGGGAGGTAGAGTCTTAATTGGAGTTGATTCAAACCTCCCGTCAGAGGAGTTATTTTTTGAGGAATTCAATACCATTGAATTTATTTGTGTTAAGTTATTGATTCCTGGTAGCTCTATATACATAACTTGCTCATATATTCCGCCGTTGTCTGAACTTCCTGATTATTTAAATCACCTATCCGTTATTAAGTCCGTTGCAAATAAGCTTTCCGATAGGGATCAGTTGATAGTTCTAGGTGATTTTAATATACCTGGAGTTACTTGGTCCACTGAGGATGGATCGAATGTCTTACTATCTATAGCACAGCATGATTTTATTGATGGCCTGCTTGACATATCTCTATCTCAAGTAAACCATGTTCGAAATTCATTAGGTCGCCTACTTGATTTGTGTTTTGTATCAAATCCTGAATGTGTGTTTCTGTCCAGAGTAGCACCACTCACGCAACCTGAAGATCCATATCACCCAACAATCGAACTTTCATTTGATACGGGTAGAGTTATAGAAGAAAAATCAGAAAAATCCAAACGAATACATTGTTTTCGCAAGGCAGACTTTCTGATACTAAATAATTTTATTTCTGGCTTTAATTGGAATGATCTTTACTTATGCAATAATATGTACGATGCAGATAATGTTTTTTACACTGCAATAAACTAATTTTGTAATTCCTGTGTTCCGTGGTACTATCCGTCAATTTCCAATAAATCACCTTGGCTTAGCAAAGAGTTGACACACTTAAGAAATGTAAAGTCCAGACTTTTTAGAAAATTTAAAAGTACCGGTTCTCAATCTGTTTTTACTAGATATTGAAGTGCTCGGTCAAAATTTACCTTGCTTAATGCTCAGTGTTATAATAGTTACTTAAACCGTTGTAAGGTCCAGTTCTCTCAGGACCCGAAACAGTTTTATAACTTCGTTAACACCAAGTTTAAATCCAATTCTTATCCTTCCTCGCTGTCGTTCGAAAACATGACGGCAACCACAGATCAGGCAATAGCCGATTTATTTGCTCAATTTTTTCAAACGACCTACTCTACTTTAGATTATTTATCAGAGCCTTATTCTTACACCATATCCAAGTCAAACCTCATATTCAGTCCCACTTTAACAGAAAGCTCTCTTCTTTTGGATCTTCTTCGTATTAAGCCTGTTTATTCGCCAGGGCCCGATGGTATTCCAGGGTGCGTGCTTAGGTATTGCGCTAAGGCCCTGTGCGAACCTCTTCACAAGTTGTTTACCTTATCTCTAGAAACTTCCCAATTCCGAAATATTTGGAAGGAATCATTTGTTATTCCTCTTTTCAAAAAAGGTAACAAGTTAGAAGCCAGTAACTATAGAGGTATTTCTAAGTTGTCAGCTATTCCTAAGCTTTTTGAAAAAATCATTACTCCTCATCTGCAGCACTTTTGTAGATCAATCATTTCTCCGTGTCAACACGGATTTATTAAACTTAGATCAACAATCAAAAACCTTCTAGAGCTAACTACATTTGTGATAAAGGGCTTCAATAGTAGTTTTCAAATAGACGTCATTTACACTGACTTTAGTAAAGCAATTGACTCTGTAAATCACTTACTTCTTGTTCAAAAACTTGACTTGATAGGTTTTCCAGTCGATCTACTTAAATGGATCTTAAGTTATCTGAATGGCAGGTCACAAAGGGTCCTTTTTAAAAATTCAATTTCTAAAATTCTCCGTGTCCCACAAGGGAGCCATTTGGGTCCGTTACTTTTTAAATTATTTATTAACGATCTTCCACTTACTTATGTACGCAGATGATGTTAAGTTGTGCCTGCAGTATAAGGACATTTCCTGCCATTTAGACTTGCAATCCGATCTAGATAATTTTCAAAACTGGTGCCGAGATAATTTACTAAATCTAAACGCATCCAAGTGCAAGCTGATGACTTTTTATCGGGTCAATCCGATTTACGCGACTTACACATTAAGTGGCAGCTCTTTGGATATAATAACTCTTGTAAACGATCTTGGCGTTCTCTTGGACCCTAAACTTAAATTTTCAAGCCACATTTCGTCCATGGTTAATAAAGCCAGAGGAGTGCTTGGATTTATTAAAAGGTGGTCAAAAGAATTCGATGATCCTTATTTGACTAAAACTTTATTTATTTCGCTAGTCCGTCCGATTCTGGAGTATGGGTCTCCCGTCTGGAGTCCACAATACGGAATACATATTGGTCGTATTGAATCTGTAAAAAAAAATTTCTTCTTTTTGCTTTACGGCGCCTAAACTGGGATGCAAATCTTAACTTACCTTCTTATTCTAGTAGACTTCTGTTGATTAATTTACCCTCCCTAGCCAACCGTAGAACGATGCTTGGTACTCTCTTCATTTATAACCTTATACATGGTGATATTGTCACCTTCCCATGACTTGGTAAGTCGGCTAAACTTTTCTGTGCTAAGTAGATTAACTAGAAATTATATTCCCCTAATATTAAATCATTTTAGATCTAACTATGCCTTGCATGAGCCTTTCAGAGTATTGTGTTCTGACTATAATAGATTTTTTCCTATAATCTCAAATCTTGACTCTCTGCCGCTCTTAAAACGATTAATACTAGCTTCATTGGCACCAAATTGATCTTACTGTTTCTTTTTTCCCCGGACTTTTACCTATATTTCCTTATCTCGCGTCTATCTTCTCGCGAATCGTGCCGTACGATACACCGCTGCAGCACTCGGTCGGTTGGACGGGTAAGTGGGCCGTGGGACTACAAAAAAAAAAATAAAAAAAGAGCCCTGAAGTGCTAACTATAATAATTTAAAATAACAAAATCAGCTAAACTGATAAAATTAAGTTTGTAAATTGTTATTTTGAAAACATCGTAGAAATAAATTGTGATTATCAATCGAGTTTCCTGCCTAACGTGGTGAGCTTAAGTTCACTACTATTTTCATGATCACAGCTATATACCTACAGGTACAACTGATGTCGGCTCACACCTGTGAGGCATGGAGTCCACCAAAACTTTACAACGCTTGAGGGTAATCTGGCCCCATGGACAAATTGCCATAAGCTGCGGCTAAGAAGTCGGGGACTTTTTTGATACTCTTACTCGGTCGTCTACATTGGTAATTGGTTCTAGATTTAAAGAAAATAATTTAATACGAATCGCATACAATTTGGACTATTAATTACTGAAATCTGTGTTTATTACCTAAACAAAAAGCACCATAAGTAACGATTTGGCATTTATTCAATTCAGTGTGCTCATTTCAAATGGGCCTGAATTCAAGGTCCACATTTCAGATGGGACTGAATTCAAGGTCCACATTTTAGATTTCTCTCTTTTTAATTCCACACGAGGGTAAAATTGTAATTTCTCTAGCGATGTATTATAATATTAGACTAGGCGAAATTAAAATTTTTTGTAAACAAAGCATATTTGTATTACATTTTAACAAAATATTTCAATAATACAAGGAGTAAGTAAGTAAGTAAGAAAGGATATATTAAAAATATATATGTTAATTTAATGTATAAACTTATTGGCCATAGATGCTAGAGAAAAACATGCTAAAAATTAAGAGAAGACGCAACTTTGTTATCGATATAACATGAGTAAAATGAGATTGGTGTTAAGAGCACGTTGTTGTATGGGTGAAACGTCGAGCCTCGTGACGTCACGTCGGGCAGAGCGAACCGTTGGATTATACTTAAAATCTGCTTGGCGGCTTGAAGTGTGGTGAATCCATTGAAAGTAAACAAACTGATGTTCTGCAGAGAAATCATTGAAAGAATAAGGATTAATAAGGATTTCGAATTACCATCGATTTATATCCTTCCCCTGGGCTACATTTTCCCAAAAATCAAAAAAATTTTACAAATTAAGCACACATTTTTTAAATTCTATTTATGAAACAACGTTGCTAAGTGTTATTTGGGTTCTTTAAAGTGTTAATTGGGTTCTTTAAAAGTACTAAAATATCATAAATCTCTCAAAATATAACCAAAACCAGCCAAATTTTTTTGAATTCAACCATTTTCAACCTATTTGCTGTACTTTTCAATCGCACGCATCTCTTCCTGGTCCCTCGCACATGTTTGAACAGCTGATTTTTCCACTACACCGTTCAAACACGGGCGTCGGGCCGGCGTCGAAAAATCCACGGGTAGAGCAAATTAAACCTCTTTATAGTTTCTTAAGAACAGTTCGTCTTTTGATGCGATCCATTTATCGATCCATTTGTCTGTTTCCTCGTAATAGGTAAAGTGCTGATCAGCCAAGCCATGTGCCGTCGATAGGAACAAATAGTTATCTTACGGGGCAATATGTGTGCGGTAGTTCTACCGGTAGTTCGCATTTAATGATGGACTCAAACTCATCAAACGTCCGGTAGGGGGCCCGCTGATAGTTTCGCTCGGATTGAGCAGCTTATAATAAATGATGCCCAGCTGATCCCAATAAATACAAAGCATGAGCTTGGATCCATGGATATTCGGTCTTGGCGTTGATGACGATACGTGATCGGGGTATCTGCGTTTGGGGTTATCGTAATGGATCCACTTCTTATCGCCCGTGACGATGAGATGCAAAAAACCTTTCCTTTTTTGACGTGCGTGCAGCTGTTCGACTGTTGACAAGTCAACCCTCAATGACAATCCTTTGAGCGTTTGACACGGATCTTCGTCGAGTAACGCCTTCAATTCTTCGTCTTCGAACTTTTTCGGCTGACCTGGACGTTCCTTGTCATTGGTGTCAAAATCACCACTTTTGAAGCGCCGAAACTAGTCTCATGTTAAAATCGATGGAGTATAATCCCCGTAAGCTTCCTCGAGCAACAAACGACTCGCAAGCAGCAGTTTTCTACAAATGGAAGCAGAACAATAAAGCTTCCTGCGAATTGCGTTTATTCGGCACGAAAGTCGACATATTGAATGGTCATTTCCAATGTACGTTGTTTACATTTGCGCGATGACGCATACTGATAATCTAAGCTATGATATATGCCCGAATGCAACATACACTTATAACTCCATCTCTTAGAAAACCCTTAAAACTAATCCCAACACCTAATATTTTTAACGAAACATGAAATTAAGGGGCTGCTAGAATCAAGCCCTCTGGTAATTTCCATTTTGGAATGTAAACTAATTCTTCAGGCTGTTTCGTACAAATAGTTTTGATTGTTGAGAGTTTTGAAGACCAGTCAAATGGACAGGGTCTCGATTTTACAGTTGCAAAGACTGTGTAATGAATCTTTTGTCTCACTTCAGCGATTCCACTAACTTCTTGTTGTACGTGAGACCTGTTTTTTCGAATATGATATTAACTTCGGAACTGAGTCTAATAAAGTGCGAACTAGATGGCTTTGCCCAAATCCTTGATTAGAACGACTGCAGTCGGAAGAATGCCCTTTTTACAGTGCGTGTAATTAAGGTGACATTATTGAGTGGCCTTGGTCTTGCTGAACTTTGAAGATTCGCTTGGTTCGTGAATTGCCTCTGGACTTGATTTATGGTTGATGCTGATACAAGCTCTGGTTGAAATTGGTGCAGTAGAGTATGATGTGATCGGCAGTTTTTGCTTTCCTGGCCAACTCCTGGCGTTGTTGCATTGCTAACTCTGCCAAAGCTTTTTAGCTACTGAAGAAGTGTGCTCTTGAATTACAATAAAATCAATCAACGTTTGTGGTAACGAAGAATTTTTGAGATATACAGTAAAAATGCCATTATTCATGTTTCTTCAATCGGTCGTTGATGCACTATGATCAGTGCAAACAAGTGGCCCTTGCGACACCAAGCAGTGCTTGTTACGCGCGGAGCCATTTTCCCAAATGGGCGTAAAAAATGAGATCGTGAGAAGTGACAAAAGGAAATGGAAAGACAAAATTAAATGCACACGAAACAAAATACTAATACTACTTTTTTGCTAAATAAGATAAAATTAATGCTTTTAAGATTGGCAAAGAGTCAGTAGTAGAAAACTTCTTTTGCACAGACTCTATCCGGTCTATATGTACACCATACTGAGGACTCCAAACTGCTAAACAGTACTCCAGGATTGAACGGACTAGTGAAATGAACAGAGTCTTTGTAACATAGGGATCATCGAATTCCTTTGACCACCTTTTAATAAATCCAAGAACTCCCCTGGCTTTATTCACCATAGAAGTAATATGGTCACAAAACTTAAATTTTGGGTCAAGAAGGACGCCAAGCTGATTTTTCCACTACACCGTTCAAACACGGGCGTCGGGCCGGCGTCGAAAAATCCACGGGTAGAGCAAATTAAACCTCTTTATAGTTTCTTAAGAACAGTTCGTCTTTTGATGCGATCCATTTATCGATCCATTTGTCTGTTTCCTCGTAATAGGTAAAGTGCTGATCAGCCAAGCCATGTGCCGTCGATAGGAACAAATAGTTATCTTACGGGGCAATATGTGTGCGGTAGTTCTACCGGTAGTTCGCATTTAATGACCGACTCAAACTCATCAAACGTCCGGTAGGGGGCCCGCTGATAGTTTCGCTCGGATTGAGCAGCTCATAATAAATGATGCCCAGCTGATCCCAATAAATACAAAGCATGAGCTTGGATCCATGGATATTCGGTCTTGGCGTTGATGACGATACGTGATCGGGGTATCTGCGTTTGGGGTTATCGTAATGGATCCACTTCTTATCGCCCGTGACGATGAGATGCAAAAAACCTTTCCTTTTTTGACGTGCGTGCAGCTGTTCGACTGTTGACAAGTCAACCCTCAATGACAATCCTTTGAGCGTTTGACACGGATCTTCGTCGAGTAACGCCTTCAATTCTTCGTCTAGTCTCATGTTAAAATCGATGGAGTATAATCCCCGTAAGCTTCCTCGAGCAACAAACGACTCGCAAGCAGCAGTTTTCTACAAATGGAAGCAGAACAATAAAGCTTCCTGCGAATTGCGTTTATTCGGCACGAAAGTCGACATATTGAATGGTCATTTCCAATGTACGTTGTTTACATTTGCGCGATGACGCATACTGATAATCTAAGCTATGATATGTGCCCGAATGCAACATACACTTATAACTCCATCTCTTAGAAAACCCTTAAAACTAAACTCTGTTCTCGCATCTACAGTCAGCTCTAGAGTTTGATGATAAGGATCTTTGGGTAGTGTAAGTGGTGATGTTCTTAAAAGAACATTTTTTTTTTTTGTTTGAAACAAAACACAAGTCCAATAAACGTCCTTAGGAGTTTTTAACATGGCTTACATGGGATAGCGCAATGTCAAGCAAGCCGTCAATAAAGTCATGCTACGCTAAAGGAAGTAAAATATTTGAGTATATTAAAATCACCTAATACTACTAACTGATCTCGACAGTTTTTGGAAATGGACTGAATAACGGAAAGGTGAATTGCGTAAATTGGGAGCTCAGATGATGGTGGGATATACGAGTATGAACAAGTAATATATATAAAACTACGGGGAAACGATAATTTTGTACCTAGGAATTCGATGTCAATAAATTCTTCGAAAGTCAGTTATTCGGACGAAAAGGTTGAGTCAACAGCAATCAAGACTACACCACCCCGTATGGACTGACGACCAAGCCTGTGAGACATGTATTTACCCGGGAAAATTTCGGATATCCGGCCTTAACCAAGTTTCTATACATACAATAATGTTGTATGGGAAGGAAAAACTATCCGAGTACAATTTAGTCAGCTTACTTAATAAACCTTTTGTATTCTGATAGGAAAGAAGAAGGGTGGAGGCTCTTTTTTGGAGCAGAAGAGATGTAGGGGGCGCTGGGATGGTTCATTAATGGTATTTTCTATTTTCCCTGAACTAATTTTATACCCTTGCAGAGGGTATCATAATTTTGGTCAGAAGTTTGTAACGCAGTGAAGGTGACGTTTCCGACCCTATAAAGTATATATATTCTTGATCAGGATCAATAGGGGAGTCGATATAGCCGTCCGTCTGTCCCTCTGTTTCCATACCGTTTGCGAGTTCAGTTTAAAAGCAAGCTCTCTGAAACTTTCACAGTCAAGTTAGAAATACCCCCCAATCGGAAGTCCATATCCAATAGCTCCCATAGGAAATATCGGATATACCTTGCAAGAATTGATGATATTTCGCGCAGTGTAAAATCTATTGACATGTATCTTTCCAAATCGTATTTTTTTATGCAAACCTTGATCAGGGTAAAAGCGTGTGCCTATCGGACGTCTATACCCTATAGCTCCCATAGGTCTTATTTATTTACGCATATCTTGATCAGGGTAAAAGCGCTTGCCAAACGGACATCTACATCTTTAAGCTTCCGTAGGAAAAATTGTTAAAGGCTGCGAAAATATCCCTTTTTTTCTATTTTTATTTGATTTTTTTGCAGGATAAAAGCTATTGACATGAAACTATGCAAATCTAGTTTATTTATGTATACCTTATTCCTTTCGCTGATTTTTTTCAAGTTTAGCAATTTCGGCAAAGTCAGCAAGCGTATTAAAACTTTGGCTTGCCGAAGTTAGCTTCCGTCCTCGTTTTTTCTCTAAGCTTCGTACTCTTTTACAAATATGCCCTCGGGCCAGAAACTGCCGAAATACACAGATGCAAAATGAGCACCAGGAATACCAATCTTAAATGCTGATACTTTCCTAGCAAAAGAAAATTTAAATTGTTCAACCTTCAGATCATCAACTTGGATTTTGTTACGGATATAAGCCGTAATATCCATTGATGAGAGGTCTGAGGCGAGCCGTGAAACAAATACATGTTTTAGCTGGGGCACCCGAATACATGGGGCCACTATTTTATTTTGATCGGACAGAGCGGAAATTCCTGGGGGCGCCGTATCGGGTCCAGCAACTTTGGGTAGCCTGCAATCTTAGTTCCATTTGAGTGGCACCTAAGACTGGCAGCAGAGTTGGAAGCAAATCGCGGGCAGCAGGTTGCACGGCACCTGCCATAGAATGCCCACCGACCACGACTTTGTTGCGCTTTGGGGAATCGGCATCGATGGCATCGCGAACCAGGACAGAATAGCCAAGACACTTTGGGTGACAAATTGTATCACATGCATGGCAGGCTATGCTGCCCAGCCGAGATAACTTTCTTGCAATTTTGTAATGAGCAGAAAGCCATTATAACTCAGACCACTGTGCAACTATAGCGGACACAAATCGAAAGCGCTCAAGAACTTTTTGATGAGAAAGAAAGGAGAGCGACAGAGCGGGAGTACCACGAAACGAGATAGAACGAAAATTGAGAGAGCGGGAGCGTAACTCCGATTAACTATAATATAAGACACCTCTTAGCGGGATAGACAGAGAGAGTGATAGGTCAGAAGCGTAACAACGTTAAGTCTTGCCGTTCTAACAACTCCGCAACGATGTCCAACTCCGAAATTAAAATTTTTTGTAAACAAAGCATATTTGTATTACATTTTAACAAAATATTTCAATAATACAAGGAGTAAGTAAGTAAGTAAGAAAGGATATATTAAAAATATATATGTTAATTTAATGTATAAACTTATTGGCCATAGATGCTAGAGAAAAACATGCTAAAAATTAAGAGAAGACGCAACTTTGTTATCGATATAACATGAGTAAAATGAGATTGGTGTTAAGAGCACGTTGTTGTATGGGTGAAACGTCGAGCCTCGTGACGTCACGTCGGGCAGAGCGAACCGTTGGATTATACTTAAAATCTGCTTGGCGGCTTGAAGTGTGGTGAATCCATTGAAAGTAAACAAACTGATGTTCTGCAGAGAAATCATTGAAAGAATAAGGATTAATAAGGATTTCGAATTACCATCGATTTATATCCTTCCCCTGGGCTACATTTTCCCAAAAATCAAAAAAATTTTACAAATTAAGCACACATTTTTTAAATTCTATTTATGAAACAACGTTGCTAAGTGTTATTTGGGTTCTTTAAAGTGTTAATTGGGTTCTTTAAAAGTACTAAAATATCATAAATCTCTCAAAATATAACCAAAACCAGCCAAATTTTTTTGAATTCAACCATTTTCAACCTATTTGCTGTACTTTTCAATCGCACGCATCTCTTCCTGGTCCCTCGCACATGTTTGAACAGCTGATTTTTCCACTACACCGTTCAAACACGGGCGTCGGGCCGGCGTCGAAAAATCCACGGGTAGAGCAAATTAAACCTCTTTATAGTTTCTTAAGAACAGTTCGTCTTTTGATGCGATCCATTTATCGATCCATTTGTCTGTTTCCTCGTAATAGGTAAAGTGCTGATCAGCCAAGCCATGTGCCGTCGATAGGAACAAATAGTTATCTTACGGGGCAATATGTGTGCGGTAGTTCTACCGGTAGTTCGCATTTAATGATGGACTCAAACTCATCAAACGTCCGGTAGGGGGCCCGCTGATAGTTTCGCTCGGATTGAGCAGCTTATAATAAATGATGCCCAGCTGATCCCAATAAATACAAAGCATGAGCTTGGATCCATGGATATTCGGTCTTGGCGTTGATGACGATACGTGATCGGGGTATCTGCGTTTGGGGTTATCGTAATGGATCCACTTCTTATCGCCCGTGACGATGAGATGCAAAAAACCTTTCCTTTTTTGACGTGCGTGCAGCTGTTCGACTGTTGACAAGTCAACCCTCAATGACAATCCTTTGAGCGTTTGACACGGATCTTCGTCGAGTAACGCCTTCAATTCTTCGTCTTCGAACTTTTTCGGCTGACCTGGACGTTCCTTGTCATTGGTGTCAAAATCACCACTTTTGAAGCGCCGAAACTAGTCTCATGTTAAAATCGATGGAGTATAATCCCCGTAAGCTTCCTCGAGCAACAAACGACTCGCAAGCAGCAGTTTTCTACAAATGGAAGCAGAACAATAAAGCTTCCTGCGAATTGCGTTTATTCGGCACGAAAGTCGACATATTGAATGGTCATTTCCAATGTACGTTGTTTACATTTGCGCGATGACGCATACTGATAATCTAAGCTATGATATATGCCCGAATGCAACTTACACTTATAACTCCATCTCTTAGAAAACCCTTAAAACTAATCCCAACACCTAATATTTTTAACGAAACATGAAATTAAGGGGCTGCTAGAATCAAGCCCTCTGGTAATTTCCATTTTGGAATGTAAACTAATTCTTCAGGCTGTTTCGTACAAATAGTTTTGATTGTTGAGAGTTTTGAAGACCAGTCAAATGGACAGGGTCTCGATTTTACAGTTGCAAAGACTGTGTAATGAATCTTTTGTCTCACTTCAGCGATTCCACTAACTTCTTGTTGTACGTGAGACCTGTTTTTTCGAATATGATATTAACTTCGGAACTGAGTCTAATAAAGTGCGAACTAGATGGCTTTGCCCAAATCCTTGATTAGAACGACTGCAGTCGGAATAATGCCCTTTTTTACAGTGCGTGTAATTAAGGTGACATTATTGAGTGGCCTTGGTCTTGCTGAACTTTGAAGATTCGCTTGGTTCGTGAATTGCCTCTGGACTTGATTTATGGTTGATGCTGATACAAGCTCTGGTTGAAATTGGTGCAGTAGAGTATGATGTGATCGGCAGTTTTTGCTTTCCTGGCCAACTCCTGGCGTTGTTGCATTGCTAACTCTGCCAAAGCTTTTTAGCTACTGAAGAAGTGTGCTCTTGAATTACAATAAAATCAATCAACGTTTGTGGTAACGAAGAATTTTTGAGATATACAGTAAAAATGCCATTATTCATGTTTCTTCAATCGGTCGTTGATGCACTATGATCAGTGCAAACAAGTGGCCCTTGCGACACCAAGCAGTGCTTGTTACGCGCGGAGCCATTTTCCCAAATGGGCGTAAAAAATGAGATCGTGAGAAGTGACAAAAGGAACAAAATACTAATACTACTTTTTTGCTAAATAAGATAAAATTAATGCTTTTAAGATTGGCAAAGAGTCAGTAGTAGAAAAGTTCTTTTGCACAGACTCTATCCGGTCTATATGTACACCATACTGAGGACTCCAAACTGCTAAACAGTACTCCAGGATTGAACGGACTAGTGAAATAAACAGAGTCTTTGTAACATAGGGATCATCGAATTCCTTTGACCACCTTTTAATAAATCCAAGAACTCCCCTGGCTTTATTCACCATAGAAGTAATATGGTCACAAAACTTAAATTTTGGGTCAAGAAGGACGCCAAGGTCATCAACATGCGTAATTCTAGACAACGCATCACCACCCAGCGTATACGTGGCATATTTTGGGTTCACCCTAAAAAATGTCATAACTTTACACTTAACGCTATTTAAATCCAAGAAATTTTCACAACACCATGTTTGAAAGGCATTTAGGTACGATTGTAAGTCAGAACTGCTGGAAATTTCATTATATTGCAGACATAACTTAATGTCAGCTGCGTACATGGGAACACGCGAATTTGTCAAGACTAGAGGGAGATCGTTAATAAATAAAGTAAAAAGAAGTGGGCCAAAGTGGCTTCCTTGTGGGACGCCTGAAGTAACTCGGATCAAATTAGATATAAAGCTTTAAAAGAGGACTCGTTGAGTCCTACCACTTTGATAACTTAAGATCCATGTTAGAAGATCACATGGAAACCCTAATAAGTCTAGCTTTAATACAAGAAGCGAGTGATTTATCGAACCAAACGCTTTAATAAAATTAGTGTAAGCTACGTCAGTCTGCATGTTCTTTTTGAAGCCATTTATAAAAAAAGACGTTATCTCCAAAAGGTTTGTCGTCGTAGATCTTCGCCTTATAAATCCATGTTGACACGAAGATATAATTGATCTACAAAGATGTTGCAAGTGGGGTGTACTAACGTTTTCGAAAAGCTTTGGGATGGCGGATAATTTGGATACGCCTCTGTAATTGCTTGTATTCGAGTTACTTCCTTACTTCTTATGAAGGGGAATAACGAATGACTCCTTCCAAATAAGGGGGAAGTGAGAAGTTTCCAACGATAAGGTAAACAATTTGTTCAGAGGTCTACACAGAGTTTCCGTCAGGACCCGGTGAATATACTGGTTAAACTTTATGGAGAACCAAGAGAAGGGAGCTTTCGCTTAACCTCCGACAAAAAATTAAGTTTGACTTTGATTTGGCATATGGAAGAACTGGGCAAATAGATCGGCAATTGCCTGATCAGTACTTGCCGTACAATTTTCAATTTACGCTTAGTGTTAACCAAATTATAAATCCGATTTGGATCTTGTGAAACCTGGACCCTACAACGAGTCAGATAGTTTTTATAACACCGAGCGTTAAGCACGTTCAAATTTGACCGAGCCCTTAGGTATCGAGAAAAAGCAGATTTGTCATCCGCACATTTTAAATTTATTGAAAAGTCTGGACTTATAATTTTTTAGGTGCGACAGAGCCTTATTAAACAATGGTGGCTTATTGGAAATTGACGGATAGTATAACGAAACACACAGATAAAAAACGAAGTTCCATGCACTATAAAATATATTAATGGCCTTAGCCATGTCAGTGCATAAATAAAGTTTGGACCAGTCATAGCCGGATATTAAAGTATTTAACCGTTGAAAGTTTCCCTTACGAAAGCAGCAAATTCGTTTAACAGACTTTTCGGATTTTTTTATTCGGCTCTGTTCTCGCATCTACAGTCAGCTCTAGAGTTTGATGATAAGGATCTTTGGGTAGTGTAAGTGGTGATGTTCTTAAAAGAACATTTTTTTTTTTTGTTTGAAACAAAACACAAGTCCAATAAACGTCCTTAGGAGTTTTTAACATGGCTTACATGGGATAGCGCAATGTCAAGCAAGCCGTCAATAAAGTCATGCTACGCTAAAGGAAGTAAAATATTTGAGTATATTAAAATCACCTAATACTACTAACTGATCTCGACAGTTTTTGGAAATGGACTGAATAACGGAAAGGTGAATTGCGTAAATTGGGAGCTCAGATGATGGTGGGATATACGAGTATGAACAAGTAATATATATAAAACTACGGGGAAACGATAATTTTGTACCTAGGAATTCGATGTCAATAAATTCTTCGAAAGTCAGTTATTCGGACGAAAAGGTTGAGTCAACAGCAATCAAGACTACACCACCCCGTATGGACTGACGACCAAGCCTGTGAGACATGTATTTACCCGGGAAAATTTCGGATATCCGGCCTTAACCAAGTTTCTATACATACAATAATGTTGTATGGGAAGGAAAAACTATCCGAGTACAATTTAGTCAGCTTACTTAATAAACCTTTTGTATTCTGATAGGAAAGAAGAAGGGTGGAGGCTAGTTTTTTGGAGCAGAAGAGATGTAGGGGGCGCTGGGATGGTTCATTAATGGTATTTTCTATTTTCCCTGAACTAATTTTATACCCTTGCAGAGGGTATCATAATTTTGGTCAGAAGTTTGTAACGCAGTGAAGGTGACGTTTCCGACCCTATAAAGTATATATATTCTTGATCAGGATCAATAGGGGAGTCGATATAGCCGTCCGTCTGTCCCTCTGTTTCCATACCGTTTGCGAGTTCAGTTTAAAAGCAAGCTCTCTGAAACTTTCACACTCAAGTTAGAAAATCCCCCCAATCGGAAGTCCATATCCAATAGCTCCCATAGGAAATATCGGATATACCTTGCAAGAATTGATGATATTTCGCGCAGTGTAAAATCTATTGACATGTATCTTTCCAAATCGTATTTTTTTATGCAAACCTTGATCAGGGTAAAAGCGTGTGCCTATCGGACGTCTATACCCTATAGCTCCCATAGGTCTTATTTATTTTCGATCTTGCCGTTCTAACAACTCCGCAACGATGTCCAACTCCTCAAAGATATATTCAGAGAGGTAGAGATACTACACTAGTTGTAGTGTTTGTTGTTATTGTATTCTGTTGCCTCCCTTTTCAGTTTTTCTCTTCGTCGTTGGGCGCTGTTGGAACGGCGCGCACTTTAACGGTAATATCTCTCTCTACCTCAAGAAATATATCTTTGAGGAGTTGAACATCGCTGTTGTTGAACGCTACTGACCTATCACTTCCTCTGCCTATCCCGCTCAGAGGAGTCAAATATCGGAGTTAATCGGTGTTACGCTCCCGCTCTCTCTCGTTTCGAGGTGCTTACTATTAAAGTTAATTGGTGTTTCGCTCCCGAACTGTCGCTCTTTTTCTCTCATCAAAAAGTTCTTGAGCGCTTTCGATTTGAAGTCCGCTATAGTTGCACAGTGGCCGAGTGATAATGGCTTTCTGTTCATAGAAAAATTGCATGAAACTTATCTCGGCTGGGCAGCACAGTGTTCCCTGCCATATATGTGATAACATTTATTACGCAAAGTGTCTTGGCTATTCTGGATGGTTCGCGATGCCATCGATAAGAGGAGTGGTCTACGCTACTACTTCAATGAGTGCATCGTATTTGAGAACCAGGCAATATCTATTAGGCGGCTCAAAAAAAGCAGTGTTACGGAATTAATCCGGAACTGCCGTAAAAATACGGACTTGCTCGTGGCGCTTGAATCGCAGCTCACTAGTCGCATGCTAGCTGGGCTCGAATTTACCAAAGCGCAAAAAAGGCGCGGTCGGTGGGCCTTTTAAGGCAGGTGCCGTGCAGCCTCCTGTCTGCGAATCGATTCCAGCTCAGCTGCCAATCTTAGGCGCCACTCAAGTGGTACTAAGATCGGGGACAAAAAGTGATTCGGTACCAGAAGTTGTGGCGCCGCTAGGAACTTCAGCTCTGTCCGATCAAAATAAAGTAGTTGCCCCAACACCTCATGTTGACTTAACGTCCGGACTACCGGCCGATACTGGGAGTGCAGATACATATTCAGGAGTACCAAAAAAGGTCGCATGTGTTGTACCAAAAACGGTAACGTGTGTTCGGGTGCCCCAGCTAAAACATGTATAAACCTCTCATCAATGGATATTACGGCTTGTCCGTAACAAAATCCATATTTTTGGAGGTCGAACAATTTAAATTTCCTTTTGCTAAGAAAGTATCATCATTTAAGATTAGTATTGCTCATTTCACATCTGTGTGTTCCGACAGTTTCTGGCCCTCGGGCATATTTGTATAAGGGTACGAAGCTAAGAGAAAAAAGAATAGTTCAGGGGAAATGAAAAATACCATTAAAGAGCCATCCCCAGCGCCCTCCACACCTTCTTCTGTCCCAAAAAACAATCTCCTTCTTTCTTCTTTCCTATTAGAATACAAGAGGCTTACTTAGTAAGCTGACTAAATTGTACTCGGATAGTTTTTCCTTCCCATATAATAATATTGTATGTACACAAACCTGTTTAAGCCCGGATATTCTTAGCTCCGAAATCTTCCCGGGTAGTAACACAGTTTACAGGCTTGATCGTCAGTCCAGACGGCGAGGTGGAATCTTGATTGCTTTTGACTCAACCCTTTCGTATGATTTACTGACTTTTTAAGTATTAAATGACATCAAATTCCTAGAAATAAAATTATCATTCCCCATCAGCTGAGTTCCCAATTTACGCGAATCACTTTTCCGTTATCCAGTCAATTTCCAAAAAAGATCGAGATCAGTTAGTAGTATAGGTGATTTCAATATACCTGGTGCGACATGGTCTCCTGACAAAAACTCTAATATTTTACTTTCTTAAGCGCAGCATGACTTAATTGACGGCTTGCTTGACATTGCGCTATCCCAAGTAAACAATGTTAAAAACTCCTTAGGACGTTTATTGGACTTGTGTTTTGTTTCAAATCCAGAAGGCGTTTGTCTATTAAGAACATTACCACTAACACTACCCGAAGATCCTTATCATCCAACTCTAGAGCTGACTGTAGATGCGAGAAAAGAGCTGAATAAAAAAATCGGAAATGTCTGTTAAACGAATTCGCTGCTTTCGTTTAAATACTTTAATATCCGGCTATGACTGTTCCGAACTTTAACATGGCTTAGGCCGTTAATATAACTTATAATGCATTGAACTCATTCTTTTATCTGTGTGTTCCGTTATACTATCCGTCAATTTGAAATAAGCCTCCATGGTTAAATAAAATGTGCAGTTCACAATCTGCCTTTTCTCGATACCTAAGTGCTCAGCAAAATTTTACCGTGCGTTATGCCCGGTGTTATAAAAGCTATCTGACTCGTTATAGGGTCAAATTTTCACAAGATCCAAATCAGTTTTATAATTTTGTTAACACTAAGCGTAAATCAGCCTTTTACCCAGCATGGCTAACATTTGAAAATTCAACGGCAAATACTGATCAGGCAACTCCCGATCTATTTGCCCAGTTCTTCCAGACAACATATTCTGCTTCATCCCGTCCAAGTCCGTCATTTTCATATGCCATATCCAAGTCAAACTTAATTTTTTGTCGGAGGTTAAGCGAAAGCTCCCTTCTCTTGGATCTCTATTAAGTTAAACCAGTCTATTCACCGAGTCCCGACGGAGTTCCAGGCTGCGTGCTTAGTTACTGTGCTAAAACTCAGCGTAGACCCCTGCACAAATTGTTTACCTTATCTTTGGAAACTTCTCACTTCCCACTTATTTGTAAGCAGTCATTTGTTATTCCCCTTCATAAGATAGGAAATAAATCGAATTCAATTACAGAGGCATATCCAAATTATCCGCCATCCCAAAGCTTTTCGAAAACGTTAGTACACCCCACTTGCAACATGTGTTGGCTGTGGCTGCGTACCGACGGAGCCCCAATCTTCAGCAAAATATGATGCGGCGCACAGAGTGATTGTCCACCTGTGGCGGCGTTAGAAGTTCCTCGGAGTGGCGGTCGGTTTCCCAAGGTCCCAAATAAGAAGTCGAAAGGTTCCAAAAATGTGCGTTCGATTAAATTAGGTTATGTAAGGAAATATAAAAGAGAATAGCACATTTAGTACATATGAACAAATAAACTGTGATCTGGTTCGGTCTTTCGAACAAGACTACGAATAAAGGGCAAAGAAGAATGTCTGTAACTAGAGAGGTTACAGTGTGACGTCAGTTACACTGCAAGTTCTCGTGTTGACAATATACAGTCCAAACATTCTCCCCCCTTATGATATTATTAGAATATTATTAACTGCTTCTTCGACGTCTTCGGTAGGTTGGAGGTTGGACGCTAAAAAGATAAAGCAACTTAGAATTGTTGTGGAGGGTCAAGATCACGATTTAACCAATTATCTTGTATGGGTAATGGGCACAATTTTGCTAATGGCCGTTTAATAATACACTCTGAGACTGTAGTTTAACCACTTAAACCAAACCGTCTTGGCCGCAATGAGTTTCAGTAATTCGACCAAGAGATTAGACGGCAAACGTTCATCTTTAATGAGGACCAGATCTCCAGCCTGCAAGTTACGCCTATTTTCCAACCATTTCGGTCTCCGCTGCAAGCGTGATAGATAATCCCAGGACCAACGCTTCCAAAATTGCTGAACCACGTGCTGACAGTTCCTCCATATCTCGGTGGCACTTAGTTTATCGGCTTGCTCTGTTGTCATAGCGAGAGGAGCATTCCCAACTAAGAAATGGCCTGGAGTTAGGACCATCAAATCTTCCGGGTCATTGCTTAGCGGGCACAACGGACGAGAGTTTAAGCACACTTCAATTTGAGCTAATACAGTGGCCAATTCCTCGTATGTAAGCGTACGATCACCAACTGTCCTTTTTAAGTGGTGTTTCATTGACTTAACACCCGCCTCCCATAGACCTCCAAAATGTGGAGCGGAGGGAGGGTTAAAATGCCACTTAATCCCGTCATCTGTGAGTCTACCTAGAATCTACCAACTTGTCTGCTTGCAGCTTCCGATTTGCCCCGACGAAATTTGTGCCACAGTCGCTATAAATATGAACACATTTTCCACGTCGGCCGATGAATCGGTGAAGTGCTCCAAGAAATACGTCCGATGTCAAATCCACCACTGGTTCTAGGTGGATAGCCTTTGTTACAAGACATACAAAAAGAGCGATATAGCCTTTAACCGAAGTCCGTCCTCTTCCTTCAGATGGCGATATGTTGAACGGTCCCGCGTAGTCAATCCCAACTGACGTAAAAGCCTTCTGTGGCCGAATCCTGGCCGTTACCCATCTTTTGGCGTGTAATACTAGTGTTAAATTTATAGCAAACAATACATTTATGGATTTTTCTTCGTACGGCGTTACGTCCGTTGATGATCCAACATTTTTTCCTGATATGATTGAGTGTAAGGGCCGCACCTCCATGTAAGGTACTGACATGGCTATAACGAATGACCAAGCTTGTAAATGAATGCTGATAAGGTAGAATGTATGGGTGTTTTTCCGCCATCGGCAGCAGTGCGTCCCTCAAGCGTCCTCCAAGTCGAATGATTTTTTCCGATTCATCAAAATACGGATTGAGTGGTAATAGCGGACTTTGCTTATGTAACATTTTTCCCTTCCGATAATAGTTTCCAATCGCCTGCAAAGCCTTCCTTTTGGCACATACGAACCGCACACAAAAACCCTTCAGAAAGTTCGCTTAACGTGAGAGAATCTACTATTCGAGCAGATTTCGATATCTTGCAATTCCTTATAAATCTATGAATATAGGCCAGCATGCGAATGAGAAATGTGTACGATGAAAACCTTCCTAATATATCGGATCCGTTCTCTTTCTCCACAGAAATAGCGTTGCAGTGCATCTGCTTCTGTTCGCTGGTGACTCGCATATCGGTTCCAGAATCTAGTTTTGTCGATGGCCTTTCACAATCTTTAAATCTCAGCCACGGCGGTCCATTCCACCATAATTGGCACGATGCTAATTTAGTAACACTGATACCCCGACTTAGAAGATCGGCATTGTTTCCCATCGCATAGCTCCAAAATTTTGCTTATGCGGTTGGCAACGAAAACCTTCCACCTTGCAGCACCTCCTTGGATCCAGCTCAAAACGATCATCGAATCTGACCAAAAGACAGTCTCTGCAAAATCAATATGAATAGTTAAGTGATCCTTTAAATACTTAAATATTTTCGCAGCAATGACTGCTGCACACAATTCCGCTCTTGGAATTGTAAGCTGCGGCTTGATAGGCGCTACCTTACATTTCCTCCTATCGGAATTCGTAAGTAAGCCGCCGCACCGTACGCGTATCCTGACGCGTCGCAGAACATGTGTAACTGGAGTTCCCTTGGACATTCCCCAAGCAATGTAGCGCGGTATATGAATCTTAGACAAGTTTGGTAGCTCTTGAATGAATTTCTGCCATTCCTTTTGAAGTTCCATGGGTACGTGGTCGTCCCAACTAAGTTTTGTCTTCCACAGAGCTTGCACCATTCGCTTTCCAACAACGGTAATTGGGCTCAACCATCCCATTGGGTCGAATAACCTCGCAATCGTCGAAAGCATCTTTCTGTTCGTTGGTGTACCTGCCGGGAGATCAAAATTAATTTGAAATCGAAACTCACCTTCATTGGGTTTCCAATATAATCCTAACGCTTTAATCGTCTCGTCACCTTAAAAGTTTAGAGGCTCTTTGGTTTCCCGATGTTCTAGAGGTATTCCTTCCAACAGTTAAGGACAGTTCTCATCAATCCTCTAACTTGAGCTTGCAGTTCCTTTGCATCGGAAATACTATTTGCTCCTGATAAATGTCGTCCACATACATCTGACGTTTAAGTACATTGACTGCCAGCGGGTAGTTATGCTCTTCATCTTCGGCTAACTGCTGCATAACTCTAATGGCCAAATACGGAGCACAGCTCGTGCCAAACATGACCGTGCAGCAGGCATATTCCTCTACCTGGACAGTGTTGTCCGGTTTCCACAAAATTCTTCAAAATTCATCTATACATTTTTTCCACGTCCGCAAGGAATGCAAATCTTATTACTCTCCAGTTGATCAGTATTGCTGGAAGCTCCATGTGCAATTTGGGCCCTATTGCTAAGATTTCATTCAAAGATTTCCCATTGCTCGTCTTCATCGATCCGTCAAAGACGACGCGCACCTTGGTAGTCGTTGACGATTCCTTGCTTACTGGGTGGTGAGGTAAATAACAATGTGTGGCTCCCCCCGGGTAGCCTGTTTCTTCCGTTTTCCCAGCTTGTGTAACAACCTTTTACATTTGGCCCAAATCCAAGTATTCCTTTATGGTTTTGTAATACACCTCCTTCAGGTTGGCATCGTTGCGTAAACGCTTGTCCAAATGGCACAACCGTTTCAAAGCACCTTGACGCGACGACCCAATTACTAACTGGGGATCCAAAGAGGATAGAAATGGCAACCGCACTTGATATTTCCCTGAAGGTAACCGCACATATGTATTAACAAAATGTTCCTCACACCACAAATCTTCCTTCGACAAAACTTCTGCTGCCTCATCCAACTGTTCAAATTCCCAGAATCTGCGAAGTAATCCTTCTAATTCCGCAGATGATTCGTCCTTGATTACGGTCACCGTATGCACCGAGACCCTTGTGATGGGTTCCTTAATTTTTCCTGATATAATAAATCCAAGTCGTGTGCTTTGAGCAATAGGCCAGCCATCCGGTCCACGATGTATTTCACTTAGCATCAATTCATCATAGATATCACTCCCCAACAATATGTCCACACCTTGTGAAACAAAATAATTAGGATCAGCCAAGCAAAGCTGTTTAAATTGAGACCATTTTTCCACAGATAAGCGACGATTTGGCATGCGCTTACTCACCTTTGGTAACACATACGCAGTCACACTATACCTTGCCTGTGGCTCAAACCTTGATCCAAAACATAAAAGAACGGAAGAAGACGCTTCGGTAACTTGGGCGTTGGCCAGTCCAATAACCTTAATGTATGCCTTTTGACGAGTTAGTCCCAACTTCTGAACTACGTTTTCCGATATAAACGAAGCTTGTGATCCTTGGTCAAGAAATGCTCGGAACTGTAGTGTAAACCCTTCTGCTGACTGGATCAGAACTAACGCTGTTGGCAATAGCACTTCATAACTAGTCCCAGTTGTACTTGAAGTCCCGCTAATTGCGTTGGAAGTAACTTGTTAAACCTGCTCATTTGGCTCTTTAGTTAGCCGAACCCGATCCAAATGTATGAGCGTGTGATGCCGATCTGCGCATACCGAACAATTGTTTTTAAGTTTGCACCTTCGTGAGTTATGGTTATTCCCCAAACAGTTGAAGCACAAACGTTGCTTCATAACAGCTTCCCTCCGTGCTGTTAGATGCATGCTTTCGAAAACCTTGCAAGTCTTGGACGGAATGACCGTTCTTGCAACATATGGCACATTTCTGCTCCGATCGGGCGACAAAGGAAGATTTCACATCTCGGCGCTTCACAGATGATCCCGATGCTCCCTTTCGATCCTTGTTAGACAAAATTGTCCTCTCGCCACTGGCGGACGTAAGCATAGTCCTGTATTGTCCATCGAGATGCGCGGATAATTCTTCGAATGTTGGTAACTCCTGCGAAGTAGCCAGGGATTTTCCCAGTCCAACCGCAGCTCCGCAGGTAGTTTCTTCGTCACCATGTAAACTATGACATGACTTTGATCGAAAAGGTTAACGCCAACCTTTTCCAATGATTTAATATAAGAACGACAAGTTTGTAAAAACCCTTTAAGCGAAACAGGGTCATCGCTCTGCACCATTGGCTGTTGTTCTAATACCTGCATATAATGTTGAAACAGAACACGCTTATTATCATATAAGTTTAATAACATTTGCCAAGCTACATGATAATTTGTTCCGATCAGTGTTAGATGTTGGATATCTTTGATTGCTTCCCCTGACAAAGAATCTTTGAGGTAATGGAATCGATGTAGATCAGTGAGTCTAGGGCTATTATGAACTCGCGCTTCAAATATTTCCTTAAATGCCGGGCAATCTACAAATTCACCGCTAAATATAGGCAATTTAACCGTTGGAAGTTTAACCTCATCGATCGTGGTTTGGTCTGGTGCTATAACTATCAATATACGCTTCTTGGAACTTCCTTCAAGATCTGCCTCCATATAATCGTTCCGAATCAATTCGTCATCCGCACGCACCAATTTTCGATGGTTCTCTCGGAACTCCATGCGAATGTTGGCCAGAGATTCTAATCTAGTCTCCATATGCACTTCCGAATTATTAGTGCCAGCTTTCCGAAAGTTCTCTAACATGCGGCGTACCGAATCAATCAAAGCTGATTGCTCCGCAATTAATTCCTCAAATGTCTCAGCCATGACCTTGACCCTCTTTCTCACAACAAAACACAGTGCACTAACCTTCTACAATAACCTCTTCGCGCTCCAGCGTAGTCCAAGTAGTGACCCACCGATAATCCACTCAGTCCAAGAGAAGTCTTCCCGGGTTTCGGCACCAAAATGTGTTGGCTGTGGCTGCGTACCGACGGAGCCCCAATCTTCAGCAAAATATGATGCGGCGCACAGAGTGATTGTCCACCTGCGGCGGCGTTGGAAGTTCCTCGGAGTGGCGGTCTGTTTCCCAAGGTACCAAATAAGAAGTCGAGAGGTTCCAAATATGTGCGTTTGATTTAATTTGGTTATGTAAGGAAACATAAAAGAGAAGAGCACAGAGGGTGCATCTGAATAGATTGACTGTCGCTCGCAGAATAATTGTCGGTTTTACATATCGTTTTCACCGAAGCTGCAGCTCTCCAAATTATGTATATACATATCAACAAATATGAACAAATACGAACAAGACTACGAATAAAGGCAAAGAAGAATGTCTGTAACTAGAGTGCTTACAGTGTGACGTCAGTTACACTGCAAGTTCTCGTGTTGACAATATACAGTCCAAACACAACATTTTTGTAGATCAATTATATCTCAGTGTCAACTTGAATTTATAAGGCGAAGATCTACGACGACAAACCTTTTGGAGCTAACTTTTTTTGTAATAAATGGCTTCAAAAAGAACATGCAGACTGACGTAGCTTACACTGATTTTAGTAAAGCGTTTGATTCAATAAATCACTCGTTTCCATGTTATCTTCTAACAAGTCCTCTTTTAAAGCTTTATATCTAATTTGATCCGAGTTACTTCAGGCGTCCCACAAGGAAGCCACTTTGGCCCACTTCTTCTTACTTTATTTATTTACGATCTCCCTCTAGTCTTGACAAAGTCGCGTGTTCTCATGTACGCAGATGACGTTAAGTTAAATTTCCAGCAGTTCAGACTAACAAAAGCTTTTTAATTTTTTTGAAAATCTTTTGGATTTAAATAGCACTAAGTGTAAAGTAATGACATTTTTTAAGGTGAAGCTACAATATGCCACGTATACGCGGGTGGTGATGTGTTGTCTAGAATCACGAATGTTGATGACCTTGGTGTCCTTCTTGACCCAGTTTTAAGATAAGTTTTTGTGATCATATTACATCCATGGTGAATAAAGCCTACTCCCCTTAGCACAAAATTAGTATTAGTATTAGTATCGTATGTATTCTAACTTAGTCTGTCCGCTTCTATATTGTCCTTTTTTACTTCTCGCGATCACGTTTCTTACGCCAATTGGGGAATAGGGCTCCGCCCGTAACAAGCACTACTTGGTGTCGTATGGGCCACTTGTTTGCGCTGATCATAGTGCATTAACGTCCGTAGAAATGTCGTTCAGCTGATTTATTATAACCACCAGATCGGCAATACCGTCCAGGAACTATCTTAAATGTTTTCCGTATCTAGACAAAGTTTTTACAACATAATA
Source organism: Drosophila kurseongensis (assembly GCA_018153305.1). NCBI lineage: Eukaryota > Metazoa > Arthropoda > Insecta > Diptera > Drosophilidae > Drosophila > Drosophila kurseongensis. Next base: position 1,608,170 of record JAECXX010000001.1, read on the forward strand.
AATAGAGCGAATAAGGAAGATAGACTGGGTCCTAAGCCAGCAACAGGACATCCTAGCAAAATTTCGGACAGAGATGAGCGAAAATTATTGAGCCAAATGGCCAATAACCCTCAAGTTTCTCTTAGATCTATTGCAAGCGGTTTCAAGGAGACTATTAATGTCGACATTTTCCACGAAACCTTCCGAAAGCTGCTTAAACGAAACGATTGCACATCCCGTGTAGCCTGTAAGAAACCGTTGCTCTTGAAAACTAGCATCGAAAAGAGACTTTTGTATGGATGGAAGAGTTGGCTTTCATCGAAAATACTATGGATGCTAAGCAAGATTTGGACATTTTAAAGACAAATCTTTGAAACAGTGCAAAGAAATGTGGATTTTTTTGATGGAAACCAATCAAAATTCAAATTTGATCTAGATAATGACCCTAAGCATACGGCGAATACGTTGAGAATGTGCTTACATACAATTGCGGAAAAGTTCAGGACACACCAGCCCACAGTCCAGACTTAAGCCCAATCAAAAATGCTTGGGCATTTTGGCAAAACGAAGCCCCAAAAACAAAAATGATCTCAAAACTGCCATACTGGAGGAATGGGCGAAGATTCCGGAGAAGTTAGACATGGAAAAACTCATATATTTGATGAAATTGCGATTGGAGAATGTTTGCGCTGCCAAAGGTGGTCATACAAAATATTAACATGCTACTCTTTAGAAAATAAGATCACTAAAAAGATTTGTCAAAACACTTTCTTGACAGTATGAAAACTGAATGTTATTTGTTTTTAGTTATTTTTGAGAAAGTTAACTGAAGAAATTTGTTATTTTTGTTCATAAATCATATCTAAGATACCAACAAAATCATAATAAAATTTAAAATAAATGAAAAAACGCTGCAAACTTACTTTTTATGGCATAGGAACTTGAAATATGGCATTTTTTCCACTGCCATACTGTATCATATGTGTTAGTTTAGTTTTTGATCGAAATTCCTAATTCCTAATTCCTCATCACAAGTCGGTAATTGCTCGAATGTTTGTTGTTCGTTGTATTTAGCCTTTGTTTGGCTATCGACCTTCGATAAAAGCACGTGAATCATTATGTTATTTATAATATCCTCTGAACTCCCCAATGACAGTAGAGAGCCGCGAATGGCTGGAGCTTTGTCGACGAGATGCTGTAATTTTAAGGGGCCGGGCTTCGAAAGATTTGGAAGCGCAAATAAACTAGAGAAGCATTCCAGCACGTCGTCATCGTACCTTGACTTCAACCGCTCAAAAGCCAGTTTAAGATAGTTATTTTCCAAAATCTGAAATGCCTGCGCGAGGGAAGAGTCATTGTGAACCAAATAATTGAATATTGTAACGAGCCGCTTATACTGAGAGTCTTTGCTATCAAAGTCAAAGATGATGTGTGTGTGATGTTCAACTCCACGTGTAGCCTTCTTGATTGTAATGCAATCCACTTGCTACATGGGCGATGATAAGTTTAGGGATGGTTTGCGATGGCTGCGTTCCTCCGTGGACGCTGCCGTTGAAGCTCTTCTTTTTTCCGAATGTTCTCGGCCACGTTGCATTTGAGAAAAGGATTTGCCCACTATATGAGTCCGTGATGATGTATCACCGGTACCACCATCCGGTGCGAGTTCACTCAAGTTAGAAGACTGTTTAACTTGTCCACTTGTGGCCAAATGTTTTTGAACAAAGTATCCACGTTTGGTTTTAGGGTAGGATGCGCCCAGTGTATGTGTCCATGTTGATGTCAATGGCAGTTCCCTTTTTTGATTTAGTGAAAGTACTCCACTCGAGCTGAAACCCTTTTTAGCTTATTCACATACAACTGCCTCCACAACCTACACGTAAATAATGATCAGAGACTCATGCAAACAAATGACGCTCGAATTGAAAGAAAACTTTATCAAATTCCTTGTCCTGTCACGATCGCCATTAATGTAGCAGCTAACTGGCATCCTTGGGACAATCGATTATGCTCTGAGTCTCGTTTTGTGATCTGTTTTTAATTCGCAGTATTTTCGTAATAAACCTGTTTTAATATTCAAGATTTTAATTTTCGTTGTTGTTGGCGTGATCGACAAAATCAAAATAAGCTGCGCTTCAAATTCAAAACCTATAATTATAACAATAGATCTCCTCCAGCATGGGGGGTGCAGCACAATGCGAAACGCAGCCAGCCATTTAAGCCCCATTACACAGGGGATGACCCCGATGACCCCGAGATAACTACCATCGGCTTACATTTGATTACGTACGAGCGAGTAGCTTTTATCAATGACATTAAGTATTCGAACAAACGAGAAACTATAAGAACAACCAAAACTTGGAAGTTATTTAAGAGCGTAAGGAGGAGATGAAATCGGCTGTATCTACTAATCTGGTTCGCTGTCGGGAATTAGCATCCTCACTAGTTGCTCTATCCTGTTCCATCGAGTGTTGAGAAGGAGACGAGCTGCGGTGGAAATACGAGGGTGGTCCGATAAGTACTTAGCCTCCAAAAGAAAAACGAAAATTTTATAAAAGTGGCGATTTATTTCTCAACATAATCTCCTTTTAGCTCGATACACTTGACCCAGCGATGCTCCAACTTCTTTAACCCACCTGAAAAAAAGTTTTCTCGAGGTCTGCAAAATAGGCCTCTGTGGCGGCGACGACCTCCTCATTCGACGCATTTTTGTAACGTTATCCTCCGTTGTAGCCGTTTTCGGGCACCTGGGCGTGGCTCATCAAAAACCGACGTGCGACCACGTTGAAACTCGTTAAATCAATTTTTGACGGTCGCCATCGAAGGAGAAGAGTCACCGTACACAGCATCCAAGCGCTCTTTGATTTCGCTGCGCGATTTCCCTTCCAAAAACAAGAATCGAATCACAGACCGATATTGCTCTTTCTCCATTTTTCTTAAATCCGCGGACACGTCCGATTCCACACGCAGTCAAAACAAAACTACGAGTCCGTTTCGGCTGAAATTTCGACAGTAGCCGTCTACGAGAATGTACTGCACGATAGTAAATTTCTCTTGCGATAGTGACGCCATCGGGCGGTGAGGCTAAGTTCTTTTCGGACTGCCCTCGTACAACAAGTCGTCGATACTTCATAGAATAGTTTACACAACTAAGGGGTAATAGATAGCCGGTAGAAATCCTGGCTAATTCTTGGATTAACCTAGTGATTCAAAATGCATACACAGCATAGCCGCCTTTGGGGGCGCGCGTTCGGCTTTCCGACTATGTACAGCTAAGGCATTTAGTTCTGTTTTATATTAATTAGAATAAAGAGCATTAGCTCATGAGTATTACTCCGGCCATCCCCGTTCTTATATTTGTATTCGCTTACAGAGATTAAGGCCAGGGGCACAGGAGGGCAGTTACCCTATCAGCATAAGCACCAATTGGCAAAAACGACTTCAGTCACCCTCGTGCTGAAGCTACGTGGCCACACAAGTGGCCCTCGAAAAAAACAATAATTTTCGTATTAGTATTTCGGCGTTTCTCAGAATTTGTTTTGTTTGAAATTATTTTGGTGATGAAATTGAATGGTTCTAAAGAAAACGTAATTAATCGCGGATATTTATATCCATTGCTAAAAGCGATGGTTGCGGTAAAAGTCTCCGCACTTGAAAATGTTAAAAAAAAAAATGCAAAGCCCGATTACGAACCGCAAAGTGGTTAATCAGGTGGTTTCACAAAGCTGCGGGGCAAGCTTTGATGAATATGTTTGATATGGATAACAACAACCTGCGCTCTGGCAGGGTTTCCAGAAAGTAGTTGCCCCAACACCTCATGTTGACTTAACGTCCGAATTACCGGCCGATACTGGTAGTGCAGATACATATTCAGGAATACCAAAAAAGGTCGCATGTGTTGTACCAAAAACGGTAACTTGTGATCGGGTGCCCCAGCTAAAACATGTATTTATTTCACGGCCCGCCCTAGACCTCTCATCAATGAATATTACGGCTTATCCCTAACAAAATCCAAGTTGATGATTTGAAGATCGAATAATTTAAATTTTCTTTTGCTAGGAAAGTATCATCATTTAAGATTAGTATTGCTTATTTTACATCTGTGTGTTCCGCCAGTTTCTGGCCCTCGGGCATATTTGTAAAAGGGTACGAAGCTCAGAGAAAAAAAAATAGTTCAGGGGAAATTGAAAATACCATTAAAGAGCCATTCCCAGCGCCCTCCACATCCCCTTCTGTCCCAAAAAACAAGCCTCCTCCTTTATTCTTTCCTATCAGAATACAAGAGGCTTACTTAGTAGGCTGACCAAATTGTACTCGGATAGTTTTTCCTTCCCATATAATATTATTGTATGTACAAAAACCTGGTTAAGGCCGGGTATTCTTAGCTCCGAAATTTTCCCGGGTAAGCACACAGTTTACAAACTTGATCGTCAGTCCAGACGGCGAGGTGGAATCTTGATTGCTTTTGACTTAACCCTTTCGTCTGAATTACTGACTCATCAGCTGAGTTCCCAATTTACTCAAATCACCTTTCCGTTATCCAGTCAATTTCCAAACAACCAGGGCTCAGTCAAATTTTACCGTGCCTAATGCCCGGTGTAATAAAAGCTATCTGACTCGTTGTAGGGTCCAAATTTCACAAGATTCAAATCAGTTTTATAATTTTGTTAACACTAAGCGTAAATCAGCCTTTTACCCAGCATCGCTAACATTTGAAAATTCAACGGCAAATACTGATCAGGCAACACCCGATCTATTTGCCCAGTTCTTCCAGACAACATATTCTGCTTCATCCCGTCCAAGTCCGTCATTTTCATATGCCATATCCAAGTCTAACTTAATTTTTTGTCGGAGGTTAAGCGAAAGCTCCCTTCTCTTGGATCTCTATTAAGATAAACCAGTCTATTCACCGAGTCCCGACGGAGTTCCAGGCCGCGTGCTTAGTTACTGGGCTAAAACTCTGCGTAGACCCCTGCACAAATTGTTTACCTTATCTTTGGAAACTTCTCACTTCCCTCTTATTTGTAAGCAGTCATTTGTTATTCCCCTTCATAAGAAAGGAAATAAATCGAATTCAATTACGGAGGCATATCCAAATTATCCGCCATCCCAAAGCTTTTCGAAAACGTTAGTACACCCCACTTGCAACATTTTTGTAGATCAATTATATCTCAGTGTCAACTTGGATTTATAAGGCGAAGATCTACGACGACAAACCTTTTGGAGCTAACTTTTTTTGTAATAAATGGCTTCAAAAAGAACATGCAGACTGACGTAGCTTACACTGATTTTAGTAAAGCGTTTGATTCAATAAAACACTCGCTTCTTGTATTAAAGCTATACTTATTAAGGTTTCCATGTGATCTTCTAACAAGTCCTCTTTTAAAGCTTTATATCTAATTTGATCCGAGTTACTTCAGGCGTCCCACAAGGAAGCCACTTTGGCCCACTTCTTCTTACTTTATTTATTTACGATCTCCCTCTAGTCTTGACAAAGTCGCGTGTTCCCATGTACGCAGATGACGTTAAGTTAAATTTTCAGCAGTTCAGACTAACAAATGCTTTTTAATTTTTTTGAAAATCTTTTGGATTTAAATAGCACTAAGTGTAAAGTAATGACATTTTTTAAGCTGAACCTACAATATTCCACGTATACGCGGGTGGTGATGCGTTGTCTAGAATCACGAATGCTGATGACCTTGGTGTCCTTGACCCAGTTTTAAGATAAGTTTTTGTGATCATATTACATCCATGGTGAATAAAGCCTACTCCCCTTAGCACAAAATTAGTATTAGTATTAGTATCGTTTGTATTCTAACCTAGTCTGTCCGCTTCTATATTGTCCTTTTTCTTACGCCAATTGGGGAATAGGGCTCCGCCCGTAACAAGCACTACTTGGTGTCGTATGGGCCACTTGTTTGCGCTGATCATAGTGCATTAACGTCCGAAGAAATGTCGTTCAGCTGATTTATTATAACCACCAGATCGGCAATACCGTCCAGGAACTATCTAAAATGTTTTCCGTATCTAGACAAAGTTTTTACAACATAATAAATAGAGCGAATAAGGAAGATAGACTGGGTCCTAAGCCAGCAACAGGACATCCTAGCAAAATTTCGGACAGAGATGAGCGAAAATTATTGAGCCAAATGGCCAATAACCCTCAAGTTTCTCTTAGATCTATTGCAAGCGGTTTCAAGGAGACTATTAATGTCGACATTTTCCACGAAACCTTCCGAAAGCTGGTTAAACGAAACGATTCACATCCCGTGTAGCCGGTAAGAAACCGTTGCTCTTGAAAACTAGCATCGAAAAGAGACTTTTATATGGATGGAAGAGTTGGCTTTCATCGAAAATACCATGGATGCTAAGCAAGATTTGGACATTTTAAAGACAAATCTTTGAAACAGTGCAAAGAAATTTGGATTTTTTTGATGGAAACCAATCAAAATTCAAATTTTATCTAGATAATGACCCTAAGCATAAGGCGAATACGTTGAGAATGTGCTTACATACAATTGCGGAAAAGTTCTGGACACACCAGCCCACAGTCCAGACTTAAGCCCAATCAAAAATGCTTGGGCATTTTGGCAAAACGAAGCCCCAAATCAAAAATTATCTCAAAACTGCCATACTGGAGGAATGGGCGAAGATTCCGCAGAAGTTAGACATGGAAAAACTCATATATTTGATGAAATTGCGATGGAGAATGTTTGCGCTGCCAAAGATGGTGATACAAAATATTAACATGCTACTCTTTAGAAAATAAAATCACTAAAAAGATTTGTCAAAACACTTTCTTGACAGTATGAAAACTGAATGTTATTTGTTTTTAGTTATTTTTGAGAAAGTTAACTGAAGAAATTTGTTATTTTTGTTCATAAATCATATCTAAGATACCAACATAATCATAGTCGGTAACTGCTCGAATGTTTGTTGTTCGTTGTATTTAGCCTTTGTTTGGCTATCGACCTTCGATAAAAGCACGTGAATCATTATGTTATTTATAATATCCTCTGAACTCCCCAATGACAGTAGAGAGCCGCGAATGGCTGGAGCTTTGTCGACGAGATGCTGTAATTTTAAGGGGCCGGGCTTCGAAAGATTTGGAAGCGCAAATAAACTAGAGAAGCATTCCAGCACGTCGTCATCGTACCTTGACTTCAACCGCTCAAAAGCCAGTTTAAGATAGTTATTTTCCAAAATCTGAAATGCCTGCGCGAGGGAAGAGTCATTGTGAACCAAATAATTGAATATTGTAACGAGCCGCTTATACTGAGAGTCTTTGCTATCAAAGTCAAAGATGATGTGTGTGTGATGTTCAACTCCACGTGTAGCCTTCTTGATTGTAATGCAATCCACTTGCTACATGGGCGATGATAAGTTTAGGGATGGTTTGCGATGGCTGCGTTCCTCCGTGGACGCTGCCGTTGAAGCTCTTCTTTTTTCCGAATGTTCTCGGCCACGTTGCATTTGAGAAAAGGATTTGCCCACTATATGAGTCCGTGATGATGTATCACCGGTACCACCATCCGGTGCGAGTTCACTCGAGTTAGAAGACTGTTTAACTTGTCCACTTGTGGCCAAATGTTTTTGAACAAAGTATCCACGTTTGGTTTTAGGGTAGGATGCGCCCAGTGTATGTGTCCATGTTGATGTCAATGGCAGTCTCTTTTGATTTAGTGAAAGTACTCCACTCGAGCTGAAACCCTTTTTAGCTTATTCACATACAACTGCCTCCACAACCTACACGTAAATAATGATCAGAGACTCATGCAAACAAATGACGCTCGAATTGAAAGAAAACTTTATCAAATTCCTTGTCCTGTCACGATCGCCATTAATGTAGCAGCTAACTGGCATCCTTGGGACAATCGATTATGCTCTGAGTCTCGTTTTGTGATCTGTTTTTAATTCGCAGTATTTTCGTAATAAACCTGTTTTAATATTCAAGATTTTAATTTTCGTTGTTGTTGGCGTGATCGACAAAATCAAAATAAGCTGCGCTTCAAATTCAAAACCTATAATTATAACAATAGATCTCCTCCAGCATGGGGGGGTGCAGCACAATGCGAAACGCAGCCAGCCATTTAAGCCCCATTACACAGGGGATGACCCCGATGACCCCGAGATAACTACCATCGGCTTACATTTGATTACGTACGAGCGAGTAGCTTTTATCAATGACATTAAGTATTCGAACAAACGAGAAACTATAAGAAAAACACCGGGCACTTCTCTAAAGAATTAACAACCAAAACTTGGAAGTTATTTAAGAGCGTAAGGAGGAGATGAAATCGGCTGTATCTACTAATCTGGTTCGCTGTCGGGAATTAGCATCCTCACTAGTTGCTCTATCCTGTTCCATCGAGTGTTGAGAAGGAGACGAGCTGCGGTGGAAATACGAGGGTGGTCCGATAAGTACTTAGCCTCCAAAAGAAAAACCAAAATTTTGGAAAAGTGGCGATTTATTTCTCAACATAATATCCTTTTAGCTCGATACACTTGACCCAGCGATGCTCCAACTTCTTTAACCCGCCTGAAAAAAAGTTTTCTCGAGGTCTGCAAAATAGGCCTCTGTGGCGGCGATGACCTCCTCATTCGACGCAAATTTCTATCCAGCGAGTGAATTTTTCAAGTTTGGAAACAAAAAGAAGACACACGGGGCCTAATCTGGAGAATATGGTGGAAGGGGTAGATGTTCGTAGCCCAATTCTACCGATTTGGCCTTGGCGAGGGCGGAAGTGTGAGCCGGTGCGTTGTCATGATGGAAGAGCACTTTATTCTTCGCCAAATGGGGCCGTATTTTCTGCAATTCGGCGGCGAATCGGCCCAATAATTCGGCGTAGTACAGCCCTGTGACCGTTTTGCCCTTCTCCAGGTAGGCGATGTAGATCACACCTTGTGAATCCCAAAAAACGGCCGGGACAGTCTTCGCCTTCTTCGGAGCATGTTCGCCGGGTGAAGTCCACTGTTTCGACTGTTCCTTGGTCTCTGGTGTGTACCAGTAGATCCATGCTTCGTCGACGGTCACGAAACAACTCAGAAACTCCTTCGGATTGCGCTTAAACAGCGTCAAACACAGCTCTGAAGTGGTCTCACAGCTGCGTTTGTTGTGAGGAGTGAGCAAACGCGGCACCCATCGCGCCGACAGCTTTTTCATGCCCAAAATTTCATGCAGGATATGACCCACGCGGTCTTTTGACATGCCTAATGCCTCAGCTATCTCGCGTATCTTCAATCGGCGGTCTGCCAATACGAGATCGTGGATTTTTGTCACGTTATCCTCCGTTGTAGCCGTTTTCGGGGCACCTGGGCGTGGCTCATCAAAAACCGACGTGCGACCACGTTGAAACTCGTTAAATCAATTTTTGACGGTCGCCATCGAAGGAGAAGAGTCACCGTACACAGCATCCAAGCGCTCTTTGATTTCGCTGCGCGATTTCCCTTCCAAAAACAAGAATCGAATCACAGACCGATATTGCTCTTTCTCCATTTTTCTTAAATCCGCAGACACGTCCGATTCCACACGCAGTCAAAACAAAACTACGAGTCCGTTTCGGCTGAAATTTCGACAGTAGCCGTCTACGAGAATGTACTGCACGATAGTAAATTTCTCTTGCGATAGTGACGCCATCGGGCGGTGAGGCTAAGTTCTTTTCGGACTGCCCTCGTACAACAAGTCGTCGATACTTCATAGAATAGTTTACACAACTAAGGGGTAATAGATAGCCGGTAGAAATCCTGGCTAATTCTTGGATTAACCTAGTGATTCAAAATGCATACACAGCATAGCCGCCTTTGGGGGCGCGCGTTCGGCTTTCCGACTATGTACAGCTAAGGCATTTAGTTCTGTTTTATATTAATTAGAATAAAGAGCATTAGCTCATGAGTATTACTCCGGCCATCCCCGTTCTTATATTTGTATTCGCTTACAGAGATTAAGGCCAGGGGCACAGGAGGGCAGTTACCCTATCAGCATAAGCACCAATTGGCAAAAACGACTTCAGTCACCCTCGTGCTGAAGCTACGTGGCCACACAAGTGGCCCTCGAAAAAAAACAATAATTTACGTATTAGTATTTCGGCGTTTCTCAGAATTTGTTTTGGAAAACAGGAGTGTTTAAAGGAAAAAAAAAAAAAAAAAAAAAAAAAAAAAAAAAAAAAAAAAAAAAAAAAAAAAAAAAAAAAAAAAAAAAAAGTTTGAAATTATTTTGGTGATGAAATTGAATGGTTCTAAAGAAAACGTAATTAATCGCGGATATTTATATCCATTGCTAAAAGCGATGGTTGCGGTAAAAGTCTCCGCACTTGAAAATGTTAAAAAAAAATGCAAAGCCCGATTACGAAACCGCAAAGTGGTTAATCAGGTGGGGGGCAAGCTTCGATGAATCTGTTTGATATGGATAACAACAACCTGCGCTCTGGCAGGGTTTCCAGAAAGTAGTTGCCCCAACACCTCATGTTGACTTAACGTCCGAATTACCGGCCGATACTGGTAGTGCAGATACATATTCAGGAATACCAAAAAAGGTCGCATGTGTTGTACCAAAAACGGTAACTTGTAATCGGGTGCCCCAGCTAAAACATATATTTGTTTCACGGCTCGCCCCAGACCTCTCATCAATGAATATTACGGCTTATCCGTAACAAAATCCAAGTTGATGATTTGAAGATCGTATAATTTAAATTTTCTTTTGCTAGGAAAGTATCATCATTTAAGATTAGTATTGCTTATTTTACATCTGTGTGTTCCGCCAGTTTCTGGCATATTTGTAAAAGGGTACGAAGCTCAGAGAAAAAAAAATAGTTCAGGGGAAATTGAAAATACCATTAAAGAGCCATTCCCAGCGCCCTCCACATCCTCTTCTGTCCCAAAAAACAAGCCTCCTCCTTTATTCTTTCCTATCAGAATACAAGAGGCTACTTAGTAGGCTGACCAAATTGTACTCGGATAGTTTTTCCTTCCCATATAATATTATTGTATGTACAAAAACCTGGTTAAGGCCGGGTATTCTTAGCTCCGAAATTTTCCGGGTAAGAAGTTTACAACTTGATCGTGTCGACGGCGGTGGAATTTGATTGCTTTTGACTTCTTTTTATGACTCATCAGCTGGTTCCCATTTACACTTTCCGTTATCCAGTCAATTTCCAAACAACCAGGTCAGTCAAATTTTACCGTGCCTAATGCCCGGTGTAATAAAAGCTATCTGACTCGTTGTAGGGTCCAAATTTCACAAGATTCAAATCAGTTTTATAATTTTGTTAACACTAAGCGTAAATCAGCCTTTTACCCAGCATCGCTAACATTTGAAAATTCAACGGCAAATACTGATCAGGCAACACCCGATCTATTTGCCCAGTTCTTCCAGACAACATATTCTGCTTCATCCCGTCCAAGTCCGTCATTTTCATATGCCATATCCAAGTCAAACTTAATTTTTTGGTTCTCTTGGATCTCTATTAAGTCCGTCTTTAGGACGGGTTCCAGGCCGTTATTAAAACTCTGCGTAGACCCCTGCACAAATTGTTTACCTTATCTTTGGAGACTTCTCACTTCCCACTTATTTGGAAGCAGTCATTTGTTATTCCCCTTCATAAGAAAGGAAATAAATCGAATTCAATTACAGAGGCATATCCAAATTATCCGCCATCCCAAAGCTTTTCGAAAACGTTAGTACACCCCACTTGCAACATTTTTGTAGATCAATTATATCTCAGTGTCAACTTGGATTTATAAGGCGAAGATCTACGATGACAAACCTTTTGGAGCTAACTTTTTTTGTAATAAATGGCTTCAAAAAGAACATGCAGACTGATTCAATAAAACACTCGCTTCTTGTATTAAAGCTATACTTATTAAGGTTTCCATGTGATCTTCTAACAAGTCCTCTTTTAAAGCTTTATATCTAATTTGATCCGACTTCAGGCGTCCCACAAAGAAGCCACTTTGGCCCACTTCTTCTTACTTTATTTATTTACGATCTCCCTCTAGTCTTGACAAAGTCGCGTGTTCCCATGTACGCAGATGACGTTAAGTTAAATTTCCAGCAGTTCAGACTAACAAATGCTTTTTAATTTTTTTGAAAATCTTTTGGATTTAAAAAGCACTAAGTGGAAAGTAATGACATTTTTTAAGGTGAACCTACAATATGCCACGTATAAGCGGGTGGTGATGCGTTGTCTAGAATCACGAATGCTGATGACCTTGGTGTCCTTGACCCAGTTTTAAGATAAGTTTTTGTGATCATATTACATCCATGGTGAATAAAGCCTACTCCCCTTAGCACAAAATTAGTATTAGTATTAGTATCGTATGTATTCTAACTTAGTCTGTCCGCTTCTATATTGTCCTTTTTCTTACGCCAATTGGGGAATAGGGCTCCGCCAGTAACAAGCACTACTTGGTGTCGTATGGGCCAGTGGTTTGCGCTGATCATAGTGCATTAACGTCCGAAGAAATGTCGTTCAGCTGATTTATTATAACCACCAGATCGGCAATACCGTCCAGGAACTATCTAAAATGTTTTCCGTATCTAGACAAAGTTTTTACAACATAATAAATAGAGCGAATAAGGAAGATAGACTGGGTCCTAAGCCAGCAACAGGACATCCTAGTAAAATTTCGGACAGAGATGAGCGAAAATTATTGAGCCAAATGGCCAATAACCCTCAAGTTTCTCATAGATCTATTGCAAGCGGTTTCAAGGAGACTATTAATGTCGACATTTTCCACGAAACCTTCCGAAAGCTGCTTAAACGAAACGATTGCACATCCCGTGTAGCCGGTAAGAAACCGTTGCTCTTGAAAACTAGCATCGAAAAGAGACTTTTGTATGGATGGAAGAGTTGGCTTTCATCGAAAATACCATGGATGCTAAGCAAGATTTGGACATTTTAAAGACAAATCTTTGGAACAGTGCAAAGAAATTTGGATTTTTTTGATGGAAACCAATCAAAATTCAAATTTTATCTAGATAATGACCCTAAGCATAAGGCGAATACGTTGAGAATGTGGTTACATACAATTGCGGAAAAGTTCTGGACACACCAGCCCACAGTCCAGACTTAAGCCCAATCAAAAATGCTTGGGCATTTTGGCAAAACGAAGCCCCAAATCAAAAATTATCTCAAAACTGCCATACTGGAGGAATGGGCGAAGATTCCGCAGAAGTTAGACATGGAAAAACTCATATATTTGATGAAATTGCGATGGAGAATGTTTGCGCTGCCAAAGATGGTGATACAAAATATTAACATGCTACTCTTTAGAAAATAAGATCACTAAAAAGATTTGTCAAAACACTTTCTTGACAGTATGAAAACTGAATGTTATTTGTTTTTAGTTATTTTTTGAGAAAGTTAACTGAAGAAATTTGTTATTTTTGTTCATAAATCATATCTAAGATACCAACATAATCATAATAAAATTTAAAAAAAAAAAAAAAAATTTTTAAAAAAAAAAAAAAAAATTTTTTTAGTCGGTAACTGCTCGAATGTTTGTTGTTCGTTGTATTTAGCCTTTGTTTGGCTATCGACCTTCGATAAAAGCACGTGAATCATTATGTTATTTATAATATCCTTTGAACTCCCCAATGACAGTAGAGAGCCGCGAATGGCTGGAGCTTTGTCGACGAGATGCTGTAATTTTAAGGGGCCGGGCTTCGAAAGATTTGGAAGCGCAAATAAACTAGAGAAGCATTCCAGCACGTCGTCATCGTACCTTGACTTCAACCGCTCAAAAGCCAGTTTAAGATAGTTATTTTCCAAAATCTGAAATGCCTGCGCGAGGGAAGAGTCATTGTGAACCAAATAATTGAATATTGTAACGAGCCGCTTATACTGAGAGTCTTTGCTATCAAAGTCAAAGATGATGTGTGTGTGATGTTCAACTCCACGTGTAGCCTTCTTGATTGTAATGCAATCCACTTGCTACATGGGCGATGATAAGTTTAGGGATGGTTTGCGATGGCTGCGTTCCTCCGTGGACGCTGCCGTTGAAGCTCTTCTTTTTTCCGAATGTTCTCGGCCACGTTGCATTTGAGATAAGGATTTGCCCACTTTATGAGTCCGCGATGATGTATCACCGGTACCACCATCCGGTGCGAGTTCACTCGAGTTAGAAGACTGTTTAACTTGTCCACTTGTGGCCAAATGTTTTTGAACAAAGTATCCACGTTTGGTTTTAGGGTAGGATGCGCCCAGTGTATGTGTCCATGTTGATGTCAATGGCAGTTCCCTTTTTTGATTTAGTGAAAGTACTCCACTCGAGCTGAAACCCTTTTTAGCTTATTCACATACAACTGCCTCCACAACCTACACGTAAATAATGATCAGAGACTCATGCAAACAAATGACGCTCGAATTGAAAGAAAACTTTATCAAATTCCTTGTCCTGTCACGATCGCCATTAATGTAGCAGCTAACTGGCATCCTTGGGACAATCGATTATGCTCTGAGTCTCGTTTTGTGATCTGTTTTTAATTCGCAGTATTTTCGTAATAAACCTGTTTTAATATTCAAGATTTTAATTTTCGTTGTTTTTTGCGTGATCGACAAAATCAAAATAAGCTGCGCTTCAAATTCAAAACCTATAATTATAACAATAGATCTCCTCCAGCATAGGGGGAGCAGCACAGTGCGAAACGCAGCCAGCCATTTAAGCCCCATTACACTGGTAGACGACGGAATCTCAATAATCAGCACTAGCGATGACCCCGAGATAACTACCATCGGCTTACATTTGATTACGTACGAGCGAGTAGCTTTTATCAATGACATTAAGTATTCGAACAAACGAGAAACTATAAGAAAAACACCGGGCACTTCTCTAAAGAATTAACAACCAAAACTTGGAAGTTATTTAAGAGCGTAAGGAGGAGATGAAATCGGCTGTAGCTACTAATCTGGTTCGCTGTCGGGAATTAGCATCCTCACTAGTTGCTCTATCCTGTTCCATCGAGTGTTGAGAAGGAGACGAGCTGCGGTGGAAATACGAGGGTGGTCCGATAAGTACTTAGCCTCCAAAAGAAAAACGAAAATTTTATAAAAGTGGCGATTTATTTCTCAACATAATCTCCTTTTAGCTCGATACACTTGACCCAGCGATGCTCCAACTTCTTTAACCCACCTGAAAAAAAGTTTTCTCGAGGTCTGCAAAATAGGCCTCTGTGGCGGCGACGACCTCCTCATTCGACGCATTTTTGTAACGTTATCCTCCGTTGTAGCCGTTTTCGGGCACCTGGGCGTGGCTCATCAAAAACCGACGTGCGACCACGTTGAAACTCGTTAAATCAATTTTTGACGGTCGCCATCGAAGGAGAAGAGTCACCGTACACAGCATCCAAGCGCTCTTTGATTTCGCTACGCGATTTCCCTTCCAAAAACAAGAATCGAATCACAGACCGATATTGCTCTTTCTCCATTTTTCTTAAATCCGCGGACACGTCCGATTCCACACGCAGTCAAAACAAAACTACGAGTCCGTTTCGGCTGAAATTTCGACAGTAGCCGTCTACGAGAATGTACTGCACGATAGTAAATTTCTCTTGCGATAGTGACGCCATCGGGCGGTGAGGCTATGTTCTTTTCGGACTGCCCTCGTACAACAAGTAGTAGATACTTCATAGAATAGTTTACACAACTAAGGGGTAGTAGATAGCTGGTAGAAATCCTGGCTAATTCTTGGATTAACCTAGTGTTTCAAAATGCATACTCAGCATAGCCGCCTTTGGGGGCGCGCGTTTGGCTTTCCGACTATTTACAGTTAAGACATTTAGTTCTGTTTTATATTAATTAGAATAAAGAGCATTAGCTCATGAGTATTACTCCGGCCATCCCCGTTCTTATATTTAATAATAATAATAATTTACGTATTAGTATTTCGGCGTTTCTCAGAATTTGTTTTGTTTGAAATTATTTTGGTGATGAAATAGAATGGTTCTTAAGAAAACGTAATGAATCGAGGATATTTATATCCATTGCTAAAAGCGATGGTTGCGGTAAAAGTCTCCGCACTTGAAAATGTTAAAAAAAAACTGCAAAGCCCGATTACGAAACCGCAAAGTGGTTAATCAGGTGGTTTCACAAAGCTGCGGGGCAAGCTTTGATGAATCTGTTTGATATGGATAACAACAACCTCCGCTCTGGCAGGGTTTAGCTAGGGTTTTTTTAATTTAAATATAATTATGTTTACATCTGTTAAACAGACATTTTTCTCAAATAACAAAGATGTACATCAATTAAATTGTTCATTTATAACTGTAGAGTCAGGTATGTTGCCAGCAGTGTTGTCGGCTCCAATTGAATAGGGTCCCATTTTATTAACTAATGTTATGCCTCGCCGAAGACATCCTTTTTTACCCTATAAAAAATTAACATTTTTAAACTTATCATATTTCTAAAAATAAAACAGACCAACCTGGCTTTCTTTATCTTTGACTCCACAATTAAATGATTTGATACTTGGAAAAGTCTTTCACCACGCAAGATTAAAACATTCGTCAAACGGCAACATTGTGCGGCCATCTTTACTTGCTCTGCAATGCTGTTTTTGTCTCTTGGGTGAATATATCGTGGTGGAAATAAGGATGGAGCAATTATTGTAGATACGTTATGCAGATTCATTTTGTTGATATCCTTTAGGTCAATTATATAATTTAAAAATCTCAGCAGGGAACGCAAGGTATTTCTGTTTTCAGGTGGAAGTAGCTGACATAGAATCGATAATGCACTTCTTTGATCCACTTGTGGAAGTGTGTGACATTGATAAAATAGTTGAATAAGTTCGTTAGTAAGCAAAGGTTGGGGAAGTTCACGCAACCATCGTTTAAGAAGGGCACTTAGTTCGTGAACTGTTGCTGAGCTAAAAAGATGAGCCAACTTTTGTGGTTTTTGATAAAAAGTTGATTCTAATTCGTTATAAAGTATTTCAGTCTGCAAGTAAATGGTAGTCATAAAAATATGAAATTTCAAGAATATTATATTAACAACATTTTAACCTTTTGCTTATGTCCACCTATTCTTAGTATTCCTTCTTCTCTGGATCCACGTTGAAGAAGTTCTGTAAGCAGATTTTCCAAAAATAGTGGAACGAGCGTAGAGTCAGTGCCAGTAACTTGCTGATCCCGACGTATGAGCGCGTTTAGAGATACACCAAAAAGACTACCCTCTTCTTTGCGACGACGCTTAAAAGGCTTTCTTTTGTCCAAAGACACTTGGTTGCGATCGAATATTGTGGCTAATTCTAACCATAGCGTCGTCTGTAATCGTTTACGGTCAATTTCGCTTATTGAACCGATGTCCGAGCATAATTTTGAAGAAGTATCACAGTAATCCAGTGGTTCTACGCAGTCTAAACTATAGGTATCTCGGCAGATACTTTCAAAGCTTAGACCATCACACGCTATTGGAGAAATACTTATGCACTCATTTTTTGAGTTTGACAGCTTTTGATTAATGTTTTTGGTTTTTGAAGTATCTGTACACTCATCACAAGAATCCCCTGAAGATGTATTATTTTCATTCTGCGAATCCGGCAATATTATTTCGCGTGCTCTCCTGAAAAAATGTAACAATGCTTAATTTATTTGACCACAAAAAACGTTAATACTTACCCAACTAAACAAAATGGATCAGAATCGGATCTATTTCGAGGCAAATGTATGGTCCCGATTCGTGAATATCCAATCAACTTCACACCATGAGCCGAATACAAAGGTATATCACATCGCACATGTGAGCCGCGAAATATATCCGCACAGGTGATACTTTTAAGCGGTGCGCTGGGTGATCGTCGTAATTTCTGTTTTTCTTTTGATTGTTCACCACTTCTACTGCCAGTTTCATTTTTGTTTTCAAAAATACTCACGAAGTTTGGTCTATTTAAAAAAATAGTTAGCTCACGAATTTGATAAAATAAAATCTAACTTACATAGAACGGTTTACCCAAGCTTCATCGACTTGTATAGAATCTAGAGAATCTGGAGTTGCACTGCGTGAACGTGTGCCCGTACTTGATTCCTTTTTAAGTACAGAAATTGAATGTATGAATGTATTACATTTTGTTTATAAATTATTGGGCTTAACAATAAGTATATCAGGAAATAGGTGTAACTTTTGTTTTTCGATTAAACTAATATTCAACACTTTTAAAGTTTTTTTTTGTGGCCTTTTTTGACTACTACAATCCAGTTTTTGTGTTTTAATTTGCTTTTGTTTTTTGATGTATTCGGCATAATGTTGAGTATGGATACAAATGATAATTGTTCTCTAATAAAACATAATTATTTTAGAATTATTTAGGACTTTAGGACATGATTAAACATTGAAACATCGCTAATTATATGTGTCTTGAGCCAAAACGGGACTATATTAAATTAAAAATGTGTTTACTTTTCATTGCAAAGGAAAGGAAGTTTAACCCAACCCAGTGCTAAGAATACTGCTTAAGAAAATACAAGTTTTATTTCTTATAACCCTCTGTATGTGCAAAAGAAAAACACCTTCAAAAACGGTAAAACTGTTTTGTGTGGTATTTTCGTGTACATTAAATGGGCTTAAGAGTATGGCTGGCCCTACAAATAAGTAACCTTTTCAATTAATATCATGCTCGAAGCATTGTAAAGAAGTTGTATATGTTGCTGTGAAATTGCTTCGCATCAACAGTAACATTCGGCAGTTGCTTTCGAAGCTCTACCAGCCAAATCAGAAAATTTGCTTTTACTTTTGTTAATATTACTGTTGTCCAGCTTCCAAAATGTGACCAGCAGCAGCAAATACAGTACAATAACGATGGGATTTAGTTGATTGCTGCCCAGATCCCCTTTGGTTGGCTTAGCTTTTATTTAGCCACCTTATTATGGTTCAAACTGTTATAAAAGCGTTATTAGCAAGCGAATTACTATATGGAATGTCTGCAATTAAAACCAGTCACATCTGATCACAATCTTTTGATTTTGCAACTAGTTCCTCTCAATAATAAAAGATCAAGTATTTCAATCTCAGCAAGGGATTATTAGGTAATAGAAATCGACGACTAATCTTTTTTTTTTTTTTTTTTTTTTTGGATCGTTTATTGAATAGGTTATTTCTCATTTTAAAAAGGATTATTTTACCTATTACAAAATATATTATATATATATTATTAATACATATATATATATAATATATTATATATATATTATTAATACATATATATATATAATATATTATATATATATTATTAATACATATATATATATAATATATAATAATATATTTAATATGATATATATATTTTTTTAACTTAATCATTTTTTATTGCTTTACAAAAACCTTCTTTGATGTTTTAACTAAACTAGCTTGCCAATGAATTTCATTGGTTTTGACTCAGTTTCTAAAAACTCTAAAGCAGCCTCCCCCCTTAAAATCGAGATATTTGAATCAGAGGAAATAAACTATCCTACCCAAAAATATTCTTGTCGTGGTAACAGCTTCGCTGTTTTATCTAATGAAGCATTTAAAGACGCTCTTTTTAATGAGCCTATGGACACTGTGGATTCGCTATCAAAGACCACTAATGGTCGTCAGCCATCTAACCCTGTAGCCTGTACCGCACCCTTCTGTCTTGATTACAAAGGATGTTACTGATGTCATAAAACTTATGGAACTACAACCAATATAAGATGTACGGACCCTCTACAGTTAGGGTGTCTCCCTCTAACGAAACTTAAAAGACCATTTAAAATATTTTAAGTACCATTAACTCTTTCAGAATTGTGGTCAAAGGTCCCGGTAAGGACAATGGTTATTGACCCAATGTTTTTTTTGTTGAGCTAGAGTCATCGCCCAACAATGACATTAAACTTGGGCCCTATCAGTCAGTTTATATAGTCCCTACTGAAGGCCGAGATGACGCTGGACCTATTTATCACCTTTGATATTCTAGTTTCTCGGATAGATCAAATGATGTAAATTATGATGAAAATAAAATAATGGAGTATTTATGAACAACTTTACCGGCAACTCGCCTTTAACTGTGCCTAAAAACCAAAATCATGTATAACCTTGGAATTTGCATCTCATTTTGGACTCACTGGCAAAAGTCTCGAGCTATAGCACTACATAAACATAAATTCAATTGACTTCATGCTAATTAATTAAAAACATTTCAACAGTCGTTCACATTCACAGTCATCCGTCTGACCGCCTACGAAGTGGCGCTGCCATTTTAGTCCGCTCCCACCCGCAATACTCTTTCTACAGTATAACCTCAACTGCGAAATTTCAGGCTGAAGCAATTATTTTAAGCACAGACTTGGGCGACTTGGTAATTTCTTTTCTTTAATTTATTTAGCTGCAGGAGGTCCTACGCACTTTCCTTCTGATATCAGAAAGAACCCAACTGAAATTGATTTTGCTATATACAAAAATACAAAAAAAAAAAAAAGCAAAAAGGCCGCTGGTGGTAAGGAGCAAAAGGGGAAATCAAAAGAACAACAGAGCATTCCGGCGGATCAGCAGCTGATTTCAGCAAACCCTCAAATGTTGCTAATATCAGCAGCTAAAAAAGATTCGGTATCCGAACAATCCGTAACAGAATGCATGCAACCAGGGACTTCTATGAATTCCGATTTGTCCGTAGTGGATTCACAATTAGCGGATCCACCTATCTCTCAGAATGTAGCATCTCCACCACAAGGGACTACTGAGTCCGGACAACCGGCTCAAGTTGGTTTTGCAGAAACAATGTCTGCTCCACCAAAATCCCTTTCAGTGGTTCCACTAAAGAAACACCCCGCAACCGAAATCAAAAGAACAACAGAGCATTCCGGCGGATCAGCAGATAACTTTCAAGATAACTGTCCCTAACGAGCTTTTTGAAGCCATATGCTCGGGCGACTTTTGGCCGGATAATATGGTTGTAAAAGAGTTCGAGGCTAAGATAAAGAAGAAGGGGCCCGTGTACCAGTGTACCAATTTCAAAAAACTAACTTCTAACCTCCTTCTTTCCTATCAGAATGCAAGAGGTTTGCGTAGCAAGCTCACTAAATTGTATTCCGATAGCCTTTCCTTTGCATCTCATATTATTGTGTTTACAGAAACCTGGTTAAAGCCGGAGATCTTTTGCTCCGAAGTTTTTCCAGGTAAGTACACAATATATAGGTATGACCGTCCCTCTAGACGGGGAGGTGGAGTCTTAATTGGAGTTGATTCAAACCTCCCATCAGAGGAGTTATTTTTTGAGGAATTCAATACCATTGAATTTATTTGTGTTAAGTTATTGATTCCTGGTAGCTCTATATACATAACTTGCTCATATATTCCGCCGTTGTCTGAACTTCCTGATTATTTAAATCACCTATCCGTTATTAAGTCCGTTGCAAATAAGCTTTCCGATAGGGATCAGTTGATAGTTCTAGGTGATTTTAATATACCTGGAGTTACTTGGTCCACTGAGGATGGATCGAATGTCTTACTACCTATAGCACAGCATGATTTTATTGATGGCCTGCTTGACATATCTCTATCTCAAGTAAACCATGTTCGAAATTCATTAGGTCGCCTACTTGATTTGTGTTTTGTATCAAATCCTGAATGTGTGTTTCTGTCCAGAGTAGCACCACTCACGCAACCTGAAGATCCATATCACCCAACAATCGAACTTTCATTTGATACGGGTAGAGTTATAGAAGAAAAATCAGAAAAATCCAAACGAATACATTGTTTTCGCAAGGCAGACTTTCTGATACTAAATAATTTTATTTCTGGCTTTAATTGGAATGATCTTTACTTATGCAATAATATGTACGATGCAGTTAATGTTTTTTACACTGCAATAAACTCATTTTTTAATTCCTGTGTTCCGTGGTACTATCCGTCAATTTCCAATAAATCACCTTGGCTTAGCAAAGAGTAGACACACTTAAGAAATGTAAAGTCCAGACTTTTTAGGAAATTTAAAAGTACCGGTTCTCAATCTGTTTTTACTAGATATTGAAGTGCTCGGTCAAAATTTACCTTGCTTAATGCTCAGTGTTATAATAGTTACTTAAACCGTTGTAAGGTCCAGTTCTCTCAGGACCCGAAACAGTTTTATAACATCGTTAACACCAAGTTTAAATCCAATTCTTATCCTTCCTCGCTGTCGTTCGAAAACATGACGGCAACCACAGATCAGGCAATAGCCGATTTATTTGCTCAATTTTTTCAAACGACCTACTCTACTTTAGATTATTCATCACAGCCTTATTCTTACACCATATCCAAGTCAAACCTCATATTCTGTCCCACTTTAACAAAAAGCTCTCTTCTTTTGGATCTTCTTCGTATTAAGCCTGTTTATTCGCCAGGGCCCGATGGTATTTCAGGGTGCGTGCTTAGGTATTGCGCTAAGGCCCTGTGCGAACCTCTTCACAAGTTGTTTACCTTATCTCTAGAAACTTCCCAATTCCCAAATATTTGGAAGGAATCATTTGTTATTCCTCTTTTCAAAAAAGGTAACAAGTTAGAAGCCAGTAACTATAGAGGTATTTCTAAGTTGTCAGCTATTCCTAAGCTTTTTGAAAAAATCATTACTCCTCATCTGCAGCACCTTTGTAGTTCAATCATTTCTCCGTGTCAACACGGATTTATTAAACGTAGATTAACAATCACAAACTTTCTAGAGCTAACTACATTTGTGATAAAGGGCTTCAATAGTAGTTTTCAAATAGACGTCATTTACACTGACTTTAGTAAAGCATTTGACTCTGTTAATCACTTACTTCTTGTTCAAAAACTTGACTTGATAGGTTTTCCAGTCGATCTACTTAAATGGATCTTAAGTTATCTGAATGGCAGGTCACAAAGGGTCCTTTTTAAAAATTCAATTTCTAAAATTCTCCATGTTACCTCCGGTGTCCCACAAGGGAGCCATTTGGGTCCGATACTTTTTAAATTATTTATTAACGATCTTCCATCAATTATAAGTCATTCTCGCGTACTTATGTACGCAGATGATGTTAAGTTATGCCTGCAGTATAAGGACATTTCCTGCCATTTAGACTTGCAATCCGATCTAGATAATTTTCAAAACTGGTGCCGAGACAATTTACTAAATTTAAACGGTTCCAAGTGCAAGCTGATGACTTTTTATCGGGCCAATCCGATATACGCGACTTACACGTTAAGTGGCAGCTCTTTGGATAGAATAACTCTTGTAAACGATCTTGGCGTTCATTTGGACCCTAAACTTAAATTTTCAAGCCACATTTCGTCCATGGTTAATAAAGCCAGAGGAGTGCTTGGATTTATTAAAAGGTGGTCAAAAGAATTCGATGATCCTTATTTGACTAAAACTTTATTTATTTCGCTAGTCCGTCCGATTCTGGAGTATGGGTCTCTAGTCTGGAGTCCACAATACGGAATACATATTGGTCGTACTGAATCTGTACAAAAAAACTTCCTTCTTTTTGCTTTACGGCGCATAAACTGGGATGCAAATCTTAACTTAACTTCTTATTCTAGTAGACTTCTGTTGATTAATTTACCCTCCCTAGCCAACCGTAGAACGATGCTTGCTACTATCTTTATTTATAACCTTATACATGGTGATATTGACTGCCCCAACTTGTTAAGTCGGCTAAACTTTTCTGTGCCAAGTAGATTAACTAGAAATTATATTCCCCTAATTTTAAATCATTGTAGATCTAACTATGCCTTGCATGAGCCTATCAGAGTATTATGTTCTGACTATAATAGACTTTTTCCTGTAATCTCAAATCTTGACTCTCTGCCGCTCCTAAAACGATTAATACTTGATTCATTGGCACAAGATTGATCTAACTATTACTTTTTTCCCCGAACCTTTACCTTTATTTTCTTATCTCGCGTCTATCTGCTCGCGAATCGTGCCGTACGATACACGGCTGCGCCGCTCGGTCGGTTGGGCGGGTAAGTGGGCCGTGGGACTCCGCGCGAATAAAAGAAAAAAAAAATATGTCCCAAAACTCTCATAAAAAGATGAGCCACAAGATTTTATTTTATAATAATCGTACTTAAATACAAATTCAAATAATAACTAAGGGTGTAGATTCCAAAACAATTACTATCAAAATAGGTACGAACAGAGACAGAATAAAGTCGACTTTAATAGAAATTGGGCTAACCACAACAATTCTAATTATAATAATTTAGGAAATCATCATTATCCTAAAACTTCTCAAAACAATCAAGGACAGGGTAGCCAGAGTACTCAGAGTACCAATATTACCCAAAAACGTTCCGGAGTTTAAGAATCAGATCAACAACGTAAGTCTGATCCAATGAAAACATTTGCAAATTTTCAGACAAGAGCCTCGGACGAAACACCACAGCCATACAAATTAAAATTGATAATAAACCATGCCTCTGTCTTATCAATCCGGGATCAAGCATAAATTTAATTAACGAAAACTTCTTTAAATACCCAATTAAAAATAGTTCTACTACAATTCAAACAATAGGAAAATCTGTAACATTGAATAAATATATAGAGTTCAGTATTCCGAACTTATTTTCATCTAAACAAACACTTTTCATAAAAAACTTTTCAAATCATTATGACATTCTTTTAGGAAGAAAATTTTTAAAGAATCATCCGAAATAATTGATTTTATTAAAAACACAATTGTTTGTGTTTGACTGAAGAGGCAAACAATGAAAAAGATTAGGGCTTATACTGAAATATAGTGTTATATATTGTGCACTTAGGATACAATTTAAGTTATATTCCAAGTGCTTCCCTGTGTGACCAACTCGAACCGTTCTGGTTTTATTTTTGTTTTAATCTCATGGCTCTCTCGCCAGAAACTAGCGATGATAAAACTGCACATGCCGCCCGGCAAAGCTCGACGTAGCATGATATGATTCTGATTGAGTCAGCGCTGTAAGATGTAAGTTCTGCAAATGGGCAAGCCAATCCTGAGTCCATTTCTTCCAGAATCCATGGATAATCCTTTTCTTTAAACTAAGTTGATGGGGCTCTACATTCTGGTGGTGCGAGCATGGCATCGCCTTTTAGAAATTGTCCTGGAGTGAGGTAGCTCAGATCTTCGGGGTTTGCGGTAAGGGGCACAGTGGCCGCGAATTCAGACATGCTTCTATGCGTATGAGTACCGTCAAAAGCTCTTCATAAGTGATGCGGGAGCTTTCAGCCGTTCTTGTCAAATGGTGTTTGATTGATTTAACGCTCGCATCCCAAAGCCCACCAAAATTCGGCGATCGGGGGGGACTAGAGTGCCATTCAATTTGCTTGTCAACTAATCTTGCTGCGGCCGTGTTCTCGTTGTCCCGCTGCCTTGAGTGCTCATTCCGGAGTGCTTTGTCCGCGCCCACAAAATTGCCATTGTCGCTATAAATGTATGTGACGACATAGTCCGCGTGGTTCGATGAACCGATCCAGTGCCCAACAAAAAATGATCCGATGTGAGTCTGGTGACTACCTCCAGGTGGACAGCCTTGGACGCCAAACAGATGAAAATGGCTATATAACCCTTATACGTTGCTGTTCCTCTCAGTCGGGCAGCCTTGAGTTTAAAAACATTGCATGCATCCTCGCATCATCCATCTGGTAGCTACGCGTCCGTTTACAATCCAAAATCGTAAACGTGTCTGCGCTAATGTCAGCTGAACTCCTCCATGAAGCGTGGCATTATGTGCATCCTTAATGACAAGATCTGTGAATGAGTGTTGTGCTGGTAAGATTATCGGATGATTACGATTGAACGATAAATGCGCGTGACTTAAGCGGCCACCGACGCGAAGAACGTTATCTTCGATAAATGGGTTAAGATTTCGCAGTTTGCTTAGCTTCGGAAGTGGTTTGGAAGGCCCTTTTGGTCCGCTGTAAACGATTCAGCTTGAACCAATCGAACTATGCACAGTAGGGCGTCATTGAGTTCTCTTATTTTAAAAGAAATAATGTTGTCAACGATCACCCAGTGCGAAGGAACCATCACTGGATTGCAATGGGATGACGCAGTTCCTTCGCATCTCGCGGCACGCTGGACGCAATTTCTCAATTCTTTACATGACATCAACACCATCACTATATCACGTTGGACCGGACTTTCCTCTGACTCTGGCGAGCGCTATCAAATCCATGCGTTTTGTGACGGCTCATCCGTAGCTTACGCAGCAGCAGTCTACACGTACAGCAAACTAACTCATTTTATGTTTCCCTACTTACAGCCAAAAGCAAAGTTTCTCCTACGAAACCCTTAACCATTCCAAGAACCGAATTAAGCGGAGCAGTTCTCGCCGTTAAGCTGGTACGATGGGTATTGGAAAATAATACATGGACCAACGATCCCATCCCAGTATTTTACTGGACGGATGCAACGATCGTCTTACATTGGATAAACGGGGACCCAAACCGTTGGAAAACATTCGTGGCGAACAGGGTGGGATATATCCATACACACCACACCAATGGAGACACGTGAGCACCAACGAAAATCCTGCCGATCTTGCCACACGCGGGAGAAGACCCAAGGAGCTTTCCACATCGTCCCTGTGGTGGAAGGGCCCAGCTTGGTTAAGTTTTCACGACCATGATTGGCCTAGTAACTCCATCCCACCAATTGTCGACACAAGTATTCTAGAAGCCAAACCAGACAAGATCAACATCCACATGCTCGTCAAGGAAGACAGCATTCTCAACCGCTATTCAACTTTTAGCCGTCTTATCCGCATAACCGCCTACATTCTCAGGTTTAGTATAAACTCGCGGCACAAGGCTGATCAACTTAATGGTCATTTAAAATTAAGAGAACTCAATGACGCCCTCCTGTGTAAAGTTCGATTGGTTCAAGCTGAATCGTTTACAGCGGACCTAAAGGCAATTCACTCTTCCAAACCACTTCCGAAGCTAAGCAAACTGCGACGTTTACGATTTTGGATTGTATGGGAGAATGCATGCAATGTTTTCGTGATTGCCCAACAGCTGGCAAGCAACTCATGGGGAATTTACCAACACATCGAATCAACCCGCCATGTCGTCCCTTTTGACAACCGGCATCGACTACACCGGAGCCATTGAAGGGACGACATGGCGGGTTGATTCGACTGCTGCTGCGTAAGCTACGGTTGAGCCGTCACAAAAAGCATGTATTTGATAGTGCTCGCCAGAGTCGGAGGAAAGTCCGGTCCAGCGTGATATAGTGATGGTGTTGATGTCATCTAAAGAATTGAGAAATTGCGTGTAGCGTGCCGAGAGATACGAAGGAACTGCGGCATCCCATTCCAATCCAGTGATGATCGGGGTAATCAGTCCGAGCGGGTCGAATAATCGTGAGATATTAGATAGGATTAGTCTTTTTGTATTGATGATCGAAGGTTGGTGAAGGATTTTGTATTTGAACACATCTAAATTTGGTATCCAGTACATTCCCAATGTCTTGATCGGGTCCTCATTGTCCCATTTTAGCAGAGTACTACTGCATCTGTGCTCGACGGGAACTTCTGCCAACAATGATGGATTTTTGCTCGCCCACTTCCTTAACTCCATGCATGCATTTCGAAGTGCTCCAGACACTTGCTCCATTTTGTCCTTTGCTACCTCAACTGTATAGTCCCCGGTAAGCATATCATCGACGTACATCTCGTGCTTCAGGACATGTTTCGCCCTCGGATATCTGCTAATTTCGTCGTCGCCAATTTGATGTAGCACTCGAATCGCCGTAAACGGAGCGGATGCTGTGCCGAAAGTTACCGTTGTGAGACAATATTCGTTGATTTCGCCGTCGGCTGCCCTCCAAAGGATCCGTTGGTACTGGTGGTCGTCGTGATGTTTATGCATCGATACATCTTTTGAATGTCTGCTTTGAATGCATATGGATATTTTCTCCAATTCAAAATAACTGCAGCCAGGTTATTTTGCAATGCTGGTCCCACACACAGAATGTCGTTTAGCGACCGACCATTGGAAGTCTTGGCGGATGCGTCAATCACGATCCTATGTTTGGTGGACAGGCTTTCTTCTTTGATAACCGCGTGATGTGGAAGAACACAAGAGGATACCGATATGTTGCTAGCGTTTACTTGGGTGTTCTGTCGCTCGGTACTCTTTGCTTGCGCTTTCTGGCCTAACTCAAAATATTCGTTAATTCCGTTGCAATAACGGATCCATTCATCTGGTTATCGTTTAAGGCGGCGTTCCAGGTGTAAGAATCTGCTTAGGGCCATCTGATGTGATCGTCCGATGGTCATTTCTGGGTCGAAAAGTGTTTTGAACGGCAATCTGACTTCATAACGTCCACTCTCTAGCCGCCGGTGGGTTTATTTAAAGAATTCTTCGCACCAAGACTCTTCAGTGGAGAGAGGATGGTGTTCAGGAACTGCTTCTATTTCGCAAAACTGTTTTAACAGATGTTCTGTGTCTATTGCGGTGTGATGACAATGCAGTTGCTGGTTGGGCTCGGATCCTGCTTGTCTGGACAGGACCCATCTGAAGATTGTGTTTTGTGCCATGGGCTCGGCTGCTGACCCGGTTCGCAGGCCTGGCAGAAATATTTGAGACAACAAATCTGCTCCGATTATTAGGTCGATTCGTTTGGAGCGGTAGAATTGCGGGTCTGCTAGCGCAAGGCCAGTGAGATGTTCCCAGTTCCGAGAAAGGATGCTATGGCCGGGCAAAAAGGCTGTTAAGGAATTTAGGACATAGGCAGCTCCGACTTCTAAAATGGGTGAGCTGGACGAATGCTGAAGCTAACAGTACCTTTGGACTGCTGAGCCTTACTTGCTCCAACTCCTGCAATATTGGTGCGCGTGGAAACCTTCTTAAGGCTTAGCGATTGGACTGTATGTTCCGAGATTAGGGTTGCTTCGGATCCATGATCCAGTAGGGCGTTGATCGTGGCTTCTTGTCCGATTTTTGGATCGGTGATATGGACTAGGGCTGTCGCTACTAAAATGCTCCGTATTGGTGCGTTAGAAGAAACTGCAGTGAGACAGTTCAGGCTGGAGTTGCTGAACTGTGGAGTTTGTGCTGCGTTGAATGCAGGCTGGATGCCGGAGGCGTTTGTTACAGGTGTGGATTGAGTTTCTTGTGTGTGTGGCGGACGCTGTGGGTGGTGCAAGAGCGTATGGTGACGCTGACCATATTGCTGACAGTTCCGGGTACTTGTGCACTGTGAGTGCGTGTGTGAGGTTCCCAAACAGTTAAGACACAGTTTAAACCGGATGGCTAAATCCTTTCGCTGATAAGAGTCCATGGACAGAAATGCGGGGCACCTCCGGAGGATGTGGCTGGACCCACAATGCACGCAGCGAAGGTTGCTGGGAACCCGCGCTTGCGCATTGTGATATTGGATACGTCTAGTGGAGTCCGTGGACGGACGAACCTGTTGCGCAAACGAGGCGTTTCGGTTTTCAATAGCATCGATCGTGACGAGGCGGTCATTTAGGAACTGCTCCAGTTTAAGGAATGATGGCCCCTCTGTGTTGCTGCCGAGATAATGTTCCCAAGCCGCATGCGTCTCCTTCGGCAATTTTGTAGACACATAGTGAGCGAGTCAATGAGTGGGTTTTTTGGCCATTCCACTGATGCGCTGAAGTGCTCCCGTGCAGACGTTAACGGTACTCAGCAGAGATCGTAGATCTTCCGCCAAGTTATACAATGCATTCATGTGGTGTGCAAATACGATGCGTGGGTTATAATTCCGCTTAATGAGCGTCGACCATGCCACCTGGTAATTGGCCTCGGTCAGCTGGATCTGTTGGATGTCGCAATCTCGACCTGCGGGAAGGGAATCTTTTAGAAAATGAAATCTTTGACTATCACTAAGTTGTTGGTTATCATAAATCAGCCGGAAGAATGCGTCGTAAAACCCGGGCCATTCGATGATGTTACCCGAGAACTTGGGTACAGGTATTTGGGGAAAATTAACACGTATTGCAGCTTCTGCGTTATGCACTGGCTGGGGTGTTACGAGAGGTGGTTCCGGTGCATGAATCTGTTTGTAGCTTTCGTCAATAGTGCAATATACTTCCAAATAGCGTTTTTCAAACTCAGAGGCCAAACCTTTTAGATAATAAGGCGTCTCCTCGAATCCCTCGGTGCATACCATCTTTGTGTGTGTCTCTAAAAAGTTCGCCTTCAAATCATCTACTTTCTGAAGTCGCTTCTGGACATAAATCACTGTTTTCCGTGACATTGCATCCTTCCGGAAACACTGTAAAGTTGCCTTAAGAGCTTCGTGACGATCCGCTTGTAGTTTGGCTAAACCATCCAGATCATTAGTTATTTTAACTTTTTGTTACAGTTTGACTTGCAGTTTTAGAGCCACTGACCAGCTGCGCACCGTTGCCAAACTTCAGACCGCGTGCCGCGGAGTTAGAACGGTCGTTTCGAACTTGCGGTAAATCTTGCGGTTGTCGATTTTGCGAGTTGCTTCTCCCTTTGTTTCATTGAAATTGGGCACCGAATAAGAATATTTTACTTTGGTTTAATTGTGTCCGGATTTTGCACGGTTATGTTGGATGAATATAAATATGTATAGTCTTGAATGAATTAAACGCACATATTAGATATTATATGCTGGCGTGTGGTTGTTCTAAGCGCGACGTTCAGACTTTCAGTTCCCCTCATGGCCCACCATATGTTTGTGTTTGACTGAAACTTCTCAAAACAATCAAGGACAGGGTAGCCAGAGTACTCAGAGTACCAATATTACCCAAAAACGTTCCGGAGTTTTAGAATCCGATCAACAACGTAAGTCTGATCCAATGAAAACATTTGCAAATTTTCAGACAAGAGCCTCGGACGAAACACCACAGCCATACAAATTAAAATTGATAATAAACCATGCCTCTGTCTTATCAATCCGGGATCAAGCATAAATTTAATTAACGAAAACTTCTTTAAATACCCAATTAAAAATAGTTCTACGACAATTCAAACAATAGGAAAATCTGTAACATTGAATAAATATATAGAGTTCAGTATTCCGAACTTATTTTCATCTAAACAAACACTTTTCATAAAAAACTTTTCAAATCATTATGACATTCTTTTAGGAAGAAAATTTTTAAAGAATCATCCGAAATAATTGATTTTATTAAAAACACAATTGTTTGTGTTTGACTGAAGAGGCAAACAATGAAAAAGATTAGGGCTTATACTGAAATATAGTGTTATATATTGTGCACTTAGGATACAATTTAAGTTATATTCCAAGTGCTTCCCTGTGTGACCAACTCGAACCGTTCTGGTTTTATTTTTGTTTTAATCTCATGGCTCTCTCGCCAGAAACTAGCGATGATAAAACTGCACATGCCGCCCGGCAAAGCTCGACGTAGCATGATATGATTCTGATTGAGTCAGCGCTGTAAGATGTAAGTTCTGCAAATGGGCAAGCCAATCCTGAGTCCATTTCTTCCAGAATCCATGGATAATCCTTTTCTTTAAACTAAGTTGATGGGGCTCTACATTCTGGTGGTGCGAGCATGGCATCGCCTTTTAGAAATTGTCCTGGAGTGAGGTAGCTCAGATCTTCGGGGTTTGCGGTAAGGGGGCACAGTGGCCGCGAATTCAGACATGCTTCTATGCGTATGAGTACCGTCAAAAGCTCTTCATAAGTGATGCGGGAGCTTTCAGCCGTTCTTGTCAAATGGTGTTTGATTGATTTAACGCTCGCATCCCAAAGCCCACCAAAATTCGGCGATCGGGGGGGACTAGAGTGCCATTCAATTTGCTTGTCAACTAATCTTGCTGCGGCCGTGTTCTCGTTGTCCCGCTGCCTTGAGTGCTCAT
Source organism: Drosophila kurseongensis (assembly GCA_018153305.1). Taxonomy (NCBI): domain Eukaryota; kingdom Metazoa; phylum Arthropoda; class Insecta; order Diptera; family Drosophilidae; genus Drosophila; species Drosophila kurseongensis. Next base: position 1,639,898 of record JAECXX010000001.1, read on the forward strand.
TCCGGAGTGCTTTGTCCGCGCCCACAAAATTGCCATTGTCGCTATAAATGTATGTGACGACATAGTCCGCGTGGTTCGATGAACCGATCCAGTGCCCAACAAAAAATGATCCGATGTGAGTCTGGTGACTACCTCCAGGTGGACAGCCTTGGACGCCAAACAGATGAAAATGGCTCCATAACCCTTATACGTTGCTGTTCCTCTCAGTCGGGCAGCCTTGAGTTTAAAAAGATTGCATGCATCCACGCATCATCCGTCTGGTAGCTACGCGTCCGTTTACAATCCAAAATCGTAAACGTGTCTGCGCTAATGTCAGCTGAACTCCTCCATGAAGCGTGGCATTATGTGCATCCTTAATGACAAAATCTGTGAATGAGTGTTGTGCTGGTAAGATTATCGGATGATTACGATTGAACGATAAATGCGCGTGACTTAAGCGGCCACCGACGCGAAGAACGTTATCTTCGATAAATGGGTTAAGATTTCGCAGTTTGCTTAGCTTCGGAAGTGGTTTGGAAGGCCCTTTTGGTCCGCTGTAAACGATTCAGCTTGAACCAATCGAACTATGCACAGTAGGGCGTCATTGAGTTCTCTTATTTTAAAAGAAATAATGTTGTCAACGATCACCCAGTGCGAAGGAACCATCACTGGATTGCAATGGGATGACGCAGTTCCTTCGCATCTCGCGGCACGCTGGACGCAATTTCTCAATTCTTTACATGACATCAACACCATCACTATATCACGTTGGACCGGACTTTCCTCTGACTCTGGCGAGCGCTATCAAATCCATGCGTTTTGTGACGGCTCATCCGTAGCTTACGCAGCAGCAGTCTACACGTACAGCAAACTAACTCATTTTATGTTTCCCTACTTACAGCCAAAAGCAAAGTTTCTCCTACGAAACCCTTAACCATTCCAAGAACCGAATTAAGCGGAGCAGTTCTCGCCGTTAAGCTGGTACGATGGGTATTGGAAAATAATACATGGACCAACGATCCCATCCCAGTATTTTACTGGACGGATGCAACGATCGTCTTACATTGGATAAACGGGGACCCAAACCGTTGGAAAACATTCGTGGCGAACAGGGTGGGATATATCCATACACACCACACCAATGGAGACACGTGAGCACCAACGAAAATCCTGCCGATCTTGCCACACGCGGGAGAAGTCCCAAGGAGCTTTCCACATCGTCCCTGTGGTGGAAGGGCCCAGCTTGGTTAAGTTTTCACGACCATGATTGGCCTACCAACTCCATCCCACCAATTGTCGACACAAGTATTCTAGAAGCCAAACCAGACAAGATCAACATCCACATGCTCGTCAAGGAAGACAGCATTCTCAACCGCTATTCAACTTTTAGCCGTCTTATCCGCATAACCGCCTACATTCTCAGGTTTGGTAAAAAATCGCGGCACAAGGCTGATCGACTTAATGGTCATTTAAAATTAAGAGAACTCAATGACGCTCTACTGTGCATAGTTCGATTGGTTCAAGCTGAATCGTTTACAGCTAAGCAAACTGCGAAATCTAAACCCATTTATCGAAGATATCGTTCTTCGCGTACGTGGCCGCTTAAGCCACGCTTCATGGAGGAGTTCAGCTGACATTAGCGCAGAGACGTTTACGATTTTGGATTGTATGGGAGAATGCATGCAATGTTTTCGTGATTGCCCAACAGCTGGCAAGCAACTCATGGGGAATTTACCAACACATCGAATCAACCCGCCATGTCGTCCCTTTTGACAACCGGCATCGACTACACCGGAGCCATTGAAGGGACGACATGGCGGGTTGATTCGACTGCTGCTGCGTAAGCTACGGTTGAGCCGTCACAAAAAGCATGTATTTGATAGTGCTCGCCAGAGTCGGAGGAAAGTCCGGTCCAGCGTGATATAGTGATGGTGTTGATGTCATCTAAAGAATTGAGAAATTGCGTGTAGCGTGCCGAGAGATACGAAGGAACTGCGGCATCCCATTCCAATCCAGTGATGATCGGGGTAATCAGTCCGAGCGGGTCGAATAATCGTGAGATATTAGATAGGATTAGTCTTTTTGTATTGATGATCGAAGGTTGGTGAAGGATTTTGTATTTGAACACATCTAAATTTGGTATCCAGTACATTCCCAATGTCTTGATCGGGTCCTCATTGTCCCATTTTAGCAGAGTACTACTGCATCTGTGCTCGACGGGAACTTCTGCCAACAATGATGGATTTTTGCTCGCCCACTTCCTTAACTCCATGCATGCATTTCGAAGTGCTCCAGACACTTGCTCCATTTTGTCCTTTGCTACCTCAACTGTATAGTCCCCGGTAAGCATATCATCGACGTACATCTCGTGCTTCAGGACATGTTTCGCCCTCGGATATCTGCTAATTTCGTCGTCGCCAATTTGATGTAGCACTCGAATCGCCGTAAACGGAGCGGATGCTGTGCCGAAAGTTACCGTTGTGAGACAATATTCGTTGATTTCGCCGTCGGCTGCCCTCCAAAGGATCCGTTGGTACTGGTGGTCGTCGTGATGTTTATGCATCGATACATCTTTTGAATGTCTGCTTTGAATGCATATGGATATTTTCTCCAATTCAAAATAACTGCAGCCAGGTTATTTTGCAATGCTGGTCCCACACACAGAATGTCGTTTAGCGACCGACCATTGGAAGTCTTGGCGGATGCGTCAATCACGATCCTTTGTTTGGTGGACAGGCTTTCTTCTTTGATAACCGCGTGATGTGGAAGAACACAAGAGGATACCGATATGTTGCTAGCGTTTACTTGGGTGTTCTGTCGCTCGGTACTCTTTGCTTGCGCTTTCTGGCCTAACTCAAAATATTCGTTAATTCCGTTGCAATAACGGATCCATTCATCTGGTTATCGTTTAAGGCGGCGTTCCAGGTGTAAGAATCTGCTTAGGGCCATCTGATGTGATCGTCCGATGGTCATTTCTGGGTCGAAAAGTGTTTTGAACGGCAATCTGACTTCATAACGTCCACTCTCTAGCCGCCGGTGGGTTTATTTAAAGAATTTTTCGCACCAAGACTCTTCAGTGGAGAGAGGATGGTGTTCAGGAACTGCTTCTATTTCGCAAAACTGTTTTAACAGATGTTCTGTGTCTATTGCGGTGTGATGACAATGCAGTTGCTGGTTGGGCTCGGCAGGTCCTGCTTGTCCGGACAGGAACTGCTTCTATTTCGCAAAACTGTTTTAACAGATGTTCTGTGTTTATTGCGGTGTGATGACAATGCAGTTGCTGGTTGGGCTCGGCAGATCCTGCTTGTCCGGACAGGACCCATCCGAAGATTGTGTTTTGTGCCATGGGCTCGTCTGCTGACTCGGTTCGCAGGCCTGGCAGAAATATTTGAGACAACAAATCCGCTCCGATTATTAGGTCGATTCGTTTGAAGCGGTAGAATTGCGGGTCTGCTAGTGCAAGGCCAGTGAGATGTTCCCAGTTCCGAGAAAGGATGCTATGGCCGGGCAAAAAGGCTGTTAAGGAATTTAGGACATAGGCAGCTCCGACTTCTAAAATGGGTGAGCTGGACGAATGCTGAAGCTAACAGTACCTTTGGACTGCTGAGCCTTACTTGCTCCAACTCCTGCAATATTGGTGCGCGTGGAAACCTTCTTAAGGCTTAGCGATTGGACTGTATGTTCCGAGATTAGGGTTGCTTCGGATCCATGATCCAGTAGGGCGTTGATCGTGGCTTCTTGTCCGATTTTTGGATCGGTGATATGGACTAGGGCTGTCGCTACTAAAATGCTCCGTATTGGTGCGTTAGAAGAAACTGCAGTGAGACAGTTCAGGCTGGAGTTGCTGAACTGTGGAGTTTGTGCTGCGTTGAATACAGGCTGGATGCCGGAGGCGTTTGTTACAGGTGTGGATTGAGTTTCTTGTGTGTGTGGCGGACGCTGTGGGTGGTGCAAGAGCGTATGGTGACGCTGACCATATTGCTGACAGTTCCGGGTACTTGTGCACTGTGAGTGCGTGTGACACAGTTTAAACCGGATGGCTAAATCCTTTCGCTGATAAGAGTCCATGGACAGAAATGCGGGGCACCTCCGGAGGATGTGGCTGGACCCACAATGCACGCAGCGAAGGTTGCTGGGAACCCGCGCTTGCGCATTGTGATATTGGATACGTCTAGTGGAGTCCGTGGACGGACGAACCTGTTGCGCAAACGAGGCGTTTCGGTTTTCAATAGCATCGATCGTGACGAGGCGGTCATTTAGGAACTGCTCCAGTTTAAGGAATGATGGCCCCTCTGTGTTGCTGCCGAGATAATGTTCCCAAGCCGCATGCGTCTCCTTCGGCAATTTTGTAGACACATAGTGAGCGAGCCAATGAGTGGGTTTTTTGGCCATTCCACTGATGCGCTGAAGTGCTCCCGTGCAGACGTTTACGGTACTCAGCAGAGATCGTAGATCTTCCGCCAAGTTATACAATGCATTCATGTGGTGTGCAAATACGATGCGTGGGTTATAATACCGCTTAATGAGCGTCGACCATGCCACCTGGTAATTGGCCTCGGTCAGCTGGATCTGTTGGATGTCGCAATCTCGACCTGCGGGAAGGGAATCTTTTAGAAAATGAAATCTTTGACTATCACTAAGTTGTTGGTTATCATAAATCAGCCGGAAGAATGCGTCGTAAAACCCGGGCCATTCGATGATGTTACCCGAGAACTTGGGTACAGGTATTTGGGGAAAATTAACACGTATTGCAGCTTCTGCGTTATGCACTGGCTGGGGTGTTACGAGAGGTGGTTCCGGTGCATGAATCTGTTTGTAGCTTTCGTCAATAGTGCAATATACTTCCAAATAGCGTTTTTCAAACTCAGAGGCCAAACCTTTTAGATAATAAGGCGTCTCCTCGAATCCCTCGGTGCATACCATCTTTGTGTGTGTCTCTAAAAAGTTCGCCTTCAAATCATCTACTTTCTGAAGTCGCTTCTGGACATAAATCACTGTTTTCCGTGACATTGCATCCATTGCAACACTGTAAAGTTGCCTTAAGAGCTTCGTGACGATCCGCTTGTAGTTTGGCTAAACCATCCAGATCATTAGTTATTTTAACTCTTTGTTACAGTTTGACTTGCAGTTTTAGAGCCACTGACCAGCTGCGCACCGTTGCCAAACTTCAGACCGCGTGCCGCGGAATTAGAACGGTCGTTTCAAACTTGCGGTAAATCTTGCGGTTGTCGATTTTGCGAATTGCTTCTCCCTTTGTTTCATTGAAATTGGGCACCGAATGAGAATATTTTACTTTGGTTTAATTGTGTCCGGATTTTGCACGGTTATGTTGGATGAATATAAATATGTATAGTCTTGAATGAATTAAACGCACATATTAGATATTATATGCTGGCGTGTGGTTGTTCTAAGCGCGACGTTCAGACTTTCAGTTCCCCTCATGGCCCACCATATGTTTGTGTTTGACTGAAACTTCTCAAAACAATCAAGGACAGGGTAGCCAGAGTACTCAGAGTACCAATATTACCCAAAAACGTTCCGGAGTTTTAGAATCCGATCAACAACGTAAGTCTGATCCAATGAAAACATTTGCAAATTTTCAGACAAGAGCCTCGGACGAAACACCACAGCCATACAAATTAAAATTGATAATAAACCATGCCTCTGTCTTATCAATCCGGGATCAAGCATAAATTTAATTAACGAAAACTTCTTTAAATACCCAATTAAAAATAGTTCTACGACAATTCAAACAATAGGAAAATCTGTAACATTGAATAAATATATAGAGTTCAGTATTCCGAACTTATTTTCATCTAAACAAACACTTTTCATAAAAAACTTTTCAAATCATTATGACATTCTTTTAGGAAGAAAAATTTTAAAGAATCATCCGAAATAATTGATTTTATTAAAAACACAATTGTTTGTGTTTGACTGAAGAGGCAAACAATGAAAAAGATTGGGGCTTATACTGAAATATAGTGTTATATATTGTGCACTTAGGATACAATTCAAGTTAAATTCGCGGATCAAATTCACGGGTGTCTTCCTTCCAATTCCAAGTTCTTCCCTGTATGACCAACTCGAACCGTTCTGGTTTTCTTTTTATACCCGATACTCGTAGAGTAAAAGGGTATATTGTATTCGTGCAAAAGTATGTAACAGGTAGAAGGAAGCGTTTCCGACCCTATAAAGTATATATATTCTTGTTCAGGATCACTAACCGAGTCGATCTAGCCATGTCCGTCTGTCCGTCTGTCTGTCCGTCTGTCCGTCTGTCTGTCCGTCTGTCCGTCTGACTGTCCGTCTGTCTGTCCGTATGAACGCTGAGATCTCGGAAACTATAAAAGCTAGAAGATTGGCGTTTTGCATGTAGATTTTAGGAGTTCCTACGCAGCGCAAGTTTGTTTCAAAATGGTGACACGCCCCTCTGACGCCCACAATCGCTCATATACGATTTTAAAAATTTAAATATTTCGGAAAAGTAAAAATGTAGTTTTATTGTGTTTATCAATACCTATCGAAATGTAGAAGAAATTTTTCAAATCGGACCATTCGTTAAAAAGTTATGCGTGATCAAAGTTTCTATCTCCATCTCCCTCGCACTCCCTTTACCTGAGTAACGGGTATCTGATAGTCGGGGCACCCGACTCTCTCTTGTTTTTTGTTTTAATCTCACGGCTCTCTCGCCAGAAACTAGCGATGACAAAACTACACAACAATTAAATTAAACAATAACGAATTTCCTATGGTAAATATAACGGAGGAACGTATTCAAACCTTTTCAAATGTTGTAGATGATGAGGAATAAATGTATGCCTTACAAACGGACTTAACTTAATATTAAAATTAGGTACTATCACTTGCATAATGAAGAAAAAACCGAACTTCATTATTTAATGTCAAAATATTTTGATATTCAGTATTATGAAGGTAAACATTTCACGAACGAAATTAAACAACTTATCACAATTTATTACAAAACATGAACAACCAATTTATAGAAGACAATATAGTTATCTTTACATTTACGATACAGAAGTTGAAAAACAAATTAAAGATATTATAAGACAAGGTATTATCAGAAAATCCAAATCTCTTTATTGCAGTCAAACTGTAATGGTACCCAAGAAATGGTGTGCAACGGGCATAACCAAATTTCGTAAGACTATAGATTACAGAGGACTGAATGATCTATGATAAATTCCCTATTCCAAACATGGACGAAATATTAGACAAGTTAAGGAAATGCCAATATTTTACATTAGATCTTGTTAAATTGTTCCATTCAATTTAAATGAACCCAAAGTCAATTCAAAAAACTGCATTCTTCACTAAGAAAGGTCACTATGAATATACTAGAATGCCCTTTGGACTTAAAAATGCACTCGCCATATTTCAGCGTTGTATAAATATTATTTTGCAAGACATAATAGGTACCCATTGTCCAGTATATTTAGACGACATTGTTTTATTTTCAACCTCTTTACAAGAGCATAGTTAATCTCTAAAAAAGTATTCAAACGTCTTTGCAGATCAAATCTTAAACTGAAATTAGATAAATGTGAGGGAATGTGAGGGGAAACCGAATTTTTATGTCACATAAATACAACTAAGGGAATTAAAGGAAAACCAAATAAAATTGAAGCTATTCAAGATTAAAAAATCCCAAACTCTTCATAACAAATAAAATCATTTTTAGGCCTTTGTGGACTTTATCGCCAATTTTTAGAAGATCTTTGCTTACAAAAAGGAGCTAAAATAAATATAAGCGATCCTAGTAAAAATGAAGCATTTGAAGAATTAAAAACTTTAATTGGTAACTATCCAATTCTCATATATCCAGATTTTAAAAAGAAATTCGATCTAACTAAAAGAAGGTATGCAGCTATTGAAAAATAATTATTAGCTATTGTATGCTTGTTCACATATGCAGTCTTTCATGAAAAAATAATAGAAATACATGAAAAAACAATGGTATTAAAAAGACTTATGACGTTTTAAAAACGAAATACTATTTCCCAGTCGCACAGAAGCGTATTCAAAATATTGTTAATAAATGTGAAATTTGGAATTTATGCAAAGCAAAACACAGAAAAGTTTCTCTACCTTTTGAAAAAACTCCAAAAACCAAAAATATGCGCGATAAATATGTTTTAGACATTACTTTATTGACCAACGTAAATTTGTAACATGCATCGACTTACATTTAAAATAATTTATATTATTGAAACAAAAACCACAGATTGGATCTAAAGTAAACAAGAGAGAACGCTATAGTCGAGTGCCTCGACTATTAGATACCCGTTACTCAGCTAAACAACTTAATATAAATATGCCTTCTTGTAATAAATAAATTGACTAGAAATATTAAACATACATACTTATATTGGCTAAACACATACATTGTTAAATAGTATTATGTATATTAAAGTCTAAATGTTTGCACAACACGAGTAACGGGTATAGCGAATAGCTTTCTTTGAAAGGAGTTATCTTTGCCGGGCAATTGCAACTGTGTACAATGTAATTACTTACATATGTATATGCTTACATACATACACACATACGCCATTGTTTGACTCAGACCTCCAATTTGGCTAACTTGATTTGATTTGCATGGTTCTTGGGATATAGTTCGGTATTGACAAATGAAAACCATCGCAATTTCCTTTAATAGAAATCCTTATCGAGAATTAACGTTGACTCTGTTGAGCACCTTGGAAAGCTGTTCCAAAGTCATCCGTTAGATGGCGCTATTGTATTTCGCCATCTACCCCAAGACATTGGTACCACGGGCCGTGAAAGGCGGAAATGTAGGCGCTAGCTAGGCTTAAGCGTTTTATGGGTTTTTGGGCGTTAGAGTGTGGCAAACTTTTATTAGGCCAATCAATAGGTATTGACGAAACAAATACATATCAATTAAAATTTTCATAATAGCATCAAAACTGTGGCCACAGCTTGTGGCTTGTGGGCGTCAGAGGGGGCGTGGCACCATTTTGAAACAAACTTGCGCTGCGTAGGAACTCCTAAAATCTACATGCAAAATGCCAATCTTCTAGCTTTTATAGTTTCCGAGATCTCAGCGTTCATACGGACAGACAGACAGACGGACAGACAGACGGCCAGACGGACATGGCTAGATCGACTCGGCTAGTGATCCTGAACAAGAATATATGTACTTTATAGGGTCGGAAGCGCTTCCTTCTACCTGTTACATACTTTTGCACGAATACTATATACCCTTTTACTCTACGAGTAACGGGTATAAAAACTCTTTAAAACAAGAAAGGAAAGCTATTTTCGGGCGGAGACAAAGTTGATATACCCTTGCAGAATATTCTGTAAATAATATTGGTTGGCCAAAAATAAAACCAATAAAATAACATAACATAACTCTAAAAACCCAAAGTTATGTCATTTCCAATCGTTCAGTTATATGGCAGCTATAGGATATAGTCGTCCGATTCGGCTCGTCCCGACTTATATACTACCTGCAATAGAAAGTCAACTTTTGGAAATGTTTCAAGCAGATAGCTTTAAAACTGAGGGACAAGTTTGCGTAGAAACGGACGGACGGACATGGCTAGATCGACTCTCCGGGTGATGCTGATCAAGAATATATATACTTTATAGGGTCGGAAACGTCTCCTTCACTGCGTTGCAAATTTTTGACTGAAATTATAATACCCTCTGCAAGGATATAAAAACATCGTAGTAATGGCATTTCAGATCGTTCAGTTATATGGCAGCTATAGGATATAGTCGGCCGATCCCGGCCGTTCCTACTTACATATATACTCCGCGCAAAGGAGGGTGTGTGCAAAGTTTCAATTCGATATCTTCAAAACTGAGAGACTAGTTCGCGTAGAAACAGACAGACGGACAGACAGACGGACAGACAGACGGACAGACAGACGGGCAGACAGACGGACAGACAGACGGACAGACAGAGGGACAGACAGACAGACGGACAAACAGACGGACATGCTTATATCAACTCAGGACGAATTCGTGAAATTTATAGTCGTACGATGCGATATATATAGACTTTTGCGAAAGGTTTATCCAAATCCTCAGGGAAAGAAGTATATGTGCATTGAAATTATTTTAAAAAAAACATCAAATAATTATAATAGGTTTTTGATTAAATTTTTTTTATATTGCTTGAATACATATTAACAAAAAAATAACAATATATTTTTCGTAAACGTTTAGATTAACTTTAAATTAAATAAAAAACTTAAATTTCATATGAAATAGGTTTATGTGCGTACTGCACGAAAATTCGAAATACAAGTTGAACAATTTTTTAAAAATTGTAAATATACTTCTTAATAATTTATATGATTTCCTTTCTTAATAAAAATTTGATTAATCCGATTGGGCATTGAAGTTTAATTTGATCCCATTCCTTGATCAAAGCCTTTTTGAGGTCATTAACTGTGTCAAACTGGCGGCCATTCTTGTAAACTTTATTAGAAAGTATTCCCCAAAGATCTTCTATTGGGTTTAGGTCCGGGCTGATCGCTGGCCATTGCAATAGCGGTATTTTTCTAGCTGCCAGAAAGTCTTTAATTTTACGAGCTGTGTGGATAGGCGCGTTGTCTTGCTGGAATATCCACTCATCCCCATAAAAGTCTCCAGCAAATTCGATGAGCACTGTTTCTAGTAACTCTATATAAATTTCTGCACTTGTTCTAGTCGGTATAAAACAATGTGGAGACTTCCCAGCATACCCAAATCCGGCCCAAACCATTAATGCTCCTCCACCGTGGTTTCGTTTATAACAGACCTGTCGTGGTTGCCTTTTGTCGCGCCAGTACTTCAAAATTTGGTTTATACGTCTTTTGGATACGTCAAGATTCAGTTGGGCTTTTATCTCCATGCAAGACTTGTTGTCTTGAACAGCTAGACGCCGAATTTGTCTCTTGCACCGCTCGTCGATATCAGTGGGCCTGCCGCTTCGCTCTTCTTTTTAATAACTTTCCGGATTTTTAAGGAAGTGACTAATTGTATTCCTGTGCCTATTTAATCTGGCAGCAATATAAGAAATGGTCTGGCCAGATTCAGCCAGTCCTTTGATTATGCCGCGATCTTCCTCTGACAAATGTAAACCACGTGGCATTCTACCGTTAAATCAAACTTAATATTAACTATTTTATTCTACAAGGATAAACAATCTATTTTACTTACGTTCCGCTGATTAAAAAATATTTATAGATCACACTTCTTAGCTTACTCGCTATCAATAACACAACAATCTCAATTTGCAAATATACTTATTTCCTATTAAAAACACAAGTTTCAGCACATGTTATTAAAAACGGGACAACGAATGAAGCCCAAAGAGGACCATTGAATTAGGAGATGTTCATAAAAGACATGAATACAAAACTGCGTACTTACAAAAACTGTACCGTTAACTTTAGAGAAAATAAAAGCAAATTAAAAAGTGCACATATACTTCTTTCCCTGAGGTAGCTCTTAATCTGAGAGACTAATTTCCGAAGAAAACTATAGACGGACTAACGGACAAAAGGACATGCGGACATGGCCAGATTGACTTGTGATCAAGAGTATATATACTTTAAACTGTTGACGAAATTATAATAACCTCTTGCCAATTCGTGACGATCATTTATTAAGTCGAATGTTTTTGCGTGTTTTTTGATTTGGGAAATTTTGTTGTATTAGTATAAAGCTAAAAAAATGGACTATTAGATCCTAATGATGTTATAAAAGCGAATATAATAACTTTTAAAACATGTTTTGGTTTGATATCATTTGCTTTGATTTAAACAGTTATCTTTTATTTGGGAAAAACTCAAGCCAAAAGGCTTTTTTTCCCGTTTTCCAGATTAAAAGTAAAAACAAGAGAGAACGCTATAGTCGGGTGCCCCGACTATCAGATACCCGTTACTCAGGTAAAGGGAGTGCGAGGGAGATGGAGATAGAAACTTTGATCACGCATAACTTTTTAACGAATGGTCCGATTTGGAAAATTTCTTCTACATTTCGATAGGTATTGATAAACACAATAAAACTGCATTTTTACTTTTCCGAAATATTTAAATTTTTAAAATCGTATATAAGGGGCGTGGCACCCTTTTGAAATAAACTTGCGCTGCGTAGGAACTCCTAGAATCTACATGCAAAATGCCAATCTTCTAGCTTTTATAGTTTCCGAGATCTCAGCGTTCATACGGACAGACAGACGGACAGACGGACAGACGGACATGGCTAGATCGACTCGGCTAGTGATCCTGAACAAGAATATATATACTTTATAGGGTCGGAAACGCTTCCTTCTACCTGTTACATACTTTTGCACGAATACAATATACCCTTTTACTCTACGAGTAACGGGTATAATAAACAATTAAATTCTCTATTTTTGTAGAACGTCTAAAATTATTTTGCGGTTAAAAACAAAAAATTAGCCAACAATGGGAACAAGACAACTTTTCATACCCTTGCAGAGGGTATTATAATTTTGGTCAGAAGTTTGTAACGCAGTGAAGGAGACATTTCCGACCCTATAAAGAATATAAATTCTTGACCAGGATCAATAGGGGACTCGATATAGCCATGTCCGTCTGCCCGTCTTTCCGTCTGTTTCAATACCGTTTGCGAGCTCAGTTTAAAAGCTAGCGATCTGAAACTTGAACAGTCGTCCTAGAACATGTATATACATGCAGTTTGAAAAGCGCCCCGATCGGACCTCTATATCCTATAGCTCACATAGGAACAATCGGATACACCTTGCAAGAATTGAAGATATTTCGTGCAGTGTAAAAGCTATTGACATGCATGTTTCCAAATATTATTTTTTTATGCATACCTTGATCAGGGTAAAAGCGCGTGCCGATCGGACGTCTATATCCTATAGCTCCCATAAGAACAATAGGGTGAAATCAGTTAAACTTTGATGTTTTTCAGCATATTTCGCGCAGTGTATAAGCTATTGACATACATTTTTCCAAGTCTTATTTATTTAGGCATTGATCAGGGTAAAAGCGCTTGCCGATCGGAGGTCTATATATTATAGCTTCCGTAGGAAATACTGTCAAAAGCTGCTCAAATATCCCCTTTTTCTATTTTTATATGACATTTTTGCAGTAACTAATTTATTTATGTATATCTTGCTCAGGGTAAAAGTTCTTGCCAATCAGACAACTGTATACTACAACTGCTATTTAAAAATAAAACTGATTACATATAGCTAATTTTTTGTAAAAGCTTGCAGAGGGTATTATAGTTTTGGTCAGAAGTTTGTAACGCAGTGAAGGAGACGTTTCCGACCCCATAAAGTATATATATTCCTGATCAGGATTAATAGGGGAGTCGAAATAGCCATGTCCGTCTGTTTTAATACCGTTGCGAGCTCAGTTTAAAAGCGATCTGAAACTTTCACAGTCGTCCCAAAACATGTGTACGCAGATCTAGTTTGAAAAGCTCCCCGATCGGACGTCTATATCTTATAGCTCCCATAGGAACAATCGGATCTACCTTGCAAGAATTGAAGATATTTCGCGCAGTGTAAAAGCTATTGACATGCATCTTTCCAAATTGTATTTTTTTATGCATACCTTGAAGTCTATATCCTATAGGTCCCATAGGAACCATAGGGTGAAATCGGTTAAAATTTGATGTGTTTCAGGATATTTCGCGCAGTATATAAGCTATTGACATGAATCTTTCCAAATCGTATTTTTGAATGCATACCTTGCTCAGGTTAAAAGCACGTGCCGATCGGAAGTCTATATTCTAAAGCTCCCATAGGAATAATAGGGTGAAATCGGTCAAAATTTGATGTTTTTCAGGATATTTCGCGCAATGTATAATCTATTGACATCAATTTTTTCTTTAAAAGCGCTTGCCGATCGGACGTCTATATCTTATAGCTTCAATAGGAATAAATGTTAAAAGCTGTGAAAATATCCCTTTTTATACCCTTGCAGAGGGTATTATAATTTTGGTCAAAAGTATGCAACGCAGGGAAGGAGACATCTCCGACCCTATAAGGTATATATATTCATGATCAGGATCGTGCCCTGAGTTGATATAAGCATGTCAGTCTATCCGTCTGTCTTCTGTCTGTTCGTCTGTCTGTTTCTACGCGAACTAGTCTCTCAGTTTGAAAGATATCGAATTGAAACTTTGCACACACCCTTCGTTCCTTTGCACTCAGTATATAAGTCGAAACGGTTGGGATCGGCCGACTATATCCCATAGCCGCCACACAACTGATTGATCGGAAATGCCATAACTTTGGTGTTCTTAAAGTTAGGAAGTTGGGATTTTCTATGGGTTTTATTTTTGGCCAATCAATCCGAACTATCAAATTTGTTAAGGAACGGCCGACTATATCTTATAGCCGCCATATAACTGATTGATCGGAAATCCCATAACTTTGGTGTTTGTAAAGTTTGGAAGTTGGGATTTTTATGAGTATTAAGAATGCATGATATGAATAATTTTGGAGTATATAATTTACAGAATATTTTGCAAGGGTATATCAACTTTGGCTCCGCCCGACCTTATATTTGTTCGAGACAGACGAACAACCCACATTTTATGTTTGTTCGGAGCAGCCCGACAGCACCTAGTCTAGTGCGCATAGGTGTATGGCTGAACCTGCAGCGCTCTTGCGCTCTCCTCTTTATTATTTGCCTTGTCTCGCTAAGCTGTCACGCTACCTATTCAGCGACTAGATTGTAAAACCCGAATTAAAATATGAAGTCAGGCTTTCGGCTGCTTCAGTGCAGATTCGACTGGCAGAATAAACTCGACACGTACATAAACTGATAAAATTAAAAAGCGTTATTATTACATAACACAAGGGTGGCATTTTTGTTGTCTTCCCCCAAACATTTTGGTGACCCCGACGTGATCGCTGTTTTATTTGCCGTCTGCAATCGTTTAAACAATATATTTTGGTTTCGCTGTCGTTTGCGGGCATTCGGTCACAAACACACGGACTTACATACAAGTGCACACAGCTGGCAGTTTAAGTTTTTACATTTCGCGCTGCGAAAAGCCGGCAGGCGGTTGATCTTTTCGTACATTTCGTGCTGTGAAAAAATCAAAACAGTGTTGTGCTGCAAATTATAAACAAAAGGTGAATAACAATTAATTATTCTAAAAGTGCATAGTGCATACATATACATAATTTCAAGTCCGCTGTTATAAGGCGGAACAACAACACCAAAGTTGCGTTGCGTTTTCGACGACGCTTGGTGCCGCGCATTTTTCGCGGCAAAAGTTAAAAGGTTATTCGCCCCTCTTAACCGGTTTGGACATTTTTCTTTTATTTTTTTTTGTGTGCGACTAAGAAATGGCTGCTCCAGAAAACGCGGTTCGGCCTCAAAATGACTCGCCAAATGACATAGAATTTTTTCGCGCCAAAGTGCAATCAATTCTGCGGCAAACAAACGCTATGAAATTGTGTTTAACAACTGAGTCTATAGATTAGTTGGATGAAGCTGATCTTCTCGCGCGATTGGACTGGGTAAATTCCTTAAATTCGTCATTTGACTCCGCACAGACATCGCTGGAACGGCTGGATTTAAAGGAGGCGATTGGAATTTTCGGAGGTTTTTATGGATGTGAAGGCGAAGCTCAATAGAGGCTTAGCGGCCCGGCGCAAATTGCAATTGTCGGGTAGCACAGCTGCCAACTCCACAGCTATAGACATCAACTACCATGCTGATCTTTCTTTTCGGACACGGAAGCCTCGATTACCCAACGTGGAGGTTGCTCGTTTTCATGGATCTTATGCTGAGTGGCCGGACTTTCTCGCAACGGAAAATTTGGATCAAGCCTTGGTAACGCAAACACCAGGCCATCAGGTGGGAAAAAATGTGCATAAATATAACCCAAGTGCACTCATTGCGTCTTCTACTAACTTAAATCATCCAATATGCCTATTTTGCGATGCGAGAGACCATTATTTGCCAAAGTGCTCTCGATTTTTAAATTTGAGCCCTCATCTTCGATTTAGAGATGCCAAGAAAATGTACCTTTGTCTGAACTGTTTGAGCAAGGGGCATAGTTTGCAGCAATGTAAATCAACTCATTGCAGATATTGTCGCATGAAACAACTGTTCAAGGAAAACTGCAAACTTGGGAATGGTCAATACTCTGTTCGTCTCTTATCCACTTCGGGATTCGAAACTCTAGGTGATTCCTATTGCCTAGCTCGTCGTCGTTTTAGGAGTTTGGAAGCTAACCTAGATAGAAACCCTATTCTCAAAGCTCAGTATTCGGCTTTTCTCTAGGAGTACATCAACTTAGGCCACATGTCTCTCGCACCAAAGGATCCAACAGTACCACAATTCCTCTTGCCACACCATTGTGTACATAAGCAGGAAAGTACGAGCACAAAGCTTCGGGTCGTCTTTGATGGGTCTGCTAGAACTACTTCTGGCAGCTCTCTGAACGACTTGCTTCTTGCAGGGCCAACAATTCAGCAAAAAATCTTTAACATTCTGCTTCGCTTCCGATTTTTTATACCGCTGCGTGCGTGTGTCGCACCCGGATGACTTTTTACAGTGTATTGTTTGGCGAGAGAAGTTCACTAATGAGTTGAGTGTTTACAAACTAAGCACGGTGACTTATGGTACCAAGACAGCTTCTTTTCAACTTTTCTCAATTATCTGTAAATCATCGAGTCACCAAGCGTATTGCACTTTCAACAATAGCCAAATTCTATGATCCGCTGGGTTTAATAACACCGATTGTCACAAAGGCCAAGATCTTTTTGTAATCCTATGGAATGCTAACGTGGATTGGGATGACACATTACCAGAGCCTATTCTTTCGTCATGGGGGGAGTTGACATCTCAATTATCGATCGTCCAAAACAGAACGTCGTTCCGCAGCGCTAATTCGAACTGTTTGCACTGACATTTCGATCAACTGCAAATTCCTTAACTCTTTTCATAAGTTGCAGCGTGTATTTGCATACATTTACCGGGTTATTTCGAATTGCAGAGCAAAATCTTCACCTTCAAGAAACCGTGTTAACGTTGAGGAGCTCAATTGGGGGACCGTACTTCTTCTGAGGAGCATCCAACAGATTCACTTAGCCAAGGAGTATGGATGTCTTAGCCAGGACAGGCCGTGTCCACAGAGGAGCAAGCTGATTTCGCTGAGACCAATAATCGGCTCCGATGGATTACTTCGCGTTGGTGGAAGACTTCAGAATGCAAATCAGGACTACGATACTCAGCATCCGATATTGTTACCCAAGGATCATCCAGTTACCAAGGCCACATCGTATATTTTCATATAAAATACTACTACATCGCATGGAAGTCGTCCAGGATCTCACAACGGATTCTTTCATCGCAGCGTTGAGAAGATTCACCAGCCTGAGAGGCACTCCGCGCACTATTTGGAGTGACAAAGCGACGAATTTTGTCGGCGCTAAGAGCGAGCTATTTCTGAGCGAACCCCACACGGCTTCGATAGCTTCCTCCTGCTTAGCTGATGGAATTGATTGGAAGTTCATACCTCCGCGTGCCCCACATTTCGGTGGTTTATGGGAGGCGGCTGTTAAATCGCCCAAATTTCACTTTTATAGAGTGTCGTCGGTGCTTCCATCTTGGGCCTCGATGAATTGAGAACTTTCGCTTATGAGATTTCTGCCATCCTTAACTCCCGCCCACTCTGTCCAATTTCAGAAAACGCTGAAAGTCTTGAGGTGCTAACGCCGGCCCATTTCCTAAAGGCTCCAGCTATACAAGGTTTCCTGAGCCTGATATCACGCATCTCCGAGAAGGCCGCCTCAGCAGATGGCAAAGGGTGACACAGATGCAGCAGCAATTCTGGAAGCGGTGGAGCAGCGAGTATCTATCCTTGCTCCAAGAAAGGAGATCGTGGCGCTGCGAAACATCCAACATCAATGTCGGAAGCATCGTGTTGCTGAAGGAGGACAACCTTCCACCCTTGAAATGGCAGCTGGGGTGCATCCAAGGAGTCGTTCCAGGCCAGGACGGCGTCATCAGAGTAGCTATGGTCCGTACAGCTACGGGTCTAGTCAAGAGAGCCGTCGCCAAGTTAGCCGTTCTGCCCATCGATTCCCATTTAGTTGGAGCCCTACTTCCTCCAACGGGGGGAGTATGTTCGGAGCAGCCCGCCAGCGCATAGGTGTATGGCTGAACCTGCAGCGCTCTTGCGCTCTCCTCTTTATTATTTTCCTTATCTCGCTAAGCTGTCGCGCTACCTATTCAGCGACTACATTGTAAAACCCGAATTAAAATATGAAGCCAGGCTTTCGGCTGCTTCAGTGCAGATTCGACCGGCAGAATAAATACGACACGTACATAAACTGATCAAATTAAAAAGCGTTATTATTACATAACATAAGGGTGGCATTTTTGTTGTCTTCCCCCAAACAATGTTTAAAAACTTTTTTTTAATATCTTTTTAATAGAGCATCGGGACCACAGCAAGTTTTGTGTCGTTAGACGCATGAATATGAATTGTTTGTCAAACTGGCCCCAACACCTAAATTTAAAGCTTAAAATTTTTGATGGGTCAAAAATATCCCCTTCTATTCTTGGCAATTAAAAAGTGATCGCTCTTTCAGAATCGCGATCAAAGGCCTTCACTTATCCACGGATTCAGAAGACATCAAGGCTGATTAGAAACTGGCGGTAAGGACAACGGTTATAGACCCAATGTTTTCTTTTGTTGAGCTAGAGTCATCGCCCAACAATGTTAAAGTCTATGACATTCAACTTTTGGCCTATCAGTCAGTGAATATAGTCCCTCCTGAACGCCGAGATGATGACGTAAGGTGTTATAATTGCAAAGATTTTTGATAAATGGTGGTGGTGATCATGAATCTCGAGATGCTGATTGCTCCGCTATTTCTCATGATCAACCACAGTGCTGGCCATCGAAAATGCCCAGCTTTTCTTGAAACCATTGTTTGCCGCAAGTTTGATGTTACCAAAAAGCAAACATCATCCCTGCTTTGTGATTTAATCAGCAAGAAACTAATACTGGCTTCTCTGGATCGCATGCATTTCAAGAAAACACTTCTAATTTATCACAGCAGTCACACCAGACTCCTGGCACTCCTAGTGCCAGCTTTAATATTCGTGTTTTTCCTATAGACCAAATGATGTACATGAAGATGAAAATGATGAAGCTTCTTATGAAACACCTAACCGGCAGCTCGCTTTTTAACAGCGTCTAAAAACAAAAGTTATGACTAATCTTGGAATTCGCATCTCATTTCGGAACGCCAATGGGCTCACTAGCTATAGTCTTGATTTACCACAAATACAATTATCGTCATGCTAATTAATGAAACATATTTCAACAGTCGTTCACATTTTTGGCTACGACCTTTTTACTGGATCATCCGAGTCTGCTCCCATCTACAATACTTTTCCTACAGTTCATTCTCAACTGCAGAACTTCAGGCTTCTGCAATTATTTTATGCACAGACTTGGGCGTCTTGGTAATTGCTTTGATCTACTGTCCTCTATCGTTTTTCTTTACAACTTTTAGACAACTTTTTAGAGTATTTTCAAACCGATTTATCTTAACTGGTGATTGGAATGCTCACAATCAATTTTGGGGTTGCAGCCGTTTGCTTACGAGAGGTGTTGAGCTTGTAGATCATGTCATGTCTTTTAGCCTGCAAGTTGTGGCTACGGGAGGACCTACACACTTTCCTTCTGATATCAGAAAAAACCCACTGCAATTGATATACAAAGGTATTTCATCTAACTTTCTGACTGTTCACGAATCAAACGAACTTAGCTCCTCCTCCCTATTGGCAAAACCAAGGCTGCGCTCTTGCCGAAAGGATCACCATTAGAACCTTATTTAACATGATGAATCTTCAGATCTATGTTGTCCTGGTTGCTGATGCTGCCGTAAATGCTTTGACCCTTAAAATTCAGTCTGCCGATACCGCAAGCTCTGCTAACGGTAATCACTTTATTGTTCCTGAGCTTAATGACGCCCTTATAAATCCTGGAATAACGGCTCGGGTTAGGCAGAAGCGTTTACTAAGGCGAACTCATTCTAATGATTAAGCAGTTTTTAAAATGGCTAAACCTCTAATTGGGAAAGCGGTTTACGATGCTAAGTCGGACTATATCCTCCGTAGTCTTATGGAAATGAATTCGTAGGCAGCCACTTCAGAAGCTTCTCCTTCTTCGATCAGATGGTACTTGGGCGAATAAGGATGATGAAATAGCTAACGAATTTGCTGACTCTTTGGAAGAAAGATTCAAGCATTTCGATTTAGCCACAGAAGATGAAACAGCCGTAACAAGAGCCATTAATGACGTTCGCCTACTGTTAAAATTCGGAAATTAAGAATTAGTGAAAGCCGTCTCCCCCATATCCAAAATTTTCGAAATATACTGAAACAGCTATTGATCCATTCCAGGATGCAATTCCAGACTACTAGTTTAGTTTAAAAAGTCTGTATAGTGCTGCTGAACAGATTCATCGTGTGGCTAATCAAATTACTAAAAACTTTGTGATGAAAAAATATTGTTGCGTGGTGTTCTTGGATGTGAAGTAAGACTTTGATCGTGTATAAAAAGTCCAACGGAAAGATCTAAAATTCATCGGAGAATCGGTCTAGCTCCATTGTGCTTAAGCATCGAAATCGAAATATATAATATTTTTATTTTGCAATAGCTGCAAGGGTATATAGTCTTCGGCTTGCCGAAGTTAGCTTCTTATCTTTTTCATATATAGCTGGTAGATTTCGGACCCAGAAATAATTTTCATGGACGAATTGCCGAAAACTGAATTCGAGAGCATTGTGGTTTATTTGTATATATTTTAAAACACTGCTGCCAGGGATAAAATGAATACTTGGCATCAACAAGAGCCAAGGGTGTCTTGGCGTTTATTGTACCAAAACATCATATTGAGTACGTTTCAAGTAAAATAGGAAGAAAAAAATAATTGAACGTTTTCTTCTCTGGTGTATATATTCACTTACATCAAAATCGGGAAATACATCTCGTATATCAGGTTTACGCTTTGACCGACTCTTTGTTCGTCCCCGAACTGTTTGATTTAAAGCGCGTACACGTTGTATAATAGCTTCCGCATGTGGCTTTGATAGCGTAGTCAGTAACGGTTGCAGCTCAGAATTAGGAATCTCTAACCCCTGAAAATTGGATAAGAAATTAATTCATGTTGTTAAGAATATTATATTTTTCAAGTAATAGTATTTAGGTCTGTTTAAAACTTAAAAAAAAATTTTAAAAATGGTTTGGATTTCGTCAATATATTCCATTTTGTTCATACTTCGGCCTATCGGTCATAACCGAATATCATGATTTTTTATTTTTACCATTTTCTTTAAGGGGGTCTTATAGTCTAGAAATTTGAGAAATGCGAAAAATTTTTTTTTTCCATAATTCGATAGTTTTGATGTTCAAAAATATCTCCCTAAAAGGATTTTTCAAAACTTAAATTATTTTAAATGTTATAGCCGTTTTAGTGACGTGGCCACTAGACCGGCTGAGCGAACGACTGGAACAATTAAGGGGTTATCCGGGTCTTGAAGCACGAAAAAAAGCCTATTTTCGTGAATTTTTTTAAAAGATCTTACGACAATTTCACAAATTTCATTTATTGTACGTTAATGTTTAAGGTTTGACCAACATTGTGTAAAAATTTGAACCAACAATTTTAAAAATTAAGCCCTTGAGGCTAGCTTGAACTTGACCACATAAAAAATTCTGTCCTTGCGGTAGGCAAAATATCTCCGTCTATTTTTATCTGAAATCATAAAACCAAAGTTATTCTGATAGTGTATGTGTCTGGCTTGTCCTCTACGAGCCATTTTTTTTTAAATTAAAAATTGAATTTTTTGTAGCGTTTTTCATAAAAAGTGTAATTTTTTACGTAAATTTTTATTCATATTTTGGCTTATAAAATGAGTTGTAATTGAAAATAAAAAAATTTTCTCCGTTAAGGACAAGAAAAATATGTCTAAAAGAAGTGTGCAAAAGCAGAAGTCGATCGGTGCAATAGTTTTTGAGAAAACGTGACTACCGACTTCAAAAAAGTGGTTTTGAGAAAAACGCATTTTAAGTGCCGCATCTGCTCGACGCCAGAGCCCGAATTGCCTGTTGTGACTCATTCGTACGCTGGGCTTTAAATTTCTCCCATTCCTACAGTTTTGCTTCAATCGACTTGAAATTTTCGGATAACATTCCTACTATTATATAAAAAAGTTTGAAAAAAATGAATTTTTTGAAGTGTCAAGACCCGGATAACCCCTTAATGGCTGGAAGACCGGGCTACCTTAGTATGAATTACTTTCTCTCCTTTTTTCTATAACAATACCCTTATTTCCAGTATACTACACTAATCGTTTGAAGGTCATTGTATGGAGCTGGGATAGCTGATTAAGGGAATGTAATTTTTACGTAATATTCTATCAGTTACGCTGCCCGAAACTTAACGTAAAACTTTAAACTCGTTTTTCTCGAAGCTACTTTTTTTGATGCGGTCGCCACTATATCTCAAGATCTAATCAGTCGATATACTTGAAATTTGGCATGAATATTTTTTAAATATAGCTCTATCGCCGGAACCAATTAAAAATAAAAATTTTAAATTTATAATGTTTTTAAAAATTCGACAAAATTGAAAAATTAGTGAAAAATTCGACTTTTTTTTTAAATAGCCGCCATTTCATGAAAAAAATAATTTTTTTTTTATTAATTGTTAAAAAAAAGGACGAAATTCAAGCCTCTAGACTAGAAGACCCCCTTACTTTATTAAGAAAACCATAGTTCACTTGACCTTTATATATTTTCGGCGTCCCAAAGCCGAACCACTTTCTCCTTCTCTTTCTTTCTAAGCCCATTCAAACCGCAACCATTTACATTATTTTTATTTTTTCAATGATGGTAATAAATTTTTTTATTTTATTTCTTCTTATAAGTTTCTAAAAATGTAGGAAATCGTGACGGAGGTGGTGGGGTGATGTGATGAGATTGCTACGCCGCACACACACAAGACGACAACATGCTAAATTCCCTGCTGTTCAAAAATAAAAATTAGGGTAGGTCGGATTGATTGCCCAAAAATAAAACCCATAGAAAATACCAAATTCCTAACTTTACAAACACCAAAGTTATGGCATTTTCGATCAATCAGTTATATGACAGCTATATGATATATTCGCCCGATCCGGATCGTTCCGACTTATATACTACCTGCAATAGAAAGACAACTTTTGGGAAAGTTCCAAGCAGATAGCTTTAAAACTGAGGGACTAGTTTGCGTAGAAACGGACGGACGGACAGACGGACATGGCTAGATCGACTCTCCTGGTGATGCTGATCAAAAATATATACACTTTATAGGGTCGGAAATGTCTCCTTCACTGCGTTGCAAACTTTTGACTGAAATTATAATACCCTCTGCAAGGGTATAAATATGACAGCAAAACAAAACCAAAACAATATTCAACAAGCGAACCCGGCCATACAGACCGGCATGGATCGCTACATCCGCGGTGGGTAGTAAGCCAAAAATAATCCGTGTCCAAAGAGACAACGAATTACCCAGGAGATCCAACAACAACCGGTTTGCCCTCCTTGCTCCGAACCAAAACCAAAGCTCCCACCAATTTACATTAGGGAGAAAAGCTCGAACGCCCTGGTCAACAAAATTGTTACGCTGGTTGGGAACGAAAATTTATATTGTTCTGATCACTAAAGGGAATATTCACGAAACCAAACTTCAGGCAAAATCCGAAGAACATTTCCGAGCTGTGTCCAAATACCTGGAGGAAGCTAAAACAACAAAGGAAAGCTAACTTCGGGCGGAGCCGAAGTTGATATACCCTTGCAGCATATTCTGTAAATTATATTGGTTGGCCAAAAATAAAACCCATAAAAAATCACAACTTCCTAACTTTAAAAACACCAAAGTTATGGCATTTCCAATCCGTCAGTTTTATGGCAGCTATAGGATATAGTCGGCCGATCCTTATGAAATTTGGTAGTTCGGATTGATTGGCCAAAAATAAAACCCATGGAAAATCCCAACTTCCTAACTTTACAAACACCAAATTTATGGCATTTCCGATCGTTCAGTTATATGGCAGCTATAGGATATAGTCGGCCGATCCTTATGAAATTTGGTATGTCGGATTGATTGGCCAAAAATAAAACACATGGAAACAAACGTTCCGACTTAAATACTGCGTGCAAAGGATCAAAGGGTGTGTGCAAAGTTTCAATTCAATATCTTTAAAACTGAGAGACTAGTTTGCGTAGAAACAGACAGACGGACATGCTTATATAACTCAGGGCGCGATCCTGATTAAGTATATACATATATATTGGGTGTATAAGTAGAAAACCGCAGTTTTCGACTAGGTGGTGCCATCTTGACAAAACGGTGAGAAATTTTGATCGGGAACGCCAAATGGCGAGCTAAAGTATCGGTCAACAACTCTACATTGCCTCGTTCGTGTTTTCTTATTGCCTATCATTTTGTTGGTGCACGAAAATGTCGAAATTCGAACCGAATAGGCGTCATTTGCGGGAGATTTTGCTTTTCGCGTTTAATTCGAAAAAATCGGCAGCTGAAGCGCGTCGAATGATCGTAGAAACTTATGATGAGTCGTGTATAAGTGAAAGAACGTGTCGAGAATGGTTTGCAATGTTTTAAAATGGCGAGTATGACGTGGAAGACAAGGATCGACCGGGTCCTGTGAAAAAGTTTTAAGACGCGGATTTGGAGGCTCTGCTGAATGAAAATTCTTGTCAGACACAACAAGAACTCGCAGATTCCTTGGGTGTGACTCAGCAATCAATTTCCCTTCGCCTAAAAAGCTTGGGAATGATCCAAAAGCAGGGAACATGGGTGCCGTACGAGTTGAAGCCAAGGGACATTGAGAGGCGTCTCTTTACGTGCGAGCAACTACTCCAACGTCAGAAAAGAAAAAGTTTCTTACATCGTATCGTTACCAACGATGAAAAGTGGATTCTTTACGGCAATCCTAAGCGGAAAAAAATCATGGGGGCCACCCGGCCATGCATCGACTTCGACAGCAAAGCCAAACATTCATGGTTCGAAGCTACTGCTGTGTATTTTGTGGGACCAACTAGGCGTAGTGTACTACGAACTTTTGAAACCAGGCGAATCCATCACTGGAGCACTCTACCGGACGGACATAGTTGATGCGCATGAGCCGAGCGCTGAAGGAAAAACGGCCACAATACAAGGAAAGGCACGATAAAGTGATACTCCAACACGACAACACCCGGCCTCATGTTGCCAAGGTCGTAAAAACTTACCTGGAAACGCAGAAATGGGACGTTCTACCCCACCCGCCCTACTCTCCAGGCATTTCTCCTTCGGATTTCCACTTGTTCCGATCAATGACGCATGGCCTCGCTGAACAGCACTTCCGATCATACGAAGAGGTCAAAAATTGGCTAGATCAATGGATCGCGTCCAAAGAAGAACAATTTTTTCGACGTGGGATTCACATGCTGCCGGAAAGATGGGAAAAAGTTGTGGCCAGCGATGGAAAATATTTTGAATAACTGGTCTGTAGCTATATATATGCAATAAAGCCTAAAATGATGAAAAAAAACGGCGGTTTTCTACTTGTACACCCAATACTTTATAGGGTCGGAGATGTCTCCTTTACTGCGTTTCACACTTTTAACCAAAATTATTATACCCTCTGCCAGGGTATAAAAATTACTACACATACCAACTAAAAGCAGCAAAGGCGTGCAAGTTGTAATAAAAGGAGTCAAGCCCGACGTAACCCCGTAACCTCGATGCCCCCAAAGAAAACGGGTTTTCGTTTACGTTAGCAACACCATTAACAGGAACAAAAAGCCGCAACCACTTTTCAAAGTAGAGCTGGAGCCAGACAGCAGAGTCTTGAAGAAAAATGAAGTGCACCGAAGAATTAAGGTGGAAGAACCACATAAAAGGAACGGCCCAGTGCAATGAACAAACTGTCAGGAGTATGGATACCCCAGAACATACTGCACACTTCGATCAGTCTGTGTAGTTTGTGGAGACTTTCACAATTCCGTCTATCAAAGTGCAGTCAGGTAACGGACACCTTTTCATTCGCTCGTTTTACAATGTCTAAAGGACAATTCATAGATTTTTACAACTTACTTGGAGATCGCTTCATAGCAGCAGGAGACTATAATGCCAAACATACCCACTAGGTATCACGACTCGTGCCTCCCAAAGGAAGGCAATTATATAATGCAATTATAAAACTAAGCAACAAATTGGACTATGTTTGCCCAGGTAGCCGAACATACTGGCCAGCAGACCCCAGAAAAGTCCCAGACTTAATCGATTTTTCGGTGACAAAAAACATTATACGCAATATAATACGCACCAAAGCGCTTTCGGACCTTTCATCTGACCATTCGCCAGTGCTAATAACTCTTCTTCAAAGCCCAGAAACTACAGATCACCCCCAGAGACGCACAGAAAATACTGGTTAAAATATAAAAAGTTTGTAAGTTCCCACATCGAACTAACCCCGCAGCTCAACATCGACTGCTCCACCGATGCTCTTGAAGATGTACTCGTGGCAGAAGCTACTATTTCAACACCACAATCGAAAGACGTGCAAACCAACCATGTCAAAATTGATATGCAATTGGAACAGCTTGTACTGAAAAAGTGGCATCTGCGACGTGCTTGGCAAACCAACAGATCGCCGTCTTTAAAACAACTGAGAAACTGAAGAAAGAGGCTGAAAATGCACAACTACGGTACATCATAAAACTTTCGCCAACCAGTACAATTCATCCTCTGTGGAGGGCTCACCCAAATATGAGCTCTCCAATAGAAACAGTCACTCCGATAAGAAAGTCATCAGGTAGCTAGGCCCGCAGCGACGATAGAGCCGAAACTTTTGCTTCACAACTCCGAAGCGTTTTCCAGTCGAACCCTGCCACTGGTCCATTTCTCCTACCACAAATCGAATTGGAAACTATATCCTTACCAACATTGTTTCAGCCAAAGGAGATCGCGAAAGTCATCGGGGATCTGAAACCGAAAAAGGCTCCGGGTAGTGACCTAATAACACCAAAAAGGATAATTGAACTTCCAAACTCTGCTGTAGAGGATATTTGTAAACTCTTCAATGAGATCATACGTCTCGGCTACTATCCGAGCAAATGAAAAAAATCTACTATCATAATGATACCGAGGCCCGGAAAAGACCTCACAATTTCAGCGCAATATTCCTCGATGTATCTCAAGCTTTCGATCAAGTCTGGCTCGATGGCCTCATGCATTAGATCAAAACACACTTGCCTACATACACTCATAAGCTACTTGAGTCGTATCTCTACCACAGAGTCTTCGCAGTAAGGTGCAACACAACAACATCTGACGACTACACTATCGAAGCTGGAGTTCCGCAAGGGAACGCACTTGGGCCTACTCTGTTCGTCCTATATACAGCGGATATTCCTAGAAACGAGCAGCTAACAACATCTACGTTCGCTGACGACACTGCAATCCTAAGTCGCTCGCGGACCCCAAGCCGAGCAGCAACACAACTAGTCAATAACCTTATTATAGTTGAGAGGTGGCTATCTGATTGGCGTATTAAAATAAATTATTAAAATAAACTCTCAACAGGCAAACATGCTCTCTACTATCATTGAATAGAACGCCGATTCCCCAAGTCAAGACACATCGAATGCAAAAACTCCATATAAAATTAAAAGCCAGCAGCTTCCACTGGATATTAAACACTCGATCGCCCCTGCGTCTGGACTACAAGTTCCTGCTCTACAACTCCACCCACAAGCCTATCTGGACACATGGCTCCCAGCTATGGGGGAACGCGAGCAGCAGCAACATTGACATCAGTGCTTTGTGCAGCTTACCAAGCAACAGATGGTTACAGATTTGGTGATCAGTCGATTGAGCGTTGTGGCAAAAACTTTGTATGTATGCCATGACTCGAATAACTTTGGTGTTCGTAGAAAATCGTTTTAGATTAATGCTGTCTATATGAGCACAGTCTGGTTTATTGGATGTGGGATCATATTTCCATTCAAGGGATTGCTATGGTTTAAAATGTAGTCTACGCGAGTGGCGACAAACGTTTTTCTTCTAGTGGAGAACGATCGTAGCGTCCGTATAGTATGATTATATAAAAGTATGCGTTGGTCCATGAATTGATTGTGAATTTGAATACAACGCGCATAAGTCTGTCTGCAGTATAGTTCAGAGCTTTGTTGTTGAAATCTTTGCCTAGAGGTGATAAATTAGGTGCCAAGCACCAAGCACTTAGTCACCGCAGCAATTTGCCATTGTAACTTCCTTGGGAATGAATTTTGCCGTAATAAAAAAATGGATCGATTAAAATTTAACTAAGTTTTGGTCCAACCTTGGGTGAAGCAGTTCTGGTTGAGTAGCCAATACATGCCAACAGTTTAACTGTATCGGAGCTGTCATTGTTTCTTGGTATTTAATTGTATTGATTTCGTTGAACTCTCATTAAATGTTGCTAGTGTAATTAGTCCAAGTTCAAAATAATATTTAATTTCCTTTGTCCATTTGTCTGGATCACTTTGGTAACGACTCTCTAGCTGAAAATATCGGTTTGAAGCTTTGAAAGTTAGAAATGCTGTCAATGTAGCTTTACTTTTAAAAGCAAAATCAAATTAAATGCAGCAGTAGGTTTTTTACAACGAAGCAAGCCAATAATAAAAAAGTTTCAATACATAAAATATTTTGCTTTGCTTTTATTTAATAATGTTGTTAAGCTCACAACAGCAGCATAGCATCGATTAAGGTAAGCACCTTCTTCTTTACTTACATTATTGAAATGCCTTAAATTCTTATAAGGATTTCCAGGAGTATTATTTCTGATCGCCGTCTTTAAAACAACTGAGAAACTGAAGAAAGAGGCTGACAACTACGGTACATCATAAAACTTTCGCCAACCAGTACAATTCATCCTCTGTGGAGGGCTCACCCAAATATGAGCTCTCCAATAGAAACAGTCACTCCGATAAGAAAGTCATCAGGTAGCTAGGCCCGCAGCGACGATAGAGCCGAAACTTTTGCTTCACAACTCCGAAGCGTTTTCCAGTCGAACCCTGCCACTGGTCCATTTCTCCTACCACAAATCGAATTGGAAACTATATCCTTACCAACATTGTTTCAGCCAAAGGAGATCGCGAAAGTCATCGGGGATCTGAAACCGAAAAAGGCTCCGGGTAGTGACCTAATAACACCAAAAAGGATAATTGAACTTCCAAACTCTGCTGTAGAGGATATTTGTAAACTCTTCAATGAGATCATACGTCTCGGCTACTATCCGAGCAAATGAAAAAAATCTAATATCATAATGATACCGAGGCCCGGAAAAGACCTCACAATTTCAGCGCAATATTCCTCGATGTATCTCAAGCTTTCGATCAAGTCTGGCTCGATGGCCTCATGCATTAGATCAAAACACACTTGCCTACATACACTCATAAGCTACTTGAGTCGTATCTCTACCACAGAGTCTTCGCAGTAAGGTGCAACACAACAACATCTGACGACTACACTATCGAAGCTGGAGTTCCGCAAGGGAACGCACTTGGGCCTACTCTGTTCGTCCTATATACAGCAGCTAACAACATCTACGTTCGCTGACGACACTGCAATCCTAAGTCGCTCGCGGACCCCAAGCCGAGCAGCAACACAACTAGTCAATAACCTTATTATAGTTGAGAGGTGGCTATCTGATTGGCGTATTAAAATAAATTATTAAAATAAACTCTCAACAGGCAAACATGCTCTCTACTATCATTGAATAGAACGCCGATTCCCCAAGTCAAGACACATCGAATGCAAAAACTCCATATAAAATTAAAAGCCAGCAGCTTCCACTGGATATTAAACACTCGATCGCCCCTGCGTCTGGACTACAAGTTCCTGCTCTACAACTCCACCCACAAGCCTATCTGGACACATGGCTCCCAGCTATGGGGGAACGCGAGCAGCAGCAACATTGACATCAGTGCTTTGTGCAGCTTACCAAGCAACAGATGGTTACAGATTTGGTGATCAGTCGATTGAGCGTTGTGGCAAAAACTTTGTATGTATGCCATGACTCGAATAACTTTTGTGTTCGTAGAAAATCGTTTTAGATTAATGCTGTCTAATGCACAGTCTGGTTTATTGGATTTGGGATCATATTTCCATTCATGGGATTGCTATGGTTTAAAATGTAGTCTACGCGAGTGGCGACAAACGTTTTTTTCTAGTGGAGAACGATCGTAGCGTCCGTATAGTCTATTTGCCTAGAGGTGATACATTAGGTGCAGAAGTTACCTACGACAAACCAAGCACTTAGTCACCGCAGCAATTTGCCATTGTAACTTCCTTGGGAATGAATTTTGCCGTAATAAAAAAATGGATCGATTAAAATTTAACTAAGTTTTGGTCCAACCTTGGGTGAAGCAGTTCTGGTTGAGTAGCCAATACATGCCAACAGTTTAACTGTATCGGAGCTGTCATTGTTTCTTGGTATTTAATTGTATTGATTTCGTTGAACTCTCATTAAATGTTGCTAGTGTAATTAGTCCAAGTTCAAAATAATATTTAATTTCCTTTGTCCATTTGTCTGGATCACTTTGGTAACGACTCTCTAGCTGAAAATATCGGTTTGAAGCTTTGAAAGTTAGAAATGCTGTCAATGTAGCTTTACTTTTAAAAGCAAAATCAAATTAAATGCTGCAGTAGGTTTTTTACAGCGAAGCAAGCCAATAATAAAAAAGTTTCAATACATAAAATATTTTGCTTTGCTTTTATTTAATAATGTTGTTAAGCTCACAACAGCAGCATAGCATCGATTAAGGTAAGCACCTTCTTCTTTACTTACATTATTGAAATGCCTTAAATTCTTATAAGGATTTCCAGGAGTATTATTTCTGTCATTAGGTCAGCCCCGTCGATGATATCTATACGCTTTAAGGGATTGCACTGAGGATCCAAATGATGGAGTCCATAGATATGTTTTCAATTTGAAATCGAAAACGATTGGTTTGGTAAAGTGAGTTTAAGACGTACATTGAAAGTATTGAATGTAGGATTCCAACACCGCCGTCCAGCATCTTGCCGCCATTGATAATTGAGCTTCGTTCCCCTGGTCGATGAGGGCACTTACGGCCGTTCTAATGGTGGCAGACAATCATACGTGCAATTGCTTAGAAAATATTCTGTCGAGTCGCTGATAAGAATAACTCTTTAAGTTTGTGTAACATTTTGGCTAACTGTTGTCTTATTTTTGTTCGTAATCGGAGCGCGATGTGGTTGGGTAAATGATTATGTCGGTACACAAAGTTGGGGTGCTAGTCTCCGACCTGGCGCCACCAGATGATATAGCAAATATAGGTGGCGTTGTCCAGGTAGCAGATCTTTGCATTTGAAGTGTGCGAGAGTGTTCGCTTTGCTCAAAGAGTTGAAGCATATGGTGCGTCACTGCTCGTGGGGTTCCTCAACAGATGTTTGAAGAATTTAATTTTGAGCAGCGTCAAGAGTGGTGCTTATTTGAAATTCTTTTATTTAGAATTCATGTCATAAACCCAAACTAGTGTAAAATTGACAAATTAAGGAATATATACTATATATATAGACTATTACTATAATAGTCCCGTATATCGGTACTTCGCACATGGCTCATAAGGACACTCTTACCTATAAGTTCAAAACATGCAGATTAAATTTTAATACCAATTGGTTTTCATCAATCTACCCTACCAAATCGACTTTGTGTGCCAAATACTTGCTCTTTCACCGTGGTCTTCTCTCCGTTGTTTTTTATAAAGTCATGTCCGTCTTTTGATCCTGCCTGACGGCTAGGCCGCCACAATAAATATAAGCAGCAGCTATTTAAGGTTATTATTATTATAATCATTAGTATGTAGGAGAAATGAAATGAAGGACTATTATTTAGTAATTGGAAAGCGAACATATGGGATTTTCGGGTATAGAACCAAAATAGGTCAAGTTTAGTTCCGCACCATCCGCCCGAGGTGGCAAATACTAGTAAACTAGAGAAAATACTAAGCCGATCTGGCAAGGAAAAGACCGGAGAGGACGAGAAGGTCACACGGCGGCTTCCGGAGCACTCTCTTGCTCTGGTACCTCGAGGTAGACGGTCGCGCATGCGGACGAGGAAAGCGAAACACGCGGAAAAGTAAAACACGGTCGGTAGGGAAATAAGGTTAGTGAACAAGTGCGATCGGCGCAGTGAAATCGAAGGATAATTAAACACGAAGTGACTGTGAATAAAACCAAGTGGAGTACATACATATTTGCAAAACGACAAGCCTGGTTAACGTGTATTTTTTACACACACGCACCTTTTTCCACCAAGTGGCTCAGGTTTCCAAAGACCGGCGATCCAATTGGGTATATTATCACAATTTTCTAGCCTTCATCCACTAACCATCCTGCGCATCAAGGCGGAAGATCCCCTCACTCTCCTACTTACTCCCCTCCCCGGCGAAGTGACAGATCCTTTCGTGTCCTAATAACTCCCACATCGAGACGGAAGATCCTCTCGCGTGTTCCCCCCTAATATCCTACAAAGAAGCGGCAGATCCCTTCGTGTCCTACTAACTCCTACGGTGAAACGGAAGATCCTCTCACTTGCCCCACTAATCCCACATCGTAGCGGAATGGCAGAACCTTCCGACTTGACTAATCAAACTTGCTTCTAGCCGGCCAACCACGACAGAATCCGGCCGCGGCCTTGCCCAAAGGCCCAGCCCGTGAAATTACGTCATGAAAGGACTTAGTGATCCAAAGTCATAACCTCGAAGGTCCTGGAATATCCTTCAATATTAATTGAAAATCATAGTTCGCCCCGCGGACATTACTCTCTAGCCCATTGTCTCAGTGACTTTACAAATTTCTTGTAAAAGGACCTTTGGATCCGACTGAGAGTTGTATTCCGGCCAGAGAGCATCCTTACAAGTGGCGCCAGAACAGGGACATAGAGGCTAACTAGAGCAACACCAAAGTGGCCTAAAGACCCACTAATATAAAGATCTTTATCCCGAAGGATAGCGCCCCTGCCGAGCATTGCAAACTGTTGCGAAGGACTGCGGCGAGCAAAAGGAGAATAAACCTTGGCTAATACAAAGGAGTCCGACGAATATAAAGAAGCCGATTCGATTGAAAACCCAGGCAGGGGTACGATGGATTTATGCCCGTCCTAAAGATGAGCTAGCCGCTCTAGCACTCGAGTTCGGGTTCAGCGCCGACGGCACCGTAGCGGAAACGCAGAAGGCATTCGCTACACTTGTGAGTACAGTATTGTTTCCAGAGTCGGTGTGGAAACGACTCGCTCAACTACAGGAGCAGTACAGCTCGAAAGCTGTAACTCCGAACCGACTAGGAGGCGACAAAGGGTTCCATATTTCGCCGCCTATGACTCTCCCGGGAGACTGACAAGTTATCGAGGGGTCCATCCCGGGGGTCCATCCCGTTTTCACCCGACATTTACTAGCCGAGCGGATGCACAAATGGAATCTACGATTCGACGGAGCGTCGGACCCGCTGACCTTGATCGCCGAACTTGAGGAGAAAATAGCAACATACGGAATCAATCAGGAGGAGGTACCCCGCGCCATGTCAGAGATTTTGGAAGGTAGGGCAGCACAATGGTTCCCCACGAGCCGCTTTCAGACAGCTACGTGGGCAGAGTTTTGCGCCGAGTTCTTAAGTTTCTTCCTGCGCTACTTCCAGCGACTAGAGGACGTGATCCGAGCCCATATCCAGGGAGTGGATGATTAAGGAGTGCTTGGTCGAGTTGAGGACCAAGATGCAGCAATCCAAAAGGATACCAAAAGGAAGAAGAACTCTATCGGATCTACGAAAATGTGGCACCAGAATATCGGCTATATATAAGACGCCACGAGTTCGAGACGCTGGAGCAATTAACCCACATGGCGGCGGAACACGAAAGTGTGAGACAGCTGACGTCGAGTCGCGCAGGCATTCCTGGGATGGGGACTACAGACCGGGATATGACCAACCCTCGTCGGACGTCAAACCCCTTTCGAAGCCCCGGGGTACCCATTCAAGGAGGGAATGCAACTCATCGAATGATCAGACAACCCCTATCATACATCGACGTACAGCGAGCTTGTGGTAGATGCGGAGAAGTCGGTCGCTTTAGGCGGGGTTGTACTAGTGCACGCCTAAACTTTTGTTGGGACTGCGGTCGAAGGAACATATTGACCGTCGATTGTTGTCGCCGAGATGCCCCGGGAAACGAACAACGTCTTCGCCGAGATGCGGGCGCAGCGGAGACGAGCGACGTAACAGCCCGACACCAAGAAACCCACCGTTAAGGATAAACGGCCTGATCACCGCTACCGTGCAGATCGGAGGCCGATGGGTGGACGTCACGGTGGACTCGGGAGCGTCGAGGAGCTTTGCGAGCGAAGAGTTCGCTCGAATGGTAGCAAGACCTGAGGATCTCGTGATATTGGGTATGGATTTCTTGGCGGCGATGGGAACACGGATACAGTGTGAAGAAGCCACCCTAAATGTAAAATTGAGCCCGTCGGCGGAAGACCCCCGACTGCGGCCAAGTAAAATCGATCGAATGTCGTCAGACGAGACGAGCCCGGAAGTACTCGAAGGAAGAAGTACGACGGTTCTAGGGAATCAGGAATCCGGCGATAAGGACACTATGTATACAGAGCAGAGTGAGGTCCCCGCGCACAACCGGATCATGCGTCAGATGACCTCAACAGGAGAGCAAAAGAACGATCACGGAGGAGACGATATTAGGAGGTGCGACGAGCCTGGAAGGGCCATGGAGGACTTTCGGCCAGACAAAATCGACGAAGCAGAGGGTGGATAACCAATGACGGAAGAGGATGACCTAAGACCCGACCAGAGGGAATTCATCACCCGTGAGTTGGCGCTTTTCAAGGAGCTTTAAGGTGTATCACACGTGGCGGAGCATCGGATTATAATGCGAGACGATAAACCCTTGAAACAAAGGTACTACCCAAGGAATCCGGCAATGCAGAGCGTGATCGACACCCAAGTGGACGAACTACTCCGTAAAGACGCCATCGAACCTACACGGAGTCCGCATACGGGTGAATGGCGCATGTGCATTGATTATAGACAATTGAACGCTCACTCAGTGACCGACGCGTACCCCGTCCCCAGGATCAACCACATCCTGGAAAGACTACGTCAAACCCGATACATTTCCACGCTGGATTTAAAGCACGGTTATTGGCAGATACCCATGGCCAAGGACAGCCGCCAATTCACGACCTTCACCGTTCCGGGCAGAGGCCTATACAAATGGAAAGTCATGCCCTTCGGACTTCACTCGGCCAGCGCAACCTTCCAACGCGCTTTGGATATGCTCTCCACTATCATTGAATAGTACGCCGATTCCCCAAGTCAAGACACATCGAATGCAAAAACTACATATAAAATTAAAAGCCAGCAGCTTCCACTGGATATTAAACACTCGATCGCCCCTGCGTCTGGACTACAAGTTCCTGCTCTACAACTCCACAATCAAGGCTATCTAGACACATGGTTCCCAGCTATGGGGGAACGCGAGCAGCAGCAACATTGACATCATACAGCGCGCACAATCGAAAATCCTGAGGACTATCACTGGGGCACAATGGTATATTCGCAATCAAAACATCCACAGAAACCTCGGGATTTTTGCAGTTAAAGATGAAATAGACCAAATCATCTCGCAAGAGGCTTGACTCGGGTCTGTGGAAACCCGCCTACAATGCAACGACCTTCAAACCCAGCAATAATTCTGAGGGCCCCATAACTCAGTAGAAGTGATATGACTGATGGTTAGATTACTTTAAGATTTTATACATTTATTGTTAGTATCCGAAAGGAGAAGATTCAACAAATAAATAGTAAACATATTAGATAAAGAAAAAAAGTAACGTTCAACATGCTTGCTGTGCCAATAATTAAGTCCGTCACTGTATATTCTTGATCAGCATTGCCAGCCATGTCGGTCTGTCCGTTTCTTTACTTTACTTTTATACGGTTTAACTTTTATAAAAATCTAGCTACCATTGAAACCTACCTTCTTTGTTTTTGAGCATTAAAATCGAAATATAAAATACTTAATTTTTGTATCAGCTGCAAGGGTATATAAACTTCGTCATCCCCAGCTTTGCTTCCTTTCTTGTTGGTTATTGTTTAATTTCGCCATGTTTTGCCTTTTATTTTTTTTTACATGCTACATATTGCCATTAAACAAAAATTGTATGTAAAAATATTGACATATTGACATAGCGTGTCAGCTAATCCTCGCCACCCCTTTGAAAAAAGGTTGGTTGCCGTAATACCATAAAAAAAATTCCAGTGCTTTGTCTTAATCAGAATGTACAACGGGACCTAAAAACCAAACATGCCTCTCTGGTATAAATGTCGAATTAATTAACAGGTATGGTAAGGGAAGGTACTCAATTTTTCCACTATCTAGATAAAAGCAATAGGTAAAAATACAATGTTAAATTGGTTAAAAAAAAATATCAAACATCAGCAATGTTAAATCAAATTGAGTTCTAATTATGGGATAGAGACTAGAACATCAGCTTTATGAGACAATAGCCCGATTTCGACATAATTTCTGTTCTAATTTTAAACCCAAAATATTCGAAAATATCCAGTCTAGATATTTAATATATAATATCAACAGAACTTTCTACAATATTATTATAGCAAAAGCAACGCAAACATATTCATACTTTTTCAGGTACCTATCTACCTAGTTTAGCTTATTAAACTTAGACAAACCCAAAAATTGCAAAAATCTTTAAAGGCATGTTAACGAAAATCTTTTGTCGCTCGAGGAGCCCAAGCCGAGCAGCAACACAACTAGTCAATAACCTTATCATAGTTGAGAGGTGGCTATCTGATTGGCGTATTAAAATAAATTATTAAAATAAACTCTCAACAGGCAAACATGCTCTCCACTATCATTGAATACTACGCCGATTCCCCAAGTCAAGACACATCGAATGCAAAAACTCCATATAAAATTAAAAGCCAGCAGCTTCCACTGGATATTAAACACTCGATCGCCC
The DNA here is from genome assembly GCA_018153305.1 of Drosophila kurseongensis. NCBI lineage: Eukaryota > Metazoa > Arthropoda > Insecta > Diptera > Drosophilidae > Drosophila > Drosophila kurseongensis. The sequence goes on from JAECXX010000001.1 coordinate 1,677,014, forward strand.
CTGCGTCTGGACTACAAGTTCCTGCTCTACAACTCCACCCACAAGCCTATCTGGACACATGGCTCCCAGCTATGGGGGAACGCGAGCAGCAGCAACATTGACATCAGTGCTTTGTGCAGCTTACCAAGCAACAGATGGTTACAGATTTGGTGATCAGTCGATTGAGCGTTGTGGCAAAAACTTTGTATGTATGCCATGACTCGAATAACTTTTGTGTTCGTAGAAAATCGTTTTAGATTAATGCTGTCTAATGCACAGTCTGGTTTATTGGATTTGGGATCATATTTCCATTCATGGGATTGCTATGGTTTAAAATGTAGTCTACGCGAGTGGCGACAAACGTTTTTTTTCTAGTGGAGAACGATCGTAGCGTCCGTATAGTCTATTTGCCTAGAGGTGATACATTAGGTGCAGAAGTTACCTACGACAAACCAAGCACTTAGTCACCGCAGCAATTTGCCATTGTAACTTCCTTGGGAATGAATTTTGCCGTAATAAAAAAATGGATCGATTAAAATTTAACTAAGTTTTGGTCCAACCTTGGGTGAAGCAGTTCTGGTTGAGTAGCCAATACATGCCAACAGTTTAACTGTATCGGAGCTGTCATTGTTTCTTGGTATTTAATTGTATTGATTTCGTTGAACTCTCATTAAATGTTGCTAGTGTAATTAGTCCAAGTTCAAAATAATATTTAATTTCCTTTGTCCATTTGTCTGGATCACTTTGGTAACGACTCTCTAGCTGAAAATATCGGTTTGAAGCTTTGAAAGTTAGAAATGCTGTCAATGTAGCTTTACTTTTAAAAGCAAAATCAAATTAAATGCTGCAGTAGGTTTTTTACAGCGAAGCAAGCCAATAATAAAAAAGTTTCAATACATAAAATATTTTGCTTTGCTTTTATTTAATAATGTTGTTAAGCTCACAACAGCAGCATAGCATCGATTAAGGTAAGCACCTTCTTCTTTACTTACATTATTGAAATGCCTTAAATTCTTATAAGGATTTCCAGGAGTATTATTTCTGTCATTAGGTCAGCCCCGTCGATGATATCTATACGCTTTAAGGGATTGCACTGAGGATCCAAATGATGGAGTCCATAGATATGTTTTCAATTTGAAATCGAAAACGATTGGTTTGGTAAAGTGAGTTCAAGACGTACGTTGAAAGTATTGAATGTAGGATTCCAACACCGCCGTCCAGCATCTTGCCGCCATTGATAATTGAGCTTCGTTCCCCTGGTCGATGAGGGCACTTACGATTACTTCATGGCCGTTCTAATGGTGGCAGACAATCATACGTGCAATTGCTTAGAAAATATTCAGTCGAGTCGCTGTTAAGAATAACTTTTTAAGTTTGTGTAACATTTTGGCTAACTGTTGTCTTATTTTTGTTCGTAATCGGAGCGCGATGTGGTTGGGTAAATGATTATGTCGGTACACAAAGTTGGGGTGCTAGTCTCCGACCTGGCGCCACCAGATGATATAGCAAATATAGGTGGCGTTGTCCAGGTAGCAGATCTTTGCATTTGAAGTGTGCGAGAGTGTTCGCTTTGCTCAAAGAGTTGAAGCATATGGTGCGTCACTGCGCGTGGGGTTCCTCAACAGATGTTTGAAGAATTTAATTTTGAGCAGCGTCAAGAGTGGTGCTTATTTGAAATTCTTTTATTTAGAATTCATGTCATAAACCCAAACTAGTGTAAAATTGACAAATTAAGGAATATATATTTATAATCACCACAATAGCACCCCTTACTATAATAGTCCCGTATATCGGTACCGCGCACATGGCTCATAAGGACACTCTTACCTATAAGTTCAAAACATGCAGATTAAATTTTAATACCAATTGGTTTTCATCAATCTACCCTACCAAATCGACTTTGTGTGCCAAATACTTGCTCTTTCACCGTGGTCTTCTCTCCGTTGTTATACCCGTTACTCGTAGAGTAAAAGGGTATATTGTATTCGTGCAAAAGTATGTAACAGGTAGAAGGAAGCTTTTCCGACCCTATAAAGTATATATATTCTTGTTCAGGAGCACTAACCGAGTCGATCTAGCCATGTCCGTCTGTCCGTCTGTCTGTCCGTATGAACGCTGAGATCCCGGAAACTATAAAAGCTAGAAGATTGGCATTTTGCATGTAGATTTTAGGAGTTGCTACGCAGCGCAAGTTTGTTTCAAAATGGTGCCACGCCCCCTCTGACGCCTACAAGCCACAAGCTGTGGCCACAGTTTTGATGCTATTATGAAAATTTTAATTGTATGTATATGTTTAATTGATATTTGTATTTGTTTCGTCAATACCTATCGATTGGCCTAATAAAAGTTTGCCACGCCCACTCTAACGCCCAAAAACCCATTAAACGCTTAAGCCTGGCAAGCGCCTACATTTCCGCCTTTCATGGCCCGTAGCGCTATCTAACGGATGACTTTGGAACAGCTGGCCAAGGTGCTAATTCGAGCGGCGAAAAACATACAAGAAGGCATATTTATATTAAGTTGTTTAGTTGAGTAACGGGTATCTAATAGTCGAGGCACTCGACTATAGCGTTCTCTCTTGTTTTTTATAAAGTCATGTCCGTCTTTTGATCCTGCCTGACGGCTAGGCCGCCACAATAAATATATGCAGCAGTTATTTAAGGTTATTATTATTATAATCATTAGTATGTAGGAGAAATGAAATGAAGGACTATTATTTAGTAATTGGAAAGCGAACATATGGGATTTTCGGGTATAGAACCAAAATAGGTCAAGTTTAGTTCCGCACCATCCGCCCGAGGTGGCAAATACTAGTAAACTAGAGAAAAAAACCAAGCCAATCTGGCAAGGAAAAGACCGGAGAGGACGAGAAGGTCACACGGCGGCTTCCGGAGCACTCTCTTGCTCGAGGTAGACGGTCGCGCATGCGGACGAGGAAAGCGAAACACGCGGAAAAGTAAAACACGGTCGGTAGGGAAATAAGGTTAGTGAACAAGTGCGATCGGCGCAGTGAAATCGAAGGATAATTAAACACGAAGTGACTGTGAATAAAACCAAGTGGAGTACATACATATTTGCAAAACGACAAGCCTGGTTAACGTGTATTTTTTACACACACGCACCTTTTTCCACCAAGTGACTCAGGCTTCCGAGGACCGGCGATCCAATTGGGTATATTATCACAATTTTCTAGCCGTCATGAAAGGACTTAGTGATCCAAAGTCATAACCTCGAAGGTCCTGGAATATCCTTCAATATTAATTGAAAATCATAGTTCGCCCCGCGGACATTACTCTCTAGCCCATTGTCTCAGTGACTTTACAAATTTCTTGTAAAAGGACCTTTGGATCCGACTGAGAGTTGTATTCCGGCCAGAGATCATCCTTACAAGTGGCGCCAGAACAGGGACATAGAGGCTAACTAGAGCAACACCAAAGTGGCCTAAAGACCCACTAAGATAAAGATTTTTATCCCGAAGGATAGCGCCCCTGCCGAGCATTGCAAACTGTTGCGAAGGACTGCGGCGAGCAAAATGAGAATAAACCTTGGCTAATACAAAGGAGTCCGACGGCGAATATAAGGAAGCCGATTCGATTGAAAACCCAGGCAGGGGTACGATGGATTTATGCCCGTCCTAAAGATGAGCTAGCCGCTCTAGCACTCGAGTTCGGCTTCAGCGCCGACGGCACCGTAGCGGAAACGCAGAAGGCATTCGCTACACTTGTGAGTACAGTATTGTTTCCAGAGTCGGTGTGGAAACGACTCGCTCAACTACAGGAGCAGTACAGCTCGAAAGCTGTAACTCCGAACCGACTAGGAGGCGACAAAGGGTTCCATATTTCGCCGCCTATGACTCTCCCGGGAGACTGAAAAGTTATCGAGGGGTCCATCCCGGGGGTCCATCCCGTTTTCACCCGACATTTACTAGCCGACCGGATGCACAAATGGAATCTACGATTCGACGGAGCGTCGGACCCGCTGACCTTGATCGCCGAACTTGAGGAGAAAATAGCAACATACGGAATCAATCAGGAGGAGGTACCCCGCGCCATGTCAGAGATTTTGGAAGGTAGGGCAGCACAATGGTTCCCCACGAGCCGCTTTCAGACAGCTACGTGGGCAGAGTTTTGCGCCGAGTTCTTAAGTTTCTTCCTGCGCTACTTCCAGCGACTAGAGGACGTGATCCGAGCCCATATCCAGGGAGTGGATGATTAAGGAGTGCTTGGTCGAGTTGAGGACCAAGATGCAGCAATCCGGATACCAAAAGGAAGAAGAACTCTATCGGATCTACGAAAATGTGGCACCAGAATATCGGCTATATATAAGACGCCACGAGTTCGAGACGCTGGAGCAATTAATCCACATGGCGCTGGAACACGAAAGTGTGAGACAGCTGACGTCGAGTCGCGCAGGCATTCCTGGGATGGGGACTACAGACCGGGATATGACCAACCCTCGTCGGACGTCAAACCCCTTTCGAAGCCCCTGGGTACCCATTCAAGGAGGGAATGCAACTCATCGAATGATCAGACAGCCCCTATCAAACATCGACGTACAGCGAGCTTGTAGTAGATGCGGAGGAGTCGGTCACTTTAGGCGGGGTTGTACTAATGCACGCCTGAACTTTTGTTGGGACTGCGGTCGAAGGAACATATTGACCGTAGATTGTTGTCGCCGAGATGCCCCGGGAAACGAACAACGTCTTCGCCGAGATGCGGGCGCAGCGGAGACGAGCGAAGAAACAGCCCGACACCAAGAAACCCACCCTTAAGGATAAACGGCCTGATCACCGCTACCGTGCAGATCGGAGGCCGATAGGTGGACGCCACGGTGGACTCGGGAGCGTCGAGGAGCTTTGCGAGCGAAGAGTACACTCGTATGGTAGCAAGACCTGAGGAGATGCAAGAGATCATCACTACAATAGCGTTAGCTGATCGGTCAAGCCTGGCAGTGAAGAAGTTATAGCGTAGTCGCGTGGAATTAGCTGGCACGCTGGTGTGGATGCCATTCTTGGTAATGCCAACCAAGTTGGATCGCATGATATTAGGTATGGATTTCTTGGCGGCGATGGGAACACGGATACAGTGTGAAGAAGCCGCCCTAAATGTAAAATTGAGCCCGTCGGCGGAAGACCCCCGACTGCGGCCAAGTAAAATCGATCGAATGTCGTCAGACGATACGAGCCCGGAAGTACCCGAAGGAAGAAGTACGACGGTTCTAGGGAATCAGGAATCCGGCGATAAGGACACTATGTATACAGAGCAGAGTGAGGTCCCCGCGCACAACCGGATCATGCGTCAGATGACCTCAACAGGAGAGCAAAAGATCGATCACGGAGGAGACGATATTAGGAGGTGCGACGAGCCTGGAAGGGCCATGGAGGACTTTCGGCCAGACAAAATTGACGAAGCAGAGGGTGGAGAACCAATGACGGAAGAGGATGACCTAAGACCCGACCAGAGGGAATTCATCACCCGTAAGTTGGCGCTTTTCAAGGAGCTTCATGGTGTATCACACGTGGCGGAGCATCGGATTATAATGCGAGACGATAAACCCTTGAAAAAAAGGTACTACCCAAGGAATCCGGCAATGCAGAGCGTGATCGACACCCAAGTGGACGAACTACTCCGTAAAGACGCCATCACCTACACGGAGTCCGCATACCACACCCATAGTGTTGGTCAAAAAGAAGACGGGTGAATGGCGCATGTGCGTTGATTATAGACAATTGAACGCTCACTCAGTGACCAACGCGTACCCCGTGCCCAGGATCAACCACATCCTGGAAAGACTACGCCAAGCCCGATACATTTCCACGCTGGATTTAAAGCACGGTTATTGGCAGATACCCATGGCCAAGGACAGCCGCCAATTCACGGCCTTCACCGTTCCGGGCAGAGGCCTATACCAATGGAAAGTGCGATTGGTGCGGACATGGAGCCATTCGCCTTCGCCTATTTGGACGATATCATCGTTATAGGTGCCACGGAGGAACAACATTTGGGCAACCTTGCCGAAGTCTAGACCGACCCGGAGAAAGTGACGGCCTCCTTAAGAACCTTAAGCCCCCCACCTGTCCCAAGGAGCTCCGGCAGTGGCTATGCATGGCATCGTGTTATCGCCGGTTCGTCCCTAACTTCGTAACTGTGGTACAACCGATGACGGCCCTGTTGAAGAAGGGCTGTCTCGACTGTCCCAGAGGTATTTCTGGCCCGGCATGTTTAGAGACGCGAAACGTTACGTTCAGCGCTGCGAGTCGTGCCAGAAGTTTAAAACCGCCCAGACGAAAGCGGCGGGAAAAATGTTAACCCACGTAACAAACGAACCGTTCGACATATTATGCGCGGACTTTGTCGGCACGCTACCCTGATCGAAACACGGAAGCACCATGCTTCTCGTATTCCACGACGTCTTTTCCATATGGGTGGAGTTGATCCCGTTACGGAAAGCTACCGCCGCCAAGTCCAGAAGGCTTTCCGGGAACGTATACTAGGTTTCAATACATAAAATATTTTGCTTTGCTTTTATTTAATAATGTTGTTAAGCTCACAACAGCAGCATAGCATCGATTAAGGTAAGCACCTACTTTTTTACTTACATTATTGAAATGCCTTAAATTCTTATAAGGATTTCCAGGAGTATTATTTCTGTCATTAGGTCAGCCCCGTCGATGATATCTATACGCTTTAAGGGATTGCACTGAGGATCCAAATGATGGAGTCCATAGATATGTTTTCAATTTGAAATCGAAAACGATTGGTTTGGTAAAGTGAGTTCAAGACGTACGTTGAAAGTATTGAATGTTGGATTCCAACACCGCCGTCCAGCATCTTGCCGCCATTGATAATTGAGCTTCGTTCCCCTGGTCGATGAGGGCACTTACGATTACTTCATAGCCGTTCTAATGGTGGCAGACAATCATACGTGCAATTGCTTAGAAAATATTCTGTCGAGTCGCTGTTAAGAATAACTTTTTAAGTTTGTGTAACATTTTGGCTAACCGTTGTCTTATTTTTGTTCGTAATCGGAGCGCGATGTGGTTCGGTACACAAAGTTGGGGTGCTAGTCTCCGACCTGGCGCCACCAGATGATATAGCAAATATAGGTGGCGTTGTCCAGGTAGCAGATCTTTGCATTTGAAGTGTGCGAGAATGTTCGCTTTGCTCAAAGAGTTCAAGCATATGGTGCGTCACTGCGCGTGGGGTTCCTCAACAGATGTTTGAAGAATTTAATTTTGAGCAGCGTCAAGAGTGGTGCTTATTTGAAATTCTTTTATTTAGAATTCATGCCATAAACCCAAACTAGTGTAAAATTTACAAATTAAGGAATATATATTTATAATCACCACAATAGCACCCCTTACTATAATAGTCCCGTATATCGGTACCGCGCACATGGCTCATAAGGACACTCTTACCTATAAGTTCAAAGCATGCAGATTAAATTTTAATACCAATTGGTTTTCATCAATCTACCCTACCAAATCGACTTTGTGTGCCAAATACTTGCTCTTTCACCGTGGTCTTCTCTCCGTTGTTATACCCGTTACTCGTAGAGTAAAAGGGTATATTGTATTCGTGCAAAAGTATGTAACAGGTAGAAGGTAGCTTTTCCGACCCTATAAAGTATATATATTCTTGTTCAGGAGCACTAGCCGAGTCGATCTAGCCATATCCGTCTGTCCGTCTGTCTGTCCGTATGAACGCTGAGATCTCGGAAACTATAAAAGCTAGAAGATTGGCATTTTGCATGTAGATTTTAGGAGTTCCTACGCAGCGCAAGTTTGTTTCAAAATGGTGCCACGCCCCCTCTGACGCCTACAAGCCACAAGCTGTGGCCACAGTTTTGATGCTATTATGAAAATTTTTATTATTTGTATATGTTTAATTGATATGTATTTGTTTCGTCAATACCTATCGATTGGCCTAATAAAAGTTTGCCACGCCCACTCTAACGCCCAAAAACCCATTAAACGCTTAAGCTGGCTAGCGCCTACATTTGCTTTCATGGCCCGTAGCTATCTAATGGATGACTTTGGAACAGCTGGCCAAGGTGCTAATTCGAGCGGCGAAAAACATACAAGAAGGCATATTTATATTAAGTTGTTTAGCTGAGTAACGGGTATCTAATAGTCGAGGCACTCGACTATAGCGTTCTCTCTTGTTTTTTATAAAGTCATGTCCGTCTTTTGATCCTGCCTGACGGCTAGGCCGCCACAATAAATATAAGCAGCAGTTATTTAAGGTTATTATTATTATTTATTTTTTTTTTTTTATTTTGTCAAATTAAAACTAGTATACAATACTAAAATTAATGGAAAGAGAAAATGGCATTGGAAACTGAAGTCCTTCGGCCGGGTTATTAAAGTTTATTTATTATGTCTATATTCGGAGATGGGTTTTATTAACAAAATCTTTAATTCTTTTAATATTTGATTTGGAGGAGGATTTGAGTAGGGAAGATGGGAGGGTGACGGATCCAAAAATGGAAGTGCGTATGGGCTTTAGGGCCTGACAGCTGTCGAGAAGATGGTCGGTTGAAAAAGTCCTGTCTCCGCAGAAGCGGCAGGGAGGGCAAGCAGATCCTTGAAGAAGGTGTTCGTGCGTTTCCTGTGTATGTCCAATGCGAAGGCGGGTGTAAATCCTGCGATCGAGTTTGTTGAGGTCTTTTGGAAATATAGTTTTTTTCGCAGGCTGTGTTTAGCGCTTTATATCTGTGGGTAAAACCTTCCCACTCAGCCATTATCTTTTGTTTGTTGGTGGTTTTAATTAGCTTGGAGATGTCTCTGGCATTGATGGGTGTGAACTGAACGGTTGGGGCTGTGCTCATAAATCGAGCAGCCGCGTCCGCTTGTTCGTTCCCAGGAATACCCTTGTGGCTGGGGACCCAAACGATGGTTATTTTGGATTTGCTCAGGGTAACGATGTTCCTTATTTGGCTTATTGTGGGATCTGTTTGCCAGGGATTTTCCAACGCTGAGATGGTGGAAAGGCTGTCGGTGCAGATGGCGAATTTTCCTTTACCTTTGTGGGCGTATACGCAGGCCTGAAGTACTGCGAAAGCCTCAATGGTAAATATCGAGTTGATGTTGGGAAGGGATCCTCCCGCGATGATGTTGTTATCCTTGTCGACGACTGCGAAGGTAGATGAAGATTCGGTTTTAGAACCATCCGAGTAAAGCCAATTCCTCGGGCCCAGTTGGCTTCTGAGAAGACTAAATTGGGCTTGGAAAATTGAGCATGGTGTGTCGTTTTTAGTATAGAAGTGAAGATCCTTTTTGATGTTTCCCGATACGTCTTTCCAGGGTGGAATAGACGTAGTTATTTTTCTCTGCTTAGGGACTGATAGCCCAAAGAAAGCTGCATGCTTGGCGCATCTTTGAAGGGTTGAGGGAACCCTGGGAGTCCGTGTTTTCCTGAAGGAAGCTTTGAAATCCCTTACCAACGATTGATTTGGGCTTGTGAAAAGCCTGGGTATTAGATTGCTGGTGGCTTCGGTTAATCTGTCGGAAATGCTTGGTAGCCCAGCTTCGGCCAGAATGCACCGTACTGGCGATGTTGGAAATGCATTAATTGATCTACGAACTGAGGAGTTGTAGGGTGCTTGAATTTTCTTCAGGTGTGTTGCTGCACACCAACCATATATTGGGAGTCCGTATTCGATTTTGGAGAGAATTAGGGCACGGGTTATGTTTGTTAGGATGTTGGGATGGATATGCGAAAATTTGGAACTTAGAAATTTAATTATGTTAGCCCGGACTTCAAGTTGTTTTCTTAAAGTAATACAATGTGCCTTAAAGCTAAACCTAGAGTCAAACGTGATTCCAAGTATTTTTAAATCCATGACTGGTTCGATGGTCTTATTTCTAAGCTCCAAAGTTGGAAAACAACAGTGGATTTTGCGACAAATGTGAAGTGTGTGGCATTTTTCTATGGCAAGAGAAGCGCCAGAAGATAATCCCCAGGTTTCTAAGTCCTGGAGAATTTTGAGAAAAGTATTTTTTACAGTGGTAAGGTTTTTTTTTTTTGGTGTAAATTATAGCGTCATCTGCGTATAAAGATATGTTTATTTCCTTGTGTTTAGTTATTACGAGGTTGATGTGATCAAAGGCTATGATGAAAAGGACTACCGATAGGGGTGAGCCTTGTGGGATTCCGTTTGGCAGGTTGGCTGAACCAGAGGTTTTGTCGTTGACTCTGACTTTAAAGGTCCTCTTCGTCATAAAGGCTTTAACCAGGTTGTAAAGTCTTGGACCAATGCCCCAAAGCTGGAGTCTTGAGAGAACTGCATGTAGTCCCACGCGATTGAAAGCCTTTTCGAAATCCGTCGCCATGATGGAGACGTGATTTCTGGTTGAAATGGCATTCGACACGAAATGTTGAATTTTGAGTAGAGCGTCCATAGTGCTGTGGTTCCTTTTGAATGCAACTTGGTTTCCGCTAATCAGCTTGTGGCGGTTAGTAAACCACATGAGTCGGAGGGCAATCATTTTTTCAATTATTTTACTTAGGCAGGATATTAGGGAAATTGGGCGATAGCCATTAATTTCTGAAGATTTTTTATTGGGCTTTGGGATGGGAATAACGATGGAAGATCGCCAGGTATGGGGGTAATTGCCAGTGGATAACATGCAGTTATATATGTCAAGTAGTCTTTGCTTAAGGCATGGAGGAATCTGTTTTAAGATAGGATAGGAAATTCTATCAGCGCCAGGACATTTGCCCTTAGCTGTTTGGAGAGCTGCCTCGATTTCATGCAGTCTAAATGGAGTGTCCAGACTTAGTGCTGTAGGAGATATTTGGGTAGGGTTGTATGTGGAGGACAGATATGATTCTTTGAGACCTATGTAAAGGTTGCTACAATTTTCATCAGCTCCGTATTTGGCCCAGACTGGAGTCAGTTAACAAAGCGTTTGTGGTTTTAATGCATTTTATGGGTATTTTAGGAGAGCCAGCCAGACGATTAATGTCTGACCAAATCTTCTTGGTGGTGGAAAGAGGAGAAATACGTGAGGTGAAGTTTTCGAGGGATTTTCGTTTTTCAGAAAGAACATTCTTTTTGAAAAAGGCATTGGCTCTTTTGTAATTTATGAGGTTGGTGGATGACATTTGGGACTTAAACGTATGAAAAAGCTTTTGCTTTTTATCCCTGAGCTGTTGAAGCTCCGGGCTCCACCATGGAATTTTCGCTTTATGGGGAATCCGTTTTGTTTGGGGGATGGAGGAGTTTGCTGCTGTTCTAATGAATTTCGAGAGTAGAGCGACCTGATGGTTTAGGCATCCGGCGGTCCACTTGGTCTCGAGTTCAGTGCAGGTTTTGCCGAAAGTATTCCAGTCAGCGAGATTGGTTTTATATTTTGGGATGGGTAGGGTTATGTCTGGGGAGAATGGAAAAGCTAAGGAAATAAATATGGGGAAATGATCGCTACCATGTAATTGATCAGAAATGCACCAACTGCTACGGTGAGCGTGTATTGGTGAGATTAGTGAAATATCTATGTTGGTTATGGTGTTGTGGGTAGAGAGATGGGTTCCAGATCCGTCGTTTAGGACAACTAGGTTAAATGTTGATATAACTCGCTCAACTTTTTTCCCGCGGGAATTAGCGTGAGGCGAACCCCACATAGGGCTCCAGGAGTTAAAGTCTCCTATTAATAGTATAGGACCGGATATTTGATTTAGAGCATGAGAAATGTCGGAGCTTGAAAAGCCTTGACATGGTGGAATGTACATATTTATGATAAAAACGGGATTAGTGAGTTCAAGTTTAATACCAGTGCAGAGAAGATTACAATTTATCAATATTTGGGAGTGTGGAATTTGCTGTTTTATGAGTATAGCTACGCCTTGTTTTGCAGAAGTATTATTGGGGAAATTCCAAAAATACCCTTTAAAACCCGGCGGGCATCTAAAGTTTTTAAAGTTATGTGGTAAGTGGGTCTCCTGAAGGCATAACACGTCAGGAGAGCGTTCGGCTATAAGTAATTTTAATTCGTGATAATTATTGAAAATTCCTTTTATGTTCCATTGTAAGATTTTAATGACCATGGTTTAAAGAGAATCAGGGGAAGATGACGCGGGGTCAACTTCAGCCATTGATGTATCTGAGTCAGATGAGTTTTTACTAGAGTTACTATTTGATTTCATTTCGTTTAAGAGTTCATCTGCTTCCAATCTAAGAGAGCGACTGTGTTTCAAGCGCTCTTTATAATCAGAATACATTAAAGGGAGTGATAGCTGTGAGTGTTCACTATTTATGCTGTAGGTGGGTGAGAGAGAATTGCTTGTGCGATTGTGATTTTCGAGGTCTTCAGTTGTTTTTATGGTGGGGCTTTTTAGTACGATTTTGTCAGATGTTGAGGGTCTTGGAGAGGTAATCACCGAATGGTTATTAGATTTACTTGTGGAAGGCGAAATTGAGAGAGATTGGGATTGAGGGTCTGGGTTGGCAGACTCTTTAGAATAATTGTCGTTGTTTCCATTAATAGTAATCTCTTTTTGAGTATTACTGTTTGTATTGGGTGTAGAGTTTGAGTTTGACACAGCATGTGCATAATTAGGTGAGAGATTGGTTGTTATGGGAGATTGTTTTTTGAGAAACAGTCTAGCTTCTCTTATACTGCATTTTCGTGTAGTTTTAATTCTGATGAGTTCTTTTTGTTGTATATATCTTGGGCAAGAGGGGGAGGAGGAAGGGTGGTCGCCTAAGCAATTTGCGCACTGCGTTCGTGTGCAAGGTTCAGGGCTGTGAGGGGGGAGATTACACCTTTCGCACGTGGCGGAATTTTTGCAAAATTTGGTTGGATGACCAATAAATTGGCACCCCTTGCACCTCATAGGATTGGAAATGTACTCCCTTACCTTGACTGTGTGCCAGGAAACGTCAAGTTTGCTTGGTAGGTTGTATTGGTCGAAGGTTACGAGTATAACACCAGAAGGTTTTGGTTTGCCGTCTATTTTCCTAGAGAATTTATATATGGAATGCACATTTTGGTCAGCCAGTTCTTTCACAATTTCGTCATCGGGAACGTTTATAAGGAAGGGAGCATATATAGTGCCCTTGACAAAGTTAAGGGATTGATGAAGTTTGCAATCAATTTCGCATATACCTGCGAGACTTTTAGATTTCAGGAATTTTTCTGCAACATTTTTGGTTTTCACCAGAATTAGGAGGTTTCCATCGCGAAGGGTAGAAATAGATAATATTTCTTTGCTTATAATATTCAACGCACGGTAAACAGCGAAGCAGGAATATTCCGAAATGGTTTTCTTGGGGTCTTTTGATGAAATGAAGGCTAGAAAATTGTGATAATATACCCAATTGGATCGCCGGTCCTCGGAAACCTGAGTCACTTGGTGGAAAAAGGTGCGTGTGTGTAAAAAATACACGTTAACCAGGCTTGTCGTTTTGCAAATATGTATGTACTCCACTTGGTTTTATTCACAGTCACTTCGTGTTTAATTATCCTTCGATTTCACTGCGCCGATCGCACTTGTTCACTAACCTTATTTCCCTACCGACCGTGTTTTACTTTTCCGGGTGTTTCGCTTTCCTCGTCCGCATGGACATCGGCTTAGTATTTTCTCTAGTTTACTAGTATTTGCCACCTCGGGCGGATGGTGCGGAACTAAACTTGACCTATTTTGGTTCTATACCCGAAAATCCCATATGTTCGCTTTCTAATTACTAAATAGGTTTTAGGGTTTTCTTTTGAAATTTCCGGAAGTTCTGGGAACTCTTCTTGGATTTTAGTAAAGGGTCTTTTCTTTCTTTTCTTGGGGCTTTCGCTAAGCGATGCAAAGCGATTGTCCCCTAATCTGGGTGGGCCTGGGCCCATGGTTACAAGAGCTTGGACCTTTGATTAATAATCAGCGGAACTTGCACGTGAAAAAAATAAATAACTGTTTATAAGCGAAGAATGGGTGTGGATCAAAACTCCGAAAAAATAGAGATAAGGCTCGGGATTAGGCACGGACGCCTGCGCTCGATGAGAGTTAGTCGGTGTATTATTATTATAATCATTAGTATGTAGGAGAAATGAAATGAAGGACTATTATTTAGTAATTAGAAAGCGAACATATGGGATTTTCGGGTATAGAACCAAAATAGGTCAAGTTTAGTTCCGCACCATCCGCCCGAGGTGGCAAATACTAGTAAACTAGAGAAAATACTAAGCCGATGTCCATGCGGACGAGGAAAGCGAAACACCCGGAAAAGTAAAACACGGTCGGTAGGGAAATAAGGTTAGTGAACAAGTGCGATCGGCGCAGTGAAATCGAAGGATAATTAAACACGAAGTGACTGTGAATAAAACCAAGTGGAGTACATACATATTTGCAAAACGACAAGCCTGGTTAACGTGTATTTTTTACACACACGCACCTTTTTCCACCAAGTGACTCAGGTTTCCGAGGACCGGCGATCCAATTGGGTATATTATCACAATTTTCTAGCCTTCATCCACTAACCATCCTGCGCATCAAGGCGGAAGATCCCCTCACTCTCCTACTTACTCCCCTCCCCGGCGAAGTGACAGATCCTTTCGTGTCCTAATAACTCCCACATCGAGACGGAAGATCCTCTCGCGTGTTCCCCCCTAATATCCTACAAAGAAGCGGCAGATCCCTTCGTGTCCTACTAACTCCTACGGTGAAACGGAAGATCCTCTCACTTGCCCCACTAATCCCACATCGTAGCGGAATGGCAGAACCTTCCGACTTGACTAATCAAACTTGCTTCTAGCCGGCCAACCACGACAGAATCCGGCCGCGGCCTTGCCCAAAGGCCCAGCCCGTGAAATTACGGCATGAAAGGACTTAGTGATCCAAAGTCAAAACCTCGAAGGTCCTGGAATATCCTTCAATATTAATTGAAAATCATAGTTCGCCCCGCGGACATTACTCTCTAGCCCATTGTCTCAGTGACTTTACAAATTTCTTGTAAAAGGACCTTTGGATCCGACTGAGAGTTGTATTCCGGCCAGAGAGCATCCTTACAAGTGGCGCCAGAACAGGGACATAGAGGCTAACTAGAGCAACACCAAAGTGGCCTAAAGACCCACTAATATAAAGATCTTTATCCCGAAGGATAGCGCCCCTGCCGAGCATTGCAAACTGTTGCGAAGGACTGCGGCGAGCAAAAGGAGAATAAACCTTGGCTAATACAAAGGAGTCCGACGGCGAATATAAAGAAGCCGATTCGATTGAAAACCCAGGCAGGGGTACGATGGATTTATGCCCGTCCTAAAGATGAGCTAGCCGCTCTAGCACTCGAGTTCGGGTTCAGCGCCGACGGCACCGTAGCGGAAACGCAGAAGGCATTCGCTACACTTGTGAGTACAGTATTGTTTCCAGAGTCGGTGTGGAAACGACTCGCTCAACTACAGGAGCAGTACAGCTCGAAAGCTGTAACTCCGAACCGACTAGGAGGCGACAAAGGGTTCCATATTTCGCCGCCTATGACTCTCCCGGGAGACTGACAAGTAATCGAGGGGTCCATCCCGGGGGTCCATCCCGGGGGTCCATCCCGTTTTCACCCGACATTTACTAGCCGACCGGATGCACAAATGGAATCTACGATTCGACGGAGCGTCGGACCCGCTGACCTTGATCGCCGAACTTGAGGAGAAAATAGCAACATACGGAATCAATCAGGAGGAGGTACCCCGCGCCATGTCAGAGTTTTTGGAAGGTAGGGCAGCACAATGGTTCCCCACGAGCCGCTTTCAGACAGCTACGTAGGCAGAGTTTTGCGCCGAGTTCTTAAGTTTCTTCCTGCGCTACTTCCAGCGACTAGAGGACGTGATCCGAGCCCATATCCAGGGAGTGGATGATTAAGGAGTGCTTGGTCGAGTTGAGGACCAAGATGCAGCAATCCGGATACCAAAAGGAGGAAGAACTCTATCGGATCTACGAAAATGTGGCACCAGAATATCGGCTATATATAAGACGCCACGAGTTCGAGACGCTGGAGCAATTAACCCACATGGCGGCGAGTCGCGCCGGCATTCCTGGGATGGGGACTACAGACCGGGATATGACCAACCCTCGTCGGACGTCAAACCCCTTTCGAAGCCCCGGGGTACCCATTCAAGGAGGGAATGCAACTCATCGAATGATCAGACAGCCCATATCAAACATCGACGTACAGCGAGCTTGTAGTAGATGCGGAGGAGTCGGTCACTTTAGGCGGGGTTGTACTAATGCACGCCTGAACTTTTGTTGGGACTGCGGTCGAAGGAACATATTGACCGTCGATTGTTGTCGCCGCGATGCCCCGGGAAACGAACAACGTCTTCGCCGAGATGCGGGCGCAGCGGAGACGAGCGAAGAAACAGCCCGACACCAAGAAACCCACCGTTAAGGATAAACGGCCTGATCACCGCTACCGTGCAGATCGGAGGCCGATAGGTGGACGCCACGGTGGACTCAGGAGCGTCGAGGAGCTTTGCGAGCGAAGAGTACACTCGTATGGTGAGGAGATGCAAGAGATCATCACTACAATAGCGTTAGCTGATCGGTCAAGCCTGGCAGTGAAGAAGTTATAGCGTAGTCGCGTGGAATTAGCTGGCACGCTGGTGTGGATGCCATTCTTGGTGATGCCAACCAAGTTGGATCGCATGATATTAGGTATGGATTTCTTGGCGGCAATGGGAACACGGATACAGTGTGAAGAAGCCGCCCTAAATGTAAAATTGAGCCCGTCGGCGGAAGACCCCCGACTGCGGCCAAGTAAAATCGATCGAATGTCATCAGACGATACGAGCCCGGAAGTACCCGAAGGAAGAAGAACGACGGTTCTAGGGAATCAGGAATCCGGCGATAAGGACACTATGTATACAGAGCAGAGTGAGGTCCCCGCGCACAACCGGATCATGCGTCAGATGACCTCAACAGGAGAGCAAAAGAACGATCACGGAGGAGACGATATTAGGAGGTGCGACGAGCCTGGAAGGGCCATGGAGGACTTTCGGCCAGACAAAATCGACGAAGCAGAGGGTGGAGAACCAATGACGGAAGAGGATGACCTAAGACCCGACCAGAGGGAATTCATCACCCGTAAGTTGGCGCTTTTCAAGGAGCTTCATGGTGTATCACACGTGGCGGAGCATCGGATTATAATGCGAGACGATAAACCCTTGAAAAAAAGGTACTACCCAAGGAATCCGGCAATGCAGAGCGTGATCGACACCCAAGTGGACGAACTACTCCGTAAAGACGCCATCACCTACACGGAGTCCGCATACCACACCCATAGTGTTGGTCAAAAAGAAGACGGGTGAATGGCGCATGTGCGTTGATTATAGACAATTGAACGCTCACTCAGTGACCGACGCGTACCCCGTGCCCAGGATCAACCACATCCTGGAAAGACTACGTCAAGCCCGATACATTTCCACGCTGGATTTAAAGCACGGTTATTGGCAGATACCCATGGCCAAGGACAGCCGCCAATTCACGGCCTTCACCGTTCCGGGCAGAGGCCTATACCAATAGAAAGTCATTCCCTTCGGACTTCACTCGGCCAACGCAACCTTCCAACGCGCTTTGGATAGTGCGATTGGTGCGGACATGGAGCCATTCGCCTTCGCCTATTTGGACGATATCATCGTTATAGGTGCCACGGAGGAACAACATTTGGGCAACCTGGCCGAAGTCTAGACCGACCCGGAGAAAGTGACGGCCTCCTTAAGAACCTTAAGCCCCCCACCTGTCCCAAGGAGCTACGGCAGTGGCTATGCATGGCATCGTGTTATCGCCGGTTCGTCCCTAACTTCGTAACTGTGGTACAACCGATGACGGCCCTGTTGAAGAAGGGCTGGAAGTGGTCATGGGGTCACGAACAACAGAACGCGTTAGACGAGGTAAAAATAAGGTTAACCAGCGCCGCCGTGTTAGGATGTCCTGACTTCGACAAGACGTTTGTATTGCAAAACTGACGCTAGTGACGTGGGACTAGGAGCAGTCCTGTCGCAAGATATCGAAGGCCAGGAGAGAGCCATCGCGTACGCCAGCCGTCGACTCACGGCCACGGAGGGCAATTGCACGACGAAAAATAAAAAGAGTGTCTGGCCATCATATGGGCCATTAGAAAATGCGGTGTTACTTGGAAGGGTATCGGTTCGAAGTGGTTACCGATCACCTAGCCCTCAAGTGGTTGAACTCCATCCAAAGCCCCTCTGGTCAGGTAGCAAGATGGGCGCTGGAGTTGCAACAGTCCCAGTTCGACGTGCGGTACCGCAGAGGCAAATTTAACGTGGTGGCGGACGCGTTATCCCGACAACCCTGTGAAGTCTTGGAACAGATGTCCGAAGTGGAAACACCCAGTAAATGGATCCAAGGTATGAAAGCTAAGATAAGAGAATACCCCGAGAAGTTCTCGGATTACGTAATGGAAAACGGACAACTCTACTGGAATCTAGGGCATAGAGATGATAATGAGAACTACTTCCCGTGGAAACTGTGCGTTCCCATTTCAAGTAGAGTCCGAGTCCTCCAAGAATGCCACGACGCAACCACGGCTGGGCATCTGGGGGTCTGAAAGACCGTTTCTCGACTGTCCCAGAGGTATTTCTGGCCCGGCATGTTTAGAGACGCGAAACGTTACGTTCAGCGCTGCGAGTCGTGCCAGAAGTTTAAAACCGCCCTGACGAAAGCGGCGGGAAAAATGTTAACCCGCGTAACAAACGAATCGTTCGACATATTTGTCGGCACGCTACCCTGATCGAAACACGGAAGCACCATGCTTCTCGTATTCCACGACGTCTTTTCCATATGGGTGGAGTTGATCCCGTTACGGAAAGCTACCGCCGCCAAGTCCAGAAGGCTTTCCGGGAACGTATACTAGGTCGAGTCGGCATCCCTCGGAAGTTTGTCTGCGATAATTGTACTCAATTTACCAGTCGCATCTTGATCATACTGTCCACAGGAGAACCCTACCCAGAGGACAAATCGGACTGTCAGGACGAGGATAGCCCAACTCACCGAGGGGGAACAGAGTTCCTGGGACGAGCTATTACCGCCATCAACGCAAGCGTATCGGCCTCTACGGGATACAGACCAGCCATTCTGACGCAAGGACGCGAGCCTAGACTCCCTACGATGTTATACGACGAGGTCACCCCTGGATCGGCGGTGATTACTAAGGACACCGAAGGAAAAGCGTCCCAACTTACAGGAATCTTCGATATTGTCAGATCCAACCTCCAACGTGCGTCCCAAGAACAAGCACGGCATTGCAACCTTCGACGCCGTGAGTGGAGACCGAAGCTCGGGGATAATGTGTGGGTACGCCAACATCCCATCTCGAAGGCGGCTCCTACACCGTAACGAGGTTTACATCCCCTAACTTTGTTCTTTTGCGACGCCCTGGAGAGAGACGCTCACGCTCCGCCAACATCAGCCATCTGAAACCCTATTACTCTGAGGACTTCGAGAATGCAGCCGCAGAAGAAGATGACGAGACTACCCAGGGAATTGACACGAAAGGATAAGCAGGGTAGGAGGTCACACGATGAAAGAAGTCAGAGAGTTGTCGGATATTTCCGACGATACTGAGAGCTTTCACCACGACCTTTCGGATCGCGACGAGTGGGTCGCGGAAGGGTACGACTGAGGAGTTTCGGAGGCATCGGAAGGCGAAGAGGAGGAGATCGAGGAGGACCGGGTCACCGACGATGGCGGCCAAGGTGAAGAGGACGCATACGACGGCGCAGAGTCTTCCGACGACCAGGAGTCTGAGGGCACAAGTAGGTCTCGGTTTGCGGGCAAGTGGACCCGCTCAACCCTCGGCAACGTAGCACGTCGAGGACGAATCCAGCAATGCGACCGACAGCGACGAACGCGACGACCCTCAAGACTACAAGAGAGGTCGTCGTTCACAGGGGTATCACGCACCTCGAGGAGACGACAAACAGCCGTGGACTAAGCGAGATCCTCGTGCCGGTCACCCGAGATACACCGAGTACCACCAACGCCTTTTCATCGAGCACTCTTATCACCGTACGGTCGAAGACCAAGTCAGTCGTTGGGGAGGACATGTCTCGATGATGCGCATCGAGGTCAAGTCGGTCGTGTTCAAGGCCCCTTGGGTTCTTACGTGGACGAACCTCCGTCACCACCGCCACCCCCCGCACTGGGTTGGGACGCGACGTTCCGTCTACGGGAAACCCAGACATCCCCGACTTACGGGCATCGTTCGCCGAAGCAGACCCGAGTCCAGTCTGTCCAGACAACTGCCAGCATCAGTTATTCGTCTGATCGCCGAGAGAGCGGTCGAACAAGCCGAGCGAGGATACCGCGTTCGTTTCGCAGTCAAGGGAGGAGATTGGCATTACGTCGTCACTATGAAGAGCGACGGACGTCTCATCGTCATCCCCCGGTAGGAAAGGGGGGTGTGACGATCCTGTCTGACGGCTAGGCCACCACAATAAAAATAAGCAGTAGTTATTTAAGTTTAATATTATTATAATCATTGGTATGTAAGAGAAATTAAATGAAGGATTAATATTTAGTAATTGGAAAGCGAACCTATGGGACTTTCGGGTATAGAACCAAAATAAATCAAGTTTAGTTCCGCACCATCCGCCCGAGGTGACAACCATAGGGGGAAATACTAGAAAACTGGAGAAAATACTAAACCGATCTGGCAAGGAAAAGACCGGAGAGGACGAGAAGGTCACACGGCGGCTTCCGGAGGACTCTCTTGCTCTGGTACCTCGAGGTAGACGGTCCCGCACGCGGATGAGGAAAGCGAAACAAGTAAAACACGGTCGGTAGGTAAATAAGGTTTGTGAACAAGTGCGATAAGCACAGTGAAACCGAAGGATATTTAAACACGAAGTGACTGTGAATATAACCAAGTGGAGTACCTACATATATGCAAGACGACAAGCTTGATTAACGTGTATTATTTTTACCCCCACGCACCCTTTTCCACCACGTGACTCAGGTTTCCGAGGACCAGCGATCCAATTGGGAGCGGTAAAATTATTTACACAACATATATATGTATATATTTAATCAAACCTAATTAACCTACCTGCGCAGTGAGGCGGAAGATCACTCTCCTACTTACTCCCCTCCCCCGGCGAAGTGACAGATCCCATCGTGTCCTAATAACTCCCACATCCAGACGGAAGATCCTCTCGCGTGTTCCCCCCTAATATCCTACAACGAAGCGGCAGATCCCTTTGTGTCCCACTAACTCCTACGGTGAAACGGAAGATCCTCTCACTTGCCCCATTAATCCCACATCGTAGCGGAATGGCAGATCCTTCCGACTTGACTTCGTTCAAACTTGCTTCTAGCCGGCCAACCACGACAGAATCCAGCCGCGGCCTCGCCCGAAGATCCATCCCGTAGGATTCTTCAGTTTTGAGGTAGGAATGCAGAATGATTTGTTTTTGAATCCAACAATTTCATGTCCTGATACTTTTAAAGCGTTATAAAACAAAATAAAAACGGCAACTACGTGTGCCATTATGCTTGGCATATGAACAACATTTTATATATTTAAGAAGTAATATTCCCATTCAAGAAGTTTGCTATTTTAATTTTTTCTTAAGGTAATTACTCCTTATCTTTTTTAAGTTCGCAGCCGTTAACAATTTTTCCTACAGAAGCTATAAGATATAGACGTCCGATCGGCAAGCGCTTTTACCCTGATCAAGATATGCGTAAATAAATAAGACTTGGAAAATTGTATGTCAATAGCTTACACACTGCGCAAAATATTCTGAAAAACATCAAATTTGGCCGATTTCACCCGATTGTTTCTATGGGAGTTATAAGATTTAGACGTCCGATCGGCACGCGCTTTTACCCTGATCAAAATATGCCTAAATAAATAAGACTTGGAAAAATGTATGTCAATAGCTTATACACTGAGCGAAATATTCTGAAAAACATTACATTTTAACCGATTTCACCGTATTGTTCCTATGGGAGCTATAGGATATAGACGTCCGATCGGCACGCGCTTTTACCCTGATCAAGGTATACATAAAAAAATACGATTTGGAAAGATTCATGTCAATAGCTTTTACACTGCGCGAAATATCATCAATTCTTGCAAGGTATATCCGATTGTTCCTATGGGAGCTATAGGATATAGATGTCCGATCGGCACGTGCTTGTACCCTGATCAAGGTATGCATAAAAAAATACGATTTGGAAAGATTCATGTCAATAGCTTTTACACTGCGCATCAATTCTTGCATGGTATATCCGATTGTTCCTATGGGAGCTTTGGGATATAGACGTCCGATCGGTGAGTTTTTTTCAGACTTGATCTGCGTACACGTATTTAACTGTGAAAGTTTCAGATCGCTAGCTTTTAAACTGAGCTGGCAAACGGTATTGAAACAGACGGACAGACGGACATGGCTATATCGACTCCCCTATTGATCCTGATCAAGAATATAAGTTAACACAGTTAAGGAGTAACTTATAAGTCGGTACAAATCTTGGGTGTTTCTCGGATCACCCTTGTGCCTTTATGTGCAGACTAAGCATAAGTCGCCTTTAGGGGCCGTGCCTGTTTCTTGGCTTGGTGAGTTAAGCATTTTCAGCTGGTATCAGCATTTTTGTATGACAAGCGGTCGGCTTGCCGGCCACGTACAGCTTATAAGTTTTCAGTTTGATTTTGATATGAATAAAGAGCGCGTAGCTCTATTAAAACAACTCCAGCGAAAGCTGCCTAATTATTGAATTGGTTATCGAGCCTTAAGAGCCGTTAATAATGGAGAGAAGTTCTCCCATCGTATTTCTGCAATATTCAGGAACGGCGCAACACCCGGAGAAGGAGTTTTCCAACCCACGTCTCTAGGACGTCATCACCCACTCCAGCGGCGAGGAACGACGCAAAGACTACAAATATAATTTATATATACTTTATAGGGTCGGAAACGTCTCCTTCACTGCCTAAAACATACGATACTTAAACTATCAGGTATAAACTATAGCTTTAGCAACAATAAATGCAATTATTTCATATCTTACTATGTTTCTTGAGATTTAACAGAACTATTTAAGTATTCTGGATGATTGGATATTACACTTCGTTATATCATTATATAATAGGCTTACTTGTTCAAACGGCTTGGTTAATTCTGGATATCCCGCGGAAATTAACCATTCTGCTTCCATTTCCCCTTCTAAAAAATTTTAAGAAGTAATTATTTTTTAATTTACATATGTTTTTTATACAAACCTTCATAATTAACTTCGGGCTCATTGCTTTGTGAACTGGTTTGCAATAAATATTCGCTGAGAAATTCAGAATAATCCTGATCAGATGTATTATGCAGCTCTGAGTGGCAGTTCATTTTTTAGCTTCATATATAATGCAACTATATAGAAAACATATGGCACACTATGTTTTAATAATTGATATTTTAGTAAAAGCAAAGATGTATTGTTTTAATTTGTGTTCCAAAATAATATTTCCACTGAAAAAAAAAATGTTATTTTAAAAAAGACTGCAAACAGATAAAAAGATAATGACGATTGAGTTGAGCTCATCCAAATAGTGAAATGGCCAACTTAATTAAATATCCATATAAAATTTCTGCTCAGGAAAATTTATTTAGAACTTAATTTACCTTATTGTGTCGGCATATTTATTTTATATCAAATTATATAAGTGACATGTTTATCCGGCGACCTTGGCCATTTTCACACCACCCAAGAGGGTGAGATATGGCAGCTACTTTTTAAAGTAGTAAATCCAAACGGGCATGTTTGAAAAACTAAGCTTATATCCGCTTTGAAACAATCGGAAATATAATTGAAAATAACAAAAACTAATACCCATAGAAAATCTCAACTTCCTAACATTACAAACTCTATAGCTATGGCATTTCCGATCAATCAGTTATAAGGCAGCTATGGGATATAGTCGGCCGACGATTGAAATTTGGTAGGTCGGATTGATTGGCCAAATTTAATACTCATAAAAAAACCCAACTTCCTAACTTATTAAACATTAAAGTTATGGCATTTTCGATCAATTAGTTATATGGCAGCTATAGGATATAGTGGGCCGATCCCGGCTTATACCGACTTATATACTGCGTGCAAAGGAAAGAAAGGTGTGTGCAAAGTTTCAATTCGATATCTTTAAAACTGAGAGACTAGTTCGCATAGAAACAGACAGACGGACAGACGGACAGACGGACATGCTTATATCAACTCAGGAGGTGATCCTGATCAAGAATATATATACTTTATAGGGTCGGAGATGTCTCCTTCACTGCGTTGCACACTTTTGACCAAAATTATAATACCCTCTGCAAGGGTATAAAAATACGAAAAAACAAGAAAGAATAGCTAACTTCGGGCGGAGCCGAAGTTGATATACCCTTGCAGAATATTCTGTAAATTTTATATTCTCCAAAATTATTCATATGATGCATTCTTAATGATCATAAAAAATCCCAACTTCCTAACTTTAAAACAAGAGAGAACGCTATAGTCGGGTGCCCCGACTATCAGATACCCGTTACTCAGGTGAAGGGAGTGCGAGGGAGATGGCGATAGAAACTTTGATCACGCATAACTTTTTAACGAATGGTCCGATTTGAAAAATTTCTTCTACATTTCGATTGGTATTGATAAACACAATAAAACTGCATTTTTACTTTTCCGAAATATTTAAATTTTTAAAATCCTATATAAGCGATTGTGGGCGTTAAAGGGGGCGTGGCACCCTTTTGAAACAAACTTGCGCTGCGTAGGAACTCCTAGAATCTACATGCAAAATGCCAATCTTCTAGCTTTTATAGTTTCCGAGATCTCAGCGTTCATACGGACAGACAGACAGACAGACAGACAGACGGACAGACATACGGACAGACGGACAGACGGACATGGCTAGATCGACTCGGCTAGTGATCATGAACAAGAATATATATACTTTATAGGGTCGGAAACGCTTCCTTCTACCTGTTACATACTTTTGCACGAATACAATATACCCTTTTACTCTACGAGTAACGGGTATAAACACCAAAGTTATCGCATTTCCAATCGTTCAGTTATATGGCAGCAATAGGTTATAGTCGGCCGATCCTTATGAAATTTGGTAGGTCGGATTGATTGTTCAAAAATAAAACCAATAAAACCTAACTTCCTAACTTTACAAACACCAAACATATGGCATTTCCGATCAATCAGTTATATGGCGGCTATACGATATAGTCGGCCGAAATTGAAACTTGGTAGGTCGGATTAATTGGCCAAATATAAAACCCCATCTTCCTAACTTTAAAAACACCAAAGTTAAGGCATTCCCGATAGTTCTGTTATATGGCGGCTGTGGCAGCCTGACACTGCGAGCGTTGCTGAGAGCGGAGAACATGCTGACATTCATTGAGTCATTCTCTGACATACACTTGTACAGTGCGGATCGCACCGGAGAAAGAATAAATATTATTTGTGTAATCTGGTAGTTGCGTGCAGTTGGTTTGTATTTATTGGGGAATTTACAGGTCATTACAGCGGCTATAGCATATAGTCGGCCGATCCCGCCCGTTACGACTTAATACTGCGTACAAAGGAACGAAGGGTGTGTGCAAAATTTCAATTCGATATCTTTAAACTTAGAGACTAGTTCGCGTAGAAACAGACAGACGGACATGCTTATATCAACACAGGACGCGATCCTGATCAAAAATATGTTTACTTTATAGGGTCTCCTTTACTGTGTTGCACACTTTGCACCAAAATGATAATACCCTCTGCAAGGGTATAAAAATACAAATTATTAATAAAATAAATAAACAACATTTTATAAGTAGTAATATTAAAGCCAAAATGATGCATCGCACATGTTGCGGAACTATTCATATTTCCTTTCTTATATTTTGCAATGTAAATATATTGGTATTTGTTTAATTTTGGTAATGCAGCTCTCAATTACAATGCGTGTTTGTAAACGGCAAATAAACTCGATGGTCGCTTGAGATCAACCCTAGATCAACTTTATCACAGTATTAAAACTTTTTACTTCAAATTTAAAGGAAATACTCTAAAACAGATATAAATTCAAAGTTAATAAATAATTCTTTTTTGACAAAACTCAGTCTCATTTTTTAATTTTTAATGTAGGTATTTTTATTTTGTTGCTTTTAATTTTTTTTTTGTTCTTTGGGATTTGGTAACATTTTAATACTATGGAATTACGGTTTTTATTAATTTAAATTCGGACATCTATATCATATAGCTCACATAGGAACAATCAAAACAAGAAAGGAAAGCTAACTTCGGGCGGAGCCGAAGTTGATATACCCTTGCAGAATACTCTGTAAATTATATTCTCCAAAATTATTCATGTGATGCATTCTGAACACTCATAAAGAATCCCAACTTCCTAACTTTAAAAACACCAAAGTTATGGCATTTCCAATCGCTCAGTTATATGGCAGCTATAGGATATAGTTGGCCGATCCTTATGAAATTTGGTAGGTCGGATTGATTGGCCAAATATAAAAACCATATAAAATCCCAACTTCCTAACTTTACAAACACCATAGTTATGGCATTTCCGAGCAATCAGTTATATGGCGGCTATAAGATATAGTCGGCCGATTGAAATTTGAAATTTGGTAGGTCAGATTGATTGGCCAAATATAAAACCCATAGAAAATCCCAACGTCCTAACTTATTAAACATTAAAGTTATGGCATTTTCGATCAATTAGTTATATGGCAGCTATAGGATATAGTGGGCCGATCCCGGCCGTTCCGACTTATATACTGCGTGCAAAGGAAAGAAAGGTGTGTGCAAAGTTTCAATTCGATATCTTTAAAACTGAGAGACTAGTTCGCATAGAAACAGACAGACGGACAGACGGACAGACGGACATGCTTATATCAACTCAGGAGGTGATCCTGATCAAGAATATATATACTTTATAGGGTCGGAGATGTCTCCTTCACTGCGTTGCACACTTTTGACCAAAATTATAATACCCTCTGCAAGGGTATAAAAATTAAAATGAAAAAAAAACAAGAAAGAAAAGATAACTTGGGGCGGAGCCGAAGTTGATATACCATTGCAGAATATTCAGTAAAGCCCATAGAAAATCCCAACTTCGGCCGATCCTTATGTAATTTGGTAGGTCGGATTGATTGGACAAATACAAAACCAATAAAAAATCACAAACTTTCTAACTTTACAAACACCAAAGTTATGGCATTTCCGATCAATCAGTTATATGGCGGCTATAGGATATAGTCGGCGAACCCGGCCGTTCCGACTCATATACTGCATGCAAAGGAACGAAGGGTGTGTGCAAAGTTTCAATTCAATATCTTTCAAACTGAGAGACTAGTTAAGAGAAAAAAGCTATTGTGAGTCGAGAGAGCGCCAAAGAAGCTTAAGCAATTAATTTTAGTTTGCATCGAAAAGGTGGAAAGGTCTACCAGAGTCCCAGTTTAATTACAGACAGACAGACAGACAGACGGACAGACATACGGACAGACGGACAGACGGACATGGCTAGATCGACTCGGCTAGTGATCATGAACAAGAATATATATACTTCCTAACTTCCTAACTTTACAAACACCAAACATATGGCATTTCCGATCAATCAGTTATATGGCGGCTATACGATATAGTCGGCCGAAATTGAAACTTGGTAGGTCGGATTAATTGGCCAAATATAAAACCCCATCTTCCTAACTTTAAAAACACCAAAGTTAAGGCATTCCCGATAGTTCTGTTATATGGCGGCTGTGGCAGCCTGACACTGCGAGCGTTGCTGAGAGCGGAGAACATGCTGACATTCATTGAGTCATTCTCTGACATACACTTGTACAGTGCGGATCGCACCGGAGAAAGAATAAATATTATTTGTGTAATCTGGTAGTTGCGTGCAGTTGGTTTGTATTTATTGGGGAATTTACAGGTCATTACAGCGGCTATAGCATATAGTCGGCCGATCCCGCCCGTTACGACTTAATACTGCGTACAAAGGAACGAAGGGTGTGTGCAAAATTTCAATTCGATATCTTTAAACTTAGAGACTAGTTCGCGTAGAAACAGACAGACGGACATGCTTATATCAACACAGGACGCGATCCTGATCAAAAATATGTTTACTTTATAGGGTCTCCTTTACTGTGTTGCACACTTTGCACCAAAATGATAATACCCTCTGCAAGGGTATAAAAATACAAATTATTAATAAAATAAATAAACAACATTTTATAAGTAGTAATATTAAAGCCAAAATGATGCATCGCACATGTTGCGGAACTATTCATATTTCCTTTCTTATATTTTGCAATGTAAATATATTGGTATTTGTTTAATTTTGGTAATGCAGCTCTCAATTACAATGCGTGTTTGTAAACGGCAAATAAACTCGATGGTCGCTTGAGATCAACCCTAGATCAACTTTATCACAGTATTAAAACTTTTTACTTCAAATTTAAAGGAAATACTCTAAAACAGATATAAATTCAAAGTTAATAAATAATTCTTTTTTGACAAAACTCAGTCTCATTTTTTAATTTTTAATGTAGGTATTTTTATTTTGTTGCTTTTAATTTTTTTTTTGTTCTTTGGGATTTGGTAACATTTTAATACTATGGAATTACGGTTTTTATTAATTTAAATTCGGACATCTATATCATATAGCTCACATAGGAACAATCAAAACAAGAAAGGAAAGCTAACTTCGGGCGGAGCCGAAGTTGATATACCCTTGCAGAATACTCTGTAAATTATATTCTCCAAAATTATTCATGTGATGCATTCTGAACACTCATAAAGAATCCCAAATCCTAACTTTAAAAACACCAAAGTTATGGCATTTCCAATCGCTCAGTTATATGGCAGCTATAGGATATAGTTGGCCGATCCTTATGAAATTTGGTAGGTCGGATTGATTGGCCAAATATAAAAACCATATAAAATCCCAACTTCCTAACTTTACAAACACCATAGTTATGGCATTTCCGAGCAATCAGTTATATGGCGGCTATAAGATATAGTCGGCCGATTGAAATTTGAAATTTGGTAGGTCAGATTGATTGGCCAAATATAAAACCCATAGAAAATCCCAACGTCCTAACTTATTAAACATTAAAGTTATGGCATTTTCGATCAATTAGTTATATGGCAGCTATAGGATATAGTGGGCCGATCCCGGCCGTTCCGACTTATTGATTGGCCAAATATAAAAACCATATAAAATCCCAACTTCCTAACTTTACAAACACCATAGTTATGGCATTTCCGATCAATCAGTTACATGGCGGCTATAAGATATAGTCGGCCGATTGAAATTTGAAATTTGGTAGGTCAGATTGATTGGCCAAATATAAAACCCATAGAAAATCCCAACGTCCTAACTTATTAAACATTAAAGTTATGGCATTTTCGATCAATTAGTTATATGGCAGCTATAGGATATAGTGGGCCGATCCCGGCCGTTCCGACTTATATACTGCGTGCAAAGGAAAGAAAGGTGTGTGCAAAGTTTCAATTCGATATCTTTAAAACTGAGAGACTAGTTCGCATAGAAACAGACAGACGGACAGACGGACAGACGGACATGCTTATATCAACTCAGGAGGTGATCCTGATCAAGAATATATATACTTTATAGGGTCGGAGATGTCTCCTTCACTGCGTTGCACACTTTTGACCAAAATTATAATACCCTCTGCAAGGGTATAAAAATTAAAATGAAAAAAAAACAAGAAAGAAAAGATAACTTGGGGCGGAGCCGAAGTTGATATACCATTGCAGAATATTCAGTAAAGCCCATAGAAAATCCCAACTTCGGCCGATCCTTATGCAATTTGGTAGGTCGGATTGATTGGACAAATACAAAACCAATAAAAAATCACAAACTTTCTAACTTTACAAACACCAAAGTTATGGCATTTCCGATCAATCAGTTATATGGCGGCTATAGGATATAGTCGGCGAACCCGGCCGTTCCGACTCATATACTGCATGCAAAGGAACGAAGGGTGTGTGCAAAGTTTCAATTCAATATCTTTCAAACTGAGAGACTAGTTAAGAGAAAAAAGCTATTGTGAGTCGAGAGAGCGCCAAAGAAGCTTAAGCAATTAATTTTAGTTTGCATCGAAAAGGTGGAAAGGTCTACCAGAGTCCCAGTTTAATTAGGACAGTGTTATATTTAACAAGAAAGGAAAGCTAACTTCGGGCGGAGCCGAAGTTGATATACCCTTGCAGAATATTCTGTAAATTATATTGGTTGGCCAAAAATTAAACACATAAAAAATCTCAACTTCCTAACTTTAAAAACAACAAAGTTATGGCATTTCCAATCGTTCAGTTACATGGCAGCAATAGGATATAGTTGGCCGATCCTTTTGAAATTTGGTAGGTCGGATTGATTGGCCAAAAATAAAACCTATAGAAAATCCTAACTTTACAAACACCAAACTTATGGCATTTCCGGTCAATCAGTTCCATATAACTGATTGATCGGCTATAAGATATAGTCGGCCGATCCCGGCCGTTCCGACTTATATACTGCGTGGAAAGGAACGAAGGGTGTGTGCTAAGTTTCAATTCGATATCTTTAAAACTGAAAGACTAGTTCGCGTAGAAACAGACAGACGGACAAACAGACGGACACTTTATAGGGTCGGAGATGTCTCCTTAACTGCGTTGCCCACTTTTGACCAAAATTATAATACCCTCTACAAGGGTATAAAAAAAGTTTTTAGAGAGATTTTAGAAGAGCTTGTTGCTCTTTATACTATGGTCTCCACACACAGGAACAATGCAGTGTTTTGGAAGAGTACGGGTCGTGCAATTCTTTTGACAACTGATTTATAAAAGTTCAAAAACCCTTGGCTTTTTTACCAATGCAGAAATAGTGCTATTAACGCCCAATCGAGACTAAATTAGACACCAAGGTCATTTACAGCGGAAATACTCTTGATCGTATGTGTGTTATTAGGATTACCAAGGCGATAGAAACCAAGATGCGGGGAGAAACTTTAAAGTTATAAGTTCAAGCAAAGGAGATTGTAAAGCCTCCATTTTAGAAGTTCGCAAAGGTCAAGTTGTAGGTGTGAGTAAAGGTACCAATCAGAATAGCAGAAACAGATTTTGACGTGGTCGGCTACATAAGATTAAGCGATCAAAATATAACTTCAGGTAACTGGTTTTAAAGAGAGTATAAAATACAAAGGACAAGGTGACTTAGGCGACCTTGAGGAACTCAAGATGTAATGTATGACAACTCATTCATTAAAAGAATAAGTAAAAACATGGTCTTACAACCACGACTTAATCCATTGATCCAAATGTGATAGTAACAGAAGTAAATGGTTTACCAAATCGAAAGCCTTGCTACAATATCAGTTTGTAAGCGACTCTGAAATCCTCGATTAAGAAGATAAGTCGTCGTTGATCGATGCCCTTTAAACACATGCTGAAATAAAAATATTGGGGGACTGCAGAGAAGTTCATTAGAAAATAGATTTATTGTGGATTAAATTTGTATCTTAATGAACGGAATGTAAGATATAAGTAGTACTGCTCGTAATAGGGTCAAAGATAAGCTTAATCAGATATAAACGAGAACAGAAGCTAGCTTCGGCAACCCTAAGTTGTATTACTCGTGCAGTAACTCCAAAATTGAAGACAGCGTTCACTGCAGGAAAATATATATGACAGCTATACCACATCCATCTAGGCAACTCAAGGAATGATATAAAACCATATATGTGTAAAAACAGAGAAAATCGCATAATTCCTATTGCAGCAATAGAATATAGATCTGAACGATACACATTTAACAAGTCGATTGCGAAAGTTTTAAATCACTAAACTGATCTCTCAAACGGTATAAAATACCGAGAAATTCTTTACGGTATGACTACGAGAATTTTGTATATCAAATATTATTTTAATAACTAATACCTATACGAAAGGCATACATAAGTCATAAGTCTTTGGTTAACGATGAATACAACTTCTTCTTATTTCTTCAAATGGCCAAAAAAACTTTTTGTCTGTGGGCTGTCAATATATTATAAACATTTGATTTCTACCCTTTGAAATGAGAGAAAACATCGGTATTTCTCCCAATTTCATGTTTCCCAAAATCTTCAAGAAGCATGGACATCGAAAAGAACTACCGCTACTATCTCAAAAAGTACTAATCTTAGCAAACTCCAGTCATTGCCATTTACTTACTGTTGACAGTATCTAATTTTGTAATTCAATTTAAATCTTTCCTGCTTTATTTGGTCAGCTTCACTGACGGCAACAAGCATTAAAGGGAGAGAATTCACACAACCGCTAATGTCTCCGATCTGCTCCGGCTCAGCCACCAGTCGCTAGATATATCTTTTTACCTAAACGTGGATGCTTATTACACGTTTTGAACTTAAAACCATATTTTCTGTTTTGTCTTTAGCACCGTTCCGCTGGTGGCATAATTTTAAATTTAAACATTAGTGCCACCAATGGCCTCGTGGTCAGTCACGTGTGCAATTATTAATTAAAGATTGACAAATTCTAAGCGCATCTTACATGCGTCGGTATTAAGGGCCATACAAACTCACAAACTTCAACTATAGGCTTTAAGGGCACCCGCTCGCCAGCATACATGTTGCCGCCATAATTTAAATTTAATTTCTATCTCTTTATGTTATATATAAGCACTCGATATAAACATCGAGATATTGTTATAAGGAATATCGATCTCATTTACGTTGTTAAGAACCATCTCAAAAATTGACAGAAGCGAAATAAAAAAAGGAAAAAAAAACAACGCAAAACTGTAATACACATCGATTCGGAAGCTGAAAAATTTTAATAAAGTTAATTTTAAACAAATAATTTACTGCTCTCCGTCTGTGCTTGCGAGTTAGTGGTGTGGGCTGCTGTAAAATCCATTTAGTTTTGCTTTTAACAATACATAATATAAACAGTTGCAGTCGGCTATTAAGCGCGTCAAAATTATTACATACGCCACCCGTAATATAGTTTCGATAGCCAAGCTGAGTTTGTTGCTGGCTTGGGTACAGTTGAATTGGAAAAGAAATATAAACGAAATGCCAGGCACTGATTCGATAACACCTGAGCTCTCGCAGATGACTAGTGATGCGGATTTTTAATGGGCAAAGATTAGATCTGTGGCGCTCTAGCTTACGACATAAAATTAATTTTTAAGTAATAAGTTAAAAGATTCGGATGAATGCATTCAAGGGAATACACTCTGATTTTGATGGCTTGCGGATTTGGATTCTGATGCGCGCACCAGCTTTACTAGTACATATTGTGAAGCCACCCAGAAAGCAGGTGGAAAAAGTAGGTGAAAAGTAGGAATTAAAACCGTAATTACGTAATATTTAAATATTACCAAATTAAAAACAATAAAGGTTTAATTTTTTGTTTCGATTTTTCCTTTGGGAGCTTTATGATATAGTCTCCCGATCTGGGTCGTTCCGACTTATATACTACCTGCAATAGAAAGACAACTTTTGTGAAAGTTTCAAGCAGATAAACTAAGGGACTACTTTGCGTAGAAACGGACGAACGGACAGACGGACGGCCAGACGGACAAAGCGGACAGACGGACGGGCGGACAGACGGACATGACTAGATCGACTCTCCTGGTGATGCTGGCTTTATAAGTTTTGATTGAAATTATAATACCCTCTGCAAGGGTTTAAAAGCGATGAAAAGGTTGGTATCAGAACTTTTGAACGACCTAAAACATTGATTACCTACATACACATTAAAATGTTTTCTTATCATTCAATTCAAACTCGGTATACACTACTATTCATTTAATATCATTTCAATTTACATTTTTATTGTTTAATTACAAAAATCTTCAAAAATAAAAACACAACCATATTCAAAATTTAAAAAGTGTCGATCCATATATTTTTAAGCAAATATGGAATTAGTTTGCAAGCTATGCCACATTACCCTACCAAATGAAAATGATTTTTTATAATATATGCGAGCAAATCATACAAATCTAAATCCTAAGTGCTCGCAATTATTTTCAAATTTATATTCGTTATCAAAACATTCAAATTTTTTAAGGAAAATTATTTCTTGTTTTTAAGAATTATGTGGGGTTTTATTTATTTAAAGATAATGTATATTTAATGATATTATATTTTAAGTTAATTTAAGAACAAGGTATTTTTTAATTAATGAAATTAATGTGATCGTCGTCTCGTCGTCGCGTCGTTTCGCACGTTTTGATTAGGCACGTCTTTACTTAATCGGTTATCGTCGACAACTGCCTCTCGTCCTTTGGGCTGACAGTGCTCTTATCGTCATTCGTCTTCTCGTCGAAGTGATCGTCGTCTTTTTTTCCATCCTCTCGTCTCTGGAATGCGTCTTTTTACCGTTTGACCGTCTTTACTTGGTGTTCCTCTTTTCGTTGTCTAGGGCGTCTTTTGGAATAGTGATGCGTTATATGGAGACTCGTACGAAATCACTCCCACATTCGGCCATTCCGATTAAACATTCGCCTCGAATGTTTCGTCGCTGTCTTCGTGTGTTGGCCAAGGCTTTACAAATTCTGCACAAGTTGAAGAAATCTTTGGTCCATCTGAGTTGCCAACTTTTTGGACATCGTAGGCATTATTGTGCTTAACTTTTGTTACTTCGTAAGGACCCAAAAACTTCGGCTTTAGTTTAAGACCGCCTCCAAATTGTGTTCGTTTTATAGCTACTAGATCGCCAATGTTGTAGAGCTTTGCAGGCTTACGTCGCAGGTTGTACGTCTTCTTATTTTCAGCTTGCATTTTGAAAATTTGAGTTTTTGCTTTAACTCGAAGTTTGTTGCGCGTGTCCTTAAACAGCGCTATGGATTCGTTGTTGATTAGCTCGCAAAGCTGCTGGTCATTTTTGTTTCTCATTTTGACTCCGATGAGAAACTCAAAAGGAGTGGCGTCAATACTTCTCGAAAAAGTGGAGTTGATGGCTTGTTGAACTCGATCGACGTGTCTGTACCATTTGGTGGGATCATCAACACTTAATTAAGAAAGTACTGGAATAATGATGGCATTTAGTCTTCCTACTTGTCCGTTTACACGTGGTAGATCTGTCGTCGATTTTACTACCTTCATGTTTTTATTTTCGCAATACTGAATATAGTTTTGGGAGGTAAAAGCTGAATCTCGGTCAGAAATAATACAAGCTGGGTTGCCAAAAACATTACTTTGTCCTCTTAATTTGGATGCGCTGGCAGTCGTTGACTTTGTAGGATAAAGCCAGCAAAACTTTGTAAAAGAGTCGATAACAGCGAGTATATGCTTGTAGTTCTTGTTTGTGGAGTCTAGTGGACCTAAGAAGTCAATGTGATATGTGTGCAACGGAAAATCTTGTTTGTGCAATGGATGCAACCAACCCTCCTTGCTTGCCTCGTTTGCGGTTGTTTAAAATGAACGGAATGCAGCAGTCAATATATATCTGAATT
Source organism: Drosophila kurseongensis (assembly GCA_018153305.1). NCBI lineage: Eukaryota > Metazoa > Arthropoda > Insecta > Diptera > Drosophilidae > Drosophila > Drosophila kurseongensis. The sequence continues at coordinate 1,712,441 of JAECXX010000001.1, forward strand.
TTTTCGTCGATGTTTTCAATAAAATACTCGTTGCAAATCAGCTCCTTTGTCTTCTTAATAGCAAAATGTCAACGGTCATGTGCTCTGGCAATGATCTGTTTCAGCATGTCTTTAGGAACTACAATCAATTCAAAGTCCTTTACGAGTTAGTACAGGATACCAGCCTTCAGGAAATACTCTTCATAAGGTAAGTTTGAATCTTTTATAATTTTATAGATCGACTTTAGGTGTTAATCTGTTTTCTGAGCTTGCTTAAACCCAAGGGCTATAGAGTCGTCGATGAATGTCATGATTGGGTACCTGAAAGGGCATCCACGTGTTTCATACACGAACCTGCTCTACTTTGTAGTCGTACTCTTGCAGCAACAGTACGCAACGTGCAACTCTAGTACACAGGTTTTGATTGTCTAGCGTCTTCGTGAATGCGTTACAATCAGTGATTGAGTTCTAGGCCATATTCGCTGCAAGTTCCAATAACTTCTTTGATATTTAATACTGCCTCCTTTTCGTCTATTGCTGGTATGATAATGACGTATGCGTAAGGTAGAGCGATTCCTCTGCGGGTAAGTTTTCGGAAAATGGCATTTATGTGTCTCTGAAACACTCCAGGTGAGTTTGACAAGCCAAAGGGCACCTTAAGGAGCTGGTACTGCCCGCTTTGTGTCACGAATGAGGTATATTTATTGCTGGACTCGGCTACAGGCACATGGAAAAAGCCATTCTTCAAATCAATCGTGCTGAACATCGTTGCTTCTTGCAAGCGATCAAGCTGGTCGTCAATCAGGGGTAATGAATAATGATCTTTTACGATTACCTTGTTTATACGCCTGAAATTTACGCAAAGTCGTTGAGAACCGTCGTTTTTCTCTCCAAGTACTACCGGACTTGTAAATTCAGGGTCGGACTCTTCGATTATACCGTTTAAGAGCCACTGCTCGATTTGTTCGTCGATTATATTTGTTTCAGCAAATGCAAATCTCCGTGGACGCGAAAAAATTTCATCGTTTAAAATTATTTTCATTTCAATGTTTGTTGACTTGGTTTTTTGAGGGCTATAATTCGAAATTAGTTCACGCACTTCATGCCTAGCATACTCACTGGCTGATTTGTTTTTATCGAGCTCTTCATTGTCAAACACTGCTTCAATTTTCATTAAATTTTAATTTAGTTCTTCTTCCATCCAATCAAGCGGGACTATGAAAAAGTTCAAATCATAGGCATTGCTGTCAATCTGCACTACTTGCTTACATTGTCCAATCGGCTTGATCTTATTGGCATTGCGATTTTTTCCAAATCCAATTAGATAGACACTGCACTCTTTCAACTTTGCCAAAGCTAACTGCTTGTATAAGTCTTCACGCAAAATGTTCAATTTGCTGCCTGTATCAAACAGCGCAATACAATTTAGATTTTTAATTGAGACTGCTTTGCTCGTCATATCGCTGTGCTCTTTCAGTTTTTAGCCTGCTCTCTTCTACTGCCTTGTCTACTTGTCGACAGCTTTTGGAAATGTGTCCAAATTTATTACATTTAAAACATTTAAGGCAAAAAGCTTTCTCTTTATTGCTACATCCACTAGAAAGATGTCCTTTCTCACCACAATTGTAGCAATCGATTTTTTTTCTGACACTCTTTGTACCCATTTGCACTGCTTGAGCTTTCTTCTCTTTCAACACTTCCTTCCGTAAATTTCGTTTTACCACTTATGGTTTGATAGTCCTTCAGTTTATATTTAAATTCAGACATATTTTTAGCACCATAAAGAATTGACTAGTTTATGAAGTTCATCAATGCCGTCGATTACATATTGAATTAGAGCTTCTTCTTAAACATTTCCTCGCGATGCAATATCTTTCATGCGGTAAAAATATTCTTGTACATTTTCGTTCGCGCGTCGTTTGCAATTTCCAAGTTGCAAATGTATTTGCTTGCTGCTTACTCTCGACCTGAACTCACTTAACAAAGACTCTTTTAAAGCACTCCACGAATTTAATCCTTTTTCGCTTGACACAAATAACTTTGCGACACCTTTGAGTGATTTTTTGGCAAAAATGAGTTTCTGTAATGCGTTCCAACCCATCAATAAAGCTTGGTCTTCAAAATCGCTAATCCACACCTCAATTGGAATTTCATCACTTCCATCAAATTGTTTAATGGACTCCTCTATATCGCGAAAACTAAGAGCAAGTCGTGGCATCTCGTCGAATTCATTATTTCGTTGCGAAATAGACATTCGCTGGATTTGATTGCTCGGTTGTTGCAATTACGCTCTCATCACTCTGAATGCCTTCTTCGTCGTCCTTCTCTTGATCAGATTCCTCACTCTCCGAATCTTCCACTTCGCTACCGGCGAGTAGTTGGCCAAACTGCAAATTGCGAAAAATTTGCAGCTGCGTATTTTTAACGTCATAGTTTATGCCCAAAACTGTACAAATTGATATGAGGTCTCTCTCGCTAAGTTTTGTATGTATGTATACACATTTTGCCTTATAAACCGCGTCACTTTCATTGTACCGAAAACCTTGAAATTCGCGTAGACGTTTGCGATAACTCCTGTCTCCTTCTTTTTCAGACACAAACTTATGCAATGCGCCAAAACTTTCTTTTGTTGCATTTTTCAAGTTGGTCGAAATAAAATCGTTAAGGCACGCCATGCTCAAGAAGAGAAAAAAATGTTATTTCACGGAATCGTTTTTAGTTCACTTTCCCACGTCGCACTTTTACTGTCTTTTGGAATAGTAATGCGTTATATGGGAGACTCGTACAAAATCACTCCCACAATTATATATCTTGTTTTAAGTAATATTATTTCTTGTTTTCAACAAAAATTTGAACATTAAGTTGAGTGTAAAAATGCGATTTGATGCAACAGATGTTCCTACGACAAGAAAGCTGAGTTTTCAGTAGCCGTCATAATACGACCAAACTTCTACATCGACGATATAATATTGAGACACTATTGAGGAGATATCTTTTGTGTTTTAGTATTATTGTTATTATTATTATAACTCTATTATTTAATTATATGACTGCTATTTATTTTGCTACACTTTACTTAGCAATTGGCAAGACTGTAAAAAACTGGGAAACGGAACACTATCCATAAAAACATAAACCAACCTCCAAGTCAATAGATTACTGCAATTATAAGATTTTGCACCCGACATAAAAATCGAAGTAAGTCTTGACAATACATTTAACTCAACCAAAGCTGTCATATATTCTAATGAGTATACGAAAACACTAGCCAGAAATAATAAGCTTATCAACAAGTACGCGAAATTATAATAATTACGTTTGGTCGCCATAACCATGGCTCAATCCCCAAACCAACCACCTACACAGTTCAAATCCTACCGCTCCTACTCTCAAATCCTCACAGTCTCACTAAATTTGGAGACGCCTCCAGCCACTTCCGTGGTATGGAAAACAACTTATCAACCCACACCCCTATAAATGGAACATTAAATGTTACCCAAACAATTATTCAGCAACACATATGTAATGGTCCTACAAAAATCCAACTTATCGCACATTACATCACTCCTGATTCCAATAAACCTGGTGGAATAACGACCTAGTTATCCTTAAAAACATTAAAAACACAAAATAAAAGATGCTTAAAGTTAGCATTAGCGCAAAAAAGCATTAGCTCAAAAAAGTCAACTCCAAGTATAAAAGAGCAATTACGAAAACAAAATGCCATCAATAGCTTCTAATGCGAAATCCAACCCAATTCTGACCCAACTAGAATGTGGGCAAACATTAAACGTTTATGCTGACTCTATCCCACAAAACATATCCATACTATTTCACTCAAACTTCGAATACTAATCCATCAGAAATAGCAAAAACCTTCGGTAACGTTTGGTCAAAGGATCAAAAAAGAGCGAAATATTTTCTGTGCCACTTAGAAAAAGACATATGCTTAATATAACTAATATCTGCACTCAATTCTCTCAAAGGTGCTACTCAAGACACACAGCAAGATCGTGTCGTATCCAAAACCTCTCCACTCGACAACGGCATCCCACAAAGTCCCCCATCTCAGTTATCCAATTCCTAATTGCCTACAATTCCCTTGCTAACATTACCTCCTACCCAAGACAGATAAGATTTACTGCTTACGCAGACGATTTTCACATAATTATCGAGCACAATAGAAGATAAAACTCCTCCTTAAATCTGACATCTCTCTTTCAACAAATCTGCGCATCTATCTATCTATCTCCCAACAATAGATACTACTGGTCCACCCACATAATCAAACTAAAAGATAGCCTTTGCCAACCCCTAAACTAAAATTGACTACTTCTTACCCACCTGCACACTTAATTAAGCAGCTAAAAAACCATATAAAACTCAGCAATTAGAGCAGTATTAGGCATTCCGCACTACACCAAACAACAACGTACTTATTGAATCCATATATACACAATAGAACACAGGACAGAACTTTTAACAGACCAACTCTCAAACAAATTAATACACTTCCCTAAGTAAATTAAGCAAGGCCTTCAGAAAGAAATTTAAATGCCTAAGTACAATAGACCGAACAATAGCAAAAAACTAAACCTACGTACCAATCAAAAACTTCCCTAATAAAAAATAAAACATGGAATCAATAATCAAAGCTACAAACACCGATCTTTCCAACTTCAGTAAAGCCAACACTCCTCCAATTATCTACAAAACAACTATTCCAATCCTTTAAAAACACCCTTCCTAACCATCACCAATGGCTCGAAGGCAAATAGCATTTCAAGCTACAGCGTAACCGACGAAACCAATACCATGAAAGATGGTCTTAAAGCTATTTATTCCTCAGTTTTTTTAAGGGGACTACTACAAAATCCAGGCAAACAAGCAATATACACATAATCCATATCCCTTAAACCCCTTATTAACTTTACTAACCATTTCCCAAAAATTAAACTCATTTGGATCCCCAGCCACAATAACACAAAAGGCAACAAGAATGTTGACAAAACAGCGAAAGAAACAAAAAAACCTGCTTAAATACACAATAACTAGACTTTAAGCTATTAATGCCTTTGAAAACGCACTTACAAACCACCAGTTTGACTTCCGTGGGCGCCATGTGCTATCGAGCAAGTGCACAGAGTATTTAACCATGTTCTGGGTGCTTTCGAAAATCACAAATACTGCTCAGCCGTTTTTCTCGACGTTGGCCAAGCCTTTGGCAGGGCTTGGAACTACATTGATGTAAATAGGATCAAGTACGAAGAAAAGGTGACCTACCTCGGAGTTACCTTAGACCGTCGCCGTTGGAAGGGGAAAATTTATCTAGTCTGTGGGTCAGCGAGAAAACAACTCCCTTCAGGCCAAGATCCAGCTCTTTTGTCCTTCCAACATTACCCCTGTTTAATCACTTGCTGGGGCACGGCCTGTGATTCATCACTAAAAACAGTGCAAACGTGCATAACAAGGCTCTCAGGAGGATGCTGGGATAAAGTGGCACATTTATGTGGAAAACCAAGCTATGTTCCAGGACACGGGAAAGCCGACGGTAACGGACACGATTTGCAAATCGATACTTATACATACAAACTGATTGGCATCTTGCCACACCACTGGGTCTCCGCAGACGACACCCGACGACATATCCTGATTAAGTTATGATCGGCTATGACCACACCTTATTTGCCCGGAATGGAGCATCCGTTTTTTGGAACTTAATAAATTATTTTAAAATTTTTGTGTGGCGTGTTCAAAGAAAAAATAAAAATCGGGAAAGGAAGCAAACTTCGAAGTTTATATACCCTTGCAGTTATTAGAAAACGAGTACATTTCGATTTATATGCAAATTATACTAACAATAAAGCTGTGTCGATTTTACGCTGCATTTTGCAATCGTTTCTATGGCAGCTATATGATACTGTTGTCCGATTTTGACAAAACCAAAATTTTTAGATTTTTCTATTGGAGCTTTATGAAATAGATTTTACCAAATCCCAAAGAACAAAAAAAATAAAAAAACAACAAAGTTATACTTTTTAAACAGTTATTTTTCCGATTGTTCCTATGGGACCTATATGATGTAGTCGCCCGATCCGGCTTGTTCCGACTTATATACTACCTGCAATAGAAAGACAAGATTTGGAAAAGTTTCAAGCAGTTAGAAACGAAAGGACGGACGGACAGACGGACGCGGCTAGATCGACGAATTCGACTAGGACACGCCTCACTAACCTACTCTCATTACATGGACAGATCTCTCCTAATATTGCCCATAGTGCAATATCCTACAATTAAACATCGACCATGTCTTAATCTTCTACCCTTCCCTCCCCCAACATTGAGCAACATCTTTCCTTTCAACCCAGCCAACATCATAGCAAACCTTTCCAACGAAAACATAACTCAAATCATTTAATTTCTTCAAAAAGTCCAACCCATTCATAAAATTTAAGATTCTTCTCATTTCTTAAAAATTAAATTATTACTGTCATCCCAGACGAGCGGAAGGACCTAGTTGATAATGGTCTTAATAACTAGTAAGTTTCTTATTTTATACTTTAAACTATAAATAAATCAAATTTTGTAGGCACTACCATATTGATCATTGATCCATCAAATAAAATCCGAAAACATTTATGTTACCATTTTTTTTTGTGCGTTTTGCAACTTGTCATAAAGTTAAACCCGCAATATTTTTTAAGTTTAAGTTGCTTTTTAGTTTTTGGCTTTCTTTTCAAAAATTACAATACAAGTTTTTATGACGTATTTATTTACAAATAAAAAAAATTATTATTTGTATTTGTATTGTAGGTATAAACGCAGAAATATAACATTGAAATATATCGGAAGTATAATTTATTTAATTAATAAATATTTAGTTGATGTGGAAACTAATAAAATATAATTAAAGCCGCATGGATAAAAAAGTGTTTTGCAGACTATCGAAAAAATATAACGCCTACCGAAAAAGATTTATACTGAACCGCTGAATACGTATTATATTTTCCTTAAAATAAAAAAATGTAACCTAAATAATAAATTTGAAGCAAAAATTTGACTGGATAACCCTAGGAACTAAGGAACTAAGGAGATGGTTCCAAGGCGGTCTAGTTGGGCCAACCGAGCCAGTGGCAGGAAGGCATGGACAACCATTGGGTGGCGTTGCCCCAAAGAAATATAAAGCGAGTTGTTCGGTCGAAACCTTAAAGTCTCCCTCACGCACACTACTAAGTTGGACCCTTCTAAGGGTCCCAGTCAGTCTGGGTGAAGTCACGGATTAAAAACACGTTTAGTATTTAACGTTGAGTTCCAGGAAACGGGCCGCAAAACTATCGAAACGTACGAACTGTACGAAGATCATAAAACCGAGGATTATTTATTTTGCGGAAATGGGAGGTAATCGTGTTTTTATTGGTGTTGTCAACATGGTTAAACTTTTACACTTGAATCAAATTTACTTTACCAATACCAAAATAAGAATCCCCAAATAAGTCTCCCATTCTTTTCTCAGGACTACAGAACCTTAAATCCTTAAGTCCTTGATCAAAAGTTTCGAGAGGCTTATTAGCCGTCACCTCCGACATCAGGATTATCATAGACCAGAAGCAGTTAACCGAAAGGCAACACCCTAATAGATAGATAAATCATTTAAAGTTAAGAACTACTCGTAGGTTAATTTAACAATGAACAAGAAAGGAAAGCTAGCTTCGGGCGGAGCCGAAGTTGATATATATATAGTTGCAGAATATTCTGTAAATTATATTCCCCAAAATTATTCATATGATGCATTCTTAATACTCATAAAAAATCCCAACTTCCTAACTTTAAAAACACCAAAGTTATGGCATTTCCGATCGTTCAGTTATATGGCGGCTATAGGATATAGTCGGCCGATCCCGGCTTATACCGACTTATATACTGCGTGCAAAGGAAAGAAAGGTGTGTGCAAAGTTTCAATTCGATATCTTTAAAACTGAGAGACTAGTTCGCATAGAAACAGACAGACGGACAGACGGACATGCTTATATCAACTCAGGAGGTGATCCTGATCAAGAATATATATACTTTATAGGGTCGGAGATGTCTCCTTCACTGCGTTGCACACTTTTGACCAAAAAAATAGCACGTTATACCAAAACAAAATCGGAAGAAGAATGTGCACCTATAAGCTACAGTCAAGCATGGCGGGGTTCATGTTATGGTTTGGGCCTGTATGGCAGCTTCTGGCGGGGCAACCTCGTTTTTTTTTAAAGTGATCATGGATGGCCAAGATGTACCTACAGATTTTAAAGGAAAACCCACTCCAAACTGCTGAAAAGCTGGGCATACGCGATCGATTTCGATTTTACCAGGACAACGATCCGAAGCATTCAGCTGGAATTGTGAAGGCTTGGCTTGTCTGGAACTGCCCTCATGTCGTCATATCGCCAGCGTAGTCGCCAGATTTAAATGTGATTAAAAATGTATGAGAAATTTTGGACATCGATATAAGGAAGAGGAAGATTTCGAACAAAAACGACCTGAAAAGTGTTCTAATGGAAGAATGGCCAAAAATTCCAGTGGAAACCACTCAAAAGTTAGTTTCCTCCATGGGAAATCATCTCGAAGCTGTCCTGACCCAGAGGGAGGACATAAAAAATATTAGCTCTTAAATTTCAAATAATAAGTTAGATAGAATGAACTGCACGAAATAAGCTGCGGCATGAAAAAAGCCTAAAAATTTTGTTTTTATTTAATAAGTGTTTTGTAAGTTTTCGTTTTAATTTAATAAACATGTTAATATTCCCTTTTTAAACACTTCATTTACATTTTTCTGTTATCTTTCTTAGTTTTGCAGGAATAACGACTTGAACTTTTTTTAGGTAACTGCACGAAATAAGCTGCGATCCACTGTATGTCCGCCCTTTTGATCCACAACCGACTTCAGTCGATTAGGAATAGATTCGACCAATTTCTTTGTGGTTTCTGGGGTGATTTTAGCCCATTCTTCGAGCAAGGCCGTGTTTAAGTTATTTTTATTGGAAATATTGCGCTCCCGAATTTTTGAGTCCAGCAAAGCCCACAAATTCTCAATAACATTAAAATCGGGTGACTGAGCTGGCGATTTCATTATATGGGGACAATTATAAGCCAGCCAATATTGAACAATACCCGACTTATGCTTTGGGTCATCGTCTTGGTAGAACCGAAAACCCTGTTGTATTTCCAATTTCTCAGCACTTTGGAGTAAATTATCCTTAAGGATATTAAGATAAACATTTTTATTCATTGTGCTTTCAATAAATTTAAGGTTTCCGACTCCAGCTGCGGACTTACAGGCCCAAACCATAACATGTCCGCCGCCATGCTTAACGGTGGGTTTATTAACATATTACGTCATTTTCGCTGATGAGTCAAAATTTAATATTTTTGGGTCCGATGGACGTTCTTACGTATGGCGTAAAGCCAATACAGAGCTGCAGGACAAACATCTAAAACCCACCGTTAAGCATGGCGGCGAACACGTTGGTTCACCTTAAATTTATTAAAAGCTCAATGGATAAAAATGTTTATCTTAATATCCTTAAGGATAATTTACTCTAAAGTCAACAGTTAACCTTTCTGCGTTTTATTTAGTTGGGTGTCTCTTATGGTTCAGGAGTTATACATACATGTTTAATGTTGAAAATTAGGTGTGGGTCAAATAAGCTGTGAGCCACTGTACATCTCAACGAATGCAATATACATACATACACATCTAGTCTTGGGTATACATACATATGTATAGCTCATATGTCCATACATACAAGCCGTGTAATGTAACTACACAAAAGTCAACATACTAATACTTTTTTTTAAGAAATAGCAACATTTTTGTTTCGCAATTAGGGTGTGGGTAAAATGTCAACTGTAGTATTTTTTTTTGGAAAATTGCTAAAAAGGAATACACACTCAAGGCCATAACCCAAATTATTTTTTTTATATGTATGTACATTTGTACATACAAAATTAAGACATATATATGTATGTATGTTAACGTTGAAATTGCTTAATGTACCTTCAAAAACTTTATTGTAACTGTTACTTTCTCTGTGCTCTCCAATTATTGAGTAACTTAAGGATTACCATTTTATTCCTTAAGGAATAGCTATTTTATTTTATCTAATATAAACCAAAATTAAGTTAAACACAGACATATATGTACATAAGTACATACACATGTAATCCGCAACGAAAATTCGAAATCAACTGCGGTTTACCAGATTATTAACTTAATTTCCTTACTTGTATCGGCTATTTATTATGAGCACGTATTAGAATTTGTTTGAATAGCAATATAGTTTGCTATTGCACACTAAAGTTACATGGAACCAAATTTTTAGTTTATGTATAGGTACTAATTTCAAATTGCTTGCGCGGATGCTTAACGAGTTGGGTTTACTTAAAAGGTTTACTTCATATCTTCTGAAGTGCAATAAAATTATCCACCATTTACTGCAACCCTACAAAGTTTTCAATGTCAGTTTGGGAGCCTTATGTTTAAAATTTTGAATACAGCTAATACATACAAGTTTATTCGTTTAATCAGTTTTGATCTATGTACATATTAAAGAATTCCTGATAAGGCAGTAAATAAATACACGAGCCTGTTTTAGCCTGCACTCATGTTTGGATTCAACCAGATAAAATTGTCTTGTCTGCATTTTGTTTATAGAATTTCACTTTCGATCCAAAGTGAAGGAGCTGACTGCCAATTGGCATCTTGAATAAGATCTTTGCTTTGCCTGATTTGCTGCACCCTAATGTATCAAATGATTTACAAATATTTCTTGCTTCTTCTTTTAGATAAAGTTTTGAAGCTTTTCTGAACTCTAAAATAACAGCTCATGAGGCAAATTTTACCAGACACAATGTTGCAAATAAAGCAAATTCTCAACACTACCAAAAAAAATTCATAAAAAAACCGCGGTTTTAAAACGGCAATATAAAGGGTTGTCGACATTATTCAGAACCAGATGAATAACAGAGATACTGGACTACTGCCTCAATTAACCGTTAACTAAGTTATACAAAAATGTCTTTATGTGGACATTTAATTTCGGGGGGTCCCCACAGGGTGCTTGTTTAAGCCTAGTACTCAGATCGAAAATCGAGTTCGCTAGCGGAAAAACTGTAATCTTTCCAGTGTGACTGCATTTACGAGAGTTCATCAGAATTATGCGTGCAACGGTCGTACTGTCAATCTGCTGAGTTTGTTGACAAGCAGTTAAAATTTAAAAATCGTATTTGCGGGAAGCAGCCTTAAGCCTAGTATCCAGATCGACGAAAACCGTACGCCAGTCATGAGAGAGAGCGAGAGGCAAACAGCTGGCGTTCACTTTTCGTCGGACCTTTTTTTAACCTCGGTACTCAGATCGACGAGAAAAATACCAGAAAATTCCATAGCGTTGCCAGTCTGCGGAAATGAACTTTGGGTGAACCCTAGCGAAAAGATTAAAAAATGTAATCCTTTGGCGTGCGCTTCTCACTGAACATTATAAAAAATGGAGGGAAAAACTCAAAAACTCACAAAAGTCCATTGCAGGTGTTTACATGTGAGGACAAAATAACATTAATACAATCTGGGGTGCCTCTTGTCAGAGCAAAATGTTTTTAGGTAACCAGAATGTACGAAAAAACACAATAATAGTGCAGCTATGAACTTTAAATTAGCAAATAATTATCAGTAAATTAAAAAAAAACAACTGTTAAATTTAAATTGTATTGTTTTTCAATTTCTTTGTACAGCGGCAGACTTGTCTTGCCAAGGTATTTGATAATATCTTTTAAAGGCTCTTTCCCGCAAATACGATATTTGAATTTTAACTGCTTGTCAACAAACCCAGCTGATTGACAGTACGACCGTAGCACGCTTAAATCTAATGAACTCTCAAAATGTTGGTCACACTCGAAAGATTAAAGTTTTTACGCTAGCGTAATCGTTTGTCGATCTGGATACTAGGCTTTAAAAAGATATGATCAACTACCTTGGCAAGACAAGTCTGCCGCTGTTCAAAGAAATTTAAATAAACGTACATTTTCAATTTAACAGTTTTTTTTTTAAATTACTGATAATTATTTGATAATTTAAAGTTCATAGCTGCACTTTTATTGTGTTTTTTCGTACATTTTTGACCTAAAAAACACTTTGCTCTGACAAGAGGCACCCCAGATGGTATTAATCTTATTTTGTCCTCACATGTAAACTCCTGCAATCGACTTTTGCGGGTTTTTTTATTTTTACCCTCCATTTTTTTAAATGTTCAGTAATGCCGTCTTCCCACAGAGATCCATCCACCACCCACCATCCGTTGAAAATTCCCAGTTTTGCCCTCTTCCCACAGAGATCCATCCACCATCCGTTGAACGGATGGTCCAATAGGTTTTGCCGCTCCGAAAATTCCCAGTTAGTTCCCCATCCAAATTTGACGGACTTTTTTATGCGATAGTTAGGCGATGTTTTTTCGGGGCAACTCTGAGTTCTTCTTCTAGACAGTGAATATTAAAACATTCACTACGAAAATTTAAAAAAATAATGGCGGGTAACTTTGGGATAAGGAAGGCGCCAATTCAAAAAATGCTGCCCATACTTGTAATAATTAATTATGCCCTCTTCCCACAGAGATCCATCCACCATCCACCATCCGTTGAACGGATGGTCCATAAGGTTTTGCCGTTCCGAAAATTCCCAGTTAGTTCCCCATCCAAATTTGACGGACTTTTTTATGCGATAGTTAGGCGATGTTTTTTCGGTGCAACTCTGAGTTCTTCTTCTAGACAGTGAAAATTGAAACATTCACTACGAAAATTTAAAAAATTTATGGCGGGTAACTTTAGGAAAAGGAAGGCGCCAATTCAAAAAATGCTGTTTTTACTTGCAATAATTAATTAATTTCTGATTTATCCGTGGGGCGGCATTAGGTGTTGCTCCACTCTTTCCTAGGCGCATACCGTACTCTCAACATGGATCAGAACAATAAAAATGAAATAAAATATATAATTATTATAAACAAAAAAAAACATACATTTATATATAATGAACATGATTTGTTACCAGTTAGACAATATTAGGCAAAAGCGGTTCATATTTTTTCTGAAGGCTGGCAAAAATCTGCAGACAGATTAGTTCGATTTGGTTGTTCGCGTAGATCACTTGCAATCTGTTACCAAGTATCATTTATAACGCTGTTGTCCTCTTTTTAAATGTTGTGTAGAGTACAACGGGCTAAAATGATGAGCCACAGCTGTTCAGATCAGCTGTTATTGGATGGTGGATGGTGGATGTGGTCTGTGGGAATCGGAGTTTCACATTTGTCAAAAATCCCAACCGTTTCGAACGGATGGACTCTGTGGGAAGAGGGCATTAATTACTCCTCCATCCGTGTGGCAGCATTAGGTGCACCACTCTTTCCAAGGCCCATACCGAACTCAGAACATGGATCAGAACATTCAAAATGAAATAAAATATTTAATTATTATAAACCAAAAAACAAACATTTATATATAATGAACTTGATTTGTTACCAGTTAGACAATATTGGGCAAAAGCGATTCATATTTTTTCTGCAGGCTGGAAAAAATCTGCAGACAGATTATTTTGATTTGGTTGTTCGCGTAGATCACTTGCAGTCTGTTACCAAGTATCATTTATAACGCTGTTGTGGTCATTTTAAATGTTGCAGTTCAGATCAGCTGTTATCGGATGGTGGATGGTTGATGCTCTGTGGGAATCGGAGTTTCACATTTGTCACAAAATCCCAACAGTTTCGAATGGATGGACTCTGTGGGAAGAGGACATAAGAAGCTAACGCCAAGAGAATATGCAATTTTCTAGTAATTTTTTCGTCGATCTGAGGACCGAGGTAAAAAAAACTTTGAAGAAAACTGTACGCCAGCTGTTTGCCTCTCGCTCTTTCTCATGACTGGCTTACAGTCTACTATTATCTAAACTTAAATATTTTCTATGTCCACGTTATCAAATATTTAATAATGTATAATTATGACTTACTATCTGTATCCATTTCCCAGGCTATTTCCTCCCATGCTCTTTTTATAATAGTTGCATTAAAATGTTACTTATTCGACCAATCCCACAATTCTAGGCGGGACTCCACAGATCGTATTAATGTTATTTTGTCCTCACAAGAAAACTCCTGCAATCGACTTTTGCGGGTTTTTTAATTTATACCTCCTTTTCTTTTAAATCTGAGTAGTAGGCTTTAATGCCCATAACTATGAATTTTGCTTTAATTGGCTTTATTTGTGGTTAGAGTATTATAACATAATGGTGTTCTGATATTGCCTAAACATTACATTAATACCAAAAATCGGTTAATGCTCCACTTTTGTGCATCCCCAGTTTCATATGCTAAAATCATGATTCAATAACATAAGGTAGTATCGTCGGCTGTGTAACATAGTGTGCGTCAATCGATGTTTTCAATGTTTTTTTAATAACATCGAGTGAAGCATCGATTTTTCTTAGAAACAACAAATGCAGTTTAAAGCCTAGTACTCAAATCGTCTTAGGTTGTTGTTCTGCGAGCGGATGGTGTCTGCATACCCTACCAACTTTTGAATTTAAGGCGAGCGGGCAGAAACGAAAACAGCTGTTTCGCGGAATTTTTAAACCAAAATAAAATTTATACTGAAATATTAAATAATATTTTTATTATTAGCCCTATAGCCACATCACAATGAGAATAAGAATGAGGGCGCCAAAAACCCGAACGCACACGAAGCGTCCGGGGCCTGCTGCTAAGAGCCCTGGGGCCTATCGCCAAGAAATTTTTCTGTCCATTTTTGTTGTATGAAATAACCAGTCTATATGTTATATGGTTAGTGGTACTAGGCTTAAAAATTTAGTCTTTCGGGTGTCTGTTGTCAGAGCAGAGTGTTTTTAGGTCAAGAAATGGTTAGTCAGATCGACGAAAACTGTACGCAAGTAATGAGAAAGAGCGAGAGGCAAACATCTGGCGTTCACTTTTCGTCAACGTTTTTTTTCACCTCGGTCCTCAGATCGACGAAAAAAATATTAGAAAATTTCTTAGCGTTGCCAGTCTGCGGAAATGAACTTTGGGTGAACCCTAGCGGAAAGATTAAAAAATTTCTTTTTTGGCGTGCGCTTCACACTGAACATTTTACAAAATGGAGGAAAAAATCAAAAACCCGCAAAAGTCGATTGCAGGAGTTTACATGAGAGGACAAAATAACTAATACCATCTGGGGTGCCTCTTGTCAGAGCAAAATGTTTTTTAAGTCAAGAATGTACGAAAAAACACAATAATAGTGCAGCTATGAACTTTAAATTAGCAAATATTATTATCAGTAAATTAAAAAAAACAACTGTTAAATTTAAATTGTATTGTTTTTTAATTTCTTTGTACAGCGGCAGACTTGTCTTGCCAAGGTATTTGATAATATCTTTTAAAGGCTCTTTCCCGCAAATACGATATTTGAATTTTAACTGCTTGTCAACAAACCCAGCTGATTGACAGTACGACCGTAGCACGCTTAGTTCTGATGAACTCTCAAAATTTTGGTCACACTGGAAAGATTAAAGTTTTTACGCTAGCGTACTCGTTTGTCGTTCTGAGTACTAGGCTTAACACACTTATAAGATTTTAAAAATTATCTTTGAAGTTTTTTTATTTTTTCGCTAATTCACTCCATTTCATAATTCTTATCTATGAAGTTTTACCATTAAGATTCATCATCCGCCCAATATTGGGTGGTCTTTATTCACTTTCTTGATAGCTACATGTGGCAGTGTATTTCGAATTATGCCTTTTATTGTAGTATCGAAATATATAAAGGACTGAACACTGTATTATATGTTACCATATATTCATTCTCAAATTCATATATAGACATATAATCTTTGTGTTTGAAATTCTGGGTTGTTAGCGTATATCGCGTATAAATATACCTTTACTTTAGCTTGCATTTTTTTAAGATAGAAAAAAGTTGTATAATTCTTTTGCAATCGATCAGATGCAATTTGGTAAGATAGTTTATTCATTTTATTTTTTATTTGACATGCTTTATATATATATATTTTCAATTCTTGTATGTATTGTATTTGTTTAGCTCGTTAATTTAAAATTTATTCTTTTCTTAACATCGTTACTGATTGTATTTGTTTTATTACTTAGATCTTATCGAGATCATTCGCCTTTCTTATATATTTTTTCTTTTAACACTTATTGTGTATTTTATATATTTTGATTAGTAAATTGGCGGTCATAATAATAACAATTATTATCAGTAGCGTTGTTATGATAGTCATATCATGACTTTCTACTTCTACTTTATTTATAACGTTTGCGGTGGAGTCCACTGTTTTTGTGTCAATTAAACCCATTGGGGTTGGTTTTCTTAATATATTTTTTGGTATATTAAATATTTTTGAATTTTCGATTGAATCGTAAGTTTTGTTAATGTTATTCATTAACAACGAACTGATATTTATAGTCTGCTCTCTACGAGTATCGTGCGGCTAGCTCAGAAGATGTGTGTTGTTCGTCCCACCAAAAATATATAAACGTGGCCGCCCGACTGTCTAATAAGAACGCACAGAGTAATTTCTATGATCTTTATTCGCCGACTTGGCCCTCGGCCCGGGACTAATGATGACAAATTGGTGTCTTAACGCCTTCTCCGATGAGTTGTGGTTGCTCCACCGTCGCTCTCCGCTGCCTCGTTGCTCACTGCTCCGGAACGCCTCTGTTGTCAAATATTGTCTAAATGGTATCAAGTTCACAAAATATAAATATGTTTGTTTTTGGCTTTATTATAATTTCATATTTTACTTTATTATTAATGTCAAGGATGACAGACAGCCAAGCTCAATTCAATAACATAATCTCGGTCTGCGCTCGCTGCTCCTCCAGCCTTTCTTGAGCGCTATCCCCACCAGCTCGGCCTTGTGGTCCACCTTTGTGCGCTTTGCGGGGTCCGCATAGCTGCCTGAGCGTTGACTTCCTCTGTAGAGGCTTTCATGTCAACATGATTCACATCTAAGACCTTCACAAAGTATTCCCCTTTACCTGCAATAAATGTATATTATTAGTTAAGTGTAAAGCAAAATATAAGTCTGGGGACATACTCTCGTTCTCCAAGGTGTTCTGCTCCAAGTTGTGAATATGGTATGCACCTAGGAAAGAGTGGAGCAACGTTTAATGCTGCCACACGGATGGAGCAGTAATAATTTATTTATAACAAGTATAACTAGCATTTATTGATTTAGCGCCTTCCAGTCCTTCCCAGTCATTATTGTTTACGTTTTTCTAGTAAATTTTTCAGTTTTTACTGTCAATAAGAAGAATTTACAGTTGAATCATACAAAATATTGCTAACTATCGCAAAAAAGATTCCGTCAAATTTGGTAAATTTTCGGAACGGCAGAACCTTATGGACCAACCGTTCACCGGATGGTGGATGGATCTCTGTGGGAATACGCTTATAAGTAGTTAAGCTGAACTTTTTTGAAGTTGTAAATTTTAAAGCATAGTATAGGTTAGCTTAGGGCCAAAGCGGGAGCACAATAAAGTTATCTCTAGCTCTCTACGAAGTCGCCAACCTTCGAAGTCTTCGACAACCTTTGTTAAGCTAAGCTCTAAGAGTAATTGTCGGAAATATAGTTTTTATCGTTAAAATTGAGTTGAGCCTCACATTCGTATTATTTTTCGTTTACAACATTTTAGCCACCAAGTATTTGGTTTTGTTATATTTAAAAAACTAATCTACATTTTCATAGCGCCCCCTCGGATGGACTCTAAAATTATTATTTAAAGGCAACAACAAATTAGTAATAACAACAAAAAGTGCATGTGAATTTGTATTGCAAACAGATCTTTTCAGTTATAATAAAAAATGGCAAACTTATAAACCTACTCGAAATTAATGGTTGGGAAAATCATCCCAGCCGCTATACTTAACTAATATCAGGTTGTCAAATATCTCCCTTCCGCTTTTTTCGGTTTTTGAATTTGGCGGCTCTGTGCAAAGCGCTACATATCGGTATAATATTATCCATAACCTACAAAACGACGCAATTCATAACAAGTTTGGTTATTGCGTTGAAAAGTTATACATGTGTAAACAAGGAGTTAGCTAACGCTGAAATTCGCGCTGTTTTAAAGTTTTTCTTCGTAAAAGGTAAATCCGCTAGAGAAACATTCCGTGCGATTAATGGTGTTTTAGGGGATTGTACTCTATCACTTCGAACCGCGGAGGAATGGTTTCAACGATTCAGAGCCGGTGAAAACGACACCATGGATAAGACAGCAGGCGGATGACCTGTGACGACGAATACATCGAGCTAGACCGGCATGTGACATCTCGTGACATCGCCGATGAGATAGGCCGGTCCAAAACAGTGGCCAAGCCGGGATTGACGGCCAGGAAAGTTTTGCTCTGTGTTTGGTGGGATTGGAAGGGAATCATACACTATGAGCAGCTCCCAAATGGCCAGACGCTTAATTCTACCATTTACTGCGAGCAACTGGACCGCTTGAAGCTGGCGATCGACCAGAATTGGCCAACAGGAATGGTGTAGTGTTTCAACAGGACAACGCCAGAACACACTCTTCTTTGATGACTCGTCAGAGGCTACGGGAGCTCGGATGGGAGATTTTATCGCATCCACCCGGACATAGCGCCAAGTGGCTACCACCTGTTCCCGTCCATGGCGAATGCACTTACTGGTGAAAAGTTGGGCTCAAAAGAGGGTTGTGAAAAGTGGCTGTCAGAGTTTTTCACAAATAAGGAGGGAAGTTTCTACTAGGGGGGTTTTATGAAGCTGCCGTGTAAATGGGACCACATTATCAAACAAAACGGCGCTCATTTTAGCTAAATCCGTTAACTGTATCAATTTATATAAAGCATTGAATTAAGAGCAAAAAAGCGGAAGGGAGTTATTTGACAACCTAATACATAAGCACTCAAATACAAGCAGCAGCAGCGGAAAACTCTTTTTGTTTCGGCTTGTTCGCGACAAGCAACAACGCTGCTATTGTTATTGTTGTTGGATTTTTGGTCTGGCGCGGAGACGATTAAAGTGACGCGCTTACCTGCATTCGGACGGGTATACTGATATTTGCCGTCATTTGCAACCACTATTAATTTTGATACTTCGTGGCTTGATATTCAATTTAATATTCTTTTTTCGTAGTTTTCATTGTTAATAATTATTGAATATGTCGGAGATAGGGGTCTCTTAGCCGCTTCGCGAGTTATTTTGTCCGTCATGATTTTATTATAACTTGGTTTCTCTTACTAAGATGCGCAGCGAGTCTCAATTGCTTGTGTTGCCCGTTCGAAGGTTCCCGAATGAATGAGTCCTGAACACTCCACTACTCTGCACAACTCAATCGTGTTCTTGTCATTCTGTGTCACTTGTCATTTTAATTTATTCCAACAACAATTGAGCCACACTTGGCTAAGGTGAGTTTCCACCTAGCCACGCTCTTGAAACCCTTAAACCGTCTCAGAAGGTCACACTTCTTTCTCTCAACTCTTTATTTCTAGTAGCAGGTTTTTATACCCGTTACTCGTAGAGTAAAAGGGTATATTGTATTCGTGCAAAAGTATGTAACAGGTAGAAGGAAGCGTTTCCGACCCTATAAAGTATATATATTCTTGTTCAGGATCACTAGCCGAGTCGATCTAGCCATGTTCGTCTGTCTGTCCGTATGAACGCTGAGATCTCGGAAACTATAAAAGCTAGAAGATTGGCATTTTGCATGCAGATTCTAGGAGTTCCTACGCAGCGCAAGTTTGTTTCAAAAAGGTGCCACGCCCCCTTTAACGCCCACAATCGCTTAAATACGATTTTAAAAATTTTAATTTTTCGGAAAAGTAAAAATGCAGTTTTATTGTGTTTATCAATACCTATCGAAATGTAGAAGAAATTTTTCAAATCGGACCATTCGTTAAAAAGTTATGCGTGATCAAAGTTTCTATCTCCATCTCCCTCGCACTCCCTTTACCTGAGTAACGGGTATCTGATAGTCGGGGCACCCGACTATAGCGTTCTCTCTTGTTCTAGGTTACATTGATTATATTCTAGATTAATTATTATTATTATTAATTCTCTCGACACGGCTATCCTGACTATCACGCGTCCTCGTGTGCATGGCTTAACATTGGATTGGCATCACATTTTGCTAATCTGAAACAAATTCGAAGTTACTCATTAACTGAAATCAATACACTTCTTGTGTCTTTAAATGACAGTTTGGCAGGATATCTCTTTTTCATTAGTAGCTTGTACTCTTCTGCGCAAACCCGACCATTTGGCTTACAATTTATCACCACACAGTACAGGCTCTTGCCGCCACTTGCGACGATATGCACCTTTAGTGCCACAATCTCTCTTTAGATCAAACATAGCCTCTGTGTGTGATGTCCTGTGCACCCCTCTTAGGTGACAGATCTCAACTCATCTCCTGCGTCTTTTCTTAACGCCATCACTCTCTTCGACCAACTCAGATGCAACTCGTTTATCTGGTAATTTTCGAAAGCTCTCATGCGGATACTTGTATGCTCTTTTACTAGTCAATGATTTCAATAGGTAACGATAACCTTCCAGCAGTTCTATTACAACAAACGGTCCCTTAAACTTGGGATCCAATTTCGTTTGATGCCGTTCCTCACTTCCTAGCAAGACATGATCGCCAATCCCATGTTTCACAATTTTTTCTTTATTTTGATCGACTTTACTTTTATCATATTTTGCATTTTTATCCATATTTTCTTTAGCTTCTGCCCTAGCTTCCTTACAATCTATCTTAGGTTCACCTATTATAGGTAACATGCCCAAAGGTCTTGCCTACTTTCCTATTAGTAATTCTAAGGGGCTGAACTAGACAATTCCTTTAAGTCATTTTTGCCGCTCAGATTCCCACTAATATCAATATGTACCACGTAATTTCTACCTTTGGAATGGGGTGCAGTTCCATTTGTACCTTGCCTGTTGAGGGTTTTGAGAGCTTACAGGTTTACAATTTTCCAAAAATTTTCTGACGTACTTTGACATACTTTCAAGCCAATATTGTTTATAGACTTTGTTAAGAGCCTTCTGCCATCCAAGGTGCATTATAGCCTCGTGCACATTATTAATGATCGACCACCTAAAGGCTCTCGGAATCACTGGTAAGCAACGAGTCTTACCACTTCTTTGAATTTTGCGATACAACAATCCGGCTCTAATTTCATAAAATTTTGCTCTGTCAACTTGCATCTCATTTCCATTTAATTGTGTCACCATATCAACTATACCTATACCCTCTGTTGTTCAGCGACTAGCCAATTATCCGTTATTACTGCCAAGTCAACGCGAACATCAACTACTTTATCGTTTTCGAGGCTTCGGAATAGGATTTCGTAATAGGAAGTCTACGTGTGCCATTTGAGTTCCCTTTCTATACTCTACGCTAAAATCGAATGCCTGCCAGAACGCCCACCATCGGTGTACACCTGGTGTCAGTTCTGCCTTGGTGCGACTCGCTTTTAAGGAATTGCATTCAGTATGAACGACAAACTTTCTACCATGCAGATAATGTCAAAAATGTTTTACAGCATTATACACGGCTAAAGTCTCTAGCTCATATGAATGATCTTTTGATTCTGAAGCCGATGTACACTTGCTGAAATATTCGATCACCCTACATTTGCCGTCAATCCTGTGAAGGAGCATTGCACCGTAGCCATCCGCGCTGGCGTCTGTACGCAATTCGATCGGAAGCTCAGGGTTCACTTGTCAACACATCAATTATCCTGTTACGTATTTGTTCGTGATTCTCCTTCCAAACAAATCCATTTACCTTAGAAGTTAGCTGCTAGAATGGTTTCATCTGTTCAGAAAATCGCGGGACAAACTGTCTGAAATATGAAGCCAAACCTATAAATTGTCTTAACTGTGTGGCAGTAGATGGTTGTCTTAATGCGGATAGAGCTTCTATTTTTCTAGGATTGGGCTTGATTTCGCCATTTTAAATATAAAACCCAAGATACTCTATTCCTGTTTTAAAGAATGTGCACTTCTTTATATTAAATGAAAATCCGGCATCTGACAAGGCTTTAAGCACAACTTTCAATCTTGTAAAAGCTTCTTCTTTGGAGTTTGCGACTATTAACACATCATCAATATAAACAATTGCATACGAGTATGCCAAATCACCTAAGGCTCGTACTATCGCTCTTTGAGATACTGACGAAGCGTTCTTAAGGAATTCGTATTGGCCTTCTGGAGTCACGAAAGCTGTTTTCTCGATAGAATCAGTGTGAATAGGTATCTGATAAAATTCGCTGGCCATGTCCAAACTGCTAAAGTTATTACTATCACGTAATCTATCTATCTGATCTGTTATTAATGGCAATGGATACTTATCAGACACCGTAATTTAACTCGCGAAAAACAATGACATTGCTTTCAATCATTTGTTGAATTTTGTCCCTAACTATTAGTTTTTCTTCTACACTTAATCTATACGGACGTCTTTGTACAGTCTTATGTTCATTAATTAGACGAATTTATAATTCTCCTGTAGTTATAGGCCTGTGTGGCATGCCAGTTATAAATCGATCTGTGAATTCATTTAAAATAATTCAAACTAATTTAAGAATTAAATTAAATTATTATTTACTCCCGTTTTTCTTTCGATACACATGCATACATACATTTGCATTTCAACATTTTCGTCGTCGTTCTAATTTGAACAATATCCTGTTTTTGAATATATTTATTTTATTCATTTACATTGTTCTGTGGATAAATAATTTTTAACAAGGGTTAAGGTAGGACAGGGCAGCTAGTATATACATTTTCCTCTTTTTGAATGGTATTCCGCGATCGCGAGAACAGCTGAATCGGAAATCGCAGAAGGAATTACGACGGAGATCTTTTCGCAGAAGGAAGTCGTAAGAAGCAGTCGCATAAAAAGTCGTAAAAGTTGCCCAAAGTTGTCTTCTGTTGCTTGCTCATTTATTAAATATCTCAGCGCAGTGTGCATTTAAATAAACCATTTGTGTGGGAATAGGTCTGGCAACTTCGTTCAGCCCAACCCATCTCTAATGAGGGGATATCAAAAAGTATTGAGGAAGAGAAAAGAAGGATTAAACGAGCATTAAGATCGAGAGAAGCGAATGAGCAAGACGTGCGAAAAAAAACGAGGTTAAATAACGACGCGATCGAAATATCCAGTTTAACACGATTTAAATTCATTAAAATACCTAAAATTTAATTATTTAAATTTAAAATCATTTAAATAAAACTATAAACTTATTATAATAAAACAACGAAGTCCCACTTTCTTATACAAATAGGAAATCCAATCCCACAAATATGGGGGCTCAACCTACGTGAAAACTGAAAAGTAAAACGACGAAAAGTGTGCTAGAGGCAAAGACTTACAACGACGAAGACAGTGGAAAACGAAAGGAAAAGCTTGCAAAAACGACGTACGAGTGTGTGAAAAAGACGCTACAAACTGAAAAAAAGAAGAATGTAGACCTTTTGCACAAGTTTGTCTACGAATATGACGGTGATCGACATAATCGAAAACGGCTACGTGGTTTTTAAGGTTTTAATTTTGTGGAAAGAGATGAACTCTTCAACCAAAAAGTGTCTTACGTTGCGCAAAATTTGTCAAACAACGACCTTGTCATAATTTGCAACATTTTGGGCTTGCAACACAACAAAAATGATCTGATGCTTCACATTTTCCGAAATTTACGTATTAGAAAACTACTAGAAGACGCTGATGAAGAGGACTCGGAAGTTGATGAAATAGACGAACAAGAAGAGAATGACAAGGACAACGACGAGAAAAGTTCGAGCGATAAAGACGACGAGTTTCGTTCTGTAAGCAGCAACGCAGAAAAGCAGGCAAAAGCGAATAACAAAAACGCACAGGCTGGTACAGTAGCGTCCAAGAATAACTATTCCGCTTCGGTACAAAGTTTTGCTGTGAATTCGCCGCGATTTTCAGTAAACTTCCGAGATGTAGAAGATTCTATTCGGCCATTCAGTGGAGATGATAACCTTGCAGTTGAGGTTTGAGTTGCCGATTTCGAAGACATGGCTTCCATTATTTTCGCGAAACGTTCGTTAAAAGGTCCCGCTAAAATGTACATTTTGAAGAAGTTGGCAAATGTTGAAAAACGCATTGATCAAAGAGTTCAAAGCCGAAGTGAATGGTGCACAATTGCATAAGTTGTTATCCGAAAGAAAAATCAAAAGTAATGAAAGTGTTCAAGAATATCTTCTCAAAATGAAAGAAATGGCTTCTCGTGGCAGTGTAGATAACAGGGCTCTAATGCAATATGTGATTGATGGCATCAATGATTTGAGCGTCAATAAATCGATATTGTACAACGCTAAAGACTTAAAGGAGTTCAAGGAAAGGTTAAAGTGCTACGAGAAAATTCGTGAAAAATCTGGAAAGCCAAAAAATCAAGACGACAATTCAAAATATGCGATTGGCAAAGACAGTGCAGCCCATAAAGACGTATCCATGCAAAGAAAGGTACATTGCTACAACTGTGGTGTAATTGTCCATACATCAAATCAGTGCCCTAATCGAAACAGCTGTCGGAAATGCTTTAAGTGTAACAATTTTGGACACATATCTAAAGACTGCCCCACAGGCAAAAAATTACTCGTAAAGTATCGGATGATAAATTTCTATGAAAAACAAGAAAAACGCAGCTCTTATTGACACAGGCAGCAAATACAATATTATGAGTGAAAAAAACGTACGTAAGCTTGAATAAGCCTGAATTGAGTGCTGTTAACATTTTTCTTGTCGGTTTTGGTAACAACAACAGGGTAAAATTATTCGGTTCCTTTAGAGAAGAGTTCGAAATTTTGTAGCAACGCCGAAATACTAATAAATCGTGACGGAATAAATATACAATGCCGAGACATGCATAACTCCGAAAATTAATTAAGTTCGCTTATGAAAATCAACGTCGATAGTACTGAAAGTGTAAACATAAACATTGACGAGAGTGCAACCACGCAAGCAAAACGCGAAGTTTAGGACCTGATAAAAAACTATAACCCGACGAGTACAAAAACAACAAACGTCGCGATGCGTATTGTTTTAAAGGACGATACTCCGGTACACTCGCGTCCGCGTAGATTCGCATTCTCCGAGCGGTGTATCATCGACGATCAAATCGAACAGTGGCTGAAGGACGGAATCATCGAGCATTCTGAGTCCGAGTACAGCAGTCCGGTCGTCCTGGTTAAGAAACGCGACAATACAACTCGATTCTGCATTGACTACAGAAGGATTAACAAGGTAATAGTACGAGATGTGTTTCCCCTTCCCTTGATCGAAGGCCAATTGGACCGTCTGCAAGAAGCTCACGTATTCAGCTTGCTGGACCTCAAAAACGGATTTTTCCACGTTAACGTCGATGCAGAAAGCCGCAAGTTACTTTGTTACTCACAATGGCCAGTACCAGTTCCTGAAAGTCCCTTTTGGCCTTACGAATTCTCCGGGCGTATTTCAAAGGCACGTTAACGCAATTTTCCGAGATTTGACACGATCTGGTATTGCGATTCCTTATGTCGACGATATAATAGTCCCAGCTACAAACGAAGATGAAGCAGTATCCAATCTCAAGACAGTCATCAAGCGTTGTGAGGATTACGGTTTGGTGATCAATTTAAAGAAATGCTGTTTCCTTAAAAAGAAAATCGAGTTTCTAGGCCATAGCATTGAAAACCAAAAGATCTGTATCTCGGATAAAAAAACAAAGGCTGTGACGAAGTTTCCTTTACCGACAAACCAGAAGCAACTAGAAAGCTTTCTGGGTCTGGTTGGATATTTTCGGAAATTTATCCTGAACTTTTCCATCAACGCCAAACCTTTGACCGACCTGATGAAGCACGACGCCAAGTTTTATTTTGCTGACAGAGAGATAGATGCTTTCAACATGCTGAAGACTTCTATTACCCAGAAACCCATCTTAAAGACTTTTCATCCGCAGCACCAAACAGAGTTACACACAGATGCATCGATTGATGGTTTTGGAGCAGTTCTACTCCAAAAGTTGACCAACGATAACCAGATACACCCAGTGTACTACATGAGCAAGAAAACGACCGACGCAGAAAGAAAGTTTTCCAGCTACGAATTAGAATTCATGGCAGTGGTAGAAGCATTTCGTAAATTCAGAGTTTACCTTTTAGGTATGAATTTCAATTTGGTTAGCGATTGAAATGCTTTTACAAAGACGATGGAAAAAAGGGAAGTCTGTACTCGAGTCTCACGTTGGATCCTTGCACTTCAGGAGTTTGACTTTGAAGTTGAACACAGATCAGGTTCACGCATCCGTCATGCAGATGCTTTAAGCCGTTATCCTGTAATGATGATCTCCGACGAAAGCTTGCACAGCAAACTAAAGTGTGTTCAATCGCAGGACGAGCAACTAAAAGCAATAATTGACATCCTTGCTGAAAAATCTAGCCACAACAATTTCTTCATGAGTTCGGGTCTGTTGTACAAATTGGTAAGCGACGATGAACCGATAGTTGTACCACCTTCAACGCGAAATCATTCGACAGGCACATGAAAAAAGACATTTTTCTGTGAAGAAGACCAAGGAGATCATCGGAAAGGAATATTACATCCCTAATATCGAAGACAAGATTCAACGACAAATCAAATACTGCATTCCATGCATTGTTTCAAACCGCAAACTTGGAAAAAAAGAAGGAGAGTTACACCCATTGCCGAAGGAAGCGGAGCCGCTTCAAACATTTCACATCGATTTTTTGGGGCCTCTCGAATCGACTCACAAGGCATACAAACACATTCTTGCTGTCATTGACGGATTCATCAAATTTGGTTGGCTGTATCCCACAAAAACAACGTCAACGTCAATATTTGGCAATCCTGTTCAAATAATATCCGATCGAGGCACAGCGTTCACTTCAGACGACTTCAGAAACTATTGTGAGAACGAGGGTATTGCACTACATGCAGTTACTACAGGAGTTCCAAGAGCAAATGGGCAGGTTGAACGCCTCAACGACACGATTGTTTCCGTGTTGTCCAAACTGTCCATAGATGACCCTAGCAAGTGGTACAAGACAATCAATTCGACGTACAGCAGGAGTATTTGAGCTTCTTGTAGGCATCAAGATGCGCACTAAAGCGGACATCAAGCTGAAGGCAATGATTGAGCAAGAACTATTCCAAATGTTCCAAGACAATCGAGACGAGATTCGTAAAGCTGCCAAGCAACAGATCCTTGTCATGCAAAACGAGAACAAACACACGTGTAATCTCAGAAGTAGACCATCAGCAACATACAAAGTCGGAGATCAAAGTCGCTATTAAACGCACTCCACTTGGTGGTGGGCTTAAGTAAAAACCTAAGTATTTGGGTCCCTATCGATTTACAAAAGTCAAGCCTAAGGACACTTACGATGTTGTAAAAGAATCTCAGTCTTTGACGGGCCAAGATGCACTACCTCTTGCGCCGAAGCCATGGATTCAAATATCCTCCGAGGACGACGACTATACATTCGGGACGAATGTTTAGAAAGGATGGCCGAGTTGTGGGAATAAGTCTGGCAACTTCGTTCAGCACAACCCATCTCTAATGAGGGGATATCAAAAAGTATTGAGGAAGAGAAAAGAAGGATTGAACGAGCATTAAGATCGAGAAAAGCAAATGAGCAAAACGTGCAAAAAAAAAAGAAGTTAAATAACGACGCGATAGAAATACCAAAAAAACGCAGTTTAACACGATTTAAATTCATTAAAATACCTAAAATTAT
Organism: Drosophila kurseongensis; assembly: GCA_018153305.1. Classification (NCBI taxonomy): domain Eukaryota; kingdom Metazoa; phylum Arthropoda; class Insecta; order Diptera; family Drosophilidae; genus Drosophila; species Drosophila kurseongensis. The sequence goes on from JAECXX010000001.1 coordinate 1,740,243, forward strand.
TATCAGAACTACTTATCACTAATTTCATTTAAATAAAACTATAAACTTATTATGATAAAACAACAAATAGTGGGACTTCTTATTAAAATAGGAATACCAATCCCACATTTGTAATACCAACTTAACATTTGGGGGCTCGCACTGGGTCTGAGATTACCAAATAAGTGACAGAAAATTAAAAGAGTTACGCAGAATCAGAAAAACGCTATGTAGCCAAGATGTGAAATTTAAAGACAAGTTGCACCAATTCCATCATAAATGACGCGTCAAACGACAGCAAAAAATAAACAAGTAGTTCAAGATCTTAAAAAGATTGAAGAGGATCAGAACAAGACAATGGGTGAGGAAAACAGTGGAATGGATGTAGGTGAGATGAAAATGGATGGTATATTAAAATTCAAATTAACGAAAACACAAGTAGTCACGTTAAACCGCAATATGATAATTTCAAGAAAGTTGTGAACGATTTTGACGGCTAAGCAGTTCAGCATTGGTTAAACATTTTCGAACAAAACGCAGACGCATGCGAGCTCACATTTGAACAGATGTATGTGCAAGCTTGAGGAAAGATGCCAGGCACTGCTAAATTATTTGCTGTAAAACGTCCGCAAGGCAGCTCAAATAGAAGGACCCAATTCCACAAGCACCAGCTGCGACAATATGAAGCTATGGTGGTTCATAAATGACTACGACGACGAAGTTTTTGTCATCTGGGTCAGATAAAGATGAACAGCAGGGCCGAGTCTAAAAGGTTAGGGCAGAACAGGGCAGCTAGTATATTAATTTCTGAATCAGAAATCGGAGAAGGCTTATATATATATAAATTAATTAAAAATGAGTCCAGATACGACAAAATCTCTTAAACCTCTTAAAACCAAACTCATAGAATATACTTGTCGGCTAGAGTTTTTAAATGCTGCAATTAATAAAGCAATTCAATTTCAAGAACAAATAGATTTAGATGATGGCAATGAGTTCGGAGAAGAGCTTTCAATAATAACCAAGGCAAAATAATGTCGCCGACTTCCGCCTTGAAGACGGCAAGTGAACCAAAATAATAGGATCAGCTTCAATGGCCCCGACTCGAGCTCGACTTCCAAATTTGGCATTGCCGAAATTCAGCGGCAAATTTCTTGTCATTCTACTGAAGCTTTGGGAACTATAAAGGCCTACCAAAAGCAATTATGAAAAGGGTATTGTTGGCCTGAAAAAAGTGTATGTAACGAATGTTAATTTTTATAAATAAAATTTTAATATTGTCGATACCGTATCATTAATATACGGTTCTTTGTTATTGTTAGGAGACGACACCAAGATTTCGAATGAAATGTTGATCTATCTTGTTTTGAACAGAGTAGAGCCAGTGACCAAATAAAAATGGAAAGAACAATTAGATTATGAAAGGTTACCTCTTTGGTCCGATTTTGAAAAAATGATAAACCGCTGATATAAGCATTTATCTGCTGAAGAATCGACAAAAAGCAAAGCCAGATAAAGTTACGACAATCAAGCTACAATGAGCGACTATTAGCTCATTTTCCTCTTTGTCCAACAGTAAATCCCAGCAAAGTTGTAGCTATTGCAATGCAGGAGACCATATCCTAGCGAACTGTGGTCCGTTTGGTCGACTTTCGGTAATGCAAATGTTCGACTTTGTAAAATCTGGTTCTTTATGTATCAATTTTATGCGAAAGGTTCACACTGTTTAAAAATGCAAATTTAATAAATGTCATGCCGCTCGCATGACGTTTTATTGCATAGATATACAGTTTCCGAAAATAGAAATTATTTCTCCCTCTTTAAATCAAGATCAGCCTTCCACGTCACATGTTATGCATGGGACATCATCGGACAGGGTGATTTTGGCCACGTCGATCTGGGTCTCAAACTAATTTTATATCAAAGGACCTTGCTCACCGCTCACATATCCGTAAAGAGGAGTCGTGTATCAACTTACTTGGTATTGGCGAGTCCAATTGTCAAGTTAAGAAAAAGGTAAGAGAAGTAGTGAGCTTTCGTTCGATTTTTGTGATTTTAAAATCAATATCAAAATACCATCCTGACCAGTCTGTTAATATCAGTGACTGGAAAATTGTAAAGAAAAAGTTACCCCTGTTTCTACAGGCCACAAAGAATAAATATGTTAATAGGAGCAGAATTTATTAACTGTTGGACAAACTAAACAAGGTCCTGACTTTCCAACACTGCAGAAAACCCTCTTAGGATTGGTTGTATCGGGTAGATATAAGGCTATCTATTGACAGCAGACTATAGAAGTTTTGGTCACTGGAAGAAATGCCATCTCTAAAGAAAATTATGTCACCTGAGCAAAAGTTATGTGAAGAACACTACCGGAAGACTACTCAGGTTTTGCCATCAGGTCGGTTTGAAGTAAGGCTGCCATTGAAATCTGATTCATGCAGTTTCAACTTATAGTGTCGAAAGGAGACCCCTCTGAGTCTTTGAGATTATACAAGCTCAACACCGTTACATATGGTACTGGACCAGTCCCATTTCTGGCTATTCGGTGTTTAAAATGGTTAAGTGAGTTTGCCAAACTTTCTTTTCCTACAGCTGCTAACGTTATTGGAACCGTCTTATATGTCAATGATAAGTTGACTTGTGCTGCATGCGAAGATTTAAGAACTATTAAGTCTGAAATCTTAGTTTCTTCAAACTGCAGGTTTTAATTTGACAGAGTTGTTTTCAAACTCACCTGACGTCAATGCTTCCAAGAGCACAGTTAAATCCATACCCATATCGGGCTCAGAGTGAACTAAGGAGTTAGGGATATCGTGGTTGCCTAACGCTGATGCTTTCAAGTTACAAATTGACACTACTGTCATGGGTCTCCGAGCGACAAAACGGAACATACTATCGGTGACATCGAAGCTGTTTGACCCCCTCGGATTTTTAAGTCCTATTGTAATAAGAGGAACGATGCTGTTGCAGGAACTTTGCCTAAATAAGTATTATAAGAAAATCCCGATGCATTTGGGAACAGCATGGAATATGATAAACATGACACTGTCTAAATTAGAAGAAATATCTATTTCTAGGTTTGTGCATACCGATCCAATGTTAACGGTCCAATTACATGCCTTTGCCGGCGCATCCTTAAGAGCTTGCTTGTAAATTCGTAGCAAGACTGCAGAGTGCTATAATATATCGATGTTGACTTCAAATTCTAAAGTAACGCCGAATCAGAACCCAGTAGATTTTGTATCAAGAGGTTGTGACGTCGACGAAATCATACAGTCGATATGGTTTACTGGAGCAGCGTATTTGAAAGAGGAAGATGAAAATTGGCCCCAAAATGCACACTTTGACCTCATCAAGGTCAAAGTCCCAATATAAGGATCAAAGGGAAATGTTCGTAGAGGCTCCATAGTTGGGCCAAGTCTTCAGCGATTGAATCCATTCATCCTTGAAGACAAGTGAACTTGGTGTAACTTTTTGAATAGCTAGTGCTCCTATATTATACGATGCCAAGTTTCTATTATTGCTAACAAAATGCTCCCAATTTTTGCAGAGCTATGTTCGGCAGCTGCACCATTCCAATTTTAATGTTGGTCTACCAGCACTTGTAAGTCTCCTTCGACAGGGTATTTGGATCGTAAACGCTCAGGAGGTCTGCAGTCAAATAGTTCGATCATGCATACGCTGCTCCAAGTGCAGGCCTCGACTGACACAAATTATGGGAAATTTACCCGGTTCATCTAGAAGTTCGTTCAGATTTAACCACAAATTCCTTTTTATTGGTTTTTAAAGGTTCGTTAGGTGCCGAGGATGTCCCCAAGTCGTCCATTGCGATAAGGGGACGATCTTCATCGGAGCGAGTCGCCAATTCAAGGCTCTTCAAGCCGACGCTATACGCGAATTCGCATCAAGAAGCGGTTGCCAGTTTGCGTTTACACCACCTCGGGCTCCGCAGATGGACGGACTATAGCAGGCGGGTGTCAAATCTGCCAAGAACCTAACTCCTACGAGCGGTGGGCAGCGCGCTCCTAAGGGCAGAAGAGCTGGCAACAGTCCTCATGGGAATCGAGGCGGCGATGAACTCCCGACCGCTCGGAACGATCAGCACCATCCCAAGCGACGGAGAGGCGCTGAATACCGGGCACCCGCTGACAGGCGGGCCGCTGCTCGCCACACCAGCACTCCGGACCCCGGAGGGTCTCACTTGCTTACGGCGATGGCGGCTTGTCTCGTTTGTCAGGCAAATTTTCTGGCGGCGATGGTCCCGGGAATATGTTCTGGGCCTACAAATTCGGGGCAAGTGGCACCAGCAGCAGCCAAACATCATCGAGGAAGATCTCGTCATCGTCGCCAATGACAACCTGCCACCCCAACAATGGCACCTAGAGAGTCGTCGGCGTTAGGACTTTTTTTTTTTTTTTAACGGTATTTTATTTATTAAATCTTTTCTCTTAGAATAACGGCCCTAACTGTTGTTGCTGGGTGGGGAGGTCTCTTCACCGGAGTCGTGTATAGCTAGTGTTCCAGTTTAAAGACCGCGCAAGGTCATTAGGATGAGCCTGAAGCTTGAGATTATAAGTAGAAACACATTGTAACACTTTGTTGCAATATTTACGTAAACATAAAGAACAAAGCTTATTCCAAGTGCAATGAAATATGATCGCACAAATATACTTGGGAACAATATAAGCGCAGCGTCGGCATGTTTTATACAACCGACGGCTCAAGTAAACGCTCTCCCTCACGCTCACGCTGTTACCAGCGCTGGCCATATAAAACATATATCATACATATGAAAGCCACTGCGTTGTCGGCGCAGCTATGCCGCTTAGAAATAAGAACTTATTTATGTAGGCTAAGAAAGAACCAACAACGACAACAAAGGCAACAACGCAGTGAGTAAAGTGTGATGTATGCCAAACGTAGTGGCTTAGTGAAGAGATTAATAGCCAGAAAGGCTGAACTAATGAAGCTGCTAAACAGCGGCAATGCAATAAGTTGGAAAAACTCGGTAAAACTACATGCCGAAGTAAACACATAAAAAAATTGCTAACAATACGAAAAAATCAAATCACAGCCACACACACATCCACCTACCCTGTTATACAAAATATTGCGAAAACTATAAAAAAATTGCTTCCACCAGAAAAAATCGAGATATCGAAACCGAAGAAAACATGCCCGAATGACTGCGAGGGACCATTGTGTTCACCCCATTGCGAGTACACCTGTGCAGCCAGCACCACCATAGAAGAGCAACCTGTGCAGCCAGCACCTGTGCCCCACCATAGAAGAGCAACCTGTGCAGCCAGCACCGGTGCCCCACCATAGAAGAGCAGAGCCAATCCGTCAAGATCAGTAAACAAGCAGCAGAACGTGAGTTAACAGCACACATCAAGTCAAGTCAGTGAATAACACAAGTCAAATCAACATCAGGAGCAAGCAGAGCCGCGCCGAGTTGACAAGGAGCAAGATCGCTACATCGAGACGTTCGGGACTTATATATAAAGTCTCCGAACTGAGAAACCGGTAGCTGAGGTCCTTAAGGCATCACGCGGCTAAGTCCAGGCGCTCTTGCCGCGATTTGAGCTTGGCGTATTGCTCGGCGAGTCCGGCAGAGTTAAACAAAAAGAGTCCTTTGACAAAGAACCGTGGGCTCGGAAGGGAAGTTGTCTAGAACCAGCTGCCGTGCGAAAACGATTGCCTTGACGAATTTCGGCGTACGTCTGAACAGTCAGATGAGAATTGGTGCGACTACGGGTGTCTCGAGAGGCGTATGCGTCGAAAGCACCGTAGTTCACCGATAGAGTCCTAGAAAGGCAGCTAACCGAATCCCGAGAGCTAAACCCCCGCCACACCTAGTCCTGCAAGAACACGCAGACAGCACAGCCAGGATATCGCGCCGTGAGCAAGGACATAGAGGACACGAAGGACGACGAGCGGTCATCGCAGGCCCAGCAGCAAGCGAGCGATACTCCAACGAAGTCAGTCTACGGCTAAGAGGCGAGTCTAGTGTCCTGCCACAGGGACTGCATTGGCGGCCTTCCGACATACGCTTGAACCGTGAAGTAGAAACTGTGTAGGCGTCTGGTGTGACCGTCCCGGACAGATCCAGGGACAGGAGGCTGTGGCTGCGAAAGGCGTTTGCCTTGAGAGCCCAGTGCCTGTTTACCCTAGTCTGGAAATGGTAACGCATCCCAAGACCCTCACAGCTCCGAAGCCAAAGACAACAGAGGCGTTCCGGAGCAGTGAGCAACGAGGCAGCGGAGAGCGACGGTGGAGCAACCACAACTCATCGGAGAAGGCGTTAAGACACCAATTTGTCATCATTAGTCCCGGGCCGAGGGCCAAGTCGGCGAATAAAGATCATAGAAATTACTCTGTGCGTTCTTATTAGACAGTCGGGCGGCCACGTTTATATATTTTTGGTGGGACGAACAACACACATCTTCTGAGCTAGCCGCACGATACTCGTAGAGAGCAGACTATAAATATCAGTTCGTTGTTAATGAATAACATTAACAAAACTTACGATTCAATCGAAAATTCAAAAATATTTAATATACCAAAAAATATATTAAGAAAACCAACCCCAAAGATGGGTTTAATTGACACAAAAACAGTGGACTCCACCGCAAACGTTATAAATAAAGTAGAAGTAGAAAGTCATGATATGACTATCATAACAACGCTACTGATAATAATTGTTATTATTATGACCGCCAATTTACTAATCAAAATATATAAAATACACAATAAGTGTTAAAAGAAAAAATATATAAGAAAGGCGAATGATCTCGATAAGATCTAAGTAATAAAATAAATACAATCAGTAACGATGTTAAGAAAAGAATAAATTTTAAATTAACGAGCTAAACAAATACAATACATACAAGAATTGAAAATATATATATATAAAGCATGTCAAATAAAAAATAAAATGAATAAACTATCTTACCAAATTGCATCTGATCGATTGCAAAAGAATTATACAACTTTTTTCTATCTTAAAAAAATGCAAGCTAAAGTAAAGGTATATTTATACGCGATATACGCTAACAACCCAGAATTTCAAACACAAAGATTATATGTCTATATATGAATTTGAGAATGAATATATGGTAACATATAATACAGTGTTCAGTCCTTTATATATTTCGATACTACAATAAAAGGCATAATTCGAAATACACTGCCACATGTAGCTATCAAGAAAGTGAATAAAGACCACCCAATATTGGGCGGATGATGAATCTTAATGGTAAAACTTCATAGATAAGAATTATGAAATGGAGTGAATTAGCGAAAAATAAAAAAACTTCAAAGATAATTTTTAAAATCTTATAAGTGTGTTAAGCCTAGTACTCAGAACGACAAACGAGTACGCTAGCGTAAAAACTTTAATCTTTCCAGTGTGACCAAAATTTTGAGAGTTCATCAGAACTAAGCGTGCTACGGTCGTACTGTCAATCAGCTGGGTTTGTTGACAAGCAGTTAAAATTCAAATATCGTATTTGCGGGAAAGAGCCTTTAAAAGATATTATCAAATACCTTGGCAAGACAAGTCTGCCGCTGTACAAAGAAATTAAAAAACAATACAATTTAAATTTAACAGTTGTTTTTTTTAATTTACTGATAATAATATTTGCTAATTTAAAGTTCATAGCTGCACTATTATTGTGTTTTTTCGTACATTCTTGACTTAAAAAACATTTTGCTCTGACAAGAGGCACCCCAGATGGTATTAGTTATTTTGTCCTCTCATGTAAACTCCTGCAATCGACTTTTGCGGGTTTTTGATTTTTTCCCTCCATTTTGTAAAATGTTCAGTGTGAAGCGCACGCCAAAAAAGAAATTTTTTAATCTTTCCGCTAGGGTTCACCCAAAGTTCATTTCCGCAGACTGGCAACGCTAAGAAATTTTCTAATATTTTTTTCGTCGATCTGAGGACCGAGGTGAAAAAAAACGTTGACGAAAAGTGAACGCCAGATGTTTGCCTCTCGCTCTTTCTCATGACTTGCGTACAGTTTTCGTCGATCTGACTAACCATTTCTTGACCTAAAAACACTCTGCTCTGACAACAGACACCCGAAAGACTAAATTTTTAAGCCTAGTACCACTAACCATATAACATATAGACTGGTTATTTCATACAACAAAAATGGACAGAAAAATTTCTTGGCGACAGGCCCCAGGGCTCTTAGCAGCAGGCCCCGGACGCTTCGTGTGCGTTCGGGTTTTTGGCGCCCTCATTCTTATTCTCATTGTGATGTGGCTATAGGGCTAATAATAAAAATATTATTTAATATTTCAGTATAAATTTTATTTTGGTTTAAAAATTCCGCGAAACAGCTGTTTTCGTTTCTGCCCGCTCGCCTTAAATTCAAAAGTTGGTAGGGTATGCAGACACCATCCGCTCGCAGAACAACAACCTAAGACGATTTGAGTACTAGGCTTTAAAGTGCATTTGTTGTTTCTAAGAAAAATCGATGCTTCACTCGATGTTATTAAAAAAACATTGAAAACATCGATTGACGCACACTATGTTACACAGCCGACGATACTACCTTATGTTATTGAATCATGATTTTAGCATATGAAACTGGGGATGCACAAAAGTGGAGCATTAACCTATTTTTGGTATTAATGTAATGTTTAGGCAATATCAGAACACCATTATGTTATAATACTCTAACCACAAATAAAGCCAATTAAAGCAAAATTCATAGTTATGGGCATTAAAGCCTACTACTCAGATTTAAAAGAAAAGGAGGTATAAATTAAAAAACCCGCAAAAGTCGATTGCAGGAGTTTTCTTGTGAGGACAAAATAACATTAATACGATCTGTGGAGTCCCGCCTAGAATTGTGGGATTGGTCGAATAAGTAACATTTTAATGCAACTATTATAAAAAGAGCATGGGAGGAAATAGCCTGGGAAATGGATACAGATAGTAAGTCATAATTATACATTATTAAATATTTGATAACGTGGACATAGAAAATATTTAAGTTTAGATAATAGTAGACTGTAAGCCAGTCATGAGAAAGAGCGAGAGGCAAACAGCTGGCGTACAGTTTTCTTCAAAGTTTTTTTTTACCTCGGTCCTCAGATCGACGAAAAAATTACTAGAAAATTGCATATTCTCTTGGCGTTAGCTTCTTATGTCCTCTTCCCACAGAGTCCATCCATTCGAAACTGTTGGGATTTTGTGACAAATGTGAAACTCCGATTCCCACAGAGCATCAACCATCCACCATCCGATAACAGCTGATCTGAACTGCAACATTTAAAATGACCACAACAGCGTTATAAATGATACTTGGTAACAGACTGCAAGTGATCTACGCGAACAACCAAATCAAAATAATCTGTCTGCAGATTTTTTCCAGCCTGCAGAAAAAATATGAATCGCTTTTGCCCAATATTGTCTAACTGGTAACAAATCAAGTTCATTATATATAAATGTTTGTTTTTTGGTTTATAATAATTAAATATTTTATTTCATTTTGAATGTTCTGATCCATGTTCTGAGTTCGGTATGGGCCTTGGAAAGAGTGGTGCACCTAATGCTGCCACACGGATGGAGGAGTAATTAATTAATTATTACAAGTATGGGCAGCATTTTTTGAATTGGCGCCTTCCTTATCCCAAAGTTACCCGCCATTATTTTTTTAAATTTTCGTAGTGAATGTTTTAATATTCACTGTCTAGAAGAAGAACTCAGAGTTGCCCCGAAAAAACATCGCCTAACTATCGCATAAAAAAGTCCGTCAAATTTGGATGGGGAACTAACTGGGAATTTTCGGAACGGCAAAACCTTATGGACCATCCGTTCAACGGATGGTGGATGGATCTCTGTGGGAAGAGGGCAAAACTGGGAATTTTCAACGGATGGTGGGTGGTGGATGGATCTCTGTGGGAAGACGGCATTACTGAACATTTAAAAAAATGGAGGGTAAAAATAAAAAAACCCGCAAAAGTCGATTGCAGGAGTTTACATGTGAGGACAAAATAAGATTAATACCATCTGGGGTGCCTCTTGTCAGAGCAAAGTGTTTTTTAGGTCAAAAATGTACGAAAAAACACAATAAAAGTGCAGCTATGAACTTTAAATTATCAAATAATTATCAGTAATTTAAAAAAAAAACTGTTAAATTGAAAATGTACGTTTATTTAAATTTCTTTGTACAGCGGCAGACTTGTCTTGCCAAGGTAGTTGATCATATCTTTTTAAAGCCTAGTATCCAGATCGACAAACGATTACGCTAGCGTAAAAACTTTAATCTTTCGAGTGTGACCAACATTTTGAGAGTTCATTAGATTTAAGCGTGCTACGGTCGTACTGCCAATCAGCTGGGTTTGTTGACAAGCAGTTAAAATTCAAATATCGTATTTGCGGGAAAGAGCCTTTAAAAGATATTATCAAATACCTTGGCAAGACAAGTCTGCCGCTGTACAAAGAAATTGAAAAACAATACAATTTAAATTTAACAGTTGTTTTTTTTAATTTACTGATAATTATTTGCTAATTTAAAGTTCATAGCTGCATTTTTATTGTGTTTTTTCGTACATTCTGGACCTAAAAAACATTTTGCTCTGACAAGAGGCACCCCAGATAGTATTAATGTTATTTTGTCCTCACATGTAAACACCTGCAATGGACTTTTGTGAGTTTTTGAGTTTTTCCCTCCATTTTTTATAATGTTCAGTGAGAAGCGCACGCCAAAGGATTACATTTTTTAATCTTTTCGCTAGGGTTCACCCAAAGTTCATTTCCGCAGACTGGCAACGCTATGGAATTTTCTGGTATTTTTCTCGTCGATCTGAGTACCGAGGTGAAAAAAAGCCTGCCGTAAAGTAAACGCCAGCTGTTTGCCTCTCGCTCTCTCTCTTGACTGGCGTACAGTTTTCGTCGATCTGAGTACTAGGCTTTAATGAGAACGCACCTATAATGCCCTCATCCCATAGAGTCCATCTGTTCGAAACGGCTGGGATTTTTGACAAATGTGAAACTCCGATTCCCACAGAGCACATCCACCATCCACCATCCGATAACAGCTGATCTGAACAGCTGTGGCTCATCATTTTAGCCCGTTGCATTTCGCACAACATTTAAAATGAGCACAACAGCGTTAAAAGTGATACTTGGTAACAGACTGCAAGTGATCTACGCGAACAACCAAATCGAACTAATCTGTCTGCAAATTTTTGCCAACCTGCAGAAAAAATATGAATCGCTTTTGCCCAATATTGTCTAACTGGTAACAAATCAAGTTATTATATATAAATGTTTGTTTTTTGTTTTATTATAATTTTATATTTTATTTCATTTTTAATGTTCTGCTCCATGTTGTGAGTACGGTATGTGCCTTGGAAAGAGTGGAGAACACCTAATGCTGCCACACGGATGGATCAGTAATTAATTAATTATTACAAGTATAAACAGCATTTTTTGAAATGGCGCCTTCCTTTTCCAAAAGTTTCCCGCCATTATTTTTTTAAATTTTCGTAGTGAATCTTCAATAATCACTGTCTAGAAGAAGAACTCAGAGTTGGACCAAAAAAACATCGCATAACTATCGCATAAAAAAGTCCGTCAAATTTGGATGAGAAACTAACTGGGAATTTTCGGAACGCAAAACCTTATGGACCATCCGTTGAACGGATGGTGGATGGTGGATGGATCTCTGTGGGAAGAGGGCATAAGAGTCGAAACGCTAATTCATCACATAAATATAGTAGTCCTAAATATAACAACATTGTTCAACTTTATTTAAGCAAAGAAAAAAGGCTTACAGAGCAGCACTTAAGTCAGTGTCAAAAAATAATAAAATCAGTTGGGACTAGGATATTGAATATTAAGCACAAGGCATAATATTATCATAAATATCCCAAGAGATATCCCAAGAGAATTGATGGCAACTTTTGATTCAGATCAACTAGAAGAACTGAATGAATCTAAGGCAACACTAATTGACAGTGATAGTGAAGCTGATAGTGACATTGAGCCCCTTGAATTAACAGAACAAAACATGAGGAACCAAATGGCTTTAGATCACGAATATGTACGACAAGTATCGTCTACTATTCCTGAATTTGATAGTAAACAAGAGAGAACGCTATAGTCAAGTGCCTCGACTATTAGATACCCGTTACTCAGCTAAACAACTTAAAATAAATATGCCTTCTTGTATGTTTTTCGCCGCTCGAATTAGCTCCCGATTTTTATGTTAAAATCGGTACCCAGGGAACACCACGTGGAGGCCATTGATTTGCAACGGGGTCTTTCAAACCAAAATAAAATTTGGGGACCTACGAGTCGACTTGAGTTGCCAAACTTTATTCAAGTTTGGAATCTCCATGTTCCCCAAAATTTTGTTTATCCGTAACATACGGAAGGCATAATTATGTACTTACTACTAATACTACTAATACTTATTTGACCTTACTAATTAGTTTTTTTGGGGTTTTTATTTTTTTTTTAAATAAAAATACATACTATAAAAAAATTTTGCATGCAACTATTTAATTTTTTTTTGGTGTTTTTTGTTTTATTTAATTTACTATAAAATTTAAATAAGTTACTATAAAAAAAATTTAGCATGCAACTATTTATTTTTTTTGTTTTTTGATTTTTTGTTTAATTTAAATATATACATACTATAAAAAAATTGTGCATGCAACTATTCAATTTTTTTGGGTTTTTTGTTTTTTGTTTAATTTAAATATACATACTATAAAAAAATTGTGCATGCAACTATTTAATTTTTTTGGGTTTTTTGTTTTTTGTTTAATTTAAATATATACATACTTTAAATATAATATATACAATTTTCCCTACCTATTCAGCCTCCCTAACGCTAACTAATATACCACTGTGGTAGCTATATGTAGTCTGAAATGTGCGCGCAGTGGCTCTATTATCGAAAATATTTGAAAACGCCCAATCAATATGCGTATTGCAATTGGTTGTCGACGAGTCCAAATCTAGCAACGAACTAAACCCTTTTACATCTGCTAGAAAATCGAAAACTCTCCTACAGCAGCCAGAGATGGAGTGAAGGCATAAATTGAAATCTCCTAACACTAAACTATTACTATTTAAAAATGTGTGCCGCTGAAATAACTCCTTAAACTCTGTTTCAAACTTTAACAACGGATAGGTCGGACTTTTATAAATAACTACAATCCCTAAAGACCGGTACCTAAAGATGGCAAACTCGAACACTGGAGAGGCTAAATTTGAGGAATTAGCCAGAAAGCGACCACTTGAACACAGACTGACATTCTCAAAGAGTTCGTTTCGAACGAATACAAGAATGCCTCTTTTTGGTCGAGCTCCGTTAGCTACTGACTGGCAATCTAGTCGCACTGCTGTGGCGAAGCCAGGAATGTCGTATGCTTCATTTGAGTATGTGGAAGCCTCAACGAAGCACAGAATGGAAGACATAAGCATTAGCTGATCGGAACACACATCGCTAATGTGGCAGTGCAAGCTTTCCGTATTGTGGAAAAAGACATGAAGGTTCGGACTATTGAGTAAACAATCGAAATGGGTACTCAGTAACTTAGCGGAACGCAGTTCTCGGAGCTCTTCCTCGGAAGGCGATCCCTGGGCGGATCTTGGGGGGACGAAAGGTCCAATAATATAGAGACCTGCTGCACTTGTGGCTCTGCTACAGGCTACGTACAGCGCAGCTCTCTGCATGCTAGGACTAGTGTGAACCACCACTTTGCTGTACGTAGCGCCTAGACTTTTGTGAATAGTTATTGCTTCTGCAGGTACCACTGGAAACTGCTTTCGGTCAATGATTGTGGCCTGGTTAGAATTAATCTGAAAGCTTTTTATGATCTTAACTACTGGGGTCCATGAAGCCTCTTGGCGATGACTGCACTTTGATCGTGCAGCTACTCCTATACTGTCATCTAAAAATTGTATCCAAAGAATGTTTGGAGAGTTGGACGTGTTGAAACCTATCTCCCAAAGGACACCAGTGGCTCCGTTTACGAGACCATCTGATGTGTCTACATTGACCGTCATCATGTATTTAGCAGTGGTTTTTAAAATGAGTGAGGTACACAAACCTTGTGTCTCAGATGTTTTTAATGCCCTAGCTTGTTCCAGACATCTGTTCCCCTGCTCTGAGCTAATATGTGCAGATTTTACAGAGTCAATGGCTTCCGAAATGAACTGATCAGTGGGAATCGAGTTGAGCTTCTCCCTATTGTATCGGTCTGTGTCCTGATTGCTTGAAAAAAGGTGAATGGCGTCATTTGGAATCTGACTTTATACGGAAGTGCGGCCTCTAAGTAGGACAATATCTTCAGACGACATTTGGCCGGACGCCATGTTGTTGAGTGCTATTGCAAACGGCTGGTCATCTCGCTGTCGCATTATCTCTGTGAGCTCGAAAAACCTAAAAGGACTCCAGAGGTGGGATCCAAATATAGCGCTGTATGGATCATGCGACGGCGGCTGGAAAATCCAACGATCACAAACTGGCCGCAATTGCCTAAGATCGCCGAACACGATGACCGAAATGCCTCCGAAGGGAGTATCAACGTTGGAGAAAATTTGCTTAAGGCGAGAGTCCAGATGGGGAAACATGGTTGCGCCGACCATAGAAATTTCGTCTATTATAAGAACTTTAAGATCAATAAATCTTGAACGCAGGGTATTCAACAGATCAGGGCTTAAACTCCTAAATGCAGACCCAGCCTGATTTACAGGGAGAGAGAACATGGAATGGAGAGTGGAGCCTCCGATTCCAAAAGCAGCTTTGCCTGTGGGAGCACACAGCAGTATTTTAACAGAAGTTGGGTCGCATCCTACTCTATCATTATACTCCTTGGAAAGGGACTGGAATAAGGTGGATATAAGTCTACTCTTGCCGACACCTGCTCCGCCTCCTACGAACTCATGGAAACTAGCATTTCTCCTTGCATTGTGCAAGACATGCGTAAGGAAAGTTTTTTGCTTTAAATTAAGAGACCTAACTAAGGTGGCTAAATTTTCAGGGGAAATAATTGGCGGGAGCTTTATTATGCGGATATTGCTATCCGGATCTACTTCCTGAACACGGTCGTCTAAGCTTAAAACATTTATTTGAGACGATATTTCTGGAAAAGCTAAGGCCCTAAACTCCTCATTAACTGCGGCCTCCTCATCTACATTTTCCTCGCTACTTTCCTCAGCCTCCATGGCCCTTCTGAGCGCGTCTTCTAAGCTGTCTATTGCATTATACCTACCAAAGTTTGCTTTAATAGCCTCCTCGTGCTCATGATAAAACTCCTCACAATTTCTCTGAAACAATTCTACCTGTTCATCTCTCCATGGAGAATATAGCATAACTAAAGTTCTAAAATAGTTGGGCCTATCAGAATTAATGTTAAAGGGGCTATACCTAATGATACTCGGCTGGTTTCTTTCCCTAATAAATCCGCTACCATCGCGAAGTGCGAAAAAAACTGTTCCTAAGACCTCATTTTCTTCTTCAGCCTCATTGTTACTGTTTTCCCCTTGGCGAGCTCTACCACGGGTTTTAGAATACTCGTAATTTGCAGCAAAATCGGCTAAACACAGGCCGTCATGGGAATCTGGTCTTTGTTCGTATCTGTCCAGCAAACCTTTCTGAAAGATGTCAGTGGAATCCTGAGGCATATTTTGCAGGACGCTTGTAGGTCTTAGCATACGAACTCGTTGTTCTGGAGGGAAGGTGTTTATGAACACGCATTTATTGCTTGTTTCTGACAACGCCAATCCCATACAACAATATACGGCCTCCTGAGCAGAGATCTCAGTGCCCGAAATAAACTTGTGACCGAGATACTGTAGCTTTTGACGAATGCTTGAGTTGCCTCTTCGAATGTCATTAGCTGCTTCGCGCATTAACTTCGAAATACCCCTTTGGGACTTGTTAATGTAATTAATTATGTAGCTACAGCACGCAAAAGGGTCCAAAATTAACTGGATATCCATATTTGCCCTTTGCATTGAAATAATGTGTTTATTATAGGCGTTAACTTGAATTTCTGCAAATTTTCTCTTCAGAAAAATCTGTGTTTTTTTCAAACTAGTCCTAATAGCATATATATAGTCCTCGTAACTGAGGCTCACCTCATCGTGAGAAATAAAATTTTCGAATATGCTAAGATGGCTAATCAAATCCTCGGATTGATCGCGAAGTAAAAGACTGCGAATTTTCTGATAGTTTTCGTGATGAAGAGACAAATTGGGAGTTTCTTCGGGAAGTGGCTTCAATATTTCCGTGCGGGGCATTGGGGGTATGGAATACCGAATCGACAAACGGATTCGCGCACATTTTTAAGGCACGAATGCCCGTGCTTATGCTTTTGGTATTCAATGTACGGAGCTAAATCTGTGTTTGTAACATCCACAGTTACAAACTGATCAATGAAGGCTACTACACTAGCAATAGATTCTTCACTGTTGAAATCCACTTCCGGGGCGTCTTTCAGCCAAAACATGCCGTGAATGTGTGGGGAACCCCTCTGTTGAAACTCAACTCGCCAATAATAGGTAGTAACAAAGTTACTTCCAAAGACTCCCCCGGCTTCTTCATGAGCTTTAGAACTTCCCTATACCTATAATCGAAATACCTAGCACACGTCACTGGGTCAGTTCTGATCTGGTCTGGCCACCTAGTTTCTGCGGCCGACAGAGTTATGAAGAAAGTTGGCAAACCAAATTGGCGAATCATAGCCATGACTTTCTTCTTCTCATCTTCCCAGTGAGCAGGAGACGTGCGAATGTCCTTAAGAATTCGATATCCGTCATCATGGGGAATTAAGTTTCCCATGAAAGCTTCATCGAGTACGTTGGCGGCAGTTATCGCGCTAGAAGCGCTCCGCTTACGTAGGCAAGTTGAAATATTGTTTCGAATTTTCAACAATTCCAACTTTTTATAATTGAAGAACAACTTGTCAGTTCTACAACCTCTTCTATCTACGTTCCTAAGCTCTGATCTAACTATGGTTCTATAACTTTCCGAAGATGGTAACTTGACGCCAGCTCATAAATGCTTGGGAACGCCAATTCTTCGGAGTCGACATCGAGAATCACGTCGAGAGGCTTTTGGCCCTCACCTGGAGCCATTGTGATTCTCGGAATTCCTACATTGTGTGCCTGGTTATTCTCAAGCAGGGTTTCCTGTCCTCCAGGATTTAGCTCTTGGGCTTCTTCATTCTCTTCGGAATTTCCCGCCTCCAAGTTTACATCCTCCTGCTGGATGGCTAGTTGTCCCTCTACAAAGGCTAAGTCCGCTTGAGAAGCTACGAATGGAACAGTTTCGGATGTGAAATCAGAGATCCACTGCTCGTTCACTGACACATTGTGCTTTCTGTAAAGCTCTGTACTAACTAAGTACCTGATGGCGTCAGCAATTTTGGAAGGCCTAATGGTCTCTGCCATGAAATCATGTCCGTACTCCATTCTTCGCTTGAGGTGGAGCTGTACAACCTCTGCCTCGTGGAAAGCTCGTGGAAGGGACGTCACGATGTTGCTAACCGAAATGGGGACATTTACAACAGCTCCTTTTATTGCACTCTGACGCTCATGACCTATCGACTTAATTATCATAAATGGAAGGCGAGGTGAAATCAGTCCCTCCTCCAAGGGAGTAAGCCCCCTCAAGGAATGAGGAATTTCTGGGAAGTCTAGGCCGTTAGAAATGGGACCTTTGGGCTTTCTCCCGGCTTTTATATTGCCGTGGCATGTGCCACAGAACTTAAAGGATTCCCCAGTGAAAGCAAGCTGGCTTGCATTCTGGTAAGTGTCTTCCTCAAACTTGCAATTTTCTTCCAAATAGGCTCTAGAAAGCTTACGTATTTGCTTGGGGAACCACAATCCCTTGCAGCAGAAGCAAATCTGATCGGGGCCAAGTTTTACTAACCTATTGAATTTGGCTATGTGAGCATCCAATCCAATAGGTATATTTCTAGGAGTCCTATTTCCCAGGGATAAATCAAGTCGAATCTCCTGACTTCGGTTTGCGTTCCGAAGGTTTTCTGCATCCCTATTGCCACTGAGGCTTCTATACTGACTAACTCTCTGACTAATATTTCGAATGGCATCGATAGTTGCTTGTCGAGCAGCTATTCGAGCACTTCGTCGAGCCAGTGTATTTCTCGCCTGCTCGACGGCCCTACGTTCCCTAAAACTCCTAGCCGTAGCTCTCCTAAACCTATCCTGCGCTCTTTGCAATAAGCGATCCTGAGTTGATCTTGCCTGCGCTCGTTGCAGGGTATTTGCTTCTTGCTCACCCGCACGATACGTAGCATCCAACCGCCTCAGAGAACGCCGCCGAGCATCGGCTGCTTGTTCACCCGCACGGAAATCAGGATCCAAGCGCCTTTCCGAACGGTCAGCAGTATTTCGAGCCTGCTCTGTTGTTCGGACTTGCCTAATTTGTCGCCTTAAAGCGCGACGCCGAGTATCGGCTGCTTGCTGACTCGCACGCAGAACGGGATCCAAGCGCCCTAACCTATGGTATGCCGTATTATCTCTAACTTGTCGCCTTATAGCGCGACGCCGAGTATCGGGATCCAAGTGCCTTAACCGATGGTATGCCATATTACTAACTTGCTCGGTAGCTCGGGCTTCTCTAACTTGTCGTCTTATAGTGCGACGCCGAGTATCGGCTGCCTGCTGACTCGCGCGGAAAGCGGGATCCAAGCGCCTTAACCGATGGTCAGCGGTATTAACAACCTGCTCTGTAGCCCTTTCATCAGTGTTTCTTCGCCCAATAAAGCGACGCCGAGTGTCGGCTGCTTGCTCTCCGGCACGAAGAATGGGATCCAAGCGAATTTCCCTACGTCTTGCAGTATCTGCTTCTTGCTCACCCGTCCGAAGAACGGGGGGGTTCGAGCGAATTTCCCTACGTCTTGCTGTATTTACACCCTGCTCTGAATTCCTAGCTACTGCATTTTCCCTTCTCCTACGCTGAGATTCAGAATTTTCTACCCTCTCCATCTCTGCATACTCTGGATTTTCCCTATTGGCCCTATTTCTCAACAATTGGTTCCTAGCCCGCTGAGATGCAGTGGGTCTATTCAAACGAGGCATTTTTAAAAATCTTAAATTTATATGACTACTACGATTATTAATAGAAATATAAGAATAAGGCTTTAAAAAGCTAAATTCTTATATTTATATAATATAAAATTTATAATATAATATAGTTGATATAAATTATATAAATAATAGAAATATAAGTGTAAATCTTAAAAAAGACTTAGACTAATAGTACTATTACTAAGATAAATACGTAAATGTATAGAAATATAAGAATAAGCCTTAAAAAAGGCTGAATTCTTTTCTTTATATACGGGTAAAGGGGCAGAGCGATTGAAAATGAATTACGTTAATAATTTGCAAAAGTTGAATATATAAATAATAATAATCTAAGAGCAAGTCTTGAAAAAGACTTAATCTTATACTATTATTAACAAATCTACGTTAAAAGGGGCAGAGCGGCAAAAAATGAATTACGTTAAAAATTTGCAAGTGTGAAAAATATGAATAATAATAATTTAAGAGTAAGTCTTGAAAAAGACTTAATTTTATATTATTATTAACAAATCTACTTAAAAAGGGGCAGAGCGGCAAAAAATAAATTACGTTAAAAATTCGCAAATGTGAAAAATATGAATAATAATAATTTAAGAGTAAGTCTTGAAAAGACTTAATCTTATATTATTATTAACAAAATCTACGTTAAAAGGGGTACTTAGCAGCGAGCGCAGCAACCAGCCCAGCAGCAAACAACGGCAGCGACGTCGGCAGCAAATCGGCAGAGGCAGCAAATACTCGCGACCGCGTAACAATTTGTTTACAAAATTTCCGTTAGTTCTAAGCACAGAAAAATGAGTTTAATGAGTTTACAAAAATGCAAGTAAAAATGGATAGTTTACGTTAAGGGAGATTTGTTTTAAGTTAGGCAAAACTTAGTCGTGGACTAAAGCGAGAGCAGAATAGTTTGCAGCTCTGCAAAGTTCATAACCGCCAATTTACTTGCACGGATTCCCGCCGTGCCCAGCGAACCGTGCCTTCAAGAACTTTGCATTCTGCCTAGCACATCTTCCGTCTCTCTCTAGCGCAGGTGAATGCACTTGTGAGAAACGAATGGGAGCAAAAAGAGACAAAATGCGCGCCCCATTTCAAATGATTTAGATTTTGCATTAACATAATGTAAATTAGAGTAACCACAGGAAAAAAGGAAAAAAAAGTTCAAATTATCAATTTGAATTCGGCGATCTCTATGTGCTGGCAGCTTTACAGCACGGCATCAGCACCAGCGCTGCTTTAGCGGAGGCAGCTGTTGTCCGGCACCAGCTTACACACATACGCCATTGCTTGACTCAGACCTCCAATTTGGCTAACTTGATTTGATTTGCATAGTTCTTGGGATATATGTAGTTCGGTATTGACAAATGAAAACCATCGCAATTTCCTTTAATAGAAATCCTTATCGAGAATTAACGTTGACTCTGTTGAACACCTTGGCCAGCTGTTCCAAAGTCATCCGTTAGATGGCGCCATGAAAGGCGGAAATGTAGGCGCTAGCCAGGCTTAAGCGTTTAATTGGTTTTTGGGCGTTAGAGTGGGCATGCCAAACTTTTATTACGCCAGGTATTGACGAAACAAATACATATCAATTAAAATTTTCATAATAGCATCAAAACTGTGGCCACAGCTTGTGGCTTGTGGACGTCGAGGGGGCGTGGCACCATTTTGAAACAAGCTTGCGCTGCGTAGGAACTCCTAAAATCTACATGCAAAATGCCAATCTTCTAGCTTTGATAGTTTCCGAGATCTCAGCGTTCATACGGACGGACAGACAGACGGACAGACGGACATGGCTAGATCGACTCGGCTAGTGATCCTGAACAAGAATATATATACTTTATAGGGTCGGAAACGCTTCCTTCTACCTGTTACATACTTTTGCACGAATACAATATACCCTTTTGCTCTACGAGTAACGGGTATAAAAACTATCACTGGCCAGAAGTCATAAAGTCGAAAATAATTGGCCCAATTTTGTTAAGTACAGAAAGAAATGAAATGGTATTATAAGTAAATTAAATACCAATATCAAAGGCGAATAAACTGACGTTATCAAAGCGAAATTGCTCAATATAAAGCAAAAGGCAAAAGACAAAGAATTGCGAAAACGAAAAACTTCGCATCATATAAGAGGCCGGCAATTTCAGCACTTTCAATGATGCTATGGGTAAATATATCCAATGCAGCACTGAAATGATCGGAAGCCCAAGTGTAATATTGTACTATAAAGGCAGAGGCGATCTTGGAAATTTCCACCGTAACTACCCAAAAAGTAGAGGCAATGACCAATGGCCACTAAAACAACAATTTTCACTATAACAATAATGGCAACAATAGGGGTAATTTCAGATGAAATAACCGAGGTGGCAACCGAGGTGGAAACAATTCAAACCGAGGTGGGAACCGAAATCAAAATAATAGAGGTAATGTCCGAGTAACCCAAAGTAACTCGGAAAACCAGCAAGACCCCTCAGATATTCAAAGCCAATAAATGGCTCAATAAAAACCATCAACCTCAATCTCAGCATTTTATAAAAATTAACAATGAAAGAACAGGTAAATCATTTACACTGTTACTTGATACTGGAGCAGATATATCTATACTAAAAGAAAATATAAATATATTTGAAAACGTAAATGAAACAATTCCTACCCAAATATCGGGTATTGGCGAAGGTACAATTTTTTCAAAGGGCTTGGCCTTAACAGAACATTGTGTGCCTGGTTATTCTCAAGCAGGGTTTCCTGTCCTCCAGGATTTAGCTCTTGGGCTTCTTCATTCTCTTCGGAATTTCCCGCCTCCAAGTTTACATCCTCCTGCTGGATGGCTAGTTGTCCCTCTACAAAGGCTAAGTCCGCTTGAGAAGCTACGAATGGAACAGTTTCGGATGTGAAATCAGAGATCCACTGCTCGTTCACTGACACATTGTGCTTTCTGTAAAGCTCTGTACTAACTAAGTACCTGATGGCGTCAGCAATTTTGGAAGGCCTAATGGTCTCTGCCATGAAATCATGTCCGTACTCCATTCTTCGCTTGAGGTGGAGCTGTACAACCTCTGCCTCGTGGAAAGCTCGTGGAAGGGACGTCACGATGTTGCTAACCGAAATGGGGACATTTACAACAGCTCCTTTTATTGCACTCTGACGCTCATGACCTATCGACTTAATTATCATAAATGGAAGGCGAGGTGAAATCAGTCCCTCCTCCAAGGGAGTAAGCCCCCTCAAGGAATGAGGAATTTCTGGGAAGTCTAGGCCGTTGGAAATGGGACCTTTGGGCTTTCTCCCGGCTTTTATATTGCCGTGGCATGTGCCACAGAACTTAAAGGATTCCCCAGTGAAAGCAAGCTGGCTTGCATTCTGGTAAGTGTCTTCCTCAAACTTGCAATTTTCTTCCAAATAGGCTCTAGAAAGCTTACGTATTTGCTTGGGGAACCACAATCCCTTGCAGCAGAAGCAAATCTGATCGGGGCCAAGTTTTACTAACCTATTGAATTTGGCTATGTGAGCATCCAATCCAATAGGTATATTTCTAGGAGTCCTATTTCCCAGGGATAAATCAAGTCGAATCTCCTGACTTCGGTTTGCGTTCCGAAGGTTTTCTGCATCCCTATTGCCACTGAGGCTTCTATACTGACTAACTCTCTGACTAATATTTCGAATGGCATCGATAGTTGCTTGTCGAGCAGCTATTCGAGCACTTCGTCGAGCCAGTGTATTTCTCGCCTGCTCGACGGCCCTACGTTCCCTAAAACTCCTAGCCGTAGCTCTCCTAAACCTATCCTGCGCTCTTTGCAATAAGCGATCCTGAGTTGATCTTGCCTGCGCTCGTTGCAGGGTATTTGCTTCTTGCTCACCCGCACGATACGTAGCATCCAACCGCCTCAGAGAACGCCGCCGAGCATCGGCTGCTTGTTCACCCGCACGGAAATCAGGATCCAAGCGCCTTTCCGAACGGTCAGCAGTATTTCGAGCCTGCTCTGTTGTTCGGACTTGCCTAATTTGTCGCCTTAAAGCGCGACGCCGAGTATCGGCTGCTTGCTGACTCGCACGCAGAACGGGATCCAAGCGCCCTAACCTATGGTATGCCGTATTATATCTCTAACTTGTCGCCTTATAGCGCGACGCCGAGTATCGGGATCCAAGTGCCTTAACCGATGGTATGCCATATTACTAACTTGCTCGGTAGCTCGGGCTTCTCTAACTTGTCGTCTTATAGTGCGACGCCGAGTATCGGCTGCCTGCTGACTCGCGCGGAAAGCGGGATCCAAGCGCCTTAACCGATGGTCAGCGGTATTAACAACCTGCTCTGTAGCCCTTTCATCAGTGTTTCTTCGCCCAATAAAGCGACGCCGAGTGTCGGCTGCTTGCTCTCCGGCACGAAGAATGGGATCCAAGCGAATTTCCCTACGTCTTGCAGTATCTGCTTCTTGCTCACCCGTCCGAAGAACGGGGTTCGAGCGAATTTCCCTACGTCTTGCTGTATTTACACCCTGCTCTGAATTCCTAGCTACTGCATTTTCCCTTCTCCTACGCTGAGATTCAGAATTTTCTACCCTCTCCATCTCTGCATACTCTGGATTTTCCCTATTGGCCCTATTTCTCAACAATTGGTTCCTAGCCCGCTGAGATGCAGTGGGTCTATTCAAACGAGGCATTTTTAAAAATCTTAAATTTATATGACTACTACGATTATTAATAGAAATATAAGAATAAGGCTTTAAAAAAGCTAAATTCTTATATTTATATAATATAAAATTTATAATATAATATAGTTAATATAAATTATATAAATAATAGAAATATAAGTGTAAATCTTAAAAAAGACTTAGACTAATAGTACTATTACTAAGATAAATACGTAAATGTATAGAAATATAAGAATAAGCCTTAAAAAAGGCTGAATTCTTTTCTTTATATACGGGTAAAGGGGCAGAGCGATTGAAAATGAATTACGTTAATAATTTGCAAAAGTTGAATATATAAATAATAATAATCTAAGAGCAAGTCTTGAAAAAGACTTAATCTTATACTATTATTAACAAATCTACGTTAAAAGGGGCAGAGCGGCAAAAAATGAATTACGTTAAAAATTTGCAAGTGTGAAAAATATGAATAATAATAATTTAAGAGTAAGTCTTGAAAAAGACTTAATTTTATATTATTATTAACAAATCTACTTAAAAAGGGGCAGAGCGGCAAAAAATAAATTACGTTAAAAATTCGCAAATGTGAAAAATATGAATAATAATAATTTAAGAGTAAGTCTTGAAAAAGACTTAATCTTATATTATTATTAACAAAATCTACGTTAAAAGGGGTACTTAGCAGCGAGCGCAGCAACCAGCCCAGCAGCAAACAACGGCAGCGACGTCGGCAGCAAATCGGCAGAGGCAGCAAATACTCGCGACCGCGTAACAATTTGTTTACAAAATTTACGTTAGTTTTAAGCACAGAAAAATGAGTTTAATGAGTTTACAAAAATGCAAGTAAAAATGGATAGTTTACGTTAAGGGAGATTTGTTTTAAGTTAGGCAAAACTTAGTCGTGGACTAAAGCGAGAGCAGAATAGTTTGCAGCTCTGCAAAGTTCATAACCGCCAATTTACTTGCACGGATTCCCGCCGTGCCCAGCGAACCGTGCCTTCAAGAACTTTGCATTCTGCCTAGCACATCTTCCGTCTCTCTCTAGCGCAGGTGAATGCACTTGTGAGAAACGAATGGGAGCAAAAAGAGACAAAATGCGCGCCCCATTTCAAATGATTTAGATTTTGCATTAACATAATGTAAATTAGAGTAACCACAGGAAAAAGGAAAAAAAGTTCAAATTATCAATTTGAATTCGGCGATCTCTATGTGCTGGCAGCTTTACAGCACGGCATCAGCACCAGCGCTGCTTTAGCGGAGGCAGCTGTTGTCCGGCACCAGCTTACACACATACGCCATTGCTTGACTCAGACCTCCAATTTGGCTAACTTGATTTGATTTGCATAGTTCTTGGGATATATGTAGTTCGGTATTGACAAATGAAAACCATCGCAATTTCCTTTAATAGAAATCCTTATCGAGAATTAACGTTGACTCTGTTGAACACCTTGGCCAGCTGTTCCAAAGTCATCCGTTAGATGGCGCCATGAAAGGCGGAAATGTAGGCGCTAGCCAGGCTTAAGCGTTTAATTGGTTTTTGGGCGTTAGAGTGGGCATGCCAAACTTTTATTACGCCAGGTATTGACGAAACAAATACATATCAATTAAAATTTTCATAATAGCATCAAAACTGTGGCCACAGCTTGTGGCTTGTGGACGTCAGAGGGGGCGTGGCACCATTTTGAAACAAGCTTGCGCTGCGTAGGAACTCCTAAAATCTACATGCAAAATGCCAATCTTCTAGCTTTGATAGTTTCCGAGATCTCAGCATTCATACGGACGGACAGACAGACGGACAGACGGACATGGCTAGATCGACTCGGCTAGTGATCCTGAACAAGAATATATATACTTTATAGGGTCGGAAACGCTTCCTTCTACCTGTTACATACTTTTGCACGAATACAATATACCCTTTTGCTCTACGAGTAACGGGTATAAAAACTATCACTGGCCAGAAGTCATAAAGTCGAAAATAATTGGCCCAATTTTGTTAAGTACAGAAAGAAATGAAATGGTATTATAAGTAAATTAAATACCAATATCAAAGGCGAATAAACTGACGTTATCAAAGCGAAATTGCTCAATATAAAGCAAAAAGGCAAAAGACAAAGAATTGCGAAAACGAAAAACTTTGCATAATATTAGAGGCCGGCGATTTCAGCACTTTCAATGATACTATGGGTAAATATATCCAATGCAGCACTGAAATGACCGGAAGCCCAAGTGCAATATTGTACTATAAAGGCAGAAGCGATCGTGGATATTTCAACCGTAACAACCCAAGAGTTAGAGCCAATGGCCAATGGCCACTATAACAACAATTTCCACTATAACAATAATGGCAACAATTGGGGTAATTTCAGATAATTTCAAATAACCGAGGTGGCAACCGAGGTGGAAACAATTCAAAAATAATAGAGGTAATGTCCGAGTAACCCAAAGTAACTCGGAAAACCAGCAAGACCCCTCAGATATTCAGAGCCAATAAATGGCTCAATAAAAACCATCAACCTCAATCTCAGCATTTTATAAAAATTAACAATGAAAGAACAGGTAAATCATTTACACTGTTACTTGATACTGGAGCAGATATATCTATACTAAAAGAAAATATAAATATATTTGAAAACGTAAATGAAACAATTCCTACCCAAATATCGGGTATTGGCGAAGGTACAATTTTTTCAAAGGGCTTGGCCTTAACAGAACTCACTACGGGTAAATATATAATTCCACACGACTTCCATTTAGTCGACCAAAGTTTTCCAATACCTTGTGCTGGCATACTAGGTATAGATTTTATAAAACAATATAATTGCCAATTAGATTTCTCTCAAAGTGGCGACTCACTAATTCTTCGTCCAAAAAACTTAAATTATCCGATTGAATTGCAAATACTTCATACTTGTAACAATAATGGCACAGTCCTCCCCGCTCAAATTCCCTCAATAAAAAATCAAGTTTTGATATTAAATCCAGAAATTGATTAAGGAATAAAATAAAATATGAAACCCTAAATGACTACGAAATAGTAAAAGACAATAACGAAGAAAGAGAAAAATTCGTTATGCAAAAATTAACTAAAAACTTTCCGCCATTATTTAAAAACCAATTGAAAGATTTATGTACCAGATATACAGATATATTCGTACTAGAAACCGAATCTATAAAAACTAATAATTTCTATAAACAAAAATTGAGATTGAAGGATGATGAGCCCGTATACATTAAAAATTATAGATGTCCTCACAGACAAGTAGAAGAAATTCAAGCCCAAGTACAGAAATTAATAGACGACTAAATAGTCGAACCATCTGTATCTGAATATAATAGCCCAGTGGGCTAAGCCCACTTTTACTAGTTCCGAAGAAGTCCCTTCCGGACTCTGACAAGATAAAATGGAGATTAGTAATTGACTATCGTCAAATTAATAAAACACTGTTGTCCGATAAATTTCCACTACCTAGAATTGATGAAATTTTAGTTCAACTAGGTAGAGCAAAATATTTCTCATGCCTAGACTTAATGTCCGGCTTCCACCAAATTGAACTTAAAAAATGCTCTAGAAATAGAATGTCATTTTCAACGAGCAATGGCTCGTATCGCTTTACGCGATTAGCGTTTGGCTTGGAAATAGTCCCAAACTCTTTTCAAAGAATGATGACAATAGCACTTTCTGGTCTCGAACCATCGCAAGCATTTCTTTACATGGATGATCTAATAGTAATCGGTTGTTCCGAAAAACATATGGTCACAAACTTAACTGATGTTTTCGACAAATGTAGAAAATTTAATCTGAAATTAAATCCTGAAAAATGTTAATTATTCATGCGAGAAGTCATATTTTTTGACACAAATGTATAATAACTGATGCAAGTAAGCAAGCGTGTGGAGCGGTGTTAACTCAAAACCATAATGGACTCCAACTTCCAATAGCATGCATCAAGATCCTTTACAAAAGGAGAAAGCAACAAGAGTACAACTGAGCAAGAATTAGCTGCTATACATTGAGCAATAACTCATTTTCGACCATTTATTTATCGTAACCATTTCACGGTTAAAACGGATCATAGACCACTAACATATTTATTTTCAATGGTCAATCCGAGTTCAAAGTAAACACGTATGAGGCTTGAATTGAAGGAGTATAATTTTAGGGTAGAATATCTGAAGGGTAAAGATTATTTCATAGCAGAATTATTTCAAGAATAACCATCAGACAGATTCAAGATACCAAAGTAGACAAAATTCCTGCGCAGGAAATGATCAAAAAGATCAAGTAGAATTGCCAAGGCAATTCTCAGCCCAACGTATACGAAGTCATAAGTAATGACAAAGTACGTAAAGTAGTGACCTTGCTTATAAAAGATATGCTATGTTTCTTTAAACATGGTAAACAAATTATAGCAAGAATTTGTGATCTATATACAAATGGAAATATTGACTTAGGCAAAATATTCCCAAGGCTCGAAAAAGAAGCCGGTATATTAAAAATAAGCCAAATGAAAATGGCACCGCGGGAAAATATCTTTTATATAATTTTAATAGATAATTTCAAAAATATGAGCAATAAAATATTGAAAACATATAAAACCAATAAAGAACAAGAATCTATATTGTCTACATTACATGACGGACCAATACAACCGAGGCCAAGGTCAAAAGACATTACTCCTGAAAAGGTAGGACTCGAGATATTTTTAAGTATTATACGGAAATGTCCAAAATGACAAGTCTGATAATGATAATGAGTACCAATCCCAAGAAAAAATGCTAGTACAGTAGCCAAAGCAATATTGTAGTGTTCGGTGGTAGAATAAAATTATACATTTTTGAGATGTGTAGGCTTGAGTTGTCTTTATTCAATTAATTCGGCTTATATCTAACAAAGTATTTTAAAGCTAAGGCCGCGCAACTGCGCTGCCGGGAATGCTGGCAGCGGAGCGGCCGCATTTAAGTATTTCTTATATATGAATATGCTGCTCGCTGTTGACAGCGGCTAGCTCGAGAGAGGTAGTATGTACTGGTAGTATATATGCAGTCAAGGCATGGGAATCTGCTGACTTATGCACTTATGGTCTTCGAGGCAGAGCTCGGCTGATTGTGTTACGGTCAACTCGAACCATGCCTTGTGTTTATGTAAACACATGCAACAAAGTGTTACAGTGCGTATCCCTTAAGTACTCTTGGTACAGTGGGTATTGGTTATATGTGTACATACTACATATTCCTCCTTTTAAAAAATAACTTAATAAAATTAAGTTATTTTAAAGTTTAGAAAGTTGGAATATTTGAAAAAATTTAAAAATGTCTTAATTATTTATGATTATAAATATTTTTTTTTTTTTTTTGTTCTTATATATTATAGTGTATGATATATATATTGGGTAAAAAATAGGAAAATTAGAAAAAATTAAGAAGGTATAAGATATTAGAAAAATTTATGCGATTATTAATAATAATTTTTTTTTGTTTGTTAATTGAAGAA
This sequence comes from Drosophila kurseongensis, assembly GCA_018153305.1. Taxonomy (NCBI): domain Eukaryota; kingdom Metazoa; phylum Arthropoda; class Insecta; order Diptera; family Drosophilidae; genus Drosophila; species Drosophila kurseongensis. The sequence goes on from JAECXX010000001.1 coordinate 1,769,449, forward strand.
TTTTGTTTTTAATAGTTGTTTTTTGTTTTTTTTTTAATTATATCCATTCATTTATTATACCCGTTACTCGTAGAGTAAAAGGGTATATTGTATTCATGCAAAAGTATGTAACAGGTAGAAGGAAGCGTTTCCGACCCTATAAAGTATATATATTCTTGTTCAGGATCACTAGCCGAGTCGATCTAGCCATGTCCGTCTGTCCGTCTGTCCGTCTGTCTGTCTGTCCGTCTGTCCGTCTGTCTGTCCGTCCGTATGAACGCTGAGATCTCGGAAACTATATAGGATGATTCTCTCTGGAGCAGAGATCGCATGATGTCATCGATAGCCTCCACAGTGCGATGACGCTCTGTCAAGAACGAGTCAAACTCATTCCATGTTGGAATCTCAGCCTTGTTGTGAATGGATTGCTCCCACATCGAAAGCGTGATTTTGGGAAGCTTTAAAGAAACCATGTACACCAGGAGACAATCCCAAGTCTCGACTTGAATAGAGGATATCTCTAAGGCTGTCAGGCAACTTTGGATTGTCCCTTGCAGCTCCTTCAGAGCGGCTCCGGACTCTTGGGGTACTGCCTGAATGTTGAAGAGGATTTTTAGCTGGCTATTGACTAATAACCGCCGATTTTCGAAGCGGTCGGTGAGGCTTCGCCACGCGGAGATAAACCCTTCGTTGGTCAGCGGGGCTTTGGAAACAATGGCGTGCGCATCGCCACTTGTTTTGGACAATAGGTGGAACAACTTCTCTACCGGTGTAAGACGCGAATTGTGTATGTATATCGCGGTAAAAAGATCTCTGAAGGTGGGCCAACGCAGGTAATCACCAGCGAAAACTTCGGTGTCGACTGGTGGCAAACGACAGCCCGTAGACGGCGGTGTTGGAACACTGACAGCAGCCTGAATGGGCTGGGAGGCGGCCTTGTCTATTATGTCCTGAAACTGGACAAAACATCTCAAATAGACTGAGTAGCAGTAACTGTACTTGGATTCGAGCACGGTCGAGGTGGTCGTACTGTCGGTGGACGAGGAAAGAAGATCGGATCAACTTTCATAGCTCTTCTCCACCTTTTCCCACAAGGCCCGGATTTGGTCCCGATGGACTTGGCACATGCCAGGGGAAAGTCGTTCTGGTTCATCGGCGCTCGGAGTATGAATATCCGCTTGAAATTGGCTAACCCGGTCTGTTGTGGCAATAAACTTTTTGAGGGCGATGTCTATCGCAGTTTGAGCCATCTTGGACACCGACCGAGAAAGCCTTGACGGGGGACCGGAGATTGTCTCGACGGACTCGTCGCTTTTTGCCCTTGGAATGGCAATGGCAGCCTTTGGTGTTAATTGAGACGGCCGCGGAGACGCGGATTGGCACCTGTCCAAACGGATAAATGGGATCGACCTCGGTTTCTTGTCGTCTCCCGTGGGCATTCTTGGACTCGAACTTTGCGGATCAGCTCTTGTCGACTGACCTGAGCAAGGGGCGATTCGTTCAGAACGTGAGGATATTCACCGTTAAGCTCTCGGCGCGATCTGAGTCGCCAACGAGTTGGTCGTCGCTGCAATTGAACGCACGCAAAAGAAAAGAAAGCTACAGAGAACGGTCACACTGTTAATTTGTGCGGAGTAGAAAGCACAGTGCCATAAACAACGAGAAGAATCGGAAGAAAAATTTGGAAATCGATGAAACTGTATTGATTGTTTATATATTTGTATATCTTGTTACTCCCTTTGTTGACTTCTCTTTTTTTGTTTATTTTAATTTTTACCTTAGTTATTGTTGCCAAATAATTTTATTGTATTTAGTTATTTATTATTATTATTATTTTTTTGGGTTTGGAAAATATCTTTGATTGCAAAAAAAAAATCCGGAAAACCGGGTTATGCCGTCGGCAGCGCAGTGCATGAGGGCGCGGGAGAGAGAGAGAAGAGACAAAAAAAAAAACAGCAACAATAACAACACGCCCGCTGCGGTGGTTAATGCGGCAATTTGGAGAAAAAACAATCACGGTCGCACCCGTGTGGATTTGAATTTTTTTTATTTTATGTTCCTGTATGTGGAGGCAGAAAATATATTTACATATGTAGATATGGGCATGCATGCGTTTATGTGTAAGTGTATATCGGTACAGTAGAGCGTCGAAGAGTGGACTGTACTTGAAGTGACGGAACAGATGAAATTATGTGGAGAGAAAAAAAACACAAGACAACAAAATATCTCGACTGCGGCGGATTGTACGGCGAACAGGGAAACTCCCGAAATTACTTCACACCGAGTGGCTGATATTAGTTATGCCTTTTTATTTTCCACCACACAATTTCACTTTTTGTCGTATTTTTTTGGAGGCAGAATTGCACTGCACTATGTACACAAGTTGTCACGCGCGTGTATGTGTATGTCTGGATGCACATATGTATGCCTTGACCGTTGGCAAGTTGATTTACAACGGGGAACGAAAGGGAAACTGCAAGGAGTATGGCGACGCACACAAAGCGGAGACGGATAGAAAATGTTTGTGTCGGGAAAACTCGGACGTGGAGTTGACACGAAAAAAAATCTTACTGCAGTGTGAACGAAATTTAATGTTCGAACCACTGCTAAAGACCGGCAACGAGAGGGAGTCGGAAAATGCTCGTACTTATCTTTTTTTGCGGAAGAAATCACAGGAGCTGCTGGTCGAATGGCAGAAGGATATCCTTATCCGGCTCGAAGGACCAAATGATTGTAGGGAAGAAGTCGGGGGCGTCGTGTGGTGTAGTTCAATGTATTTCGTTCAGTTGCATACAAGAGACTAAAAGAACTTAAAACTAACACCGCGCTCCCGCCCGCTTTACTCCGTGACCAGCGCCGATGCAGTGGGCCACTGACCTAAACATTTTCAATGCTGAAAAATTTTCCAATAATTTGTATATGGTATCATCGGGGATCATGGGATTTGTCAGTTAAAATTGGATTTATCAAAACTAAATCTTTTTTGAATTGCTGTCGAAGCCAATGCTCATTTGGGTCAGAGAGCCATTTCGGACCTGTCCACTATAAATCACAGGTCGTCAGTTGGCTAGAACTAATTCCTCTAGATACTTAATCTACAGGATTTGCTTAGACCTCACATGCTTCCATTCGGTATTCGTTAATTTTCCGTTCTTCGTCTAATGAATTTGACCTGTTTATCACCATTTTTAATCCATGCTAAGGTGATAGTGGAATCACTCCTAGCATAGATTTCTACCTTAGTATCAATCGATTCAATTATTCGTTTGATCAATACACTTACAAGTGACCTGCACAACTCTAGCTTGGGAATAGTTTATTTATTATACCCGTTACTCGTAGAGTAAAAGGGTATATTGTATTCGTGCAAAAGTATGTAACAGGTAGAAGGAAGCGTTTCCGACCCTATAAAGTATATATATTCTTGTTCAGGATCACTAGCCGAGTCGATCTAGCCATGTCCTTCTGTCCGTCTGTCCGTCTGTCTGTCTGTCTGTCTGTCCGTCTGTCCGTCTGTCTGTCCGTCCGTATGAACGCTGAGATCTCGGAAACTATAAAAGCTACAAGATTGGCATTTTGCATGCAGATTCTAGGAGTTCCTACGCAGCGCAAGTTTGTTTCATGTGCCACGCCCTCTTTAACGCCCACAATCGCTTATATACGATTTTAAAAATTTAAATATATATATTAATCGTAATATTTTCTTTCTCCCCTATGTCCTTAACTGTATACGGACCTGTATATTTAGTATCTAATTCCCTCTTCCCATAGAGTCCATCCGTTCGAAACGGTTGGGATATTTGACCAATGTGAAACTCCAATTCCCACAGAGCACAACCACCATCCACCATCCAATAACAGCTGATCTGAACAGCTGTGGCTTATCATTTTAGCCCGTTGCATTTTGCACAACATTTAAAATGAGCACAACAGCGTTATAAATGATACTTGGTAACAGACTGCAAGTGATCTACGCGAACAACCAAATCGAACTAATCTGTGTGCAGATTTTTGCCAGCCTGCAGAAAAAATATGAACCGCTTTTGCCTTATATTGTCTAACTGGTAACAAATCAAGTTCATTATATATAAATGTTTGTATTTTTGTTTATAATAATTATATATTTTGAGTGGATTTATATTTTTTATTATATTGAAGAGTGGAGCAACACCTAATGCTTCCCCACGGATGGATCAGTAATTAATTAATTATTACAAGTAAAAACAGCATTTTTTGAATTGGCGCCTTCCTGTTCCCAAAGTTACCCGCCATTATTTTTTTAAATTTTCGTAGTGAATGTTTCAATTTTCACTGTCTAGAAGAAGAACTCAGAGTTGCACCGAAAAAACATCGCCTAACTATCGCATAAAAAAGTCCGTCAAATTCGGATGGGGAACTAACTGGTAATTTTCGGAACGGCACAACCTTGTCGACCATCCGTTCAACGGATGGTGGATGGATCTCTGTGGGAAGAGGGCATAACTTATGCCCTGTTTCGTTTTTTAATAAAACTTTATCTCTTATCGCTATGTCTATGTCGTTAGCCGTATGGTTATAAAATTCTTTACTCCTCTTTTAATTTTCCTCTATCATAATTCTTGCTCTTTTATGTGCTATTTCTAACTTGTTCAAAGATATTTTCCCAGGGTGCCATTTTTAGTTGGCTGATTTTAAATATACCGGCTTGCATTTCAAGCCTTTGGAAGAACAGACCTAGGTCAAGAATTCCATTGGTAAATAAATCGCTAACATTATATCTTGCAGTAATTTTTTTTCCACGTTTGAAAAAACAGGTCATATTTTTTACTTGCAAGGTCACTACTTCACGTACTTCGTCATTATTAATGACTTCGAATACGTTGGGCTTTGAACCTTTTTTCTACAGATTGCCTAGGCAATTATATTTGTTTTTCTCCTGCGCAGGATTTCTGTCTACTTTGATATCTTGTAGTGACTTTATTTATAATTCTGGTAATGTTTTTTAATTCTTCGATGGTTATTCTTGATAACGCATTTGCTACGTAATTATCTTTGCCCTTAAGATATTCTACTGTGAAGTTATATTCTTCTAATTCAAGTCTCATGCCTGTCAGTTTTGAATTAGGATTTGCCATTGAAAACAAGTACGTGAGTTGTTGTTTTGACAGTAAAGTGTATGCCATAAATATATGGTCTGTAGTATGTTATTGCCCAATGAATTGCGGCCAGTTCTTGTTCTGTTGTGCTCTTGTTACTTTCACCCTTTGTAAATGCTCTTAGTGCGTATGCTACTGGGAGTTGGAGTCCATTTTTGTTTTGAGTTAAAACTGCTCCACACGCTTGCTTACTTGCATCTGTAATTATGCAAAATTCTTTGCTGAAATCTGGGTATTGTTGCAAAGTAGGGCTTATTAGAGCCCTTTTTAGATGTTCAAAGGCAGTTTGGCAGTCGGCTGTCCATTCGAATTTTACATTCTTTTTACATAATCTTGTTATGTGACGAGAGTAGTCGGCGAAATTTTGTATAAAGAGTCTGTAATAATTGCAGAATGCAACGAATCTTCTAGCGCTGTCCGCATCATGTGGGACTGGGTAATTTTTAATGACGTCGTATTTTTTGTCGTCGGGCAAGATTCCTTTATCCGTGCATTTGTGTCCTAGGAAAGTGACTTCATGCATGAAAAATGAGCATTTTTCAGGATGTAACTAAAGGTTGTATTTCCTACATTTGTCAAAAACATCAGTTAAGTTTTTAAGCATATGTTTTTCGGAACAACCGATTACTATTTGATCATCCATGTAAAGGAATGCTTGAGAAGGTTCTAGTCCAGAGAATGCTATAGTCATCATTCTCTGAAAAGAGTTTGGCGCTATTTTTAAACCGAATGGTAATCGCGTGAAGCGATACGAACCATTGTTTGTTGAGAAGGACGTTATGTCTCTAGAGCTTTTTTCAAGCTCGATTTGGTGAAAACCTGACATTAAGTCGAGACATGAAAAATATTTTGCTCTACCTAGTTGATCCAAAATGTCATCAATTCTAGGGAGTGGGAATTTATAGGACAATGGTTTTTTATTAATCTGACGATGGTCAATTACTAATCGCCATTTTTTCTTGTCAGAATTCGGAAGTGACTTCTTTGGTACCAACAAGAGTGGTCTATTATAAGCAGATGCAGATGGTTCCACTATGTTGTTATTAATTAGTTTTTGTACTTGGGCTTGAATTTCGTCCTTTTGGCCATAAGGACTTCTATAATTTATTATATATACTGGTTCATCGTCCTTTATTTTCAATTTTTGCTTATAAAAATTGTTTGTTGTTATCGTGCAAATATTTGTTAGCTGTTTATGGAATTGTGGTGGAAAGTTTCTTGAAAGTTGTGTAAGTACTGATTTTTCCCTGTTTTCTAAATCTGTTTTTATTTAATCGTAATTTGAAAGGGGTTCATCTTTTAATTTATTTATACTGACTACTTGATCGTTATTTGTCGTATTAAGTAGTCTTATGAATGTATTTTGGGATGTTGCTATATAAATACCATGCTGAATTTCCTGGTTTGGAATCAACACGCTGTCTTCTATTGAATCTATTTTAATTTTTCGGACAACTTGGGATCTTGCTGGCAGAACTATGGAGTTATTGCCAGAACTGTATGTTATTGGAACATAAATTGGGAATTTTAAATTATTTGGTCTAATTATAAGCCAATCTTCTGATGGCTTGAAGTCTAACTGGCAGTTGTATTTTTTTGATGAAATCTATGCCTATTATTCCATCACAAGGAATTACCAATTTTGGATTTACGATATGAAAATCATGTGGAATTATATATTTGTCTGTTTGTATTTCGATAGAAGTTAATCTTTTTGATTTGGTAACTTCTATGCTTATTCCTTGTATATTTATTATATGGTCTGTTTGGATGAACTCAAAATTATCGAAATCTTTCTTTAAGATTGATATATCTGCACTAGTGTCTATTAAGAAGACAAGTTCTTTTTCTGTTGTGACATTTCTAAAAGTAACAAGTGTATTTAAACTGAGATTGATAGTGTGAACTTTCGCGTTATCTATTGCTGAGTATCTAAAGGTTCTTGGGAGTTTCCCGAAGCATTGTGGGCTGTCCTGACGTAGTTACTATTATTATTATTATTATTATAATTATTAGAGTTATAACCTCCATTTTGTTGGTTATTTCCCCTATAATTTCCTCTAAAGTTACCTCTATTATTTCCTCTATAGTTATTATTATAGTGGTAATAGTTGTTGTTTTGGCCGTTATTGTGATTATCATTATTATTATAATAACCGCGACCATTGCCTTTGCCGCGATAATTACCTCTGTTGTTATTACCACGATAACCCTGGCCTCTGTGACTGTAAAAAATGGTTCTAGCATTTTCAGTCATTTTTGTGCTGCAATTAATGTATTTGCTCACAGCTTCGTTCATTGTTGTGAAAGTTTCAGCCCCGAGTATTATGTTTAGCTTTTGCTGGTCACAATTTTTCGTCATGACTTTCTTCGTGCTAAACTTATCTGCATGCGTAGGGTAATCCCTCATCGATATATGCAGATTCCAACAATTTTCGAAGACTGTCAATGTCTGTTGTAAATTGTGTGGCCGTTTTACCTTTTTGGTAAACATTGGCCATTTTTGCTTTAATTACATCAGAGGTTTCACTTACAATAGTATCTTGTAACTTTCTGATAATAGCATCTATAGTGGTTTTATTACTCACTACAGCAAATTGTTCGTATTGTCCTGTGAGCAGTTAAAGAACTCGCACAAATTAAAGCGAAGTTCTGGAAAACCGAAGCCTTTCAGTTGCTGGATACTCTGTGAATGCGCGTGGTAACGGCACTGTGGGAAAAGAGAGTTCGGAGAATACAGCTGGAGAGAGTTTGTAGAGAACAAGGAGAGAGTTTGGAGAGAACGAGAAGAGAGTTTGGAGAATACAGCTGGAGAGAGTTTGGAGAGAACGAGGAGAGAGAGAGTTTGGAGAGAAGGAGTAACGGTAGAAGGCGGCGGACTTTGCACCCTACTATAGTGCCGTGCGCAAAAGACGAAAAAGGGGAAGCCGAGAATTAACAGGATACACCGGCCTATATAAGCAGGCCGAACGCAGGAACGGGATCAGTCGATTACAAGGAGTCAGTGCAGCAAGATCAGTAGACAAGCAGCAAATCAGTGAACAACACAAGTCAAGTTAAACACCAGCAGGAAGCAGAGCCGCGCCGAGTCAACAAGAAGCAAGCTCGCTACATCAAGACGTTCGGGACTTAGAGTCTCCGAGCTGAGAAACAGGTAGCTGAGGTCCTTAAGGCATCACGCGGCTAAGTCCAGGCGCTTTGTTCCAATTCCTGTCACGATTTGAGCTTGGCGTATTGCTCGGCGAGTCCGGCAGAGTTGAACAAAAAAGAGTCCTTCGACAAAAAACCGAGGGCTCGGAAGGGAAGTTGTCTAGAACCAGCTGCCGTGCGAAAACAATTGCCTCGACGAATTCCGGCGTATGCCTGAACCGTCAGGCGAAAATTGTGCAGGCCCTGGTGCGACTAGCCAAGAAGAACGCGCGTCCGAACTACGGATGTCTAAAGAGGCGTATGCGTCGAGAGCACGGTATTTCACCGCCAGAGTCCTAGAAAGGCAGCTAACCGAATCCCGAGAGCCAAAGACCCGCTGCACCTAGCCTCACAAGAGCACGCGGATACTGGAGCCAGGACATCGCGCCGTGAGCAGAGAAAGGACATCGAGGACAGAAGAAACGACGAGCAGTCATCGCAGGCCCAACAGCAACCAAGCCATACTCAAACGTATTCAGTCTACGGCTAAGAGGCGAGGGCGGAAGCGTTCGTCTTGAACCTAGCGTCCTGCCACAGGGACTGCATTAGCGGTATTCCGGCGTACGCCTGAACCGTCAGGTAGAAACTGTGTAGGCGCCTGGTGTGACCGGCCGGGACAGATCCAGGGACAGGAGGCTGTGGCTGCGAAAGGCGTACGCTTTGAAAGCCCAGTGCCTGTTCACCCTAATCTGGGAACGGTGACGCATCCATAGTCCATCACAGCCCCGAGGCCAAAGATAACGGAGGCGTTCCGGAGCAGCGAGCAACGAGGCAGCGGAGAGCGACGATGGAGCAGCCATAATTCTTAAGGAAAGTCGTTGAGACAACCATCTGTCACCATTAGTCCCAGGCCGAGGGACAAGTCGACGAATAAAGGTCGGCGAATAAAAACTAGCCTCCTCTTTTCTTCTTTGCTATCAGAATACAAGAGGCTTACTTAGTAAGCTGACTAAATTGTATTCGGATAGTTTTTCTTTCCCATATTATATTATGGTATGTACAGAGACCTGGTTAAGGCCGGATATTCTTAGCTCCGAACTTCTCCCGGGTAAGTACACAATTTATAGGCTTGATCGTCAGTCCAGACGGGGAGGTTGAGTCCTGATTGCTGTCGACTCCACCTTTTCGTCTGAATTACTGACTTTCGAAGAATTTTATGACATCGAATTCCTAGGTATAAAATTATCGTTTCCCGGTAGTTTTGTATATATTACTTGTTCATATATCCCACCATCATCTGAGTTCCCTATTTACGCAAAACACCTTTCCGTTATTCAGTCCATTTCCAAAAAAACTGTCAGATCGAGATCAGTTAATAGTATTGGGTGATTTTAATATACCTAGTGCGACATGGTCCCCTGACGAAAACTCTAACATTTTACTTCCTTTAGCGCAGCATGACTTTATTGACGGCTTCCTTGACATTGCGCTATCCCAAGTGAACCATGTTAAGAACTCCTTAGGACGTTTACTGGACTTGTGTTTTGTTTCAAATTCAGAAGGCGTTTGCCTATCAAGAACGTCACCAATTACACAACCGGAAGATCCTTATCATCCGACTATAGAGCTGACTGTAGACGCAAGAACAGAGCTGAATAAAAAATCCGAAAAGTCGGTTAAACGAATCCGCTGCTTTCGTAATGCAAACTTTCATCTTTTAAATACTTTTATATCCGGCTATGACTGGTCCGAATTTTATTCATGCACTAACTTGGCTAAGGCCGTTAATATCTTTTATAATGCATTGAATTCCTTCTTTTATCTGTGTGTTCCGTTGTACTATCCGTCAATTTCAAATAAACCTCCGTGGTTTAATAAAGAATTGTCACACCTAAAAAATATTAAGTCCAGACTTTTCAATAAATTTAAAATGTGCGGTTCACAATCTGCCTTCTCTCGGTACCTAAGGGCTCGGTCAAATCTTATCGTGCTTAACGCCCGGTGTTATAAAAGCTATTTGACACGTTGTAGGGTCCAATTTTCACAAGATCCAAAACAGTTTTATAATTTTGTTAACACTAAGCGTAAATCAGCCTGTTACCCTGCATCGCTATCATTTGAAAACTCTACGGCAAACTCTGATCAGGCAATTGCCGATCTATTTGCCCAGTTTTTCCAGACAACTTATTCTGTTTCATCCCGTCCAAATCCGTCTTATTCAAATGCCATACCCAAGTCGAACTTGATTTTTTGTCCGAGGTTAAGCGAAAGCTCCCTTCTTTTGGATCTCCATAAAGTTAAGCCAGTCTATTCACCGGGTCCGGACGGAGTTCCCGGCTGCGTGCTTAAATACTGTGCTGAAACTCTGTGTAGACCTCTGTACAAATTGTTTACCTTGTCTTTAAAAACATCTCATTTCCCACTTATTTGGAAGGAGTCATTTGTCATTCCCCTTCATAAGAAAGGAAATAAATGCAATACAAGTAATTACAGAGGCATATCCAAATTATCCGCCATCCCAAAGCTTTTCGATAACACTATTACACCCCATTTGCAACATCTTTGTAGATCGATTATATCTCCATGTCAACATGGATTTATAAGGCGAAGATCTACGACGACAAACCTCTTGGAGCTAACGTCTTTTGTAATAAATGGCTTTAGAAAGAACATGCAGACTGACGACTGATTTTAGTAAAGCGTTTGATTCAGTAAATCACTCGCTTCTTGTATTAAAGCTAGACTTATTAGGGTTTCCATGTGATCTTCTAACATGGATCTCAAGTTATCTGAGTGGTAGGACTCAAAGAGTCCTCTTTAAAAACTCGATCTCTGATTTGATCCGAGTTACTTCAGGCGTCCCACAAGGATGCCACCTTGGCCCACTTCTTTTTACTTTTTTATAAACGATCTCCCTCTAGTCTTGACAAAGTCGCGTGTTCTTATGTACGCAGATGACGTTAAGTTATGCCTGCAATTTAACGAAATTTCTAGCAGTTCAGACTTACAATCTGACCTAAATGCTTTTCAAACATGGTGTTGTGAAAATCTTTTGGATTTAAATAGCGCTAAGTGCAAAGTAATTACATTCTTTCGGGTGAACCCACAATATGCAACGTATACGCTGGGTGGTTGCACGTTGTCTAGAATTACGCATGTTGATGACCTTGGCGTCCTCCTTGACCCCAAACTTAAGTTTTGTGACCATATTACCTCTATGGTGAATAAAGCCAGGGGAGTACTTGGATTTATTAAAAGGTGGTCAAAGGAATTGGATGATCCCTATGTTACAAAGACTCTGTTCGTCTCACTAGTCCGTCCAATTCTGGAGTACTGTTCAGCAGTTTGGAGTCCTCAGTAAGGTGTACATATAGACCGGATAGAGTCTGTGCAAAAGAAATTTTTATTATTTGCTCTACGGGGCCTTAACTGGAATGCAAGCCTTATTTTACCATCCTACTCTAGTAGACTTTTCCTAATTAATCTACCATCCTTAGTAAACCGTAGAACGATGCTTGGCACAACTTTTATCTATAAACTTATTCACGGGAATGTGGAGAGTCCCGAGTTACTGGGTCGCATAAGCTTCTCCGGGCCTAATAGAATTACCAGGAACTATGTTCCTCTTACATTAAATATTTGTAGATCTAACTTTGATATGCATGAACCGTTTAGAGTACTGTGTAACGACTATAATAGACCATACCATATTATTTCTACTACCGACTCTTTGCCAAGCCTAAAAGCATCAATTTTATCTCACTTATCACAAAATTAGTATTAGTATTAGTCTCGTACGTATTTCTAATCTTAGTCCCCTTCTACATTGCGCTTTTTAACTTCTCGCGATCTCGTTTTTACGCCTATTAGGCTCGGCGCGTAACAAGCACTGCTTGGTGTCGTAAGGGCCACTTGTTTGCGCTGATCATAGTGCATCAACGTCCGAAAATGAATAAAGATCCTAGTTTAAACATCCTAACATTCTGTGCGTTCTCACTAGACAATCGGGCGGTCACGTTTATATAAATTTGGTGGGACGAACAACACACATTTTCTGAGCTAGCCGCACGATACTCGTAGCGAGCAGACCTTGAAAATCAGTTCGTTACATCTGGCGCCCAAAACGTGATTGTCCAGTCGGTGAGAACCAGCATCTAAACAGAAATGGGGAAAGGATAAATATATCTCCTATATATCTAAGAAAGAGGATTTCGCAAAAATAGCAGCCAGGTAAGGCATCACTCTGGAAGGTAGGATGGAGGACATGCGGAAAGCCCTCTCAGAGTACCGAACAAGAAAACAGAATGACCCAGGAGTAGCAGAGATTTGGGCTGAGCTTGAAGAGAAATACGACAATAAGCCAGGACCAACCGTCAAATTGACCAATCCTGACGCAAATAGCTCATAGCAAGTCTTGGAATGGACATCAAAAAGGAAGCCGGCAGGAGTCGAAACACAGGGCAGCAAAGACCCAGCACACCAGATTACGCCAAAATCGCAAAGCAAGTGAGAGAATGGTCGTTCAAATTCGATGACACAGAGAAGCCACTGGAATTCCTAGAACAGGTAGAGTGGTCCGCAAACCCGTACGGTCTGAACCTGAACATGATCCCACGTGCAATGCCAGAGCTATTGCAAGGCAAAGCACTGAAATGGTATATTTCAAACAATAAACATTGGAGAACATGGGGAGAGTTCAGCGAAAGTTTCCAGACATACTTTCTGCCGAGAGCGTTCTTCTCAAAGTTGGCAGACAAGGTGAAACAGCGGAAACAGGGTTTCAGGGAACCGTTCAAAGATTACATGCAGGACATGCAGACTTTGATGAGGCTACTCGGGTACTCGTCAAAGGAGACCCTAGAAATAATCAAGGACAACTGCACACCAGACCTGAGACTTTCATTAAGAACGTACAAAGTGGATGACCTGGACACATTAATGATCCTGGCTGACGAGTACAAAGAACTGGACAAAGAGCGAGAAGAGTTTGTTCACGAACACAATTTCTCACGAAACAAAACTGCAACACCACCACAAACTACTACTATGTGAAGACAGCACGGTAAACCAAACACAGTTCTATGGCCAGTGGACACCGGCCAATGTAACAACAAAGGCAGCAAATGAACACATTATGGAGGCCACCAAACACCACTCAGATTGCACGCAACCCAATGCCAAGAGCCACCAATGCACAGACCACATAATGAACCCACAGGAGGCATGTCGCCGTTGTGGACGACACGAACACTGGGCACGAGGATGCAGAAACCAAAGGTTACTGTTCTGTTGTGTGTGTTGCAAAGTTGGCGTTAGGAGAGTAGAGTGCTGCCACAAAGCGGGAAATGGGCAGCGATCCCAGTCGCAGAGAGGCGCACAGGGGTCGCAAAGTGCCTCCTCTCCAAACTAACCGGCAATTTGATCGAGGAAGAGCAGCAGTTATCCGCGTGTGACGACCCAGCGTCACAAATAATAAAAGAACATTAAAAAAAAAACACACAATGATCTCCCTACGCCACACCACATTCAAAACACGCGCCAAAATCGCGCACTATCAAAACGCGCGCCCAAAACGATAAACTGGCCACACTAATGTATCGATAGTCGACTACCATCGCTATATTCGTGACCCGATAACGAGTTATCGATATCGGGATTCTCGACATCGACCACTCTGGGCACACTCAACGGGGCCTATATAAGCAGAGGCAAGACCCCAGATGAGGGACTTGGTCGGTTCTGCGACCTGGTGAGGATCACTGGCGTCCCGATTTGGTTTCCTAGAAATCAGCCCAGACCCAGTCGTGAACACTGAGGCGGCCCGGTTTACGTGATACAGGCCAACCTCAGTGAGTTCCCCCAGACGTCACGTTTCCGGCTCCCTACCCGGAAACGAAACGGATGTAGAACGGCAGTTCGAACCTAACGATGCCCGGCAGACCGAAACTAACGATGCCCTTCATTCCCGAATCCCACTAGAAATCCAAGTAGATCTCTCCCAACGACCCAGAACACTACGAACCCGACGTACGCACGACAAAGCAGTCCACTTCTCGGCCCTTCCGCAGCGCCGACGCGACTTTTCGGCCCCTCTGCAGCGCCTTAGCGACTTCTCGGCCCATCCGCAGCGCCGACGCAACTTCTCGGCCCATCCGCAGCGCCGAAGCTCGCAGTATGCAGTGAACCTCTTGGCCCTTCCGTAGCGCCAGATCACGGAGAAAGCAGCTCACCGATCAACCTCCACGAAGCAAGTAGTTCATCACGCGGCCCTTCCGAAGCGCCGAATCGACAAGCAAGTAGTCCCGACTCATCTATACACAACCACACGACCAACGTATATTGTACGATTACTTCGAAATACACGTCTTCTTTATAGTTCTATCCCTCTGTGTCATTATTGGGGAAAGGGAGGTAAATCGATCTATAGAGACAAATATAAATATCTGTCACGAACCCTAACCACGGCGAGCTATACCGTCTCCCAAAACAGGGTCGTTACAGGAGGATCACAAGGACAAGACGGCAAGTTAGGTTGGCAGACGGCAGATGCAGCAGAATAAGCTCACAGCTCGAGATCACTGTGGAATTTGGAAACAAACAATTGGAGATGAATCTGCTAATACTTCCAGGAGTAGTGGATGAACTAGTGCTGGGATGGAATTTACTCACGGGAGTCGGGGCGAAAATAAAATGTGCCGGGCATGAATTGCGAATACCTGCAAGAAAAAGGCACAATGGATGTCTGGAAGAAAGGCTGTCGGTGGCTGTAGATTCACACTTAAGTGATGAAGAGGACATTGAGAAATTCCTCGACAAGCAGTTAGCAGATTTCAGCACCATGTCAGGAATATCTACGGTGGCCGAGCACCAAATCACCATGAAAGGCGACAAGCCAATCAAACAGAGGTATTATCCTAAGAACCCAAGAGTCCTAGGAGAGATCAACGCAAAAGTGGACGAGCTGTTACAAATGGGCTTCATTGAAGACGGGCAAGTGGAGGCTATGCGTTGATTTCAGACAAATAAACGCGAAGTCCATAAAAGATGGTCCAACTCAGAGAGGCAAAATACATAAGCAGTCTAGACTTGAAAGACGGATATTGGCAAGTCCCTTTGAAGGTAAATAGTAAGCAATATACGGCGTTTACAGTACCCGGCAAAGGTTTGTTCCAATGGAAAGTAATGCCTTTCGGACTACATTCAGCATCGGGCACGTTCCAAAGGGCTCTGGATCAGGTAATCGGCCCGGAGATGTCACCATACGCGTTTGCATACCAAGATGACATCATTGTGATCGGACGCACGCTGAAAGAACACGTGGAAAACCTAAAGGAAGTGTTTAGGCGCCTCAAGGAAGCCAACTCTAGAATAAACGCCGATGAATGCAAATTCTTCAAGCAAGAGCTGCTTTACCTAGGACACCGCGTTACTAGCGAAGGGATAGGCACAGATCCCGAGAAGGTAGCGGCCATAGCCGAACTAGAGCCACCGTCGACAGTACGCGAACTACGACAATAACTAGGCGTAGCTTCATGGTACCGACGATTTGTGCCGGATTTTGCGCGTATAGTAAAACCACTTAATGATCTTCTACGCAAAGGCACAAAGTGGATATAGACGCCGGAACACCAACAGGCTTTCGAAGAGGTAAAGGCACGATTAGTAGCCGATCCAGTGCTGGAGTGCCCTGATTTCGAGAAAAAGTTCATCCTTCAGACGGGCGCCAGCGACTACGGATTAGGTGCAATCCTGACTCAAGAGACAGAAAACGGCGAAAGGATCATTTCATACTCAAGCCGGACACTAAACGGCGCGGAGAAAAATTATTCCACAACAGAAAAGGAGTGCTTGGCAATCGTGTGGGCAATCAGAAAGCTGAAACCGTACTTGGAGGGCTACCATTTTAAAGTGGTTACAGACCACATGGCTTTAAAGTGGTTAAACAGCATAGAAACCCCTTCTGGAAGGATAGCAAGATGGGCCCTGGAGCTGAAGCAGTACGACTTCGAGATAGCGTACAGGAAAGGACAGCTGAATGTGGTGGCAGACGCCCTATCTCGACAACCATTGCCGGATACTCTTAGAGGCATGAAAGACACATCGGCAAAACCGACCAACAGATGCAGCTGGATCAGGAGTATGTGCGCTGGTCATTTTGGGAGTAGAAGAACAATAGCTCGCCTGGCAGCCCGTTACTACTGGCCAGGAATGCACAGAGACGCCAGGACCCATGTATGTATTTGGGCTTGTAATTGCCTGAAATACAAGCCCAATCAGCTGCAGGCTGTGGGAAAAAAGGGAGAAAATGGAGTACTGTTCACCAGTCGATCCTTCAAAAAATTTCTAAGCGAAATGGGAATAAAGCAGCAATTCACGGCGCCCTACACACCGCAGGAAAACCCAACAGAACGGGCTAACCGTACGGTAAAGACGATGGTAGCTCAATTCGCAGGAAAGGATCACAGAACTTGGGACGAGAACTGGCCAGAGATTATGCTAGCAGTGAACTCAAGCATATCTGAATCAACTGGAGAAACACAGAGACTCCAGATGAGAAGGCCGCCAAGTTAAAAGAAATATTCGAAATCGTAAGGCGAAATATGGAAAAAGCATCCCAGGACCAAGCCAGACACTACAACCTGAGGAGGAGGCAGTGGACACCAGAGGTGGGCAGCATAGTGTGGGCCAAAGAACACCACCTATCCAAAGCAGCCGAGGGATTTGCTGCGAAACTAGCCCCGAGGTACGATGGTCCGTACCAGGTTGTAGATTTCGTCTCGCCGGTAATCTGCAAAATACGCCACACACATTCGAAGAAAGAGCGGACGATTCACATTGGCGAGCATAAGCAGCAACAAACAGAAACGGCAAACGAGTAGACGGCGGTCACAACGGAGGACTAGGACAAGGTTTCACATTGATCCAGACTGCGAGGCAACAGGATTAGGCGTCAGGCCGAAGCAAAAGTCATCCATAACCCACGCAGAAAGGACGATCACAAGAATAAGGCACAGAATATGAATGGAAAAGGATGCTAGGGACCCCGACTACGAGGCAGACGGATTTACGCCTAAGTCATCCATCGATACGCCGCTTAGATAAGGTGTAACAAAAAAAAAGGGGGCACCCATACAACAAGGCAGTCGGATTCAGCGTCGGGCATACGCCCGAGTCATCCGCCTATACGCCGCGTAAATAGGGTACCTAAGGAAAAGAAAGGTTGCATAAAAACCCCAACGAGGCAGTCGGATTCAGCGTCGGGCATACGCCCGAGTCATCCGCCTATACGCCGCGTAAATAGGGTACCTAAGGAAAAGAAATCTTTGGCTGCCGAAGAAAGGGCAAACACAAACACACACATAAACACAAAACTTATTGATCTAAAGTCGGGGAGGTGGCTGGAAAGAAGATGAGGGGCATACATCGTCGGCACCAGCAAGCTAGAAAAAAAATGTAAAAAAAAAAGAAAATATAAGTAAACACAGGCGAGGAAACACATTAAAATTCATAGTACTTACCTGATCCCGGGAAGAATGACAATGCCAAGCGATGGTATTAACTTCCTCTCTGCGCTCTCCCTGTCAGGTCGCCAGCTCAGCGAAAGAGAGGCTGAGCCTGGAAAGGGCAACTGAAGGACACAAGGAGAAAATCAAAAAAAGGAAAACAAAAGAAAGTACGAAATACTCACCAAAGTGAAAGAATTTTGCTGCATCACATTAAAGGGATGGGGGCGCTTCGATTAATAAGCGGTCGATAGGCACTGGACGATAGTGTCGATCGATGGGCACAGAACACTGGAGATGTCGGCACAGGAATGGTCACACTACAAAATATCGCTACCACCGGATGGCAACGATGCGCTAATTATCGAGATCGGCTGGAAGACCGATCGGAAAAGCTGTAAAGTGACCAGACAACGGAGGAAAGGGGATGCTTAGAACGCAAAGAATAAGGGGGAAACATCTTGGGCGGGACATTCAAGCAGGAAGGAGAACAGGAGACGTCTATGGGGAAACATCTTGGGCGGGAAAAGAAATGGAGGATCGGCGCTGTGGAACTCAGATACGAGTTGTGAGCGTCGAGGGAACCATTTGGAGGAGCAAGAGGGCTCGAAGGCTACAAGGATTTACGAGACAGCCGGAGAGAAAAAAATTAAGTCTATGGGGAACACATCTTGGGGCGGGAACTGTCTTGAACGAGAAAAAGCGACGTCGAGGGAAGGAGGACTATCATCAGCAAACCGGAACAGAGGATCGAGAGAACTCAGCGATAACAGCCGGAGAAGAGGTGCAAGTCTTATTTCGTTCTCGAAGAAAGGGGAGAATGTGAGAAGTTAAATAACTCCGCACAAATTGAAGCGACGATCTGGAAAACCGAAGCCTGTCAGTTGCTGGATACTCTGTGAATGCGCGTAGTAACGGCACTGTGGGAAAAGAGAGTTCGGAGAATACAGCTGGAGAGAGTTTGTAGAGAACGAGAAGAGGGTTTGGAGGATACAGCTGGAGAGAGTTTGGAGAGAACGAGAAAAAAAATTGGAGAATATAGCTGGAGAGAGTTTGGAGAGAACGAGAAAAGAGTTTGGAGAATACAGCTGGAGAGAGTTTGGAGAGAACGAAGAGAGAGAGCTTGGAGGGAACCAGGAGAGAGAGAGTTTGGAGAGAAGGAGTAACGGTAGAAGGCGGCGGACTTTGCACCCTAGTATAGTGCCGTGCGCAAAAGACGAACAAGGGGAAGCCGAGAATTAACGGGATACACCGGCCTATATAAGCAGGCCGAACGCAGGAAGCGGGATCAGTCGATTACAAGGAGTCAGTGCAGCAAGATCAGTAGACAAGCAGCAAATCAGTGAACAACACAAGTCAAGTTAAACACCAGCAGGAAGCAGAGCCGCGCCGAGTAAACAAGGAGCAAGATCGCTACATCAAGACGTTCGGGACTTAGAGTCTCCAAGCTGAGTGTAGTATGCACATATATCGAATACCCACTGTACCAAGAGTACTTAAGGGGTACACACTGTAACACTTTGTTGCAGTGTTTACATAATCAAAGCTCCGGTCACAAGCCCAAGTGGCCGTAATATGAACCGATCGGTATGCCTCGGTTCACAGAAAGTGCAAGTGTCAGCATACTGTCACATGCGCGGACCTCGCAACCGAACTTATGTATGTGCATATACCCTCGCGCTCAAGCTTAAGAGAGCATAGCCATTTAAATAATATATACATAGCCGTCTCTCTGCTGCCGAATTGTGGGCAGCGCGGCTATAAGACTTAGCCTTATGCAGACCTTAAGAAAGAATGTAATAGAACAGATTGATTTAACCATCGGAAGCGGCACCATTGCCTGCTCCGACAAATAAAGATACTGAATACCAATACAACTTGTGGATTCTAAATTAATATCAATACATGGCGACCGTGACAGGACCAAGGACCAGGATCCAAAGATTGCAGGACTAATGGAGAAAATTTAAAAACTTTTAAAGGCACTGAAATGGATTACACGGACTGGAGAAGGAACTAAATAAAAAAAATATAATCTGAGTGAGTAGAGTGCGGAATGGGAAAGCGCGGAGGCGTAAAGTGCAAATTAAATAAAAGAATAGCACACATTAAGTGGCTATTGTTTACCAAAACGCCGCCTCCCGCAGCTCACTTAGTTAAAATACAAATAATAAAAGAAAAAATAATATCCAAGCCTCTATCCCCCAAGCCATTACCAAGAAGACCGGACAACTGCCCAAACGATTGCCCCGGACCGCTGGAGAGCGTCACCTGCAGATACACATGCCATCGGAAAAATTGACCTGTGCAGCCCGCACCGGTGCCCCAACGTAGAAGGAAGAGCCTGTGCAGCCAGCACCGGTGCCCCAACGTAGAAGGAAGAGCCTGTGCAGCCAGCACCGGGACCGCCCAGCGCATCAAGCCGGGCCAAGGAAAAGGAACCGACAGCGTTTCTAAGAGCGCCCACCGAAACAAATTTTTTTTTTTTAATGCACTGCGATGCAAAAAAAATGTAATATTAAAAATACAAATTGTAAAATTGAGCGGAACCATTTCTGCCCAATTAGAGTGCGGCCTGTAAAGCCACACAAACACTAGGCAGGAAAAAGTATAAAAATATTTTTTAATAACATTTTGAAAAAATTAAAAAATTATTATTAAATAAACATATGTCAATAGAGACAAATAAAATAAGTAAAACAGAAGAAATTATATCTGAAGAAATAATCAAACATATTGACAAAATGGGTTTAATAGATGTAAAATCGGTAGATTCGACAGCAAATGTAATAAACAAAGTCGAAATCAAAGACACCGATCTAAAATTAGTGACAATAATTATTGTTATTATTTTATTAATAATCGTAGGGCAAGCACTATATAAATTGTATAAAATGCACAATAAATGTATTAAAAAACGTTATCAGAGCCAGGCAAATGATCTGGATAAAATTTAAAATAAAGTTATACTAAGCAGAAACAAAGATTGTTTAAAATTAAAACTCAAAATATATGAATAAATTTATTAAACTACGTGATTAAAAAAAAAAAAAAAAACAAATTATAAATGGCCACGTTAAATGCAATAAGAGCAGTCTATGATAGGGATGCATATTTTTAAGAAAAAATACAACAATTGGTCTCAACGACCCCTATAAGCATCTATCAGTTAGAATGTCTTTATATGGAAACATTTAATTTAGAATTTTCTCCTTTAATACATTGCACACAAACACAAAAGGCAATTGTATTAACTACCATTCCAAGTGTGCAAGTGAGATCTGTCGTCGAAAATCATCAGACATTAGGCAGAACATTATTGATGATGGTCTTTAAAAAATAATTCATATCCATAATATAATGGAATGGAATGAATTATACAAAGAATTTATAAAACTAAAAATTGACTTTGATAAATCATATAAGTCATTAACTCAAATTAGGCCAATTCAAAAAACAACAATAAAAAAAACATACAGAAATATTAGTAACATGCTTTAATGAAGCACGTATACTAATGGCCAAAGACAACAACTAAATAAAGACCATTGGTCCCAAGTATTAAAATTTTTACTTAGACTACGATCTAATTTAATTACAATACAACAAAAGTACAATTTGGATATTTCACTTCCAACTATACCAAACACTCATTTGGTACTTGGTGATGACCTTAAATCAATAGAATCTGTAGAATCTGACTCAATATAGCCAAAAATAGAAGAGCAAGACGTACAAAATCTTACCATCCCAGCAGTTTTAATGTCAGATCAAAATAGCACTGATTCTGATAGTAACTCAAGTGTAATAGAGGAAAAATTCAGTAACACAATGGCACAAACTAATATTGATTTCATTAATACTGCATCCAAGCTTATACTTTATGGTAAAGCTGAAAATTTAACAAGTTTTATAGATGCATTAGAAATAATAAAATCTAGAAAAGGCGAACACGAACAATTAGCTGTTTCAATAAAAAAAACAAAGCTAAAAGGTGTTGCCAGAAACCTAATAGGAAATGAAACTACAGTAACCGAAGTCATTTCCCGATTAAAAAGCAATGTCAAAGGCGAAACTGTAGAAGTATTGTCAGCAAAACTGATGAACCTACAACAACGCAATAAAACTGCTAACCAATATGCTGTAGAGGTTGAACAAATGACAAAAGCATTAGAAGGTGCTTCTATAACTGATGGTTTAAACCTAGAGTTAGCCAGAAGTTATTCAACTCAGCATGCAGTTAAAGCAATCACTAAAAACTGCGCAATCGATAAGGTAAAACTTATCATGCAAGCTGGTACTTTCAATACAGAGAAAGAAGCCATATCCAAATTTGTAAATAGTTGCACAGAAGCAACTGGACAGTCAAACACTGTCCTATACTACAGGAATTATCCACAGCGTGGCGGAAATCGCGGACGCGGAAATTATAGAGGCAACTTTCGTGGTTATCATAATAACTACAACAACTACCAGACCAAGAATGAAGGACGAGGCCATTATAGAGGAAACTATAGGGGCCGTGGTAACTCGAATCGAGGCCACAACAACAACAACAACAATCAAAATAATGTCAGAGTAGCCCAAAATACATCGGGAAACTCCCAAGACCCTTTAAATATTCAGCAGTAGAAAAAGCAAGAGTTCACACTATTAATCTCAGTCAAAATATATTCGTATCCTTCATCAATGTGGCTACCGGAAAAGAACTAGTCTTTCTAATAGACACAGGTGCAGACATATCAATTTTAAAAGAAACTTCTGATATCTTTCACGACCTCCAAAACAATTATATTATAGACATAAAAGGAATAAGTCAAGAAATAACCAAATCCAAAGGTCTAGTTTCTATTGAGATACAGACGACTAAATATATAATCCCACACGATTTTTATATCGTGAATCTACAATTCCCTATTCCATGTGATGGAATATTAAGAATAGATTTTATTAAAAAATCCAACTGTCAATTAGACTTCGAGCCATCTGAAGATTGGCTTATAATTAGACCCAATAACCTAAAATTTCCAATTCATGTACCAATAGCTCACAGTTCTGGCAACAACTCAATACTTCTGCCAGCAAGATCCCAAGTTATTAGAAAAATTCAACTTAATTCAAAAGAAGACAGTGTATTTATTCCAAATCAAGAAATTCAGCATGGTATTTACATTGCAAATACCATAGCAACATCCAAAAACGTTTTCATACGGCTACTTAACACAACAAATAACGATCAAGTAGTCAGTACAGATAATCTAACATATGAATCGCTTTCGAACTATGATGTAGTCAAAACCAATCTTCAAAATAGAGAAAAGTCTGTATTATCTCAACTTTCACAAAACTTTCCTCCACAGTTTAAATCACAGCTTTCAAGCCTTTGCACCGAATATAGCGATGTATTCGGATTGGAAACCGAATCAATAACTACAAATAATTTCTATAAGCAAAAACTGATATTAAAAGATGATAAACCAGTATACATAACAAATTATCGAAGCCCACATAGTCAGGTAAATGAAATACAAAAGCAAGTGGGAAAATCCGAATACAATAGCCCATAGTTACTTGTCTCTAAGAAACCATCCCCAGGGTCAGAAGTAAAGAAATGGCGATTAGTGATTGACTATCGCCAAATTAATAAAAAATTACTATCTGATAAATTCCCACTCCTTAGAATTGATGATATTTTGGATCAACTAGGTCGAGCAAAATACTTTTCATGTCTTGACTTAAGCCTAGTATCCTGATCGACGAAAACCGAACGCCAGTCATGAGAGAGAGCGAGAGGCAAACAGCTGGCGTTCACTTTTCGTGAAGCTTTTTTTTGGCTTAGGTCTCCAGTTCGACGAAAAAAATACCAGAAAATTGCATCGCGTTGCCAACCACCTGAAATTAACTTTGGGTGAACCCTAGCAAAAAGAATAAAAAATTTAATCTTTCGGCGTGCGCTTCTCATAGCAATTTTCAAAAAATGAAGGGAAAAACTCAGAAAACCCGGAAAAGTCGGTTGCTGGAGTTCAGCAATGACGAAAAAATAGCGTTGATGCGATGCGTGGAGTCCCGCCCAGAATTGTGGGACCTTTCCCATAAAAAGCATTTCAATGCTACATTTATTAAAAGATCCTGGGATGAAATAGCCTGGGAAATGGACAAAGATGGTAAGTTGTACATTATTAAATATTTGTTAACGTGGACATATACAATATTTATGTTTAGATAATAGTTGCAAGCTGGCGTGGAAGTCTCTACGGGACAGCTACAAATACCACAAGGGCAAGCAGCCAAAGAGTGGAAGTGCTGGAGGAGACCCTCTGGAGAAGCCGACATGTAGTGCAGAGTGGGATTTCGCCCCCTACATGGGCTTCTTGCCGGACATATCCACGCAGAGGCAGTAGGTTCTGGCCAAACAATTTTTTACATTATACTAATATAATATATTTTTAACAGGACAACCCAATCTGGGTTTTCGGAGAGCGACGGAGCCCAAGGAATGGACTACTCCATTGAGGAAACTCAAGACCCTACCGAAGTAGGCTTTTTGGAAGCGGAAGCGGAGCTGGAGGTCGGGCTGTCTGAGGTCCAAAATGAACTATATTCTTATGTAAGTAGCCCAATTTCTATTAAATAATATAATTTCTTATAAAATATTCCTATACTTTCAAAGGGTGGAGGAAGAAGGACCGCCAAGAAGCGAAAGGTGGAGGAAACACCAGCAGCCAAAATGTTCGACATGCTGGGCACCTTTCTGGAGCAACATCAAAAGGCTTCCCTTCCCACTCCTCCAAGGCCGGTATATGCCTACTGGGAGTCGATTCTGAGCACGTTTCCTCCGGAACGTGCTGCCGAAGTCGAGAGGAAGATGACCCGGCTTCTGTGGGATGAGAAAGACGCCAGTCAATAGTTTAATAAAAAGAAAACAAATTTAACATTTCAAAATAACTTTTATTGTTTTTTTAATTTCTTTGCACACCGGCAGACTCGTCTTGCCAAGGTACTTGAGAATATCCAGCACTTCCGCTTAAATATTCTTTCAGGTTGTTTCGAACCTCCTTACTGAAGTCTTGTGGGCGACCTCGTCGGCAGGGTCGCAAGTCGGTCAGTACAGTGCTTGGTATCTCCTGCATCGAGTAAGTTCCTGGACTCTCCCGCATCAAAAAATTATGCAAGGCACAACAGGCTACAATGATTTTTTGAGCTTTGCATGGATTGCTTAACAAAGTTCGTTGTACAGCCATCCACCTAGCGCTGAGAATCCCAAATGCGTTCTCAATGCAACGACGAGCCCGACTTAGCCTGTAGTTAAAAATCCGCTCCTCCCTATGCAGATCCTTGCCACTATACGGCTTCATGATGCGCTTATGAAGGGGGAATGCATCATCACCAACAATGTAATAAGGGGTTCGATGGCCGTTTATAACATTGTCCTCCGGAAAGGGCAGCTGGTCTAAGAGCAACTGTTTGCCAAGATCGCTTTGGGAGAAGGCATTCATGTCTCCTTCGCTACCAAAAGCCCCCACATCAATGTAGTTGAAGCGATAGTGAGCGTTGCAGATTGCCATAAGCACAATCGAATGAAAGCCCTACATTATAAACGATTTTGTTATTAAATTCTATTGGCGTTTAAAAAGTACTTACCTTATAATTGTAAAAAAGGCTTCCGCTATTTGGCGGGCCTTTTATCGCCACATGCTTTCCGTCGACTGCTCCAATACAATTAGGAAAGTTCCATTCGTCTTCGAAGCCTTTAACCCACATCAGCATATTCCCCGTCGTCCACTTGGGGAATTCATCCCGCAAAGCAGTCCAAATGGCAATAGACACCTGGAGGAGAATCACTCCAAAATGTTGCTTACTGATCCGATAAGTTGATCCAATGTGGCGTTGCAGGTCTCCAGAGGCAAGAAATCTAAATAAAAAGATACAAAATATAAATATATTGTTATCTAAGACTAAATATTTAAAATCTAATTACTCTAAAACGATGGCCAACTTGGCTTTTATTGGTATAGCATCTGGGCGAGTGTTCCGTTTCGGTATAAGGTACTGCTCCACCATTCCAAAAAGAGTGTTAAAACTTTTCTGAGGCATGTGAAAGTTTTCGAAAAACATTGAGGGACTCTGCAACAAGTTTTGAAACTTTAAAATGATAAGAAAATATTTTTTAGTGCACGAATATTAATACATTATTGTGTGACGCTGCGCGCACAAAACCAAGCTATAAATAAAAGAAAGACTAGAGAAATTAAATGAAAGGAGCCTTTAACTCAAATTCAAACCGAGAACGCGCGCGCGCCAACGATCGCGCATGTAGGGGCACACTAGACCAAGAGAGATGGTCACACTTAGCCCGGCAAATCCCACAGACGACGGTCACACTAGATCTCGCCGAGCCCTATATAAGACGGACCACGGGCCATAGAAGATCACTTAGCAGCCAACCGTCTAAGGGTGCAGGATTAACTCCCCAGTGGTGGTAAGCAGCGAAGTCATTTTTTTGGTGGACTAGATCATTCGATCCAAGTCCGCTTATACATAGTAGTTAGCACCTTAGCTTAGCAGTAGTCCCTCCTCCTGGAGGTATCCCTAGGAGACGTTTGATTTTACGATCACACCTCCTTACGGCACGGTTCACCGGCTGATCTCTCTCTCTCTTGTGGCTGACTTCAGGGTCCCCAAGTAACTCTCTCTCTCTCTTGTGGCTGACTTCAGGGTCCCCAAGTAACTCTCTCTCTCTCTTGTGGCTGACTTCAGGGTCCCCAAGTAATCTCTCTCTCTCTTGTGGCTGACTTCAGGGTCCCCAAGTAACTCTCTCTCTTGTGGCTGACTTCAGGGTCCCCAAGCAACAAACTCTCTCTCTCTTGTGGCTGACTTCAGGGTCCCCAAGCAAAACAATCTCTCTTGTGGCTGACTTTAGGGTCCCCAAGCAGCGCTCTCTCGCTCGTGGCTGACTTCAGGGTCCCCAAGCACCCCATTCTCATTTCAGGCAACACATCCCGTGCTGGTCCTCTCGAACAGCGGAACGGCTCCCGATACCAGGTATTCTAAGTGGACGAAGGAAGCAAAGGCAGCAAGGGCGGCACCCCGTCAAATCGGAGAACTCGTTAGTTGTTAATCAAATGTCAAGATATTTACTGAAATAAAACCTAGTCTTAATCAATTACTAAGTAATTTCCCACGACTTCTACTCTGGGCTGGGTCGGAACTCTCTTTCAGCAACCACGCCTGACACAAACAAATTCTTGTGACAAACCCTGGCCATCCCTGAGCCACCCGACAGCGACGAACCGTCACAGTGGCGCCCGAACAGGTTTAAGTGGTTGCAGGAGATAAACCGACACCAGCGGAGTAATGTCGAGCTGGGTATATCTGGCACCAAAGAGCGAACTAACGAAATACACAGAAGAGTTCGGATTAGGAACGGCAGAAAGAAGTGAGGATTTAAGACGTTTGTTGGCAGCGTTCGCAAAGAAAACGGATCATACAGAAACGGTCAGACAAAGACTCGCAGAACTGTCGGAAAAATATAAGAGAGAAAAAAGCCCGGCGATCGTGGTAACCAGGCAAAAGGAGGAGATAATGGACATCAAAGGAGCAAGTCGAGGGGACGAAACGGAAGGAAAGACAGAAATAAAAATGGAAACAGAAGTTATAGACCGGGTACGCGGATGGGGCATCCGGTACCAAGGAACAACAAACCCACTGGAGTTCCTGAGCAAAATGGAACAGTGGGCAGGAGGATACGGAATACGGAAGGACCAGCTGATACAGACGATGCCATTCATCCTGGAGGGAATCGCGAGTGATTGGTGGAACACCACGCCAAGCAGGATCGTTACGTGGACTCAGCTCAGAACGGAACTGCTGGAATACTTTTTGCCGCCGAGGTATGAGGAACAGTTGGAGACTCAGATTGCACAGATGAAACAGAGAGAAACGGAGCCCGTAAGAGAATACGCGATGGGACTAAGAAAACTGATGCAATTCACGAAACTCTCAGAAGAGTCCAAACTGGACCGAGTATACAAAAACAGCAGGAGCAAGATAAAGCTGTACGTTAGGAGGGCAGGATTCAACTCATTGACAGAGTTCCTTAAACTAGCGGAGGAAGTAGAAGAAATAGAGGCAGATGACCGGACACAGACAAGCCAACCTGCACAGCAGCAACTAGAACCGGAGATATGCATGCGCTGCGGAGGAACCGGACATGCGGGAAGCACGTGCAGCAATCCGCCGAGGCTGTTTTGCTGGGTCTGTGGAAGAAACGGTACGAGAACCAAGGAGTGCTGCAGGAGACCTGAGCAGTTGAAGCTGGCAGCTCAGGCTGCAATAAAGGAACCACCAGCAGGAGAACAGCTGTGTTGCGACGGGTTCCAAATAGTAGCCCGGATAAGGGTCGGTAACACGACAGCGAAAGGAATTGTGGACACAGGAGCAACAAGAAGCGCTATAAGCAGAAACAGATATCAAGATCTGAAACAACAAGGTAAATGGTGTGGAACCCGAGCAGAAATAACAATGGCCAACGGAGTAACGCAGAAGGCGATAGGAGAATTCGCGGCAGAAATCCAATTTGGAGGAAGAGCATTCAGGGTAACATTCATGATACTAACAGAAGTGGCAGGAGGAATACTGTTAGGAATGGACTTTCTAGCCGGGGCACGCAGCACGCTGAGGTGTGGAGGCTTGGAGTTAGAGATGAGAGCAGCCGGAGACAAAGTGGACCAACAAAACCGAATACCAGGGACTTAGGCGTAGTCCAGTATAGAAAGGGAAAATGGAACGAGGTAGCAGACGCCTTACCCAGAGCCACACAGGACGAGTTGAAAGCAATAGAGGTCACGGACAACTGGATCAAGGAGAAGTACAAGGGATCGCAGCAGAAAAAAGCAAGGAAGACGCGGACGAAAGAGGCAGAAAAAATCCCGAGCACACGGAAAATAAATAGGGTAGACGTTGGAGACATTAAGCCGTACGGAGGAACAAATACAATACAGAACGAACACGAAAACATGAACAAGTTCGCGGAGGCAGCGCTGAGATTCCGCGAAAAACATGCAAAGATAGCAGCAGCGCAGACTAGGGCCAAGTTGGTGGAGCCGATACTAATGGCGGAAGCCGCATGGAAGAGGACGGCACCGGCGAAGAAGAAGACTACGGCACCGCAAACAACCAGGAACATCCAGTCCGGGCAGGGCAACAGCCAAACCATAAGTACGGTAGCCAGAACCGCCCAGGAGAGCCGAGCAACCGAGACACCGGACAGAGATATCCTAGAGCTCCATGAGGAGGAGCGCGGCGACGAAAACTGGACAATACCAGAAGGAGCGGTAGTGTCACCGACGGCAAGAGCCAGGATACGGGAGAAGCTGGCGGAAAATAGAAGTGGAAGACAGCAGCGATGGCTTATTAAGGACGGAGAAGCAACCTGGCGGGTGGTATCGAACAGAGGAAATTACGTCACGATACTATACCACTAAAAACCATAACGGGGGGGGAGTGTGACGCTGCGCGCACAAAACCAAGCTATAAATAAAAGAAAGACTAGAGAAATTAAATGAAAGGAGCCTTTAACTCAAATTCAAACCGAGAACGCGCGCGCGCCAACGATCGCGCATGTAGGGGCACACTAGACCAAGAGAGATGGTCACACTTAGCCCGGCAAATCCCACAGACGACGGTCACACTAGATCTCGCCGAGCCCTATATAAGACGGACCACGGGCCATAGAAGATCACTTAGCAGCCAACCGTCTAAGGGTGCAGGATTAACTCCCCAGTGGTGGTAAGCAGCGAAGTCATTTTTTTGGTGGACTAGATCATTCGATCCAAGTCCGCTTATACATAGTAGTTAGCACCTTAGCTTAGCAGTAGTCCCTCCTCCTGGAGGTATCCCTAGGAGACGTTTGATTTTACGATCACACCTCCTTACGGCACGGTTCACCGGCTGATCTCTCTCTCTCTTGTGGCTGACTTCAGGGTCCCCAAGTAACTCTCTCTCTCTCTTGTGGCTGACTTCAGGGTCCCCAAGTAACTCTCTCTCTCTCTTGTGGCTGACTTCAGGGTCCCCAAGTAACTCTCTCTCTCTCTTGTGGCTGACTTCAGGGTCCCCAAGTAACTCTCTCTCTCTTGTGGCTGACTTCAGGGTCCCCAAGCAACAAACTCTCTCTCTCTCTTGTGGCTGACTTCAGGGTCCCCAAGCAAAACAATCTCTCTTGTGGCTGACTTTAGGGTCCCCAAGCAGCGCTCTCTCGCTCGTGGCTGACTTCAGGGTCCCCAAGCACCCCATTCTCATTTCAGGCAACACATCCCGTGCTGGTCCTCTCGAACAGCGGAACGGCTCCCGATACCAGGTATTCTAAGTGGACGAAGGAAGCAAAGGCAGCAAGGGCGGCACCCCGTCAAATCGGAGAACTCGTTAGTTGTTAATCAAATGTCAAGATATTTACTGAAATAAAACCTAGTCTTAATCAATTACTAAGTAATTTCCCACGACTTCTACTCTGGGCTGGGTCGGAACTCTCTTTCAGCAACCACGCCTGACACAAACAAATTCTTGTGACAAACCCTGGCCATCCCTGAGCCACCCGACAGCGACGAACCGTCACAATTGAACAGTATTACTTACGTCGGAAGCATATCGGCCTTTAAGGGCCCTTTCCTGCAGATATGGGCTCACCCAATATTTCGGCCGCTGTCTTTTGTCCTCTTCCTCTAATGCTACAATACATGCCGCCATGCTGACAACCAAAATCAAGCTTGTGTTTTTTGAACTCGACATTTTCGTTTCATTTAACTTTGTTTGCATTTTTGTTTGTCAACAATCCCAGCTGATTGACAGTAAGACCGTAGTAAGCTCAGTTCGGATGAACTCTCGAAACTTTGGTCACACTGGAAAGATTAAAGTTTTTACGCTAGCATAATCGTTTGTCGATCAGGATACTAGGCTTTAATGTCGGGATTTCATCAAATTGAACTAGAAAAAAGCTCGAGAGATATAACATCTTTTTCAACGAGCAACGGCTCGTATCGCTTCACGCGATTACCTTTTGGATTAAAAATAGCTCCTAACTCATTTCAGAGAATGATGACTATAGCATTCTCTGGACTGGAACCTTCTCAAGCATTCCTTTATATGGATGACTTAATAGTAATCGGTTGTTCCGAAAAACATATGCTTAAAAACTTAACAGATGTTTTTGAGAACTGTAGGAAATACAACCTGAAGTTACATCCAGAAAAATGTTAATTTTTTATGCATGAGGTGACTTTTCTAGGTCATAAATGCACTGATAAAGGAATACTTCCAGACGACAAGAAATGTGATGTAATTATGAACTACCCAGTACCGCACGACGCAGACAGCGCTAGACGTTTCGTAGCATTTTGTAACTATTATAGACGTTTTATAAAAATTAAAAAGATTATTAAAAAGAATGTTCCTTTTCAATGGACGGATGAATGTCAAAATGCATTTCAATATTTAAAAACAAAACTTATGGAACCTACTATACTTCAATATCCAGATTTTACCAAAGAATTCTGTATAATCACAGATGCAAGTAAGCAAGCTTGTGGAGCGGTTTTAACTCAAAACCATGATGGTCTCCATCTTCCCATTGCATATGCATCAAGAACATTTACAAAAGGAGAAACTAACAAGTGTACTACTAAGCAGGAATTAGCTGCAATTCATTGGGCAATATCAGATTTTCGACCACATATTTATGGAAAACATTTTATAATTAAAACAGATCACAGACCTCTAATATATCTATTTTCGATGATCAATCCAAATTCCAAACTAACACGTATGAGGCTCGAATTAGAAGAATATGACTTTACAGTCGAATATTTAAAGGGAAAGGACAATTATGTAGCTGACATAGTAGACATAAATTCCGCGCGGAAAATAAAGAAATAGAATTGCCTAAACAAACTATAGAAAAAGCTTCAAAGCCCAGCATATACGAATTCATCAACAATGACGAAGTACCTAGATTAAAAATATGCTATGTTTCCTTAAACATGGTAAGAAAATAATCGCAAGATTTGATGTAAGCGATTTATAAACTAATGGAATTCTTGATTTAGGTCAATTCTTTCAAAGGCTTGAAAAGCAGGCCGGTATTAACAAAATCAGCCAACTCAAAGTGGCACCGCGGGAAAATATCTTTGAACAAGTTTCAATTGATAATTTAAAAAAAATGGTCAACAAAATACTGAAATCATTGAGAGTAGCGCCAAATAAAAAGTTTAAAAGAAAAAGAAGAAGCAATAATGTCTACATTTCATGACGATCCAATACAAGGAGGTCAAAAAGACACTATTACTGGAAAAGTATGTCTAAAGATATAACTGAATACGTAAGAAAATGTCAAAAAATGTCAGAAAGCGAAAATCACATCGCATACTAAGACCCCGTTTACAAAAACAGATACACATATAAATGTTTTTGACAGAGTAATAGTAGACACTATTGGTCCACTACCAAAATCAGAGAATGGCAATGAATATGTAGTCACGCTAATGTGTGACTTAACAAAATATCTAGTTGCCATACCAGTTGCAAATAAGAACGCAAATACTGTCGCTAAAGCAATTTTTGAATCATTTATTCTGAAGTACGGTCCAATGAAGACGTTCATTACGGACATGGGAACAGAATACAAGAATTCAATTATAAATGACTTGTGCACTTATTTGAAAATTAAAAACATAACATCTACTGCACACCACCACCAGACAGTTGGGACAATCGAAAGAAGTCATAGAACTTTTAATGAATACATACGATCTTATATATAAGTTGATAAAACTGATTGGGACGTATGGCTTCAATATTTCGTCTTTTGTTTCAACACGACCCCCTCAATGGCACATTATTATTGTCGATATGAGTTAGTATTTGGTAAAACAAATAATTTGCCAAAAGAATTCAATAGTATAGATAACATAGAACCAATATATAATATAGATGAATATGCAAAGGAAAGTAAATATAGACTAGAATTAGCATGTAAAAGAGCTAGATTTATGTTAGAAGAAAATAAGAATAAAAATAAAAACTATATGATCAAAAATATTGATATATCAGTAGGAGATAAGGTTTTACTAAAAAACGGAACAGGTCATAAGTTAGACACTAAATATACTGGTCCGTATAAAGTAACGGAAATAGGAGATAGGGATAACATTATAAAAACAAGTAATAAAAAATAAGAAGCAAACAGTTCATAAGGATAGATTACAAATTTTTATTTCATAATTGTATTTAGTATGCATAGATACAAATATTTTTTGTAATTTCATTTTCTTTGTTGCTATAAAGTATAATTCAAAAAAAAAAGAAAAAAAAAACAATACAAAAAAAAAACAAAATTATTTTATATATATATATATATTACTTAAAAACTAAAAAAAAAAATTTTAATTTCAAAATAACTTCATATTATTACGTTATTTTTCAAAAGGAGGGAGATGTAGTATGCACATATATTGAATACCCACTGTACCAAGAGTACTTAAGGGGTACACACTGTAACACTTTGTTGCAGTGTTTACATAATCAAAGCTCCGGTCACAAGCCCAAGTGGCCGTAATATGAACCGATCGGTATGCCTCGGTCCGTTCACAGAAAGTGCAAGTGTCAGCATACTGTCACATGTCCGCGCATGACACATTGACCTCGCAACCGAACTTATGTATGTGCATATACCCTCGCGCTCAAGCTTAAGAGAGCATAGCCATATAAATAATATATACATAGCCGTCTCTCTGCTGCCGAATTGTGGGCAGCGCGGCTATAAGACTTAGCCTTATGCAGACCTTAAGAAAGAATGTAATAGAACAGATTGATTTAACCATCGGAAGCGGCACCATTGCCTGCTCCGACAAATAAAGATACTGAATACCAATACAACTTGTGGATTCTAAATTAATATCAATAGAAACAGGTAGCTGAGGTCCTTAAGGCATCACGCGGCTAAGTCCAGGCGCTTTGTTCCAATTCCTGTCGCGATTTGAGCTTGGCGTATTGCTCGGCGAGTTCGGCAGAGTTTAACAAAAAAGAGTCCTTCGACAAGAAACCGTTGGCTCGGTAAGGAAGTTGTTTAGAACCAGCTGCCGTGCGAAAACAATTGCCTCGACGAATTCCGGCGTATGCCTGAACCGTCAGGCGAAAATTGTGCAGGCCCTGGTGCGACTAGCCAAGAAGAACGCGCGTCCGAACCACGGGTGTCTCAAGAGGCGTATGCGTCGAGAGCACGGTAGTTCACCGCCAGAGTCCTAGAAAGGCAGCTAACCGAATCCCAAAAGCCAAAGACCCGCTGCACCTAGCCTCACTGCAGAGCAAGGACATCGAGGACAGAGGAAACGACGAGCAGTCATCGCAGGCCCAACAGCAACCAAGCCATACTCAAACGTTTCCAGTCTACGGCTAAGTGGCGAGGGCGGAAGCGTTCGTCTTGAACCTAGCGTCCTGCCACAGGGACTGCATTAGCGGTATTCCGGCGTACGCCTGAACCGTCAGGTAGAAACTGTGTAGGCGTCTGGTGTGACCGGCCGGGACAGATCCAGGGACTGTGGCTGCGAAAGGCGTACGCTTTGAGAGCCCAGTGCC
This sequence comes from Drosophila kurseongensis, assembly GCA_018153305.1. Classification (NCBI taxonomy): domain Eukaryota; kingdom Metazoa; phylum Arthropoda; class Insecta; order Diptera; family Drosophilidae; genus Drosophila; species Drosophila kurseongensis. The sequence continues at coordinate 1,803,818 of JAECXX010000001.1, forward strand.
TGTTCACCCTGATCTGGGAACGGTGACGCATCCCTAGACCCTCACAGCCCCGAGGCCAAAGATAACGAAGGCGTTCCGGAGCAGCGAGCAACGAGGCAGCAGAGAGCGACGGTGGAGCAGCCATAATTCTTCAGGAAAGGCGTTGAGACAACCATCTGTCACCATTAGTCCCAGTCCGAGGGACAAGTCGGCGAATAAAGATCCTAGTTTAAACATCCTAACATTCTGTGCGTTCTCACTAGACAATCGGGCGGTCACGTTTATATAAATTTGGTGGGACGAACAACACACATCTTCTGAGCTAGCCGCACGATACTCGTAGCGAGCAGACCTTCAAAATCAGTTCGATACAGTCCGTTAGTCATGTTCACCAGGTTTTTTTTCGTCTTATTTTTGTTTCTTATTTTCTTCCGTCAAATTCAGGCACCGCGTGAGCAATTTCTTTTATATATGCCCTCTGGGCAGCTGATTCGTCGGCCATGATATAGGGCTTTTGCTCTATTACACTGTTAACGGTATCAGAATCTGACTGTTCTTGATTTGATTATTCTGATGGAATGAGAACAGCGGTAACAGTTTTTTTTCTATTTCTTGACTTACAGAGTCAGAATCTTCTGTCTCTGCTGGATCGCCTTCAGATTCTAGGGTCGCCGGAGAATTTAGGATGGTCGGTTCAGAAATTGTTAAGTTGTGCCTTAGTTTTATTGTTACTAAACTCGATCGCTGTCTGTTTAGAAACATAGATACTTGAGTCCAATGGTCTTTATCTAATTTTTCTCTGTTGCCGTATATTAGCGTACGTGCTGCATTACTTACTTATGTGGGTCGTTGTATTGCCCGATTTTGTGTTAGCGGCTTATACGAATTTTCGAAGTCACTTTTTAAGATATTTAATTCCTTATATAATTCACTCCATTCCATTATTGTATGGATATGAATTATTTTCCATATACTACCATTACTAGGTTCCTACTCAATGTGACGTGTTCCTCTATTACTGATTTCACCAGAACGCCCGGTATAGTGCTTACTACAATCGACCTTTGCGTAGCTGAGCAATGTATCAGGGGTGAAATGTTCTCATTAAAAGTGTCCAGAGAGGCAGGAGGCTGAATACATGGCGCTGTCGTCAGCTGTAAAAGAGGCGCTACATTTGAGACGTTTAATCATCGAGATCGGTTGTGGACGAGAGGATACACCCACAATTATTTACGGAAACAATCTTAGCGCAAAAATCCAGTTTATCATGCAAGATGTAAAATTGAAGTATGTATCAACCAACGATATGATAGCTGATTTGTTAACTAAGAATTTGTCAAAACTAAGACATGAAAAATTTGTTAAACTTATGAATATTATGTAAATATTGTACCAAGAAATATAAACATGGTAACATTGAAGAGAGGTGTTGAAATTAGTTCCAATGTTCCCGTATATTAACATATGTACATGTAAGAATAACATCTGAGGAGCGAACTTTGAGAGAACAAGCTGATATGTTACACTCGGGGAGTCGAGTAAAGCTAGCCATCGCAAGTAGATCACCGCGCAGAGTCGCGATTAATAAAAATTAAAATTTGTATTAATTAAAAACCAACGCTTCCTTATTTAATGTACACTCGGGCGGTCGGAATTCTCCCCTGAACCAAAACAACGTTTCGAGAAAAACTCGTTTAAAGTTTTGAAACTACAAATGTGGCTATAACTTCGATAATATTCGAAATAGTAGTACCTGCAAGTGACGTACAAGAGTTAGAAGTTTCTAGCTGGTGTCTTGATAGTGGGGCTACAGCTCATATGTGCTGCGTTCGAAGTCTTTTTATTAATTATGTGCCGCGAGTGGAGGATATTATTTTGGCCGATAACAACGTAATGAGAGCAGTTGGAAAAGGTGACGTGACAGTGAAAACAGATTATTGCAATTTGACACTGCAGAATGTTCTGCACGTACCAGCAATGAAAGGAAATTTTATGTCCATTAATTGTGCAGTTTCCCGTGGTTGTACAGTTACTTTTCGCAAAGACTGTGCGTTTGTACACCAAGACGGAGAAGACGTTTTGAAAGCGCACAGGCAAAACAAATTGTTTGTTTTTGAGAGCAAAAGAAATACTTGTTTCGGCGCCATGCAGACTAGTGCGAGTCTATGGCATAACCGATACGGACATTTAAACTATTCGAGTTTAAACGATTTGGTAAGACATCCAATGGTTCAAGGCATTAATGGTGTAAATTTTGCAGAAAGAAGCCAGTGCCTGTCATGTATGAAGAGCAAGATACACACACAGCCGTATCCAGTGTCCGAGAACAGAGCCAAACATCAGCTGGAGCTGATCCATACAGATGTGTGCGGGCCAATGGAAAAAAGGTCTATTGGAGGAGCATCATATTTTGTCACATTTATTGACGATATGACCCGCCGTGTGTTTGTTTATTTTATAAAATCCAAAGACGAAGTATACGACAAATTTCTTCTGTTTAAAAACATGGCAGAGAGTCAGCTTGGACACAAGATAATACAGTACGCAGTGATAATGGGCGTGAGTTTGTTAATAAACGTTTTGACAAATTGTTCCAGGAAAATGGCATTACACGGCAGTTGACTGTGCCATATAGTCCGCAGCAAAACGGCGTGGCAGAGCGAGCCAACAGAACGCTTGTGGAAATGGCCAGGAGTTTGCTTATACACTCAGGAATGCCAGTGAGTCTATGGGCAGAGGCGGTGATGACAGCTAGTTACATCAGAAATCGATCACCCACAGCAGCTCTTGTTGGAATCACTCCGTATGAGGCTTGGAGTGGGAAAAAACCCAATGTGAGCCACTTGCGTGTTTTTGGATCGTCAGCCGTAGGACTAAACAAATGTCACCGCGGTAAATTCAAGGCCAAAGGCAAGGAGAATCGGTTCGTCGGGTATTCACTGGAGTCCAAAGGGTACAGGTTGTACGATCCGGTGACACAACAGTTCGTTGTGAAACGCGACGTACTATTTAATGAGATACAGCAAGATGAGCCTAAGATTTTTGAATTCCCAGTAGCACAAGCGTCGTCGAGGGAACCAACAAATGTACTCAAAGCAGAGTTGCAGCGCGATAGAGATGAGCAGCAGGACGAATCTGAAGGAGACACAGATCGTGATCAGCAGGATGAGGAGCCGGCGCACCCTGAAGGAGAGGCCGTCAGAATTGGGCCAGGGAGGCCTAGAATTATTCGGACCGGCAAGTCAGGGCGACCAAGGAAGGAACTTAACGTGATCAACGCAATGACCAAAGCAGAAATTCAACTTCCGCAAAGCTGTACTAAAGCGCTAAGTAGCCAGCAGGCTACATTTTGGAAGGCGGCCTTGAAGTCGGAGTATGACTCGCTCGTGGCAAATAATACATGGACCCTTACCGAGTTGCCCAAGGGACAGAAGGCGATAGGATGCCGATGGGTTTTTACCATAAAAAGAGACAGCGAAGGGAATCCCGAGCGATATAAGTCCCGTTTGGTAGCAAAGGGTTGCTCCCAAAAATTCGGAGTTAATTATGGAGAAACTTTCTCACCAGTGTGCCGATATGAGACAATCCGTCTAGTTTTGGCGCTGTCAGTGGAGCTAAAGATGTACCTACACCAGATGGATGTGTGCACAGCTTATTTCAATAGTGATTTGAGCGAGTGTGTGTACATGAAGCAGCCGAAAGGTTTCGAGGACGAAGCGTGCATGGGCTAGGTGCTAAGGCTCAACAAGGCGATATATGGTCTGAAACAGGCAGGCCGAGAGTGGAACGCTACTTTGGATGCAGCACTTCGAGAGATTGGATTCGTGCCCTGTCAATATGAAGCATGCTTGTATAAGCAGGACATAAACGGTAACTTGTGTCTTGTACTAATTTATGTCGACGATCTTCTTGTAGCGTGTCAAAACAAAGCGGACCTAGTGCAGATCAAATCGATGATAGCTTCGAGATTTGAATGCGTGGACAAAGGCCAGCTGAATATGTTTTTGGGCATGCAGATTGAACGTGAAGGCGAGTTGGGCAGTATAACGATGAACCAGACGTTGTACATCAAGGATATGCTGCAGCGACATGGTCTGGAGCAGTGCAGGCAGACGAAAACACCGTTAGACGCAGGATTTCAGGTGGTATGCAACGACGAGCGTTGTGTTGCTCAGGATCCAACTGCATATCAGTCAGCGATAGGAGAATTAATGTGGCTTGCATTAATCTCAAGGCCAGATATTGGTTAAGTTGGCGCAACGAAATAAGGACCCTCATGGCGAACATGTCTTGGCCATGAAGCATGTTATGCGGTACTTGGCAGGAACGGCCACTAGTGGGTTACGTGGATGCCGACTGGGCCGGCGACGTCAACCGACGGTCGTATACAGGATTTGTTTTCCTTATGGCAGGAGGACCCATTTCTTGGAAGTCGGAGAAGCAAGACAGTGTTGCCTTGAGCAGCACGGAGGCTGAATACATGGCGCTGTCGTCAGCTGTAAAAGAGGCGCTACATTTGAGACGTTTAATCATCGAGATCGGTTGTGGACAAGAGGATACACCCACAATTATCTACGGAGACAATCTTAGCGCACAGAATTTGGCAAAAAATCCAGTTTATCATGCAAGATGTAAAATTGAAGTATGTATCAACCAACGATATGATAGCTGATTTGTTAACTAAGAATTTGTCAAAACTAAGACATGAGAAATTTGTTAAACTTATGAATATTATGTAAATATTGTACCAAGAAATATAAACATGGTAACATTGAAGAGAGGTGTTGAAATTAGTTCCAATGTTCCCGTATATTAATATATGTACATAACAGAATGTAAGAATAACATCTGAGGAGCGAACTTTGAGAGAACAAGCTGTTATGTTACACTCGGGGAGTCGAGTAAACCTGGCCATCGCAAGTAGATCACCGCGCAGAGTCGCGATTAATAAATAATAATTTGTATTAATTAAAAACCAACGCTTCCTTATTTAATGTACACTCGGGCGGTCGGAATTCTCCCCTGAACAAAAACAACGTTTCGAGAAAAACTCGTTCAAAGTTTTGAAACTACAAATGTGGCTATAACTTCGAAAATATTCGTCGGATCGACTTGAAATTTTGTGTGTGTGTACTCAGTAATATATATTAAGAAAAAACAATCGATTTTTTGAAAATCCTATCTGTATATAACCCCTTAATCTAAAGATTTTAAGTAGCAGTTTTGGAAGTGTAACTTGATTCAAATAAATAAGAACCAATTAAATTAAATTATTAACTTTAATTTTAAACATTCAAAGTTCAAGCAAAAATTCCCAGTTTTATTGATAATGACTTTTTGACTCAATCGTCTTTGACTTTCAAAGTGAACGGTCATGTTTTTTTTCTGCGCTTCGAATTTTGTATTTTTGTTTCGTTTATTCCCATCGGTGGGTTTTATCAAAACAATTTTCATTTTCTTCCGGTTATTCAATCATACATTTAAACTCCGTTCGCTTCGCGAGTGCACTTGTAATTATACTATTATTATAATTATACACCCCCTTTTCTCTTTTCTGCATGAACTTTAACTAATTTACGCTCCCGCTCTCTTGCTCTCTTTGCTTTGAAAGTTATAAGCGTGCAGTTTCTGCGCTCTTGCGGTACTTATAACTGCTCGCTTATAAATTTCAATTCGTTTTCTTGGTACAGTGGTTCCAATAGATAAAATGAATAATAATAATTTTGTCTGCTTCTGCAAAAAATGAAGCCTCGTAATCAGGCCTGACCAGTCTAATATGACTTGCTGGCTGTGTGAAAATATGGTGCACACCAAGTGCGCCGGTATCACTGGCCGGACAAGTGATGACCTTTCAAAGGGGCCCAATCTGCAGTTTTGTTGTGACGTTTGTGTCGAGGTTGCGAACGAGATGAAATCGTTCATGCGCCAAGCTAAAGGCGGCCTGATGGGGCTGATTAGCTGTTTCGGAGTTGCTAGAGATGGTTTTCGCCGAGCTGATGATCTCCTCTCTGTGCTGGATTCGCAGTTTAATAGTCGTAAGCTATTAGAAGAGTCCCCTAAGCGCAAAAAGGCCGCTGGTGGTAAGGAGCAAAAGGGGAACACCCCGCAACAGAAATCAAAAGAACAACAGAGCATTCCGGCGGATCAGCAGCTGATTTCAGCAAACCCTCAAATGTTGCTAAGATCAGCAGCTAAAAAAGATTCGGTATCCGAACAATCCGTAACAGAATGCAGAACCAGGGACTTCCAAGAATTCCGATTTGTCCGTAGTGTTTTCACAATTAGTGGATCCACCTATCTATAAATTACTACACTTACCAACTAAAAAGTAAGAAAGGCCTACAAGTTGTACTTAAAGGTATAGAATCGACTGTTGCGGTAGCAGAAATAGCTGAAGGCCTCACGGAAAATGGCTTCGACGTTAAGCACATCGTAAACATAGTGAACAGGGATAAAATTCCCCAACCACTGTTTAAGATTGAGCTGGCCCCAGAGACGAAACCTCTAAAGAAAAATGCAGTGCATCCTATTTACAATCTGCAATATCTCCTTCACCGAAGAATCACCGTAGAGGAACCGCATAAGCGGAACAAACTGCCAGGAGTTCGGGCATACAAGAACCTACTGCACCCTGCGTTCAGTTTGTGTCGCCTGTGGAGATTTGCATTGCATTGAAGCATGCCTGGGAAACAAAGAAGACCCTACTCTGAGGAAATACAGTAATTGTGGGGGAAATCATACTGCCAACTACCGGGGCTGCCCCGTCTACAAAGAACTCAAGAGCCGCCTAAACCAGAGACGCAGTAATCCACTCGCGGCTCAACACTCTGCCCAACCAAACATCTTCACCCCATCAACAACCACTCCTGGTGTCTCCTTTGCCAACGCACTCCGCTACCCTGGAATCTCACAAACATCTACCGCCCAACCTGCAGCATTGCGTCCACAGCCACCCATATCAAACCTAAATGATTTTCCGCTCTTAAGCCAAAATGGCCAAACAACAAGTCAACCTTCTACGCAGCAAAACCAAACTCTTCCCCCACAAACACTTAGCGGTCTAGAATCTACACTAGCTACTCTTGCAAACGTCATGATGACGATTCAAAGTTCCCTTCAAGAACTACTGCGAAACCAGAGTCTTCTAATGGAACTGCTGATCAAACAAAAGTCTGTATAAATGGACTCCTTAAGAATATGCTTCTGGAACGCAAACGGCGTTTCCCGGCACAAAAACGAACTCCTACAGTTCCTAAACAGCCACAATATCGATATCATGCTACTTTCTGAAACCCATCTAACTAATAAAAACTACTTCCATATCATCGGATATATATTCCACGCGACCAACCACCCGGACGGTAAAGCACACGGAGGTACCGGTATACTCATAAAACAACGCATAAAACATCATCCCTTGGAGACATTCGCTACTAACTACCTGCAGGCCACATCCCTACGTATAAACCTAATTGGCGGCCCTCTTACCCTATCCGCCATATATTGCCCCCCACGCTTCAGTATTGCAGAAAATGAGTTTATGAATTTCTACAACTCACTAGGACGCTGCTTTATAGCTGCCGGTGATTATAACGCAAAGCATCCCCACTGGGGATCTCGTCTTATCAACCCCAAAGGCCGCCAATTATACAACGCTATTATCACTCCTGGTAATGCGCTTGACTTTGTCTCACCAGCTAGGCCTACATACTGGCCCACAGATCCAAATAAACAACCTGACATTATCGATTTCGCTGTTATTAGAAGAGTCTCGCACAGGCTGATAAACATAAAAACCTTAGAAGAGCTTACATCGGACCATTCGCCAGTTCTCCTCTGCCTATCTGAACAGCCGCAGCTTCTGGAACGCCCCCAACATCTAACATCAAACAAAACAAACTGGCTGAAGTACAAAAAATATGTAAGTGCACACATCGAACTTGATCCTGAAATTTCCTCTGAATCTGACATTGACAAGTCGCTTAAACACCTCACGGACGTAATGTCCTCTGTCGCCAAACATTCTACGCCAGAACCCTCATCCACAAACCCGCTAAGAACTGGACGCTCAAGTATCCAGATCGAGTCTCTCCTACTTGAAAAACGTAGACTTCGCAGAGACTGGCAGACTCATCGGTCCCCAGCTACTAAGGAAAGACTTAATGAAGCATCTCGAAAATTGTCGAAGGCCCTCTCTACCGAAAAGAACCAGGCCCAACGGGCCTACATTGCGAAACTATCCCCGACGGGTAATAAATTCCCACTATGGAGAGCGCACCCAAACATGCAGCCACCAATAGATCCCGATTGGCCAATTCGATCACAAACAGGTGCCTGGGCGCGCAGTGACAAAGAAAGAGCTAACACCTTTGCCCATCACTTGGAAAACGTCTTCAAGCCCCACCCGCCATCCAACCAATTCACTCTACCGAATGTCTCGCTAGCGTCGCCGTCCTCCCCAGTTACCCTTGAATCCAGCACAATACTTAAGGCTATTGAAGAACACATAAACCCAAAAAAGGCTCCTGGTCACGATTTTATTTCTCCAAAAATGATAATTGAATTACCTGCATGCGCAGTCAGATGCATCGCATTTATATTTAACTCAATATTGAAATGGGGCTACTTTCCTGACCAATGGAAAAAGTCTGTCATTACAATGATCCCGAAGCCAGGAAAAGACAAATCCCAGCCTTCCTCGTACCGGCCCATCAGTCTGCTCCCATGTCTATCAAAGCTATTTGAAAAACTGCTTCTTGTTCATCTGGTAACACATCTTCAAAACAACAGAACGATCCCTCTGCACCAATTCGGATTTAGGGAAAAGCATGGAACTATCGAACAGGTAAACCGCTTAACATCTGAAATTCGCACGGCTTTCGAACACAAGCAATATTGCAGTGCCTTATTTCTGGACGTATCACAGGCATTTGATCGCGTCTGGATCGACGGTCTGGTATACAAAATCAAAACCCTCCTACCGGAAAACACTCACAAGTTGCTTGAGTCATACCTCAGAAACAGAGTTTTCACCGTGAGATGTAAAACCTTTACTTCAACCATCCGTAACATCGAAGCTGGAGTACCCCAAGGAAGTGTGCTTGGACCAATCTTGTACATCCTTTACACGGCAGACATTCCAACAAGCCGCCAGACCCTCATCTCAACCTTTGCTGACGACACTGCCATTGTCAGCCGCTCGAAATGCCCAAAAACAGCTACAGCCCATTTAAAAGAACACCTGGTAGCTGTAGAAAAATGGCTCGCAGACTGGCGTATCAAAGTCAATGAGCAAAAGTGTAAGCACATTACATTTACACTAAACTTGTCGAAATGCCCACCACTGACGCTAAACAACAAGCCGGTTCCACAAGCAGACGAAGTCACCTATCTCGGCATACACCTAGACAGGAGGCTTACCTGGAGAAAGCATATAGAAGCAAAGAAGACCCATTTAAAACTAAAGGCCAGCAGCCTTCACTGGATCATGAACTACCGCTCCCCCCTTCCACTCGAATATAAAGTACTACTGTATAACTCGTGCTTAAAGCCGATCTGGACCTACGGTTCCGAGCTCTGGGGAAACGCAAGCAGCAGCAATATAGAAATTATTCAAAGAGTACAATCAAAGACCCTACGAACAATAACTGGAGCCCCCTGGTACATCCGCAATGCAAACATCCAGAGAGACCTGGATATAAATCCCGTAAAAGAAGAAATTGTTTCCAGAAAAATTAAATATGAAGCCAGATTATCAAATCACCCAAACCTGCTTGCCAGACAACTCAACCGGCTAAGCTATCATTCCCGTCTACAGCGGAATGATTTCCCATCCCTTTTTCAATAACATAAGTTAACGTAACATAGATTAAGATTTGAAAACTTATTGTTAGTCTCTTAAGTAATAGAGAAGATCCAATAAATAAGAATAAAGTATAAAAAAAAAAAAAAAAAAACCTATCTCTCTGAATGTAGCATCATCACCACAAGGGACTACTGAGTCCGGACAACCGGCTCAAGTTGGTTTTGCAGAAACACTAAAGAAACAAATTTTCGTTTCTCGGCTTTCCCCTGATCAAACATCTTCTGATGTATTGTCTTATATACAAGACAAAACTAAAGCCGATTGTAATAGTGTAAAGGTGGAAAAGTTTAAGTTTTCTTATGCTAGAGACATTTCATCTTTCAAGATAACTGTCCCTAACGAGCTTTTTGAAGCCATATGCTCGGGCGACTTTTGGCCGGATAATATGGTTGTACAAGAGTTCGAGGCTAAGATAAAGAAGAAGGGGCCCGTGGGAGTAAAACTTCCTAGTCGAGGCCAAACCAGTGTACCAATTTCAAAAAACTAACTTCTAACCTCCTTCTTTCCTATCAGAATGCTCACTAAATTTTATTCCGATAGCCTTTCCTTTGCATCTCATATTTTTGTGCTTACAGAAACCTGGTTAAAGCCGGAGATCTTTAGCTCCGAAGTTTTTAGTAAGTAAGTAAGTACACAATATATAGGTATGACCGTCCCTCTAGACGGGGAGGTGGAGTCTGAATTGGAGTTGATTCAAACCTCCCGTCTGAGGAGTTATTTTTTGATGAATTCAATACCATTGAATTTATTTGTGTAAAGTTATCGCTTCCTGGTAGCTCTATTTAGATAACTTGCTCATATAATCCGCCGTTGTCTGAACTTCCTGATTATTTAAATCACCTTTCCGTTATTAAGTCTGTTGCAAATAAGCTTTCCGATAGGGATCAGTTGGTAGTTCTAGGTGATTTAAACATACCTGGAGTTACTTGGTCCACTGAGGATGAATCGAATGTCTTACTACCTATGGCACAGCATGATTTTATTGACGGCCTGTTTGGCATATCCTTATCTCAAGTAAACCATGTTCGAAATTCTTCAGGTCGCCTACTTGATTTGTGTTTTGTATCAAATCCTGAAGGTGTGTTTCTGTCCAGAGTAGCACCACTCACTCAACCTGAAGATTCATATCACCCTACAGTCGAACTTTCATTTAATACGGGTAGAGTTATAGAAGAAAAATCAGAAAAATCGTCCAAACGACTACATTGTTTTTGTTCTGAGGCTAAATAATTTTATTTCTGGCTTTAATTGGTCTGATCTTTACTTTTGCAATAATATGTCCGATGCAGTTAATGTTTTTTATACTAATATATTTTATCAATAAACTCATATTTTAATTCCTGTGTTCCGCGGAACTATCCGTCAATTTCCAATAAACCACCTTGGTTTAGCAAAGAGTTGACACACTTAAGAAATGTAAAGTCCAGACTTTTTAGCAAATATAAAAATACCGGTTCTCAATCTGTTTTTACTAGATATTTAAGTGCTTGGTCAAGATTTACCGAGCTTAATGCTCAGTGTTATAATAGTTACTTAAACCGTTGTAAGGTCCAGTTCTCTCAGGACCCGAAACAGTTTTATAATTTCGTTAACAACAAGCGTAAATCTAATTCTTTTTTTTTTCCGCTGTCGTTCGAAAACATGACGGCAACCACAGATCAGGCAATAGCCGATTTATTTGCCCAATTTTTTCAAACGACTTACTCTACTTTAGATTATTCATCACAGCCTTATTCTTACACCATATCCAAGTCAAACCTCATATTCTGTCCCACTTTAACAGAAAGCTCTCTTCTTTTGGATCTTCTTCGTATTAAGCCTGCTTATTCGACAGGCCCGATGGTATTCCTGGGTGCGTGCTTAGGTATTGCGCTAAGGCCCTGTGCAAACCTCTTCACAAGTTGTTTACCTTATCTCTAGAAACTTTCCAATTTCGAAATATTTGGAAGGTATCATTTGTTATTCCTCTTTTCAAAAAAGGTAACAAGATAGAAGCCAGTAACTACAGAGGTATTTCTAAGTTGTCAGCTATTCCTAAGCATTTTGAAAAAATCGTTACTCCTCATTTGCAGCACCTTTGTAGATCAATCATTTCTCCGTGTCAACACGGATTTATTAAACGTAGATCCACAACCTTCTAGAGCTCACTACATTTGTGATAAAAGGCTTCAATAGTAGTTTTCAAAAAGACGTCATTTACACTGTTTTTAGTAAAGCATTTGACTCTGTAAATCACTTACTTCTTATTAAAAAACTTGACCTGTTTGGTTTTCCAGTCGATCTGCTTAAATGGATTTCAAGTTATCTGAATGGCAGGTCACAAAGGGTCCTTCAAAGGGTTCTTTAAGAGGAAACTGGCCTACCTCGGACATGTGATCAGTGACCAGGGCATCAAGGTAGCCGCCGTACGAAACCTGAGCCCTCCCACGTGCTTACGGGAGCGGAGGAGATGCCTCGGGATGGCCTCATGGTACCGGCGATTCGTGCCCAACTTCGCCTCAGTGGTCCAGCCCATGGCGAACCTGCTGATTAAAAACCAACGGTGGAAGTGGGAGTCGGAGGAACAGAGTGCCTTTGTTCTTCTGAAAAGTTTACTGACAGACGCACCCGTGCTGGCATGCCTAGATTCTCCGCCAAGATGACACTCCAGACTGACGCCGCCCCCGGTCTCGATGGCCAGAAAAAGTCATTGCCTACGTCGGCCGCAAGCTCGATGCCGCGGAAAAGAGAGCTTGGCCATTGTCCGGGGAATACGGAAATTGCGACGGAAGGATTGCCAGATGGGCCTTAGAACTCCAGCCATATCAATACGACGTACATTACCGCCGCGGAAGTCTAACGTAGTAGCCGACGCTCTAACCCGACCACCTCTGGAGCACTTACAGAGACACACGCAAGGCGAGCACCAGTGCAAGTGGCTGCAACGAAAGATGAAAGAAGTTCCCCGACTTCATCGTTGAAAACGCTACCTCGGCCACCGTCCAGATGACCAGGACTTACGTACCGTGGAAGCTGTGCGTAGCAGCCGAACATCGAGCTCGAATCCTACACGAATGCCATCTTGGCGTTAGGATGACCATCATCATAATCTCGCAGAAGTACTACTGGCCAGGGATGTCTGATGTCTGACTGTCACTCGATCACGCGATCAACAAAAGTGCCTCGGAATCGACCGGCTATATACCAGCCTTTCTCCTACTGTCTAAAGCAGCAGAAGGGTTCGCAGCGAAGCTCGCCCGAAGTTTGACGGTCCGTATAAAGTGGTCGCTTTCCCTTCGCTTAACGTCGTCCGAATCCGCCTACCCGGCCAGCGGAAGGGGCGACTTGCAAATATTGGAGACTTAAAAGCGTTTCATTCTTCTCCCACAGTTAACACCGATGATGACGACAGCGAAACCGCCAAGGAGGACACCGGCGACCAAGCCGGACAGTCCCAAAGAGGTCAACCGACCGACCAACCATTAAGACCTTAAGAATGATGTTAGGAGATTCTTTCGCTGCTGCCCATTTATCCCTATTGCTAAGTTGTGAGGAGTTAAATAACTTCGCACAAATAAACGCGAAGATTTAGAACACCGAAGCCTTTCAGTTGCTGGATACGCTGTGAATGCGCGTAGTAACGGCACTGTGGCAAAACAGTGTTCGGAGAATACAGATGGAGAGAAGTTGGAGAGAACGAGAAGAGAGTTTGGAGAATACAGCTGGAGAGAGTTTGGAGAGAACGAGAAGAGAGTTTGGTGGATACAGCTGGAGAGAGTTTGGAGAGAAGGAATAACGGTAGAAGACGGCGGACTTTGGACCCTAGTATAGTGCCGTGCGCAAAAACGAAAAAAGAGAAGCCGAGAATTAATGGGACACGCCGGCCTATATAAGCAAGCCGAGCGCAGGAAGCTGGATCAGTCGATCGCAAGGAGTCAATCCATTAAGATCAGTGAATTACAAAAGTCAAAGAACCAAGTCAACTAGTGGCAGCACCAGCAAGACAGCAACAGCAGATACCATCGTCGGAAGCAGCGCCGTGGGAAGCCTACCAGGAGCAAGATCGCTACGTCGAGAAGTTCGGGATTGGGACACCAGGAACATCCGAATTGAGACTGTAACGACCTGTTTCTTTGTTTTATGCTCGCTACGAAAACGTGCGGCTAGCTCAAAGAGATTGTGTGTTCGTTCCACCAAATTTATATTGAGTAACTGCCCGTGACCAAAGGATAACGCCAGAAAGGATTAGGTTGCTGCTGGTTTATTGATTCTCTAAATATAGCCTTATTGCTATTGTTTTGCTGCCCGTTGTCGCTGTCTTCTGCTGCGTTGCTCCTGGCTCGCTGCTGCGTTGCTTCTGGTGTGCCGCTGCGTCGCTCCTGGCCTGCTGCTGCATTGCTTCGGCTTGCTGCTCCGAATGACTGAGATCAGGACGCCTCCACCAAAAACCCTGGATGTTATGCGAGCTTCCCTACCGGGGCCGGCAAGGTGTATCGCCTAGCAGGTGAAACGAAGTTTCGCCTTATCGCCTACCCACCTTTATCGCCTGGCTACCGGAGTTCAGCCTGGACTTTGTCGGCAAGGTGTATCGCCTAGCAGGTAGAACAAAGTTCTCCCTTATCGCCTAGCCACCTTTATCGCCTGGCTTCCGGAGTTCAGCCTGGACTTTGTCGGCAAGGTGTATCGCCTAGCAGGTAGAACAAAGCTCTCCTTTATCGCCTGACACCGCGCAAGGACTCCCTAAGTTTGATTTTACCTCGACCTAGCACAGTTGGATCTCAGCGTTGTAGGTCCTGCCTCCTCCGCTGTTACTAGGCCGATCTCTTGCATCGGGATTTGTGGGGAGTTTAAGACTTCTTACAAGACACAGGTAGCTGAGGTCCGGAAGGCATCACACGGCTAAGTCAAGGCGATTCGATTTCAACCTTGACACGAACACACCCTGGCATATTGCCCGGCGGGTCTGTCAGGGTAGAGAAATATAGTCCTGCGACTAGAAACCGTGAGCTCGGGGAGGAGGTTGTTCAAGACCCAGTGTGCCGTGCTCGACTGAGCCGGACCTGGCGCGAAGGACGAGCGGTCGATCGATTAAAGGTTTCAAGAGGCGTTGTCCCGAAGACAACTACCTACCAACACCCCGAGTGCCAGAGTACCTCGCTACCAGCCGGGAAGGGCGAGCATTCGACCGTTGAGGTATTCATGAGACGTTTGTCCTGGAGGATCCCAACGGTTCAGAAAGTGTCGGAACGGCGGTCGTCATAGAAGCAAAGCAGAGGACAACGGTATTAAGGATAGCAGACGTCAAAGGCAGTACCGCAAGGCTGATCTCTCTGCGAGTCCAAGGCGCGACAAGCGACCTCGAGTGACCGCATCGACAGGCGAGCGGAGTCGAATTGCGACGAGCATTCCCGAGACACAAGGAAGAGTCTGTGGTCACCAACGCGTCAGCAGTCCAGGACAAACGATGCAAGTGGCCAGTGTAATCAACGCGGGACAAAACCGAGACCAGCCCAAACCCACATACCCGCTGTACTAACTAGCACAAGAATAAACTGAATAAACCGTTGTTACCATTGGAATCCTATGTTTTCTCATTAATCTGCGGGCAGTCAAGTCATATAAATTTGGTGGGACGAACACACAATCTTCTGAGCTAGCAGCACGAATCTCGTAGCGAGCGGACAAAGCAAATCAGTTCGTTACAAAATATCAATAGAACTAAGCTAGTTTAGTTACTTCTTCCACAGATTGAAAGGGCGGACATGGAGACGATTGTACTGTCGTCCGGCGACAGCGATGGGGAGTCTGAGCCCAGTTCCCGGGGTAACCTACAGTCGATGACCACACGAGACCCTCGGCTACGTCCGGGAACGGCGTACGCCGAAAGATCCACCCGGTCATGCCCGACGGGTAGGCGCCAGTCAGGAAGCTCTGGAAGAGCGACCTCACCCTCTCCAGGGTCCAGCGCTAGGACACCACCCCGCCGGACAGCGTCGAACTGCGCACCGACGTCGACGTCGACACCCGCTCGAGCCGGGGGAGTCTCTCCACACTATACGGACGCGGCCGGATGTCGCATCTACCAGGAGCCCTATCAATGCCATCCGAGTCCAGCCGGGTCACCGGAGAGCAGCCGGGAGTACAACCCTTGCGGGCGCAACGACCTACGCCGAAGACGCCAGCGACGACGAGGTGAGCAGCCGGGAGTACGACGACGATCCCCAGGAAGGCGCGGCACACTATGTGTACACGGGCGAGGACCGTTGCGGGTACCACCGGGGGTCCTGGATGTACCTCATCAAGACGAGCTGGGAAACGATCCAGGTAGAAGCACCGTATCGGCCACCCGATGAACCGATCGTGACCTTCCCGCCGTCCCACGAACGCCTGTACATCATGAGGCCCGACGAGACCGGGGTAGCCGAGGACCTTGGAGTCCAGACGGAACGGCCGTCCACCACGCTCTCTCGTGGGCCGCCTACCACGTTCTCCATCGGACCATCCACAACGCTCTCTCGCGGGCCGTCAAAGACTCTCTCCCTCGGGCCATCCACCAAGCAGGATGACGTATCAGCCACCACCAATCTATACACCCATCGACACGGCCCCCCCGCTCGGACCCGCATTTAGCGGACGGGAACCAGACGCCGGAAATGGAGAGCCTATGGTGGGAGTCGCCATCCGAGTGGGACTCGGGCGAGGTCGACAACCCGCAGTCCGAAGCGACAGCTCCAAACGTGGGTCGCCTAGCCCCGAAAGCAGTTCACCCTCCGGTGGCGAGCACTATCCGCTTCCGGCTGGGTGGACGTGCAACACCACGGACGGTCAAGTCTCGGCCGCAGCCTGGCAGGCCATCTGCGCACGACGCCCTGCAGCCCGCGTCTCACGACAGCGCTTAAGCCGAGCCTGAAGCCGAGCGGCGCCGGAAACATTTCCTTTCTTCCCCGAAGTAGGGAGGGGATGTAACGCCCTAAATCGAGGGCGCACAAATCCCACGAGTCGTGACGAGGATCATCGGAGCCACCATATGGATATTTAGTTTATTACATTACATTGTAATTATAGTCATAGACTTGTTATTAGCTTTAAGCTTCATGTCCGAAGTCCCCGTGTTATTAATTGAAATAATAGGAACTAAGGAAACTAATTAAACTTGTATTAATTTTGAGCCAACACACGCACCCTAGACAAAGCCCCTCTAACGCGTTATCGCACTCGTGAGGCCCGCGATCGATAGCACAATCGATAGCGGGGACTGGTTCAGCGAGCGCGACGTTCGACTGAAGTGCGATCTCTGATTCCTAAACTCGCTCTCTTTCGTTTTGACTTTTCACCGAGAGTGGACGTGTGCTCGAGCATCCCTCCGGCACACCACTACCGACACACACAGAGACATACGCGCCGATCCGCCGGGGACTCAAGTTAGCTTTGCATATCCGAACCCGTGCCCGAAGCCGCACCTTTTCTTTTTAGTGTTTACGGCTCTTGTCGATCCCATTCTGAGGGCAGCAGCCAGGGACCCTGTTCTTATCAATTGCCAATACAAAACCGGCCAGAAAACTAAGTGACTATATTATAAATAAAAACCAAAGAATTATATATTCTGATGGAAGGACAAATCTACAGTCCTATTACGTTGAACAACTTGATTATGTTCCCCAGCAATAGTCTTTTTAAAACAAATGAACCATTTTATGTACACAGTTTTTCTAATAATTACCATATACTAATTGGCAGAAAATTGTTGAAAAATGCACAATCAATTATAAATTACAAAAATAGAACAGTTACCCTTTTTGATAAAACATACAAATTAATTACTTCAAAATCACTAAAAACCAAAACAAATTAAAAAATCAGCTCAAGAATCAATCAAAAAAATAGATTTTTAATTGTTTCGCTAAGATCACCTGAATCAGGAGGAAATTTTCAAGGCTTTATCAAATAAATTCAAAAATCTTTATTATGAAGAAGGTGTGACGAACCCACCTAGGAGGCGTGTACTCCACAATGGTTTTTCACATCATTATAATTGTTTTAAGGGAAATAAGATTAAATAAGTTATATCTAAGTTCAAATCCCAGAGTGGCAACGCCAACCGATATTTAGCCGAGACACATTTAATACTAGAAAAGCAAGGAGCAGAGATACCAGTAGTAGGAAAATACTAGAAATCCCGAATGCGGGAAAAAGGAGGAAAAGGGTAGGCGATCACACAACAACCGTGGAGCGTGACTTCTCTCGGGATCGCGGAACACAGTTCAGCGAGGCTTCGAAACCCCACGTGTGGTCCTCGAGCTTTTCCGCAAGACAGGCAAAACGTGACGCCTAACGCGATCGCTCTCGGCTTACTCATCGCGAGTGTTCCGCTGGTTTAATTTGCCCAAGTGCTACGTTTCTGATCGCGGGTGATATTAAAGAGGCTAGTACAACTAGGTTCTCATACGCTCAGAACGGTGTAGCGGACTCGGGTGAGGACAATCTCAATAAAGTGCTACGATTGTACAATCACATCTCCCGATCGTGTGTTTTCATTTTGTAGTTAGAAAGGAAACTTAACCTAACCTAACCCTATTCCCACGGCTACCTTGGGTCCGAACGTGGACATCCTTTCCGTTTGCCACAGTAGCCGTAGTTCCGCCCTTATTAGCACCACCGGACCTGAATGTGGACCTCTTCCCGTTCGGTCAAGTAGTTCACCCAACCCCCCTTACGTAGTTTGGGATTTGCGGGCGGACACCCGTCCCGTCGGATCCATTCTCCAGTAGTTTCCTCACCCCCTTACTTAGTTTGGGATTTGCGCGCGGACACCCGTCCCGCCGGATCCGTTCTCCGGTAGTTTTTCGCGCGGACACCCGTCCCGCCGGATCCGTTCTCCGGTAGTTTCCCCACCCCCTTACGTAGTTTGGGACTTGCGCGCGGACACCCGTCCCGTCAGATCCATTCTCCGGTAGTTTCCCCACCACCTTACGTAGTTTTTGGGGTTTGCGCGTGGACACCCGTCCCGCCGGATCCGTCGCCTTAGTTTTCCCACGTAGTCTTGGGGTTTGCGCGTGGACACCCGTCCCACCCGATCCATCAGTGTGTCTTGTCCCCTGTATTAGTTTTGAGACTTGCGCGTGGACACCCGTCTCGGCCGGTTAATCGAGTCTAACCCCCTACCATCCGGCACCCCCAAAGTATTCTCCCGGCTCGGCCTCGCCCGAAGGTCCAACCCGGTGGATTTTTCGACCTTGACACGAGATCCGGAACTACAACACCCGCAAGTATCCTCCCGGCTCGGCCTCGCCCGAAGGTCCAGCCCGGTGGATTTTCCGCCTCCGACGCGAGATCCAGGACTCCAACGCCCGCAAAGTATCCTCCCTGCTGGGCCTCGCACGAAGGTCCAGCCCGGTGGATTTTTCGCCCTTGACGCGAGATACGAGACTCTCGGCCGGTTAATCGACTCTAAAACCCCCGCCCCCCTACTATCCGGCACCCCCAAAGTATCCTCCCGGCTCGGCCTCGCCCGAAGGTCCAGCCCGGTGGATTTTTCGCCCTTGACGCGAGATCCGGAACTACAACACCCGCAAGTATCCTCCCGGCTCGGCCTCGCCCGAAGGTCCAGCCCGGTGGATTTTCCGCCTCCGACGCGAGATCCAGGACTCCATCGCCAGCAAAGTACCCTCCCGACTCGGCCTCGCCCGAATGTCCAGCCCGGCGGATTTTTCGCCTCCGACGCGAAACACAAGACGAGGACTCTATACGACCAGTGTCGTTCACGTTTCCATCGACATAAATAAGAACCTCCGGTGCAGACTCCCCGTCAAAATTATCCGTTCACCTGTAGAACGGAACTTTCTAGTCCGGTGTTTCGGTGATTTACAAATTTCTTGTAAAGGACTCTTGGATCCTACTGAGATCTGTACCCCGGCCGAGAAAGCATCCTTACAAAGGAGACAAGTTAACATTAACAGACACCATTAAACACGTACTAAATACAACACATAACTCCCCAATTTATTCAAAACCAAATGCAGGAAGTGCTTAATCAGGGATTAGCTAGGGAAAGTAATTCATCATACAATAGTCTTACCTGGGTAGTACCCAAAAAACGGACGCTTCTGTTAAAGTATGGTGTAGTAATAGATTATAGGAAGCTAAATGAAACAAATATCCCCGACAGATTACCAATACCAAACATGGACGAAATCCTTGGTAAACTAGGAAAATGACAATATTTTTCAACTATCGATTTGGCAAAAGATTTCACCAAATAATAAAGGACCAAGAATCAATATCTAAAACAGCGTTTTCCTCTAAAAGCGATCATTACGAATACCTTCGAAAGCCATTTGGCCTTAAAAATGCACCCTCTACTTTTCAAAGATGCATGAATAATATCCATCGACCGTTGCTTTACAAACACTGTTTAGTGTATTTAGATTCATTTAAATTCATAACAACTAGTTTTTTCCAAACTTGCAGAATCCAATTTCAAATTGCAGTTAGACAAATTTGAATTTTAACAAAAAGAAAGTAGCTTTCTTGGTCACATCGTAACCCCTAATGGCATAAAACCAAACCCCCTGAATGTTAAAACTCAATTGTGTATTCAATTCCAACAAAAGTAAAAGAGATTAGAGCTTTCCTTGGATCAACCGGTTATTATCGCAAATTTATCCCAAACTACGCAGACATAGCAAAACCAATGATCAAATGTTTAAAAAAAGGGAAAGATAGATACACAAAATCCCGACTACATAGAAGCATTCAAAAACTTAAAACTTTAATAATTAGAGAACCAATTCTCCAATTACCCGATTTTGAAAACAAATTCACTTTAACCACAGATGCCAGTTATTTAGCCCTTGGGGCCGTGCTTTTTCAAAATTGTCATCCTGTATCCTTTATTAGCAGAACACTTAATGAACACGAATTAAATTACAGTGCTATCGAAAAGGAATTACTTGCAATAGTTAGGGCCACTAAAACTTTTCGCAATTAATAACTAGGACGACATTTTCTCATTGCTAGTGACCATCAACCTCTTAGATGGCTGCATACCTTAAAATAACCGAATGCCAAGTTACAAAGATGGAGAGCCAAATTAAACGAAAACCAATTTAAAATCGATTATATTAAAGGAAAGGAAAATTCAGTTGCCGATGCATTATCAAGAATTAAAATTGAAGAACATCATCATAGTGAAGTTTCTCAACATAGTGCAGAAGAAGACAATAGCAAATTTATTCATTTAACAAAAAACCCAATAAACTATTTCAAAAAAATTAAATCCGATAAAAATAAAGTAGACCATTCAACAATATTCGGTAACTCCATTACCACAATTCAATATAATGAAATAACACTTGAAAAGGCCAAACAAATTGTAGTTGATAATTTTATTCCTTGAACATTACAATTTACATTGAAAGCGATGTATATTTTGAAATTATTCAAAGAGCATACAGAGAAATTATTAATACCACCTACACTAAAGTAATTCGCAGCCTCTATCTATTAAAGAATGTTTGTTCTTAAATCGAATTCAAAGAACTAATACTTCAATCACATGAAAAACTTTTAGATCCAGGTATACAGAAAATGACTAAATTATTCAAAGAATATCACTTCTTTCCAAATAGCCAACTATTAATTCAGAGTATACAACATATGCAAATTAGCTAAAACAGAACACAGAAACACCAAAATGCCTTTTAAAATTACACCCAACCCTGAACATTGTCGAGACAAATCTGAGGGAAACATTACATTAGTTGCATTGACATTTATTCTAAATTAGCTACACTTGAGCAAATTAAAACAAAGGACTGCATAGAATGCAGGAACGAGCTAATGCGTATTTTTAATCAGTTAAGGAAACCCAAATTACTAAAAACAGGCAGCTTGGCTCTATAGCCATGGATTGAAGCAGAATGATTTGCATTACAACTCAATACGGCAAAAATCGGTGTAGCAGACGTTTTTGACGTTTTCGACTACATAAGACAATAAATGAAATAAATCCGTATAATCAATTTATCCGATGATGAAGAAGTAAAATTAAGCAAAATAGAAACAATCCTTTACACATACAAATGTAGGTAAAAAAGTAGGTAAAATAGACGAAGACCTTTACAAAATTACTAATCCAAATAGGGAAACCCAATACTACAAATCACAATTTAAGAAACAATAGATAACTAATGCCGTTAAACTTCCACAGGAACCTTGTGTACAATGATGTTGTTTCTATTATTTACCACGGGCCGCACTCAACAAATTCAAATAACCAACCCATATTCCGACCTTGGCTATTTACTCTTCTCGAGCATTCCAATTCAAATACCGGAAGTATGAACATCACTGTCTAAGAATTAATTTAACGGAAATAAACATCATCACTAAATCCTTTGGTAACAAAATCACAGACATGCCTGGAATGAAATATTTGTACAATAAACTACTGAAAGAATTAAATGGTATAACTATTCATCAGCAAAATAGGCAGAAACGTAAACTATTTGATATACTAGGTTCATCTTTGAAATTTCTTTTTGGCCGGGAGTACAACCCTTGCGGGCGCAACGACCTACGCCGAAGACGCCAGCGACGACGAGGAAGGCCGCGGTGAACAGGCGCCCTATGTTGAGGACGCCAGCGACGACGAGGTGAGCAGCCGGGAGTACGACGACGATCCCCAGGAAGGCGCGGCACACTATGTGTACACGGGCGAGGACCGTTGCGGGTACCACCGGGGGTCCTGGATGTACCTCATCAAGACGAGCTGGGAAACGATCCAGGTAGAAGCACCGTATCGGCCACCCGATGAACCGATCGGACCATCCACAACGCTCTCTCGCGGGCCGTCAAAGACTCTCTCCCTCGGGCCATCCACCAAGCAGGATGACGTATCAGCCACCACCAATCTATACACCCATCGACACGGCCCCCCCGCTCGGACCCGCATTTAGCGGACGGGAACCAGACGCCGGAAATGGAGAGCCTATGGTGGGAGTCGCCATCCGAGTGGGACTCGGGCGAGGTCGACAACCCGCAGTCCGAAGCGACAGCTCCAAACGAGGGTCGCCTAGCCCCGAAAGCAGTTCACCCCCCGGTGGCGAGCACTATCCGCTTCCGGCTGGGTGGACGTGCAACACCACGGACGGTCAAGTCTCGGCCGCAGCCTGGCAGGCCATCTGCGCACGACGCCCTGCAGCCCGCGTCTCACGACAGCGCTTAAGCCGAGCCTGAAGCCGAGCGGCGCCGGAAACATTTCCTTTCTTCCCCGAAGTAGGGAGGGGATGTAACGCCCTAAATCGAGGGCGCACAAATCCCACGAGTCGTGACGAGGATCATCGGAGCCACCATATGGATATTTAGTTTATTACATTACAGTGTAAGCATAATCATAGTCTTGTTATTAGCTTTAAGCTCGGACATGAAGTCCCTATGTTATTAATTGAAATAATAGGAACTAAGGAAACTAATTAAACTAGTATTAATTTTGAGCCAAGACACGCACCCTAGACAAAGCCCCCCTAACGCGTTATCGCACTCGTGAGGCCCGCGATCGATAGCACAATCGATAGCGGGGAACTGGTTCAGCGAGCGCGACGTTCGACTGAAGTGCGATCTCTGATTCCTAAACTCGCTCTCTTTCGTTTTGACTTTTCGCCGAGAGTGGACGTGTGCTCGAGCATCCCTCCGGCACACCACTACCGACACACACAGAGACATACGCGCCGATCCGCCGGGGACTCAAGTTAGCTTTGCATATCCGAACCCGTGCCCGAAGCCGCACCTTTTCTTTTTAGTGTTTACGGCTCTTGTCGATCCCATTCTGAGGGCAGCAGCCAGGGACCCTGTTCTTATCAATTGCCAATACAAAACCGGCCAGAAAACTAAGTGACGAATGCAGAGTTATTAGAATGGAATAAAACGTTCGACTTGTTTCGATCTCTAATATGCACTGATTTTTAATGTTCGATTTCGAGATTATAAAGAGAGATATGTATGTATGTACATGTGTGAGCTGCATGTATAAAAGAGCGTAAGGTGAATTCAAAACATAAGCATATGATTACAGTGTGGGGTAATTAAATATAACAAGTTGGCAAAGAATTCAAATTATTAATCAGCTTGAACGAAGTTATTCATAACAATAATAATAATTAAATCGAAATTAATGTTGACTTATGATGTCATCGAATATTCTCCGCCCGTTGAATGATCCAAGGAGTATTCAAGCACCAGTTTGCTCAGGCAGGGGCGCTATCTTACAGATGGGTCTTCGAATGGTTCCATTTTTCACCTTGATCTCGGCCACTCGTACTCGTCCATCAGCTCCGACATGCGTGTTGGTGATGCAACCAAGGATCCATTCCTGGGGAGGTGTATTATCCTCGTGAACAATCACCATTTGGCCAATTTGAATGTTGGCGTGGGGTTTGAGCCATTTGGAGCGCTCCTGAAGCGTGTGTAAATAGTCACGCCTCCATAGCTCCCAGAACTGCTGCTTCAAATACGTTACGCGCTGCCACCGCGTAAGATAAGATGGTCTGCTCTCGTCAATTGAAGGCTCCGGTACGGACATCAAAGAGGACCCAATCAGCAAGTGCGCTGGGCTAAGCGCCTCTCCATCGTTTGGGTCTTCGGAAAGGGGTGCCATTGGTCTTGAGTTCAAGATTGCCTCCGACTCGATTGCAATCGTTTGAAGCTCCTCGTACGTTAGCCCAGTGTTGCCCAAGTTTTTCATCATTAGGCTCTTCATGGACTTCACTGCGGCCTCCCACAAGCCGCCAAAGTGGGGAGCACGCGGAGGGATGAACTTGAACTCGAATCCCACTATGCTGCTGAACTTCTGCAAATTCAATGTGTTGGCTTCGTCGAATAGCTGCTGCTTAAAGTCCTCGAGCTGCGATCGTGCACCGACGAAATTAGTTGCATTGTCACAATAAATGCGTAGTGGGATGCCTCTGCGACTGACGAAGCGCTTTAAACTGAGAATAAAATTATTAGTAGATAGATCGGAAATGAGTTCTATGTGGATTGCTTTTGACGAAAAGCATATAAACACGGCCATGTATGTTTTATATGGCACCTTGCTTCGAATGCGGTATGATGTGGAAAATGGTCCACATAGGTCGACTCCAGTTACAAAAAAAGGTCGTTGTGAATGAAAGCGATCAACTGGAAGTGATCCCATCATTTGTTCCATTAAACGAGGCTTATAATGGTAACAGTGTGTGCAGCGCCGTACAATCTTTCGCACGACTTCTCTGGCGTTTACAATCC
This sequence comes from Drosophila kurseongensis, assembly GCA_018153305.1. NCBI lineage: Eukaryota > Metazoa > Arthropoda > Insecta > Diptera > Drosophilidae > Drosophila > Drosophila kurseongensis. Next base: position 1,828,920 of record JAECXX010000001.1, read on the forward strand.
AAGCCTGAAGTCGCAGGATTCCAATGAGAGCCTTTGGTCCAGCGTGCATGTGATGCCTGTGGAGATACTCAACAAATTTCAACGTGAAGCAATGATTCTTTGGTAGAAGAACAGGAAATTTGGCATCGAGTGAAATGGGCGCCTTGGCTAAGCGGCCTCCTACACGTAATAGTGTTATCGAACCGTTTGGCCCGTTAGTCGCTGCTAGGAACAGATTTAGTTTCTGAAATTCGGGTTTTAAAATCGTGTTTTCCTTTAGCTGCTGGATTTCGTTGAAAAAGGTCTTCTGCTGAATATGGGATACGATGTGCTTGAACGCGTATTGCAATTCAGTTGCTGGTGTATGAATTACATCGACTAAGTTCACCTTTTTGTTGACCTTGATTCTATTAAAGACGCGCAACACAAAAGCTATGACTCGCAAAATGCGCCGATAGGATGAGAATTTGTTGATAACTTCATCGAATACATCTTCCTTGCTTCCATTATCGGTACATGTGAGGACTGTTGCTTTTCGCAGCTCCAACTCTACATTGGTGTCCTGAGAATTTGGTACTGGTTGAGGCCATCCAGATGAGTCTTGACGTAAGAAGCTTGGTCCACGAAACCATATAGTTTCCATAAGCTCGGACGCTGCGCAGCCTCTTGAAACTATGTCCGCGGGATTGTCCTTGCCCGGAACGTGCCTCCAAGTGATGTTTGACGTGGTTGATTGCATCTCAGAAATCCGGTTAGCGACGAAACAGTTTAGCCTGGACGAGTGCATGGTAAGCCACTGTAGAACGATTCTTGAATCTGTCCAAAAGAAAATACTATCAATGTATTTTTTGGAATTTATGCTTAATCTTGGCCCATGTTTGACACAATAAATATGCGGCGCACAATTCTAGCCGCGGCAATGAAATTGCTTTTATTGGGGCCACCTTAGACTTGGCGATGATTAGCATTGATTTGAACTCTCCGTTTATGTATGTTCGTAGATATAGGCAACAGCCATAAGCTCGCTGCGATGCATCTGAAAATCCGTGTATTTCCGATAGATTTTTAGGTGACGAGTTAATGAATCTTGGAACTTCGATGGTTTGAAGATTGTGCAAATCTTCTTCTATTCGCTTCCACTGAGATTGAAGCTCAGGGGAAAGTGGATCGTCCCAGTTTAGACGATGCATCCACAACTCTTGGACCAATATTTTGCATCGAATAACGACTGGTGGTACGAGCCCTAGCAAATCGTACAGGTGAGCTACAAGTGAAACGATGCTCCGCTTGGTGACGACAGAGATTGTAGGTAGGGTATACCTGAAACAAAACACATCTAGTTTTGGTTGCCACGACATGCCCAAAGTCTTCGTAACATCTTTGGTATCAACCTTAAATTGAAACTCTGCTCCGTTGCCTTCTATTTTGCTTGTGTTCCACTTTGCAAGCTCTAATCCAGCCTTAGAAAGTATGCTGGTGACCTCTGTAGCTTTGAGATGAAGCTCTTCGACACTGTTTGCTCCAGTAAGGAGGTCGTCGACGTACATATCTTCTTTAAGTACGGCTGCTCCGATGGGAAACTGATTTGAGAACTTATCTGCAATATATTTCAAGCTCCTGATTGCTAGAAATGGTGCGCAGGACATGCCGTACGTGACAGTGTTGAGCTGAAACAATTCTAAAGGCGCAGCTGAGGATTCTCTCCAGAGAACAAGTTGATACATACGATCGTCTGGTGATACTTCAAACTGGCGATACATCTTGCAGATATCAGCTACAAGTGCATGACGATGTAAGCGAAAGGCAAGAAGTGTTAGGATCAGATTCTGCTGGATGCTTGGGCCAATCATCAACAACTCATTCAGAGAAATGTTCGACGTTGTTTTGCACGATGCATCAAACACAACACGCAGCTTGGTAGTCGTGCTTTCTGATCTCAGGACTCCATGATGTGGGATTACATAATGGGTCTTTTGAGAGTCGAAATCAGATGCCAATTGCATGTGATTCAAATCTAGGTATTCCCTCATGAATTGAACGTACATCTCCTTTAACAACGGGTTGCGGCTCAACCTCCGTTCATTTTGCAAAAACCGGGATTTGGCAATTTCAAAAGATTTACCTAACATGTGAGGATTCTCCTTAAATGGCAAGCAAACTTGGACTCGTCCAGATGTGAGAAACCTTGTGTTTGCCACAAAATGTCGTTCGCATTCCTGCTCTTCTGCGGTGAAACCTTGATCGTGCGAATCAAACTCCTCGATTAGCCAAAACCTTTCTAATGCACCTTGCAGCTCCGTAGAACGTGCCATGTTGCATGTTACGACTTGGGATTGCGGAATATCAGAAACCTTTCCGCCAACGATCCAACCAAGTGCAGTATTGACCAGGCAAGGAAGGCCTGGACCTAAAGAAATTTTGCCATGTGAAAGTAAATCAAAAAACTCTTGTGTGCTGATGAGTAGGTCAATCCGGTGAGGCATGTAGAAGCCTGGATCTGCAAGGTCAATCTCTGAGGGTATGTTCCATTGTGAAGTGTCAACGAATCGCTCTGGCTGATTAAGCGATATTGTCTTGGCTACAGCGAATTGTAAATGCCATTCATTTACAGATAATCGTGATCGAATAGTTGTTGAGACCGAGAATCTCATCTGCGTTCTGACATCGCCTATGCCAGAAATGTCATACTTCTGTCTCTCGAATCTGAGCTGAAGGAGCTTGGCCAACTCTTCAGAGATGAAATTTATTTCAGAGCCTGAGTCAAGCAAAGCTCTGGCTGGCTGAAATATTCCGAACTTATCCTTAATCAATACTATTGCCGTAGGAATTAAAGCGCGCCTCGAATGACGCGAAAGCATGGAAACAGCATGTGTGGGTTCCCTCTGCTGCTGAGATGTGTGGGAGACAATTTGTGTTGGTTGCTCTGGATGAGCAGTTCTATGCAGAATAGTATGATGTAAGCCTTGACAAACGCGGCAACGAGATCTACTTGGACATCTGCTCGCCAAATGGCCGGTGCGCAAACAATTTATGCACAGAGCGGATTGCTTGACGAAATTCAATTTATCCTGCCAGTCTAGTAAACCAAATGAAGGGCACTGATTGAGAGAGTGATCAGTAACAGAACATTTTTTACAACCACCCTGTGCCGTAACAAAGGCTCTTCTATTCTGCGTGGGCCTTTCCTTTGGCTTCTCATCAGATGTTCGTTTAACGTTGCTCTCCAAAAATTGACAATGACGGCTCAAACTGCGATAACAATCCTCCCAAGTAGGCAACACCTCGTATTCTTGAACCCGATCGTACGATAATTTCGAATCTGCATCAATTTTAGATAAAACAAGATGAATTAGTATTGCGTTCATAACATCTGCTTCTGTTCCTAACGACAACAACGATTCACGCAGCGCGGAGACGGTATCCAAGATACAACGAAGAGCTGCGGGATCAGATCTTTTCATAATTTGAATATCAAATAAGCTAGATATGTGCTCTATGAAAATCAAAACCTTTTATCGTAACGCTCCTTTAACTGCTTTAACGCTTTTGGATAATTGATTTCGGACACTTGAAAAGGGGCCACAACACTCAGCGCGGGGCCAGACAAACAGCTAAGCAAGTAGTTAAATTTGTCAACAGCTGATATAGAAGCGTCATCATGTACCATGCTAGTAAAGGCAGTAATAAACTTCATGTAGTCACCATACTTCCCGTCGAACTTAGGCAGCTTTAACGAAGGCAAACGATTATGGTGCCCAGTTGCGCAATTTGCCGATGAATTAAAGAAACTTGCATCTTCTGGCCGGTCCTTCTTTGACGCGCCAATACGAGTGATGATAATTGCCTTGGTTTCTATGAATACGTCCTCTAATTCTTGCCGGCCGTCGTCAGCCGCATCCAGCCGTTCGATCTGTGATTGAATTTGAAGAATTTGTTTAAAATACGATTCCAAAATTTGTGACTGGCATTCAAGGGCAGCAAGGTCGTTCTGCAGTTCGATGCGAACTTTGAGATTGACTATATTTCGCTGAATTGTATTCCTTTGTTGTCTTAAAGACACGAGTTGAGTATCAGTCATTTTTGCAACGATTTATTTAGCGAAAACTAATTGTGGAGTAATTATTGAGTGAAGCAATTCCAAATATGTTGGCAATGCCCTTTGGTTCAGAGGGAGAAAACAAAACACTCCGATGCTTGGGAAAATAACTCAATTTTTGGCTTATTTATTTGCAGACCAGCTGCACAAGTATGTATGTGTGTATCTGGGCAATGCCCTTTGGTTCAGAGTAGAATGACAAAACCGCGATTGCATTTGCGAGCCTAGCTTACAGTTTTTCGTCCTCTTTGTGCCGCTGTGCTTTGGTCTCCAAATCTGTTCTTGCGACGGTTATGATGCGCATACCCTGTATGCAGGTATCCACGACGATCCAGTGGGGAAGATTCCGGTGATCCAACGATGCTTCCGGAGATCCAACGCTGATGCCAAACGCACTGCCAATACTCCGATGAGCTGCACTGCGTGCCGAAATACACCAATTATTCTGACGTTGATGGAATCTATTTCTCCGCCGAATGCAGAGGGAATGATTCAAAGTGGTTTATGGTGGGACTTGCCGAATGCAGTGTCCTGTCACGGTCGCCAAAATGTGCGGACTCTGCCGAATGCAGAGTTATTAGAATGGAATAAAACGTTCGACTTGTTTCGATCTCTAATATGCACTGATTTTTAATGTTCGATTTCGAGATTATAAAGAGAGATATGTATGTATGTACATGTGTGAGCTGCATGTATAAAAGAGCGTAAGGTGAATTCAAAACATAAGCATATGATTACAGTGTGGGGTAATTAAATATAACAAGTTGGCAAAGAATTCAAATTATTAATCAGCTTGAACGAAGTTATTCATAACAATAATAATAATTAAATCGAAATTAATGTTGACTTATGATGTCATCGAACAATATTATAAATAAAAACCAAAGAATTATATATTCTGATGGAAGGACAAATCTACAGTCCTATTACGTTGAACAACTTGATTATGTTCCCCAGCAATAGTCTTTTTAAAACAAATGAACCATTTTATGTACACAGTTTTTCTAATAATTACCATATACTAATTGGCAGAAAATTGTTGAAAAATGCACAATCAATTATAAATTACAAAAATAGAACAGTTACCCTTTTTGATAAAACATACAAATTAATTACTTCAAAATCACTAAAAACCAAAACAAATTAAAAAATCAGCTCAAGAATCAATCAAAAAAATAGATTTTTAATTGTTTCGCTAAGATCACCTGAATCAGGAGGAAATTTTCAAGGCTTTATCAAATAAATTTAAAAATCTTTATTATGAAGAAGGTGTGACGAACCCACCTAGGAGGCGTGTACTCCACAATGGTTTTTCACATCATTATAATTGTTTTAAGGGAAATAAGATTAAATAAGTTATATCTAAGTTCAAATCACAGAGTGGCAACGCCAACCGATATTTAGCCGAGACACATTTAATACTAGAAAAGCAAGGAGCTAAGATACCAGTAGTAGGAAAATACTAGAAATCCCGAATGCGGGAAAAAGGAGGAAAAGGGTAGGCGATCACACAACAACCGTGGAGCGTGACTTCTCTCGGGATCGCGGAACAAGCAACACGTGTGATCAGGACACAGTTCAGCGAGGCTTCGAAACCCCACGTGTGGTCCTCGAGCTTTTCCGCAAGACAGGCAAAACGTGACGCCTAACGCGATCGCTCTCGGCTTACTCATCGCGAGTGTTCCGCTGGTTTAATTTGCCCAAGTGCTACGTTACTGATCGCGGGTGATATTAAAGAGGCTAGTACAACTAGGTTCTCATACGCTCAGAACGGTGTAGCGGACTCGGGTGAGGACAATCTCAATAAAGTGCTACGATTGTACAATCACATCTCCCGATCGTGTGTTTTCATTTTGTAGTTAGAAAGGAAACTTAACCTAACCTAACCCTATTCCCACGGCTACCTTGGGTCCGAACGTGGACATCCTTCCCGTTTGCCACAGTAGCCGTAGTTCCGCCCTTATTAGCACCACCGGACCTGAATGTGGACCTCTTCCCGTTCGGTCTAGTAGTTCACCCAACCCCCCTTACGTAGCTTGGGATTTGCGGGCGGACACCCGTCCCGTCGGATCCATTCTCCAGTAGTTTCCTCACCCCCTCACATAAATAAGAACCTCCGGTGCAGACTCCCCGTCAAAATTATCCGTTCACCTGTAGAACGGAACTTTCTAGTCCGGTGTTTCGGTGATTTACAAATTTCTTGTAAAGGACTCTTGGATCCTACTGAGATCTGTACCCCGGCCGAGAAAGCATCCTTACAAAGGAGACAAGCTAACATTAACAGACACCATTAAACACGTACTAAATACAACACATAACTCCCCAATTTATTCAAAACCAAATGCAGGAAGTGCTTAATCAGGGATTAACTAGGGAAAGTAATTCATCATACAATAGTCTTACCTGGGTAGTACCCAAAAAAACGGACGCTTCTGTTAAAGTATGGTGTAGTAATAGATTATAGGAAGCTAAATGAAACAAATATCCCCGACAGATTACCAATACCAAACATGGACGAAATCCTTGGTAAACTAGGAAAATGACAATATTTTTCAACTATCGATTTGGCAAAAGGATTTCACCAAATAATAAAGGACCAAGAATCAATATCTAAAACAGCGTTTTCCTCTAAAAGCGATCATTACGAATACCTTCGAAAGCCATTTGGCCTTAAAAATGCACCCTCTACTTTTCAAAGATGCATGAATAATATCCTTCGACCGTTGCTTTACAAACACTGTTTAGTGTATTTAGATTCATTTAAATTCATAACAACTAGTTTTTTCCAAACTTGCAGAATCCAATTTCAAATTGCAGTTAGACAAATTTGAATTTTAAAACAAAAGAAAGTAGCTTTCTTGGTCACATCGTAACCCCTAATGGCATAAAACCAAACCCCCTGAATGTTAAAACTCAATTGTGTATTCAATTCCAACAAAAGTAAAAGAGATTAGAGCTTTCCTTGGATCAACCGGTTATTATCGCAAATTTATCCCAAACTACGCAGACATAGCAAAACCAATGATCAAATGTTTAAAAAAAGGGAAAGATAGATACACAAAATCCCGACTACATAGGAGCATTCAAAAACTTAAAACTTTAATAATTAGAGAACCAATTCTCCAATTACCCGATTTTGAAAACAAATTCACTTTAACCACAGATGCCAGTTATTTAGCCCTTGGGGCAGTGCTTTTTCAAAATTGTCATCCTGTATCCTTTATTAGCAGAACACTTAATGAACACGAATTAAATTACAGTGCTATCGAAAAGGAATTACTTGCAATAGTTAGGGCCACTAAAACTTTTCGCAATTAATAACTAGGACGACATTTTCTTATTGCTAGTGACCATCAACCTCTTAGATGGCTGCATACCTTAAAATAACCGAATGCCAAGTTACAAAGATGGAGAGCCAAATTAAACGAAAACCAATTTAAAATCGATTATATTAAAGGAAAGGAAAATTCAGTTGCCGATGCATTATCAAGAATTAAAATTGAAGAACATCATCATAGTGAAGTTACTCAACATAGTGCAGAAGAAGACAATAGCAAATTTATTCATTTAACAAAAAACCCAATAAACTATTTCAACAATATTCGGTAACTCCATTACCACAATTCAATATAATGAAATAACACTTGAAAAGGCCAAACAAATTGTAGTTGATAATTTTATTCCTTGAACATTACAATTTATATTGAAAGCGATGTATATTTTGAAATTATTCAAAGAGCATACAGAGAAATTATTAATACCACCTACACTAAAGTAATTCGCAGCCTCTATCTATTAAAGAATGTTTGTTCATAAATCGAATTCAAAGAACTAATACTTCAATCACATGAAAAACTTTTAGATCCAGGTATACAGAAAATGACTAAATTATTCAAAGAATATCACTTCTTTCCAAATAGCCAACTATTAATTCAGAGTATACAACATATGCAAATTAGCTAAAACAGAACACAGAAACACCAAAATGCCTTTTAAAATTACACCCAACCCTGAACATTGTCGAGACAAATCTGAGGGAAACATTACATTAGTTGCATTGACATTTATTCTAAATTAGCTACACTTGAGCAAATTAAAACAAAGGACTGCATAGAATGCAGGAACGAGCTAATGCGTATTTTTAATCAGTTAAGGAAACCCAAATTACTAAAAACAGGCAGCTTGGCTCTATAGCCATGGATTGAAGCAGAATGATTTGCATTACAACTCAATACGGCAAAAATCGGTGTAGCAGACGTTTTTGACGTTTTCGACTACATAAGACAATAAATGAAAAAAATCCGTATAATCAATTTATCCGATGATGAAGAAGTAAAATTAAGCAAAATAGAAACAATCCTTTACACATACAAATGTAGGTAAAAAAGTAGGTAAAATAGATGAAGACCTTTACAAAATTACTAATCCAAATAGGGAAACCCAATACTACAAATCACAATTTAAGAAACAATAGATAACTAATGCCGTTAAACTTCCACAGGAACCTTGTGTACAATGATGTTGTTTCTATTATTTACCACGGGCCACACTCAACAAATTCAAATAACCAACCCATATTCCGACCTTGGCTATTTACTCTTCTCGAGCATTCCAATTCAAATACCGGAAGTATGAACATCACTGTCTAAGAATTAATTTAACGGAAATAAACATCATCACTAAATCCTTTGGTAACAAAATCACAGACATGCCTGGAATGAAATATTTGTACAATAAACTACTGAAAGAATTAAATGGTATAACTATTCATCAGCAAAATAGGCAGAAACGTAAACTATTTGATATACTAGGTTCATCTTTGAAATTTCTTTTTGGCACACTTGATGAAAATTATAGGGTAACAAGAAAGAAAAGCTAACTATACCCTTGCAGAATATTCTGTAAATTATATTCTCCAAAACTATTTATATTAATTCTTAATACTCATAAAAATTTAAACTTCCAAACTTTACAAACACCAAAGTTATGGGATTTCCGATCGTCGGCCAATCCTTATGAAATTTGGTAGTTCGAATTGATTGGTTAAAAATAGAAAATCCCAACTTCCTAACTTTAAGAAAATCAAAGTTATGGCATTTCCGATCAATCAGTTATATGGCGGCTATAGGATATAGTCGGTTGCTCCCGGCCGTTCTGACTTATATTCTGCGTGCAAAGGAACGAAGGGTGTGTGCAAAGTTTCAATTCGATATCTTTAAAACTCAGAGACTAGTTCGCGCAGAAACAGACATACGGACATGCTTATATCAACACGCGATCCTGATCAAGAATATATATACTTTATAGGGTCGGAGGTGTCTCCTTCACTGCGTTGCACACTTTTGACCAAACTTATAATACTCTCTGCAAGGGTATAAAAAAAGATCTAATTGCAGAAAATTCAATTCAACTTCATAAATTACATGCTGACGTAAGGTTTGTGTATGAAGGACTGCAGAAACTTAATAACTACGAAAATAACCTCATTAGTATTGACACTCTTGAAGACATAGCAATGGGCATGCAACTTTCACGTCTTGGACTTTTTAACCCAATGTTACTCAAATACTTCAAACTAAAAGCATATACTTTTAATCAAAACATCAACACCATTGATTTAACACCATTGTATTCACCGATAAATGTAACTAAGATAAAGATAGTAGAACATAATGACGTTTTAAAATTAATTTCAGAAAATAATACCACATTTTTTATACCCTTGCAGAGGGTATTATAATTTTGGTCAAAAGTGTGCAACGCAGTGAAAGAGACATCTCCGACCCTATAAAGTATTTATATTCTTGATCAGGATCACCTCCTGAGTTGATATAAGCATGTAGTCTTATTTCCTTTGCACGCAGTATATAAGTCGGAACGGCCGGGATCGGCCGACTATATCCTATAGCTGCCATATAACTGATTGATCGGAAATGCCATAACTTTGGTGTTTGTAAAGTTAGGAAGTTGGGATTTTTTATGAGTGTTAAGAATGCATCATATGAATAATTTTGGACAATATAATTTACAGAATATTCTGCAAGGGTATATCAACTTCGGCTCCGCCCGAAGTTAGCTTTCCTTTCTTGTTTTTAATAATTACGATATACTAATTGGCAGAAAATTGTTGAAAAATGCCAATCAATTATAAATTACAACAAGAAAGAAAGCAAACTTCGGTAAGCCGAAGTTCATATACCCTTGCAGTTATTAAAAATCGACTACATTTCGATTTCTAAGCCTATATTACTGATAACAATGAAGCTACTTACATATGTCGATTTTGCGGAGCATTTTGCCATCGTCTCTATGGCAGCTATATCATATTGTTGTCCGGTTTTAATTAAAACCGTAATTCAATAATATTTAAATAAAACCAAATCCCAAAGAAAAAAAAAAATAATTAAAAACAACAAAGTTATATTGTTTTTAAATTATTTTTTTCCGATTGTTCCTATGGGAGCTATTTGATATAGTCGCCAGATCCGGCTCGTTCCGACTTATATAATACCTGCAATAGAAAGATAACTTTTGGGAACTTTCAACTTTCAAGCCGATAGCTTTAAAACTGAGGGATTACTTTGCGTAGAAACGGACACACGGACGGACAGACGGACGGACAGACGGACGGACAGACGGACGGACAGACGGACGGATAGACGGACGGACAGACGGCCGGCAGACGGACGGACAGACGGACGGACAGACGGACGGACAGACGGACGGACAGACGGACGGACAGACGGCCGGCAGACGGACGGACAGACGGACGGACAGACGGACGGACAGACAGACTGACAGACGGACTGACAGACGGACGGACAGACGGCCGGCAGACGGACGGACAGACAGACTGAGAGACGAACATGGCTAGATCGACTCTCCTGGTGATGCTGATCAAGAATATATATACTTTATAGGGTCGGAAGTGATTCCTTCACTGCGTTGCAAACTTTTGACTGAAATTATAATACCCTCTGATCTGAAAAATAAATGAAAAAATAAAATGAAATATGAAATTATAATAAAACAAAAAACAAACAAATATTTAATGAACTTGATTTCTTATCATTTAGACAATATTGGGAAAAAGCGGTTCATATTTTTTCTGCAGGCTGGCAAAAATCTGCAGACATATTAGTTCGATTTGGTTGTTCGCGTAGATCATATCCAGTCTGTTACCAAGTATCACAATGCTGTTGTGCTCATTTTAAATGTTGTGCAAAATGCTTCGGGCTAAAATTATGAGCCAAAGCTGTTCAGATCAGCTGTTATCGGATGGTGGATGTGCTCTGTGTGAATCTGAGTTCCATTTAACAGAAAAACCCAAAAATTATTTCAAAAACAAATAAAGTAGAGCATTCAACAATTACCGAGTTACCGGAGTTCGGTACTACAATTCAATATAATGAAAAAACACTTGAAAAAGCCAAACAAATTTTACTTGATCATTTTATTCATTAAAACATTACAATTTATATTGAGAGCGATGTAGACTTTGAAATTATTCAAAGACCATACAGTGAAATTATTAATACACCTACACTAAAGTAATTCGCAGCCTCTAACTATTAAAGAATGTTTGTTCATACTTCGAATTTAAAGAACTTCGATCACATGAAAAACTTGTACTTCCAGGTATACAGAAAATGACTAAATTATTCAAAGAAAATTACTTCTTTTTAAATAGCCAACTATTAATTCAGAATATAATAAATGAATGCAACATATGCAATTTAGCTAAAACGAAACACAGAAACACCAAAATGCCTTTTAAAATCACACCCAACCCTGAACATTGTCTAGACAAATCTGAGGGAAAACATCAGTTGCATTGACATTTATTCTAAATTCGCTACACCTAAGCAAATTAAAACAAAGGTCTGGATAGAATGCAAAAACTCGCTAATGCGTATATTTAATCAGTTAAGGAAACCCAAATTACAAAAATCGAATACATAACGAGCTAACTCACCTACGATCAACTACCTATAACTTCGAAAGTTTTACTCGGATCAATTTTTTTTTAAAAAAAATAAATCTCTAATCACACAATTCAATATAAATACCCAAACCCAATATCGACCAAGTTATCCACAATATTCTCAACCATTCCAAAATAATTTTAATCAATACATGCAATCATTTAGACCCAACTATACACCACAGATACCTAACAACCAAGATATGTATGTGGCACATACCAAATCATTTCGAGCCCAACCAATACTTTAATACACATAATTACTCACAAATATCCTTTCCCACAATATTCCAATAAAATTAAAAATCCTCAAACAGCATATTTTAAAGGAAATACATACCCTCAATTGCAACAACCGTCAGCATCTAAAAATACTAACTTCCCGGTTAGCAAACGACTAAGATCATCGGACAGTGAGCAAACCAAAATGAAGAATACGAATACGAAGAATTACAACCTAATTATTATGAACAACAGTATTATGGCCAAGGGTTGATTAATCTATCCAAAATATAGATGAACAAAATCAAATTAGCTCAGAACCAAACGAAAATTTTCGGTTAACTGCCCCGGACAACACCAATAATAGAAATAGCATAAAGGTTGCTCATACAAATGCCTTGTAGACACAGGATCCACAATAAATATAATCAATAAAAATACATTTTGTCTTTCTATTCAAAATACCAAATGTGAAGTTTTGACATCAAATGGTCCTATTACATTAAATAAATTGATTATGTTACCCAACAATAATATTTTTAAAACAAATGAATAATTTTATGAACAAATTTGTATACCCTTGCAGAGGGTATTATAATTTTGTCCAAAAGTGTGCAACGCAGTGAAGGAGACATCTCCGACCCTAAAAAATATGTATATTCTTGATCAGGATCGCGTCCTGAGTTGATATAAGCATGTCCGTCTGCCCGTCTGTCTGTCTGTCCGTCTGTCCGTCTGTCTGTCCGACTGTCTGTTTCTACGCGAACTAGTCTCTCAGTTTTAAAGATATAGAATTGAAACTTTGCACACACCCTTCGTTCCTTTGCACGCAGTATATAAGTCGGAACGGCGGGGATCGGCCGACTAAATCCGATAGCTGCCATATAACTGAACGATCGGAAATGCCATAACTTTGGTGTTTTTAAAGTTAGGAAGTTGGGATTTTCTATGTGCTTTATTTATGGCCAATCAATCCGACCTACAAAATTTCAACTTTACAAGCACCAAAGTTATGGCATTTCCGATCGTTCAGTTATATGGCAGCTATCGGATATAGTCGGCCGATCCCCGCCGTTCCGACTTATATACTGCGTGCAAAGGAACGAAGGGTGTGTGCAAAGTTTCAATTCGATATCTATAAAACTGAGAGACTAGTTCGCGTAGAAACAAACAGTCGGACAGACAGACGGACAGACAGATAGACGGACAGACGGACATGCTTATATCAACTCAGGACGTCTTCTTCACTGCGTTGCACACTTTTGACCAAAATTATAATACGCTCTGCAAGGGTATAACAACAAAGTTATAATTTTTATACCCTTGCAGATGGTATTATAATTTCAGTCAAAAGCTTGCAACGCAGTGAAGGAGTCATTTCCGACCCTATAAAGTATATATATTTTTGATCAGCATCAACAGGAGAGTCGATCTAGCCATGTCCGTCTGTCCGTCTGTCCGTCCGTCTGTCTGTCTGCCTGTCCGTCCGTTTCTACGCAAAGTAGTCCCTCAGTTTTTAAGATATCTGCTTGAAACTTTCCTAAGTTGTCTTTCTATTGCAGGTAGTATATAAGTCGGAACCAGCCGGATCGGGCGACTATATCATATAGCTGCCATATAACTGAACGATCGGAAAAGCCATAACGTTGGTGTTTGTAAAGTTAGGAAGTTGGGATTTTCTATGGGTTTTATATTTGGCTAATCAATCTGATTTACCAAATTTTATTAGGATCGGACGACTATATCATATAGCCGCCATATAACTAATTGATCGGAAATGCCATAACTTTGGTGTTTGTGAAGTTAGGAAGGGGGGTTTTTTAAGGGTTTTATTTTTGACCAATCAATCCGACCTAACAAATTTCATAAGGATCGGCGGACTATATACTATAGCTGCCAAATAAACGAACGATTGGAAATGCCATAACTTTGATGTTTTTAAAGTTGGGAAGTTGGGATTTTTTATTGGTTTTATTTTTGGCCAACCAATATAATTTAAAGATTTTTTTTAATTTTATAGGGTCGGAAATGACCCCTTCACTGCGTTGCAAACTTTTGTTTGAAAATATAATACCCTCTGCAAGGGTATAATAATCAAGAGCCACAACAAGAAATAAAACTGGCACAAAACCAGTTGCCTGCATTGTAGCCTGAAATGCCAGCCTAAGCATAGGCAACCCTTTTAAATGGAGGGAAGTGACATATTCACATATTCATACCAAGAAATAAGAATATTCAATAAACAATCCACATCCGGAGCTGGCGATGCCGCTCTTCAAAACATTCAAAACATTGTAAACAATTCTTGCAATCACTAAGTGCCGCGCCCTTAGTGGCACTCTCGCTCTCAAATTATTGAATACAATCAATATCCCAAGCGGGCAATCTCGCTCCCAAATTTATGTAAACAAAGGGCAACACAAGTAAGATTTTTGTCACAAAAAATTAGTCTTAAGCCAATCTTCAATTAATAACATCACAGCATTTAATTGTGTTTCAATTCAAAGTGCTGCGTTAATCTTAACCCAAAGGGTGGAACATTTATTCGACTTAAGCTCAATAACTTTACGACATACACAAAAAACCAAAATAATATTTTTAACAATTTTAGTGTAGTCATGAGTTAAGCTTCTTTTATGTATTGCAATTTTAAATTTTAAGCTTTTGGTAAAAATGAGTCATTATCAATTTTGAAGAATTGGGAATTTTTGCTTGAACTTTGAATGTTTCAGAATTAAAGTTAATAAAGCTATTTTGGTTCGTATTTATTTGAATCAAGTTACACTTCCAAAACTGCTACTGAACCGATCGGTCTGAAATTTTTACACAAGCTTCTTAACTATATTTTGTAGTAATTAATCGAAGGATTTCCCCATCCGATGAAAATTTCTTATTTTTATAAACAATTAAAGATCCGAATTTTTGTCGAAAATCTAACCTTTTGCTTTGAGTAGCTGCCATTTTGTCAACAAAAATATTTTTGCTATTCCTTCTATTAATCACTGATTATTTATTATATTAATAATATTTATTTTTGCCTTTTAGATGATTCAGTCCAGTGATATCGTGCTCTCCGCAAGTGGCGTTTCCGATGACTATTTTTGGTAATAAAAAATATGTGAATATATTTTTAGGTTGTCATAAAATACCTGCCAAGTTTCAAATCAATAAACCAAATAGTTTGCTTAGAAATTTGTTTGATAAATTCCTTTTTTCGACCTCTTAACTGTATATAGCCCATTAATAACTATATATATTGGAAAATGACGTCATTATATTACGTTATTTTTCAAAAGGAGGGAGCATATTTCCTCGCGCTCCAGCCTAAGCGAGCATAGATACATACATAAGAATATATAACCGTCTCTCCGCTGCCGCTGTTGGCAGCGCCGCTTCGAGACTTAGCACATTTAGCTCCCAGAAACTCTTGAGAGCTTGAAGCGGCACTTTCGCTGGTCTATTAAAAACAAGAGAGAACGCTATAGTCGGGTGCCCCGACTATCAGATACCCGTTACTCAGGTAAAGGGAGTGCGAGGGAGATGGAGATAGAAACTTTGATCACGCATAACTTTTTAACGATTGGTCCGATTTGAAAATTTTCTTCTACATTTCGATAGGTATTGATAAACACATAAAAACTGCATTTTTACTTTTCCGAAATATTTAAATTTTTAAAATCGTATGTATGCGATCGTGGGCGTTAAAGGGGGCGTGGCACCTTTTTGAAACAAACTTGCGCTGCGTAGGAACTCCTAGAATCTGCATGCAAAATGCCAATCTTCTAGCTTTTATAGTTTCCGAGATCTCAGCGTTCATACGGACAGACAGACAGACAGACGGACAGACAGACGGACAGACGGACATGACGGATCGACTCGGCTAGTGATCCTGAACAAGAATATGTATACCTTCTACCTGTTACATACTTTTGGACGAATACAATATACCCTTTTACTCTACGAGTAACGGGTATAAATATATATTATAAATAAAAACCAAAGACCTATATATTCTGATGGAAGGACAAAAATACGTTGAAAAACTTGATTATGTTCCCCAGCAATAAAACAAATGAACCTTTTTATGTACACAGTTTTTCTAATAATTACCATATACTAATTGGAAGAAAATTGTTGAAAAATGAATAAAAAATTAAAAAAATAGAACAGTTACCCTTTCTGACAAAACATACAAATTAATTACTTCAAAATCAGTAAAAAACCAAAATTTATATATCCAAAAGGCACCAGAACAATAAAAAAATAGAGTTTTTAATTGTTTTGTTTAGATCACCTGAATCAGGAGAAAATTTAAAGGTTGAGGGCTTTATTAAATAAATTTAAAAATGAAAAAATTCAATATGAAGAAGGACACAATCTAACATTTACAGATACCATTAAACACATACTAAAAACAACACATAACTCCCCAATTTATTCAAAACAGTAACCACAGTAACAGTAACAGGAATTGCTTAATCAGGGATTAACTAGGGAAAGTAATTTATCATACAATAGTCCTACCTGGGTAGTACCCAAAAAAACGGATGCTTCTGGTAAAATTAAGTATAGAGTATAAATGATTCTAGGATGCTCAATGAAATAATTATTGCCGACAGATATCCAATACCAAACATGGACGAAATCTTTGGTAAACTAGGAAAATGACACAGTCACCGACTAACTCTCATCGAGCGCAGACGTCCGTGCCTAATCCCGTGCCTTATCTCTATTTTTTCGGGGTTTTGATCCACACCCATTCTTCGCTTATAAACAGTTATTTATTTTTTTTCACGTGCAAGTTCCGCTGATTATTAATCAAAGGTCCAAGCTCTTGTAACCATGGGCCCAGGCCCACCCAGATTAGGGGACAATCGCTTTGCATCGCTTAGCGAAAGCCCCAAGAAAAAAAAGAAAAGAGCCTTTACTAAAATTCAAGAAGAGTTCCCAGAACTTCCGGAAACAACAAAAGAAAACCCTAAATTCGTCATTATTTCATCAAAAGACCCCAAGAAAACCATTTCGGAATATTCCTGCTTCGCTGTTTACCGTGCGTTGAATATTATAAGCAAAGAAATATTATCTATTTCTACCCTTCGCGATGGAAACCTCCTAATTCTGGTGAAAACCAAAAATGTTGCAGAAAAATTCCTGAAATCTAAAAATCTCGCAGGTATATGCGAAATTGATTGCAAACTTCATCAATCCCTTAACTTGGTCAAGGGCACTATATATGCTCCCTTCCTTATAAACGTTCCCGATGACGAAATTGTGAAAGAACTGGCTGACCAAAATGTGCATTCCATACATAAATTCTCTAGGAAAATAGACGGCAAACCAAAACCTTCTGGTGTTATACTCGTAACCTTCGACCAATACAACCTACCAAGCAAACTTGACGTTTCCTGGCACACAGTCAAGGTAAGGGAGTACATTCCCAATCCTATGAGGTGCAAGGGGTGCCAATTTATTGGTCATCCAACCAAATTTTGCAAAAATTCCGCCACGAGCGAAAGGTGTAATCTCCCCCCTCACAGCCCTGAACCTTGCACACGAACGCAGTGCGCAAATTGCTTAGGCGACCACCCTTCCTCCTCCCCCTCTTGCCCAAGATATATACAACAAAAAGAACTCATCAGAATTAAAACTACACGAAAATGCAGTATAAGAGAAGCTAGACTGTTTCTCAAAAAACAATCTCCCATAACAACCAATATCTCACCTAATTATGCACATGCTGTGTCAAACTCAAACTCTACACCCAATACAAACAGTAATACTCAAAAAGAGATTACTATTAATGAAAACAACGACAATTATTCTAAAGAGTCTGCCAACCCAGACCCTCAATCCCAATCTCTCTCAATTTCGGCTTTCACAAGTAAATCTAATAACCATTCGGTGATTACCTCTCCAAGACCCTCAACATCTAACAAAATCGTACTAAAAAGCCCCAACATAAAAACAACTGAAGACCTCGAAAATCACAATCGCACAAGCAATTCTCTCTCACCCACCTACAGCATAAATAGTGAACACTCACAGCTATCACTCCCTTTAATGTATTCTGATTATAAAGAGCGCTTGAAACACAGTCGCTCTCTTAGATTGGAAGCAGATTAACTCTTAAACGAAATGAAATCAAATAGTAACTCTAGTAAAAACTCATCTGACTCAGATACATCAATGGCTGAAGTTGACCCCGCGTCAGCTTCCCCTGATTCTCTTTAACCATGGTCATTAAAATCTTACAATGGAACATAAAAGGAATTTTCAATAATTATCACGAATTAAAATTACTTATAGCCGAACGCTCTCCTGACGTGTTATGCCTTCAGGAGACCCACTTACCACATAACTTTAAAAACTTTAGATGCCCGCCGGGTTTTAAAGGGTATTTTTGGAATTTCCCCAATAATACTTCTGCAAAACAAGGCGTAGCTATACTCATAAAACAGCAAATTCCACACTCCCAAATATTGATAAATTGTAATCTTCTCTGCACTGGTATTAAACTTGAACTCACTAATCCCGTTTTTATCATGAATATGTACATTCCACCATGTCAAGGCTTTTCAAGCTCCGACATTTCTCATGCTCTAAATCAAATATCCGGTCCTATACTATTAATAGGAGACTTTAACTCCTGGAGCCCTATGTGGGGTTCGCCTCACGCTAATTCCCGCGGGAAAAAGTTGAGCGAGTTATATCAACATTTAACCTAGTTGTCCTAAACGACGGATCTGGAACCCATCTCTCTACCCACAACACCATAACCAACATAGATATTTCACTAATCTCACCAATACACGCTCACCGTAGCAGTTGGTGCATTTCTGATCAATTACATGGTAGCGATCATTTCCCCATATTTATTTCCTTAGCTTTTCCATTCTCCCCAGACATAACCCTACCCATCCCAAAATATAAAACCAATCTCGCTGACTGGAATACTTTCGGCAAAACCTGCACTGAACTCGAGACCAAGTGGACCGCCGGATGCCTAAACCATCAGGTCGCTCTACTCTCGAAATTCATTAGAACAGCAGCAAACTCCTCCATCCCCCAAACAAAACGGATTCCCCATAAAGCGAAAATTCCATGGTGGAGCCCGGAGCTTCAACAGCTCAGGGATAAAAAGCAAAAGCTTTTTCATACGTTTAAGTCCCAAATGTCATCCACCAACCTCATAAATTACAAAAGAGCCAATGCCTTTTTCAAAAAGAATGTTCTTTCTGAAAAACGAAAATCCCTCGAAAACTTCACCTCACGTATTTCTCCCCTTTCCACCACCAAGAAGATTTGGTCAGACATTAATCGTCTGGCTGGCTCTCCTAAAATACCCATAAAATGCATTAAAACCACAAACGCTTTGTTAACTGACTCCAGTTGCATATCAGAAGAATTCAGGGAAGTCTGGGCCAAATACGGAGCTGATGAAAATTTTAGCAACGTTTACATAGGTCTCAAAGAATCATATCTGTCCTCCACATACAACCCTACCCAAATATCTCCTACAGCACTAAGTCTGGACACTCCATTTAGACTGCATGAAATCGAGGCAGCTCCTGGCGCTGATAGAATTTCCTATCCCATCTTAAAACAGATTCCTCCATGCCTTAAGCAAAGACTACTTGACATATATAACTGCATGTTATCCACTGGCAAATAACCCTTATACCTCGCGATCTTCCATCGTTATTCCCATCCCAAAGCCCAATAAAAAATCTTCAGAAATTAATGGCTATCGCCCAATTTCCCTAATATCCTGCCTAAGTAAAATAATTGAAAAAATGATTGCCCTCCGACTCATGTGGTTTACTAACCGCCACAAACTGATCAGCGGAAACCAAGTTGCATTCAAAAGGAACCACAGCACTATGGACGCTCTACTCAAAATTCAACATTTCGTGTCGAATGCCATTTCAACAAGAAATCACGTCTCCATTATGGCGACGGATTTCGAAAAGGCTTTCGATCGCGAGGGACTACATGCAGTTCTCTCAAGACTCCAGCTTTGGGGCATTGGTCCAAGACTTTACAACCTGGTTAAAGCCTTTATGACGAAGAGGACCTTTAAAGTCAGAGTCAACGACAAAACCTCTGGTTCAGCCAACCTGCCAAACGGAATCCCACAAGGCTCACCCCTATCGGTAGTCCTTTTCATCATAGCCTTTGATCACATCAACCTCGTAATAACTAAACACAAGGAAATAAACATATCTTTATACGCAGATGACGCTATAATTTACACCAAAAAAAAAAACCTTACCACTGTAAAAAATACTTTTCTCAAAATTCTCCAGGACTTAGAAACCTGGGGATTATCTTCTGGCGCTTCTCTTGCCATAGAAAAATGCCACACACTTCACATTTGTCGCAAAATCCACTGTTGTTTTCCAACTTTGGAGCTTAGAAATAAGACCATCGAACCAGTCATGGATTTAAAAATACTTGGAATCACGTTTGACTCTAGGTTTAGCTTTAAGGCACATTGTATTACTTTAAGAAAACAACTTGAAGTCCGGGCTAACATAATTAAATTTCTAAGTTCCAAATTTTCGCATATCCATCCCAACATCCTAACAAACATAACCCGTGCCCTAATTATCTCCAAAATCGAATACGGACTCCCAATATATGGTTGGTGTGCAGCAACACACCTGAAGAAAATTCAAGCACCCTACAACTCCTCAGTTCGTAGATCAATTAATGCATTTCCAACATCGCCAGTACGGTGCATTCTGGCCGAAGCTGGGCTACCAAGCATT
This sequence comes from Drosophila kurseongensis, assembly GCA_018153305.1. Taxonomy (NCBI): domain Eukaryota; kingdom Metazoa; phylum Arthropoda; class Insecta; order Diptera; family Drosophilidae; genus Drosophila; species Drosophila kurseongensis. The sequence continues at coordinate 1,849,972 of JAECXX010000001.1, forward strand.
TCCGACAGATTAACCGAAGCCACCAGCAATCTAATACCCAGGCTTTTCACAAGCCCAAATCAATCGTTGGTAAGGGATTTCAAAGCTTCCTTCAGGAAAACACGGACTCCCAGGGTTCCCTCAACCCTTCATAGATGCGCCAATCATGCAGCTTTCATTGGGCTATCAGTCCCTAAGCAGAGAAAAATAACTACGTCTCTTCCACCCTGGAAAGACGTATCGGAAAACATCAAAAAGGATCTTCACTTCTATACTAAAAACGACACACCAAGCTCAATTTTCCAAGCCCAATTTAGTCTTCTCAGAAGCCAACTGGGCCCAAGGAATTGGCTTTACTCGGATGGTTCTAAAACCGAATCTTCATCTACCTTCGCAGTCGTCGACAAGGATAACAACATCATCGCGGGAGGATCCCTTCCCAACATCAACTCGATATTTACCATTGAGGCTTTCGCAGTACTTCAGGCCTGCGTATACGCCCACAAAGGTAAAGGAAAATTCGCCATCTGCACCGACAGCCTTTCCACCATCTCAGCGTTGGAAAATCCCTGGCAAACAGATCCCACAATAAGCCAAATACGGAACATCGTTACCCTGAGCAAATCCAAAATAACCATCGTTTGGGTCCCCAGCCACAAGGGTATTCCTGGGAACGAACAAGCGGACGCGGCTGCTCAATTTATGAGCACAGCCCCAACCGTTCAGTTCACACCCATCAATGCCAGAGACATCTCCAAGCTAATTAAAACCACCAACAAACAAAAGATAATGGCTGATTGGGAAGGTTTTACCCACAGATATAAAGCGCTAAACACAGCCTGCGAAAAAACTATATTTCCAAAAGACCTCAACAAACTCGATCGCAGGATTTACACCCGCCTTCGCATTGGACATACACAGGAAACGCACGAACACCTTCTTCAAGGATCTGCTTGCCCTCCCTGCCGCTTCTGCGGAGACAGGACTTTTTCAACCGACCATCTTCTCGACAGCTGTCAGGCCCTAAAGCCCATACGCACTTCCATTTTTGGATCCGTCACCCTCCCATCTTCCCTACTCAAATCCTCCTCCAATTTAAATATTAAAAGAATTAAAGATTTTGTTAATAAAACCCATCTCCGAATATAGACATAATAAATAAACTCTAATAACCCGGCCGAAGGACTTCAGTTTCCAGTGCCATTTTTCTCTTTCCATTAATTTTAGTATTGTATACTAGTTTTAATTTGACAAAATAAAAAAAAAAAAAAAAAAAAAATAGGAAAATGACAATATTTTACAACTATCGATTTGGCAAAAGGATTTCACCAAATAATAATGGACCATGAATCAATATCTAAAACAGCATTTTCCTCCAAAAGTGATCATTACGAATACCTTCGAATGCCATTTGGCCTTAAAAATGCACCCGCTACTTTTCAAAGATGCATGAATAATATCCTTCGACCGTTGCTTTACAAACACGGTTTAGTGTATTTAGATAATATTCTAATGTTTTGCACATTCCTTACCGAACATTTGAATTCATAACAACTATTTTTTTTCAAACTTGCAGAAGCCAATTTAAAATTGCAGTTAGACAAATGTGAATTTAAAAAAAAAGAAGCTAGCTTTCTTGGTCACATCGTAACCCCTAATGGCTTAAAACCAATCCCCTTTTCATGGCGCCCCCGGGTGGACTATGGGAGGCAGGTGTCAAAACTGCCATGAACCTACTCCTACGGGCGGTGGGCAGCGCGCTCCTAAGCGCAGAATAGCTGGGGACAGTCCTCGTGGGAATCGAGGCAGTAATGAACTCCCGCCGCTCGGAGCGATCAGCACCGACCCAAGCGACGGAGAGAAGCTGACTCCCGGGCACTTACTGACAGGCGGGCCGCTGCTCGCCACACCAGCACTCCGGACCGCGGACCAGGAGGGTCTCAGCAGCTTGCGGCGATGGCATGGTCAGGGTCGTCGACGTCAGGACTAGTGGAGGAGGCATTTTTCGGCGGCCCATTCACAAGTTGGCGCCGCTACCAGTATGTTGAAGCCCGATGGGTGTTCAACGTGGCCGGTGTTGCCTCAAATATGAAATTATAATGAAATTGTTAAAACTTGAAGCATAGTGTTAGTTAGTTAAGGGCGAAGGCGGGAGCACAATAAAGTTCTTTCTCGCTCTCGGCGAAGTCTTCGCCAACCTTCGTTAAGCTAGGCTCTAAGTACTTTGTCTAAATATAGAATGTCATTCGTTGAAATTGAATTGAGCCGTCGAGACATTTATTCTTTTCGTTTTCGTTCGTATTCTTTTTTTGCAAATTAATAATTTTAGCCACCAAAAGTTTTTCGGTTTTAATTAGAAAACTATCTAATTTTTCACTATATCCTTTATTAACAGAACACTGAATAAACACGAATTAACACCCTTGCAGAATATTCTGCAAATTATATTCTCCTAAATTATTCATATAATGCATTCTTAATACTCATTAAAAATCCCAACTTCCTAACTTTAAAAACACCAATGGCATTTCCAATCGTTCAGTTATATGACAGCTTTAGGATATAGTCGGCCGATCCTTATGAAATTTGATTGGCCAAAAATAAAACGCATAGAAAATCCCAACTTCATAACAATACAATGACCAAAAGTTATGGCATTTCCGATCAATCAGTTATATGGCGGCTACTTATATAATTTTACAAACGCCAAAGTTATGGCATTTCCGATCGATTAGTTATATGGCGGCTATAGGATATAGTCGGCCAATCCCGGCCGTTCCGACTTATATACTATACTGCGTGCAAAGGAACGAAGGGTGTGTGCAAAGTTTCAATTCGATATATTTAAAACTGAGAGACTAGTTCGCGTAGAAACAGACTGTCGGACAGACAGACGGACAGACGGACATGCTTTTATCAACTCAGGACGCCATCCTGATCAAGAATATATATACTTTATAGGGTCAGAGATGTCTCCTTCACTGCGTTGCACACTTTTGACCAAAATTATAATACCCTCGGCAAGGGTATAAAAATACTAAAATTTCCCACTTCTGGAATTATTTCAAAAGGTCCGACGACAAAAAGCTTGCAAAATGCCTAGACTGCTTCAAAGAATATAAAGCAAGCGGAAATATGTCGAACTTACATGACCATTTGAAAAGGTTTCATCCTAGCTTGGAAGTTAGCAAACCAGTTGTGGATACTGACAACTTTGCATCTACAAGCAGCCGCTGTAGATCGAGTTTGTACTCAGTGGCTTCTTAATTCAAGAGAACCGTCCTGTACGAATCGAACTCAAAGCGTTTAAGCGACATCGACAAAGCATTAATTGAGACGATTGCTAAGGATGGACAGCCATATAATATAGTGGAAAATGAAGGATGTATAAGTTAGTAGAAGTGGCGAGAGGTGGTCCTCGTCGAGACGACCTTATAGTGAACCAGTGCTCACTATAAGGTCGTCTAGTGAACCAGTGCTCACTATAAGGTCGTCTCTGGATAGCCGCCAATTGTAGCACCTGCCCGTATATGCGGGGCAGGTGGTCGTCGCTGGTAACGCCTGTTGGCTGTGAGATGACCACGAGTCGCCGTCGCTTGTAAAGCTTTGCCCGTAGACCCGAGAGAGGGGTAGTCTTCACAGGCAGCACTTGTTTGCTGTGAGATAACCACGAACAGCAGCCGCGTGCAATGTGTGACCGTGGATGCGGATAGGGGTGGTCGTCTTTGTCCGTGCGTTTTTGTTGTGGGATGACTGCAGCTGTAGAACAACAACTGTAGAGCTGCCGCTGGTACCTTCTGCCCGTAAATGCAGGGAGCGGGAATTGTCGGGTGACAATATCTCTGATTTTAATTAGTTAATTATGGTGGAAGGGAACTACCCTGCCTTGTGACTTAGCAGAGAAATAAGCAATGTTAACGACTGATTTGGCCGGAGTTATAATTACGAGCGATTGCTCTTCATTCTTCAGGAAATATAAATAAACTGAATACATTTTTCATTTTTTCATTTCATAAATCATTAATTCAACTGCGTGCAGACGTGTTTTATTAACGCTCCGGAAAAACAGTTAGCCAATCAGTCGAAAACGTTCGAAAAAATTAATAAGCGCGAGGTTTTGCGTTTCGCGATGCAAATCGCATATCGTAAACTAAAGTTTTAATTAATAAAATAATTAATCTTTACGCACTAACGATAAGCAAATGATTAAGAACGTGGATCAGCGCACTCAACGACAAAAACAACAAGACGAAGCCCGTGAAAAAATTCAGAGAGAGCAAAACAAAAACTCTCCCGCCCTGCTCTTCACCGCTCAAACGCCAAGGGGTGAGCAATGCAAGACTTCAACAGAGCTTCTGCCGCCTAGCGCAACAACAACAGAAACTACTACAACGGTCACTGTCGCCAACAATGCAACTCCAACGACTCCACCCTCTTCTTGTGCTGCGGGTAAAGCAACAACACAACCAAGTGCAAAAATCGGTGCAAACGGCAAAAACAAAGCTACGGTCGAAGAAATGACAATTCTGCAAGCGGGTTCGGCCATGCAGACAGGCATGGATTGCTACATTAATATCTCCAAGCGCAAGCTAACACCCACAAAAAACTCGGACGGCAATAAGCCCAAAATAAATCGTTCCTACAAAGGCCCTGTAAATCCCGGGCCATTAGATGAATATAGATTTTCCATTCTGGCGGAGCCTGAAACAGAGTCTGAACAATTAGCCCCAAGGAAACTAAAGCCCCCACCTATTTTTATTCGGGAGAAGATCTCGAATGCCCTAGTCAACAAAATAGTTGAGCTTGTCGGAAAAGATAACTTTCATGTTATTCCGCTTATGAAAGGGAATATAGGCGAAACTAAACTCCAAACCAAAGCCGAAGACGATTTCCGAGCAGTGTCGAAGTACTTAAACGATGCCAAAAAGAATTACTACACGTACCAGCTGAAAAGTTGCAAAGGTTTGCAAGTTGTGCTTAAGGGAATAGAACCCGATGTGACCCCCTGCGAAATTACAGAGGCCTTAAAAGAAAACGGCTTTTGCGCAAAAAATGTTATAAACATTATGAACAAAAACAAGAAGCCGCAACCACTCTTCAAGGTCGAGCTGGAGCCAGACAGCAGAACTTTGAAAAAACGCAGTGCACCCGATCTAAAAGTTGCAGTACCTTCTGAACCGTAGGATCACAGAGCCGCACAAACGGACCGGGCCAGTGCAATGCACAAATTGGAATACGGTCATACCAGGGCTTACTGCACCCTCAGGTCAGTATGTGTAGCATATGGAAACTGCCACGGCTCCGAGCCCTGACCTGCCAACAAGGAAGACTCTCTCACTAGAAAGTGTGTAAACTGCCAAGGAAACCACACAACAAACTACAGAGGCTGTCCAGTCTACAAGGTGATGAAAAGTTGGATGCAACGAGCGACAACGGCACGCTCCCTGAACACACAAAACACTTACATGAGATCACAAACGACACCGGAAGTTTTCTTCGCAAAAGCAGCCAGATCATCATTTGGCCCTTCAATTACCACCAACGGAATTTCTTACGCCAGTGCTCTAAGATCAGGCACAGCTCACTTAGAGCCGAAAATTGATAACATCTGGCAGGCCATGGGACAGCCACAAAGTAACATGGAATCTATGTTGATTACTTTGCAAAAAAATACGATGGAATTTATGTCCTTCATGAAAACCACCATGCAAACCCTTGTGCAAAACCAAAATATCTTTCTACAAATGCTTGCAGCTCAGCAGTCCAAATAAACCATGCCTAGCCTTCGAATAACTCTGTGGAACGCCAACGGTGTTTCACGGCATAAACCTGAAATAACTCAATTTGTGAACGAAAACCACCGAAAACCACGAAAACCAACCTTGCCATTGCCGCTGTCTTCTGCCCACCCCGCTTTATAGTCTCCGAAGACCAATTCATGGACTTCTACAATTCACTTGGAGAGCGATTCATGGCAGCAGGAGATTACAACGGCAAGCACACGCACTGGGGATCCCGCCTTGTGAAAAAACTGGCTGAAGTTCAAAAAGTACGTAAGTTCCCACATTGAACTAACTCCACAGCTCAACATCAAGGAGGACATCGACTGCTATGCCGATGCACTGGAGTCTGTACTCGTCGCAGCAGCCAAAGTCTCAACACCGCATGGGAGGGATGGGCACACACACCAACACAAAACTAACCTTGAAATCGAACAGCTTGTTCTGGAGAAAAGACGTTTGAGACGTGCTTGACAAACCAGCAGATCGCCATCCTCAAAACAAAGTCTTAAAGAAGCTGGTCGCAGGCTTACCAGGGCTCTAAGGCAAGAAGAAGAAAAAGCACAACGCCAGTACATTGAAAAACTTTCACCCACCAGCACTAAGCATCCCAGCCAAATCTAAGCCGGCCGAAACAGTAATCCCCATAAGAGACTCTTCAGGCAGCTGGGTCAGAAGCGACAAAGACAGAGCTTGTACATTTGCTTTACACCTTCGAAATGTTTTTCAGCCAAACCCTGCAACTAATTCATTTGCACTACCGTCGCCGTCAATTCGAATTGAATCAGAGACGGAGCCAATTCTGTTTCAACCAAATGAAGTTGCAAAAGTAATCAGCGAGCAATTGAAACCAAAAAAGGACCCAGGCGGTGATCAAATAACTCCCAAAATGTTAATTAAACTTCCAAACTGTGCAGTTGACGTTATTTGTAAACTCTTTAACGATATTACACGACTTGGCTATTTCTCAAAAAAATGGAAAAAATCGGTAATCATAATGATCCCAAAGCCAGGGAAAGATCACACATTACCAGCTTCGTACAGACCGATAAGTTTACTCTCGTGTCTGTCAAAACTGCTCGAAAAATGCCTTTTGACGCGCATCATCCCATGTCTGAAAGAGCACAACGTTATTCCAGCACATCAATTTGGCTTTCGAGAAAGCCATGAAACAATTGAGCAAGTCACAGATTAACAACAGAAATAAGGACTGCATTCGAGCTTACTGCAGTGCGGTATTCCTTGACGTTGCACAGGCTTTCGACCGAGTCTGGCTTGATAGCCTTATGCAAAAAATCAGAACGATCCTGCCGGGAAACACTCACAGGATACTTGAATCGTACCTTTACAACAGAGCCTTCGCCGTGAGATGCAGCACCACAACATCCGATGGTAGCGCCCTTGGTCCAACTCTATTTCTCCTCTACACCGCAGATATTCCCACGAACGAGCGGCTAACTACTTCTACATTCGCAGACGATACCGCGATCGGTCCTAATGCCCAACTCAGGCAACAGCACTACTAGCTGATCATCTCGTGGTAGTGGAGAGGTGGTTATCAGACTGGCGTATAAAAATAAATGCGCAAAAGTGTAAACCCATAACGTTTACTCTTAACAGACAAACGTGTCCCCCGCTAACCCTGAATAACACGCCACTTCCACAAGCTGACGATGTAACGTACCTTGGCATCCACCTAGACAGGAGACTTACATGGCGGAGACATATCGAAGCTAAGAAAATTCACCTAAAACTAAAAATCAAACAGTCTCCATTGGCTTATAAACGCGCGCTCCCCCCTCTGCCTGGACTTCAAGGTCCTGCTCTACAATTCAACGCTTAAGCCAGTCTGGACCTACGGCTCCCAATTGTGGGGGAACGCGAGCAGCGACATTATTCAGCGAGCACAATCAAAAATCCTGAGAACTATCACTGGGGCATCTTGGTATGTTTGGAACGACAACATCCACAGAGATCTTGGCATTCTATCCGTAAAAGATGAAATATCAAAACAAAAAGCGTCCCACCACACCAAGCTAACTTCTCATCCAAACCAGGTCGCCAGGGGCCTAGCCAGTGTTTCCATCCGGACCCGATTGCAACGCAACGACCTTCCAGCTCAGCAATAGTTATTAGAGCCCTTAAATTTCGCGCCAGTCACCTTGACTGTCAGATAGTTTTTTAATTTAAGATTCTATATACTTATTGTTAGTCTCAATTCAGAGAAGATCCAATAAATAAAATGCAAATGTTAAAAAAAAAAAAAATTGTAAAGCTAATATAAGCTTGAAGCTCATAGCCGCCACGCAAATTTGCAGTGTTTGCCAACTATGCATGACCATCCGGGCAAATGCTGTGCCAGTGATTTGGCCGCAGCTGAGCTTCGGACATTCGGTCATCGACTCTGTCCGGTTGACTACTTAGTTAAATACTCCCCCCTCAAGATTGAGGTCGCCCTCGGCCGACCCTATTTCAGCAATCACCTTTCTTAACAGGACCGCAGATCTTCTGGCACCGGTGAGTCGACTGTAGGTTAGGCAAACACAAATCAATACGCAACATATTGCTCCTTGAATTAGCGCTACCATGTGTGAAGAATATTTTGACTGATGGTGATGTTAAGTGAGGGCGAGCTTGCTACGCCCGGAGTACTCTTCTGGGTGTAGTTTTTTTTTTTTTTCCTCGTCGACATAAGTGATTTGATGTAGATTGCTTGGTTGGGTCTTGCAGTGCGCAAATCCACCTGCGTACAGCTCTCGGGCGCATGAAATCTCCACTGATAGTCGGCAGAAAGTGACTCCTGGTGTTGTGGAGCATTTTTTGATCGCATTGCATTCTGCTATAACATTATTCACTAAAATTGGCATCACGTTATGACGCCCTACGGGAAACATCGTAATTTTTTACATTATAATTTTATTTTAGTGAATTTAGAGAATTTTTACGGACGCAACGGACAAAATGTCTTTAATAGAGGTATCGGTGGGCTCCTCCATCCAAATACTTTTTAAATCTGCGTGATCTTATTGGGTTGGGTTGACTATGTTTAATTTAGCAAGTGGCCATATTTAAATTTTGAAGTTCCACGTTAACATACTATTTCTGGCGAGCAATGTCCACTTGTGAACATTTTAAAAAATATCGTATCGATGATATTTTTTTTATCAAAAAAAAAAAGATAATATTATCAATAATTGTTAAACCGTCGTCGCATGCAGACGTGTATTTATTGTGCTCCCTCGCTACAATCGACGTCTCTGCAGCCAAAGATCGCTAAATGTGCTTCAATAACCTTAGCTCATCAGCAATATCTAGCACCGCAATTTCTTTAACATCGTCAACTGTAACTACAATAACAACCGCAACTGTATCGACTGTGCGTTTAATGACATCATCAGCTAGCAGCGCAAATATTAATACGTCTGCCGCTGCGCTGCCCTAAAAACAGAGCAAAAACAATGAATGTGTTAAGCCGGCTGTGCAGACTGGTATGGATCGCTACATCCAAATCATAAGGAAGCTGAGCCCTCTAAATTTTCAACGCAAAATAACCCGTGGCAATGCTAGCCTAGCTGCAATAGAAACGCCCATGAACTCAAGCCGATTTAAAATCTTGGCAGACTCCTATGATATTGAGGCGGCCGAATCTTCTGAAGTCGAGAAAAGGAAGCCAAAGCCTCCGCCTATTTATATTCGAGAAAAAAGTTCCAATGTTCTTGTCAACAAAATTATCGAGCTTATTGGAAAGGATAACTTTCACATAATACCTCTTGTAAAAGGCAACATCCAAGAGACAAAGGTTCAAATAAAGTCTGAAGATAATTAAAGAGTATTATCGGAATATCTTACCGAGAATAAAAAAAGCCTTTACACGTATCAGCTAAAAAGTATCAAGGGCCTGTAGGTCGTAATTAAGGGCATAGAGTCCGACGTAACGCCTGCAGAGATAACAAAGGCGCTACAAGAGAAAGGATTTAGCCTAGTCTTCAATATCCTTAACATGGATAGAAAGCCGCAGCCACTCTTTAAGGTTAAGCTCGAACCAGAAAATAAGCCCCTAAAGAAATACGAAGTACACCCTATATACAATCTTCAGTTATATGAGTTATGAGGAACCGCACAAACCCAATGGCCCGGTACAATGTGCGAACTGCCAAGAATATGGCCATACAAGGTCATACTGTAAACTGCGCCCGGTGTGTGTAGTTTGTGGAGAGCTTCATGACTCCTCACACTGCCCAGCGAACAAAGAAGACTGCAACTCGAAAAAGTGTGGCAACTGCGGTGGCAATCACACTGCTAACTACAGAGGCTGCCCAGTTTATAAAGAGCTGAAACGTCGCATCCACCAGAGAGGAACTACTGCCCGCACCCAAAATAAACAGAAGACAGCCTCCAGATCAAGCCCTGAAGTCTTCTTCTCGACTGCAGCCAGATCCTCACTAGAACCGATAAACTCTGATAAAAATGTGGCATCACAAGCGCTTTAAAATCAGGACTGGCTAACCCTGTCTCAAAAAGTTAATTTCTTCAATCAGCATACCAAGAACCGAACACGGCTCAGCAGCAAAAATCGCCGGAGTAGCCAAAAAGCAACTTTGAATGATATGCAGCCTACAACAAGGCCTTACGGAGTTTATGTCGTTTATGCGCACAACTAGGCAAGATTTAATGTGAAACCAAAATATATTGATTCAAATGCTGGCTTCACAACAATCCAAATAATGATTTCCCTAAGGATATCTACGTGGAACGCTTACGGCGTTTCACAGCATAAACTTGAGTTAGCTCAATTCCTACTTCAGAAACACACCTTACAAACAAATACCATTTTTAAATACGAGGCTATTCATTCTACGGAACAAATCAGCAAACCCATGAATTTGACACAATGCTTGTTTGCGCCTTCCAACAAATCTTGGAATAACCAATTTTTCCAAGAATGCATAGTCATTTTTTACCAGGTTCCACTTCTTTTCAAAGTCTTGGGGCACAGGGTCATCCCAGTTCAGACTCAAAAGCCAAGCCTCTTGCAGAAATATTTTCGATCTGGTTATTATTGGGCATAACAAACCCAAAGGATCAAAAAGTGTGGCGATAAAGGACAAGATTGATCTTTTTGTAACCACCTGATCTGTGGATACTTTCCTAACGCCGTACTTGAAAACGTCAGTCTGTGGACTCCATGTCAATCCAAGAGTCTTGAGATCTTGAAGATCTCCGTGTAAAATTTCTGCATTCGATTGGTCGCTTGCACCTGTTTTGCAATTCGAAGCCCATTTTGTCAAAACAAAGCCTGCTGGTTCCAGGATCTCAATTAGCTCGCGACGAAGAACAGCCATTCCCTGCTCTGTGTCCGATCCGGTGAGCAGGTCATCGACGTGGAAGTCCGTGCCAAGACATCTTGCACCTTGAGGATGAGATTGCAAATGGGTCTCGCTAAGATACTTTAAGCATCTTACTGCTGGAAATGGAGCACTTGCTGTTCCATAAGTAACAGTATTTGGGCGATAATTTTAAAGGGGCTGGCAGCATCTCTTCTCCATACAATTAATTGAAAAATTCGTTGCGCCTCGTCAACCTCCACTTGACGGTACATTGTAGTTATGTCTGCAACAAGTGCGTATTTGCGACAACGAAACCTAAGGAGAGTGGAATATAAGCATGGCTGTATTGTTGGTCCTACCATAAGAAGGTCATTAAGCGATACTTGCGAAGTAGTCTTGCAAGATGCATCAAATACCACTCTAAGCTTAGTGGATGTGCTTTGTGGACGTTCTATACATTGGTAGGGTATAAAACAATGCGAATCCTTCGGAATTGAACCCTCGATTGCAGTCATATGTCCGAGAGCCAAATACTCTTCCATAAATTAATTAAACATTAACTGTGTGTTCGGATTTTTAGTTAATCGTCTCTCTAACGACAAAAAACGCCTTCTCGCCATCTCATACGATGATCCGAGACACGTTGGGCTAGATTTAAACGGTAAGGATACTTGCAATCGACCTGAGGGTAAACGAACAATTGGTTCTCGATAGATTTTCTCACAAAGCATTTCTTCTGGGGCATATAGTTTGTCGCCCGAAACATTCGGATGTAGATTGCTTGGTTGGGTGTCGCAGTGCGCAACTTCACCTGCGTACAGCTCTTGGGCGCATGATCTCTGCACTGATAGTCGGCAGAAAGTGACTCCTAGTGTTGTGGAGCATTTTTTGATCGCATTGCATTCTGCTATAACATTATTCATTAAAATTAGTATCACGTTATGACGCCCTACGGGAAACACCGTAATGTTTTACATGCTAATTTTTTTTTAGTGAATTTAATAATAAAGTGCAATTTGTTAATGGACTGGAGAATTTTTACGGACGCAACGGACAAAATGTCTTTAATAGAGGTATCGGTGGGCTCCTCCATCCAAATACTTTTTAAATCTGCGTGATCTTATAGGGTTGGGTTGACTATGTTTAATTTAGCAAGTGTAATGGCCATATTTAAATTTTGAAGTTCCACGTTAACATTCTATTTCTGGCGAGCAATGTCCACTTGTGAACTAGGGTTGTCGAACATTTTAAAAAATATCGTATCGATGATATTTTTTTTATCAAAAAAAAAAATGATAATATTATCAATAATTGTTAAACCGTCGTCGCATGCAGATATGTATTTATTGTGCTCCGGGAAAAACTATTCAATAAAATCATAAAAGTGGTTAAATAAATCTACTATAACGCGAAAAGATGCTTTCTGCGATGAAATCGCGAATGTTTATATTGATTGGTAAATTAATTAATATAAAACTTAATGCAACTTAATACAATGAGTCTGAACGACGTTCGCATCCAACGTCAACGTGAGCAAGACGAGAGACGGCTTTCAGTACAAAGAAACAACGCGTACATCTCTTTTAAAGCAACCGAAAATAATGCAAACTCTGATCAAGCGCAGGCAATCACCCCCAACTTGACCGAATTCTTAAACGTAGCGAGCGAGGCAACGCGATCTTGCTCCCCCTCGCTACAATCGACGTCTCTGCAGCCAAAGATCGCTAAATGTGCTTCAATAACCTTAGCTCATCAGCAGTTACTAACACCGCAATTTCTTTAACAACGTCAACTGTAACTACAATAACAACCGCAACTGTAACGACTGCGCGTTTAATGACATCATCAGCCAGCAGCGCAAATATTAATACGTCTGCCGCTGCGCTGCCCTAAAAACAGAGCAAAAACAATGAATGTGTTAAGCCGGCTGTGCAGACTGGTATGGATCGCTACATCCAAATCATAAGGAAGCTGAGCCCTCTAAATTTTCAACGCAAAATAACCCGTGGCAATGCTAGCCTAGCTGCAATAGAAACGCCCATGAACTCAAGCCGATTTAAAATCTTGGCAGACTCCTATGATATTGAGGCGGCCGAATCTTCTGAAGTCGAGAAAAGGAAGCCAAAGCCTCCGCCTATTTATATTCGAGAAAAAAGTTCCAATGTTCTTGTCAACAAAATTATCGAGCTTATTGGAAAGGATAACTTTCACATAATACCTCTTGTAAAGGGCAACATCCAAGAGACAAAGGTTCAAATAAAGTCTGAAGATAATTACAGAGTATTATCGGAATATCTTACCGAGAATAAAAAAAGCTTTTACACGTATCAGCTAAAAAGTATCAAGGGCCTGCAGGTCGTAATTAAGGGCATAGAGTCCGACGTAACGCCTGCAGAGATAACAAAGGCGCTACAAGAGAAGGGATTTAGCCTATTAGTCTTCAATATCCTTAACATGGATAGAAAGCCGCAGCCACTCTTTAAGGTTAAGCTCGAACCAGAAAATAAGCCCCTAAAGAAATACGAAGTACACCCTATATACAATCTACAGTTCCTGCTGCACCGCAGAATTACAGTTGAGGAACCGCACAAACGCAATGGCCCGGTACAATGTGCGAACTGCCAAGAATATGGCCATACAAGGTCATACTGTAAACTGCGCCCGGTGTGTGTAGTTTGTGGAGAGCTTCGTGACTCCTTACACTGCCCAGCGAACAAAGAAGACTGCAACTCGAAAAAGTGCGGCAACTGCGGTGGCAATCACACTGCTAACTACAGAGGCTGCCCACTTTATAAGGAGCTGAAACGTCGCATCCACCAGAGAGGAACTACTGCCCGCACCCAAAATAAACAGAAGACAGCCTCCAGATCAAACCTCGACTGCAGCCAGATCCTCACTAGGACCCATAAACTCTGATAAAAATGTGGCATCACAAGCGCTTTAAAATCAGGACTGGCTAACCCTGTCTCAAAAAGTTAATTTCTTCAATCAGCATACCAAGAACCGAACACGGCTCAGCAGCAAAAATCGCCGGAGTAGCCAAAAAGCAACTTTGAATGATATGCAGCCTACAACAAGGCCTTACGGAGTTTATGTCGTTTATGCGCACAACTAGGCAAGATTTAATGTGAAACCAAAATATATTGATTCAAATGCTGGCTTCACAACAATCCAAATAATGATTTCCCTAAGGATATCTACGTGGAACGCTTACGGCGTTTCACAGCATAAACTTGAGTTAGCTCAATTCCTACTTCAGAAACACACCTTACAAACAAATACCATTTTTAAATACGAGGCTATTCATGTGGTGGGACTGGAATTCTAATCAGAAGCCGTATTAAGCACAACTATCATAACAAATTTGCTAAAAACTATCTACAGGCCACATCTATAAATATACAAATAAATACTGTCAACCAACTTACATTAGCCGCCGTATACTGCCCCCCTGGCTTCACTATGGCTAAAGATGAGTTTATGCAGTTTTTCAACTCACTAGGTGACCACTTCATAGCAGCAGGAGACTACAATGCCAAGCACACGCACTGGGGATCACGTCTCGGGACTCCAAAAGGAAAGCAGCTCTATAATGCAGTTGTAAAAGCCAAGAACAAGCGGGACTATGTTTCTCCTGGCAGACCAACATACTGGCCGGCAGACCCAAAGAAACTACCCGATTTAATAGAGTTTGCAATTATCAAAAACACTCCTAAAAATCTGATAAGCGCCGTATGCCTTTCGAATCTTTCATCTGATTACTCGCCTGTCCTGTTTATTCTACTCCAGGAGCATTGGAACAATCGTTTAAATGGACATCTCAGAAAACCAATTGGGTTAAGTACAGGAAATATATTAGCTCAAACATTGAGCTAAGTCCTCATCTCAACGATGAGCCAACGTAGACAGCTTTGGTAATACACTGGAGTCACCACAAACTACAAGTACACAATGCAACCAAAAGAAGACAAATCTACAAACCGAACAGATTGTCCTCGAAAAGCGGAGCTTACGTCGAGAGTGGCAATTCCACAGATCTCCATCTGCTAGGCAACGCTTAAAACATGCCTCACGTCAACTCACTAAAGCTTTACAGCAAGAAGAAGCATATGTCCACCGACGCTACATAGAGCAATTGTCAACATCTAGTACAAAACACTCACTATGGAGAGCTCACCCAACTCTAAATAACTGTGATGCCTAGAAATCCCACAGGCGGCTGGGCGCGCAGCGATGCAGACAGAGCCAGCCCGTTTGCCAACCACCTTAAAAATGTCTTCCAACCAAATCCTGCCACTAGTGCGTTCACTTTGCCGACCTTACTATATGAGCCTCAGCTTCAACATGAGCCCATTGAGTTT
Source organism: Drosophila kurseongensis (assembly GCA_018153305.1). Classification (NCBI taxonomy): domain Eukaryota; kingdom Metazoa; phylum Arthropoda; class Insecta; order Diptera; family Drosophilidae; genus Drosophila; species Drosophila kurseongensis. The sequence goes on from JAECXX010000001.1 coordinate 1,865,419, forward strand.
CGCCCAAACGAAATCGTTAACATCATCAAAAATCAGCAGAATTCGAAAAAAACCCCGGGCTGCGACCTCAAACTCCCAAAATTATCATTGAGCTCCCATATTGCGCCGTTTGCTCTATCACCCAGCTTTTTAATGCCATCCCAAAACTTGGCCACTTTCCAGTGAGATGGAAAAAGTCGATTATAATAATGATAGCAAAGCCGGGAAAAGACCACACAATTCCCACGTCGTATAGACCTATAAGCCTACTTTCATGCTTATCTAAACTCTTTGAAAAATGCGTATTGACTCGGATAAACACATACCTAAGAATCCAAGAAGGAATTCCGTCCCATCAATTTGGGTTTCGTGAAAAGCACGGAACACTTGAGCAGGTCAACCGGATAACATCAGAAATTCTGAACGCGTTCGAAAAACGAGAGTACTGTACTGCCATATTTTTAGATGTCTCTCAAGCATTTGATAGAGTTTGCCTAGAAGGTCTAATGTACAAGATCAAGACAATGTTCCCCTACAATACCCATAGATGTCTCTCAAGCATTTGATAGAGTTTGGCTAGAAGGTCTAATGTACAAGATCAAGACAATGCTCCCCTTCAATACCCATAAGCTTTTAGAATCTTACCTCTACGACATTTGCTGTGAGATGCTACACTGCTATAACTGACGATTTTACTATTGGAGCTGGAATTCCTCAAGGTAGCAACAAGGTAGAACAAAAATTAAAGCACGTTTCGTTCACCCTGAACAGGCAAAACTGCACGCCGCTCATGTTAAAACAAACTCTACTCCCGCAAGCAAACGAAGTGACATATCTAGGAGTACACCTCGACAGAACACACCTAAAGCTAAAAGCCAGCAGCCTTTATTGCCTTATCAACGCTCGGTCTCTGCTTAGCCTTGAATATAAAGTCATGCTGTATAACTCGGTACTAAAACCTATATGGATGTTCGGATCCCAGTTATGGGGGAATGCCAGCAATAGCAATATTGACATAGTCCAGCGAGCTCAGTCGAAGATCTTGAGAACAATCACCGGGGCACTGTGGTACGTTCGCAACGAAAACATACATCGCGACTTAAGCATTCTACCAGTCAAAGAAGTGATCGCGGAACAGAAGGAAAGGTACTTTACCAAGCTATCGTTGCACCGTAACCACCTGGCGAGAGGTTGTGACGGTTTGTCGTTGTCGGGTGGCTCAGGGATGGCCAGGGTTCGTCACAGAAATTTGTTTGTGTCAGGCGTGGTTGCTGAAAAAGAGTTCCGACCCAGCCCAGAGTAGAAGTCGTGGGGAATTACTTAGTAATTGATTATAACTAGTTTTATTTCCGTAAGATTCTTGACATTTAATTAATTCGGCCTAACGGATTCTCCTGATTGGCGGTGTGCCGCCCTTGCTGCTTCGCTTCCTTCGTCCAATCCGACTGCCGGGTGATGGGAGTCGTCCCGCTGCTCGAAAGGTACCGCACGGGATTACGGCTTCTCGTAGAATAGACCCCGGTACTGATCGCCACGTAGAGAGCCTGAAATAAAAGTAGGTTGCTTGGGGACTCTGAAGTCAGCCACAAGAGAGAGAGAGTATGTTGCTTGGGGACCCTGAAGTCAGCCACAAGAGAGAGAATAGGTTGCTTGGGAACCCTGAAGTCAGCCACAAGAGAGAGAGTATGTTGCTTGGGGACGCTGAAGTCAGCCACAAGAGAGAGAGAGTTTGAGTAGTGAAACCTTCGGGTCGGCCAGCCGGGCCGGGCTTTAAGAAGGGTAGTGGGAGAAGGAAGTATTACGGGAACTAGCTACAATGTATAAGTGTACTTTAGTCGAATGATCTAGTCTACCAAAAGTGACTTTGCTGCTTACCACCACTGGGGAGTTACCTCTATACCCGAAGACGGTTTGGCTGCTAAGTGACCTTCTATGGCCCGTGGTCCGCCTTATATAGGGCTCGGCGAGATCTAGTGTGCCCGCCGCCAGTGTGGGATTTGCCGGTATAAGTGTGGCCATCTCTCTCGGTCTAGTGTGCCCCTACGCGCGCGATCGTTGCCGCGCGCGTTCTTGGTTTGAATTTGAATTAAAGGCTCCTTTCATTTAATTTTTCTAGTCTTATTTTTATTTACAACTTGGTTTTGTGCGCGCAGCGTCAAACGATTCCTGTTGTTCTTCGGTCCATTCAAACTTTTGTCCTTTCTTGATTAAGCCTTGCAGCGCTCCTGCCTGTTCGGTGAAATTTGGAATGAACCGTCGGTACCATGATGCCATTCCTAAAAAGCTGTATACTTTCTTTGTGGACGCTGGCGCTGGTAAGTCTCGAATTGCCGCTACTTTGTCCGGGTCTGTTCTCGCAGGTTCGCGTTTTGTTGTCTCCTGAATACTTCTTTTAGCGTCTCCAAATGTTCACGTTTGCTCCAGCCAATAACCACTATGTCGTCTAGATATGCAAGTGCGAATGGCCCTATTATTGTGTCCAGCACCCTTTGGAACTTTGCTGGTGCTGTGGTTAGCCCAAATGGCATGACTTTCCATGGGAAAAGTCCACGTCCGGGGACTGTGAATGCCGTAAATTGTCTACTATTCCTCTCCATTATGATCTGCCAGTATCCTGACTTGAGATCTATCGTGCTGATGAACTTTGCCTCTCTTAACTGGTCCAAGATGAAGTTCATTCTTGGTACTGGATAGGCGTCTTTTTCTGTTTTGTCGTTCAGCAGTCGATAGTCCACACACATTCTCCATTCGTCGTTTTTCTTTCTCACTAGCACTACTGGCGCGCTGTACGGGCTACGAGAGGGTTCTATGAGTCCCAGTGCCAACAACTCGTTAACCTGTTCATTGATGATCGCCTGCTGTTTTGGATTTCGCGGATAGTACCTCTGTTTTATCGGTTTATCATCCTTGAGGTAAATCTTATGCGTTGTTATATTACTGATTCCCTGCATTTCTTCAAATACTTGCCTCTGCGTTTCCAAAAAGTCCTGTACTTCCTTTTCGGATGGTTCCCCTGTCGTGTTTTCTGGCTCCCTGTTTGTCACCGGTTGGTCCTCTTCGTCTCCGGCCTCTCTTATTTCTAGCTCTAAGCCTCCACACCTCAGCGTGCTGCGTACCCCGGCTAGAAAGTCCATTCCTAACAGTATACCTCCTGCCACTTCTGTTAGTATCATGAATGTTACCCTGAACGCACTTTCTCCAAATTGGATTTCTGCCGCGAATTCTCCTATCGCCTTTTGCGTTGCTCCGTTGGCCATTGTTATTTCTGCTCGGGTTCCACACCATTTTCCTTGTTGTTTCAGATCTTGATATCTGCTTCTGCTTATCGCGCTTCTCGACGCTCCTGTGTCCACGACTCCTTTTGCTGTCTTGTTTCCGACCCGGGCTACTATTTGGAACCCGTCGTAGTACAGCCCCTACCGCTGGCTCTTTTATTGCCGCCTGAGCTGCCAGCTTCATCTGCTCAGGCATCCAGCGTTTCTCGTACCGTTTCTTCCACAGACCCAGCAAAACAGCCTCGGCGGATTGCTGCACGTGCGTGCCGCATGTCCGGTTCCTCCGCAGCGCATGCATATCTCCGGTCTCAGCTGCTGCACAGGTTGGCTTGCCTGTGTCCGGTCCTCTGCCTCTATTCCTTCTACTTCCTCCGCTAGTTTGAGGAATTCTGTCAACGAGTTGAATCCTGCCCTCCTAGCATACACCTTTATCTTGCTCCTGCTGTTTTTGTATACTCGGTCCAGTTTTGCTTCTTCTGAGAGTTTTGTGGTTTGCATCAGTTTTCTTAGTCCCATCGCGTATTCTCTTACGGGCTCCGTTTCTCTCTGTTTCATCTGTGCAATCTGAGTCTCCAACTGTTCCTCATACCTCGGCGGCAAAAAGTACTCCAGCAGTTCTGTTCTGAGCTGAGTCCATGTTACGATCCTAGTCGGCGTGGTGTTTCACCAATCGCTCGCGATCCCCTCCAGGATGAATGGCATTGTCTGTATCAGCTGGTCCTCCCGTATTCCGTATCCGCCTGTCCACTGTTCCATTTAGCTTGGGAACTCCAGTGGGTTTGTTGTTCCTTGGTACCGGATGCCCCAATCGCGTACCCGGTCTATGACTTCTGTTTCCATTTTATTTCTATCTTTTCTTCCCTTTCGTCACCTCGACTTGCTCCTTTGGTGTCCATTATCCCAGCTGTTGTACTGGCTGATGGGCCTTTGTTGCTGTTTCCCTTCTCTTCCCTGGTTAGCACGATCGCCGGAATTGTTTCTTTTGCCGGGCTTTTTTTTCTCCTATATTTTTCTGTCAGTTCTGCGAGTCTTTGTCTGACTGTTTCTGTGTGATCCGTTTTCTTGGCGAACGCTGCCAACAAACGTCTTAAATCTTCACTTTTTTCTACCGTTTCTAATCCGAACTCTTCCGTGTATTTCGTTAGTTCGCTCTTTGGTGCCAGATATACCCAGCTAGACATTACTCCGCCGGTGTCGGTTTATCTCTTGCAACCACTTTAACCTGCGCGGGCGCCACTGTGACGGTTTGTCGTTGTCGGGTGGCTCAGGGATGGCCAAAGTTCGTCACAGGAATTTGTTTGTGTCAGGCGTGGTTGCTAAGAGAGTTCCGACCAACGTAGAGAGCCTGAAATAAAAGTAGGTTGCTTGGGGACTCTGAAGTCAGCCACAAGCGAGAGAAAGTATGTTGCTTGGGGACCCTGAAGTCAGCCACAAGAGAGAGAATAGGTTGCTTGGGGACCCTGAAGTCAGCCACAAGAGAGAGAGAGTATGTTGCTTGGGGACCCTGAAGTCAGCCACAAGAGAGAGAGTTCGTTGCTTGGGGACCCTGAAGACAGCCACAAGAGAGAGAGAGTATGTTGCTTGGGGACCCTGAAGTCAGCCACAAGAGAGAGGGAGTATGTTGCTTGGGGACCCTGAAGCCAGCCACAAGAGGGAGAGAGTTTGTTGCTTGGGGACCCTGAAGTCAGTCACAAGAGAGAGAGAGAGAGTATGTTGCTTGGGGACCCTGAAGTGACCTGCTAAGTGACCTTCTATGGCCCGTGGTCCGCCTTATAAAGGGCTCGGCGAGATCTAGTGTGCCCGCCGCCTGTGTGGGATTTGCCGGTATATGTGTGGCCATCTCTCTCGGTCTAGTGTCCCCCTACGCCCGCGATCGTTGGCGCGAGCGCGTTCTTGGTTTGAATTTGAATTAAACGCTCCTTTCCTTTAATTTTTCTAGTCTTTCTTTTATTTACAACTTGTCACAAGGTCTTACAAGGTTTATCAACCAATCACGCCTTCGTCGTAATGACTTACCCACACAGCGGCCGACTTGAGGGACGCGCAACCGGAATGCAGTCTTATTATACTGTTAGTTCAATTTTAATGTTAAGATTCGTAATTTTTGTGTTAGTTTCAAAATTAAGAGAAGATTCAATAAATAAAAGCAAAGTTAAAAAAATATATATATTTTTATATGTATAAAATATCACATACAAATGTCTATATATTTGATATTTTTTGTGTTAAACAAAAAATTGTTATTCAAGTGCGAGGACAGGTTGCTTGTATTCCCGCTTGTTTTAATAACTTCTTTACAGAGTTTGCACTTTGCTATGCCGTTTTTTATATCCGCATGGTTTGATTTTACACTCATTTTTGTATTTTGCGCTTGAATTTGTTCACTCGATGTCGCTTTGGAATTCAGAGCGACCAATGACAAAAATATCAAAATCGTGATTTTTTGTTTGCCCAAATATCGGAATTCCGATTTTTTTTTGATATGTTTTGATATTTTTGTCATATGGAATTCAGAGCGACCAATGACAAAAATATCAAAACATATCAAAAAAATATCGGAATTCCGATATTTGGGCAAACAAAAAATCACGATATAAATATATAATTTTTAAATAAAAATATCGATATATTGATATTTTGATATATTATCAACAACCCTATTGTGAACCCTTTAGCCTAGTACTCAGATCGACGAAAACTGTACGCCAGTCATAAGAGAGAGTGAGAGGCAAACAGCTGGCGTTCACTTTACGTCAGGCTTTTTTTTCACCTCGGTACTCAAGTCGACGAAAAAAATACCATGTAGTGTATGCTGTTGTTTATAGTCAATTATCACTGTACAATAAATATTTACCAAATATTGTGACCCTTTGTTGCAATAAATACAGAAACACTTGCCTTCAGTTCAAGTGTTATATGATCAGCCACTTGGGCGCCTAAGGCTTAAAAGCTTGGTCAGCATTCTCATGCTGCCCAGCTACAATTACATATGAATATATGAATGACATAAACATGTGCATGGATACCATTCCTTCTCTTATATATAAGCAAACTTATATAAGTAAAATATATTGCCGACGCTCTGCCGCTGCCCTCTGCAGCAGCGCAGCCTTTTATGGAAGGTTTTAGAATAAGTAAAATTGTAACAAAAGAACACTTATGAATAACCCAGAGCAGCGACACAACGTGTCGCTCTCATTAATAAACTAATTACTAAAGCCCCAAAGAAAGATGACTTAACTATTACATGGCGGCTTAACTATTACATGGTGGCTTAACTATTACAACCAGAAAATTTCTTAGCATTGTCAGTCTGCTGAAATGAACTTTGGGTGAACCCCAGCGAAAAGAATAAAAAATTTAATTTTTTGGCGTGCGCTTGTCAATGTATTTTAAAAAATGCAGGGAAAAACTCAAAAACCTGCAAAAGTCGATTGCAGGAGTTTACATGTGAGGACAAAATAACATTAATACTATCTGGGGTGCCTCTTGTCAGAGCAAAGTGTTTCTTAGGTCAAAATTGTAAGAAAAAACATAATAAAAGTGCAGCTATGAACTTTAAATTAGCAAATAATTATCAGTAAATAAAAAAAACAACCGTTAAATTCAAATTGTATTGCTTTAATTTCTTTGTACAGCGGCAGACTTGTCTTGCCAAGGTAGTTGATAATATCTTTTAATGGCTCTTTCCCGCAAATACGATATTTAAATTTAAACTGCTTGTCAACAAACCCAGCAGATTGACAGTACGACCGTAGCACGCTTAATTCTGATGTACTTTCGAAATGTTGGTCACACTGGAAAGATTAAAATTTTTACGCTAGCGTACTCGTTTGTCGATCTGAGTACTACGCTTTAGCCCCTTTCAGAATTTGATTTACGGTAGACGTAAATTGATTCATTTGATTTTGTACTCGTGTGTTTATTTATATCTCTCTATTGTGGGAATTGATTAACTGTGTTCCCGTGAATTTGATTTTTTCTAAATCCCCAGCGTCCGAAGTCCCTGCTTTGACCTTCAATATTTTTTTTTTTTTTTTGTAATATATGCTTTTATTTATTGAATCTTCTCTATATGAGACTAACAATAAGTATATCAAATCTTAAGAATATGACTTAACTTACAGTCATGTAGACTGAATTTAGACTAACGGGCCCTAATATTTATTGCTGGGCTGGTAGATCGTTACGATGCAGACGAGTTCTGTTCGAAACCCGTTTTAGGTTCCTTGCGAGATTATTTGGGTGCAGTGTAAGCTTGTTATGGTAGGCCGCTTTCTGCTTTGCTATTTCATTTTTGACCGGTGGTATGCCCAGATCCCTGTGGATGTTTTCGTTCCGAACATACCATGGTGCCCCAGTGATTGTTCGCAGGATTTTTGATTGTGAGCGCTGTATGATGTCAATGTTGCTGTTGCTCGCGTTCCCCCAGAGCTGGGAGCCGTAGGTCCAAATGGGCTTAAGTGTGGAGTTGTAGAGAAAAACTTTAAAGTCCAGACACAGGGGTGATCGAGAATTTATAATCCAGTGTAGGCTGCTAGCTTTAAGTCTGAGATGTACTTTCTTGCATTCAATGTGCTTCCGCCAGGTTAGGCGTCTGTCGAGGTGGACGCCGAGATATGTTACATCGCTGGCTTGGGGAATCTGCGTACTATTTAGAGTTAGCGGGGGGCACGATTGTCTGTTAACGGTAAACGTTATATGTTTACACTTTTGTTCATTAATTTTGATTCGCCGGTCTGATAGCCACTTCTCAACTACCACCAAATGATCAGCCAGTTGAGCTGTTGCTCTAGTTGGGCATCTCGAGCGGCTCAGGATTGCGGTGTCGTTAGCAAATGTGGACGTAGTCAGCCTCTCGTTCGTAGGGATGTCTGCTGTGTATAGGACAAACAGGGTAGGGCCCAGTGCGCTACCTTGTGGGACTCCGGCTTCAATGTTATACTCGTTGGATGTCGTTGTATTGCATCTTACCTCAAAGACTCTGTGGTAGAGGTACGACTTAAGTAACTTATGAGTGTTTTCTGGCAGTAATGTTATGATTTTATGCATAAGGCCTTCAAGCCACACTCGGTCGAATGCCTGAGAGACGTCGAGGAATATCGCACTACAATATTCCCGATGTTCGAAGGCTGTACGAATTTCTGAAGTTATCCGGTTGACTTGCTCGATGGTTCCGTGGCTTTCACAAAACCCGAATTGATGTGCCGGGATTAAGTTTTGTTCTCTTAAATATGGTGTAATGCGCGTGAGCAGGCATTTTTCCAGTAATTTGGACAGGCACGATAGTAAGCTTATTGGCCTGTACGATGAGGGAATTGTGTGGTCTTTCCCAGGCTTCGGTATCATTATAACCACGGACTTTTTCCAGTTTTTGGGGTAGTAGCCAAGTTCTGTGATCCCGTTAAATAGTTGCATATAACATCCACTGCGCAGTTTGGAAGTTCAATTATCATTTTTGGGGTTATTAGGTCGCCCCCTGGAGGATTTTTCGGTTTTATTTGCTTCCTAATGACGTTAGCAATTTCAGGTGCTTGAAACAAAATCGGGTTGATTGCAATTTCAGAGCTAAGCGCCGGTAATTGAAAAGAGTTTGTGGCGGCGTTCGGCTGAAATACATTTCGTAGGTGTAAAGCAAATGTTTCGGCTCTGTCTTCGTCACTGCGGGCCCAAGTACCCGAGGAGTTTCTAATCGGAGTGACTGATTCTATCGGAGAGCTTAAATTTGGGTGAGCTCTCCACAAAGGATGCTTTGTACTGGTGGGCGACAGTTTCTCGATGTACCGGCGCTGCGCAAGCTCCTCTTCTTGCTTGAGTGTTTTGGTGAGTCTGCGGGTGGCATCATTATAGAGTTGCTTCGAATGGGGCGATCTGCAGGATTGCCAAGCGCGTCGTAGACGTCGTTTTTCCCGAACCAGTTGTTCGATTTGCAGATTAGTTTTGTATTGGTTGCTACGCACGATTGTCTCTTCTGGTGTTGAGATTTTGGCTGCTGCCACGAGTACTGACTCCAGGGCATCAGCACAGAAGTCGATGTCGTTCTCTATGTTTAACTGTGGTGTTAGTTCAATGTGGGAACTTACGTACTTTTTGTACTTTAGCCAGTTAGTTCTAGTCGAGGTCAGCCTGAAGGGGTGCTCGATTACTTTCGGGCTTTGAAGGAGAGTTATTAAAACTGGCGAGTGGTCAGATGATAAGTCCGATAGCGATTTGGCGCTTACTAGATTTCTTGGGATGTTCTTGGTCACAGCGAAGTCAATTAAGTCCGGGAGTTTTCTGGGGTCAGCTGGCCAATATGTGGGGCTGCCAGGGGAGACATAGTCGAGTTTGTTGCTCAAATTAATAATAGCTTTATACAATTGTCTTCCTTTGGGTGTCAGTCTCCTCCTGCTATAAAGCGATCTCCGAGTGAATTGTAAAAGTCCAAGAATTGCTCTTCAGTTATTGTAAAACGCGGTGGGCAATAGACAGCGGCTATAGTGATACTGCCGTTGCCTGCTTGTAGTTTTATAGATGTAGCCTGCAAATAATTTGTTGCAAACCTCTGGTGAAAGTGGTGCTTAATGCGTTCCCTGATTAGGATTCCAGTTCCTCCGTGAGCCTTACCGTCCGGGTGATCTGTGCAGTATGAAGTATAACCTCTTATTTGGAAGTTGTATTTACTTGTGAGATGCGTTTCTGCCAGCAGCATTACATCTATTTGGTTTTCATTTAGGAATTGAGTTATTTCAAGTTTGTGCCGTGAAACGCCATTGGCATTCCACATGGATATTCGAAGACAAGACATCGATTATTTAGATTGTTGGGATGTGAGCAAATTTATTAAAATGTTTTGATTTTGCATAAGGTTTGTCATTGTTGTTTTCATGAAGGACATAAATTCCATCATACCCTGTTGTAAAGTCAGCATCATGGTTTCCATGCTGTTTGGTATTTGTCCTATTGCTTGCTGAGGTGTAATTGTATTTTGCTCACAGCATTGAGCTTGTGGGAGTCCCGTCTGATTGGCAAGTCTGATTTTAGGGCACTGGCGTATGAAACTCCACCATTTGTGTTGAGGGGCCCAAATGAAGATCTGGCTGCTTTCGCAAAGAAAACATTAGGTGTGGCTTGGGATTGCACGTACGCATTTCGTGCATTCTGGGAGCGTGCTTGTTTTGGTTGTTGAAACTGACTCTTCAGCTCTTATAGACCGGGCAGCCTCTGTAGTTTGCGGTATGGTTATCTCCACAGTTAGCGCATTTCTTTGTCTTTGACCTTCAATATTGATCCTAAAAAGTCCGTCAATGTCCTTGAGATCATTGTGATTGGACGTCCCTCTGGGGACAGCACTGCGCCAATGCCATAGTCCGAGGAATCTGTCGTTAGATCAAAAGTAAAGTTTTTTTAGAACCCAATCTACATGTGTGACGTGGGATTGTTCATTTTCTGAAAAGATTATCACATTATCCACATGTACGTAGCAAAATTTGCCACTCCGGTGTATTCTGCAATCTATTACTGCGCAGGTCAGAATGGAACTGCGCTTTAATTTGTTTAGTGTAATGCGGGTTTCTATTAGCACCTAATTGAGGGTCTGTTTGCGAAGAAGTCCTGTCCTGTTGACGCCTTTGTGCCTTTGGAGTTGACTTGTAATCTTTATCTTCTTGACTTCTCGCAAAAGTAGTTGCGAAAAGATACCTTTTATGGTTGGACTCAACCTCTTTTTCCAGGGCTAGGGCCAATGGCATATCCTTCGGCTTTGCCGAGAAAAGTAAGTCTGTAAGATTCCGCTTCAGGACAGATATAAGCACCCGCAAAGCGTCATCACGGAATTTATCGCATTATACATGTTTACTTTGTTGGTTAGTAAGGTACGTTTTCTCTTTACCTCATCATAGTATTGTTATAGGGTCAGGCCACCCTGCATGAGAGTGCCCAGCTTCTGTTTGATGAAATGCATCGGTCGCTTGTCACTATATGTGAAATCGAGGCGACTTATAATCGCATCGAAATTCAATACAGTTCCAAACGAAGATAGCACGGCATCGGTGGGACCTCTAACTTTACTCCTTATAATAATCACCGCCTGATAGTGGCGTGAGCTACCACCGTCTGAAAATATGGTACGCAGCGGCAGCTGCTTGCCTCCAAGAAACATAGGATTCTTGTGCCCCCGCAAATTCGGGTAGGCACTTAATGGCGTCTAAGGGTTCGTTGGATTGAACTTCATGAATCTGTAGGGATGTACATAATTTGGCTTCTGAAATTGGAGCAGGAGCTCGGGACGCGGTGACGCAGCGCGTAGTTCCGCCACTTGGCTGGCCAACAAATCAATTGTCTGTCTTAAATCCCGTCTGTAGATTCACGGCGGTCTGTCCGGCTAAAGCATTATCGATGGCCGCCTGCACCACCAACCTAAGCTATTCGGGATCCATGAGTTCCACGGCTCCGCCCGCGGGGGGTCTCTTTATAAGAACGTGACTATCGCACTAATTATAAGTTATCAACTTGTAGCGTTAGGAAAGCATTTTAAAATAAATTGAAATTGAAATTAAGCTTAAGTCAAATGCAATGATTTATTCAATTTAATAAAAACAAAGACCATATGTGTTTACTTGAGTACAGGCTCAAATGAGCTCTTCACTTTTTGACCACGAACCAATAGCGTACTGCTCGACGCTCATATATTATGAAAATGGTGAGTACATATGCAGTTTGTGGCACCCCGCTGCAAATAGCGAATCCTACAGCAGCGGAAGCGAAGGTGGCAACGCTGACAACGAGGCATGAGGAATGCGGGCAGTCTATTGTATACCGCAAGTGAACCGACAGTGTAAATAAAGATTGAAATAATGCCCTCTTCCCATAGAGTCCATCCGTTCAAAACGGTTGGGATTTTTGACAAATGTGAAACTCCGATTCCCACAGAGCACATCCACCATCCACCATCCGATAACAACTGATCTGAACAGCTGTAGCTCATCATTTTAGCCCGTTGCACTTTGCACAACATTTAAAATGAGCACAACAGCGTTATAAATGATACTTGGTAATAGACTGCAAGTGATCTACGCGAACAACCAAATTTAAATAATCAGTCTGTAAATTTTTGCCAGCCTGCAGAAAAAATATGAACCGCTTTTGCCCAATATTGTCTAACTGGTATCAAATCAAGTTCATTATATATAAATGTTTGTTTTTTGTTTTAATAATAATTTCATATTTTACGGTATACATATTTTATCATATGCGGTATGCGCCTAGGCAAGAGTGGAGCAACACCTAATGCTGCCACACGGATGGAGCAGTAATTAGTTAATTATTACAAGTATGAGCACCATTTTTTGAATTGGCCCCTTCCTTTTCCAAAAGTTACCCGCCATTATTTTTTTTAATTTTCGTAGTGAATGTTTCAATTTTCACTGTCTAGAAGAAGAACTCAGAGTTGCACCGAAAAAACATCGCCTAACTATCGCATAAAAAAGTCCGTCAAATTTGGATGGGGAACTAACTGGGAATTTTCGGAACGGCAAAACCTTATGGAGCATCCGCTCAACGGATGGTGGATGGATCTCTGTGGGAAGAGGGCATAAGTTTGAAATATAAACGTGTTTTTATTGCTTAGACATATCCATTTTGTGGGTCAATACGTGTCATTAAGAATGACAGAGGAATTCGTGAATTCGAGAATACATCGAAAAGAAGTCAATTGAGTCGAAAAGAGATTTTTTATTCAAATGCAAAAACGAATACATAGCTCCACTTAAGAGAGTGACACTAAGTTGCAAGTCAAGAGAATTATTGTAAAAGCGCGGAGGGAAACGCAAAGCAGAAATCCGAAATAATTAACTGGAGAACAACTGGTTTCAAGTTAAAAATGAAAATAGTTTTTAATCAAATTATTGGTTACTATTGAGACAGTAAGCCAAAACATAAGCTGACACGGTTAGAGGCAGTTTGCCTAATCATAAGCTGACATGGTCAGAGGCAGTTAGCCGTAATAAAAAGTTAAAAAAAAAATGTTCTTTTACTTTCAGATATGAAATAACAATATGTGCGAAAATATTTTCATTGAAGCTTGTCGGGTAGACAAGGAAATTATTAAGCAATCCAAATCGATGCTAGCCAAATCGGATAAGGAGACAATAAACAAGATATTCAACCGGAAGTCTGAAAAGGCTACCGAATGTGGCAGATGTGGTCGCATTGGGCACGCGGATGATAACGCCACATGCCCTGCATGGCAGGTTTAGTGCAACAAGTGCACTCGCATCGGACATTTCGCCCGGAAATGCAGAATAAATTTCAAACGCCAGTACACCAATAATGATGGCGCCAAGCGATCACGGTCACACGTACGTTGGGTTCAAGATGGAGATACTTATTCTGAAGTGAAGGCAACGAAAGAAAATTGTTTCCGTATCTACAGTATGGTGAATACGATGAATCGATTGATTGCTACATCGGTGGTCAACTTTTTTCCCTAATAATTGACTCAGGATCCCGTTTTAATTTGAAGGGGGGGGTTTAGTTAATTCGGTGCAAAATCGGTTATTATTTAAAAATTTTTATTGACGATACGGATAGTCTCAGGCCAATTTTTGTTTTAGTATGTGATAGGGCAATATTTAAACAACATGTGTGAATTTTTTTATCCAAAAATATTAAAAATTGTATCAGATACAGGCAATCTCCGGCAGCTCCTCGAAGAAAACACGTTTTGTGGTGTACACGATAACTGGTCACAGAATCAATTGAAATGAAACATTCAAATTTCATTAGTTAAAGGACATAATTTCTCAGGTAACGCTGTCGAGTTTTTATTTTTTTTCGATTTTTTGGCAGCCCTTTAAAGTCAGTTGTTTACTTGCGAGCGTGCCAAAATTGTTGTGGTTTAAGCAATTTTCACTAAAATGATGGAAAAGAAAGACAAAAGTATGTCGAATTTTTGCATTAAAAAAGACTTTGTTCATGTTTGATAATGTGTTCTTTGTGTGCGTTTATTGGTGTTGTCCAAAAGTAGAAAAAATCTAACCTGCTAACCCGTCTGTTGTGGATTATAACAAATTTTGTGCTAACTTGTGCCAAAAAGTAACTATGTGTCATTAATGTGCAAAGTGTATATAAACTAATTTTATTAAGCTTTTTTTCTCCATTTTGCACCGATATGTATAAATCCCATATATTGTAGCTGTGGTTGAGTTCGCCTATGAGCAACTGCACATACATACAAAACAATCGTAGCGCATCTGCTGTTTCGAGTTGGATTTATTTTATTGTTATTTCTTGCCACCTACCAATTGATCCAACAAAATTTTAAAAATATGGTCAGAAAACCATAACACTATATATGTCCTTGTATCCATGGTTTCCAATGTCGGCAACAGTCCATAAAGTGGACGGCTACCAAATAATAGAAGCATCAATCCTTCCATTAGGTGTTCTCGGCGAGGACGCCTTAGGGGCTCGCAACAAATACTATAAGAGTGACAGGAGGTTACATGCTCGACAGAGTACACGGCAGAACAACAAGGCAGACGTTTTCCACAGAGCAATGGATTCCTCAGATCCTCTTGTGTCAAGCATCTATCTAACAAAAAGATTGGGTCAGCAAAATAAACTACCCCTACCAGCAGACGTAATCGAACTTTTGGAATCACCAAACTTGCTATATTCTTGTAACATGAACAATAATAACAATGTTCCCGATTTTGATGCTAGCAATAGTGATAGTGATTCAGATTCTGACTGAAAATCCGTTTTCAATAGAAATTGATGTAGAAGACGACTGTTAGGAACATTTTTATACCCTTGCAGAGGGTATTATAATTTTGGCCAAAAGTGTGCAACGCTGCGAAGGAGACATCTCCGACCCTATAAAGTATATATATTCTTGATCAGGATCGCCTCCTGAGTTGATATAAGCATGTCCGTCTGTCCGTTTCTCAGTTTTAAAGATATCGAATTGAAACTTTGCACACAGCCTTCTTTCCTTTGCACGCCATATAACTGATTGATCGGAAATGCCATAACTTTGGAGTTTGTAAAGTTAGGAAGTATTTGTTAATATTTTCTATGGGTTTTATTTTTGGCCAATCCATCCGACCTACCAAATTTCATAAGGATCGGCCGACTATATCCTAAAGCTGCCATTTAACTGAACGATTGGAAATGCCATAACTTTGGTGTTTTTAAAGATAGGTAGTTCGGATTTTTTATGAGTATTAAGAATGCATCATACAAATCATTTTGGAGAATATAATTTACAGAATATTCTGCAAGGGTATATCAACTTAGGCTCCGCCCGAAGTTAGCTTTTCTTTCTTGTAAAATGTAAAATACTTATTTATCCTCATTTTGAATGAATTGTTATTTTTTACTTATTAATATTAAGGTTAAGTGTTAGAAAAATGAATTAAAAACATTTGTTGAATTTAACGAGTGCTAGCATTATTTATTACCGTACAAGTATCAAAGAGGAAACCTATCTCATATGGGCGGCTATTGAAGGCGTGGTCAGATCGGTCTGATATACACATGAGTACTTAGTTAACTATATATAAATTCGTACTCCAGGTGAATCAAACTTACTTTTCCTTGCTTGTGTATTCCTGGAACATCTGTGGAATCGGAGAGAGTTTTCAGCAAGGCGGGCCAAATCGTTTCAAATGCCCTCTTCCCACAGAGATCCATCCAACATCCGTTGAACGGATGGTCCATAAGGTTTTGCCGTTCCGAAAATTCCCAGTTAGTTCCCCATCCAAATTTGACGGACTTTTTTATGCGATGGTTAGGCGATGTTTTTTCGGTGCAACTCTGAGTTCTTCTTCTAGACTAATGGCGGGTAACTTTTGGAAAGGGAAGGCGCCAATTCAAAAAATGCTGCTCATACTTGTAATAATTAATTAATTACTGCTCCATCCGTGTGGCAGGATTGTGTGCTGCTCCATTCTTTCCTAGGCGCATACCGTACTCACAACATGGAGCAAAATATTCAAAATGAAATAAAATATGAAATTATAATATAACAAAAAAAAAACATTTATTTACAGTTAGACAATATTGACCAAAAGCGGTTCATATTGTTTCTGCAGGCTGGCAAAAATTTGCAGACAGATTAGTTCGATTTGGTTCTTCGCGTAGATCACTTGCAGTCTGTTACCAAGTATCATTTATAACGCTGTTGTGCTCATTTTAAATGTTTTGCAAAATGCAACGGGCTAAAATGATGAGCCACAGCTGTTCAGATCAGCTGTTATCGGATGGTGGATGTGCTCTGTGGGAATCGGAGTTTCACATTTGTCAAAAATCCCAACCGTTTCGAACGGATGGACTCTATGGGAAGAGGGCAAAAGAGGCGAACCAGGCTCAAGGAGGATTATATTAATATGCTTTTAATTTTAAATAAAAATTTTTGAATTGTTTAAAAAAAAATGTATATTTATTTGGGACGATATTATCGACGACTATCAAATGACTATCGACGGTTCAAAATGTACTATCGTCGAAAATCGATGGCACCCACCATCGATAGTACTCAACCTCTAGTTTGGGAAACTGAAACTTTTCGACATTATTTACTAGGACGACATTTTCTCATCGCTAGTGACCATCAACCTTTTAAATGGCTGAATACCTTAAAAGAACCAAATGCCAAGTATCTTTGTAACTTTGGTGAGCCAAATTAAACAAATACCAATTTAAAATCGATTATATTAAAGAAAAGGAAAGGAAAGGAATCAAGAATTAAAATTGAAGAAAATCATCCTAGTGAACAGCCCCGGACAACAGCCCCGGACAAGACCAATAATAGAAATAGCATAAAGGTTGCTCATTCAAATGCCTTGTAGACACAGGATCCACAATAAATATAATCATAAATATAATTTGTCTTTCTATTCAAAATACCAAATGTGAAGTTTTGACATCAAATGGTCCCATTACATTAAACAAATTGATTATGTTACCCAACAATAATATTATTAAACCAAATGAATAATTTTATGAACACATTTCTATACCCTTGCAGAGGGTATTATAAATCACCGAGCATATAAAGTATATATATTCTTGATCAGGTTCGCGTCCTGAGTTGTGTAACGAACTGATTTTTATGGTCTGCTCGCTACGAGTATCGTGGAGCTAGCTCAGAAGATGTGTGTTGTTCGTCCCACCAAATTTATATAAACGTGACCGCCTGATTGTCTAGTGAGAACGCACAGAATGTTAGGATGTTTATACTAGGATCTTTATTCGCCGACTTGTCCCTCGGCCTGGGAGTAATGGTGACAGATGGTTGTCTCAACGCCTTCCCTGAAGAATTGTGGCTGCTCCACCGTCGCTCTCCGCTGCCTCGTTGCTCGCTGCTCCGAAACGCCTCCGTTGTCGCTGGCCTCGGGGCTGTGAGGGTCTAGGGATGCGTCACCGTTCCCAGATCAGGGTGAACAGGCACTGGGCTCTCCAAGCGTACGCCCTTCGCAGCCACAGCCTCCTGTCCCTGGATCTGTCCCGGCCGGTCACACCAGACGCCTACACAGTTTCTACCATGCAGTCCCTGTGGCAGGACGCTAGGTTCAAGACGAACGCTTCCGCCCTCGCCTCTTAGCCGTAGACTGGACTCGTCGAGGCAATTGTTTTCGCACGGCAGCTGGTTCTAGACAACTTCCCTTCCGAGCCCACGGTTTCTTGTCGAAAAACTCCTACGCCAAGCTCAAATCGCGACAGGAATTGGAACAAAGCGCGTGGGCTTAGCCGCGTGATGCCTTAAGGACCTCAGCTACCTGTTTCTCAGCTCGGAGACTTCAACTCTAAGTCCCGAACGTCTTGATGTAGCGATCTTGCTCCTTGTTGACTCGGCGCGGCTCTGCTTCCTCCTGCTGTTTTACTTGACTTGTGTTGTTCACTGATTTGCTGCTTGTCTAGTGATCTTGCTGGATTGACTCCTTGTGATCGACAGATGCCGCTTCCTGTGCTCGGTCTGCTTATATAGGCCTTCTACCGTTATTCCTTCTCTCCAAACTCTCTCTCCTCGTTCTCTCCAAACTCTCTCTCTTCGTTCTCTCCAAACTCTCTCCAGCTGTATTCTCCAAACTCTCTTCTCGTTCTCTCCAAACTATCCAGCAACTGAAAGGCTTTGGTTTTCCAGATCTTCGCTTTAATTTGTGCGGAGTTATTTAACTCCTCACATTCTCCCCTTTCTTCGGGAACGAAATAAGACTTGCACCTCTTCTTCGGCTGTTATCGCTGAATTCTCTCGATCCTCTGTTCCGGTTTGCTGATGATAGTCCTCCTTCCCTCGACGTCGCTTCTTCTCGTTCAAAACAGTTCCCGCCCCCAGATGTTTCCCCCATAGACTTGATTTTCTTCTCTCCGGCTGTCTTCCTTGTAAATCCTTGTAGCCTTCGAGTCCTCTTACTCCTCCAAATAGTTCCCTCGACGCTCACAGCTCGTACCTGAGTTCCACAGCGCCGATCCTCCATTTCTTTTCCCGCCCAAGATGTTTCCCCCTTATGCTTCGCGTTCTAAGCATCTCCTTTCCTACGTTGTCTGGTCACACTACCGCTTTCCAGCCGATCTCGATGATTAGAATTCCCGCAGCGTTGCCATCCGGTGGTGGCGATATTTTTTTTAGTGTGACCCTTCCTGTGCCGACATCTCCAATGTTCTGTGCCCATCGATCGACACTATCGTCCAGTGCCAATCGATCGCTTATTTATCAAAGCGCCCCCATCCTTTTATATGTGCGACATGACAAAAAATTTTCAATGGTAAGTTTTTTTTTCTTTCTTTCTCCACTTTCACCCTTCTCACTTTTTGCTCTCTCTTTTAGCCTTTTCTTCCTCCAGTCGCCCTTGGCCGTAGGGCCTCGATGTCGTGAACGGGAGACCGATGCCTTTCTTTTGTTTTGTGTTATTTATTTGCTTATATTGTGCGCGTTTGTTACGTTTGCTGTGCCCGTGTTTTCTGTGCTCCCTGTGCCAGGGTTTTCTATGTTTATATAAGTTAACACCAGCCAACTGCCCCCTTCCCTTTACCCCTCTTGAGCCCTACGACACCGAACACCGCACCATTCTATTCACCCCTCTCGGCCACCCACAAAATGGAACCCATTCTCTTCAGTCATCAACAGCAACAACATTCAAGTGGCTAAAATTCCAAGTGGCTTGTAATAACGCCGCTGAGATATGAGACCAGAAACAGCAATGCAGCAATAGCGACCCAGCGACCCAGCGACCGAATGTCAACAACGTCGGAACGACAGCGACAGCGACGGAACGTCAGCGATCGAATTGCATCGGCAACAGCGCAATAACGGAAGAACACCGACCGTCGGCTAGCTGCCTCAGCTATAGCCGCCGCTACCCCTACCCTTCGCCGAGCACAGGCATAAGTGCAGCGTTAGCATCTGGAGTACATTAGGTCAGACACCCAAAACCGTTGGTGTCGGCTTGGATATTTCCGCAACCGCTCTGCCAGCGATACGCTGACGTCGCGGCGATGCCCTAGCCAACAAGCCACCAAAATAATATTGTTAGAATTAATTCTGTTTGCACCCCCAATCTGAGCACAACTATTTTTGTACAATAAAACCGCTTGTAACGAAACAACTCGATTACAGTTTTATTTTAAAGTAAAATCGTATTAAATCAAAGCGAAGTAAGAAGGACGAAAAGAAGAAGGACGAAGGAGGAGCAGGACGTATCAGCATGAAAATCAGTTTATTTAGGTAATATAAGGGGAGTTATCCCCCCTCTGACCATGACTGGTCATAACTGGCGCCCGAGCAGTCTCCACTTCCTTGTGGAAGTAGAAGAAACCCCCCAAAGAAAGAAAAAAGTAAGAAAATTCAGAATACGGTGTTGTGTGTGAAGTGTAAAGTTAAGTTAAATAAAATTTAAAATAAAAAAATGTTGCTTTGTTTGAAGAAAAAATATTAAAATGAAAATATTGGTGAATGTTACACAGTTATCCGCTGAGGTGGGGTGCTGCCATTCAGAGCTGCCACTCCCCACGGGCGCAAAAAAATTGTGAATAAAAATATCGGTAAACCTGACGCGGCGATTTGTCCACGCACACTGTTGCGCGGCATATTCGCGGGCACAAATCAAAAAACCGAGTTAACAAAAAAGAAGGCAATAGTCCGCTGCGGCGATAAGTCCACCCTAATGGGTAGCTTATTCGCGAGCGTAAAAAATTGCGATAAATCATAATAAAAAACAGATAACCGCGAGCGGAAAAATATTTAAATAAAAAAATATAATAAAAATAAAATAACAAGAATCAGAAACCAATGTTTTAAAATTGTGTGTGGCAATCTACTGGAAAGGCTAACGAATGTGGAATGCATTAAAAAAAAGCAGCCCAGTGGATTGTGTGGCAACCGTACCTTAGTAGGCGAAACGCCTACTAAAAACAAAAAATACAATTTAGAAATTAATTTCCTACAAATAAAAATATTCAATAAAAAATAAAGAAAAACATTAAAAAGTATACTTGAGAAATTGATTTCCATTTTATTTTATTATTTTAAAGATAAGATTGGAAAAGAAAAACTATTTCAACTGAATTTTTGATACTAATTTAAATCCAAAAAATAAATCTGTTGCCAACCATTCCACTTCGACCCGAAATATAAAAAAAACCTAAGACTCCCCATTAAGCCAATTTCAACAAAAACAAATACCCTTTTACGATTAAAAATGGAGGAAATGAAGGAGGTACTAAACCGACTCGACTCCACTATTGCGGCCTTAACCACACAAATGGTGGGCATGAAGGAGGATGTTAGGAAAATGGGGGGTAGGGTAAATGTCCTCGAAACCGTCCTCGAGCGGCGTAACCCGGTAGCAAATATACCACTACCACTAACGCGCCCACGTACGGAGTACGAACTCAAAGAATCTTCGGCAGTGCCGGATTGTGTGAAAGAACTTATAACCTTCGAGGGGGATTCCGAGAAGTATGTTTCTTGGATTAATAGGGCCCAATCGATTATTAACGATTATGAAGTCATCCGGGAGAAACCCTTGTATAGGTCAGTTCTCGTTCAAATTAGGCAGAAAATTAGAGGCAATGCCGACATGGCGCTTAATGCCTATAACGTAAAGGATGATGACTGGGATGAAGTTAAATGGGTATTAGCGCTACACTATGCCGACAAAAGAGATGTCGGTACATTAGAGTATGAGCTAACCCAAATGACCCAGGGCAGTCAAAAATTAGAGGACTTCTACCTAAAAATAAATAACCATGTCTCCCTTATAATGAATAGGATAAAAAGCATGAGTTACTCCACGGATATAACAAACGCTTTCCTTGCTGGACAAAGGGACAAGGCTCTCAACGCCCTTATTAGAAGGCTAAGTGGCGACGCATCTAGGCTTTTAATAATCAGTAAGCCACAGATGAGTCTAGGTCACAACTATGCTCCAAGTGGAAGCATACAGGGCCCACCAAGATTTCAGGGGGCTAGACCAGCAATTAAATACGAGCCAAGCCAATCAGGTCAGAGCTATAGGTCTAATTTCAACTCGCGTCAAGGAGAGGCCGGCGGCATCAAACGAAGTCCGAGCGCTAACTCCAATCTAAATCCCTTCCGTAAAGCACAAAGGCTTTACAACATATAGTCCACTTCATTCTCGAACCCCGCCCCCAATGAATACTACCAACAACAGTCTGGTAACAAGGCTGAGGAACTTCCCGTACAAGAAGTAGCCTGTGTTAGCGATGGGGAACCAAATTTTATGACCGACGCCTCTCTAGTATACCATACATAGAATATGGAGCTAGAAATGGGGCTAAGTTTCAATTCCCCATAGACACCGGCGCTAACAACAACTTTATAAGCCCCAAAAATTGCGCCGGTTCCACAACATTATCTACACCGTTCATTGTCCAATCTGCTGGGGGAAAAGCAGCGATTCAAGCTAAAGTGGTTCAAGATGACCGTAGGGTCACCATAAAAACAAGATCGGGAAAAATTTTTCACAAATCTCACATAAAAAAGTAATTTGGGAACTCCTAAGGTAAAATTTTACTCTCGGTTTCCAGACCGGGAGGGCTGCCAACAGATTATTTTAACATTTTACATAATAAAAACATAAAGGAAAATGTGTATTAAATGTTTCACTAACTCATAACCTCCTCCAAATACCAATTAAATCAATTAAACATTTTTTTAGTACTTAAGAAATATAAAAAAAAGTTAAGCAACACCAAGATTAAGATGAAAAACTATACTAAAGGATAAAGGGTAATGATTAAACACAAGAAAACACGAATACAGACACCTAGACTAAGAAAGAATAACAACCTAATTATAAGAATCTACATTTTCATAGAACCTTCTGCTGACAATATAAGCGCGTCCGCAATCTATGTGGCGGCAACCCTTCATATTTTTAAATATGATTCACCGTCGTCCCCTTACAACAAGGCACCGTCTGGAGAACCAATGGCGTCTTCAAACTGGCTCACATCATAACATTAGGGCGCATGCAGCAGCTCATCGACCAGATAGCAGACGAAGCGAAGTTAATCACGGACCAACGGATCGGCGCTTTGGTTGACCATTACCTGCAGCAAGCTTCAGAAGGGATCCCGCGCATGTATAGCGCACCGTCACGGAGGCAACGCTCGATCGACTGGCTAGGATCAGCTTGGAAATGGGTCGCGGGATCACCGGACAAATCAGATTGGAATGCCATTTTGAAAGAAGAAGACAGCCTGGCAAGGAACAACAACCAACAAATCTGGATCAACAATAAGCTGTTTGACTCAGCACAAGAATCAATCCAGAAGCTGATTGACGTGATAGGGAAAGTCAACGCAATAGAAGGGGATTTCCACGTGACGACAGCCATTCTTCACAAGGCAATCATAAAAGCGGACCAAGTCAACGAGATACTGAGAGCCTGCCAACTAGGAAAGACTGAAGTGATCAACACAAACCTCTTGAACCACGAGGAAGTCGACACGATTCTGGCAGAGGTGGACAGCCTCCCGCATCAAAACGGAACGTTATCAACTCCAATCAAGAAACACCACTTGGAGGGTTCGTACATCGTACAATTTGACAACGAAACGATTACGATTGGTGACCGGAACTACAGCAGGTACTCGTCAACACACTTGATGGCAATGCCAGCCGTACTAACACAAATAAAAACCACGGGTTACGAGCTTTCATTGAAGTACGTCCACGAATTCAGCATGGAAAACCTGAAAAGATTGTCAGTCATGTCCAATTAGATTTTGATAT
Source organism: Drosophila kurseongensis (assembly GCA_018153305.1). Taxonomy (NCBI): domain Eukaryota; kingdom Metazoa; phylum Arthropoda; class Insecta; order Diptera; family Drosophilidae; genus Drosophila; species Drosophila kurseongensis. The sequence goes on from JAECXX010000001.1 coordinate 1,888,915, forward strand.
CTTTGTCTCTTTTTCCCTTTACCCCTCTTGAGCCCAACGACACCGAACACCGCACCATTCTATTCACCCCGGCCACCCACAAAATGGAACCCATTCTCTTCAGTCATCAACAGCAACAACATTCAAGTGGCTAAAATTCCAAGTGGCTTGTAATAACGCCGCTGAGATATGAGACCAGAAACAGCAATGCAGCAATAGCGACCCAGCGACCCAGCGACCGAATGTCAACAACGTCGGAACGACAGCGACAGCGACGGAACGTCAGCGATCGAATTGCATCGGCAACAGCGCAATAACGGAAGAACACCGACCGTCGGCTAGCTGCCTCAGCTATAGCCGCCGCTCCCCCTACCCTTCGCCGAGCACAGGCATAAGTGCAGCGTTAGCATCTGTAGTACATTAGGTCAGACACCCAAAACCGTTGGTGTCGGCTTGGATATTTCCGCCACCGCTCCGCCAGCGCTACGCTGACGTCGCGGCGATGCCCTAGCCAACAAGCCACCAAAATAATATTGTTAGAATTAATTCTGTTTGCACCCCCAATCTGAGCACAACTATTTTTGTACAATAAAACCGCTTGTAACGAAACAACTCGATTACAGTTTTATTTTAAAGTAAAATCGTATTAAATCAAAGCGAAGTAAGAAGGACGAAAAGAAGAAGGACGAAGGAGGAGCAGGACGTATCAGCATGAAAATCAGTTTATTTAGGTAATATAAGGGGAGTTATCCCCCCTCTGACCATGACTGGTCATAACTTATATGTTATGTTTTTATTTCCTTATTTATTATTATTATTATACCCGTTACTCGTAGAGTAAAAGGGTATATTGTATTCGTGCAAAAGTATGTAACAGGTAGAAGGAAGCGTTTCCGACCCTATAAAGTATATATATTCTTGTTCAGGATCACTAGCCGAGTCGATCTAGCCATGTCCGTCTGTCCGTCTGTCTGTCCGTATGAACGCTGAGATCTCGGAAACTATAAAAGCTAGAAGATTGGCATTTTGCATGCAGATTCTAGGAGTTCCTACGCAGCGCAAGTTTGTTTCAAAAAGGTGCCACGCCCCCTTTAACGCCCACAATCGCATATATACGATTTTAAAAATTTAAATATTTCGGAAAAGTAAAAATGCAGTTTTATTGTGTTTATCAATACCTATCGAAATGTAGCAGAAATTTTTCAAATCGGACCATTCGTTAAAAAGTTATGCGTGATCAAAGTTTCTATCTCCATCTCCCTCGCACTCCCTTTACCTGAGTAACGGGTATCTGATAGTCGGGGCACCCGACTATAGCGTTCTCTCTTGTTTTTTTTTTTGAAATCACTCTCATCGCATCGGGACCTACAGTGCAGCTCTGCTGCGCCGTCTCCCCCCTTTCTTCGGCATCCAAAGATTTATTTTCCTTGGGTACCTTATTTACGCGGCGTATAGGCGGATGACTCGGGCGTATGCCCGACGGTGAATCCGACTGCCTCGTTGAGGTTTTTATGCAACCTTTTCTTTTCCTTAGGTACCCTATTTACGCGGCGTATAGGCGGATGACTCGGGCGTATGCCCGACGCTGAATCCGACTGCCTCGTTGAGGATTTTATGCAACCTTTTCTTTTCCTTAGGTACCCTATTTACGCAGCGTATAGGCGGATGACTCGGGCGTATGCCCGACGCTGAATCCGACTGCCTTGTTGTATGGGTCCCCCTTTGTTTTTTGTTACACCTTATCTACGCGGCTTATCGATGGATGGAGTCATAGATGGAGGCGTATGCCTGACGCAGAGTCCGTCTGCCTCGTAGTCGGGGTCCCTAGCATCCTTTTCCATATTCTGTGTCTTATCCTTGTGATTGACTTTTCTGCGTGGCGTATGGATGACTCTTGCTTCGGCCTGACGCCTAATCCTGTTGCCTCGCAGTCTGTATCAGTGTGAAATCCTTGTCCTAGTCCTCCCCTGTGTCCGCCGTCTGCTCTTGTGCCGTTTCTGTTTGTTGCTGTTTAAGCTCGCCAATGTGAATCGTCCGCTCTTTCTTCAAATGTGTGTGACGTATTTTGCAGATTACCGGCGAGACGAAATCTACAACCTGGTAAGGACCATCGTACCTCGGGGCTACTTTCGCAGCAAACCCTTCGGCTGCTTTGGATAGGTGGTGTTCTTTGGCCCACACTTTGCTGCCCACTTCTGGTGTCCATAGCCTCCTCCTCAGATTGTAGTGTCTGGCTTGGTCCTGATGCTTTTTCCATATTTCGCCGTACGATTTCGAATATTTCTTTTAACTTAGCGGCCTTCTCATCTGGCGTCTCTGTGTTAATCCCAGAGTTTAACGTTTCTCTGTCATATAATGCGTTTGGCAAACGGGGTTCCCGGCCTTGTGTGAGAAACGCTGGGGAGTATCCAGTTGATTCAGATTTGCTTGAGTTCACTGCTAGCATAATCTCTGGCCAGTTCTCGTCCCAAGTTCTGTGATCTTTTCCTGCGAATTGAGCTATCATCGTCTTTACCGTACGGTAAGCCCGTTCTGCTGGGTTTTCCTGCGGTGTGTAGGGCGCTGTGAATTGCTGCTTTATTCCCATTTTGCTAAGAAATCTTTTGAAGGATCGACTGGTGAACTGTACTCCGTTGTCGGTTATCACTATCTTTGGAGCCCCGAACCTTGATATTATGCGTTCTCTGAACGCCCTCTGTAGGGTCTCCGCTGTTGCTGTTCGTAGTGGTGAAATTTCCGTCCATTTAGAAAACCGAACGATTAACACCAGTATCATTTGATTTCCGTGCTTCGATCTCGGCAGTGGCCCGACGAAATCCGCACATACTGTTGCCCATGGTTCCTCTGGTACCTGAGTGAGCATTTTCCCTGCAGCCTGTAGCTGATTGGGCCTGTATTTCAGGCAAACTTCACACTTGCGTACATGGGTCCTGGCGTCTCTGTGCATTCCTGGTCAGTAGTACCGGGCTGCCAGGCGTGCTGTTGTTCTCCTACTCCCAGTCATGATTTTCTTCTAGTACGGCTTGTCCTAGACCCTGCGGAACGCACAGTTTCCAAGCCACGACATCTTCATTGCCCGCTCTGTGAGGAATAGAGTGACTCGCCTTCCATTACATAATCTGGATATTTTTGTTGTTGGGCTTTTATTTTCTCGCACATACTCCTGATCCAGCTGCAGCTATTGGTTGGTTTTGCCGACGCGTCTTTCATGGCCCTAAGCGTCTCCGGCAACGGCTGTCGAGATAGGGCGTCTGCCACCACGTTCAGCTGTCCTTTCCTGTACGCTATCTTGAAGTCGTACTGCTGTAACTCCAGGGCCCATCTTGCTATCCTTCCAGAAGGGCTTTCTATGCTGTTTAACCACTTTAAAGCCATGTGGTCTGTAACCACTTCAAAATGGTAGCCCTCCAAGTACGGCTTCAGCTTCCTGATTGCCCACACGATTGCCAAGCACTCTTTTTCTGTTGTGGAGTAATTTTTCTCCGCGCCGTTTAGTGTCCAGCTTGAGTATGAAATGACCCTTTCGCCGTCCTCTGTCTCTTGAGTTAGGATTGCACCTAATCCATAGTCGCTGGCGTCCGTCTGAAGGATGAACTTTTTCTTGAAATCTGGGCACGCCAGCACTGGATCGGCTACTAATCGTGCCTTTACCTCTTCGAAAGCCTGTTGGTGTTCCGGCGTCCATATCCACTTTGTGCCTTTGCGTAGAAGATCATTAAGTGGTTTTACTATACGCGCAAAATCTGGCACAAATCGTCGGTGCCTAGGTATTGTCGTAGTTCGCATTCTGTCGACAGTGGCTCTAGATAGGCTATGGCAGCTACCTTCTCGGGATCTGTGCCTATCCCTTCGCTAGTAACGCGGTGTCCTAGGTAAAACAGCTCTTTCTTGAAGAATTTCTATGTTCTATGAAGCCCATTTGTAACAGCTCGTCAACTTTTGCGTTGATCTCTCCTTGGACTCTTGGGTTCTTACGATAATACCTCTGTTTGATTGGCTTGTCGTCTTTCATGGTGATTTGGTGCTCGGCCACTGTAGATGTTCCTGACATGGTGCTGAAATCTGCTAACTGTTTGTCGAGCAATTTCTCAATGTCCTCTTCATCACTTAAGTGTGAATCTACAGCCACCGACAGCCTTTCTTCCAGACATCCATTGTGCCGTTTTCTTGCCGGTATTCGCAATCCTTGCCCGGCACATTTAATTTCCGCCCCGACTCCCGTGAGGAAATTCCATCCCAGCACTAGTTCATCCACTACTCCTGGAAGTATTAGCAGATTCATCTCCACCGTGATCTCGAGCTGTGAGCTTATTCTGCTGCATCTGCCGTCTGCCAACCTAACTTGCCGTCTTGTCCTTGTGATCCTTCCTTTGTCAGCCAGTCTATCCGCCAGCTCCTCGTTGATGAAACTTGACGTTGCTCCCGTGTCAATTGTGGCCTTGTATGCGACGCCTCCAATTTCAACGGACGCGGATAACTGCTGCTCTTCCTCGATCAAATTGCCAGTTAGTTTGGAGCGGAGGCACTTTGCGACCTCTGTGCGCCTCTCTGCGACTGGGATCGCTGCCCATTTCCCGCTTTTTGGCAGCACTCTACGCTCCTGATGCCAACTTTGCCGCACACCCAGCAGAACAGTAATCTTTGGTTTCTGCATCCTCGTGGTCTGGTGTGCAGTTGTCCTTGATTATTTCTAGGGTCTCCTTTGGCGAGTACCCGAGTGGCCTCATCAAAGTCTGCTTGTCCACCATGTAATCTTTGAACGGTTCCCTGAAACCCTGTTTCCGCTGTTTCACCTTGACTGCCAACTTCGAGAAGAACCCTCTCGGCAGAAAGTACGTCTGGAAACTTTCGCTAAACTCTCCCCATGTTCTCCAATGTTTATTGTTTGAAATGAACCATTTCAGTGCTTTGCCTTGCAATAGCTCTGGCATTGCACGTGGGATCATGTTCAGGTTCAGACCGTACGTGTTTGCGGACCACTCCACCTGTTCTAGGAATTCCAGTGGCTTCTCTGTGTCATCGAATTTTAACGACCATTCTCTCACTTGCTTTGCGACCTTGGCGTAATCTGGTGTGCTAGGTCTTTGCTGCCCTGATTTTCTTTCTTGGCTTGTGTTTCGACTCCTGCCAGCTTCCTTCGTGCTGTCCATTCCGAGACTTGCTATGAGCTCCTCAGCGTCAGGGTTCAGCAATTTAACTGTTGGGCCTGGCTTATTGTCGTATTTCTCTTCCAGCTCAGCCCAAATCTCTGCTACTCCTTGGTCGTTTTGTTTCCTTGTTAGGTACTCTGAGTGGGCTTTCCTCATGTCATCCGTTCTTTCCTCCAAAGTGATGCCTAACTAGGCTCCTATTTCTGCGAAATCCTCTTTCTTGAGGAGATATATCCATCCTTTCTCCATTTCTGTTTATTTGCTGATTCTCACCGACCGGACAATCACGTTTTGGGCGCCAGATGTAACGAACTGATTTTTGTAGGTCTGCTCGCTACGAGTATCGTGCGGCTAGCTCAGAAGATTTGTGTTGTTCGTCCCACCAAATTTATATAAACGTGACCGCCCGATTGTCTAGTGAGAACGCACAGAATGTTAGGATAATTATACTAGGATCTTTATTCGCCGACTTGTCCCTCGGCCTGGGACTAATGGTGGCAGATGGTTGTTTTAACGCCTTCCCTGAAGAGTGGCTGCTCCACCGTCGCTCTCCGCTGCCTCGCTGCTCTCTGCTCCGGAACGCCTCCGCTGTCGCTGGCTTCGGGGCTATGAGGGTCTAGGGATGAGTCACCGTTCCCAGACTAGGGTGAACAGGCACCGTTCTCCTCGTTCTCTCCAAACTCTCTCTCTTCGTTCTCTCCAAACTCTCTCCAGCTGTATTCTCCAAACTCTCTTCTCGTTCTCTCCAAACTCTCTCCAGCTGTATTCTCCAAACTCTTTTTTCCCACAGTGCCGTTACTACGCGCATTCACGGCGTATCCAGCAACTGAAAGGCTTTGGTTTTCCAGATCCTCGCTTTAATTTGAGCGGAGTTATTTAACTCCTCACAGTTGATATAACCATGTCCTTCTAGCCGTCTGTCTGATAAAGATATCGAATTAAACCTTTGCACACACTCTTCTTTCCTCTGCACGCAGTATATAAGTCGGAACGGTCAGGATCGGTCGACTATATCCTATAGCTGACATATAATTGATTGATCGGAAATGCCATAACTTTGGTGTTTGTAAAGTTAGGAAGTTGGGATTTTCTGTGAGTTTTTGGCCAATCAGTTATATGGCAGCTATAGGATATAGTCGGCCGATCCCTTTGAAATTTGGTAGGTCGGATTACCAAATTTCATAAGGATCGGCCGACTATATCCTATAGCTGCCATATTACTGAACGATTGGAAATACCATAACTTTGGTGTTTTTAAAGTTAGGAAATTGGTTTTTTTTAAGTACTAAATACTAAGAATGGATCATATGAATAATTTTGGAGAATATACATACAGAATATTCTGCAAGGGTATATCAACTTCGGCTCCACCCGAAGTTAGCTTTCCTTTCTTGTTTTTAATAATTACTAATTGGCAGAAAATGGTTGAAAAATGCCAATCAATTATAAATTACAACAAGAAAGGAAGCAAAATTTCGGCAAGTCGAAGTTCATATACCCTTGCAGTTATTACAAATCGACTACATTTCGATTTCTAACATATGCCTATATTACTGATAACAATGAAACTACATATGTCGATTTTGTGGAGCATTTTTCCATCGTTTCTATGGCAGCTATATCATATTGTTGTCCGGTTTTAATTAAAACCGTAATTCAATAATATTTAAAAAAAACAAATCCCCAAAAAACCAAAAAAAAATAATTAAAAACAACACAGTTATATTTTTTTTAAATTATTTTTTCCGATTGTTCCTATGGGAGCTATGATATAGTCGCCAGATCCGGCTCGTTTCGACTTATATACTACCTGCAATAGAAAGACAACTTTTGGGAACTTTCAACTTTCAAGCAGATAGCTTTAAAACTGAGGGATTACTTTGCGTAGAAACGGACACACGGACGGAAGAACGGACAGACGGACGGATAGACGGACGGACAGACATGGCTAGATCGACTCTCCTGGTGATGCTGATCAAGAATATATATACTTTATAGGGTCGGAAATGATTCCTTCACTGCGTTGCAAACTTTTGACTGAAATTATAATACCCTCTGCAAGGATATAAAAATAGCACAGTAACGATTAATGATAACACATACAAATTAATTACTTCAAAATCAGTAAAAAACCAAAAATTTTGTATCGTCAAGGCACCAGAACCAATTAAAAATTCAGCTCAGGAATCAATAAAACAAATAGATTTTGAATTGTTTCGATTAGATAACCTGAATCAGGAGGAAACGAAATTGAAGTCGAAGACCAAGTGCAGGAAATGCCTAATCAGGTATTAATTAGTGAAAGTTATTCACCATACAATAGTCTTACCTGGGTAGTACCCAAAAAACGGATGCTTCTGGTAAAATGAAGTATAGAGTAGTAATAGATTATAGGAAGCTAAATGAAATAACTATCCCCGACAGATATCCAATACCAAACATGGACGAAATCCTTGTTAAACTAGGAAAATGCCAATATTTTACAACTATCGATTTGGCAAGGGGATTTCACCAAATAGAAATGGACCCATAATCAATATCTAAAACGGCATTTGCCACCAAAAGCGGTCATTACGAATACCTTCGAATGCCATTTGGGCTTAAAAATGCACCCGCTACTTATCAAATATGCATGAATAAAATCCTTCGACCGTTGCTAAACAAACACTGTTCAGTGTATTTAGATGATATTCTTATGTTTTCCACATTCCTTACCGAACATTTAAATTCATTACAACTAGTTTTTTTTCAAACTTTCAAAAGCCAATTTAAAATTGCAGTAAGACAAATGTGAATTTTTAAAAAAATAAGCTAGCTTTCTTGGTCACATCGTAACCCCTAATGGCATAAAACCAAACCCCAAATCCAACAAAGGTAATAGAGATCAGAGTTTCCTCGGATTAACCGGTTATTATCGCAAATTTATCCCAAACTACGCAGTCATGGCAAAACCAATGATCAAAGAATTAAAATAGGGAAAGATAGATACACAAAATCTCGACTACATAGAAGCATTCAAAAAAACTTAAAGCTTTAATAATTGGAGAACCAATTCTCCAATTACCCGATTTTGAAAAAAAAGCACTTTAACCACAGATGCCAGTTATTTAGCCCTTGGGGCCGTGCTTTCTCAAAATTGTCATCCTATATCCTTTATAAGCAGAACACTTAATGAACACAAATTAAATTACAGTGCTATCGAAAAGGAATTACTCGCAATAGTTAGGGCCACTAAAACTTTTCGCAATTAATTACTAGGACGACATTTTCTCATTGCTAGTGACCATCAACCTCTTAGATGGCTGCATACCTTAATAGAACCGAATGCCAAGTTACAAAGATGGAGAGCCAAATTAAACGCATACCAATTTAAAATCGATTATATTAAAGGGTAAGAAAATTCAGTTGCCGATACATTATCGTGAAGATACTCAACCTATGTTAATTAATAGCAATAGCAACCTTATTCATTTAACAGAAAAACCAATAAACTACCGGGTACGCCATCATTTGTGCATAATTAGCCGTGGCCATTTTATTGATTTTGTATTTTAAATTGATCCAAATGAATTGTATCTATAGATATTAAATGATACTAACTCAAAATGATAATAATATAGATCACATTGTATTTAAAAAAACAAATAATTTTCATTAAATACGATTAAAATAAAGTAGAGCACTAAAAAATATTCGGTAAATCCATTACCACAATTCAATATAATGAAATAACACTTAAAAAGGCCAAACAACAATTTACTTGATCATTTTATTCATAGAAACACTACCATTTATATTGAGAGCGATGTAGACTATAAAATTACTCAAAAGCCATACAGATAAATTATTAATACCACCTACACTAAAGTAATTCGCAGCCTCTAACTATTAAAGAATGTTTGTTCATACATCGAATTCTAAGAACTAATACTTCAGAGACGGAACTCTCTCCAGCTTGACTCTAAAGCGATGGCTTAAAGCGGAAGGAATTGAAGTGCAGCTCAATTCGGAAAAATCGGTGTAGCAGACGTCGAAAGACTACCTATGTAAGACAATAAATGAAAAAGTCCGTATAATCTATTGATTATCCGATGATGAAGAAGTAAAATTAAGCAAGATAGAAACAATCCTTTACACACACAACCATAAAATTAAACATGACACCACTGGACAAACACCTGCACAAATATTCTTATACGCTGGTCATCCAATATTAGACAGTCAAAATATTGAAGAAAATAAAATAGATAAACAAAATGAAGATCAACAGCAATTTAACTTTGAAAACATTGAGGGAAAATTGGAAAATCCATTTAAAGCACATAAAAATGTAGGAAAAATAGAAGAAGAGCATTACAAAATTAGTTATTGAAATAGAGAAACCAAATAGTACAAAATACAATTTAGAAACTCAAGAATACTAATGCCGTTAAACTTCCACAGGAACCTTGTGTACAATGATGTTGTTTCTATTATTTACCACGGGCCACACTCAACAAATTCAAATAACCAACCTATATTCCGACCTTGGCTATTTACTCTTTTCAAGCATTCGAATTCAAATACCGGTAGTGTATGAACATCACTGTCTATGAATTAATTTAACGGAAATAAACATCATCACTAAATCCTTTGGTAACAAAATAAGACTCGCCCAGAAGAAATATTTTTACAATAAACTACTGAAAGAATTAAATGGTATATCTATTCATCAGCAAAATAGGCAGAAACGTTGACTATTTGACATAATAGGTTCATCTTTTAAATATCTTTTTGGCGCACATGATGAAAATGATAGGGTAAAAATTAAGAGAAAAAAATAATCTAATTGCAGAAACTTCAATTCAACTTCATATATAAAATGATGTCGTAAGGTTTTCGAATGAAGGACTGCAAAAACGTACTAACTATTAAAACAACCGCAATACGAATCGTTTTAAAATTTTGTAATAAATTCCTCAGGTAACGCAGGAAAATTTATCATTTTTGGGCGAAAAACGGGAACCTTTTTTTGAATGCATTTTGATTTTTCAATTCAGATTATTCTGTAATTAGTTACGATGGAATACACCGCAAACCACCTTTTTTCGAGGTGCCGCCGGAGATTATAACTGGGGAAGATCCTCGATGAAGCTTAAGCTTAGCAAAGACCCCCTGATGTTCCGGCGGCCATTTCCTTCAATCATTTTTGTCTTGACATTGAATTTATCTCTGAGAAGTAGAACAACGTTGCGGAGTTGTTGGCACGGCAAAACTTAACGTTGTTACGCTCCCGACCTTTCTCTGTCTATCCCGTTCTCTCTCTTTTCGAGGTGCCTAACATCAAAGTTAATCGGTGTACCGCTCCCGCTCTGTCGCTTTCCCTTCTCTTTCATAAAAAAGTTCTTGAGCGCGTAGATTTTTAGTTGTACAGTGGTCCGAGTGATAATGGCCTTCTGTTCGCTAAAAAACTGCAAGAAAGTTATCTAGGCTGCTGTCCAGCCTATTCAAATTTTCTTATGCTAGGAAAGTATCATCATTTAAGATTGGTACTTATTCTTTGAGCTCATTTTGCATATTGGGCATATTGTAAAACAGTACAAAGCTAAGAGAAAAAATAATACTTCAGGGGAAATGGAAAGAACATTAAAGAACCATCCCCAGCGTCCTGCACATCCTCTTCTGTCCCAAACATAATTTACAGGCTTCGTCAGTCCAGGTGTTGTCTTGATTGCTGTTGACTCAACCGAACAAAAGAATTACAAACTTTTCTAAGGATTTTAAAGACATTGAATTAATAGATATAAAATTCTCGTTTCCCGGTAGTTGTATATATATATTACTTGCTCATATATCCCACCATCATCTGAGTTCCCAATTTAAGCGAATCACCTTTCCGATAAGCTTTTAGATCGATATCAGTTAGTTTTGTTAGGTGATTTCAATACACAAAGCGCGACTTGGTCCCCAGACGAAAACTCGATTATTTTATTTCCTTTACTTTATTGACGGCTTGATTGATATTGCGCCATCCCTATTAAGCCATGGTAAAAACTATTTAGGACGTTTTATGAAAGTATAGGTAAGAGTCCGGAGAAAGAATTAAGATCAAGATTTTATATTATAGGAAATAGTGTATAATAGTCAGAACATAATACTCTTATGCATGGCATAGTTAGATCTACAAACAGTTAATATTAGGGGAATATATTTTATAGTTAATCTTCTATGCCTGCAGTTCAGACTTACAAACGGACCTAAATGATTTTTAAACATGGTGCTGTGAAAATCTATTGGATTTAGATAGTGTAAAGTAATGACATTTTTTTGGGTGAACCCACAATATGCCTTGTATACGCTGGGTGGTTGTGGGTTGTCTACTGGACTTGTGTTTGGTTTCAAGTCCATAAGGCGTCTGTCTATTAAGAACGTCACCACTTACGCAATCGGAATATCCCTATCATAGAACTCTAGAGCTGACTTTAGATGCAGGAACAGAGCTGAATAAAAAATACGAAAAGTGTGTTAAACGAATTCGCTTATTTCGTAAGGCAAACTTTCATCTTTTAAATACTTTTATATCCGGCTATGACTTGTCCGAACTTTATTCAAGCGTAAATAAATTTTATAATGCTTTAAATTCCTTCTTTTATCTGAGTGTTTTGTTATACTATCCGTCAATTTCCAATAAACCTCCACCTAAAAAATGTTAGGTTCATACTTTTCAATAAATTTAAAATGTGCTGATTACAATCAGCATTTTCTCGATAACTAAGGTTTCTGTGAAACTTGACCTTGTTTAACGGCGTTATAAAAGCTATCTGAATCGTTGTAGGATCCAGTTTTCACAAGATCCAAAACAGTTTTATAATTTTGTTAATTTTGTGTCCGAATTTAATGGGGGAGCTTCTAAAAATCGATTTTTCCGAGGACTTAAAAAATATTTTGAATTTTGTTCTGAAATCTTAGCGACACATTCTTGGATAGTTTAGGTAGACATTTATGCAAAAAAAAAGCGATTTTTTTTTAAAGCACGCAAAATTTCCTGCAGGTCAGACTTGCAATCGGACCTAAATGCTTTTCAAACATGGTGTTGTGAAAATCTTTTGGATTTAAATAGTGCTAAGTGTAAAGTAATATCATTTTTTCGGGTGAACCCACAATAAGCCACGTAGTCGCTTGGTTGTTGTGCGTTGTCTAGAATCACGCATGTTGTTGACCTTGGCGTCCTTGTTGACCCAAAACTTAAGTTTTATGACCATATTACTTGGATTTATTAAAAGGATTCGACGATCCCTTTTAAATCTACCATCCTTATCAAACCGTAGAACGATGCTTGGCACTACTTTTATTCATAAACTTATTCACGGGGATGTGGAGAGTCCCGAGTTACTGGGTCGCATAAACTTATCTGTGCCAAATAGAATTACCAGGGACTATATTCCTCTTACTTTAAATCTTTGTATTGTTGCATTTCAAGTTGAAATCGGCTATAAGAAATAAGAAGGAGGTATTCGTTTTTGGTATCGATAAAGGTTGGTGGGTGGCAACCCCTACTGAAGTGGCGCCCCCTTCTGCTCATGCCCTTGGCTATCTAGCTATTTAAACTAGCCCGGTTCGCTCTGGGTATGGCTAGGATGGCCTTGGATTCGTCCAATGACCCACTTTTGGGAGAGGAAAAGGGAATATGGCTTGATGAGCATGACATTGCGTAGGTGAGGAATCGGGTTTAGTTGGTGCCGGAGATCAAAGCAATGTAGACGCAGTTCTTTATATTTTTGTTTTGTTTTATTTTATACAAGAAAAAGTAAGGGTGTGAAAAGTGCTAGTGATATGTGTGAATAAAGTGGAAATTTATTTATTTTAGGTCCACCGGGGATCCTAGTACATAGGGCCCCGGCAGTTTTCTTCGATTTTCTTCAGTTTTCTTCGATTTTCGTCGAGGAAGGGCAGCAGCTACCCCTCGTGGTAGTGCTCCGCCAGCATCAGCCGCAGGCAGCAGCAACAGCCACCGGCAGCAGCAACCGCCGCAGGCAGTTGGTTATTTAACCTCAAAACAATTCCACTTTACCTCGGTGAGTCCGTTCCGGGCACGTACAACCCGAGCAGCGCAGCGTCGCGACCCTGTCCGTGCTCCTTCACCACGCGGCCTCTCCCACTCGCGGTCCACAGTGGCCAAACCAAGGCGTGGTACCGATCCGGTCCGCCAACTCCACACCTGCAACACACAAATATTTAGTCATTTAAGAATCTGTAATCTGTAACTCAGGTCCATCGGCATTTATCTATATACTTACGCACGTCCATTCTCATCCCTCGGAGCTCTCCAGGATTAGGTGGCCCCAAATGGTGCAGCAGTCCCAACAAAGCCTGCGCGAAGATTTGGTTCCGCGGCGACCGTAGTTAGTTTCCCGACCTTGTCGGTACTACTGCTGTGACCCTTTAGTTTATTTTCAAAACGCTGGTGCGTTTAGGGTCATGCATATAAAGAAGCATCCTTACCTGAAAGTTAAATAAGTTGTAAATATTAAATCGTAAGAGGCAAATTAAAAATGATGGAGCAAGTTATTTACCTGTTGGGGGAGATGGGCCGGCCGTAGACCGCCTGGCAGTGATTCCGGCCGCTAACGATGGGTGGTGCCACCCTCGCGACACTAGGGGCACCACAGGAAGGGTGGGTGCGCTGTGGCAGCCACATCTGATGCCACTTTTCCGTCGTATTTGTCCCGATTTGCTTATTTTGGTTTTGTTTACTTTTTCGTTATTAGAGATGTAAGTATTTGTAGAGTGAGACGTCGATAGTAATCGGTGTTTAATGTTGTGGAAGCTGTAGGGACATTGGGGGTACTCCGCCCTGAGGATTCCGGCGCTAGCCGGCGCCGTCCCAGGACGATGAATAAAAATAAAAAGTGTCGGTCGACGGCGTCTCACGAGTTTGCCTATTTCTTTTCCCCTCAGCCATCCACACCGGTGACTTGCAGGGTGTTGGAGGGGGGCGATCCTGCCACAAAAAAGAGCTGGTGGTCACAAAAAAATTCCCACGGCGCAAACGTAAATAAAGACGAAAATGAAGAAGTCAGGGGCGTCGTGGTGTATTTCAGTGTCTTTTATTCAGCGGATTGGAGTGCGGATGCGCACTCTATTCGCTCTATTTTAAAAATTGCGTCGAGCCGGACAGCGCAGTCGATTCTGGACTCCACGGTTGCCGAACAAATCTGTTCGCCTCCCACGTTGGTGGTCGGCAAGCGGAAACTCGACGCTAGCGAAGCGTCGATGCAGCTCATAGGCGTACACGGGTCGATGAGCGCCGCAGTGCCGAAGACTCGACTGCCGGTCTCTAACCGCACCAAAGCCGTTGGGAGGAGGTTGACGCTCTGCCGCTGTAGGAGGGAGGTTAAGGACGAAGCCGGAGCTGAAGAATGCCGTGGAGTGGCGGACGAGGGCCGAGGAGCGGCTGAAGAATGCCGTGGAGTGGCGGACGAGGGCCGAGGAGTAGCTGAAGGGTGCCGTGGAGTGGCGGACGAGGGCCGAGGAGCGGCTGAGGAGTGTTGCGGAGTGGCAACGGATCTCTGCGACCGGCGTGCTGCCGGGCGGGACTGCCGTGATGCCATCGGTGGTTCCGAGATATGAAGAAGAGTGTGGTGATCCTGGCCGCACGTTTTGCAGCGATCACCTCGCCGACACGCTCCGTCGGAGTGCTCGTGGGCCAAACAGCGGTGGCAGTACCGGTTGGCAAGGATAGCCTGTAGCCTCTTCTCGGCACTCAGACGGAGGAACCGACGACACTTCCGAAGTGGATGGATCCCGCTACAGACTCGGCAACGGTAGGATTGCATTCCTCGAGTTCGTCTGTGTTCCAATGCGATGGCGCTGCGCGGACGTGGAGACATCGTGTGAGATCTGATTGGCGGAATAGGACAAATAAAAAATTTGGATCGGGGTTGGTATTATTAATTGACGCTACGAATCGGAGTGATGAATTGGAACACCGGAGTGAAGGGTCGACTAGTTATTGCGGGCAGGCGGACTCTTCCATTGGAAGAAGGACGACCTTCGCTATGGGACGCTTAATGAGTCCCCGTGCAGTGCGGATGTCCACCACACGAACATGGCCATCGGATCCTGGAAACACCGCGTCGATTCTGCCTAATCGCCACTCATTGGACGGAAGGTTGTCTTCCTTGACTACCACCATGTCCCCGGCTCGGAGATTTCTTGTAGGGGCTCGCCACTTATTCCGCTTATGAAGTGCCTTGAGGTACTCCTCCTTCCATCGCAGACAAAATTGTTGATGAAGAGCCTTCAGGTGTTGCCAGCGGTTTATAATAGATGTGGTGTCCCCCTTTATTTTGGGTTCGACCATGGCGAGGAGGGGCCCTCCAACAAGAAAGTCCACAGGCGTAAATGCCAACAGGTCAGTGGGGTCTTCGGACATCGGCGCGAGCGGACGCGAATTCAGGCATGCTTCGATCCTAGCTAGAAGCGTGGACAGCTCTTCGAACGTATATTTTCGCGACGCCGTAGACTTATAGAACAGGGTCTTAAAGCTCTTAATACCTGCTTCCCACAAGCCTCACATGTGGGTTGCTCCAGGATGATGGAGATCGTCGCGGGGAGATAGAACTCAGCCAGCGTAATGCCCCGGAAGTGGGTCCTTACCGCGTCGCTCAGCTCCCGGATTGGAGTGCGGATGCGCACTCTATTCGCTCTATTTTAAAAATTGCGTCGAGCCGGACAGCGCAGTCGATTCTGGACTCCACGGTTGCCGAACAAATCTGTTCGGCTCCCACGTTGGTGGTCGGCAAGCGGAAACTCGACGCTAGCGAAGCGTCGATGCAGCTCATAGGCGTACACGGGTCGATGAGCGCTGCAGTGTCGAAGACTCGACCCCCGGTCTCTAACCGCACCAAAGCCGTTGGGAGGAGGTTGACGCTGTGCCGCTGTAGGAGGGACGTTAAGGACGAAGCCGGAGCTGAAGAATGCCGTGGGGTGGCGGACGAGGGCCGAGGAGCGGCCATCAGGATGATGGAGATCGTCGCGGGGAGATAGAACTCAGCCAGCGTAATGCCCCGGAAGTGGGTCCTTACCGCGTCGCTCAGCTCCCGGATTGGAGTGCGGATGCGCACTCTATTCGCTCTATTTTAAAAATTGCGTCGAGCCGGACAGCGCAGTCGATTCTGGACTCCACGGTTGCCGAACAAATCTGTTCGGCTCCCACGTTGGTGGTCGGCAAGCGGAAACTCGACGCTAGCGAAGCGTCGATGCAGCTCATAGGCGTACACGGGTCGATGAGCGCCGCAGTGTCGAAGACTCGACTCCCGGTCTCTAACCGCACCAAAGCCGTTGGGAGGAGGTTGACGCTGTGCCGCTGTAGGAGGGACGTTAAGGACGAAGCCGGAGCTGAAGAATGCCGTGGGGTGGCGGACGAGGGCCGAGGAGCGGCTGAGGAGTGTTGCGGAGTGGCAACGGATCTCTGCGACCGGCGTGCTGCCGGGCGGGACTGCCGTGATGCCATCGGTGGTTCCGAGAGATGAAGAAGAGTGTGGTGATCCTGGCCGCACGTTTTGCAGCGATCACCTCGCCGACACGCTCCGTCGGAGTGCTCGTAAGCCAAACAGCGGTGGCAGTACCGGTTGGCAAGGACAGCCCGTAGCCTCTTCTCGGCACTCAGACGGAGGAACCGACGACACTTCCGAAGTGGATGGATCCCGCTACAGACTCGGCAACGGTAGGATTGCATACCTCGAGTTCGTCTGTGTTCCAATGCGATGGCGCTGTGCGGACGTGGAGACATCGTGTGAGATCTGATTGGCGGAATAGGACAAATAAAAAATTTGGATCGGGGTTGGTATTATTAATTGACTCTACGAATCGGAGTGATGAATTGGAACACCGGAGTGAAGGGTCGACTGGTTATTGCGGGCAGGCGGACTCTTCCATTGGAAGAAGGACGACCTTCGCTATGGGACGCTTAATGAGTCCCCGTGCAGTGCGGATGTCCACCACACGAACATGGCCATCGGATCCTGGAAACACCGCGTCGATTCTGCCTAATCGCCACTCATTGGACGGAAGGTTGTCTTCCTTGACTACCACCATGTCCCCGGCTCGGAGATTTCTTGTAGGGGCTCGCCACTTATTCCGCTTATGAAGTGCCTTGAGGTACTCCTCCTTCCATCGCAGACAAAATTGTTGATGAAGAGCCTTCAGGTGTTGCCAGCGGATTATAATAGATGTGGTGTCCCCCTTTATCTCGGGTTCGACCATGGCGAGGAGGGGCCCTCCAACAAGAAAGTCCCCAGGCGTAAATGCCAACAGGTCAGTGGAGTCTTCGGACATCGGCGCGAGCGGACGCGAATTCAGGCATGCTTCGATCCTAGCTAGAAGCGTGGACAGCTCTTCGAACGTATATTTTCGCGTCGCCGTAGACTTGTAGAACAGGGTTTTAAAGCTCTTAACACCTGCTTCCCACAAGCCTCACATGTGGGTTGCTCCTGGAGAAATGAATTGCCAGAGCAGCTGCTGGTGACTATAGGCACATGTCACAGCTTCTTTGTGAGCTTGGAGAAACTCGCGGGACAGTAGGGCAGCCGCACCCACAATGGTCTTCCCATTGTCCGACTGAACTTCGCATCCTCTTCGGTACACGAAACGGGCGAAGGCGGCGAGAAACTTCTCAGTCGTAAGGTCGGAAGTAGGCTGTTAGTGGCGAAGCACACGAACACCAGCACATACCCTTTCGTAATGAGACATGCTCGTCCCGTGTAGTTTTTGATGTCGAAGGGACCGGCATAGTCCACACCGGTATATGTGAAAGGAAGCGAGAAGGACGTTCGTTCTTTGGGTAAGTCTCCCATCAGTTGCGCTTGCAACCTCTTTTTGTGGATGATGCAGACCTTGCATGAATATATGACGGACTTGACCAAATTCCTCACCCTCGGGATTCAGAACTTGGAACGGATCAGACGGATCATCAGCTGATTGCCACCGTGCAGCGTTATGCGATGCGTAAAATGGACGTGGAGTCGAGACAGATGGCAGTCGTATGGAGGGATGACAGGATGCCGTTCATCATACTGGAGAAGTTCGGAGGCCGTGACTCGGCCGCATGGTCTCATGAGCCCTTGGGAATCAATGAACGGGTTCAGGTTTTGGACAAGGCTGGATGCTGGCACTGGCCGTTTTTGGCTTAAGCAGCCAATCTCAAGGGCAAAGTGCCTGCGTTGCGTGACGGAAATCAGGAGCCGCTCGGTCGACGCAATTTCAGGAGCTGTCAAGGGATCCTCAAAAGGGGACTTGAGCTTTCGCGAGCGCTGGATGAACCGATGAGCGTAAGCGAGGACTCGCAACGCCTTGTCGAATGTGGAAAAACGCTCCAGAATGTCTTCAGGGGGGCCTTCGCAACATGAACCTTGACTGCTCGCTTCTCGAGTTCAGTCACAGGGGGCTCATAGCCTTGAGTGGGCCACTCGCAGCGAGGCCACTGCAGCCAGGCAGGACCATGCCACCACAGCTGGCTGTCCGCAAGGTCTTGAAGCGCCACCCTCCGGCTAGCGAGATCTGCCGGGTTATGCTCGGAGCGGACGTGTGCCCATTTCTCCACCTCGGTGAGCTGGGTGATCTTGGTCTCACGATTTGCCACGAACGTTGTCCAGTGGCACGCTGGCTTATGCAACCAGGCGAGAACAATCATAGAGTCCGTCCAACAGTGCAGGGCGGTGGCCTGCCCGGGCACCTTAGGAAGAACGGCGTTGGCCATTTCGGACAATAAAAAGGCTCCGTACAACTCGAGCCGCGGGAGCGACACCGTTTTTACTGGGGCCACCTGCGTCTTTGCCGTGAGCAAGTTCACCATTACCGCGGACCCAGCCTTAACTCGGACGAAGATGGCTGCGCCGTACGCCTTCTGCGAGGCGTCGCAGAACCCATGATGCTCAATTTTCAAATGTGGTCGGAAAGCGACCCATCGGGGAATGTGGATCTGATCGAGAGCGGAGTAATTTTCCAGGAAGTCAACCCATCTTTGGCAAAAATCTCGAGGGAGGGCATCGTCCCATCCTAGATTTTGGAGCCAAATGTCCTGCATGAACATCTTTGCCCGGACTATGAAGTGGGCGAGCCAACCCGCTGGATCAAATAGTTTGGCGATTTGGGATAGGACTTGACGCTTTGTGAACTTTGAACCCAAGGTCAAAGGCCTTCCACCTCACTCAGTGAGTTTTAGCCGTCCCCTCTGCGTCGATTTCAAGGAAGTCCGCGCGAAGGAGATGGTCACTCTGGATGTTGGCCAAAAAAGCCTTGCTATTGGATGTCCACTTTCTAAGGGGGAATCCTGCTGAATCCAGGGCCACCTGGAGCTCGCGGATAGCCGCTTGCGCTTCGGTTTTGGAGTCTGCCCCCGCGAGACAAAAATCTCGAGGGAGGGCATCGTCCCATCCTAGATTTTGGAGCCAAATGTCCTGCATGAACATCTTTGCCCGGACTATGAAGTGGGCGAGCCAACCCGCTGGATCAAATAGTTTGGCGATTTGGGATAGGACTTGACGCTTTGTGAACTTTGAACCCAAGGTCAAAGGCCTTCCACCTCACTCAGTGAGTTTTAGCCGTCCCCTCTGCGTCGATTTCAAGGAAGTCCGCGCGAAGGAGATGGTCACTCTGGATGTTGGCCAAAAAAGCCTTGCTATTGGATGTCCACTTTCTAAGGGGGAATCCTGCTGAATCCAGGGCCACCTGGAGCTCGCGGATAGCCGCTTGCGCTTCGGTTTTGGAGTCTGCCCCCGCGAGTACGTCGTCGACGTACATGTACTGTCGGATAATCCGACTCGCCTGCTGATACCTCGACTCTTCGTCGTCGGCGAGCTGTTGCAGGACACGGATCGCTAGGAACGGGGCACAATTGACCACGAAGGTGACTGTCTTCCACTTGTAGTCGCGGATTTCCCCATCGGAATTGCGGAATGGAATACGCTGCAAGGGAGTATGCTGGGGGTCTACCCAAATTTGCCGATACATTTTCTCCATGTCTTGGTTGAAAACGAACCTAAAGTATCGCCACTTCAGGATTTGAATCGTGAGGTCGGATTGTAAGACCGGGCCCGCGTAAAGTATGTCATTCAGACTGGTTCCGTTTGCGGAAGGGCTAGAGGCGTTGAAAACCACCCGCACTTTAGTGGTTGTGCTCTCGGGCTTAAGAACGGCGTGATATGGAAGGTAGTACGTGGCGGAACTGCTCGTCAAAGGGACCTCGGCCATGTGACCTAAGTCGAGGTATTCTTGGATCACAGAGTCATACCGGGCCTTCAGGGGAGGATCTCTTTTTAGGCGCTGCTCGTTACGCAGAAATTGAGCCAGAGCAAAGGATCGTGAAGATGCGAACTTGGAACCACTATGCTCGGGATCGCGCAAGGGGAGCATCACAATGTATTTGCCACGATTGTCCCTTCTTGTAGTCTGGACAAAATTGTGTTCACAGACGGAATCAGACTCGGGGACTATCTGTGTGGGCACTTCCTCCACCTCCCAGAATTTGGTAAGGAGGTGATCGAGTCGTCGAGTCCGCAGGTAACTCGAGTGGAGAAGGCGGACACATTGCGGGGGCCGCTGGAGATATGGGGCCTGTCAACACCCATCCAAAAATGGTTTTCTGGCCGAGAAGTGAACCGCAAATGTTAGCCCTGGCGTTGCCGAGGAGGATGGACGGAAGAATGTCGGCTCCTATCAAGACATCAATTTGGGAGCTTTCGAAGAACTTGGGATCCGCAAGGGGGATGTCAGGAATTCCCTTAAGAAGATCTCGATCAGGAATGCAGATTCGAATAGAAAAATGACAAAGTTTCGTGGACTGAGCGGCAACGGTTTAATTAAGACCAGAGACTTGGGCCTGGATAGTCTTGAATGGAAGTTTGACGAGGTTGAAAAGTCTCTCCGTAATAAAGGTTGCCTCGGAACCAGAGTCGATCAGGGCTCGCGCCTGGAAATTGCACCCTAAATGGCAAATGTTAATGAGGGCTGTGCCCAGTAGGACGGCTTTTGAGCCGGAAGCGAAGCACACTTGCTCCTCTGTGGGGCTCGTGCCTCTTGTAGTAGGCGCGGGTCGAGACCTGGATGGCGCAGACGGACTTGGAGCGGCCGCGAATGGATTACCGCGGTGCAGGAGGGTGTGATGACGGCTGTGGCACGTGAAGCAGCTATGGGCGCTAGTGCAATCCCGTTGCAGGTGCCCTCGTGCAAAACAGTTCAGGCAAAGCTGCTTTTTCTTAATGTAGTCGGAGCGACCATTTACATCCATCTCAAGGAAGCGCGGACATAAGCGAACAGGATGATTCTCTCTGGAGCAGAGATCGCAGAAAATAGTTTTATGTAGATATGGGCATGCATGCGTTTATGGATATGTGTAAGTGTATATCGGTACAGTATAGCGTCGAGGAGTGGACTGTATTTGAAGTGACGGAACAGATGAAATTATGTGGAGAGAAAAAAAACACAAGACAAAAAAATATTCCGACAGCGGCGGACTGTTCGGCGAACAGGGAAACTCCCGAAATTAGTTCACACCGAGTGGCTGATATTAGTTATGCCTTTTTATTTTCCAGCACACAATTTCACTTTTTGTCGTATTTTTTTTTCGGAGGCAGAATTGCACTGCACTATGTACACAAGTTGTCACGCGCGTGTATGTGTATGTCTGGATGCACATATGCCTTGACCGTTGGCAAGTTGATGTACAACGGGGAACGAAAAGGAAAACGGCAAGGAGTATGGCGATGCACACAAAGCGGAGACGAATAGAAACTTTTTTGGAATTAAAGGAATGTTAAATTTCTCGACTGCCGTTGTGCGGGAAAACTCGTACGTGGAGTTGACACGATAAAAATTGATCTTACTGCAGTGTGAACGAAATTCAATGTTCGAACCACTGGTAAAGACAGCGAGAGGGAGTCGGAAAATGCTCGTACTTATATTTTTTGCGGAAAAATCACAGGAGCTGCTGGTCGAATGGCAGAAGGATATCCTTATCCGGCTCGAATGGATCAAAATGATGGAGGGGGGCGCTCCTGCCACAAAAAAGAGCTGGTGGTCACAAAAAAATTCCCACGGCGCAAACGTAAATGAAGACGAAAATGGAGAAGTCGGGGGCGTCGTGGTGTAATTCAGTGTCTTTTATTCAGCTGCATAAATGAGACTAAAACTTAAAACTAAAACCGCACTCCCGCCCGCTTTACTCTGCTAAAGCGAGAGCGGGAGATCGGCAGCGGCCGTCCGAGGAGTTCGGTTGCTAAACCCAAAGCTCGCACTCTGGAGCGCGGACGTTGCGAGATGCGAGCGAAGGAGCGCAAGAGGGGCGAGAGCGAAAGCTCGGAGAGCTCAGTGAACAGCGCCGATGCAGTGGGCCACTGACCTAAACACAGGGCAATACAAAGTTACATGCAACTGCATCGGAAGTGGTAGGCTGGGGGAAAATTAAGAGAGTAGTTAGCATTTTTTAGCAGGACAGGGGGCTTGCCCAGATTGGAGGCAATTTGCTCCTGGTCACAGATCGCAGAAGCAGCGGTGACCTGCGGGTGGCATCTTGGCCCAAAAGGGACATCTGCAGATAGCTAAATCTGTGATAAAAACTGTGATAAATTAG
This sequence comes from Drosophila kurseongensis, assembly GCA_018153305.1. Lineage (NCBI taxonomy): Eukaryota > Metazoa > Arthropoda > Insecta > Diptera > Drosophilidae > Drosophila > Drosophila kurseongensis. The sequence continues at coordinate 1,911,652 of JAECXX010000001.1, forward strand.
GTAGGGTTTAGTTAGTTATTTATTTGATGTAAAGTAATTTGTTTTGGTATATTTTTGTTGTGAGAGTAGAAGTTGATCCTTTGTTTTGGTTTCGTGGGTGTGTTTGATTTTTCATCTCGGTTTTGAACTTAAATGTGTGATCGTGACCCGTGATGGACACGCGCTGCACGATCACCACGACCTGAGTATCAGAACACACGCGCGAAAACAAATCAAAAAGGATTCAACAAGCAGCCGATGTCCTTAACTGGCGGCTATCAACATAGTTGATAGCCAGTCCAGTTGACGAGCGGCGTGTGGCAGGGCATATGGCGGAAAATAAAAAATTTAAGCGCAGAAAAGTTTCCGGCACGGAGTCCACCGGCTGGTGACCGGTTCCATCTCCCCTAATTCAAATCTGAAAAGAAGCAAAATAAAAAAAAAAATCATAAATATAATATATTACTTATTTATCTATTTATTTGTTCTATTTATTTATTTAGATTATTTATTCATTTTCCCAAGTATTTATTTATTTACCAAAATATTTATAAATATCTTTCCTAAAATTATACATTTATTTATTTATTATACCCGTTACTCGTAGAGTAAAAGGGTATATTGTATTCGTGCAAAAGTATGTAACAGGTAGAAGGAAGCGTTTCCGACCCTATAAAGTATATATATTCTTGTTCAGGATCACTAGCCGAGTCGATCTAGCCATGTCCGTCTGTCCGTCTGTCTGTCCGTCTGTCTGTCCGTCCGTATGAACGCTGAGATCTCGGAAACTATAAAAGCTAGAAGATTGGCATTTTGCATGCAGATTCTAGGAGTTCCTACGCAGCGCAAGTTTGTTTCAAAAAGGTGCCACGCCCCCTTTAACGCCCACAATCGCATATATACGATTTTAAAAATTTAAATATTTCGGAAAAGTAAAAATGCAGTTTTATTGTGTTTACTAATACCTATAGAAAAGTATAAAAAAAATCATAAATATAATATATTACTTATTTATCTATTTATTTGTTCTATTTATTTATTTAGATTATTTATTCATTTTCCCAAGTATTTATTTATTTACCAAAATATTTATAAATATCTTTCCTAAAATTATACATTTATTTATTTATTATACCCGTTACTCGTAGAGTAAAAGGGTATATTGTATTCGTGCAAAAGTATGTAACAGGTAGAAGGAAGCGTTTCCGACCCTATAAAGTATATATATTCTTGTTCAGGATCACTAGCCGAGTCGATCTAGCCATGTCCGTCTGTCCGTCTGTCCGTCTGTCTGTCCGTCTGTCTGTCCGTCCGTATGAACGCTGAGATCTCGGAAACTATAAAAGCTAGAAGATTGGCATTTTGCATGCAGATTCTAGGAGTTCCTACGCAGCGCAAGTTTGTTTCAAAAAGGTGCCACGCCCCCTTTAACGCCCAAAATCGCATATATACGATTTTAAAAATTTAAATATTTCGGAAAAGTAAAAATGCAGTTTTATTGTGTTTACTAATACCTATCGAAAAGTATAAAAAAAAATCATAAATATAATATATTACTTATTTATCTATTTATTTGTTCTATTTATTTATTTAGATTATTTATTCATTTTCCCAAGTATTTATTTATTTACCAAAATATTTATAAATATCTTTCCTTAAATTATACATTTATTTATTTATTATACCCGGTACTCGTAGAGTAAAAGGGTATATTGTATTCGTGCAAAAGTATGCAACAGGTAGAAGGAAGCGTTTCCGACCCTATAAAGTATATATATTCTTGTTCAGGATCACTAGCCGAGTCGATCTAGCCATGTCCGTCTGTCCGTCTGTCTGTCCGTCCGTATGAACGCTGAGATCTCGGAAACTATAAAAGCTAGAAGATTGGCATTTTGCATGCAGATTCTAGGAGTTCCTACGCAGCGCAAGTTTGTTTCAAAAAGGTGCCACGCCCCCTTTAACGCCCACAATCGCATATATACGATTTTAAAAATTTAAATATTTCGGAAAAGTAAAAATGCAGTTTTATTGTGTTTACTAATACCTATCGAAAAGTAGAAGAAATTTTTCAAATCGGACCATTCGTTAAAAAGTTATGCGTGATCAAAGTTTCTATCTCCATCTCCCTCGCACTCCCTTTACCGGAGTAACGGGTATCTGATAGTCGGGGCACCCGACTATAGCGTTCTCTCTTGTTTGAAATTTTGTTTCTATAAGTATTATCTGTTCTTACATGTATATATATTTATCTGATTATTTATTATTCACTGGTCGTTATTTTATTTATTTTTCTTCTTAAGTATTTATTTCTTTTGGTGATTTGTTTAAAATATGATACATGAATTCTTAGGGAGATAGGTAAATTTTTGTTTTGTTGTTCGGGGCGATACGACAATGCCGTCTAATTACGATCTCCGATCGAAGGTTCTTCCGGCCGAGGAAGAGGAGAAATTGTGGTCCACCGATTTAGATGAGGTTGCCGGGGCCGAACAGCCACGTATATCGATGGGACTGCCAAGGACTCCGTTGGGTCGTCTTCGTCAGGAGATGCGCAGGGAACAGCAGGTGGGAACAGCAGGTGGGAACAGATCCCACGCAACATCAAGTTCTGAAGCAAGTGACCTCGGAGGCGAACCAGCTGCTACAGATCGACGGAAGGGATGACCATACTCAGGAGGCGTTTCTGGACAACGCGGCGAGGTCGGCCGTAAACGTGGCATTGGCCCAGGCAGCAGAGACCCATCGCCGGAGTCCGGCGTCAGCCAGTCCTTAAGGGATGAAATCCGAGGTGGCTTTCTGGAGATGATGAAGCTGATGAACGAGGTGTTAAGGCCTGCTGCCCAGCGGCCACAGCTTCCACAGGGGAACCACCCTGATCAGCAGCAGCATCCGGGTTGGACGGATACGGCGGCACCACAGGCTCCAAGTCTGGTCCAGAAAGGGGCGATTCCAAAGACTGCACCATCAGCAGACACGATTGGCTCCCGTCCACCGCCACCAAGGGTTCCACCAAAGCCGCCTAGAAGGCCCGTGGAGTCGACACCGGTAGAGAGCAGCAGTCCAGGATATCATCCGAATGGCGAACGAGGGCGACGCGACGGGCCCCAAAATTGGCACATCGAGGACCGGAGGGCTTCCGATTTCCGTGAGGAGCCGCGTTCTGCTACCGATGCGGGAGGCCAGACACAGTGTGTCCGAAATGCCCGGATTGCTCGGAAAACGGTCGGCTGGGCGGTCCGAGGTAGGAAGGATGCGCCCAGAGAAGAGTCCCGTGAAGAAGTAAACGTCCTTAGAGTAGATAAGTGTTTTATAAATAAGGATAGCTGTAAGTCGATATTGAAATACTTACCTTATGAGGAAAGGATGCGCAGGTACTTGGAGGCCAGGAATCGGATCTTCTCCAACCATCAATTGAGCGGGATGAGACTGGTGTCTCGGAAAGTCCAGAAGGCCAGGGATCGATTCCGAAAGAGACGAGCGAAAAGGCGAGAAGTGGTTGCCGCTGTGAAGCTCAGTGGAACGGGAGACCCTCGACCATTCGCTGAAGTCCGGATCCTGACCCAACAGCTGACTGGATTGTTAGACACGGGAGCGAGTGTCAGCCTGCTGGGCAAAGGTGGCAGGGAGCTGGTCGAGGCGTTGGATGTGCCAGTCCAGAAATACCTGTCCGTAGTCCGAATGGCGTCTGGAGAGGTGTTTCTCACATTTGAGAAGGATGGTCTGGGAACGACCAATTTGGAAACACACAGGATCGAGCTGATTGAGGGAGCCAAGGTCTTCAAGGATCGGCCGTATCCCATGTCTCCAGCCAAGCAGAAGGTAGTCGAGGATGAGGTGGACAAGATGCTAGCGCTCGGAGTCATCGAGGAGTGCAAGAGCCCGTGGAGCAACCGGACGACGGTAGTGTCGAAACCTGGAAAGGATCGGTTCTGCTTAGACGCCCGCGAATTGAACGATCTGACCATTAAAGACGCTTACCCGCTGCCTAGTATCCACGGAATCCTGTCCAGAATCGACCAAATGTTTTACATTTCCAGCGTGGATTTGAAGTTCGCATTCAGGCGGATTGAGTTGGACCCGAAAAGCAAGGAACTGACGGCCTTTACGGTTCCTGGTCGGCCTCTCTACCAGTTCCGGGTGATGCCCTTCAGACTTTGCAACGCGGCGCAGCGGTTGGTGAGACTCATAGACCGAGTGATCCCAGCTGAGATCCGTTCCAACGCCTTCGTCTACTTAGATGATCTGCTGATACTGGCTCCAGATATCCAGACCCATTTCAGGTACCTTCGGCGAGTCGCAGAGTGTCTGAAAGCAGCGGGTTTAACCATCGGTATGAGTAAGTCAAAGTTTTTCTTCAAATCGTAGACCTACCTGGGCTTTATCGTTGGTGGAGGTCGTCTTCGAATGGATCCAGGACGAGTAGCAGCAATCAGGAGGATGCCAGAGCCTAGGACGATGAAGGAGGTGAGAGCGTTTCTCGGGACTGCTGGATGGTACCGCCGGTTCATAAAGAACTTCGCGACTTTGGCCGCCCCGCTCACTGAATCATTGAAGAAAACTGGAAACTCGAAGTTTTCATTGAGTCCAGAGGCCCAGCTAGCTGTAGAGTCCTTGAAGATGGCGTTAACGACTGCACCAGACCTGGTGCATGCGGACTTCAAGAGACGGTTCTTTATTCAGCAGCTCATGGCGGAATGGGAAAGACTCTGGAAATCTTCCGACGACAGTTCTACTGGCCAGGCATGGTTCTCCAAGTCCGCGAGCTTGTGCGTGGATGTGATGTCTGCAAGGAGTCCAAAGCGCCAAATTTCCGGACGCAGGTCGGTATTGGAGAAAGAGTCCAGACGGAACAGCCATTCCAGAAGCTGTATATCGACTTCTTGGGGAAATATCCGAGGTCAAGGAAGGGTCATGCCTGGATTTTTATCGTGGTGGACCATTTCTCCAAATTTGTATTCCTGAAGGCCATGAGGGAAGCTACCACCTCGAACGTCGTCGATTTCCTCATCCACGAGGTATTTTACAAATTTGGCGTCCCGGAGGTAATACACTCAGGCAATGGTCGGCAGTTCACGACGAAGACCTTCCAGGAGGCGATGGAGGGTTTCTCACACCTAAAGACTCCGATATACTCCCCACAGAGCAACGCAGCAGAGCGAGTAAATCGAAGCGTGTTGGCCGCAATCCGGAGCTTTTTAGATGGTGACCATCGAGACTGGGACGCGTACCTTACTGAGATTGAGGTAGCCCTTCGAAACGCGATCCACTCGGCGATAGGAGAAGCGCCTTTCTTTACAGTGTTCGGACATCATATGTTCCTGAACGGCGCCAACTATAGATTAGCGAGGAAGCTTAAGTCCTTGTGTGACCACGAAATGGCGGGGATAAAGACGGCGGACAAACTTTGGGTGATCCAGGAAAAGTTCCGAAAGAATCTGGATATCCGATATGACCAACGGGCTCGAAACTCAATGGCCAAGCCAGGTCAGGAGGTTTACCGCCGAAACTTCGTCCTCAGCGACTTTGGAAAGTCGTTCAACGCCAAATTCGCCAGGAAATTTCTTAAGGCTCGAATTGGCCTTCGAATTGGTAGACCTGCAAGGATGCCACCTCGGAGTTTACCACGCCAAGGATATCCGGGTGTGATCTGGAAGAGGAACGAATTAAGCAAGGGCAAATGACGTGGAGGTCAACATACTTCCCGGCAAGCGTGGGCCCCGCGTAGGGCACCGTTTGGAACTGCACTCGGATTTCGCTAGACACCGATCCCCAATGCTCCCAATGATTTCGTCGAGTGGCCATTGTTCGGAGGCGTCTCTCTAAGTCCTTGGGTGGTGTTGCATTTCAAGTTGGAATCGGCTATAAGAAATAAGAAGGAGGTATTCGTTTTTGGTATCGATAAAGGTTGGTGGGTGGCAACCCCTACTGAAGTGGCGCACCCTTCTGCTCATGCCCTTGGCTATCTAGCTATTTAAACTAGCCCGGTTCGCTCTGGGTATGGCTAGGATGGCCTTGGATTCGTCCAATGACCCACTTTTGGGAGAGGAAAAGGGAATATGGCTTGATGAGCATGACATTGCGTAGGTCAGGAATCGGGTTTAGTTGGTGCCGGAGATCAAAGCAATGTAGACGCAGTTCTTTATATTTTTGTTTTGTTTTATTTTATACAAGAAAAAGTAAGGGTGTGAAAAGTGCTAGTGATATGTGTGAATAAAGTGTGTTTAGGTCAGTGGCCCACTGCATTGGCGCTGGTCACTGAGCTCTCCGAGCTTTCGCTCTCGCCTCTCTTGCGCTCCCTCGCTCGCCTCTCGCAACGTCCGCGCTCCAGAGTGCGAACTTCGGGTTTCGCATCCGAACTCCTCGGACGGCCGCTGCCGATCTCCCGCTCTCGCTTGAACGGAGTAAAGCGGGCGGGAGCGCGGTTTTAGTTTTAAGTTTTAATTAGTCTCTTGTATGCAGCTGACCTAAATACATTGATCTATACCACGACGCCCCCGACTTCATCAATTTTCTTTCATCTTCCATTACGTTTGCGCCGTGGGAATCTGTGCTGTGCCTCAAGTGTTTTTTTGTGGAAGGATCGCCCCCTACAAACATTTTGGTCCTTCGAGCCGGATAAGGATATCCGTCTGCTATTCGACCAGCAGCTCCTGTGATTTCTTTCGCAAAAAAGATAAGTACGAGCATTTTCCGACTCCCTCTCGCTGCCGGTCTTTAGCAGTGGTTCGAACATTAAATTTCGTTCACACTGCAGTAAGATTTTTTTTCGTGTCAACTCCACGTCCGAGTTTTCCCGACACAACGGCAGTCGAGAAATTTAACATTCCTTCAATTCCAAAAAATTTTCTATCCGTCTCCGCTTTGTGTGCGTCGCCATACTCCTTGCCGTTTTCCTTTCGTTCCCCGTTGTACATCAACTTGCCAACGGTCAAGGCATACATATGTGCATCCAGACATACACATACACGCGCGTGACAACTTGTGTACATAGTGCAGTGCAATTCTGCCTCCAAAAAATACGACGAAAAGTGAAATTGTGTGCTGGAAAATAAAAAGGCATAACTAATATCAGCCACTCGGTGTGAAGTAATTTCGGGAGTTTCCCTGTTCGCCGTACAATCCGCCGCTGTCGAGATATTTTTTTGCCTTGTGTTTTTTTTCTCTCCACATAATTTTATCTGTTCCGTCACTTCAAATACAGTCCACTCTTCGACGCTCTACTGTACCGATATACACTTACACAAAAACGCATGCATGCCCATATCTACATAGAATTATTTTCTGCCTCCACATACAGGAACATACACATATCCATAAACGCATGCATGCCCATATCTACATAAATATATTTTCTGCCTCCACATACAGGAACATAAAATAAAATAAATTCAAATCCACACGGGTGCGACCGTGATTGTTTTTTCTCCAAATTGCCGCAATTAACCGCCCCAACGGCTGTGTTATTATTGTTGCTGATTCTTTTCATCTGTTCCGTCATTTCAAATACAGTCCACTCTTCGACGCTCTACTGTACCGATACACACTTACACAAAAACGCATGCATGCCCATATCTACATAGAATTATTTTCTGCCTCCACATACAGGAACATACACATATCCATAAACGCATGCATGCCAATATCTACATAAATATATTTTCTGCCTCCACATTCAGGAACATAAAATAAAATAAATTCAAATCCACACGGGTGCGACCGTGATTGTTTTTTCTCCAAATTGCCGCATTAACCACCGCAGCGGCCGTGTTGTTATTGTTGCTGTTTTTTTTTCTTCTCTCTCTCTACCGCGCCCTCACGCATGCACTGCTCTGCCGACCGGCATAACCCAGTGAACGCTTCTCCCGAACCAAAGCCAAGGTTTTTTAATTCCACCATTCCGGTTCCGAAAAAAAAAATAAGTATTTATAATTATAATTATTATTTAATTATACAAATTATTAATTCATAATTATAATTACTATTTAATTATAAATATTATTTAATTATTTCCGGCAAAGTAATTAATTTATTTAATGGATTAATTAATTTATTTTTTATTGCGGTTTTCCGGATTTTTTTTTGCAATCAAAGATATTTTCCAAACCCAAAAAAACAAAAATAAATAAAAACCTTAATACAATAAAATTATTTGGCAACACTAACTAAGGGAAAAATTAGAAAAAAAAAAAAAAAAACAGAAGTCAACAAAGGGAGTAACAAGATATACAAATATATAAACAATCAATACAGTTTCATCGATTTCCAAATATTTTCTTACGATTCTTCTCGTTGTTTATGGCACTGCGCACAAATCAACAGTGTGACCGTTCTCTGTGGCTTTCTTTTCTTTTGCGTGCGTTCATTGGCAGCGACGACCAACTCGTTGGCGACTCAGATCGCGCCGAGAGCTTAACGGTGAATATCCTCACGTTCTGAACGAGACGCCCCTTGCTCAGGTCAGTCGACAAGAGCTGATCCGCAAAGTTCGAGTCCAAGAATGCCCACGGGAGACGACAAGAAACCGAGGTCGATCCCATCTATCCGTTTGGACAGGTCCCAATCCGCGTCTCCGCGGCCGTCTCAATTAACACCAAAGGCGGCCATTGCCATTCCAAGGGCAAAAAGCGACGAGTCCGTCGAGACTATCTCCGGTCCCCCGTCAAGGCTTTCTCGGTCGGTGTCCAAGATGGCTCAAACTGCGATAGACATCGCCCTCAAAAAGTTTATTGCCACAACAGACCGGGTTAGCCAATTTCAAGCGGATATTCATACTCCGAGCGCCGCTGAACCAGAACGACTTTCCCCTGGCATGTGCCAAGTCCATCGGGACCAAATCCGGGCCTTGTGGGAAAAGGTGGAGAAGAGCTATGAAAGTTGCTCCGATCTTCTTTTCGCGTCCACCAACAGTACGGCCACCTCGACAGTGCTTGAATCCAAGTACAGTTACTGCTGCTCCGTATATGCGAGATGTTTGGTCCAACTTCAGGACATAATAGACAAGGCCGCCTCCCAGCCCATTCAGGCTGCTGTCAGTGTTCCAACACCGCCGTCTACGGGCTGTCGTTTGCCACCAGTCGACACCAAAGTTTTCGCTGGTGATTACCTGCGTTGGCCCACCTTCAGAGATCTTTTTACCGCGATATACATACACAACTCGCGTCTTACACCGGTAGAGAAGTTGTTCCACCTATTGTCCAAAACAAGTGGCGATGCGCACGCCATTGTTTCCAAAGCCCCGCTGACCAACGAAGGCTTTATCTCCGCGTGGCGAAGCCTCACCGACCGTTTCGAAAATCGGCGGTTATTAGTCAATAGCCAGCTAAAAATCCTCTTCAACATTCAGGCAGTACCCCAAGAGTCCGGAGCCGCTCTGAAGGAGCTGCAAGGGACAATCCAAAGTTGCCTGACAGCCTTAGAGATGTCCTCTATTCAAGTCGAGACTTGGGATTGTCTCCTGGTTTACATGGTTTCTTTAAAGCTTCCCAAAATCACGCTTTTGATGTGGGGGCAATCCATTCACAACAAGGCTGAGATTTCAACATGGAATGAGTTAGACTCGTTCTTGACAGAGCGTCATCGCACTCTGGAGGCTATCGATGACATCAGGCCTAGCAGTTCGGGTCAGGTTCCGCCAAGGTCGACACCTGCGAGCGCCCCAGCGCGTAGGCTTAATTCTTACGAGGCCAGAGTGACTCCAGCCCCAAGAGGGTGCGATCTCTGCTCCATAGAGAATCATCCTGTTCGCTTATGTCCGCGCTTCCTTGAGATGGATGTAAATGGTCGCTCCGACTACATTAAGAAAAAGCAGCTTTGCCTGAACTGTTTTGCACGAGGGCACTTGCAACGGGATTGCACTAGTGCCCATAGCTGCTTCACGTGCCACAGCCGTCATCACACCCTCCTGCACCGCGGTAATCCATTCGCGGCCGCTCCAAGTCCGTCTGCGCCATCCAGGTCTCGACCCGCGCCTACTACAAGAGGCACGAGCCCCACAGAGGAGCAAGTGTGCTTCGCTTCCGGCTCAAAAGCCGTCCTACTGGGCACAGCCCTCATTAACATTTGCCAATTAGGGTGCAATTTCCAGGCGCGTGCCCTAATCGACTCTGGTTCCGAGGCAACCTTTATTACGGAGAGACTTTTCAACCTCGTCAAACTTCCATTCAAGACTATCCAGGCCCAAGTCTCTGGTCTTAATCAAACCGTTGCCGCTCAGTCCACGAAACTCTGTCATTTTTCTATTCGATCGCCTTCCAGACCCGGGCTGCATTTAGAAACTTCAGCTTACGTTCTTTCGCAGCTGGCCGGGAATCTGCCTTCGTATCCAGTCCCTCGAGATTTTCTTAAGGGAATTCCTGACATCCCCCTTGCAGATCCCAAGTTCTTCGAGAGCTCCCAAATCGATGTCTTGATAGGAGCCGATATTCTTCCGTCCATCCTCCTCGGCAACGCCAGGGCTAACATTTGCGGTTCACTTCTCGGCCAGGAAACCATTTTTGGATGGGTGTTGACAGGCCCCATATCTCCAGCGGCCCCCCGCAATTTGTCCGCCTTCTCCACTCGAGTTACCTGCGGACTCGACGACTCGTTTGATCATCTCCTTACCAAATTCTGGGAGGTGGAGGAAGTGCCCACACAGATAGTCCCCGAGTCTGATTCCGTCTGCGAACACAATTTTGTCCAGACTACAAGAAGGGACAATCGTGGCAAATACGTTGTGATGCTCCCCTTGCGCGATCCCGAGCATAATGGTTCCGAGCTCGCATCTTCACGATCCTTTGCTCTGGCTCAATTTCTGCGTAACGAGCAGCGCCTAAAAAGAGATCCCCCCCTGAAGGCCCGGTATGACTCTGTAATCCAAGAATACCTCGACTTAGGTCACATGGCCGAGGTCCCTTTGACGAGCAGTTCCGCCACGTACTACCTTCCATATCACGCCGTTCTTAAGCCCGAGAGCACAACCACTAAGGTGCGGGTGGTTTTCAACGCCTCTAGCCCTTCCGCAAACGGGACCAGTCTGAATGACATACTTTACGCGGGCCCGGTCTTACAATCCGACCTCACGATTCAAATCCTGAAGTGGCGATACTTTAGGTTCGTTTTCAACGCCGACATCGAGAAGATGTATCGGCAAATTTGGGTAGACCCCCAGCATACTCCTTTGCAGCGCATTCTATTCCGCAATTCCGATGGGGAAATCCGCGACTACGAGTTTAAAACAGTCACCTTCGGGGTCAATTGTGCCCCGTTCCAAGCGATCCGTGTCCTGCAAGAGCTCGCCGACGACGAAGAGTCGAGGTATCCGCAGGCGAGTCGGATTATCCGACAGTTCATGTACGTCGACGACGTACTCGCGGGGGCTGACTCCAAAACCGAAGCGCAAGCGGCTATCCGCGAGCTCCAGCCCTGGATTCAGCAGGATTCCCCCTTAGAAAATGGACATCCAATAGCAAGGCGATTTTGGCCAACATCCAGAGTGACCATCTCCTTCGCGCGGACTTCCTTGAAATCGACGCAGAGAGCACGGCTAAAACTCTCGGAGTGCGGTGGAAGGCGACGTCTGACGAGTTTTTCTTCATTCCGCCCGAATTGACCTTGTCTTCAACGTTCACAAAGCGTCAAGTCCTATCCCAAATCGCCAAACTATTTGATCCAGCGGGTTGGCTCGCCCCCTTCATAGTCCGGGCAAAGATGTTTATGCAGGACATTTGGCTCCAAAATCTAGGATGGGACGAGGCCCTCCCTCGAGATTTTTGCCAAAGATGGGTTGACTTCCTGGAAAATTACTCCGCTCTTGATCAGATCCACATTCCCCGATGGGTCGCTTTCCGACCACATTTGAAAATTGAGCATCATGGGTTCTGCGACGCCTCGCAGAAGGCGTACGGCGCAGCCCTCTACGTCCGAGTTGAGGCTGGGTCCGCGGTAATGGTGAACTTGCTCACGGCAAAGACACGGGTGGCCCCAGTAAAAACGGTGTCGCTCCCGCGGCTCGAGTTGTGCGGAGCCTTGTTATTGTCCGAAATGGCCAACGCCGTTCTTCCGAAGATGCCCGGGCAGGCGTCCGCCCTGCACTGTTGGACGGACTCTACGATTGTTCTCGCCTGGTTGCATAAGCCAGCGTGCCAATGGACAACGTTCGTGGCAAATCGTGTGACCAAGATTACCCAGCTTACCGAGGTGGAGAAATGGGCACACGTCCGCTCCGAGCATAACCCGGCAGATCTCGCTAGCCGGGGGGTGGCGCTTCAAGACCTTGCGGACAGCCAGCTGTGGTGGCATGGTCCTGCCTGGCTGCAGTGGCCTCGCTGCGAGTGGCCCACTCAAGGCTATGAACCCCCTGTGACTGAACTCGAGAAGCGAGCAGTCAAGGTCCATGTTGCGAAGGCCCCCCCTGAAGACATTCTGGAGCGTTTTTCCACACTCGACAAGGCGTTGCGAGTCCTCGCTTACGCTCATCGGTTCATCCAGCGTTCGCGAAAACTCATGTCCCCGTTTGAGGATCTCTTGACAGCTCCTGAAATTGCGTCGGCCGAGCGGCTCCTGATTTCCGTCACGCAACGCAGGCACTTTGCCCTTGAGATGGGCTGCTTAAGCCAGAAACGGCCAGTGCCAGCATCCAGCCTGGTCCAAAACCTGAACCCGTTCATTGATTCCCAAGGGCTCATGAGACCATGCGGCCGAGTCACGGCCTCCGAACTTCTCCAGTATGATGAACGGCATCCTGTCATCCTTCCATACGACTGCCATCTGTCTCGACTCCTCGTCCATTTTACGCATCGTATAACGCTGCACGGTGGCAATCAGCTTATGATCCGTGTGATCCGTTTCAAGTTCTGGAGCCCGAGGGTGAGGAATTTGGTCAAGTCCGTCATATATTCATGCAAGGTCTGCATCATCCACAAAAAAAGGTTGCAAACGCAACTGATGGGAGACTTACCCAAAGAACGAACGTCCTTCTCGCGCCCTTTCACATATACCGGTGTGGACTATGCCGGTCCCTTTGACATCAAAAACTACACGGGACGAGCCTGTCTCATTACGAAAGGGTATGTGCTGGTGTTCGTGTGCTTCGCCACTAAGGCCATCCATTTAGAACCTACTTCCGACCTTACGACTGAGAAGTTTCTCGCCGCCTTCGCCCGTTTCGTGTCCCGAAGAGGATGCCCCCGTCAAGTTCAGTCGGACAATGGCAAGACCATTGTGGGTGCGGCTGCCTTACTCTCCCGCGAGTTTCTCCAAGCTCTCAAGGAAGCTGTGACAGGTGCCTATAGTCACCAGCAGCTGCTCTGGCAATTCATTCCTCCGGGAGCACCCCACATGGGAGGTTTGTGGGAAGCAGGTGTTAAGAGCTTCAAGACCCTGTTCTACAAGTCTACGGCGATGCGAAAATACACATTCGAAGAGCTGTCCACGCTTCTAGCTAGGATCGAAGCATGCCTGAATTCGCGTCCGCTCGCACCGATGTCCGAAGACCCCACTGACTTGTTGGCACTTACGCCTGGGCACTTTCTTGTTGGAGGGCCCCTCCTCGCCATGGTCGAACCCGAGATAAAGGGGGACACCACATCTATTATAAACCGCTGGCAGCATCTGAAGGCTCTTCATCAACAATTTCGTCTGCGATGGAAAGAGGAGTACCTCAAGGAACTCCATAAGCGGAATAAGTGGCGAACCCCTACAAGAAATCTCCGTGCCGGGGACATGGTGGTAGTCAAGGAAGACAACCTTCCGTCCAATGAGTGGCGATTAGGCAGAATCGCCGCGGTGTTTCCAGGAGCCGATGGCCATGTTCGTGTGGTCGACATCCGCACTGCACGGGGACTCATTAAGCGTCCCATAGCGAAGGTCGTCCTTCTTCCAATGGAAGAGTCCGTCTGCCCGCAATAACCAGTCGACCCTTCACTCCGGTGGTTCAATTCATCACTTCGATTCGTAGCGTCAATTAAAAGTTCCAACCCGTAGTTCCAATTCACAGTTCTTATCACTACTGATCCAAATTTTTTATTTTGTCCTATTCCGCCAATCAGATCTCACACGATGTCTCCACGTCCGCACAGCGCCATCGCATTGGAGCACAGACGAACTCGAGGTATGCAATCCTACCGTTGCCGAGTCTGTAGCGGGATCCATCCACTTCTGAAGTGTCGTCGGTTCCTCCGTCTGAGTGCCGAGAAGAGGCTCCGGGCTGTCCTTGCCAACCGGTACTGCCACCGCTGTTTGGCCCACGAGCACTCCGACGGAGCGTGTCGGCGAGGTGATCGCTGCAAAACTTGCGGCCAGGATCACCACACTCTGCTTCATCTCTCGGAACCACCGATGGCATCACGGCAGTCCCGCCCGGCAGCACGCCGGTCGCAGAGATCCGCTGCCACTCCGCAACACTTCTCAGCCGCTCCTCGGCCCTCGACCGCCACTCCACGGCATTCTACAGCCGCTCCTCGGCCCTCGTCCGCCACTCCACGGCATTCCTCAGCCGCTCATCGGCACTCGTCCGCCACTCCACGGCACTCATCTGACACTCCGCGGCAATTTTCTGCTACTCGGGGTGCCACGCAGCTTGCGGTCACCGCTCCGTCCTTAACGTCCCTCCTACAGCGGCACAGCGTCAACCTCCTACCGACGGCTTTGGTGCGTTTAGAGACCGGGAGTCGAGTCTTCGACACTGCGGCGCTCATCGACCCGTGTACGCCTATGAGCTGTATCGACGCTTCGCTAGCGTCGAGTTTCCGCTTGCCGACCACCAACGTGGGAGGCGAACAGATTTGTTCGGCAACCGTGGGGTCCAAAATCGACAGCGTTGTCCGGCTCGACGCAATTTTTAAAATAGAGCCTCACGTGCGCATCCGCACTCCAATCCGGGAGCTGAGCGACGCGGTAAGGACCCACTTCCGGGACATTACGCTGGCTGATGAGCGGTTTTATCTACCCGCGACGATCTCCATCATCCTGGGCGCGGATATGTATCCGAGTGTGATGCGGCCGGGCTTCCTGAAAATTCAGGATGGATTGCCAGTGGCCCAGAGCACCGTGTTTGGGTGGGTCGTGTCCGGAGCCTGTCACCAGCAGTGAGAAGAGCAACCAGGCTATGTTGCAACCCGAGTAGTTGCAAGGGGGGGCGGAATGTTTAGGTCAGTGGCCCACTTCCATTACGTTTGCGCCGTGGGAATCTGTGCTGTGCCTCAAGTGTTTTTTTGTGGAAGGATCGCCCCCTACAAACAAAGTGGAAATTTATTTATTTTAGGTCCACCGGGGATCCTAGTACATAGGGCCCCGGCAGTTTTCTTCGATTTTCTTCAGTTTTCTTCGATTTTCTTCGAGGAAGGGCAGCAGCTACCCCTCCTTGTAGTGCTCCGCCAGCATCAGCCGCAGGCAGCAGCAACAGCCACCGGCAGCAGCAACAGCCACCGGCAGCAGCAACCGCCGCAGGCAGTTGGTTATTTAACCTCAAAACAATTCCACTTTACCTCGGTGAGTCCGTTCCGGGCACGTACAGCCCGAGCAGCGCAGCGTCGCGACCCTGTCCGTGCTCCTTCACCACGCGGCCTCTCCCACTCGCGGTCCACAGTGGCCAAACCAAGGCGTGGTACCGATCCGGTCCGCCAACTCCACACCTGCAACACACAAATATTTAGTCATTTAAGAATCTGTAATCTGTAACTCAGGTCCATCGGCATTTATCTATATACTTACGCACGTCCATTCTCATCCCTCGGAGCTCTCCAGGATTAGGTGGCCCCAAATGGTGCAGCAGTCCCAACAAAGCCTGCGCGAAGATTTGGTTCCGCGGCGACCGTAGTTAGTTTCCCGACCTTGTCGGTACTACTGCTGTGACCCTTTACTTTATTTTCAAAACGCTGGTGCGTTTAGGGTCATGCATATAAAGAAGCATCCTTACCTGAAATGAATATAAGTTGTAAATATTAAATCGTAAGAGGCAAATTGAAAATGATGGAGTAAGTTATTTACCTGTTGGGGGAGATGGGCAGGCCGTAGACCGCCTGGCAGTGATTCCGGCCGCTAACGATGGGTGGTGCCTCCCTCGCGACACTACACTGTGGGGCACCACAGGAAGGGTGGGTGCGCTGTGGCAGCCACATCTGATGCCACTTTTCCGACGTATTTTTTTTTTTTTTTTTTTTGTATTAAGTTACTTCCTGTCCGTAGAAAAGGAAGACTTATTTGGCCTCCCCGTATATAACGGGTTAACGCCACAGCCTTTGTATGAAATTAGATGTCAAGAATATAAATTATTCGTTGAGTGAGAATCGTGTGAGCATTTCTAGTGATGATATTATGATGGCGATGAACGATGATTATGTTAACAATGTTTGTGTGTAAAGGCTTATGCGATTAAATGTGTTGTTATTATGAGGTGATGTGTGAATGTGTTAGCGTGAAAATGTGAGCAGTGTGTTATTGTTGTGTTAAATTAGATGTTTATGTTAGCGGAATGTATAAATTGAGTTATCGATGTCCAGTTATCGATTGGTTCCTGTCTGAGCAGTCGATATATATTAGTGTATTTGAGCAGTGTTGGGTAATTTCTTCTTATTTGTGAAAATTTTGTGCAATTAAGCAAAACATAGGAAATGTCTTCTGTTACGTTGCAGGAGTCGCAGATTGCAGTATTGAATACTTTCAATTTGTATAATGTGTAAGTGTCGAAGGCGTGCCCACTTAATATTCGATTTAATTGTTTTGTTTCGAGGCGGTTGAAGAAGTCTTCTTTGTTGTGGAACCAAGGCTTTGAAGTTATGTGAGGCTGGAGAAGAGAATATCCCTTGATGCGTTCGAAAGAGAACAAGCTGTATGCTCTTTCCCAATCCAGTTTTATTTGTGAAAATAAATAATTGATGGCATCGTTGAGAGTCCATCTGACTGATGTAAACAATCCGGTGCCTCTCGCATTTTTTTCAGCTATGTCTGCAAGATCATTTTCCTTTATGTTGACGTGACTAGGTATGTGGTGTAATTCAACTGATAATAAGTTTTGACCATTTTCTATTTTTTTCAGTATGCTTTGTGAGATGCAGTTGTTTGAGTACTTGTTCTTGATGTTTTGAATTGCCCCAAGGCTGTCGGTCAAGATGGCTATCTTAGGATAGTTTTTCATAATGGCAAATTTGATGGCTTTTTCTAGTGCAGTGAGTTCAGCAGTCAGCGATGACAGTTTTGTATAGTTTGTATAAAAACTTTTGGTTGTGTTCGAGCTTAAGTGGACGAAGGCACTACCTGCAAAATTGTCCGACACTGAGCCGTCTGTGTAGATTAATATTTTTAGATCCATATTTTTAGATTTAATTATATTGTTTTTTTCTTTAAATAGACAATTGATTTGAAATTTGTTGGCAATTTTTTTAGTTTGCACTGCTGCCTTTAAAAAAGTTGGTATCAAAAACAATTTTACGTGTAGAAGGAGATAAGGGACTTATAAGAGCTATGCTATCAAATATGTTTTTAAATTCGGAATATACTCTGCCGTAGCTAGTGTTTTTGGCTCGAAAAGAATTGGACAGTAGCCTCGCTGCCGGTCATCCGTGAGCGAACGTTTTGGCCAACTCCTTTGCTGTTGCAAATTTGATTCTGTACTCTGGGGGGAGTTCAGCTGCTAGGCTGTAAATTATATTAGTTGGCTTAGATCTGATAAGCCCTAGAGCTTTTCTAAGATGAAAGTTGGCGTGCGTATTAATACAAGTTTGTACCGTTTTAGATATATTCGCAAATGATGAGCTGGCGTATTCGTATCTGGACCTGATAAATGCCTTGTAAAAAAGTAGAGATTTACTTGGATGTACCCCAAAGCGGCAGCCACTTAACATCTGTAGGAACATGTTGGTCTGATTTGATTTTGATATAGTTTTTTTTATGTGTTGTACGGAGGAATTATTGGCACTAATTATCCTACCTAAGTAATTTACACTATCTACATTTTGTAATATAATATTATTGCACAAGACCCTTAATGGCCTTCTTCTAAGATTGAAGTGTATTGTCGAGGATTTGTCCGCATTGAACGTCAAGTTACTTTGATTGCACATTACCCTAAAGCTATTAACTTTATTTTGTAATACCTCTTGAGCCAAAGAAAAATCTTTGTCATAGCAAACTAAGAAGAAATCATCGGCGTATTTGAATAGGATGCTGTTAAGATTATTACTTAATCTATGTAGTTCTGCCGTATAAATATTAAAGAGAATTGGGCTTAGACAGCTTCCCTGACTGACTCCTTTGTACACTGTGACTTTTGCTTGTCCCATAGTTAGAATTCGTTTATGAAGAAAATTAATAAGGAATTTTATGTGTGAGTGATTCAACCCAAAATCTATTAATTTCTGACCCAGAATGGGAATATCAATTGCGTCAAAAGTTTAACTTAAATCTAAAACAGCGGCCGTTACATGGAACCCGCTTGCTTTAAGATTGGCTATGTTGTTTATTACGTCGTTTATACATTGAGCTGTAGAGTGATTTTTCCTAAATGCGTATGATCTGGGTGGGATAATGTCGTTTTTATTAATATGTTCTTCCATTCTCAGTTTTATCGAACCGTCTAAGCACTTATAAACGACACTTAGTAGGCAGATAGGTCTGTTATTTGTAATAATTGAAGAGAGAAGATTTTTTTTAGGAACGGGAATAACTTTAATTTTCCGCCAGCTATCTGGAATATCACCATTGTCTAACTTTTTATTTAGCAGGGATACCAGAGTTGCTATTTGTTCCAGTGGTAGTGCTCGGAGCATTCTATTCGATATGTTGTCTAGTCCCTTAGCTGAGTCAGGATTACGCGTGTTTAGGAAGTCAAGAAGTTCATGTGTCGTGAAGTTGGAGTCATTATATGTATAGAGAAGATCAAATCGGAAGGGTCTTGCTAAGCATTCCGCAGTGTTAGGGGCTGTCGCTATTTGGTTTACAAATTCAATGTGTTCAAAGTCAGATATTGCACTTTTGGAGGGTTTTATTTGTTTGTAAAGCTTAAGTGATTTTATTTTACTCCACATATTCTTAGGTGAGGAGGGGTTTGAAATTTCGTCTGCAAATTATTTAAGTTTACTTTTCTCATTTTATAAAAATAGTTATTTAGTTTTTTATTACTATTAATATAATCAATAGCATCTGAGTGCAGTTTAGTTTTATAATATTTTTGCCTAATCGCGTTTCTTAATCTAAAGAGTTTGTTGCAGTTTTCGTCCAAGTATTTTTTGGGTAAGTATTTATTGTTGGCATCTATATCAATTAAATTGTTGGAGTGGATTGTCTGAGAAGTAATTATTAAGTTTTCTATAGTCGAGATTTGAATTTTTGAAATTTTTTTGTGGTCAGGTTTTTTTGATTTTAATGCAGAGGAAAATTGATCTATTTCGATTATTATGGGGAAATGATTGCTGTTTGAGATTTTCGAATTAAATGCCGTCCATTTCAAGTTTAGATTGTTGTTATTTGACAGCGTTACATCTATTGCAGAGCTGTAGTTAGGGTTGTGAGAATATGTGGGAGAGCCATTGTTAAGGAAGTAGAAACAAGAATTAAGCATGGCATTTTCCAAAATGCCACCTCTAGCATCATGCACCCTATTCCCCCATATGTTAGATTTCGCATTAAAATCACCTCCTATAATTGCTAGTCCCTTTGACTGAGCTGCAATGCTAAAAATGTCATTACAGCCTTGCTCAAAGGAACTATTGTCCAAATTTGGTGCTGCATTAATGCTAAAAATGCTAACATTGTGCTTCAAATTAGTCGTGCAAATGCCTATTGCTTCTAGGTTTGTATTGCAATTGATTTGTCTGAATCTGATATGTTTTTTCAAATAAAGTTCTAACAGTTGTTTGTTGTTGTTAGCCGTTAGGCTCTGAATATTATATTGTAGTATTTTTAAAGACATGTTAAGTTGATTAATTAATGATAAAATAAAATAGACATAAAACAAAATTAAAAAATAACATTAAATAAAAAAAATATAAATAAATAGGTAAATTGACAAATAAACAAAAACAAAAATACGAAAATAAATATAAAAAATGATTTAGAAAGCTTGATTGTTTTTAAACAAATCTATTTTTGAGTTGGTCATTGCTATTATTTTTCTTAAGTTCTCTAAAAAGTTCCTTGACTCAGGTACTAGGTTTGTAGATCCATTAACTAAAAATGAGGAAATTTTGGAAGATAGTTGATTAAAACTAAACTCTGCAGCTTCAAGAGCTGCGTTGTCGGCATTTGCGTGACTAGATGGAGCGTGTGGAGATGTTAGAGTTGTACCAACGTGAGTGTGTACAAACTTTTCACTGGGAGTGTAGGTATGTTCCTTAAGAGCAGCTTTCCAGCTGCTCATGGTGTCGCGGGCATTTCTCTCTTCACTCGTTCTGTTAAGGGAACTTTTAACTACCTTGCTAAAGGGATTTTGCGCGTAAATATGTTGTGCTACTATTTTAGTATTGTTTTGCAGGGTTGGGATTTCAGATTTTTTCTGCCATTTCGGTTGTGGGAATTGAGTTACATCATTTGTGTCAACTTCGTCAAGAATTTGGAATAGGGAGGGGTATCTGATCTTAGTTTCATTACGTGAAAGGTTTTCTAAAGTCATACACTTTTGGATGGCGTACGCTCTTGAAGTGTTAATAAAGTTATGCCCTCTTCCCACAGTGTACATCCGTTCGAAACGGTTGGGATTTTTGACAAATGTGAAACTCCGATTCCCACAGAGCACATCCACCATCCACTATCCAATAACAGCTGATCTGAACAGCTGTGGCTCATCATTTTAGCCCGTTGCATTTTGCACAACATTTAAAATGAGCACAACAGCTTTATAAATGATACTTGGTAACAGACTGCAAGTGATCTACGCGAACAACCAAATCGAACTAATCTGTCTGCAGATTTTTGCCAGCCTGCAGAAAAAATATGAACCGCTTTTGCCTAATATTGTCTAACTGGTAACAAATCAAGTTCATTATATATAAATGTTTGCTTTTTGGTTTATAATAATTATATATTTTATTTCATTTTTAATGTTCTGATCCATGTTGTGAGTACGGTATGCGCCTAGAAAAGAGTGGAGCAACCCCTAATGCTGCCCCACGGATGGATCAGTAATTAATTAATTATTACAAGTAAAAACAGCATTTTTTGAATTGGCGCCTTCCTTTTCCCAAAGTTACCCGCCATTATTTTTTAAAATTTTCGTAGTTTCAATTTTCACTGTCTAGAAGAAGAACTCAGAGTTGCACCGAAAAAACATAGCCTAAAAAATCGCATAAAAAAGTCCGTCAAATTTGGATGGGGAACTAACTGGGAATTTTCGGAACGCCAAACCTTATGGACCATCCGTTCAACGGATGGTGGATGGATCTCTGTGGGAAGAGGGCATTATCTTTATTTTCCCTATCTCTCGTCTTTACACGAATGACGTCGTGAATCGGCACTGGTGAGGAAATGTACTCTTTGAGCTCAGCGTCAGAAAATTGCGCGGGAATATTAAAAATAATGCCCATTTTAAAAATAAATTGTTTGAAAATCTTGGGTTCGTTGCCATTATTTTTTAAGTCGGAGGATAATATGTTGTTTGCTGCCATCGCTGATCTACACTCAGCTTTGCAGCCGATTTTGCTAACCGAGATAATATCATTAATTTTTAGTTTGACAAGTACTGCATTTAACTCTAGCGGATTTATTGGGGCTCTTGTGTATTTATTGTCAGCGTTGGTTGTATCAATTTTGTCGATGTAAACCACAAACGGTCCTTTGTGGTAGTTGTTGTAAAGTAAAGCGTTATTCTCTGATTTGTCCTTTATGTCTTTTGCCTGTTCCCTGTTGCTTTCGTTTCCAGCCTCTCCGTTGCTTGGGTTTTGCTTAACAGTATTTTCACTTACTTGTTTGTATGCTTGCTTTGTTGCGGGGGCTTTCACCTCGTCCATTTCTACTTCGATGCTCTCTTCCTGGATTGAAATGGGAGAATATTTAGTTTTTTTAAACCCGGCTTGCTCCGAGGATGGGCCAGAACCCTTGGCCTCGGGGCCATTTTTTTATGGGTAATTTTACCCGTTTTATTTGTGAGTAACCACTGGATAAATAATTTAATTGTTTTTAAATAAAATTATAAAAGAAATAATTTTCGTTATTTTATTAAAAATAAAAATATTGTATTAATTTGTTAAAAAAATAACAGATTTTTTTTGGAGTTTTACACACACTGCTCTTTCACCACAGTTGCACGAACTTTCCCCTTCGGGGCAAGAAATGCTAATGTGCGTCGTATTTGTCCCGATTTGTTTATTTTGGTTTTGTTTACTTTTTCGTTATTAGAGATGTTAGTATTTGTAGAGTGAGACGTCGATAGTAATCGATGTTTAATGTTGTGGAAGCTCTAGGGACATTGGGGGTACTCCGCCCTGAGGATTATCATAGTGCACGAACATTTCGAGTAATCTGTAACGACTATAATAGACTATACCATGTTATTTCCACTACCGACTCTTTGCCAATCCTTGTAACGTGCAACGTTCGAATGAATGAATGGCTAATTTTCGAAAGAATCTGCGATGACGAGGCACGCTGTAGATCCGGCACTAGCTCGTCGGCTTTGGGGGTGGAGGTCTAGCTCTCACAGATTCAGTTACGATGTACACATTATTATTAATATCCTAAGAAATTGAGCGTGCTTGCGACATTGGAGGGAGCTAGTAATATAAATCGGAAGAGCGATAAACCAAATTCAAAAAAAAAAAATAAAAAAAAAACATAAAAAGTAAAGTTTAAAGAAATAAAAGGGAAGTAACTATTTGCGTAGCCGCTGGTGTAATTGCGCCCGCTTATCGCCCACCCTACCTAGGACACCTGCCGCTAGAGCATGGCTCTGGTGACCCCTTCTTCCCTACGACAGTGAAATCATCAGCTCAGTTCAGCAACACATTTCTTTTAAGCTTCCATTTTAATTACAAGATTTAAATTCATAATAATATTAGAGAAAATATAGTAACTAAGGTTTATAATAAAAATATAGAGTACGATTATAATATAAGCAAGAATAATGCATGGTATTAAATATATGTTTTCTTAAAGAGTTTTAAATATATAGATATAAATTTTGTATGTATGATTTTTAGCGTGTGTATTTAAATACTAGAATATGATTATTTTATTAATTTCATTATCAGTTTTCTTCATATGTGATATTTTTTTTTTTTTTGTATAAGATTCACGAGATTCAACACTAATTTAATATTTGAATTTCTAGTAAAATATATTATTATTATATTATTTCTCTGTTTGCTTTTGCAATTGATAGATGTCGAACAAATCTCGCCAAAAAACTAAATAAAAGTTGCAACCATTGCGTCGTATTCCACTCGAATATAAAATGTATATTAAATCAATGACCACTCACTCAGTTTTCCATCGGCGAAAGATCGATCTTCCGTTCAACGAATATGCTGAAAATTAAATAGGCGCTTCATACCGCCATATGGGTTAAATACTTTTCCTTTCTTGGCGAGAACAAACGTTTGAAAGAAAACTTTTGGTTATTTTCCGAATATTTACATCGCGACTTTTTCTATCTCACAAACAAAATACTTATCTCATGCTCAAATTGGTTAACTGTTGGCGGTCCTTTTGCTGCTTTTCTAGTTTTCCGGGGCTAGCCGAGCGTCAGTGGCGCCAAGGGTCAAACGCTAGTGGCCAGGCGCGGCTCTAGCGATGACGACGAAAACCAAGGACTCTAATCAGCTCCTCTTGGCGTGCGGTGTTCCTCGAGCGATGCGCGCTCCCTCAGGCGGCGTTCCTCTCCTGGGCACTTCTTCGGCGGACGCCACTCCAATGCGGCTGCTCCTCCGGCGTGAGCTTCGCGGGTAGGGCTCCTATAGCAGATGCTCCTCCGATGTGGCTGCCCCTCCGGCAGGATTCTTTACCGGCAGGGCTGCTCCTACGTGCACTCTACGAAACAGCCGATCCTCTTGATGATGCTTCACCGCTGTGACTGCCTCTCCGGCAGGGATGTTTCTCCCGCAGGGCTACCACGTGCGCTTTGCGGAACGGCGCTCCTCTTTTGGATGCTCCTGAGATACGGCTGATAATCCGGTAGGGCTGCTCCTAAGCGCACTCTTGTTGACAGTGCTCCTTTTGCGGTTGCTTTTCCGCTGTGACTGCCCCTCCGCCAGGATTCTTCACCGGCAGGGCTGCTCCTACGCACTCTGCGAAACAGCCGATCCTCTTGCGGGTGCTTCTCTGCTGTGGCTGCCCCTCCAGTAGAGATTTGTCTCCAGTCAGGCTTCTCCTACATGCGCTCTGCGGACGGCGCTCCTCTTGCGGATGTTTTACCGCTGTGGCTGCCCCTCCGGCAGGGATTCGGCCCCAGCAGGGCTGCTCTTCCGTGCGCTCTGCGGGACAGGCGCTCCTTGGGCGGATGATTTACCGCTGTGGCTGCCACTCCGGCAGGGATGCTTCTCCGGCAGGCTTCTCCTACGTGCGCTCTGCGGACGGCGCTCCTCGTGCGGATGCTTTACCGCTGTGGCTGCCCCTCCGGCAGGGATTTGTCCCCAGCAGGGCTGCTCCTCCGTGCGCTCTGCGGGACAGGCGCTCCGTGGGCGGATGCTCCTCCGATATGGCGGCTTCTCGGCAGCTCTGCGAAATTTTTGTTGCCACTATAAATTCTTCGTAAAAGAGCGAACACAAGGTTTTACCCACCTGGTTTTGAGGTTCTTATTTCAAAAAACACAAAAAGATTTAATCCACAATTTATTCGCGATCGGATGCACGAACTTATCTCCGCGGTTTTTCTATATTTCCCGGCTTCGATACACGTGTGATGTCACTGTATTAAATCGATTACTGAACAAGTGCATCTGCACTCAATGACGGCTTGGTTTGAATAGACCGAGTCTAGGATAGCGTGGCCTAATTGAGGCCGCCGGCTGAAATGTCTCACAGCTGAGTCGAGCTTTCCAAAGACACCCTGCGCCAGCAGACCTTCGATGAATTGCCATTCTCATTTTTATTACTCCGATAAAATTGCACCAAAGTTTCAGATATGCAATGAAAGTCGGCTAGCAGATCCAGAGAAGAAGCATACTTCTAGGATAAGCTAAAACGGCCTATTCAGTCGCCACTACAAAGCCCCTCCGAACAATCAGGCTAGGGTATTTTATCCCTGGTACCCTAGACTGATACCGACGTGGCGTGATAGGTACCTACGAGGCGTCCTTGTAAGTCTTCCAGTTCATAATACGCGCTTCCTAGCTTCTTGCGAACTCTTGATTTTACAAAAGACGGTCCGTATTTGGCAGAATATCGTGTCTGAAAGCAACTTTGTTTGAAGCTCCGTCGATACACCTCTTGTCCTTTCGCAAATGAAACGTTTCGAGACCGAAGGTTATAGCGTTTCTCGTTTTCGGCGTGCTGTTCTTGCATACGCTTACTTGCTTTTTCTCGAACAATCTCAAACAAGTCCTGGCGATTGAACTTCAGTGAACGGTCATCAAGTAAATGTAATTTCCTTAGAAGTGAGAACGTAGAACCGGATGTTATCATGTGCTGTCAAAAAACCAAATAATATGGAGATGTTCCCAAACTAGAGTGAACGGAGGACCTCAAGGCACAACATATCCTGTTCAGATGTTCGTCCCAGTCCTTCTGGTCTGGACGCAAATATGCTCGGATTGCGGCAATCACGGAGCGATTAACGCGTTCAGAAGCATTTGCTTGTGGTGAATACACCGCTGTTAATGTATGTGTAATGCCATACTGCTGCATTAATTTACGAAAAACGTGAGACCGAAATTGTGACCCGTTGTCTGACACCACGGTTTCAGGAGCTCCATATGCCATGATCAGTTCCCCTTCCAAGTATTTTATGACCCTACTAGTATCAATCTTCCTAACTGGTTTAAGGAATACGTATTTGGAAAAATGGTCCAAAGCGATAAAAATTCCAATGTTCCCGCTTCTTGATCTGGGGTATGGACCAAGGAAGTCTACGAACAATCTTTGGAAAAACCGTTGACTTTCCGGCGCTTTTCCTAATGGCGGTCGCAGCACATAATGAGGAGCTTTTGTCGTTTTGCACACTTCGCTAGCGTTAATGTAAGCCTTTACATCCGGCACCAGACCAGGCCAAAAATAATAACGCCTCACTCTTTCAATGGTCTTATGTATGCCTCCGTGGCAAGACATTGAACCATCGTGTGCTCTTTTAAGGATTTCAAGCACCAGTTCCTTCGGTATCCATAGTTTCCAGGCATACTCGTCATGGATTTGTTCTCCTGTCAAATGCTCAGATTTCCGATATACATAGCCATTGTCTGCTTTGAGGTCAGGAAAGTTTGCTTGATTTGCTTTAACCTTTTCCACTGGATCCACAAATTCGGCTTTCCTAAACTCTTCAGAATCCATGTCCACCAGGAGTCCTTCCTGCAAATCCATTGCGGCTATTACGTCTTCGTTGACGCGAGACAACGAATCGGGAACAACGTTAAGTGAGCCTTTGCGATGCTCAATCTTGAAGTTATATCTCTGCAAGGCCAACGCCCATCGTGCCAATCGGGAATTCAAGTCATGATTGGACATTAACCACTTCAATGAGGCGTGATCTGTTATTATCGTAAATTCCATTCCTTCAACATAAGCCCTAAAACTTTTGAGAGCTACGATGGCCGCTAAACATTCTTGCTCGGTCCCAGTGTAATTGCGTTGGGCCCTGTTTAGCTTCTTGGAGATGAAAGCAATCGGACGTTCATCCCCTGCTTCGGACATTTGTACGAGCACAGCGCCTACCCCCGTTTTACTCGCATCGCAGTGTATTGCAAACGGTTTTGAGAAATCTGGGCTACACAAAACTGGGGCTTCGCACAGACGTTGCTTTAGCTCCTCGAAGGCTTTTATTGCTTCGTCAGTTAGACTGAACTTCCGTTTTGTAGTCATTAAATCGGTCAAAGGGGTAGCAAGTGAAGCAAAATTTGGCACAAACTTTCGATACCACCCACATAAGCCCATGAAACTTCTCAAGCCTCGTAGATTTTTTGGTACTGGAAAATTTTTTATTGCTGCCACCTTATCGGGATCTGTCCTTATTCCACCGTCGCCTATTATATGCCCTAAATATCGAACTCGTAGCATACAAAAATGGCTTTTGCCAATATTTAGAGTCAAACCTGCACGCTTTATTTGCAACGCCAATTCTCTAAGTACTTCGAGGTGTCGTTCAAATGTGGAAGAAACAACTAATAAATCGTCAAGATAAATAAAAACCTCATTGCGGAGATGTGCTGGTACTAATCCATTAGACGGGACATTGTGCTTGTGGCATTACAAAGCCCGAACGGCATAACCTTGAATTGGTAGAGAGGTCTGCTTGGGACCGTGAAAGCTGTTTTGTCGCGAGATGATTCCTCTAAAGGCACCTGCCAATAAGCATCCTTTAGATCCAGGCTTGAAATATACTCGGCTCTTGGCAACCGACTTAGGATCCCACTGATTTGGGGAAGTGGGTAAGCATCTTTCTCGGTAAAGTTGTTAACTTTCCTACAGTCCAAACAAATCCTTACTTTGCCAGGCTTGGTTACCATAACGATAGGGGAAGACCATGAACTCTCGGATTCTTCTATCACTCCCAATGCTATCATTCGGTCTATTTCGGCGTACATGGCCTTTTCGACGGCGGGCGAGACGGGGAAATGGCGTTGCTTAATTGGTTTAGCCGTTCCCACATCAATCGTATGCGATATCAGGTTGGTCTTACCGAGCCCTTCTTGCTTAAAGGAGGGAAAACAATTTATTACATTAGCTAGTTTGGTTCGATCGCTCTCAGACAATTTATGCTGATCAACCTCCGGTTAATTGTTACTTTGCGACGATTCTAGTTCCGATATCGAAATCGATGCTCAGATATAAATCCTGCTTCAGCGACGGTACTACATAAAGCTTTACGGTATTCTTTTTGCTGCCGTATTCTATTTCGACTTTCAAATGGCCCAGTATTTGCTGCGATCTTCCGTCCGCGGTGGTAGCATGTCCTTTTATCACTTTATAATCACCGCTAGCTTTTATCTCCTCGGCTAGTATCCCAACAACACAACTAATCGAAGCTCAAGAGTCTAATAAGCCATAGACAGTGCGATTCAACACTTGAACTGGCAAATATGGGCGAGGATCCGTTTGCCCTGCTGGAAGTGAATTAATGTACTGGACGCCAATGTTGCATATCTTTATGTTCTCCCAATACGCTTTTATCCGACGGGACTTCGGGATTGAAGTCTATCTAAATCTGGTTGAAATTTGTATTCCGAGATATCTAATTTCTTCAAGTCCAATATTTACTATGAAGCAAAGAATTTACAGCCGGTTTTTGTTCATTTGGTGTGGTGTGTGTTGCAACCTTAGCTGCTTCCTCAATTAGTCGGTCATTGTTGATTGACTCCGAAAGGCACTCGAGGGTTTCTGTTTGACAAGCGACCTCGATGTGCCCGGTTTTGAGTTTTTTGAGCACTTGCTACAACTAGGTTTATACGTATTCGCGGCTCCACAGCCGTAACAGAATATTTTTCTTTCGGACACGCAGTCCTGATACCTGTGTCCTTCCTTGTGGCAATTCCAACATGCCAGTGCAAGCGCAGAAACATCCATTTCATTCTCAGATTCCGTTTCATGAAAACTTTCTTGGGTTTCAGCAAACTCCGAAATGTCGCGCTTAAATGGAGTGCTTCGAATGTAACCCTGGCATCGCTTAGCATCAGCCAAAAAAACTTCGCGTCTTCGACAAATTTCTCTCAAGTCTGAAACTGTTTTAATTTCCAAATTCAGGATCTCATGCCTGATTTCAGTACGTAAATTGTTTTTAAGGACTCTAACCAACTTGTCCGGCGTCCACGGCTGTTCTAGCTAATCGATTAAATCGGATTTGTTATCGTAAAAGCAATCGAAAGTTTCATTCGGCTTTTGTTTTGTATTTCTGATTAACTCCTCAATATCCCCATCGTCTCTGTTTAGTCTGAACTGCAGACGTAGAGCTGAACAGAAATTATCCCAACGGACTTCACAATGAGCTTTATAATAACGCCAATAGAACTCGTTGGCTTTTCCTTCAAACAGAACTGATGCGTTCTTACAGAGAACGGACAAATTATTTCCTAAAGTTTCCCTAGTAAGAGCTTCCACTCGGTAAATAAAATTATCAACTGGTACTCCTCCTCCGGAATATTTGATTTTCCATCCATTCAGAATATGGATTACTTTATCAGGGCGGCTTAATAAATCAGACGCGGAACTTTGTTGCGAAGCAGGTGAAACAGAAGTCATTCTGACTTCCCCTAAATTATAATCAGTTTCTCTGCTCGCGGCCCTATTACTAACGTTTCTAATAGGTGCTGAGAAGAGTGCCCACTATTATTGGCCATCGGGTTTTGCGTTGCTAACACTCTGGTCATGATATCCGATACAGAACTTTGGATTAGTTCCGCCATCCTTTCCGATAAAGTCGCTAGTAACCTGCGTTCCATTGCCAATAAGGTAATAGCATTAGCATTAATAACGCTTGTATTGCTGTTGCCGCTGCTGTTGGTACTTGCATTAAGTCCTGACGTGGAAGCTGTGTTGTCCGTAACTTCTCTTTCAATATTCTCGACAGCTGGACGGTTCCTTGAGTGACTGCGAGTTTGTCGCTCCGCATCGTCGGTGGCCTTTGGGACTGTAGGCCTACAGGCATTTTTGCACACCGGACACAGTTTGCTTTTCTTCCAGTGACCCTCTATGCATCTCTTATGAAACTCATGTTGACAAGCTGTTCTATAAACATCGGCAACGCTAGTCTCGCCTTTGCATGTAGGACAGAGTAAATGTGGGCTGTCCTCAGCGTCTCTTTCCGGAGGTCGGTCTAACCCCATTTTCTAGCGAAATAAAAAATAATCCAACAAATATCCGGCCACAGTTAACCAACTGCACCAAAAATCGACAACAAAAAACTAAAAAAACGTGATATTGCGATAAAGGAAGAATTAAATTTGTTTACCGAACTGATTGCTTGATGTCACACAAATCGAAGGGAATTTCACTTGTTACTATCCTTAGAAATGAAAGAAAATTTAAAAAATAAAAAAAAGGTAATTTTTCCCAGGCGCAATGACCTAGCTTAAAGGAAGGAACCGCTACTATACTTCATGTCGGTATCGGACAGTGGCTTGTTTGAAACAAATCTTACATGTATTCCAGATCCCGATTGAAGTTATAGTGCCCCTTGTGAACGAATAAATAATTGTCACAAGCTACTTCCGGATGTGACGTTTCTCTTAAGTACTGTCAGCATTTTCCGTTTAGCTTAGTTTGTGATTTTATTTACCTTTAAAGTTTTTTTAGTTTAATGACCTGGTATTTCAAACCGGGACAGAAACCGACCTAAGCCGACCTTGTTTTTTTTTCGTTTTCCTAAGCTTGTTAAATACCATGTGCCCTCTGCTAAGTTAAGGAAAGTTTCATTGTTAATTCTTGATTTTCGGTCAAAAAAAATATAATACTGATAATTACATAGTTTTGAATTCCAAGAAAATTTAAAATTTACATCAAAAAATTTTGAGATTACAGGAGAGTTAAAATTGAAGGAAATTGAAAAGGAAACAAGAGTCGAATTGGTTTATTCATGAGTCTTAATGAGTGATCTCACTAAGGCCCCACACGTTGGGCGCCACTTTTGATATTAATTATAATTAATTAGAACTGTAACGTGTAACGTTCGAATGAATGGCTAATTTTCGAAAGAATCTGCGATGACGAGGCACGCTGTAGATCCGGCACTAGCTCGTCGGCTTTGGGGGTGGAGGTCTAGCTCTCACAGATTCAGTTACGATGTACACATTATTATTAATATCCTAAGAAATTGAGCGTGCTTGCGACATTGGAGGGAGCTAGTAATATAAATCGGAAGAGCGATAAACCAAATTCAAAAAAAAAAATAAAAAAAACATAAAAAGTAAAGTTTAAAGAAATAAAAGGGAAGTAACTATTTGCGTAGCCGCTGGTGTAATTGCGCCCGCTTATCGCCCACCCTACCTAGGACACCTGCCGCTAGAGCATGGCTCTGGTGACCCCTTCTTCCCTACGACAGTGAAATCATCAGCTCAGTTCAGCAACACATTTCTTTTAAGCTTCCATTTTAATTACAAGATTTAAATTCATAATAATATTAGAGAAAATATAGTAACTAAGGTTTATAATAAAAATATAGAGTACGATTATAATATAAGCAAGAATAATGCATGGTATTAAATATATGTTTTCTTAAAGAGTTTTAAATATATAGATATAAATTTTGTATGTATGATTTTTAGCGTGTGTATTTAAATACTAGAATATGATTATTTTATTAATTTCATTATCAGTTTTCTTCATATGTGATATTTATTTTTTTTTTTGTATAAGATTCACGAGATTCAACACTAATTTAATATTTGAATTTCTAGTAAAATATATTATTATTATATTATTTCTCTGTTTGCTTTTGCAATTGATAGATGTCGAACAAATCTCGCCAAAAAACTAAATAAAAGTTTTAACCATTGCGTCGTATTCCACTCGAATATAAAATGTATATTAAATCAATGACCACTCACTCAGTTTTCCATCGGCGAAAGATCGATCTTCCGTTCAACGAATATGCTGAAAATTAAATAGGCGCTTCATACCGCCATATGGGTTAAATACTTTTCCTTTCTTGGCGAGAACAAACGTTTGAAAGAAAACTTTTGGTTATTTTCCGAATATTTACATCGCGACTTTCTCTATCTCACAAACAAAATACTTATCTCATGCTCAAATTGGTTAACTGTTGGCGGTCCTTTTGCTGCTTTTCTAGTTTTCCGGGGCTAGCCGAGCGTCAGTGGCGCCAAGGGTCAAACGCTAGTGGCCAGGCGCGGCTCTAGCGATGACGACGAAAACCGGGGACTCTAATCAGCTGCTCTTGGCGTGCGGTGTTCCTCGAGCGATGCGCGCTTCCTCAGGCGGCGTTCCTCTCCTGGGCACTTCTTCGGCGGACGCCTCTCCAATGCGGCTGCTCCTCCGGCGTGAGCTCCGCGGGTAGGGCTCCTATAGCAGATGCTCCTCCGATGTGGCTGCCCCTCCGGCAGGGTTCTTCTCCGGCAGGGCTGCTCCTGCGTGCGCTCTGAGTACGGCGCTCCTCTTGCGATGCTTCACCGCTATGGCTGCCCCTCCGGCAGGATTCTTTACCGGCAGGGCTGCTCCTACGTGCACTCTACGAAACAGCCGATCCTCTTGATGATGCTTCACCGCTGTGACTGCCTCTCCGGCAGGGATGCTTCTCCCGCAGGGCTACCACGTGCGCTTTGCGGGACGGCGCTTCTCTTTTGGATGCTCCTGAGATACGGCTGATCCTCCGGTAGGGGTGCTCCTAAGCGCGCTCTTGGTGACAGTGCTCCTTTTGCGGTTGCTTTTCCGCTGTGACTGCCCCTCCGCCAGAATTCTTCACCGGCAGGGCTGCTCCTACGCACTCTGCGAAACAGCCGATCCTCTTTGTCTCCAGTCAGGCTTCTCCTACGTGCGCTCTGCGCGGAGGATGCGCGGAGGATGCTTTACAGCTGTGGCTGCCCCTCCGGCAGGGATTTGTCCCCAGCAGGGCTGCTCCTCCGTGCGCTCTGCGGGACAGGCGCTCCGTGGGCGGATAAATTCTTCGTAGAAGAGCGAACACAAGGTTTTACCCACCTGGTTTTGAGGTTCTTATTTCAAAAAGCACAAAAAGATTTAATCCACAATTTATTCGCGATCGGATGCACGAACTTATCTCCGCGGTTTTTCTATATTTCCCGGCTGCGATACACGTGTGATGTCACTGAATTAAATCGATTACTGAACAAGTGCATCTGCACTCAATGACGGCTTGGTTTGAATAGACCGAGTCTAGGATAGCGTGGCCTAATTGAGGACGCCGGCGGAAATGTCTCACAGCTGAGTCGAGCTTTCCAAAGACACCCTGCGCCAGCTGACCTTTGATGAATTCCCATACTCATTTTTATTACTCCGATAAAATTGCACCAAAGTTTTAGATATGCAATGAAATTCGGCTAGCAGATCCAGAGAAGAAGCATACTTCTAGGATAAACTAAAACGGCCTATTCAGTCGCCACTACATCCTAAAAGCATTAATTTTATATTACTTAGCACAAAATTAGTATTATTATTAGTTTCGTGTGTATACTAACTTAGTCTGTCCGTTTCTGTATTGTCCTTTTTCACTTCTCGCGATCTCGTTTTTACAAGCGTAAGGGCCACTTGTTTGCGCTGATCATAGTTCATCAACGTCTGAATTACCCTGTATGATTATTTGGTCTCGGGCATACCCCTAATATAAATTCGGGGAAACGAACCAACTACCTCTATCACCTTACCTCTCCGACCGAAGCGGACAAGAAACATTAAGAGAAGATTGTTACATCTCACACTCATAAGGGATTATTATGACCAAGATGAAAGAAATCAAAGATGGAGAAGTCATGGACTTATGTTTCAGAAATGTGGGCAGAGTCTTAGAAGAAGATCTCGAGGACCAAGGGAAGGAAGGAAAACGTAAGCCCGTACTCACAGTATTACGCAAAGGTTGCCATGCAGTTCCGAGAGTGGAACTTTCGCTACGATGGCAATAAGAAATCTTTGGAGTTCCTGGAGCAGATAGAGCGCTCGTTCGTGCCATACATAAGTAATATGACTAGAGCAGTACAGGAACTGCTGCAAAGCAGAGCCCTTTAGTTGTTCCTGTCCAATAATCCGCAGTTGGAGACTAATTATTCAGCTTTCAGGGCTACTTCCTGCCACGAACGGCAACCGCCTATGTGCAGAATCCGGCCCGGCCGGAATAATTCGGCCTAAAAAAGGCCTCTTTTCATGAATTGTGTCACACGATACTGTTATAGTCAGATTATATTTTCATAAGCATATCAAAGTACAACATTTAAACTATGTCCTCACAAATTTTCATCGAAAAAAAAAAGAGTTGTTCGCAGCCAAGCTCCGTAGGAGCCTCCAAGAAAAGAGGTTTTGCGGTGAACAGCATAACTCGTTACTGGATCATCAGAAAAAAACAAAAAAAAATTGTTTACCATTTAAGATGTTTCTAAAGGTAACTACGTTGAGTTTTTTTTTATACAATTTTTGGATTTTTGGTAACACTTTGAAGTCAAAAACGTGATTTTAGCCTAAAATTTCGATATATTAGTTATTATATAATACAAAATAATCAGTAAAAAAAAGTACCTGAGGATTTAGGTACAGAAATACTGTGCAAAACGATTCGTCTAGTAGATTTTCAGGATCGTGTTCACCGACTTTGAAATGGCAACTTTTCTGGAGAGCGTTTTAAAGTTTTAAACACCCGAAAATCGAATACAAAACGAGCTAACTCACCTACGTTTAACTACCTATAACTTCGGAAGTTTTACTCGATTCAATCTAAAATTTTAACGCAATATTCTTCAAATGTTGTGCATTCAGGAAAAAAATTTTAAAAAAATTGCCAAAAAAAAATTAAAATACCCCTCCTTAAGATTCTTTAGCCCATTTTCTCGACCGTACTACAAAACTGTATACGGAAATACCAAACAAAAAGTTTTACCTGTTTTAGTAAAAACTGCCCTCCTTGGTAATGAAAATTAAACATTTTTTAATTCAATCTAGTCCCGTTTTGGCTAGAGACACTTATTTTCTGCGTTGTTTTACTATTTGATCATGTCCAACGAAAATGTATAAAAAAAAATGTTTTATTTGAGAACTATTATCATTCGTATCACGTCAAAAAACAAATACAAAATTAAAGGCCACAAAAAACAACTTTAATAGTGTTGTATAGTAGTTTGACCGAAAAGCAAAAGTCTGTGCAAAATAACTTTTTATTATTTGCTTTACGGAATATTAACTGGAATGCAATCCTTATTTGACCAGCATACCCTAGAAGGATAAACCTTATAATTAATAATCAAAGTTTTATACGTTAAATTTCAAGTATCAATAGACCAAACTTCATGAGTATTTTTGAAAACAAAACTGAAACTGGCAGTAGAAGTGGTAACCAATCAAAAGCAAAATGTTTAAAACAGAAATTACGACGATCACCCAGCGCACCGCTTAATTAATTAATTATGTAGAGCATAAGAAATATTATTGCCGGATTCGCAGAATGAAAATAATTCATCATCAGGGTATTCTTGTGTTAAGTATACATATACTTACAAAACCAAAAACATTAATCAAGAGCTGCCAAACTTAATAATAATAATAATAATAGTCAAAGCTTTGAAAGTATCTGTCGAAATAAATATAGTTTAGACTGCGTAGAACCACTGGATTACTGTGATACTTCTTAAAAATTATGCTCGGACATTGTTTCAAATAGCGAAACTGACCGTAAACGGTTACAGAAAACGCTATTGTTAGAATTAGCCACAATATTCGACCATAACCAAGTGTCTTTGGAAAAAAGAAAGCCTTTTAAGCGTCGTCGCAAAAAAGAGGGTAGTCTCAGCAAGTGACACTGACTCTACACTACTTTCACTATTTTTGGAAAATCTGCTTGAAGAACTTCTGAAACGTGGATCCAGAGAAGAATATTTATTATATTTAATAAAAAACGAACTAAGTCAAATTTTTATTTAAAAATAAAATTTTTTCTAAATTTGTGCTTTTTAGCCTAGTACGTTTTTCATTTAAAACATGGCCCGATGTCGAGAACAAAAAAAATAGCGCGATCAAATCAAAATTGTGTTCAGGCCTATTTCGGTCCTTTACGGGCCTATTTCGGGTTTTTACGGGCCGGGCTTTTTTGCTAAGGCCCGGGCCCGCACGAAGCCCGCACGAATCTTAATTTTAGGGCACGGGTCCGCTTAGATTTTAGTCCCCTATAGTTGCACAGTGGTCCGAGTGATAATGGCATTCTGTTCGCTAAAAAACTGCAAGAAAGTTATCAAGGCTGGACAGCAGAGTATTTCCTACCATACATGTAAAACATAAAATTTATCATGCAAAGTGTCTTGGCTGTTCTGGCCTAGTTCCCTATGCCATCGATAAGAGGAGTGGCCAGGCAATCGCTGCTCACTAGTCTCATGCTAGCTGAGCCCGATTCCCCAAAGCGCAAAAAGTCGCGGTCGGTGGGCAATCTATGGCTGGCGCCGTGCAACCCGCTGCCGGCGATTTGCTTTCAGCTCAGCTGCTAATCTTAGGCACCACTCATTCGGAACCCGAAATTGCTGAACCCGAAGTGGCGGATCCAGAAGAAGAAGGAATACTACGAATAGGTGGAGGTTAAAATATAGCAAGAGGTTAAAATGTTGCTAATTTAAAATTTTTTAAAATTCATATTTTATGACTACCGTTTACTTGCAGACTGAATTACTTTGTAACGCCTTAGAATTAACTTTTTGTTAAAAACCAGAAAAGTTAGCTGATCATTTTGGCAAAGCTATACGCTCAGTGCCCATCCTAAACATTGATTGCGTATACTTACCCAACCTTTGCTTAATAACGAACATATTCAACTATTCAATGTCGCACACTTAGACAAGTGGATCAAATCAGTGCATTATCGATTGTGTGTCAACTACTTTCACCTGATAACAGGAATACTATGCGTTCCGTGCTGAGATTTTTAAATTATATCTTTGCTCCATCATATTACAATAATTGCTCCATCCTTATTTCCACCAAGGTATCTTCACCCGAGAGACAAAAACAGCATTGCAGGGCAAGTAAAGATGGCCGCACAGACTTGCCGTTTAAGGAACGTTTTGATCTTGCGTGGCGAAAGATTAGAAAACCAGGTTGATATGTTATTATTGGAAATTAATAAAGTTTAAAAAAGTTTATTTTTTAGGGTAAAAAAGATGTCTTCGTCGAGGCAAAACATCAGTTAATAAAATGGGACCCTATTTAATTGGAGTCGATAACACTGATAACAACATACCAGAATCTACAGTTATGAACAATTGATGAACATGAATTCAAATTTGTTATTTGAGAAAAATGTCTGTTTAACGGATGTAAAAATAATTGTATTTAAATTTGGATTTGTATCTATATAAGACTAGCTGAACTTTTCCACCTCTCACTATAGCCAGCTGTGGTGGTTGTTGTCAATTAAAACTCCGTGGGCCACATCTTTGGAAAAAGCATGACTTGTATGCTCAGGCACAACAATCATGACTGAGGACCGCCCAAATTTCTGCACACGCTCCGCCACTGGCGGACAAAAACTTCCCTTACAATATTGTGACTGGTGACAAAACGTAGTGTTTCCAAATGAATGTTGAATGGAAGACACCTTGGAGTTTTGAAGCGTTCGGTGCGCCGTATTCGACCTGTTCACACAAATCACATTTTAACCATTAACCACTCCCCTTATTCACCTGATATGGCATCGTACGACTTCTTCCTTTTCTGAAAAATGCATTTGGCCATGAAAGGAAGGCGTGATGCAGGTGTACAGGCCATTCAAAAGGCTTGCACCGGCATACTGGCGGCCATTCCGGCCAACGAGCTAAAACACATCGACATGCTTTTGGACCGTGCAAAAAGATGTATTGGAGCAGAAGGAGAATATTTTAAATAAAATAAATAGATTTTTCCGAAAAAACTATTTGTTCTGTTTTTTTTTAGTCCTGTTTACTTTGGAACGCTTTGCCTTACGTTTTCGCTTTGCCCAACGGTTGATACTGAACTCATCGAGGTCTTGGAGGGCAGGGCCCTCAGAAAGTGGACTATTGGCTTCAAAATGTTGAAAGTCTTGAATATTTCTCTCCAATTCCATTTCATCAAACACTTTATTAATTATTTTAAACTATTTAACTCCTCCACGTGAAGAAAAACATTAGTGGGCACTAAAATATTCAGATCGGGAAGAGTTTAAACTAAAGCGAACCCATTTATGAATTAAGGCATGCTTACGCCTTTTCACACTACCAGTCCCATTTAGAAGTGCGACGTTTTTTTCAGCAATGGCGTTTTCATCTTGTGGTTCATTGGTTCATCATAATCTTCGTTGGACTATTCTGATCGTGCGTTTGACTTGCCAAGCTTATACCGAGCCGCAAATTCTGCAACACATGTTGAGTCTTATTGTGCATGCCTTTGTACGAATCGATTAGGTATGTTTTTCTCAAAGTTTTCAGGGAGCTGGTATATTTCCCAAACTCTTTTATCTGGATGGCAAGTGTTTATAAAACTATTTTCTTTACTAGCCTCCGAATCATAAAATCTTAATATGTTGTAATCATAAAATGTTGTTGGCTTCTTGAGCTGATGTGTAGCGTTAATGAACTTACTTCCGATATGCCGTAATTTTTCTTTAACAGAAATATTTCCATGACTTTGCTTAGACATTGCTTCACGTAGAAGTTGTGACACGCCGCGGTTAGGTTTGTTTATGTAAGCCCAAAATATTTTTATTGTATACATTAAACAACCAGTCGGAAAATTTACGACAAGACTTGACCGAATGGAGAACTTATATTCATTAAAAGTAGACTATTCAAAATGGCTACTTCTTTATCAGAACTAGTATTTAATTTGTTTTTAATTTTTAACATTGGTTTCGTTTTCTTCTAGTATATACAAAATTAGGCAGAATTTCTTTGCTTTTGGGGCTGGCATTGAATGACTTCTGGGCAATTCAGGATCGTCCCCGCTTGTAGCAATAAGCCGATTGGCAAAACTTTTTTCTTGGGCTCTTCATAGTGAACATTCGTGTTTTGGTTTTGCGCTCCCAATTTTAATTTTTTGTTGAAAACCACCGTTGATACTTGCAATCGATACAACACCCTTAAGTGTCTTGTTCAACTTTCCGTTTGCTTCGCTAGTGCATCGTGATAAATTTGTTTTTAGAAAAATTTATTTTTTTCTCTTGCTCTCCGTCGTTGGGCTCTGTTTGTACGGCACACACTCCAAAGGGGGAGCCCGGCCCGGCCCGGCACGAAACTTATTTACACATATAAGGAAATTTAAAAGACATGCAATTTGTATATATATATATAAGTGTACATTTATTAAGGTATATTGAATATTTATTATATTTAATAAAAATATATTTAATAAAAAACGAACTAAGTCAAATTTTTATTTAAAAATAAAATTTTTTCTAAATTTGTGCTTTTTAGCCTAGTACGTTTTTCATTTAAAACATGGCCCGATGTCGAGAACAAAAAAAAATAGCGCGATCAAATCAAAATTGTGTTCAGGCCTATTTCGGTCCTTTACGGGCTTATTTCGGGTTTTTACGGGCCGGGCTTTTTTGCTAAGGCCCGGGCCCGCACGAAGCCCGCACGAATCTTAATTTTAGGGCACGGGCCCGCTAAGATTTTAGTCCCCTATAGTTGCACAGTGGTCCGAGTGATAATGGCTTTCTGTTCGCTAAAAAACTGCAAGAAAGTTATCTAGGCTGGACAGCAGAGTATTTCCTACCATACATGAAAAACATAAAATTTATCATGCAAAGTGTCTTGGCTGTTCTGGCCTAGTTCCCTATGCCATCGATAAGAGGAGTAGCCTACGTTACTACTGCATTGCATATGAGATCCAGGCAATATCTATTAGGCGGCCAACAAAAAGCAATGTTACCTACCTACTTTTGGCGCTTGAATCGCTGCTCACTAGTCTCATGCTAGCTGAGCCCGATTCCCCAAAGCGCAAAAAGTCGCGGTCGGTGGGCAATCTATGGCTGGCGCCGTGCAACCCGCTGCCGGCGATTTGCTTTCAGCTCAGCTGCTAATCTTAGGCACCACTCATTCGGAACCTGAAATTGCTGGACCCGAAGTGGCGCCGCCAGAAACGTCCGCTCTGCCCGATCAAAATAAAGTAGTGGCCTCAACACCTCATGTTGCTCATT
Organism: Drosophila kurseongensis; assembly: GCA_018153305.1. Taxonomy (NCBI): domain Eukaryota; kingdom Metazoa; phylum Arthropoda; class Insecta; order Diptera; family Drosophilidae; genus Drosophila; species Drosophila kurseongensis. Next base: position 1,951,487 of record JAECXX010000001.1, read on the forward strand.
ATTGTCTCTTTGATACACACGCGTGACCACCTCATGTCACGCTTAAAAACAGAAGAAGAAGAGAGACCAGATCCTAGGAACGCATCCGAAGCCACACACAACCTTAGTTCGCAAACTGTGTCCCCAGTCTACCAGAACTAGTATCTACCAGCACAACCCATGGCCTTACCTTAAACTTTATAATTTTTTTGAATACTTCAGAAAAACTTAGCCAAATATTCTAAAATTCATATAATATTCCATAACATAACTTTACTTCTATCTCAGATGTTATTTTAACATATCTCAGATTATATTCTCCTATAAACCATTTCTTTCATTTACATTTCCAAGCAAGATATCACTTAAACATTTTCAAATTATACATTAATCAATTCAAATCATCAATTCGTAGTCCAAGATACATATCTAGAATTTTATTGGCCATCTTTTAAGTCCATCGCCAAACACATTGGCTTCACACATCTTCAAACAAATTAAATTGTCCATAGCCAAAAACATTAACTTTTCGCATTTTATTAAGTTCCCTGTTCGTCCATCGCCCAACACATGGCTTTACGAGTTCATCAACCACATTGCTCGTCCATCGTCCAACACTTGGCTTCACGAATTCATTAACCACATTGCTCGTCCATTGCCCAACACTTATCTTCACGAATTCATTCAACACATTTCTAAAGCAACCCTCGTCCATCGCCAATCACATGACTTCACGAACACTCTTCTGTTTCAACAGACTTTTCCAACCGACTTTACATCAAGCTCTTCTGCAATTTTCACATCCGGTAACTTTCGCAAACTTTCGTGTGGATACTTGTAACGACTATTGTTCTGTGCAGACTTTAAAACGGATCACTCTCCGTCCAGTACCTCGACCACCAAAAAAAGTCCTCTGAACTTTGGATCTAAATTCGTTTGCTGTCTCTCACTGTTTTTAAGCAACACAAAGTCACCCACACAGAACCCAATTACCTTAGTTATCATTTTATTAAATTTTGTCTTTTTATATGATATGGAACTGCATTTTGGTTCTTCCTGGGACGGCGCCGGCTAGCTCCGGAATCCTCAGGGCGGAGTACCCCCAATGTCCCTACAGTTCCCCAACATTAACCATCGATAACTATCGAAGTCTCACTCTACATATATAAACTCATCACTTTTAACAAAAGGTAAACAAAAGCAAAAGATAATATAAACAAATCGGGACAAATATGACGGAAAAGTGGCATTAGATGTGGCTGCCACAGCGCACGCACCCTTCCTGTGGTGCCCCTAGTGACGCAAGGGAGGCCCGACACATTGTTAACGGCCGGAATTACTACCAGGCGGTCCATCTCCCCCAACAGGTGAGTAACTTACACCATAATTTTCATTTGCCTTTTAAGATTTAATATTTACAACATATTTGTATTGGAGGTAAGGATGCTTCTTTACTTACGGGACCCGAAACGCAACAGCGTTTTGAAAATTAATTAAGCAGTAGCACCAATCAGGTCAGGAAACTGGTTACAGTCGCCGCGGAAATAAAAACTTCGCGCAAGCTGGGTTTGGTCTACTGCACCATTTGGGGCCACCTAATCCTGGGAAGCTCCGAGGGATGAGAAGGGACGTGCGTAAGTATGTATATGTAAAGATAAGTGCTTATTGACTTAAGAGTTTCCCTCACTTCTAGGGATTCCCGCGACCAAATTGCTGGACTGGACGAGGGGCGAGATAGGACGGACAGGTAAATCCGCATCAATTAACAAAGATGGTAAAGTACAACTACAAATTAAATTTTCTTAAATCACTAACTATTTGCGTTTTCTTGCAGGTGCCAAGGGGCTGCTGTCGGCGCAGCTTTTTGTCACCAGTGGCGCGCCGATGGACTTTCGCCGGCTAGGACAGGCGGCCGAGTGCGCGTCGCTGTGGAGTTGGCTGTCCGGAAGTCGGTACTGCGCCTTTCATCGGCCACTGCGGACCGCGACGTTGGAGATGCCGCGCGGTAAAGCAGCCGGGGCCCTATGTACTAGGGTCTCGGCTAGACCTAAAATAAATAAATTTCCACTTTATTCCCGAACTTTACTTGCACTAACAACAAATAGAAAAAATCACTTCGACATGGCTTCGATGTGTGGCAGCAACTAAACCCTATCCCTGACCTACGCAATGTCATGTTCGTCACGCCATGTTCCCTTTTCCTCTCCCAAAAGTGGGTCATTGGACGAATCCAAGGCCATCCTAGCCATACCCACAGCGAGCCGGGCTAGTTTAAATAGCTAGATAGCCAAGGGCATCAGCAGAAGGGAGTGCCACTTCAGTAGGGGTTGCCACCCACCAAACTTTATGGATAGCCCTACCAAAAACGAATACCTCCTTCTTATTTCTTTCAGGCGATTCCAACTTGAAATGCAACACCACCCTAGGATTTAGAGAGACGCCTCCGAACCATGGCCACTCGACGAAATCATTGGGAGCATTGGGGATCGGTGCCTGGTGAAATCCGTAAGCAGTTCCAAACGGTGTTCAAAACGGTGTTTCAGGTCTTCGAGTTCGTAGGCATTGTTGCGGAAGGTACACATCCCAGTCCCGAAGATCACCATCTAAAAAGCTCCGGATTGCGGCCAACACGCTTTGATTCACGCGTTCGGCTGCGTTGCTCTGTGGGGAGTATACCGGAGTCTTAAGATGTGAGATACCGAAACACTCCATCGCTTCCTAAAAGATCTTCGACGTGAACTGCCGACCATTGTCCGAGTGTACTACCTCAGGGAGGCCAAATCTATAAAATACCTCGTGGATGAGGAATTCGAAGACGTTCGAGGCGGTAGCTTCCTTCATGGCCTTCAAGAATACAAATTTGGAGAAATGGTCCACCACGATAAAAATCCAGGCATGACCCTTCTTTGACCTCGGATATTTCCCCAAGAAGTCGATATACAGCTTTTGGAATGGCTGTTCCGTCTGGACTCTTTCTCCAATACCGACCTGTATCCGGAAATTTGGCCCTTTGGACTCCTTGCAGACATCACATCCACGCACAAACTCGCGGACTTGAAGAACCAGTAGAACTGCCGTCGGAGGATTTCCAGAGTCTTTCCCATTCCGCCATGAGCTGCAGTTGGGTCCGTATGCGCACGCTCGATTATGCTGTGGGTTAGACTCTGTGGGAGCCACAGTTTCCACTCGGAACCTTCCACCGCATCCCTTCGACATATGGCCGGAACTTCCGAATAGCCATGAGCGCCGCGAGACACCCTTTCTCGGTCACGGTGTAAATTACCTGATGTTTATTCATCTTGGCCGAGAAAAAGGCAATTGGCTGCTCTTGTCCGTCGTCGTCTCGCTGGAAAAGCACCGCCCCGACTCCGACGTGTGACGCATCGCACTGAATAAAGAACCGTCTCTTGAAGTCCGCATGCACCAGGACTGGTGCAGTCGTCAACGCCATCTTCAAGGTCTCTACAGCAAGCTGGGCCTCTGGACTCATTGAAAACTTCGAGTTTCCAGTTTTCTTCAGCGATTCAGTGAGCGGGGCGGCCAACGTCGCAAAGTTCTTTATGAACCGGCGGTACCATCCAGCAGTCTCAAGAAACGCTCTCACCTCCTTCATCGTCCTAGGCTCTGGCATCCTCCTGATTGCTGCTACTCGTTCTGGATCCATCCGTAGACGACCTCCACCAACGATAAAACCCAGGTAGCTCAACGATTTGAATCAAAACTTTGACTTACTCAAACCGATGGTTAAACCCGCTGCTTTCAGGCATTCTGCGACTCGCCGAAGAAACTTGAAATGGGTCTGGATATCTGGAGCCAGTATCAACAGATCATCCAAGTAGACGAAGACGTTGGAACGGATCTCAGCTGGGATCACTCTGTCCATGAGTCTCACAAACCGCTACGCCGCGTTGCAAAGTCTGAAGGGCATCACCCGGAACTGGTAGAGAGGCCGACCAGGAACCGTAAAGGCCGTCAGTTCCTTGCTTTTCGGGTCCAACTCGATCCGCCAGAATGCGAACAATCGTGCTTGCTGATGGTGCAGTCTTCGGAATCGCCCCTTTCTGGACCAGACTTGGAGCCTGTTGTGCCGCCGTGCCCATCCAATCGGGGTGGTTCTCCTGTGGAAGCTGCGGCCGCTGAGCAGCAGGCCTTAACACCTCGTTCACCAGCTTCATCATTTCCAGAAAGTCACCTCGGATTTCATCCCTTAAGGACTGGCTGACGCCGGACTCCTGAGCCTTTCGATGGGTCTCTGCCGCCATCAGAACAGATAATAATTATAGAAACAAAATTTTAAATAAATAAATAAATGTTCGAAATAAATAAACAATTGTTTGAAATAAATAAATGTATAATATTAGGAAATAAATTGATAATATTTTTTTTTGTAATTAAATAAATATTTGTGAAAATTAATAAATAATATAAGTAATTAAATATAATAAATAAATAGATAAATAAATAATATACATATGATTCTTTCTTTTAAGTTTTATTTCTTTTCATATTTATTAGGGGAGACTTCATGCCGGGAACTTTTCTACGCTTAATTTTTTTTGATTTCCCGTCATATGCCCTGCCACACGCCGCTCGTCAACTGGACTGGCTATCAACTTTGTTGATATTTTATTTCATTTTAAATGTTCTGCTCCATGTTGTGAGTACGGTATGCGCCTAGGAAATAGTGGAGCAACACCTAATCCTGTCACACGGATGGAGCAGTAATTAATTAATTATTACAAGTATGAGCAGCATTTTTTGAATTGGCGCCTTCCCTTTCCAAAAGTTACCCGCCATTATTTTTTTTATTTTCGTAGTGAATGTTTCAATTTTTACTGTCTAGAAGAAGAACTCAGAGTTGCACCGAAAAAACAACGCCTAACTATCGCATAAAAAAGTCCATTAAATTTGGATGGGGAACTAATTGGGAATTTTCGGAACGTCAAAACCTTATGGACCATCCGTTCAACTGATGGTGGATGGATCTCTGAGGGAAGACGGCAGTATGCCAATGGTAAATCGTCATTCTTTAACTTAGTTACAATTTCTGATATTTGGGGTCTTTTTGTTGTTCATCCAGTATCCAGTTTTCCGATATTTCTGTTAAGTCAATTCACTTCTCTTCTATTTTACTTGGAACTGTTTTATGCCCTCTTCCCAAAGAGTTCATCCGTTCGAAACGGTTGGGATTTTTGACAAATGTGAAACACCGATTCCTACAGAGCACATCCACCATCCACCATCCGATAACAGCTGATCTGAACAGCTGTGCCTAAGCAAAAAACAAGCGACCATTGTTCAAGTTTATTCTGCGGCATTAATATGAACAACCTATCAATCATTTTGGCAGCTTTACAACAGCAAAACCTCAAGCTAATTGAGGAATTTTTGGCAATCAATTCAGGGGAGAGGCATGAGGAGGAATTGAAGGATTTGGAAAGGATTTTTTCTGAAAAGGAGCAAATGCCACGAAGCGTGTGGATGCTGGTATGTGCTATAAATTTTCTATTAAAAATACTATTAAACTATGCGTTTTATATTAAACAGAAGCGATACGGGACATTTTGGGAGAAGGATGTGCAGGAAAACAACGAAATGTTCTTCAAGGAAAGCTTTCGAATGGAGAAGAGGACCTTTTCGTTTTTGGTGGACCGACTAGGTGTTTTGCAGAAGAAGAACACAAACTGGCGAAAAACAATTCCTCTTGAAAAGAGGATTGCTATAGCCATATACACCTTAGGATCATCCGCGGAATATCGTTCCATCGGAAGGCTGTTTGGAGTCGCACAAAACACTGTGTGCAAAATTCTTCACGAATTTTGCGGGGCACTCATTTTAGAGTTTACCGACGAGTTCATGTCACCCGACTACTTAACTCCTGAAAAAGTGGACGAATGCGTCAAAGGGTTCGAAGCAATTGGATTTCCTCAGTGTTTAGGTGCAATTGGTAAGACATAATTTCATCAAATCAAATCACGGTTATAGCAATATATAATTTTTAGATGGTTGTCATATCGAAATAAAGCCGTTAGCAGCAGAAGCAGTCGATCACCACAATTACAAAGGCTGGTACTCAATAGTACTATTCACTCTCGTGGATTACAGGTAAGTTATCCTCTTCTAAGAACTCAACAATCTTATAATCGCATTGTATTTTAAATTTATTACAGATACAGATTCACCTATGTGAATAACGTCTCTGCTGGGCGCTGCCACGACTCGGCTATTTTCCAAAAGTCTAGCCTGGCAAAAAAAATGGTCTCTTCTCCGTTCCTTCAGGAAAAATCAAGGGAAATTTGTGGCGTACAAGTTCCTGTGCTGCTTATTGTGGACTCTGCCTTCCGATTTTCAAAAACACTGATGAAGCCGTACCCATTTTCAACAACAGCATCCGAGGAACAACTATATTTTAACTAAAATTTGTCCAAAGCTAGGCGAGTTGTAGAAAACGCATTTGGCCATTTAAAGGCAAGGTTTCGGTTTATTGGAAAAGGTCTTGACAGCCATTACAAAAATAACAATGCAGTCATTTTAGCCTGTTGCATTTTGCACAATATTTTAAATGAGCACAACAGCGCTATAAATGATGCCTGGCAACAGACTGCAAGTGACCTAAGGGAGCAACCAAATCGGACTAATATGTCTGCAGATTTTAGCCCGCCTGCCGAAAAAATAAGATCAGCTATTGCCCAATATTATTTGAATGGCCCGAATAAAGTTCATTAAATATCAATTTGTTTGTTTTTTGATTTATTTTATTTTCATTTAATTTTCATTACTATTTATCCTAAATTTTTCAACTTTTTGATTTTTTTTAACAGGTCTAATAAATCAATTGAGCTTGGCTGTCTGCCATTCTCGACAGGATTTCAGTCTGCCTCTGCTGGTCCTCCAGCCTTTTTCTAGCTATCTCCAAAAGTCGCTTTGCAGGAGGGGCAGTGCTGCCTGAGGCTTGACTTGTACTGCAGATGTCATCGGGGTCCATGTCGTCGAGTTACTCATCTAAGACCTCCACAAAGTATTCTTTGGCGCCTGCAATAAATATATACATATTAGTTAATTGTAAACCACAAATATATGTCTGAATACATACTCTCGTTATCCACAGTGTTCTGCTCGGTGTTGTGGATGCGGAATGCCCCTAGGAAGGAGTGGAGCACATCATAGTGCTGCCACACGGAAGGAGCCCCACCGCTTGGCTCGATTTTATTTTTTCCTGCCTGGAAAGATTAAAACTGGGGAATGGATTGCCATATATTGTTGCTCGCATATAAATTACTTGTACTTCTTTGTCATATTTTCGATTTTTGTCCGCACATCCTTGTATGACACATCAAATCCGGCTTCCATAAGGGACTGGGCCATCTCCATGTATACATGAATGTTATCCAACCCATGAATATTCATAGCTTATGAGTTTCATAAACAAATTTCCAATCGTAGCAACCGCTGAAAAATCTAAGCTTCGCTAGCAAAATCTCCCCTCACTCAAACCGGCCACATTCGGGCTATTATAAACAAATGACCCTTTCCAATCTTAGCAACCGCTAGAAATTCTAGCTTCGTTAACAGAATCTCCCCTCACTCAAACCGAGCCCTGTGAGAACCACATCCGGCCTACTGTAAACAAATGACCCCTGTCATAAACAAAGCTTCCAAATTTTCCACTTAGGGTCCGATCTAGTCCGAGCCAGTTGCTAACCAAATTTTTGTCAAATAATCAATTTATTGAGTTTCAATTACTTCTCAATTATTTCATCAGCCAATTGTCCTACTCTCTTAACTTTGCCTAATCTCTTTTAATCTCTTCTGAGCAAGATTCTCTTAAGCCAAAGTTTCATGATTAATATTTTATCAAACTAAGGGCAGTTCTTTATTGGAGACGACTCGATCGGTCGTGAAAATCAAATTGTAAATATAATAATATGTTAAATGACTTGTGAAAGTGAATTTAATAAAATAAAAGGTGAACATCAAAATAAAAATAAAAAATTAATTTTTTTATAAAAAATTATCAACTAATAAATTTAATTGGCGCCCAACGTGGGGCTGCGTCTTCTAAAGTTCCTACATTTTTATACCCTTGCAGAGGGTATTATAATTTTGGTCAAAAGTGTGCAACGCAGTGAAGGAGACATCTCCGACCCTATAAAGTATATATATTCTTGATCAGGATCACCTCCTGAGTTGATATAGCCATGTCCGTCTGTCCGTCTGTCCGTCTGTCCGTCTGTCTGTCCGTCTGTCTGTCTGTCTGTCCGTCTGTCTGTCCGTCTGTCTGTTTCTACGCGAACTAGTCTCTCAGTTTTAAAGATATCGAATTGAAACTTTGCACACAGCCTTCGATCCTTTGCACGCAGTATATAAGTCGGAACGGCCGGGATCGGCCGACTATATCCTATAGCTGCCATATAACTGATTGATCGGAAATGCCATAACTTTGGTGTTTGTTAAGTTAGAAAGTTGGTATTTCCTATGGGTTTTATATTTGGCCAATCAATTCGACCTACCAAATTTCATTAGGATCGGCCGACTATATCCTATAGCTGCCAAATAACTGATTGATCGGAAATGCCTAACTTTGGTGTTTGTAAAGTTAGGAAGTTGGGATTTTCTATGGGTTTTATATTTAACCAATCAATCCGACCTACCAAATTTCATAAGGATCGGCCGACTATATCCTATAGCTGCCATATAACTGAACGATTGGAAATGCCATAACTTTGGTGTTTTTAAAGTTAGGAAGTTGCGATTTTTTATTGTAATATTGTAATTTACATAATATTCTGCAAGGGTATATCAACTTCGGCTACGCCCGAAGTTAGCTTTTCTTTCTTGTTTTTTAATGAAAACAAATTAAAAATACAAAAAAACCGAATTCGCGCGGTCAAACAACTCGAATATTTTGTGGAAAAACAAACCGTCCGCAACCGACACAAACCCTAAGTGATTGTGATCGTTAAAACATTTAAGTGGAAAATAATAAATAAAAAATAATCCATTTAAAAAAAATAAAAGTTGATAAAAAGGTGTATCGAAATTTAAATTCACTAAAAAGCAAGAACACAATAAATAAAATAAAGAACTCAAAAAAGGAAAAACACAAGTAATAAAAAACACATAAATTAAAATATATATAAAAATAAATAAACCAACACAAAAAAAAACCGCAAAAGAAGGAAGGAAGGGCTGAGGGCATTCCCTCGCCACAGAGCTACACTAAAAAAAAATCTATTCACTGACAGGAAGGAAGGGCTGAAGGGCAATCCCTCGCCACAAGCTACACCGGAAAAATTTAAATTTTTTTACCTCAGGAGAAAACAACAATTAACCACGACCAACGGATCAAATCCTGACGACGATAAACAGGAAGCAGCAAATCGTGAGGAATTGAAAATTAATTATTTTTTTTTTACATATATAACTATATCATATAAAGTTAGCCGATAGTTGATAATCTTGAATACTTATTGAACCTCTGTGAATCGAAAAACAATCTGGAAAATTTATTAAAAAACTTTGGAAATTTAAATTTGAATATGGCAACCGGTGGGACAGGTCAAAATCCTACCAGCAGTGGTCTGGGATCAAATCTAACAATGGAATTAATAAACCGAGTGGTAAATTTACAGTTGACAGGTTTAAATGCAAAAATTAATGAGCTTAGTAATAAGTTAAACTCGAATGCAAATGTAGTGGAAGACTATAAGCTTCAAGTAATTGACCCCACAGTTAGATGCGATACAACCCTAGAAGTAGTAAAAGCTGTGCCAAAATTTTATGGAGAACAATCCCAGTATGTCGGATGGAGGGAGGCCGTAGAAACATCTATGAGCCTATACAAAATTAATAGTGAACAGTATTTTATTGTCCTAACTATTTTACGGAACAAAATCATGGGAGCGGCGCACGACGCCTTAACTAACCATGGTACCGTATTAAATTTCAAGACCATACTTTCGAGACTGGATTTTATCTACAATGATAGAAGACCAATCCACGTCCTCGAGTCAGAATTAAGCATTTTGAGACAGGGTAAAATGACAATTACGGACTTTTTTAACGAGGTAAACAAGAAAATGACAATGCTTATCAACAAAACTATAATGACCTATGGAAAAGAAAACGAAATTACCAGGGAGACTACAAGAACAATAAGAGGCAACGCCTTAAGAGTTTTCATTTATGGACTGAATGGTTCAATCTCCGAAACCCTATTCTCTCTAAACCCACCAGACTTACCGAACGCTTTAGCGAAGGTACAAGAACTAGAATCGAACAACTTCCGAGCTCAGTTCGCAAATAAATACTATGGATTTCAGCACGAGACCAAGAAACAGGGAAACAATTATCTAAGATTCAACCAGGTGCAGCCCAAGCAAAATTTCAACCCTAAAACGGGAAATAATTGGTATCAAAATAGAAATTATGATCAAAACAATTTTCACCAAAAACAAGCAGTAGAACGTAACATAGAACCAATGGAAGTTGACCCATCTAATCAAATTAAACCCTTTAAAAATTGGCAGGGACATAATGAAAGAGAATTACAATTATTATAATTCCAACAAAAACTACAACCGACCGTATTCAAGCCGTCCGAACTATTACCAACAAAATAGTAACGAGCCTAAACAAACACATCCACCACTAAAACGCGAACCAACTAACACTATAAATCATCATCGAAGAGAATCATTTTTTAGACCAGGAACAAAAGGGTTACCCTACTTGACGAGGATAGATAGGCAATCAAAGCAAAAATTAAAATTATTGATTGACACAGGAGCAACATCCTGCTATATAAAAAAGGGAATCTATTCAAACAAAAGTGAACTCCCCATATACAAAAGAGTCTCCACTGTAAATGGATACTCAATAATAAAACATTACCACGTAATAACTATTTTTAATACAAAACAAATATTTTACGAAATTGAAGGGTTAGACGCCGATTTGTTAGTAGGATTTAACCTACTCAAAAAAATAGGTGCCATAATTGACACAAATATAGGCGTCATGAAATATCACGGAAAGGAAGAAAAATTAATTTTTCATAATAATGTGAGCGGAAATAAAGCATCCCCCACCGAGGAAAAAATTAATCTTCCCCTAAGTGAATTCATTATAAAAAAATACTTCAATGAATTAGCATTAAATAAAACCAATTCACTCTACGTTGAAAAAAGTAATTGCAGCTCGAAAACCGAGCGTTCCGACGTTGAATTATCCGTCAATAGTGAATTAAATAATATCCAGTTGGAATTTTCAAACCAAGTGGAAAGAATGAAAGAAAATATAATAAATCAAATCGAAACAAAACATTCTACGATCGATATCCAAATTCCATTTCGAACGGATATAAGAGGAGAAATTACTACAATTCATAACAGACCAGTTTACAGCAAACAGTATCCCTACGCTCTGTCTGTCTCAGATTTTGTTAATAGGGAAATAAGCCGAATGCTATCGGAACAAATAATAAGGCCAAGTAGAAGCCCATACAACTCACCCGTCTTAGTGGTCCCGAAAAAGGGACAAAATGAAGACGGAAGCCCTAAGTTAAGATTAGTAATTGACTATAAAAAACTTAACGAGAATACCGTTCCAGATAGATATCCGATGCAGGATCCATCAGTGATCTTAGCAAATTTGGGGAAGGCAAAAGTATTTTCAACAATCGACTTAGAGTCCGGTTTTCATCAAATCTTGATGAAAGACTCCGACATTGAAAAAAAGTCATTTTCCATAAATAATGGGAAGTACGAATTTTTAAGAATGCCATTTGGTCTAACGAACGCTCCTCGAATTTTTCAGAGAGCTATGGACGACATATTAAGGGAACAAGTCGGGAAAATTTGTCACGTCTATATGGACGATATAATTATATTCTCCGACTCAATTCAACAGCATTACCAAGACTTGCTAAAATAATAAATATTTTATTCAAAGCAAACATGAAAGTGTCTCTAGAAAAATCAAAATTCTTCATGAAAGAAACTAGTTTCTTAGGGTACGTAGTATCCTACAATATCATTAAAACAGACCCCGAAAAAATTTCAACAATACTTAAATATCCGCAACCCAAAAATATTAAAGAACTCAGAAGCTTCCTTGGATTAACAGGTTATTATAGAAAGTTTGTAAAGAACTACGCACTAATAGCGAAACCTCTTACCAAATATTTAGGAGGGGAAAATGGTAAAATATCCAAAACAATGTCTAAAAAAACTTTCATACAGCTGAATGAACCTGCTGTAAAAGCTTTTAACGAGCTAAAACAAAATCTAGTTGCTCAAATAGAATTAACTCAACCAGATTATAACAAGAAATTCACATTGACCACAGACGCTTCAGATTTTGCTATTGGCGCAGTCCTTTCACAAGAAGGCAAACCAATAACTTTTATTTCAAAAACTTTATCGAAAACAGAGCAGGTTTACGCAACAAACAAGAAGGAATTATTAGCCATAGTCGGGGCATTAAAAAACCTTCGAAATTATCTCTACGGGGTAGTTGGAATAGAAATCCAAACTGACCACCAGTCATTATCCTTCACGGTCTCAGACAAAAACCCTAACATAGAAATGAAGCAATGGTACTCATTTATTGAAAGTTACTGTCCAAAAATTATTTACAAACCAGGAACTACTAATGTAGTCGCTGATGCATTGTCAAGGATCCAAATTAACCACCTCTCAGATGAAAATCCAAGTTTAGACAATTCAGAATCAACAGATTCAGAACAAAATACCATCCACTCGGCAGAAAGAAGTTTCGAGAATATTATCGAGGAAACAAACAAACCTTTGAATCAGTTTAAAATTCAACTACTAATTACAACGGGCAGGGTCACCATTCATGAGTCATTGAAAATATTCGACAATACCAGACACATAATCCAGTACGATACACCCGAGAATTTAGTATCAATTCTTAGAGAATATATTCAACCAAACATAACCGTTGGACTTCACTGTACCCTTGAAGACCTTTACGTAATTCAAAAACCTCTTAGGGAAAATTTTATAAATAAGTTTTTATTTACAAGAACATTCGTTCTAGACATAGAAAAAGATGAAGATAAAGCAATCATTATTGAGGAAATTCATTGCCGTGCCCATAGAGGACTGGACGAAAACTATAAACAAATAACGAGACTTTACTACTGGCCGAAATTATTTTTAAAACTTAAAGAATATATAAAGAACTGTACAATTTGCAACGAAAACAAATACTGTAGACACCCTGCAGAAATTCCGATTGGGGAAGCCCCTATACCATCAAAGGAGGGAGAAAATCTACACTTAGACATTTTTTACGCTGATAAAAAAATATTTTTAACCTGTATTGACGCATATTCCAAATTTTTAGTAGTAAAAGAAATTGAGAATAAATTAAATATTGAAAACAAGGTCATAGAAATTTTACAACAATACCCACTGGCCAAAACACTTATGACGGACAACGAGCCAAGTTTCACTTCGGCACAATTTAGAGCATTTATAAATAGATGCGGACTTACAATACATTACGCTGACCCTAGACATAGTTCTTCGAACGGACAAATCGAAAGCGCACATTCCACACTGACAGAAATTGCTAGATGTATTAAAGACGAATTTAATCTTACTGACCACTCAGAAATAATTATTAGATCTGCCCAAAGGTATAACCAAAGCATTCATTCTGTAACAAATGAAAAACCAATAGACATTCTATACAATAAAATAAAACATGAAAAAGTCCCTGAAATATTTAAGGTAGCGCAATTAAAAATGCTTAAATCACATAACCAAAACAAAAAAGCAAAAGAATATCATGTAGGACAAGTAATATATGAAAAAAAGTACGGGGAACGAAATAAATTAAAACCAAGATACAAAAAACAGGTAGTTAAAGAAAACAAAGCTAATAAAGTAATAATAAATAATAGAAATAGAATTATCCATAAAGATAATATTAAATATTAAAATATTTTTAACTTACAGATAATAAATACCATAATATATATAGTTTTGATACTCGCAACAACTAATTCTGAGATAATCGACTATTCAAACCACGACTTTTTCATCTACAAAGACAACAAGGACATCCTGACTTATGATTCATACGCAGAACTTTTTCATATCACTAATATAAGCTTTTACAAAGAATTTATTAAGGAAGAATAAGAAAGCTTAGAAGAATTCAGAAATGATCAGTTCCATTGGGAGTTGACTTACAACCTAAAAACCATCGACTTAACTTTATCACAATTAACTTCATCAAGAAATAAAAGAAGCATTAACGAATTAGGCACCATTTTAAAATGGATAACTGGAACACCGGATCATGATGATCTTACAACAATTCAAGAAAAATTAACGATTTAATTGAAAATAATAATAAACAACAGATAATAAATTCCAAATTGTTTGACGAAGTTAAGAAATTATCTACCACATTAGATTCAGTTTTCACCCACCAAGAAATACCTTTAAGAAAACACCGCTTACGCGGTAAATTTACAAAACTTAATTGACACCATTACTTTAGCGAAAATTGATGTTTTTAACACAAAAATACTAAACCATGACGATCTTCAAGAAATTTATAAGCATGAAGAAAAACCTGTCATGATCACAGATCTAATGGATATTTCCGAATTTAAAATTGCACTACTCAAAGAAATATTTGAAATTTATATTCGGTATCCATCGCCAGGGCTATCTCTCAAAATGATGGCAATATAATTTTAAGCAACCAAGTTGCAAAATGCAACAACACATTTTACGAAATTTATAATTTTAAGAAAGAATTATTCAACAACTATTGTACTCTAAATAAATACCAATCATGTTTTACTCGTTTATTGAATGGAGAAAAATCCTACTGCATTAAAATAAAAGAAAAAAATAAACAAATAGATGTTATACAAGACGGTGCAGTGCTGATAAGCGGAAATAATATTGTAAACGATACCTATTTAAAAGGAACATATTTAATTATATTTAATGGCACTACCGTAATAAACAATATATCCTACACAAACATAGATAATAAGATGCTCGAATTTATTACAGCCCACAATTACATTAATTTTGAAATATCCGAATATATATTATCCAATAATTCGGAACTATCCTTTGACAATATCAAAATTCTAAACCCATTTGTTCAAATCAGAAAAACAAAAATACCCCTAACACTTATTGTAATATCAATAGTTTTAGTATATATAATTTTATTGTCAATCTTTAAAGTCAAAAAATATCTGTTAATCATCAAACCACGGCTAAAAAATATTATAAAAAATAACAATATTAAAAATAATTCCCAAGAAGAAAATGTTGTAGCAGATTTAGCAGCTCAACTAAACGCCATCTCACCAACGTCATTTGAATCGGGACGCTTCAATTTAGAAGGGGGAGTGTTATCCAACCCATGAATATTCATAGCTTATGAGTTTCATAAACAAATTTCCAATCGTAGCAACCGCTGAAAAATCTAAGCTTCGCTAGCAAAATCTCCCCTCACTCAAACCGGCCACATTCGGGCTATTATAAACAAATGACCCTTTCCAATCTTAGCAACCGCTGGAAATTCTAGCTTCGTTAACAGAATCTCCCCTCACTCAACCCGAGCCCTGTGAGAACCACATCCCGCCTACTGTAAACAAATGATCCCAGTCATAAACAAAGCTTCCAAATTTTCCACTTAGGGTCCGATCTAGTCCGAGCCAGTTGCTAAACAATTTTTTGTCAAATAATCAATTTATTGAGTTTCAATTACTTCTCAATTATTTCATCAGCCAATTGTCCTACTCTCTTAACTTTGCCTAATCTCTTTTAATCTCTTCTGAGCAAGATTCTCTTAAGCCGAGGTTTCATGATTAATATTTTATCAAACTAAGGGCAGTTATTTTTTGGAGACGACTCGATCGGTCGTGAAAATCAAATTGTAAATATAATAATATGTTAAGTGACTTGTGAAAGTGAATTTAATAAAATAAAAGGTGAACATCAAAATAAAAATAAAAAATTAATTTACTTATAAAAAATTATTAACTAATAAATTTAATTTGAACATTTTTTCTAGCTCCCAGTAACTGATCGATGTTTTCCTGCCAAATATCAATTAGCAGGAGCTCCATCTGCACCGTCCACCTCAACTTGCCACCGGCGGTACGCGTATTATCGACTGTGAAATGAAAAACAATGAATTATTACAATTATAAAAATCATTTATTGTTCATACCTGTTGCTTCGGCACCTTCCATTTTCAAAAGTTCCCTGTCACTATTGTTTACATTTTAGTAGTGAATGTTCCAATTTCCACTGTCAAGAAGAAGAACTCAAAGTTGCACCAAAAAAACATCGCCTAACTATCGCATAAAAAAGTCCGTCAAATTCGGATGGGGAATTAACTGGGAATTTTCGGAACGGCAAAACCTTATGGACCATCCGTTCAACGGATGTTGGATGGATCTCTGTGGGAAGAGGGCATTATTCTTTTTCTCACCGGATTCCTAGATAAAAAGTCCATGCCTGCCATTCGTGTTAGAGCTGCCAAAAAATCGATTCTTAGTGCACCGATTCTTTTCGATCTTTTCAGAAAAAAAATCGATTAAGTCGATTCAATCGATTTTTTTTTTTAAATGTATATATTTTTTTAAATTAAGATCATTTACTTCATATATTTCATATAACATGTAACTAAAAAGTAAGAAACAAAGAATATCAAAAATATTTATTTTAAAACAAATATTACATTTTTAAGCTTCTAAAAGCCATTGATTTCTGTCCGCAAAAATAAGCCTATTATCCGTATTCCGCTTGAGAGCTGCTCGTCTGTCCGAAATTATGCACCCGGCTGTGCTGAAAATTCGCTCGGAGTCCGTCGAACAAGCTGGAATACACAAATATCGATACGCACACTCCTTTAAAAACTCCATTTCAGTGGCGTGAGTCTGACGAAAAAAAAACGTAGTTATGATCTTAGCAGTGAAATAACATAAAATAAATGAACAAACCTTCCACCAAGACAAGACATTAATATTTGGACTAGCATGTGGCTTCTCCAAATATTGTCGAAGAACAATTATTGAATCCGATTTTGGAGTTTTGGCTCTGGTTGTCAACTTCACTTTCATGAACGAAAAAAAGTCTGCATCTCCTCCGGAATCTCGGGCTGAGGTTTTGTGTGTTGGTGGATCCGGTGTTGAAACAGAATTAAAATTTTCGGCAAGTTCGGATATTTCATTTCGAAGAAATTCAGCAGCTGAATCAGCACAACTGCTGCTTCGGAAACTTTCTTTCTTGAATCTGAATCTATCTGAATGAAAATCATATCGACATTATGCTTCTGATAGAGACGCACCTCACAAACAAATACAATTTCCAAATAAGTGGCTACACCTTCTACCGCACAGATCATCCAGACTGGAAAGCCCACGGCGGAACCGGCAGGGAACGCATCAAACACCACTTTCACGAAAGGTTTGCAACTAATTACTTGCAGGCCACGTCTATCCAATTGCAGTCAGATAGCGGACCCCTTTCCATAGCAGCTGTCTACTGCCCGCCTCGCTTTACAATTACTGAAGAACAATTCATGGATTTTTACAACTTACTTGGAGACCGCGTCATAGCAGCAGAAGATTATAATGCCAAACATACCCGTGACTCCCAAAGGAAGGCAATTATATAATGCAATTACCAAACTGAGCAACAAATTGTTATGTTTGCCCAGATAGAGTCACATACTGGCCAGCAGACCCCAGAAAGGTACCAGACTTAATAGATTTTGCAGTGACAAAAAACATTCCACGCAATAAAATAAGCGCCAAAGCGCTTTCGGACCTCTCATCTGACCATTCGCCAGTGCTAACAACTCTTCTTTAAAGCCCAGAAACTACAGATCACCCCCAGAGACTGACATCGCACAGAACTAACTGGTTTAACTATAAAATGTATGTAAGTTCCAACATCGAACTAACCCCGCAGCTCAACATCGAAGGGGAAATCGAAAGATCCACTGATGCTGAAGAAAATGTACTCGTGGCAGCAGATACTATTTCAACACCACAATCGAAGGACGTGGAAATCAACCATTTCGAAACTAATCTGCAATTGGAACAGCTCTTACTGGAAAAGAGGCGTCTGCAACGTGCTTGGCAAACCAACAGATCGCCATCTTCAAAACAACGTCTTAAGGAAGCAACTCGCACACTAAACCGAGCCCTGAAGAAAGACGCTGAAAATGCACAACTGCGGTACATCGGAAAACTTTCGCCAACCAGTACAAAACATCCTCTATGGAGGGCTTACCCAAATCCAGCGTGTTAGAACTTCTTGTGTCAATCCGTAAGATGAATCGGGTCCTTGAAAAGTTTTTAACTTTGAATAAGCTATCGAGCTACTTTTAAAAAAGGTTACAATTCGTTTACACTTGGAAATGATCGGTTTTATGTTTTCCAACAAAAGAGTAAAGCCTAGTATTCAGATCGACGAAAACCGTACGGCAGTCATGAGAGAGAGCGAGAGGCAAACAGCTGGCGTTCACTTTTCGTCGGGCCTTTTTTTCACGTCGGTCGACGAAAAAAATACCACAAAATTGCATAGCGTTGCCAGTCTGCGGAAATTAACTTTGGGTGAACCCTAGCGAAAAGATTAAAAAATGTAATCTTTTGGCGTGCGCTTCTCACTGAACATTATAAGGAATGTAGGAAAAAACTCAAAAAACTCGCAAAAGTCGATTGCAGGAGCTTACATGTGAGGACAAAATAACATTAATACTATCTGGGGTGCCTCTTGTCAGA
This sequence comes from Drosophila kurseongensis, assembly GCA_018153305.1. Classification (NCBI taxonomy): domain Eukaryota; kingdom Metazoa; phylum Arthropoda; class Insecta; order Diptera; family Drosophilidae; genus Drosophila; species Drosophila kurseongensis. The sequence goes on from JAECXX010000001.1 coordinate 1,970,271, forward strand.
GCAAAATGTTTTTAGGTCAAGAATGTACCAAAAAACACAATAAAAGTGCAGCTATGAACTTTATATTAGCAAATAATTATCAGTAAATTAAAAGAAACAACTGTTAAATTTAAATTGTATTGTTTATTAATTTCTTTGTACAGCGGCAGACTTGTCTTGCCAAGGTATTTGATAATATCTTTTAAAGGCTCTTTCCCGCAAATACGATATTTTAATTTTAACTGCTTGTCAACAAACCCAGCTGATTGACAGTACGACCGTAGCACGCTTAAATCTGATGAACTCTCCAAATGTTGGTCACACTAGAAAGGTTAAAGTTTTTACGCTAGCGTAATCGTTTGTCGATCTGAGTACTAGGCTTAAAGGTTTCCCAAGACACTCGTCTTGCATAATCAAATTTAGCGTGTGAGCAAAACACGGCATATGCCTCTTTTAAAGTATGGAACAGGCTTTGACCATGGACGCAGCATTATCTGTAACAATGACAGATACTATTTTTGTCAATTCCCTTTTGGACAATACTGTATGTATAGACCTGGCGATATTTTCGCTTGTCTGATCCCGATCGCTTGTAAGTTTGTTTGTCGACAAAACTGGGGTTCTGATCTCAAAGTCATCCAAAAAAATATGACATGTGACCGTCAAATAGTGGTCATTTGCCTTGATATCCAGCCATCCGTTGTCAATGCACAGTACCTTACATTTCCATTAGTTTTTTCTCCATGTCATTGAACATATTTGTTAAAAAAACATCAATTAACGTTCTTCGGCTAGGTAATGACAGTGAACAAAATAGCGAAAGCCTATGTCATCAACGATTCGGAAATTGCAAATTGCAAATACAACAATAAACAATCAGAATAAAGCATTTAAAAAGTATATGTAACTCGGCTTTTATCAACTTCCAAGAAATAGTTTTTTTTTTTTTTTTTTTTTTATACTTTGTTCTTATTTATTGGATCTTCTCTATTACTTAAGAGACTAACAATAAGTTTTCAAATCTTAATCTATGTTACGTTAACTTATGTTATTGAAAAAGGGATGGGAAATCATTCCGCTGTAGACGGGAATGATAGCTTAGCCGGTTGAGTTGTCTGGCAAGCAGGTTTGGGTGATTTGATAATCTGGCTTCATATTTAATTTTTCTGGAAACAATTTCTTCTTTTACGGGATTTATATCCAGGTCTCTCTGGATGTTTGCATTGCGGATGTACCAGGGGGCTCCAGTTATTGTTCGTAGGGTCTTTGATTGTACTCTTTGAATAATTTCTATATTGCTGCTGCTTGCGTTTCCCCAGAGCTCGGAACCGTAGGTCCAGATCGGCTTTAAGCACGAGTTATACAGTAGTACTATATATTCGAGTGGAAGGGGGGAGCGGTAGTTCATGAGCCAGTGAAGGCTGCTGGCCTTTAGTTTTAAATGGGTGTTCTTTGCTTCTATATGCTTTCTCCAGGTAAGCCTCCTGTCTAGGTGTATGCCGAGATAGGTGACTTCGTCTGCTTGTGGAACCGGCTTGTTGTTTAGCGTCAGTGGTGGGCATTTCGACAAGTTTAGTGTAAATGTAATGTGCTTACACTTTTGCTCATTGACTTTGATACGCTAGTCTGCGAGCCATTTTTCTACAGCTACCAGGTGTTCTTTTAAATGGGCTGTAGCTGTTTTTGGGCATTTCGAGCGGCTGACAATGGCAGTGTCGTCAGCAAAGGTTGAGATGAGGGTCTGGCGGCTTGTTGGAATGTCTGCCGTGTAAAGGATGTACAAGATTGGTCCAAGCACACTTCCTTGGGGTACTCCAGCTTCGATGTTACGGATGGTTGAAGTAAAGGTTTTACATCTCACGGTGAAAACTCTGTTTCTGAGGTATGACTCAAGCAACTTGTGAGTGTTTTCTGGTAGGAGGGTTTTGATTTTGTATACCAGACCGTCGATCCAGACGCGATCAAATGCCTGTGATACGTCCAGAAATAAGGCACTGCAATATTGCTTGTGTTCGAAAGCCGTGCGAATTTCAGATGTTAAGCGGTTTACCTGTTCGATAGTTCCATGCTTTTCCCTAAATCCGAATTGGTGCAGAGGGATCGTTCTGTTGTTTTGAAGATGTGTTACTAGATGAACAAGAAGCAGTTTTTCAAATAGCTTTGATAGACATGGGAGCAGACTGATGGGCCGGTACGAGGAAGGCTGGGATTTGTCTTTTCCTGGCTTCGGGATCATTGTAATGACAGACTTTTTCCATTGGTCAGGAAAGTAGCCCCATTTCAATATTGAGTTAAATATAAATGCGATGCATCTGACTTAGAGGTGGAGAAAAATCGATGTTAACATCGATGTAATCGATGTTTTCAAAACATCGGTAACATCGATGTTTGGCTTGCCAAACATCGATGTTTTCCATCTTCGCATACGAAATGATCAAGCGAGTAATTCTGACAAACGAATATATTAGTGTAGTATTGGCTGTATCTCACAATGCCCCTTCACCGTTGTCTGCCGAAGAAATTGACGTTTTAAAAGAGATTTCGATATTGCTTGCTCCATGCGCGGATGCAACCTTGTCGGTTTCGACGAACACCAATGTCTCAATTTCGTTGATCATTCCTGTAATTTGTGAACTTTTCCACAAAGTTAATGGATTCGATTTCAAAACAATTGAAGGAATCGCTGCCGCAGATTACATGAAGATTCGTCTAAGGGAAAGATTGTTTGCATATGAAACTTGAACGATTCCTCGTATCGCAACAATTCTCGATCCGCGATTCAAGAAGCAAGGGTTCCTTGCCCAATCGAACTCGGAGGAAGCGGCCAAGGCTTTGCAGGAAGAGCTGAACTCCGTTATGACAACAACTCCACGACCGCAGCCAGCACCACCAACAGAGGAACCTACACGGTTCTCATTCCTCAAAACTAAAATGGAGACAACAGTTCAATCACTTCGGGCGGATTCCATTATACTCTTACGCCAACATCTAGAGAAAGGGAACCAACCGGAAAAGTGCGATCCGTTGGCGTATTGGGAGGTAAAACTTTATATGCTAATACGCCATCAGTCGTCGATAAGCTTCTGTTCCTTAACAAAAACAAAAATATTAATAAAATTAAAATATAATAACAAAAAAAAAATTTTGTTAAACATCGATTAAACATCGATGTTTTTCACCAAAAACATCGAAAACATCGATGTCCACAAACATCGATTATTCTCCACCTCTAATCTGACTGCGCATGCAGGTAATTCAATTATCATTTTTGGAGAAATAAAATCGTGACCAGGAGCCTTTTTTGGGTTTATGTGTTCTTTAATAGCCTTAAGTATTGTGCTGGTTTCAAGGGTAACTGGGGAGGACGGCGACGCTAGCGAGACATTCGGTAGAGTGAATTGGTTGGATGGCGGGTGGGGCTTGAAGACGTTTTCCAAGTGATGGGCAAAGGTGTTAGCTCTTTCTTCGTCACTGCGCGCCCAGGCACCTGTTTGTGATCGAATTGGCCAATCGGGATCTATTGGTGGCTGCATGTTTGGGTGCGCTCTCCATAGTGGGAATTTATTACCCGTCGGGGATAGTTTCGCAATGTAGGCCCGTTGGGCCTGGTTCTTTTCGGTAGAGAGGGCCTTCGACAATTTTCGAGATGCTTCATTAAGTCTTTTCTTAGTAGCTGGGGACCGATGAGTCTGCCAGTCTCTGCGAAGTCTACGTTTTTCAAGTAGGAGAGACTCGATCTGGATACTTGAGCGTCCAGTTCTTAGCGGGTTTGTGGATGAGGGTTCTGGCGTAGAATGTTTGGCGGCAGAGGACATTACGTCCGTGAGGTGTTTAAGCGACTTGTCAATGTCAGATTCAGAGGAAATTTCAGGATCAAGTTCGATTTGTGCACTTACATATTTTTTGTACTTCAGCCAGTTTGTTTTGTTTGATGTTAGATGTTGGGGGCGTTCCAGAAGCTGCGGCTGTTCAGATAGACAGAGGAGAACTGGCGAATGGTCCGATGTGAGCTCTTCTAAGGTTTTTATGTTTATCAGCCTGTGCGAGACTCTTCTAATAACAGCGAAATCGATAATGTCAGGTTGTTTATTTGGATCTGTGGGCCAGTATGTAGGCCTAGCTGGTGAGACAAAGTCAAGCGCATTACCAGGAGTGATAATAGCGTTGTATAATTGGCGGCCTTTGGGGTTGATAAGACGAGATCCCCAGTGGGGATGCTTTGCGTTATAATCACCGGCAGCTATAAAGCAGCGTCCTAGTGAGTTGTAGAAATTCATAAACTCATTTTCTGCAATACTGAAGCGTGGGGGGCAATATATGGCGGATAGGGTAAGTGGGCCGCCAATTAGGTTTATACGTAGGGATGTGGCCTGCAGGTAGTTAGTAGCGAATGTCTCCAAGGGATGATGTTTTATGCGTTGTTTTATGAGTATACCGGTACCTCCGTGTGCTTTACCGTCCGGGTGGTTGGTCGCGTGGAATATATATCCGATGATATGGAAGTAGTTTTTATTAGTTAGATGGGTTTCAGAAAGTAGCATGATATCGATATTGTGGCTGTTTAGGAACTGTAGGAGTTCGTTTTTGTGCCGGGAAACGCCGTTTGCGTTCCAGAAGCATATTCTTAAGGAGTCCATTTATACAGACTTTTGTTTGATCAGCAGTTCCATTAGAAGACTCTGGTTTCACAGTAGTTCTTGAAGGGAACTTTGAATTGTCATCATGACGTTTGCAAGAGTAGCTAGTGTAGATTCTAGACCGCTAAGTGTTTGTGGGGGAAGAGTTTGGTTTTCATGCTTAGAAGGTTGACTTGTTGTTTGGCCATTTTGGCTTAAGAGCGGAAAATCATTTAGGTTTGATATGGGTGGCTGTGGACGCAATGCTGCAGGTTGGGCGGTAGATGTTTGTGAGATTCCAGGGTAGCGGAGTGCGTTGGCAAAGGAGACACCAGGAGTGGTTGTTGATGGGGTGAAGATGTTTGGTTTGGCAGAGTGTTGAGCCGCGAGTGGATTACTGCGTCTCTGGTTTAGGCGGCTCTTGAGTTCTTTGTAGACGGGGCAGCCCCGGTAGTTGGCAGTATGATTTCCCCCACAATTACTGCATTTCCTCAGAGTAGGGTCTTCTTTGTTTCCCAGGCATGCTTCGATGCAATGCAAATCTCCACAGGCGACACAAACTGGACGCAGGGTGCAGTAGGTTCTTGTATGCCCGAACTCCTGGCAGTTTGTACACTGTACGGGGCCGTTCCGCTTATGCGGTTCCTCTACGGTGATTCTTCGGTGAAGGAGATATTGCAGATTGTAAATAGGATGCACTGCATTTTTCTTTAGAGGTTTCGTCTCTGGGGCCAGCTCAATCTTAAACAGTGGTTGGGGAATTTTATCCCTGTTCACTATGTTTACGATGTGCTTAACGTCGAAGCCATTTTCTGTGAGGCCTTCAGCTATTTCTGCTACCGCAACAGTCGATTCTATACCTTTAAGTACAACTTGTAAGCTCATTGTCGAGATATCTTGTTACAGAACGGAAGTTGTCTTCGTTGTTAACCTGGAGTTTTGTTTCTAATATGTTTCCTCTTTTTAGGGTATTGATATAGAAGTGGTTAGGCCCGATTACTTGTTTAAGCTTATTAATCAGATCGACACTGTTGTGTTTCCTAATATATATTGGCGGTGGCTTTACAGCTTTCATGACTTGAGGCGCCTGACCCTTGTCTTCTTCGGTCTCGCCAAGTATGGCAAATCTGTTTTCGGATGTTCGTGTGTTGCCTAAAGTTTTTGGTACTTTTGGCCAATTTGAGTTTACGTTTTTTTGTGGACTAAGCTTTCTTTGTTTTTCTTAGTTTTGGTGGTCACTTTGTAGATTTTTGGAAGTCTTTCAGCAGGGCGAGCAAAAAGACACGTCTACGCGGTTCGGTGGTCACAGTCATAATTTATTAGTAAACAGCTATTTCTTGGAACTTGAAAAAAAGTTATAAAATAGTAGCACCAGACTGCCAACATGTGGCTCATACCGACTTAATTATGTTTTACTTCCAAAAATTTGTCCATTTTGTCCAATCCAAACCGATCCACCAACACACGAACTTATTCTATGGGAATTGTGAGGAACCGTAAGACGGACCTCACAATTTTGTAGACATGTAGGAATATTTTGTAGCCATGTAAGACTCATGAAGAGATATAGCCAAAACCGACCTTGTAGCCACGTAATATTATTATTAGTTTAGCTTTTTCATAGCCAACGCACCCAACACCGCCAAACCATCAAACCAGCAACACACACTTCAAACATCAACACGCTCTCGCTCTCTTCGAACAGTTCCAACACGATCTCGCCCTCTTCAACACATACTTCAACTGCACACACCTAAACCATCGAACAGTTTGAACACCTGCACAAAGCTAACACACACACAAGCTTTTCGTCGCACGATCGAACCAAATTGCAACCAACCCAACCGATGTTTTCGAGCAAGGGGAAATAATTTCGCACGATCGAACCAAATTGCAACCAACCCGACCGATGTTTTCGAGCAAGGGGAAATAATTTTGCCTGAAAAATGCCGAAGCGCCAGCGCCAATGCAAAATATGGGGTGCGTGCGCCGAAATCAAAGAGAAGCAAAAGCAATTACTCTTGAGGCTTCGCGCGTGCCAGATTTAAATCGTGAAACTTTGCAAAAACCCGGGAAACCGCCCCGCCGTGAAAACTTGACAAATGCGTGAAAAACGTGTGATACGATGTCAACCGACAGTGGCGAAGTTGATGGAGTGTACGACCCTGTTCCCGCTGCGGAGGCATGGGGAATCAACTGGCTGGATTTGCTGTGGACGGAAACGTAAGCGTCCGCTATATATTTTCTCGAGATATTATTTTGAAACGACTAGACTGGAGTGGCGTGGCAAGGCCCCTCGAACAAACCTAAGCAAAGAACAAAAAAGGAAAAAAAGTGTTAGAAAACCAAAATCTATTCGCCTGCCGTGTTTTGTGTGTAAGTGAACGTAGGAGGGGAATTAAATTATTTTCTCTTTCCTCCATCTAGGAAAACCCCCTTCTCTGCCGATCGTGGTCGGACCGCGTGGTGGCCAAGGAAAACGACGGAGCTAGCCTCGTTTGTCGGATCCAAGGATCATTGCGGGTTCCGATACGCGTGGCGGGAAGAGATTACGACGGAGCTCTGCTCGATTGTCGGATCCAAACCCGCTGTGAGTTCCGGCCACGGAGTCTGAATAGGGCCATTTTTATCTCGCCCCTCCCTTAAGTCCTTGAACTTAAATAAATTATTGTAAGTGACCCTGGGAGCCCTGAGCCCAATATCCCAGCCCAAAAACTTCCTTACATGGCGCCCGAACAGAGACTTCAAGGATACGGAAAATTTTTAAATAATTTTTCCTCAAAAAAAAATATATAATTTTTTTTTCTCAAGAAAAATAAAATTTTTTTGTTGGGGTATATGGCGTAAAGACCCATGAGATAGACACCCAGACCCTAAGATCAGACCAAAAAAAAAAAAAAAAGAATTTTTTTTTACACACACACACAGAATTTTCCTCCATAGATCGATATTTTACAAAATCTGTTATCCCTCTACGAAACCGCGTGGTGGCCGAGGATTACGACGGAGTCTTGCACTCGCATGTCGGATTCGAAGCTATTGCCGGTCCCGGAGCGCGTGGTGGCCGAGGTTTACGACGGAGTCTTGCACTCGCATGTCGGATTCGAAGCTATTGCCGGTCCCGGAGCGCGTGGTGGCCGAAGATTACGACGGAGTCTTGCACTCGCAGGTCGGATCCGAAGCTATTGCCGGTCCCGGAGCGCGTAGCGGCCGTGGATTACGACGGAGCTAAGCTCGTTTGTCAGGTCCCGGAGCACGCGGAAAAAAAAAAAAAATGTTCCCTGGGGAAACGGGAAAGAAAATAATTTAAAATATAAATATGTGTGGTTGCGCAAAACCACACATACGTAATTTTTTTTTTCCTCCTCTCTCGCTTTTCACGTTGTGCCGAACGCGGCGGACACGTGGCCGGCGACTATAAGAGGAGCACACCGGGCTACCAGAAGGCAGTCAAGCTCGTATCCTAGCTCGCGCAATCAAAGGACCCCCGAGTCCTGCAAACATTCGGCATCCTAGCCCGAGTCCTAGCACCGTGCACAGCAAGGACCCCCGAGTCCTATAAATATTCGGTACCCTCGCCCCAAATTATTTTTTTCCGCGTACGCAATCAAAGGACCCCCGAGTCCTGTAAACATTCGGCATCCTAGCCCGAATCCTAGCACCGTGCACAGCAAAGACCCCCGATTCCTATAAATATTCGGTACCCCCGCCCCGAATTATTTTTCCGCGCTCCACTAAGCGGTACGATTTTTTAAACTTCTTTTCCCCCTCCGCTCTCTGTCGCTCGGAAACCATGGGTGTAAGGTGGATATCCTATCGCCGCAAAGAGGAACTGCAACTCCTCTTAGCCGAGTTCGGGTTACCCCAAGGGGGAACCGTCGAGGAACTGCGCAGTCGGTTAGCGACTTTCCTCACCAGGGAGGACCTCGAGCCGGAACTCCAGGACCAAGCCAAGGAATTGGCTAGTACATTCCCAGAAGCAGCCACACCCAGGGACAAGTCCCCGAGGCCTCTGGGAGGACCGGGCGTCGACACCGGGAGCACCCCCCTAAGACTGGAAGTACCGCCAGGCAATCGACCGACAATGAACACAAACGCGGACCCTCCCGCACGCGAGGAAATATCCTCCGCCACCTTGGCGGAAAAACTGCGGAGCTGGGGCATTTTATTCAACGGACAGACCGACCCGCTCACATTTGTCGAACGCCTGGAGGTACAAGCCGACGCATACCGACTCAAGACCGCACGACTCTGGATTGCTTACGGGAAGAGCGGAAAGTTGGTACCGCACATTCCAGATGCAGGACGTGACGTGGGAAATCTTCAGAAAAGAATTTCTTCAATTTTTCCTCCCACCACAATACTTCCAACGATTGGAAGACACGATCCGGACGAGATACCAGCAACCGGGCGAGAGCTGCAAGGAATACGTAGTTGAGCTCCGACTCCTGATGCAGCGGGCAAAGTTTACTCCGGCCCATGAACTGGAGCGACTCTACCAGAACCTTCGACCGGAATTCCAGTTATTTGTGAGGCGGCAAGACTTCTAGGATCTGGCCACTCTGATCCAACGGGCCACGGCCTATGAGATCACACGCGACCGCGATCGAGCACTTCATACAAACTTTCTAGCAGCTATGCCACACCGAGAACCCAGACGATTTCCAGCTCCCATACCATCCACAGGAAACGTGGGGTCACCCCCTGGAACTTCCAGGCACCCCGGCGACCAATCGAATGGTGGCGCAGGTACCCGAACACCCTATCGATGTACGGAACGCTTGTCGCCGCTGCGGGGAGACAGGACACTTCCGCCAAAAGTGCCCCAATCCCCAGGTCCTGTTCTGCTGGCAGTGTGGAAGGAGGGGAGTGCGAACCAACGAATGCTGTCGGGCCCAAAACCCGGGAAACGGACCGAGTCCTCGCCCATCCGGGGAACCTGCGAGGACCACACACCAAGGACCCCAGAACTAACCCCACCTTTACGGTTTGAAGGGGGGCGCATCGTGGCGACGGTACGATGTACGAACAAAGATTGCCCTGGCAGATGGATCCACCACCGACGTCACCCACGCCCTGACCACCACCGTAACCCTAGGACGGGATACGGCTAAGACCACACTGCTAGTGCTACCGTCCATCTTGGACGAGATCATCCTTGGAATCGACTTCCTCTGCGGGATCAAGACCACTATCCAGTGTGGGAAAGCCCAGTTGTCTCTCTCCTACTACACCCCGCCGCTAACAAGCAGAAGCAAGCCGCCCATCGTCACCCCACGAGTAGCTGCTATCAGTCCAAGCGCCGTCGGACCAACATCGGACCATCACCACGCTGCACGGTACCACCCGTGGCAGCCCCTCGACGATCGCCGTCTCGAATACAAGTCAACGCGCCTACCGTCACCAGTGAATAACTCCTTTTATTTAAATGCTTTGGCCGACGCCGCCGCAGCACGGAAAATCAACCCCTTTCGAAAGTCACCAACGACTACCCACCCACCGAGACAAACCCAAGAGGTAACAGCCAGCAACGGTCATCACTGAAGGACCCGAAGAATCCCGGAACTCGCTCCATTCGAGCATGTGACCGGTCCCTCTCACATAGCCGAACATAGGATTGCCATGAAGGCCGACAAGCCCATCAAGCAGAGGTACTTTCCAAAGAACTCTGCCATGCAGAAAATCATTATCGAACAGGTTGATGAACTGCTTCGCGATGGACGCATCGAGCCCTGCCGGAGTCCTCACAGCGCACCCATCGTCCTCGTCGGCAAGAAGACAGGAGATGTGCGCATGTGCGTGGACTACCGTCAGCTCAACGCTCACTCGGTGCCCGACGCCTACCCATTACCGCGGATAGGACACATCTTGGAACGACTTCGCAACGCTAAGTTTATCTCGACGCTGGATCTAAAAAGCGGATACTGGCAGATCCCGGTGGCCCCAGACAGCCGCGCCTGTACCGCATTTACCGTGCCGGGCCGCGGGCTCTTCCAGTGGAAAGTAATGCCATTCGGCTTACACTCGGCTCCTGCTACATTTCAGCGGGCACTGGACAGCGTGATAGGACCCGACATGGAGCCTCACGCATTCGCCTATTTAGATGGCCTCATCGTCATCGGGACCTCGTTGGACGAACACTTCACCAACCTACGGGAAGTACTCCAACGGTTTAGGCATGCCAACTTGAAGCTGAATAAAGCGAAGTGTAAGTTTTTCCAGCGCAGCATAACTTACCTAGGGCACGTCATCAGCGAAGACGGAATACACACCGACCCAGACAAGATAGCCGCTGTAAGAGAGCTCCAGCCACCCACTAACTGCAAGGAACTTCGACGATGTCTGGGGATAGCATCCTGGTACCGGCGATTTGTGGAGAACTTCGCCACAATCGTCCAACCAATGTCTGCCCTGCTCAGGAAGGGAAGGAAATGGACCTGGAGCGACCCTTAACAACAGGCATTCGAGGAGTTGAAAAGGAAGCTCACCGAGGCACCAGTACTGGCCTGCCCGGACTTCAACCTCAAATTTCAACTACAAACCGACGCAAGCGACTTCGGCCTTGGAGCCGTCTTAGCCCAGCAAGTCGATGGAACCGAACGAGTCATCGCCTATGCCAGCAGGAGGTTGCTTGCAGCAGAAGAAAACTACTCTGCTACGGAGAAGGAGTGCCTTGCGATAGTGTGGGCAATCAGGAAGGTGAGGTGCTACCTCGAAGGATACCGATTTGACGTTATAACAGACCACCTCGCCCTGAAGTGGTTGAACTCAATCGATAACCTGACAGGCCGAATCGCACGATGGGCACTCGAACTCCAACAATTCGAGTTTGACATCTCATACCGACGTGGCAAACAGAACGTCGTCGCGGACGCTCTGTCCAGGCAACCGCTAGAAACGCTCCAGCAGGTGAATGAGACCAACGAACCGTGCAAGTGGATCACTGCAAAGATCAAGCAAATCGAGGCCAATCCGAAGAAATTTCCTGACTACATCCAAGAGAACGGGCAACTCTGCCGACACCTCGACAACGCGTTTAGGAAGGAAGACCATGGAGCATGGAGACTTTGCGTACCCAGCAGCCATCAGCGTCGGGTTCTGGAAGAATGTCATGACCACCCCACTGCAGGACACCTAGGGATCAGGAAAACGACCACTCGAGCCTGCCAACAATATTATTGGCCGGGTTTGTTTCGAGACAAAAGTATGCCCAGCCTGTCAGCAAGTTAAAGTGAGTCAACGCAAACAAGCGGAGAAGATGCTAACCAGGAAATCAGAGGGACCATTCTCAACCCTGTGCGCGGATTTCGTAGGGCCTCTGCCCAGGTCCCACAAAGGACACACGATGTTACTGTTGTTTTTGGATCATTTCACCAAATGGGTCGAATTAATACCCCTACGCCGAGCTACCGCCACCAGTCTGGAATTAGCCTTCCGGGAGGCGTTCAATGCAAAACTAGCTTCAAAGTTCGAAGGTCCTTATAAGATCATAACATTTCTGTCACCAAACATCGCCAGAGTCCAACTTCGAGGGACACGCAATCGTCGCAACGCAAATCTAGCCGATTTGAAACCCTTTCATGGGGACCAGACCGCCGAGGACCCAGAAGAAGACGCCGAAGGGATCCACGAATCCACTCTAGAATCTCACCAAACCCGAGACACCTGTGCGCCACTGACGGGTGATCAAGGAAGGTAAAGGGGCGAACCTACCGGATTTCGATCACCAATAATCGGTTCGTCAGCATCTCGCTCCAACACCCCGAAGGAAGGGGGGTGTGAGGAACCGTAAGACGGCCCTCACAATTTTGTAGACATGTAGGAATATTTTGTAGCCATTTAAGACTCATGAAGAGATATAGCCAAAACCGACCTTGTAGCCACGTAATATTATTATTAGTTTAGCTTTTTCATAGCCAACGCACCCAACACCGCCAAACCATCGAACCAGCAACACACACTTCAAACACCAACACGCTCTCGCTCTCTTCAACACACACTTCGAACATCAGCAGCTGCACACATTTGAACCATCGAACGCCTGAGCGCAACCAACACGCTCTCGCTCTCTTCGAACAGTTCCAACACGATCTCGCTCTCTTCAACACACACTTCGAACATCAGCAGCTGCACACATTTGAACCATCGAACGCCTGAGCGCAACCAACACGCTCTCGCTCTCTTCGAACAGTTCCAACACGATCTCGCCCTCTTCAACACATACTTCAACTGCACACACCTAAACCATCGAACAGTTTGAACACCTGCACAAAGCTAGCACACACACAAGCTTTTCGTCGCACGATCGAACCAAATTGCAACCAACCCGACCGATGTTTTCGAGCAAGGGGAAATAATTTCGCACGATCGAACCAAATTGCAACCAACCCGACCGATGTTTTCGAGCAAGGGGAAATAATTTTGCCTGAAAAATGCCGAAGCGCCAGCGCAGCGGCAGCGACGCCGACGCAATGCAAAATATGGGGTGCGTGCGCCGAAATCAAAGAGAAGCAAAAGCAATTACTCTTGAGGCTTCGCGCGTGCCAGATTTAAATCGTGAAACTTTGCAAAAACCCGGGAAACCGCCCCGCCGTGAAAACTTGACAAGTGCGTGAAAAACGTGTGATACGATGTCAACCGACAGTGGCGAAGTTGATGGAGTGTACGACCCTGTTCCCGCTGCGGAGGCATGGGGAATCAACTGGCTGGATTTGCTGTGGACGGAAACGTAAGCGTCCGCTATATATTTTCTCGAGATATTATTTTGAAACGACTAGACTGGAGTGGCGTGGCAAGGAGACTTTGTACGCCCCTCGAACAAACCTAAGCAAAGAACAATAAAGGAACAAAAGTGTTAGGAAACCAAAATCTATTCGCCTGCCGTGTTTTGTGTGTGAGTGAACGTAGGAGGGGAATTAAATTATTTCCTCCATCTAGGAAAACCCCCCTTCTCTGCCGATCGTGGTCAGACCGCGTGGTGGCCAAGGATTACGACGGAGTCTTGCACTCGCTTGTCGGATCCGAAACTATTGCCGGTCCCGGAGCGCGTAGTGGCCAAAGATTACCACGGAGCTAGCCTCGTTTGTCGGATTCAAGGATCATTGCGGGTTCCGATGCGCGTGGCGGGTAGAGATTACGACGGAGCTCTGCTCGATTGTCGGATCCAAACCCGCTGTGAGTTCCGGCCACGGAATCTGAATAGGGCCATTTTTATCTCGCCCCTCCCTTAAGACCTTAAACTTAAATAAATAATTATAAGAGACCCTGGGAGCCCTGAGCACAAGAACTTCCTTACAGAATAACACTTAAACACACGTTCAACTAAATTACCTTTTACGACCAGCGTCAACCCATGCCTTTTTGGAAGTGATAGTTTCGATAGTTCATCAGAATTAAGTGTGCTACGGTCGTACTATCAATCAGCTGGGTTTGTTGACAAACAGTTAAAATTCAAACATCGTATTTGCGGGAAAGAGCCTTAAAAAAAATTATCAACTTCCTTGGCAAGAAAAGTCTGCCGCTGTACAAAGAAATTAAAAACCAATACAATTTAAATTTAACAGTTTTTTTCTTTTCGGATAAATATTTTCTAATTTAAAGTTCATAGCTGCACTTAGTTCTAACAGGCGATTGTTCTAAGTTTTTTATTGTATTTTTTCGTAAAGTTTTGACCTAAGTAACACTTTTTCTGACAAGAGGCACTGCAAAAGATTAACACCCTCACATGAAAGCTCCTGCAATCGACTTTTACGGGTTTCTTTATTTTTTCCCTCCATTTTTTTTTTGTTCAGTGAGAAGCGCACGCCAAAAGATTACTTTTTTTATTCTTTTCGCTAGGGTTCACATAAAGTTTATTTAGCCTAGTACTCAGATCGACGAAAACTGTACGCCATTCATGAGAGAGAGCGAGAGGCAAACAGCTGGCGTTCACTTTTTGTCAACGCTTTTTTTCACCTCGGTACTCAGATCGACGAAAAAATAACAGAAAATTTCTCAGCGTTGCCAGTCTGCGGAAATGAACTTTGGGTTAACCGTAGCGAAAAGATTAAAAAATTTAATCTATTGGCGTGCGCTTCTCACTGAACATATTACGAAATTGAGGGAAAAAATCAAAAAACCCACAAAAGTCGATTGCAGGAGTCTACATGTGAGGACAAAATAACATTAATTCTATCTGGGGTGCTTCTTGTCTGCGCAAAATGTTTCTTAGGTCAAAAATGTACGAAAAAACACAAAAAAAGTGCAGCTATGAACTTTAAATTAGCAAATAATTTTCAGTAAATCAAAAAAAAAACAACTGTTACATTTAAATTGTATTGTTTTTTAATTTCTTTGTACAGCGGCAGACTTGTCTTGCAAAGGTAGTTGATAATATCTTTTAAAGGCTCTTTCCCGCAAATACGATATTTGAATGTTGTTAACTGATTGTCAACAGACCCAGCTGATTGACAGAACTCTTGAAATTTTGGTCACACTGAATTCACGGTCAGTAAAAATAACGGATTTTCTCCCATGTAGATATTGACGAAAATGTTTTACAGCATTAACGACAGCCAGCGTTTCTAATTCATAGGATGTGTATCTGGACTCACAGGAGCTAGTTGCTCTACTATATTATTCAACCACATGAGGCTTGGAGTTTATGCGGTGCAAAAGGATAGCTCCATTCCCGATAGAGCTGGCGTCGGTAGGCAGCTCTATCGGAAACTGGGGATCAAAAATAATCAAAACAGGCTTGCTTGTTAATACAATTATGATTTTACTGCGAAGTTGTTCATGCTGAGGGAGCGTTCTTTAATCCAAAGGGCAAAGGGCAATCGAAAGAAATACGTACTGCCCATCAGTTGTAAAAAAAACAGTATATTCAAACTTTATATTCGGTTAATTCTTTAATTTTAGCAAGTACTAACTCCCTTTCGCTTGGACTAAATCTGTATGGTCGCCTTTGTACAGTCTAATTCGGTTCAATCAAACGAATGCATTTCCCCAGTTACTCACACGTGTTTGCGGAGTGCCTTCGATGAAAGATTTTGAGTGTTGCTTTAGTAATGATATTAAAATTTATTTTTCATTTCAGTTTCATGTTATCAAAATTAGTAGGCTTAACGGTTTCACAAACGTTCGCAACTTTGGTTTGAAGACTCTTAAAATTATCGTAAGAAATTTCCACTAAAAACCCTTGAGCCATTATTTCTCTGCCAATTACAATATTATTCTTCATACATTCGTCTGGTACTATATGAAACAAAACAACCAAAGAATTACCATCAATCATGATGTTTGATTCAACTTGTGCGGTACTGTAAGTATTGGCATTACCTATTCCTTTTAAAGAGATAACGCTAAGAATCCTCTTACCAACTAACTTATTAGAAACGCTTTCTTTAATTAATGAGCACTCAGCTCCCGAATCAAATGTAATTGGAAATCTCTCACCATTGACCAGAATGAGGCTTCACTATAGCGCACAGCTCCACTCTTTATCTTACTCCCAATCCGGTATTCTGCACTTTTTTTGGGCAATTAGTTACATTTGCCCTTCCATGACAAGGCTGCCCTGAACGCGACTCCTTTACAGTTGCCGGAACCTGGAATCCCATTCCAGATCTACAGTCTTCCTTTTTATGACCTCGTTTTCCACACTGATAACATTTGAGTTCCACAGTTTTAGCACGCTTGGTCCTGGTTCCGAGTTTGATGTAATAGGACGCTCTTTCAGCGCTGAGAATACTTGCAGCTCCGCTTGCAGTTCACGTCGATTGTTTACATGCGTTGTGTGTATCATTTGTTGCAAACGCCGGTCGAAATTAGCCATGTGCCCAAGAACCAGCGCGATGGAAATTTGTTCAGAAGAATTCTGCACAGTGGTGTCACGCTGCGACTAAACAGGCAAGCCTTCACCGTTGCTTGGACGACTGCGCCTTCCAAAGCTTTACTCAACGCTAATATAAGAGCGCTGTCATCCACCCCAGCAATATCCGGATTATATTTCGGCAAGCAAATCTCGCTAGTCTGTTGTAACTCGATAACCGGCATATGTAGCCTCTTAACCAGTTCCAGAAATTTCCGGTTTGGTTGCTCTAACAACGCAAAGACATACCTTGCAAAAGTTTGGTTAGGGCCGAATCCCACTTCTAATGTCGGAGAATTAAAGTGATCTCCATGCAGGTCGTCATTGTTGGTCGCTTGATCGTTCGGCTTCTGGTGTTCCATACCCAGTTCTCGCGGATTCAGTGAGTCTTCGTTGCCTTTGTTGCTCATTATTGTCTTTTAGATACACATGCGTGACCACCTCACGACAAAACAGAAGAAAGAAGAAGAGAAACCAGCTCATAGCAACGCATACGAAGCCACACACAGCCTTAGTTCGCTAACTGAGTCCGAATTATACCAGAACTGGTATCCACCAGCACAACTATGGTTATACCTTAAAGTCTCATGCCTAACGAAATGGCGCATTACTTCCACTCCGATAGATATTACGGCCTATATCCGTAAACAAGTCCAAGTTAATGACTTGAATGTTAATCAATTTAAATATTCTTATGCTAAGAAAGTATCATCATTTAAGATTGGTATTCCTTGTGCTAATTTTCCATCTGTGTGCTCCACCAGTTTCTGGCCCGAGGGCATATTTGTAAAAGAGTACAAAGCTAGAGAAAAAAGAATAGTTTAGGGGAAATGGAAATAACATTAAAGATCCATCCCCAGCATCCTCCACATCCTCTTCTGCCCCAAAAAACTAGCCTACTCCTTTCTTCTTTCCTATCAGAATGCAAGAGGCATTTTTTCCTTCCCATATAATATTATTGTATATACAAAAACCTCCGAAATTTCACCGGGTAAGTTTATAATTTAAAGGCCCAATCGTCTGTTCAGACGAAGAGGGTTGTTTCAACCGTTTTGTTGGAATTACAAACTTTTTTAGAATTTAATGACATCAAATTAATAGGTATAAAACTATCGTTTCCCGGTAGTTTTGTATATATTACTTGCTTATATATCTCGCCATCATCTGAGTTCCCAATTTACGCGAATCACCTTTTCGTTATTCAGTCCATTTAAAATAAGCTTTTAGGTCGATATCAGTAGTTGTATTAGGTGATTTCAATATACATAGCGCGACTTTGTCCCCAGACGAAAACTCGATTATTTTACCTCCTTTATTGCATCACTTAATTGGCGGCTTGATTGATATTGCGCCAGCCCGAGTAAACCATGTCAAAAGCTCTTAAGGACGTTTTATAAAAGTACAAGTAAAAGTCCAAGGAAAGAATTAAGATCAATTTTGTGTTAATAAAATGAGTAAATCTGGATTCTCTACCGCATTAACATTAACATTAATCATTTTAAGAGCGGTAGAGAATCAAGATTTTATATTATAGGAAAAAGTATATTATAGTCAGAACATAATACTCTGAAAGGCTTATGCTTGGCATACCAAGGCATCCTCTGAATTCATTTATAGACATGGGCGGCTGTAACTCTTTTACGCCCGTTATCTTGCCGGATCCGTATGTATACCGTCCTCACTTACCATACCCATTAAATGACTGGGCTCTTAAGTAGTATCTGGTCGATCATATCGCATCATGATCGTGTGTTGCACGAAGTGTGCTTGAATCCTTCTAGCTCGCGAATGGGTAATCTGTCGATGTGAGCTTGGTCAACTGTGTACCTTTTCACCTTTCACAGTTAATTCGACTTTCCCTCCCTTCCCTTGACTCTCCTCCAATGGCCTCCACGGGCCCATTTCAAGTTCGCCGTGTTTGATGGCTCGCCTTAGCACTGGTACTCTTTGGCATGTATATTGTTGGACCTAGTCTCTAGATTTCCGGGCTGAGGTTCCATTTATACCAAATTGCCACAATAAAGATATTCATATTTTGACTGCAGAAAGGCAAAGTTCTTTATTTGCGATTAACAACTCAACTACATAATTAAAAACTACGTTATGGAACTGCATATTTGTTCTTCCTGGGACGGCGCCGGCTAGCTCCGGAATCCTCAGGTACCCCCATTGTCCCTACAGTTCCCCAACATTAACCATCGATACCTATTGACGTCTCAGTCTACATATATAAACTCATCACTAATAACAAAAGGTAAACAAAACCAAAATATAAACAAATCGGGATAAATATGACGGAAAAGTGGCATTAGATGTGGCTGCCACAGCGCACCCACCCTTCCTGTGGTGCCCCTAGTGACGCAAGGGAGGCACCACTCATTGTTAACAGCCGGAATCACCGCCAGGAGGTCTACGACCGGTCCATCTCCCCCAACTTACACCATCATCAAGAAACTAAGGTCATGGGTAAATCGTGTCCCGCCGCTGGACTTTCGCCAGCTAGGAAAGGCGGCCGAGTGCGCATCGCTGGACTTTAGCCAGGAGAAAAAAAACTTTCAGGAATATGTCTGCTGCGGACGGGCACGTGGGCGCGCGAAGCAGGGCCTCGTCAGCCACTCGGACTCACGGGCGTCATCCTGAGGCGGCGGGATTGCGGGCCTGTTCGCTGGCCTGTGCTGCTATGGAGGTATGGAGCTCCTTTTGGATGGTTTTCCTCGATGAGTTGCCGGTCAGGTTGTCTTGTCTCCGTCGAAAAATATTACCGGTTCGACGCGTCCTATAATCGAGCGGTCCTCTCCAGACGCCGTGCGAACTACGGACAGGTATTTCTGGACAGGCATAGCCAAAGCCTCGACCAGCTCCCTGCAACTTTTTCCTAACAGGCTGACACTCGCTCCCGCGTCTAACAATCCTGTCAGCTGTTGGGTCTGGATCCGGACTTCAGCGAATGGTCGAGGGTCTCCTGTTCCACTGCGCTTCACAGCGGCAACCACTTCTCGCCTCCTCGCTCGTCTCTTCCGGAATCGATCCCTGGCCTTTTGGACTTTCCGAGACACCAATCGCCTGCCGGCTAACTGGTGCTCGGAGAATATTCTGTTTCTGGTCTCCAAGTATCGACGCATCCTCTCCTCATAAGGTAAGTATTTTAAACTGTGCTTATTCCCACTCGTACTTACTAAACCTTTTTTTATTCCTAGAACATTAACTGCTTCCCGCCCTCGGATCGCCCACCCGACCGTTTTCTGTCTGCAGATGATGATGCATTTGGGGCCGAGCTTTGTGGTGAGCCTCAGAAACCTATCCATCAGCGCTCAGGACGATGTGTTGTGCCATCCTTTACCAACCAAACAGTGACGGATCTAAACGTCAAGCACAATACTTTTAAAATTTTAAGAAAATATTTATTTTGCATAATTCATGGAAAATGGCGGAGCACCTAAATTTATTTATTTATCCATCCGTGGCGTAAGACGACCCGACGGAGTCGCTTGGCAGTCCCTTCGGTATACGATGGTGTTCGGCGCCCTCGTGGAGCCTCATCCACCTCGGTGCGACCGAGTCCACCAGATACTCCCACCATCTTCATTTCTCGGCTGAAGAACCTTCGATCGGAGATCGTAGTTGGAAGGCATCGTATAGCACACAAAACAAATATATATATCTCCCTAAGAGTTCTAATATAATACCCGAAACCAAACACCCAAAAGAAATAAATACTTAAGAAGAATAATAAATATTGAAATAAGGACCAGCAAATAATAATTAAACATATAAATATATATACATGTAAGAACAGATAATAATTATAGAAACAAAATTTTAAATAAATAAATAAATGTTCGAAATAAATAAACAAATGCTTGAAATAAATAAATGTATAACTTTAGAGAAATAAATTGATAATATTTTTTTGTAATTAAATAAATATTTGTGAAAATTAATAAATAATATAAGTAATTAAATAGAATAAATAAATAGATAAACAAATATATAAATAAATAGATAAATAAATAATATATATATGATTCTTTCTTTTTGGTTTTATTTCTTTTCATATTTATTAGGGGAGATGGAACCGGTCACCAGCCGGTTGACTCAGTGCCGGGAACTTTTCTACGCTTAATTATACCCGTTACTCGTAGAGTAAAAGGGTATATTGTATTCGACATGGAAATGGGGGCACCTATGTATCCCTCGCAGCTCTGACGAAGACGACCCAGCGTTTCTTCGCCCCCTTCGATATACGATATTGTTCGGCCCAGGCAACCTCATCCACCTCGGTCGATCTAGCCATGTCCCGTCTTTCTCGGCTGGATGAACCTTCTGATCCGATCGTAGTCTGTCCGTCATCGTATAGCACCAAAACAAATATATAGATCTCCCGGAAAGTTCTAATATAATACCCGAAACCAAACACCCAAAAGATAAATGCTTAAGAAGAATAATAAATATTGGGAAGTTAAGGACCAGCAAGTAATAATTAAACATATAAATATATATACATGTAAGACAGATCATAATTATAGAAACAAAATTTTAAAAAATTAAATAAATGTTCGAAATAAATAAACAAATGTTTGAAATAAATAAATGTATAACTTTAGGAAATACAATTGATAATATTTTTTGTAATTAAATAAATATTTGTGAAAATTAATAAATAATATAAGTAATTAAATAGAATAAATAAATAGATAAACAAATATATAAATAAATAGATAAATAAATAATATATATGATTCTTTCTCTTTGGTTTTATTTCTTTTCATTTTTATTAGGGGAGATGGAACCGGTCACCAGCCGGTTGACTCAGTGCCGGGAACTTTTCTACGCTTAATTTTTTTTTTATTTCCCGTCATATGCCCTGCCCCACGCCGCTCGTCAACTGGACTGGTTATCAACTTTGTTGATATTTTATTTCATTTTAACTGTTCTGCTCCATGTTGTGAGTACGGTATGCGCCTAGGAAATAGTGGAGCAACACCTAATGCTGCCACACGGATTGATCAGTAATTAATTAAATATAACAAGTATAAACAGCCTTTTTTTGAATTGGCGCCTTCCTTTTCCAAAAGTTACCCGCCATTATTTTTTTAAATTTTCGTAGTGATAGTTTCAATTTTCACTGTCTAGAAGAACTCAGAGTTGCACCGAAAAAACATCGCCTAACTATCGCATAAAAAAGTCCATTAAATTTGGATGGGGAACTAATTGGGAACTTTCGGAACGTCAAAACCTTATGGACCATCCGTTCAACGGATAGTGGATGGTGGATGGATCTCTGTAGGAAGACGGCAAAATTTGGATGGGGAACTAACTGGGAATTTTCGGAACGGCAAAACCTTATGGACCATCCGTTCAACTGATGGTGGATGGATCTCTGTGGGAAGACGGCAGTATGCCAATGGTAAATCGTCATTCTTTAATTGTTACAATTTCTGATTGGGGCTTTGTTGTTCGTTCCGTTTTTATTTCGGTTGTCATTCCTTCTTTTTTTTTTGGATTACTTTGATTCCTGATAATCCTGCGTGCATCGTGTTAGTGCCAAAATCGTTCTTGTGCCGATCTTTGTCTTTCGAAAAAATCGATTCAATCGAATTTTTTTTTTTAATGTGTATATTTTTTTTAATTAAGATCATTTATTTCAATTATTTCATATAACATTTAACTAAAAAGTAAGAAACAAAAAAATTATCAAAAATATTTATTTTAAAACAAATACTACATTTTTAAGCTTCTAAAAGCCATTGATTTCTGTCCGCAAAAATAAGCCTATAACCCGTATCCGGCTTGAGAGCTGCTCGTCTGTCCGAAATTATGCACCCGGCTCTGCTGAAAATTCGCTCAGACTCCGTCGAGCAAGCTGGGATACACAAATATCGATACGCACACTCCTTTAAAAACTCCATTTCAATGGCGTGAGTCTGACGAAAATGAAAACGTAGTTATGATCTTAGCAGTGAAATAACATAAAATAAATGAACAAACCTTCCACCAAGACAAGACATTAATATTTGGACTAGCATGTGGCTTCTCCAAATATTGTCGAAGAACAATTATTGAATCCGATTTTGGAGTTTTGGCTCTGGTTGTCAACTTCACTTTCATGAACGAAAAAAAGGCTGCATCACCTGTGTTGGTGGATCCGGTGTTGAAACAGAATTAAAATTTTCGGCAAGTTCGGATATTTCATTTCGAAGAAATTCAGCAGCTGAATCAGCACAACTGCTGCCTCGGAAACTTTCTTTCTTGAATCTGAATCTATCTGAATGAAAATCATATCGACAATTTGCTACTGATAGAGACGCACCTCACAAACAAATACAATTTCCAAATAAGAGGCTACACCTTCTACCGCACAGATCATCCAGACTGGAAAGCCCACGGCGGAACCGGCAGGGAACGCATGAAACACCACTTTCACGAAAGGTTTGCAACTAATTACTTGCAGGCCACGTCTATCCAATTGCAGTCAGATAGCGGACCCCTTTCCATAGCAACTGTCTACTGCCCGCCTCGCTTTACAATTACTGAAGAACAATTCATGGATTTTTACAACTTACTTGGAGACCGCGTTATAGCAGCAGAAGATTATAATGCCAAACATACCCACTGGGGATCACGACTCGTGACTCCCAAAGGAAGGCAATTATATAATGCAATTACCAAACTTAGCAACAAATTGTTATGTTTGCCCAGATAGCCCCACATACTGGCCAGCAGACCCCAGAAAGGTACCAGACTTAATAGATTTTGCAGTGACAAAAAACATTCCACGCAATAAAATAAGCGCCAAAGCGCTTTCGGACCTCTCATCTGACCATTCGCCAGTGCTAACAACTCTTCTTTAAAGCCCAGAAACTACAGATCACCCCCAGAGACTGACATCGCACAGAACTAACTGGTTTAACTAGAAAATGTATGAAAGTTCCAACATCGAACTAACCCCGCAGCTCAACATCGAAGGGGAAATCGAAAGATCCACTGATGCTGAAGAAAATGTACTCGTGGCAGCAGATACTATTTCAACACCACAATCGAAGGACGTGCAAATCAACCATTTCGAAACTAATCTGCAATTGGAACAGCTCTTACTGGAAAAGAGGCGTCTGCAACGTGCTTGGCAAACCAACAGATCGCCATCTTCAAAACAACGTCTTAAGGAAGCAACTCGCACACTAAACCGAGCCCTGAAGAAAGACGCTGAAAATGCACAACTGCGGTACATCGGAAAACTTTCGCCAACCAGTACAAAACATCCTCTATGGAGGGCTTACCCAAATCCAGCGTGTTAGAACTTCTTGTGTCAATCCGTAAGATGAATCGGGTCCTTGAAAAGTTTTTAACTTTGAATAAGCTATCAAGCTACTTTTAAAAAAGGTTACAATTCGTTTACACTTGGAAATGATCGGTTTTATGTTTTCCAACAAAAGAGTAAAGCCTAGTATTCAGATCGACGAAAACCGTACGGCAGTCATAAGAGAGAGCGAGAGGCAAACAGCTGGCGTTCACTTTTCGTCGGGCCGTTTTTTCACGTCGGTCGACGAAAATAATACCACAAAATTGCATAGCGTTGAAAGTCTGCGGAACTGAACTTTGGGTGAACCCTAGCGAAAAGATAAAAAAATGTAATCTTTTGGCGTGCGCTTCTCACTGAACATTATAGGGAATGTAGGAAAAAACTCAAAAAACTCGCAAAAGTCGATTGCAGGAGCTTACATGTGAGGACAAAATAACATTAATACTATCTGGGGTGCCTTTTAGAGCTTTTTTTGGTCAAGAATTAAAAAACACATTAAAAAAAAATATAAAAAAAAAAAAAAATTAAAAAAAATTTTTTTTATATTTTTTTAAAAATAGAAAGATTAAAGTTTTTACGCTAGCGTAATCGTTTGTCGATCTGAGTACTAGGCTTAAAGGTTTCCCAAGACACTCGTCTTGCATAATCAAATTTAGCGTGTGAGCAAAACACGGCATATGCCTCTTTTAAAGTATGGAACTGGCTTTGACCATGGACGCAGCATTATCTGTAACAATGGCAGATACTATTTTTGTCAATTCCCATTTGGACAATACTGTATGTATAGACCTGGCGATATTTTCGCTTGTCTGATCCCGATCGCTTGTAAGTTTGTTTGTCGACAAAACTGGGGTTCTGATCTCAAAGTCATCCAAAAAAATATGACATGTGACCGTCAAATAGTGGTCATTTGCCTTGATATCCAGCCATCCGTTGTCAATGCACAGTACCTGACATTCCTTAGTATTTCCATTAGTTTTTTCTCCATGTCATTGAACATATTTGTTAAAAAAACATCAATTAACGTTCTTCGGCTAGGTAATGACAGTGAACAAAATAGCGAAAGCCTATGTCATCAACGATTCGGAAATTGCAAATTGCAAATACAACAATAAACAATCAGAATAAAGCATTTACAAATTATATGTAACTTGCTTTTTATCAACTTCCAAGAAATAGTAAACAGCTATTTCTTGGAACTTGAAAAAAAGTTATAAAATAGTAGCACCAGACTGCCAACATGTGGCTCATACCGAATTAATTATGTTTTACTTCCAAAAATTTGTCCATTTTGTCCAATCCAAACCGATCCACCAACACACGAACTTATTCTATGGGACACGTTCAACTAAATTACCTTTTACGACCAGCGTCAACCCATGCTTTTTTGGAAGTGATGAAACTTTGCCAAAAAAGATCAATTCTAGTACTAGTACTCAGATCGTAAAACGAGTACGCTAGCGTAAAAACTTTAATCCTTACAAAGTGACTGCATTTTCGATAGTTCATCAGAATTAAGAGTGCTACGGTCGTACTATCAATCAGCTGGGTTTGTTGACAAACAGTTAAAATTCAAACATCGTATTTGCGGGAAAGAGCCTTTAAAAAATATTATCAACTACCTTGGCAAGAAAAGTCTGCCGCTGTACAAAGAAATTAAAAACCAATACAATTTAAATTTAACAGTTATTTTTAATTTATTTTCGGATAAATATTTGCTAATTTAAAGTTCATAGCTGCACTTAGTTCTAACAGGCGATTATTCTAAGTTTTTTATTGTGTTTTTTCGTAAAGTTTTGACCTAAGTAACACTTTTTCTGACAAGAGGCACTGCAAAAGTGAGAAGCGCACGCCAAAAGATTACTTTTTTTATTCTTTTCGCTAGGGTTCACCCAAAGTTCATTTAGCCTAGTACTCAGATCGACGAAAACTGTATGCCATTCATGAGAGAGAGCGAGAGGCAAACAGCTGGCGTTCACTTTTCGTCAACGCTTTTGCAAAATTGCATAGCGTTGCCAGTCTGCTGAAAAGCGTAGTAGTCAGATCGACAAACGAGTACGCTAGCGTAAAAAGGCTTTAATTTCGAATTCAAATGTTTGTTGAAACTCCCAAAAACGATAAACCCTAGGTGACAATTCGACTTTATTTCAAGAAGATTTGATTGAATTCACAGTCAGAAAAAATAACGGATTTTCTCCCATGTAGATATTGACGAAAATGTTTTACAGCATTAACTACAGCCAGCGTTTTCAATTCATAGGATGTGTATCTGGACTCACAGGAGCTAGTTGCTCTACTATATTATTTAACCACATGAGGCTTGGAGTTTATGCGGTGCAGAAGGATAGCCTCATTCCCGATAGAGCTGGCGTCGGTATTGTAGTATGTACATATATAACCAATACCCACTGTACCAAGAGTACTTAAGGGATACGCACTGTAACACTTTGTTGCATGTGTTTACATAAACACAAGGCATGGTTCGAGTTGACCGTAACACGATCAGCCCAGCTCTGCCTCGAAGACCAAAAGTGCATAAGTCAGCAGATTCCCATGCCTTGACTGCACATATACTACCAGTACATACTACCTCTCTCGAGCTAGCCGCTGTCAACAGCGAGAAGCATATTCATATATAAGAAATACATAAATGCGGGCGCTCCGTTGCGCAGTTGCGCGAGTTACCGACCAGTCGGTAGGCAACGAGCTTCCGGCTAAACCTCCCAGAGCTACCGTGGAAATGGTACGCTGACTGGACAGCCACACGAACACATACATACATACGGATGCAAATATGTTGCAATCTAAACATTGTCCAAATCGGGCAACGACCACTTGAGTCGTTGCCCCGTTACATTTTTGCTGACCTTGCAACAGGAGGCCCCAACTCCCCGATACAGGAAATATGACACGAGCAGACACTTGGAATGATTTCTGTTTAAACATTGGTTTATTTCACTTTGTATTTATGTATAAGCATTTATGTATAGCATATAAGAATCTTTGTACACTTGAACAGTGGCGGCTACTCGGCCACCGCTGAGAATACATTAAAGCAGTCTTAAACTACAACTCAACCGTAAAGGACGTTCTTTATTTCAAATCGTATAATTTTTGAATATCTAAGTTGAGAAACCCATCTATCCTGGAACCTTTCTGACGACCTCTGGTGGAAGAAGTGCTACAATCAACCCAATACTGGAAACAAGGTGCTAAAACCAACCCATAACTGGCGCAGCCGGCTCACGAACCGTGATGGACCTGATCTTCGTTATATCTTTGTAACAGACACACAAACAGGTGAATATTCTTGTGGCCAGTGTAAAATAAATTCAAAAGTTAAAATAAAATGTGCAAATTACGATAAATATGACAAAGCAAGCAAAGAAATTTTTTTTCGTCCAAAGAAATGAAGATAAAAGAAAATAATTAAATAAAATAATACAAAAGATGCGACTGATAGTGGAAAAGTGCAGAGTGCCGTCGGCAAATGCATGTGTTTAAATACAGAGAAATAGTTCGACAATCCCATCGCGCGTTTTGTAAGAACGTCAGCTTTCGGATTTATGGCAAATTACGAAGGCTGGTTTCTCGTGTATAAAAGAAACAAAAAAAAAATATATACATATATATATAAACATCAAAAATAAAAATAAATACTAATGGAAGAGTTTCAGAGAGATAGTTCTACAATCCCATCGCGTGTTTTGTAAGAACGTCAGCTTCGGATTTATCGCAAATTACGAAGGCTGGTCTCTCGTGAAAAAAAAAAGGAAACAAAAAGAAGGAAAATATAAAAAAAAAATAAATAAAAATATACATGAAGAGAAAAAAAAATACGAATGGAAAAGTTACAGAGAGATAGTTCTACAATCCCATCGCGTGTTTTGTAAGAACGGCAGCTTTCGGATTTATGGCAAATTACGAAGGCTGGTTTCTCGTAAAAAAAAAATATTATATATTAATAAATTAAAGAGAAAGAAACATTTTTTTTCTAATGTTTTTAGTTGCCCTATAGGCATACACATGAAATGTCTTTGCTTATTTTCTTATATATATACAAAATTTTACAAATCCCAACGACCACCAGTTACGAGGGAAATTATTGTCTTGAAAACTTATCTAAAACTAATGTTCTTACAGGCAAAATCCAGAAGAGTAAACACCTGGAAAAACACTACACTACACTACAAGCGGATACAATACCATAATTTAACTACACATAAAGACGATATTGTTAAGTACAAATTACACAGTAACACTAGTAGTTCGTTTTCTCATAGGACAGAATAAACCTACTTAATGCCTAATATTGCTAAGGTCAGGAGTCTATTACCTACTAATAAGATCGTTACTAGGGGTGTTGGTAAAAAACAGACCAAGACAACTCAAGCACCCCAAGAGACCTCTTTAGCCTTACAACCTGTTGAAACACCCTTGCCTGTCACCATGGACTCTAGCACAAACTCGTCACCATCCCATCTTAGTTCCGCGGTTGTAAACCATGCGGATCTATTCGCATCTATGAGAATTCCTGACGCTATTCGATTCCTACCATCGTACTCTGGGGATCCGTTCACATTGAACGAATTTATCAATAATGTCGAAGAAGTAATTCTAATGATTAGGGGAACCGACCAAACACCGTCAGATTCTCCTTAGAGCAATTAGACAAAAAATTGAGGGCAACGCTCACATAGCGCTAATAGGTGCGGGAGCAAGCTTGAATTGGGATGAAATTAAAGACGCATTGATAAGGCATTGCAGAGATACAAGGGATGAGGAGACCTTGATGACAGAACTCTACAATTTAAAGCAAAAACAGCTACCCATCCAGAAATCGTATGAGCAAATCACGAGGATTAAACTAGCTTTGTTCAGAATAATAGAGACGGAAGAGACGGAGCAGCTAGCAATGCGGGTTAGGCAGAAGGTAGTTTCACAGACGTGTTTGACGGCCTTCCTCGAGGGGCTTAGGGGAAACCTAAGCGCAATTGTCAGAGCGTTTAGACCAACGGGACTCGAGGAGGCTTATGATATGGCAATTAAGGAGAGAAATTTATATTTCGCAGAAAATAATACGTATGGAACACAGAATAGACAGTTTAATAAGCAAAACGACCATTTCCGCGCGAATCAACCCTCAAACAGGAACAATTACAACCAGTACCAAAATAGGGATTTTAATCGTTATAATCGTAACAACAGACCAACTTACGACCGGAACAACTATGAGAATGCGCGTAGTAATAGATTCCCTGCAATAACAGCAGGTTACGATACCCCTAGTACCTCCAGTGCGGCGGCTAACAGGAACTTTAGAAGCAACAACAGGACTCAATCTAGCGGGACAAGGCTGTTCAATGTCGAGACGAAAAATACAGTAGTTGAGGCAGAGCAAACTCGTAATATTGTTGAGGAACCAAATTTTCAATCAAAAGCCTTAAACCACAGACAGGATTCCTGAGTAAATTTCGCTTAGACGCAAATTTACCATATGTCGAACTGTCTTTTCAAAACAATAACAAATTAAAATTTCTAATAGACACAGGGGCGGAGGGTTCTTTTATCAACCCAAAATTTGTATCTGAAAAAGAAAGGGTCAAGTTAGATAAACCAATCACAATCAAAACAACTCTTCAGGAATACCCCGTTCCTCAGATGGCTATATTGACCATTTTTGAAGAAATTGACGATCTAAGGAAATACCCATTTTTATTGTTCAACTTTCATACATTTTTCGACGGTTTGATTGGTATGAATATTCTGACACAACTTCCGGCAAAGATCGATATCGCAAAACTGAGTTTTATTACACCTACTGTCGAAATACCCTTACATTTAGAGCCATATCGTATCTCAAAATCCTATGAAATAGAAGAGGAGTCCAAATCACTTATCACAATCCCGGTAAATGTTAAAGAAGGGCCATTCATATGCGACCATATTCAACTCGAAGAAGATTTATTCATAACACCTGCCATTTACACGGCACACAACAATTACGCTTGGGTGGAAATTAATAATTTCTCCACTACACCAAAGAAATTCTGTTTGGATTTAGGACTTGAAGTAAACAAGTTCAAAGAAGAGGATTTCGCCGTGGTAATCTTAATGCGGGATAGTGTAGATAATGAGGAAAAGCATTGTCCCCTGGACTTTAATAATATTAGAACCGATCATTTAAATGACGAGGAAAGACAACAATTGTCTAAACTTTGTAGTAAATTCACTGGCATAGTGTATCGTGAAGGCGACAAACTATCATTCACCAACCAAGTGAAACACCATATTAGACTTACAGACAACAAACCGGTTTTCTGCAGACCATTTCGGTTCAGTCCGACGGAGTCGACAGAAATCCGGAATCAAATAAGTAAACTCCTAGATCAGAATATAATCAGGCACAGCCATTCGCCTTGGAGCGCTCCAGTATTCTTAGTATCAAAGAAAATGGGTGCGTCCCAAGTAAAAAGTGGAGAATGGTAGTGGATTTTAGGAAACTTAATGAAAAAACCGAGAAAGACAGATATCCCATGCCAAATATCAACGAGGTCCAAGATAAAATCGGCAGAGCCAAATATTTCACAGCCTTGGACCTCGCTAGTGGCTATCATCAAATCGAAATGGAACCCAGAGATACGGCCAAAACAGCTTTCACGGCTCAGGGAGGACATTACGAATTCTTTCGTATGCCCTTTGGTCTGACAAACGCTCCAGAAACTTTTCAAAGAGTAATGGATAACGTTTTGGCGGGGACTGTTGTTTAGTGTACCTGGACGACATCATAGTTTTCTCACCTTCGCTACAAGAACATATTAGCGACCTAGATTCCGTATTGTCCAGATTAAAGCGAGCAAACTTGAAAATTCAACCAGACAAATCTGAGTTTTTGCGTAAAGAAATCGAATACCTGGGACATGTTGTCACAGAGGAAGGTATCAAGCCAAATCCCAAGAAAATCGAGGCTATAAAGGCTTTTCCGATTCCAAGAACGAAGAAGGAAATAAAATCTTTTTTGGGTCTGTTAGGATATTATAGAAAGTTCGTCCGGGATTTCGCTAAGATCACCAAGCCGTTGACCCAACAATTAAAAGGTAAAGCGTCAGTGTTATTAACTGAAGAATACAAAGAAGCGTTTGATGTTTGTAAGACCTTACTGTGTAATGACCCCCTTTTGAAATACCCTGACTTTAATAAACCTTTTATTCTGACTACAGATGCTAGCAATGTCGCGATAGGTGCGGTTCTGTCACAAGGAACGCTGGGTTCCGACAGACCGGTATCATTCGCAAGCAGAACTCTCAATGATCGAGAAATTAGTTACTCGACCGTTGAAAAGGAGATGCTAGCTATTATCTGGGCGACTAAGTACTTTCGTCCCTATCTATTCGGTCAGAAATTCCAAATAGTTACGGACCACAAACCCCTAACGTGGTTGATGAATTTTAAGGAACCAAACTCCAAATTGGTCAGATGGAAACTTCAACTATTGGAATATGACTATGAAGTCGTATATAAAAAGGGATCTCAGAATGTCGTGGCTGATGCCCTAAGTCGAATAGAGATACAAACAAATTGCATTTCCAAATCCTCACCCGACAAATTGTCCAATTCCATAGTATCCATAATTGTTGCAGATAGGCCGATTAACGAGTTTAAGACACAGTATATTTTCGAAATAGGTGATGAAGATAAGACTAGAAACTGTATTTTATTTAAAAACAAACTCAGACGTACTATATCAAGAGTCAAGTTCGACCTCAACGGTATTATCACAATCTTACAGGAAATCTTAGTACTTACCAGATTACACGCCATCTTCGCGTCAGAAGAAGTCTTTAAACTGATTGAGGAGGCTTACCTCAAACACTTTAAGAACTACAAATTGATCAGGTGCAGATATTTTCTAGTGGCATATTTTCTTTGCGACATGTGTAACAGACTTAAGTATGATAGAAGGCCACCTAAGCCAGTATTTCGAAAGACTGAAATCCCCGAGGTGCCTTTACAGATAGTACACATGGATATTTATACGATTAATGGTCAAACAATCCTTACATTAATCGACAAATTTTCTAAATTCGCTAGTGCTTATACAATTCCAGCTAGGAGTTGTATAAACGTGATCAAGTCTTTGAGGCATTATGTTTGTTTTGTGGGGGTGCCAACAATACTGGTTTTTGACCAACGCGCTGAGTTTTCTGGGAAGATTTTTTCGGATTTTTGTAAACAATACAATATTTTAACCCATGTTACTTCATTCCAGCAATCTACGGGTAATTCACCCGTAGAATGGTTGCATTCTTCACTAACGGAAATTTACAGAATTTTGTATGAGACCAGTAAGGCTAACAAGCTGGAAAGGAATCATGAAGAAATTCTGTTCGAAACCCTAACTACCTACAATAATAGCATACATTCTGCTACTAAGCATACTCCATTTGAACTACATTCTGGAAGAACCCACATTTTTAATAAAAATATTGAATATAACTGAACGAATTTCAAAACACGTTATATCCAAAGGTTAAAGCACAGTTAGAGGAGAAGATGAGTCGTAGAATTGATAAACTAAATGAACACAGGGAACAACCAATTCCAGTCAAAACAGACGACATTATATTCAGTAAGGAAAATAGAAGAAATAAACTCACCCCCCGTTTTTCTCAACATAAGGTGATCAAAGATAATAAAACTAAATTTTCATCAAGAAATCAAAAACTACAAAAGTCTAACATCAAAAAAAGAATTATAACAAACCAAATTCCTATTGATATTACAGATTCGCGTTCGTCGCAGCCCAGGACTTAAAGGTCCAACAATTGGGAAAAGACACTCCGTTACTAAAAATAAGATTGGGACAAGCAAAGGCGTCGTTAGTTTCGAAAAAGCTATAAATAAATTAAAGACGAATACAGATTCAAAAGACGAGACCGACAGTCTTTCAACTAAACTTCAACAATTAAAAAATAGAGTAGATAGGTTACTTCCCAAAAAGAGGCAAAGACGAGGATTAATAAATGGACTAGGTAGAGTCGTAAAAATAGTTACTGGTAATTTAGATGACACGGATGGAAATAGAATCGATAATAGCTTAAAGACTATTACGGAAAACCAAAGGGAACTAACTACAAATGCTAACAGGCAAGAGGTATTTAATAACGACGTTAAGAATAGATTTGATAACATAACCGAGCATATTAACAAGGAACAACAAATAATTAATCATTATTTAAACTATTACAAAGATACTATCTTTAAAAAAGTAAATTCGGAACACAATAACTTACACACACTTCAGTACATATCACGTATAAATATGAATATCGATGTTTTGTCTAATCATTTAAGCAACATAGAAGAAAGTATTTTACTGGCAAAATTAAACATTGTACCGAATTTCATTGTTTCCGAACAGGAACTAATTGTAATCAAGCAAGTAATAAATAACACAGAATTGCAAAATTTAGCTAACGAACACATCATCGACATGTTAGAATAAGACATTTTCATGATCGGAATTAAGATCAATTTTAGAATTAAGATACCTATATTTAAGCAAGAAATATATCAATTCACACATATTATTCCACTGCCGATAAACGAAACCAAAATGCTGATTCTACCAAATTACATGGCGTATCATAATGTAAAAGATGTTTACTATTTTACTAACAAATGTAAGAAAATTGATAAACACTACATCTGCGAAAATTCATTACCTATCAAAGAAAACCTCGAAACTAAATGTCTTAATAGTATATTCACGTTAAACATAGCTAATTGCAAAGTCAAAGAAATAGAGAACCTAGAACTAATCACTGAAATAGAACCAGCACATATTTTAATGTTGAACACGGACAACACTACCATTGTATCAAACTGCTCAACCACAATTTTTGTAAAGGGATCCGCACTTGTCACATTTAAAAATTGTGAGGTGTTCATCAATCAGATTCCTTACGACATGGAAGTGGCACGATTCGAAGAGAAGATAGAGGCGACAATACCAATCGTCCAAAACATTAACTTCACCGAATATTTGGAGGATATCAACTTACACCAACTCAACTTAAGGTCCATCAATGCTTCAAATTCCATCATTCAGTGGAAAAATTTTACAACTACAAATTTTGGAGCGATATATTTGTTAATACTTTTTGCAGCCCTAATATCAATCATTTTTATCAACACAAAGAAGAAGGTTGTCTTTACCACCATACCAGAGCCAGTCCCTCCCAGAGCTACCCTGGAAATGGTACGCTGACTGGACAGCCACACGAACACATACATACGGATGCAAATATGTTGCAATCTAAACATTGTCCAAATCGGGCAACGACCACTTGAGTCGTTGCCCCGTTACATTTTTGCTGACCTTGCAACAGGAGGCCCCAACTCCCCGATACAGGAAATATGACACGAGCAGACACTTGGAATGATTTCTGTTTAAACATTGGTTTATTTCACTTTGTATTTATGTATAAGCATTTATGTATAGCATATAAGAATCTTTGTACACTTGAACAGTGGCGGCTACTCGGCCACCGCTGAGAATACATTAAAGCAGTCTTAAACTACAACTCAACCGTAAAGGACGTTCTTTATTTCAAATCGTATAATTTTTGAATATCTAAGTTGAGAAACCCATCTATCCTGGAACCTTTCTGACGACCTCTGGTGGAAGAAGTGCTACAATCAACCCAATACTGGAAAAGGTGCTAAAACCAACCCATAACTCGCGGCCTTAGCTTTAAAGTACTTTGTTAGATATAAGCCGAATCAATTGAATAAAGACACATCTTTTAAATGTAAAATTCATTCTACCAGCAAACTCTACATGGCGATCGTGACAGTTATCTGTTACAAAGAAAATCGATCGCAGATTTATGTGGAAAAAGTGGTATAAAGTGCCGAAATACAAAACAAACAAACACAATTTTTCTACAACAATACAAAAACAAAATAAAAACAAAATCAAAGTTAAAATTGATTTCCGTTAAAAAAAAAAAAAAAAAAAAAGAAGCAGAGTTAAAATTCCGTGAACTACAAGAAAAAAAAAAAACAGAAGCAGAGCTAAAATTCCGTGAAACGAAATGCAAACCTGTGCGATGACCGGCAGCGGTACCGCCTGAGCCCATAGGCCCCGGACAGCAGCAGCAGAGAAAAACTAAGTGTGGAAGGCATGGCAAATCCTTCTACACCATCGAGGGAAACATAGTATGGTAGGCAAACCGCCGACTGCACCAACGCGGTAAACATTTGAGTGCGGAAGGCAACCCGCCCTCTTCACCGTCGTGGGAGGTATCTGCTCCTGTTGAGCAAAGGGACGCGCCGAGCCTACAGGAAGCCCTGCAGTTGTGTCCCAACGATGGACCTCGCCCCCTCACAATAGCTAAGTACAGGGCACGACAAGATCGAAACAAGCCGATCCAAAAGAAGAAATGGAGCGGAAAAAGAGTCAAGCTCCTCCAGCAGCGACGGCTAATAAAGGACTATTTAAAATTAGCCAAGACCCCGCAGGAGAAGGAAGCCCACGAGGAAAGCATGAAAAAAATAGAAAACGAACTTTGAAAACGAGCAAAGTAACGCAACAAGGGCTGCACTTATGCCCATGCCTAAGTTGCCTTTAATTTTAAACAACCTCTAACTCAAGCCGATGCGCGAAAGCGCTGCTTGAAAAATACTAACCACTGATAGGCTTTATACTAAAAACATGTAATTGATATTGATTTATATAGAGCAAACCATTGTAAATCCGTTAAATGTAAAACAATAACAACCCTTTAACAAATTTCCTTTCATTTAAAAGAAAAAACACAAAAAAATGTATGGGATTTTATTTCCAGATTCGAAATTTATTATTCAGAATTTTTTTTTTCTAAAAAAAAATTTTTTTTACATAAAACATTTTTGTTATATAAAGATATAGAATTTGAACTGCCTAAAAATGGGTTGGTTCGGCTCAGATGATAGCCAGACAAAAGACAATACGGCCAATGTGGTCAATAACGTAAAAATCATAGATCACACCGAGAAACTCGAAACCATAACGTTACTGCTCCTGATATTGACGAAAGCTAAGGTCGCTCAATTCCTACTTACCTTGTATGTGAAACACAACAAGATAATTAAGAAGAGATATATTAGCACAGCGGACAATTTGGAACGACTCGGTTAAACGCGTAAAACAATAATTTAAAATTTAATACCAATAATTTTATTTTTCTCTTATGCCTATAATAGCCATTATGAGTACCTAGGAGATAATTCAGAAAGTTTATCAGAGGGATCCTTTTTTTAGGGCACGTGTCCAAACACTTGTCTCCACCGTTCCAACAAGCATTAACGAATTAGAAAATAAATATATGGACACTTTTAATGTGGACATTTCACCCCTAATACATTGCTCAGCTACGCAAAAGTCAATTGTAGTGAGCACTATACCGGGCGTTCTGGTGAAATCAGTAATAGAGGAACACGCCACATTGGGTAGGAACCTAGTAATGGTAGCATATAGAAAATAATTCATATCCATACAATAACGGAATGGAGTGAATTATATAAGGAATTAAATATCTTAAAAAAGTGACTTCGAAAAACCGTATAAGTCGCTAACACAAAATCGGCCAATACAACAAGCCACATTAAGTAAACACGCAGAAATATTAGTGACCCGCTTTATTGCAGCACGTACGCTAATATACTGCAACAGAGAAAAATTAGATAAAGATCGTTGCACTCAAGTATCTAAGTTTCTAAACAGACAGCGATCGAGTTTAATAACAATAAAACTAAGGCACAACTTAACAATTTCTGTACCGACCATCCTAAATTCTCCGGCGACCCTAGAATCTGAA
This sequence comes from Drosophila kurseongensis, assembly GCA_018153305.1. Taxonomy (NCBI): domain Eukaryota; kingdom Metazoa; phylum Arthropoda; class Insecta; order Diptera; family Drosophilidae; genus Drosophila; species Drosophila kurseongensis. The sequence goes on from JAECXX010000001.1 coordinate 2,006,880, forward strand.
GACGACTCAGCAGAGACAGAAGATTCTGACTTTGCAAGTCAAGAAATAGAAGAAAAAGACATAAATAACCTAACTGTCCCCGCTGTTCTCATTCAATCTGAATGCCTGAATTTGACGGAAGAAAAATAAATCTTCAAAGATTCATTACGGCAATAAACCTGGTGAACATGACAAAAGGACAATACGAACAATTTGCTGTAGAGGTTATTAAATCAAAAATAAGTGGATCAACCTCTAAAACATCTGATGTAATTAAAGCAAAAATGGCCAATGTTTACCAAAAAGGTGAAATGGCCACGCAATTTACAACAGACATTGACAATCTTCGAAAATTGTTGGAATCTGCATATATCGATGAGGGATTACCCTACGAGCATGCAGATAAGTTTAGCACGAAGGAAGCCATACGGGTCATGACGAAAAATTGTGATCAGCAGAAGCTAAAAACAATACTCGAGGCTGGAACGTTCACAACAATGAACGAAGCTGTGAGCAAATACATTAATTGCAGCACAGAAACGACTGGAAATGAGAGCACCATTTTTTACGGTCACAGAGGCCAGGGTTACCGTGGTAATAACAACAGAGGTAATTATCGCGGCAGAGGCAATGGTCGTGGTTATTATAATAATAATTATAATCACAATAACGGCCAAAACAATAACTATTACCCCTATAATAATAACTATAGAGGAAATAATAGAGGCATTTTAGAGGAAACTATAGGGGAAATAACCAACAAAATGGAGGTTATAACTCTAATAATTATAATAATAACAAGAGAAAACGCTATAGTCGAGTGCCTCGACTATTAGATACCCGTTACTCAGCTAAACAACTTAATATAAATATGCCTTCTTGTATGTTTTTCGCCGCTCGAATTAGCACCTTGGCCAGCTGTTTCAAAGTCATCCGTTAGATGGCGCTATTGTATTGCGCCTTCTACCCCAAGACATTGGTCCCACGGGCCATGAAAGGCGGAAATGTAGGCGCTAGTCAGGCTTAAGCGTTTAATGGGTTTTTGGGCACTTGTCTTCTTAATAGACAATGGTGCAGATATATCCATTTTAAAGGAAGATTCCGATAATTTTGAGTTCATCCAAACAGACCATAAAATAAATATACAAGAAATATCAAATCAAAAAGATTAACTTCTATCGAAATACAAACAGACAAATATATAATTCCACATGATTTTCATATCGTAAATCCAAAATTGGTAATTCCTTGTGATGGAATAATAGGCATAGATTTCATCAAAAAAATACAACTGCCAGTTAGACTTCAAGCCATCAGAAGATTGGCTTATAATTAGACCAAATAATTTAAAATTGCCAATTTATGTTCCAATAACATACAGTTCTGGCAATAACTCCATAATTCTGCCAGCAAGATCCCAAGTTGTCCGAAAAATTAAAATAGATTCAATAGAAGACAGCGTGTTGATTCCAAACCAGGAAATTCAGCATGGTATTTATATAGCAAATACCATAGCAACATCCCAAAATACATTCATAAGACTACTTAATACGACAAATACCGATCAAGTAGTCAGTATAAATAAATTAAAATATGAACCCCTTTCAAATTACGAAGTAATAAAAACTGATTTAGAAAACAAGGAAAAAAAGTACTTACACAACTTTCAAGAAACTTTCCACCACAATTCCATAAACAGGCAACAAATATTTGCACCAAATATAGCGACGTATTCGGACTAGATACCGAATCGATAACAACAAACAATTTTTATAAGCAAAAATCGAGATTGAAGGACGATGAACCAGTATATATAAAAAATTATAGAAGTCCTCATTGCCAAAAGGACGAAATTCAAGCCCAAGTACATAAACTAATTAATAACAACATAGTGGAACCATCTGTACTTGCTTATAATAGCTAACTCGTTGTTCGCGCACTTTGCGTTTTTTAATTTGTTGAATAGTGTAAGGCGGGAGCGGGAGCACAATAAAGATTTAATCGCTCTCGCGAATTCGCCCCGTCTCTCGCCCCCTTGATATTGAAATTAAAAGTTAGTTGTTATATGAACATCATTGAGCAAACTCCCTTTCGTCGCCTCGTCGCCAAAAAATAAATTCTTCCTTGCAGTCACAAGTTTCGCGTTTAATACAAAACAGTGTTAATTTTTCATGGTGACCCCGACGTGATCTGCAGTGGAACTCGAGTGTATTTTTTTGGTGAAACAAACAAAATTAAAAACAATAAATCGCGCCGGCTTTTAAAACAGTAAAGTTGTTGTTGCCGCTGCTTGTCGCCAGTTCCTGCCTACAGACTTTTATTCGTCGTTGCTGCCGCTGGACAATTTGACCGCTGCAGTTCGTTAACTGGACCAGAAGTTGTTGTTGCCGCTGCTTGTCACCAATTGCTGCCTACGAAGGAAGGCATATGGATTCGAAGAGGGAAGTTGCCGACGGATGTGTGTCGTCCCACCAGGTATAGAGTGCTAAAAGTTGAAAGTTAATCTGTCATAAATTGTGTTTTTGGCAAATCTTTCAACTTCTTGCATTCGTGTGAAAAATTCGGTAGATAGCGAGCATTCTAACCAAGAAATAAATAAAACTTGCATGTACTAACGATTATAATTCTGATATATACATCCATACATATTTACATATTTCGAATTATACATACATAAATAAGTAAATCGCTTTGGACCAAAATCAAATAAATATTTGTCGGCATCCTGGTTTTTTTAAAAAATCAAATTCCCCCATTTCTCGTCGTAGTGAACACCAATTATAGCTTTGCAAAAAATTAAAAAGGTAAAAGTTGAGAATTGTGAAAAGTTATAACTCCAGAATTAAATCCCCGGCAAATTTTCTGCCGCGCATTTTCTTCAAATTTCCCTCGCTTTTCGCCATTTCCCGCGCTTTTAAGCGTCAGGTTTATATATTCGTTGCCCTTAGTTATCGGTCAGTGCATCATCCTCCGTTGCGTTGAGCACCGCCAGCCGTACACACATACACACACACACAGACAACGCAGCCCGTTCTTTCGAGTTCTCTTTCGTCGTTTTCGTTTTCGATCGCTGGAACGGTGCAAGCGTTGCCGCTGCCTAAACGTTTGTTCGTTTTTTGGTGTTTGAGCTTGGCGTGTGCTCCCCTACACTACGTGCGCTCGGCATATTATAATTATTGAATTATTAAAATAAATTAGGATTCCTTAAATTAATTCCTTAATTCATTTTAAATAACTCCCCTACACTACTTGCGTTCAGCTTATTCCTCTCGTTGGGTATAATTATTTAAATTTAATAAATTGAAAAACCAAATTTATTTTTGTACAGACTTACATACATTTAAAAAAAAAACTAAAATAAATTAAATTTAAAAATCTTCGATACCAAAAAAAAAAAATGCCATAATCAGAAAGTAACAGCCAGGAAATCGAAGAGTTGAAAAACCAACGAGATGGATATATGAGGAGTATAGAGCGAACGCAAAGATATTTAAATGAGGGTCGATTCTCTTTAAATACGGTTGAGTTAGAATGTCGATTAGAAATCCTAAATACACACATCGAAATTGCTTCGCTTATACAAAATAAAATGGAAGCGAAAGATGGAGATGATGAGTACCGCGAAGAGTTCGAAGAGACTGCGATAATAGCAAAATCGTTGCTAATTTCCCTAATTGCGGAAACAAAGCGTAAGAGCGTTGACAATTCCGCTCCGCCGGCAACGCGCACACCCCAATGCCGTTTGCCGAGCGTCGCTCTTCCAACCTTCAGCGGAAAACATTCCGAATTTAAAAATTTTATAAGCTTTTTCGAAACTTTTGTTGACAAAGATGACACGCAGCACGATATCGAAAAATTCAACCCTCTAATATCGTGGTTAGCTGGAGACGCGCTAGGAACAGTCAGGTCATTCCAAGTTACCGCGGATAATTATCCAAAAGCTCTGGCTAGCCTAAGGCGGGTGTACGATAATGATTGTTTAATTTTCTTTGACAATATATCGACACTGTTTAATCTGCCAAAGATTTCCCAGCCATCAGCTACCGCCTTGAAAAACCTGAACGACACAGTCACAGCGCTGTACGATTCTCTTTTGTCCATTGGGGATGACAAACGTATTACAAATGCCATCCTCATCCATCTAGTAATGGGCAAAGTCGATGCAGGAACTAAAAGAAAATGGGAAGAACAATTAGATTATACCTCGCTTCCTCTTTGGAGCGAGTGTGAGTCGGCCCTGAACAAGCGCTATCAGCATATGGTTGCCGAAGAAGCGTGTAAGCCAAAAATTGTTCAGCAGAGCCAGGCTTATCCAAAGAATGGAAACAGGAGTTTTTCGTTTGTTGCTGCCATGGACGACCGCGAAGTATGTGTGTTTTGCAACTCAGCAGAACATCAAGTAGGAAATTGCACTGCTTTTGCTGCCCTAACAGTTCAGCAAAGATTCGATTTCGCAAAAAGGGCTCCCTTATGCATTAACTGCCTCCGTAAGGGCCACACGGTAAAAAGATGCAAATCGAAGAGATGCAGGGTGTGTAAGTCCTCACACCACACATTGCTGCACATTTATTCGCCATCAAATCTCGCGTTGCCACCTCCTCCTCAGCCCACGCTCTTGCAGAATACTCCATCCACTTCGCATGTTTTGCATGCGACTGCATCGGATAGAGTTATTCTTGCCACAGCCATCGTGAGCGTCCAAACAAAAAGTGGCGAATTAGTTTTGGCTCGAGCGTTGCTCGATTCTGGTACACAAGTAAATTTTGTGACCGACGAGCTCGCTCAGAGACTTCAGATTAAGAGAGAGGACGTGTGTTTGAGCTTGCGGGGCATTGGTGGAACTAATGCTCAAGCAACCAAGAAAATACACACGATAGTCAAGTCGCGAGTGGGTAGCAGTCATTTGTCGTCCGAATTTTACATATTAAAAAATATTTCTGGTTATCATCCGGATCAAACGGTGAACACCAGCGGCTGGAGGGTGCCTGAAAATATTCAATTGGCAGATCCATTCTTCTTCAAGCCCCAAAAAATAGACATGCTTATAGGCGCAGACTCGTTCTTTGAACTATTGTCAGTCGGCCAGATAAAGCAAGGGCCTGAGTTTCCCATTTTGCAGAAAACAGTTCTCGGTTGGATAGTGTCAGGGAGATAAGCCTCAGGAAAAATAAGAAATGCTGAAAAGTTGGTACATCTCAGCTGCCAGAAGGAAGTGTTGGAGTCAATAGACACAACCCTGCAGAAATTTTGGTCTGTGGAGGACTTGCCGCCCAAGGCCAAGGTCCATACTCCAGAGCAGCAACTTTGTGAGCAACACTTTGAGAAAAATACTCAAAGATTGTCGTCCGGAAGATTTTCGGTCCGTTCAAATCTGACCCAAACACTCTTGGTTCATCATATGAAGTTGCGAAACGTAGATTTTTGTCGCTTGAAAGAAGATTATCAAAAGATCCTTCTTTAAAAAAGATGTATCTGGAATTCATGGAAGTATATGAAGCCATGGGCCACATGTCTTCCACTAACAATAAAATTCCAGACAGTTCGCACTATTTCATTCCGCACCAATGCGTGCTGCGACCTCAAAGCACCTCGACAAAGTTGAAAGTGGTATTCGACGCCTCGAGCCGTACATCGTTGAATGACATCTTGATGGTTGGCCCCACCATTCAAGAGGAGCTGTATTCGACCCTTCTTCGGTTCAGACTGCACAACTTTGCGCTTGCAGCAGACCTAAAAAATATGTATCGTCAAGTAATGGTTGACGAAGCTGACCGAAACTTTCAGCTCATAGTGTGGAGACGAGATCCATCTGAGTCTCTAAAAATCTTCAAGCTGAACACCGTGACTTATGGAACTTCGCCAGCACCCTATCTGGCGATTCGGTGTTTAATGCGGCTTGGAGAGATCGCGCAGGATTCGTGTCCAAAAGCCGCTAAGGTCATTCAGAATGACTTTTATGTTGACGATTTGTTGACTGGCGCCAGATGCGTTGAGGACCTGCTAAGCCTTCGAGACGAAGTTTCTCAGGTATTGCAAGAGGCAGGATTTGAATTGGCAAAGTGGTTTTCTAAATGCCCAGAGTTTTCCGCATCTGAAAGCGCTGTCATGCCGCTAACGGCAGACTCAGACGTAACTAATACCCTTGGCGTGGTTGGGTTGCCGGGTAAAGATTACTTTCAATTTCGGTTGGATGACTCTTTCCTGGATCTTCGTGCGACAAAACGAAACATACTGTCGGTGACTGCCCGACTTTTCGATCCGCTTGGCCTATTGTGTCCTCTAGTGACTAGGGCAAAAATGTTGTTGCAGGAACTGTGGCTTCGAAAGTTAGACTGGGACGAGTCGCTGCCGATGCAACTGCAGACATCTTGGGAAGCCTTTAAGGGAACGCTGTTGCAGCTGCCCAAGATCAAGGTATCGCGATTCGTTCATACAGACGCCAAAGTCCCGGCAGAAATACATGGTTTCGCTGACGCTTCCATGCGAGCATATGGAGCGTGCACTAGTACCGCTGAAGGTTTAAAAGTATCTTTATTGACAGCAAAATCCAAAGTAGCTCCCCTTAAGACGAAAACTTTGCCTCGCCTTGAGTTGTGCGCAGCTCACCTCCTTGCGGATCTTTATAATCGTGTAAGACCATTGCTTAGTTTTCCGATTACAAAAGTGTTCCTCTGGACGGATTCGGAGATCACTTTGCATTGGATCAAAACGCATCCTTCGTCGTTGTCAGTTTTTGTCTCAAACCGAGTTGCGGATGTCCCCACGAAAGTAAACCCAGCGGACATCGTGTCACGGGGATGTGACGTTGAGGAACTTACAGCTTCCATTTGGTTCGCTGGGCCGTCGTTTTTGCTCGATGCAGAAAAAGATTGGCCTGTAAATCGACACTTCGAAGTACCTGCTGATGTCGTGTCGATGGAATTACGCAAATCAGCATTGGCGCTTGTGGTAATCCCAGAGCCCAATTATGTGCTTCAGAAAATATAATCCTTTTCGTCGCACATAAGGCTTCTAAGGGTTTTCGTGAGGGTCTTACGGTTTATTCAAAGGTGTAAAAAAGTGTCGCAGCCCTTTGAAAAAAGTATTACACCAAGAGAACTGAATTTTGCGTTCGAGAAAATAGTGGAAGTGATCCAATCTCACGAGTTCAGTGACGACATAGGTAAAATTCGGAAAAATAAACCGGTAGCAACGAATATACAAAAACTAAGCCCTTTTCTCCAGGAGAAAAAATTAGATTGGTGTTCCTCGACATTGCTGCGAGTTGGGGGTCGGTTATTAAATGCTCTTATCCCGTACAAAGCCTAATTCCCGTTGTTGTTGTCGAAAGGCTCACAGTTTGTTAAAACGTACGTGTCCTACCTGCACGTTACAAATTGTCATGCTGGCCCTCGAGCTCTTGTAAGTCTGTTGCGAGAAAAGATATGGTTGGTTAATGCGCAGGAAGTTTGCCGCAGAACAGTTCGTTCTTGCATTCGTTGCTTTCGGTGCAAGCCGCAACTCTTGACGCAAATCATGGGGAACTTGCCATCAGACAGACTTCGAGCTCTCCGCCCTTTTAATATCTGTGGTGTTGATTTTTGTGGCCCATTTAACACAACGTATCGTATCCGTGGTAAGCCACCGTACAAATCATACGTGGCATTGTTTGTATGTTTTGCGTCCAAAGCGGTCCACTTAGAGTTAGTGTCTGACCTCACCACTGATGCGTTTTTGTTGGCATTCCAAAGGTTCGTGAGTCGACGCGGGATTCCGGAGAAGGTGTGGTGCGACAACGCGACGAACTTCGTTGGAGCCGATCGCCACATGAGAGAGTTCCGGGCCCGTCTGGAGGAGCAGGGTTTGCGTTCATACCGCCCAAAGCACCTCACTTCGGCGGACTTTGGGAGGCAGGTGTGAAGTCTGCAAAGCACCTGTTCCTTCGGACGGTCGGCAAAGACAGCCTCCAGGCGAAAAACAAGTGGCACCAGGAGGTTCCAAACGTCGACGTGGGAGCTCTCGTCGTCGTCGCCGAGGACAACCTTCCGCCGCAGCAGTGGATGATCGGGCGGATCGTGGCGGTGCACGTCGGCGCTGACGGCAAGGTCCGAGTGGCGGACTTGAGGACGAAGGATGCGACGTATCGGCGAGCGGTCAATGGGCTGGCGGTGCTGCCTGTGGCATGCTGAAGACGGCGGTCCTTCTGAGGGGGCGGTGTTCGCGCACTTTGCGTTTTTTAATTTGTTGAATAGTGTAAGGCGGGAGCGGGAGCACAATAAAGATTTAATCGCTCTCGCGAATTCGCCCCGTCTCTCGCCCCCTTCGTTAAGTTAGGTTTAAGCGTTTATATATTGAAATTAAAAGTTAGTTGTGATATGAACATCATTGAGCAAACTCCCTTTCGTCGCCTTGTCGCCAAAAAATAAGTTCTTCCTTGCAGTCACAAGTTTCGCGTTTAATTTAAAACAGTGTTAATTTTTCACGCTTGTTGGTACCAAAGAAGTCACTTCCGAATTCTGACAAGTAAAAATGGCGATTAGTAATTGACTATCGTCAGATTAATAAAAAACTATTGTCCGATAAATTCCCATTCCCTAGAATTGATGACATTTTGGATTAACTAGGTAGAGCAAAATATTTTTCATGTCTCGACTTAATGTCAGGTTTTCACCAAATCGAGCTTGAAAAGAGCTCTAGAGATATTACGTCCTTCTCAACAAGCAATCGCTTCACGCGATTACCATTCGATTTAAAAATAGCGCCAAACTCTTTTCAAAGAATGATGACTATAGCATTCTCTGGACTAGAACCTTCTTTTCAGCATTCCTTTACATGGATGATCTAATAGTCATTGGTTGTCCCGAAAAACATATGCTTAAGAACTTAACTGATGTTTTTGAGAAATGTTGGAAATACAACCTTAAGTTACATCCTGAAAAATGCTCATTTTTCATGCATGAAGTCACTATCCTAAGACACAAATGCACAGATAAAGGAATCTTGCCCGACGTCAAAAAATACGACGTCATTAAAAATTACCCAGTCCCAGATGATGCGGACAGCGCTGGAAGACTCGTTGCATTCTGCAATTATTACAGACGCTTTATACAAAATTTTGCCGACTACTTTCGTCACATAACAAGATTATGTAAAAAGAATGTAAAATTCGAATGGACAGCCGACTGCCAAACTGCCTTCGAACATCTAAAATCGGCACTAATAAGCCCCACTTTGCTACAATATCCAGATTTCAGCAAAGAATTTTGCATAATTACAGATGCAAGTAAGCAAGCGTGTGGAGCAGTTTTAACTCAAAATTTACAAAGGGTGAAAGTAACAAAAGCACAACAGAACAAGAACTGGCAGCAATTCATTGGGCAATAGCATACTTCAGACCATATATTTATGGCAGACACTTTACTGTCAAAACAGATCACAGACCACTGACGTACTTGTTTTCAATGGCAAATCCTAATTCAAAACTGACACGCATGAGACTTGAATTAGAAGAATATAACTTCACAGTAGAGTATCTAAAGGGTAAAGATAATTACGTAGCAGATGCGTTATTAAGAATAACCATCGAAGAATTAAAAAACATTACCAGAAATATAAATAAAGTCACTACAAGATATCAAAGTAGACAGAAATCCTGCGCAGGAGAAACACAAATAGAATTGCCTAGGTAATCTTTAGAAAAAGCTTCAAAGCCCAACGTATTCGAAGTCATTAATAATGACGAATTACGCAAAGTAGTGACCTTGCAAGTAAAAAATATGACCTGTTTTTTTAAACGTGGAAAAAAAATTACTGCAAGATATAATGTTAGCGATTTACTTACTCTTCTTCAAAAGGCTTGGAATGCAAGCCGGTATATATAAAATCAGCCAACTAAAAATGGCACCGTGGGAAAATATCTTTGAACAAGTTTCAATTGATAACTTCAAGAAAATGGGCAACAAAATATTAAATTCATTGAGAGTAGCGCTACTCAACCCGGTGACAAACATGCCAGAAATCAAAAGTGACAACACATACAAAGACTCCTGATAATCACAGATATTCCAATAAATGCTTTCGACAGAGAGATAGTAGACACAATTGGCCCACTACCAAAATCAGATAATGGTAACGAATATGCAGTCACGCTTATATGTGATTTAACAAAATGTTTATTTGCCATTCCAATTGTCAATAAAAGTGCAAACACTGTTGCAAAGGCTATATTTTAAGATTTTATTATAAAAATATATATATAAAAATTATTATTAACAATCGCATAAATTTTTCTAATCTTTTTTTATCTTCTTAATTTTTTCTAATTTTTACCCAATATATATATCATACACATATAATATAATATATAAGAACAAAAAAAAAAAAAAAATATATTAAAACATTTTAAAATTTTTCCAAATATTCAAACTTTTTAAACTTTAAAAATAACGTAAATAACGAAGACCATAAGTGCATAAGTGAGCAGATTCCCATGCCTTGACTGCACATATACTACCAGTACATACTACCTCTCTCGAGCTAGCCGCTGTCAACAGCGAGCAGCATATTCATATATAAGAAATACATAAATGCGGCCGCTCCGTTGCGCAGTTGCGCGGCCTTAGCTTCAAAGTACTTTGTTAGATATAAGCCGAATTAACTGAATAAAGACAACTCATGCATACACATCTTTAAAATGTATAAATTCATTCTACCAGCAAACTCTACAGTATGCAGCTCTATCGAAAACTGGGGATCAAAAATAATCAAAACAGGCTTGCTTGTTAATACAATTATGATTTTACTGCGAAGTTGTTCATGCTGAGGGAGCGTTCTTTAATCCAAAGGGCATTGAAAGAAATTCGTACTGCCCATCAGTTGTAAAAAAAACAGTATCTTCAAACTTTATATTCGGTCAATTCTTTAATTTTAGCAAGTACTAACTCCCTTTCGCTTGGACTAAATCTGTATGGTCGCCTTTGTACAGTCTAATTCGGTTCAATCAAACGAATGCATTTCCCCAGTTACTCACACGTGTTTGCGGAGTGCCTTCGATGAAAGATTTTGAGTGTTGCTTTAGTAATGATATTAAAATTTATTTTTCATTTCAGTTTCATGTTATCAAAATTAGTAGGCGTTCGCAACTTTGGTTTGAAGAATCTTAAAATTATCGTAAGAAATTTCCACTAAAAACCCTTGAGCCATTATTTCTCTGCCAATTACAATATTATTCTTCATACATTCGTCTGGTACTATATGAAACAAAACAACCAAAGAATTACCATCAATCATGATGATTGATTCAACTTGTGCGGTACTGTAAGTATTGACATTACCTATTCCTTTTAAAGAGATAACGCTAAGAATCCTCTTACCAACTAACTTATTAGAAACGCTTTCTTTAATTAATGAGCACTCAGCTCCCGAATCAAATGTAATTGGAAATCTCTCACCATTGACCAGAATGAGGCTTCACTATAGCGCACAGCTCCACTCTTTATCTTACTCCCAATCCGGTATTCTGCACTTTTTTTGGGCAATCAGTTACATTTGCCCTTCCATGACAAGGCTGCCCTGAACGCGACTCCTTTACAGTTGCCGGAACCTGGAATCCCATTCCAGATCTGCAGTCTTCCTTTTTATGACCTCGTTTTCCACACTGATAACATTTGAGTTCCACAGTTTTAGCACGCTTGGTCCTGGTTCCGAGTTTGATGTAATAGGACGCTCTTTCAGCGCTGAGAATACTTGCAGCTCCGCTTGCAGTTCACGTCGATTGTTTACATGCGTTGTGTGTATCATTTGTTACAAACGCCGGTCGAAATTAGCCATGTGCCCAAGAACCAGCGCGATGGAAATTTGTTCAGAAGAATTCTGCACAGTGGTGTCACGCTGCGACTCGCAAAAACAGGCAAGCCTTCACCGTTGCTTGGACGACTGCGCCTTCCAAAGCTTTACTCAACGCTAATATAAGAGCGCTGTCATCCACCCCAGCAATATCCGGATTATATTTCGGCAAGCAAATCTCGCTAGTCTGTTGTAACTCGATAACCGGCATCTGTAGCCTCTTAACCAGTTCCAGAAATTTCCGATTTGGTTGCTCTAACAACGCGAAGACATATCTTGCAAAAGTTTGGTTAGGGCCGAATCCCACTTCTAATGTCGGAGAATTAAAGTGATCTCCATGCAGGTCGTCATTGTTGGTCGCTTGATCGTTCGGCTTCTGGTGTTCAATACCCAGTTCTCGCGGATTCAGTGAGTCTTCGTTGCCTTTGTTGCTCATTATTTTCTCTTAGAAACACACGCGTGACCACCTCACGACAAACCAGAAGAAAGAAGAAGAGAAACCAACTCATAGCAACGCATACGAAGCCACACACAGCCTTAGTTCGCTAACTGAGTCCGAATTATACCAGAACTGGTATCCACCAGCACAACTATGGTTATACCTTAAAGTCTCATGCCTAACGAAATGCCGCATTACTTCCACTCCGATAGATATTACGGCCTATATCCGTAAACAAGTCCAAGTTAATGACTTGAATGTTAATCAATTTAAATATTCTTATGCTAAGAAAGTATCATCATTTAAGATTGGTATTCCTTGTGCTAATTTTCCATCTGTGTGCTCCGCCAGTTTCTGGCCCGAGGGCATATTTGTAAAAGAGTACAAAGCTAGAGAAAAAAGAATAGTTTAGGGGAAATGGAAATAACATTAAAGATCCATCCCCAGCATCCCCCACATCCTCTTCTGCCCCAAAAAACTAGCCTCCTCCTTTCTTCTTTCCTATCAGAATGCAAGAGGCATTTTTTCCTTCCCATATAATATTATTGTATATACAAAAACCTCCGAAATTTCACCGGGTAAGTACATAATTTAAAGGCCCAATCGTCTGTACAGACGAAGAGGGTTGTTTCAACCGTTTTGTTGGTATTACAAACTTTTTTAGAATTTAATGACATCGAATTAATAGGTATAAAACTATCGTTTCCCGGTAGTTTTGTATATATTACTTGCTTATATATCTCGCCATCATCTGAGTTCCCAATTTACGCGAATCACCTTTTCGTTTTTCAGTCCATTTAAAATAAGCTTTTAGGTCGATATCAGTAGTTGTATTAGGTGATTTCAATATACATAGCGCGACTTTGTCCCCAGACGAAAACTCGATTATTTTACCTCCTTTAGTGCATCACTTAATTGGCGGCTTGATTGATATTGCGCCAGCCCGAGTAAACCATGTCAAAAGCTCTTAAGGACGTTTTATGAAAGTACAAGTAAAAGTCCGGGGAAAGAATTAAGATCAATTTTGTGTTAATAAAATGAGTAAATCTGGATTCTCTACCGCATTAACATTAACATTAATCATTTTAAGAGCGGTAGAGAATCAAGATTTTATATTATAGAAAAAAGTATATTATAGTCAGAACATAATACTCTGAAAGGCTTATGCTTGGCATACCAAGGCATCCTCTGAATTCATTTATAGACATGGGCGGCTGTAACTCTTTTACGCCCGTTATCTTGCCGGATCCGTATGTATACCGTCCTCACTTACCATACCCATTAAATGACTGGGCTCTTAAGTAGTATCTGGTCGATCATATCGCATCATGATCGTGTGTTGCACGAAGTGTGCTTGAATCCTTCTAGCTCGCGAATGGGTAATCTGTCGATGTAAGCTTGGTCAACTGTGTACCATCTCACCTTTCACAGTTAATTCGACTTTCCCTCCCTTCCCTTGACTCTCCTCCAATGGCCTCCACGGGCCCATTTCAAGTTCGCCGTGTTTGATGGCTCGCCTTAGCACTGGTACTCTTTGGCTTGTATATTGTTGGACCTAGTCTCTAGATTTCCGGGCTGAGGTTCCATTTATACCAAAATGCCACAATAAAGATATTCATATTTTGACTGCAGAAAGGCAAAGTTCTTTATTTGCGATTAACAACTCAACTTCATAATTAAAAACTACGTTATAGAACTGCATATTTGTTCTTCCTGGGACGGCGCCGGCTAGCTCCGGAATCCTCAGGGCGGAGTACCCCCAATGTCCCTACAGTTCCCCAACATTAACCATCGATAACTATCGACATCTCACTCTACATATATAAACTCATCACTAATAACAACAGGTAAACAAAACCAAAATATAAACAAATCGGGATAAATATGACGGAAAAGTGGCATTAGATGTGGCTGCCACACCGAACCCACCCTTTCTGTGGTGCCCCTAGTGACGCAAGGGAGGCACCACTCATTGTTAACAGCCGGAATCACCGCCAGGAGGTCTACGACCGGTCCATCTCCCCCAACAGGTAAGTAACTTACACCATCATCAAGAAACTAAGGTCATGGGTAAATCGTGTCCCGCCGCTGGACTTTCGCCAGCTAGGAAAGGCGGCCGAGTGCGCGTCGCTGGACTTTAGCCAGGAGAAAAAAAACTTTCAGGAATATGTGTGCTGCGGACGGGCACGTGGGCGCGCGAAGCAGGGCCTCGTCAGCCACTCGGACTCACCGGCGTCATCCTGAGGCGGCGGGATTGCGGGCCTGTTCGCTGGTCTGTGCTGCTATGGAGGTATGGAGCTCCTTTTGGATGGTTTTCCTCGATGAGTTGCCGGTCAGGTTGTCTTGTCTGCGTCGAAAAATATTACCGGTTCCCTTTTGATGGATCGCCGGATAGCCTAAGATCACAGCACTAAATAAAGCGACTAATAAAATTGTAGTCTCGCCTACCTTCTTCGCCATCTTCCACTTGGTGCTCTCAAAAGTGGGCCATTGTACGATCCAAAAATAGTTAAGAGAATCCCCAGAGCGAACCGGGATTCATTTAAATAGTTAAATCGCCCAATGACCAACAAAAGGGGGCGCCACTACATTCTGTTACCCTGCCTACGCTATCGATAATTCCTTTACCCTCGATTTCGATCTACTTCCAGCCGGTTCCAACTCGAAAAGCAACAACTATGATTGGAAATACCTCGAACTAGGAGTTGGAGTTAACTAAACAGCTACCAATGCGCCCATTGAACATTGATAAAACGAGATGGCAGAACTATCCGTTTACCAACCCCCAACAAACTGGGTGGAGTGGATTAAATTATCAGATCTGATTCAAATTATTAGGGACGGGGTTATAAAGATAGGCTGGCTCATTGCAAAACACAGACGATTGGATGGTGTCTGGATGGACTAAATCAAAAGGAAGTGACACTCTAAGTGACATTGAGAGCAAGGACTGGCAAAAGTTTTGGGAATGATTTTTGGGGATGATTTGGGGGCCGAGATTTGTGAGGAAAACTTCACGAAAACAACACACATAGACTCTTCAGGACGATGGGTTGTGACGATTCCGTTTAAAACAGACCAAACGCCAGCGGAATCTAAAAGTCAAGCAATGAAAAACTTTTTAAATTTTAAGAAAATATTTATTTTGAATAATGTCATGGCAAAACACATGGATCTAAAGCACTTAAATATTATTTATTTATCCATCCGTGGTGTTACACGTCCACCCTGCCGGAAGCGGATAGCGCTCGCCACCGGAGGATGAACTGCTTTCGGGGGCTAGGCGACCCTCGCTTGGAGCTGTCGCTTCGGACTGTGGGTTGTCGACCTCGCCCGAGTCCCACTCAGATGGCGACTCCCACCATAGGCTCTCCATTTCCGGTGAGATTTGCCCCAACAGGAGGTTGAATGTCGGGGGCGACATCCCCATCGAGGTGTCCGATGGACTGGATGCTGGTGTTGTTGGGGGGTGCGAGTAGTGGGCGACTACCTCCACGTCTGGTCCTCGTCCGCTAAAGGTGGGTGCGAGCGGGGGGGCCGTGTCGATGGGTACATAGATTGGTGGTGGCTGATTCGGCACCAGTGCGAGTGTAGGCTCCTTCCGTCGAAAGCGCTGCCCGGTGCTCTCCTCGTCGTCGGTGGGCTCCGGCTTCCACTCCATTGCTTTGCACGTAGGGTAGCGCGGGGGACCGGGGTCATCCTGCGTGGCTTATGTCCCGAGGGAGAGAGTCGTTATCGGCCCGCTAGATGGTTGTGGATGGTCCGAGGGAGAACGTGGTAGACGGCCCGCGAGCGAGCGTGGTAGATGGTCCGATCGAGAGTGTGTGGACGGCCCACGAGAGAGCGTGGTGGACGGCCCCGGTCCCATCTCTTCGTCCTGCGTGCAGGCGAGGTCGACGGGTAGTTCCGTCTGGACTCCTAGGTCCACGGGTACCTCGGTCTCGTCGGGCCTCATGATGTACATGCGTACGGGGGCCGGCGGGAAGGTCACGATCGAGTCATCGGCCGATATGGTGCTTCTACCTGGATCGTTTTCCAGCTCGTCTTGATGAGGTACATCCAGGACCTCCGGTGGTACTCGCAACGGTCCTCGCCCGTGTACACATAGTGTGCCGCGCCTTCCTGGGGATCGTCGTCGTACTCCCGGCTGCTCACCGCGTACGCATCCTCGTTCTCGTTGTCGCTGGCGTCCTCAACATAGGACGCCTGTTCACCGCGGGCTTCCTCGTCGTCGCTGGCGTCTTCGGCGTAGGGTGTCGGGTGATCCCGGTCGTCGTCGTTGCGCCCGCAAGGGTTGTACTTCCGGCTGCTCTCCGGTGACAGGTTGGACTCGGGTGGCATTGATAGGGCTCCTGGTAGATGCGACGTCCGGTCGCGTCCGTATAGTGTGGAGAGACTCCTCCGGCTCGAGCGGGTGTCGACGTCGGCTCGTCCTCTGAGTCGCTATCTGGTGCGCAGTTCGACGCTGCCCGGCCTACCCGTCGGGCATGACCGGGTGGATCTTTCGGCGTACGCCGTTCCCGGACGTAGCCGAGGGTCTCGTGTGGTCGTCGACTGTCGGTTACCCCGGGAACTGGGTTCAGGCTCCCCATCGCTGTCGCCAAACGACAGTACTATCGTCTCCATGTCCGCCCGTTCGATCCTTGGCTGTTTTGCTGTCTTCATCATCGGTGTTACGTGTATTTTGGAACGCTTTTAAGTCTTTAATATTTGCAAGTCGCCCCATCCGCTGGCCGGGTAGGCGTATTCGGACGACGTGAACTGTGAACCATTATCGCACACCTGTTTCCTCGGGGCTCCGAAGTGACTGATGATCCGTTCGAGGAAGGCTCGTATAAGAGTCGCCGTGGTTGCCTTTCGTATCAGCTCGACACACTTGGTGAAGGTGTCGAAAAAGACGAGGAGAGTGGTATTCCCCTCATTGGAGCGAGGCAGCGGTCTGACGCTGACCTGTCTCGTTAGCATCATTCCGGCTTGTTGTCGCTTTTCTGACGTACGTATCGTCTCACATCGCGAAACATCCATGGCCAGTAGTACTTCTGCGAGATTCCGATGATGGTCTTTCTTATGGCATTCGTGTAGGATTCGAGCTCGATGTTCGGCTGCTACGCATAGCTTCCATGGTACGTAGTCCTGGTCATCTGGACGGTGGCCGAGGTGGCGATATAGTTCTCCGTTTTCAATGATAAAGTCGGGGAACTTCTGTGGGTCGTCCCGAACGTCCTTCATCTTTCGTTGCAGCCGCTTTCACTGGTGCCCCGAGTCCGTAGTTGCTGGCGTCAGTCTGGAGTTTCATCTTGACGGAGAAATCTGGGCATGCCAGCAAGAGTGCGTCTGTCAGTTTACTTTTCAGGAGATCGAAGGCACTCTGTCAGCAGGTTCGTCATGGCTACCATGACCTCGCCGGTACCATGAGGCCATCCCGAGGCATCTCCTCAGCTCCCGTAAGCTCGTGGGAGGGCTCAGGTTTCGTACGGCGGCTACCTTGATGCCCTTGTCCCTGATCACATGTCCGAGGTAGGCCAGTTTCCTCGTATGGGTCGAGGTCTTGCACGATCACGCTACCTAGAGCACGCTGAAATGTTGCCGGGGCCGAAAGCAAGCCGAAGCATGACTCGCCTCTGAAACAGGCCTCGCCCGGGTACCGTAAATGCGGAACATGCCCGGCTGTCCTTGGCCATGGGTATCTCGAAATGTATTTTGCGTTTCTCAGTCGCTCTAAGATGTGGTTAATACGCGGCAACGGATATGCGTCAGGGATGGATTTTGCGTTTAGTTGCCGGTAGTCCACGCACATGCGCCACTGGCCGGTTTTCTTCTGGACCAGAACCAACGGGGCGCTGTGCGGGCTACGCGGCGGTTCGATACATCCCCGCTCCAGCAACGCGTCCACTTGTTCGCCTATGATCCGCTGCATGGCAGGGTTCTTTAAATAGCGTTGTTTAATCGGCCGTAAGAAGACCATAAGTGCATAAGTGAGCAGATTCCCATGCCTTGACTGCACATATACTACCACTACATACTACCTCTCTCGAGCTAGCCGCTATCAGCAGCGAGCAGCATATTTATATATAAGAAATACATAAATGGCATCCCTGACATTCTGTGGTCCTATGTCATGATTGGCTATGCCTAGCCGAGGTTCCGTTGATGGCGTGTTCGATGTCCTGGGCGTAGCTTAGTGGCTGAGTGGTCTTCGCAGTCCGGGTCGAGGTTATGGTTCCGATTGATTGCCTTGGTTGTCATGCTGGGTTCTGGCGATGCACGTGGTGGGTTTCCTTGGGGAATTCTCTCAGCGAACGCAGGTTGAGTCCGACCCTGTGAGGGTGGGCGGTAAGCTGTCGCATTTTTAGAGGCGTGGTTATAGTTGTTTCTCCCGAGGCTCCGCTTCTGGACGGCTTCGAACTCAGTGGCCAACTGAGCCAGTTCCCCACTGGTCCGAAACTCGCTACGTCGGCTATACATCTGGTATTCTGGCACGACATTTTCGTATAACCTATCCAGCTCTTGGGTTTCGTTGTAGCCCGCATGGCGCATGAGAACTCAAAGATCTAGCATAAAGCCTTTAAACGTTTCCCCCTCCAGTTCCTCACGACTCCGAAACTGGTCGTCCAAGCGCTGGAGGTATCGGGGAAGAAGGAAAAACTCGAGGAATTCGCGCCGAAATGTGATCCAGTTAGCCCCTTGGAGGCGGCTTGTTTGAAACCACTTGTCTGCTATGCTCGTCAGCAGCTCTGCCATGGCTCGAGGAAGGAGTCCTAGGTCGCTCCTGTAGGATAAGGCCGGCTTTCGACCTGCTCGACGAAGGCTAAGGGGTCTGAATACCCATCGAATTGGAGGCCCAATTTACATATTCGTTCTGGGACGCAAACAACCTCGCGGAGGTCCCGGTCGTGGTTCGGCTCCATAAAAGTTTCTCGGTTAGTGATCACCGGAGAGGGGCCAGTAATAGCGAAGCTAGGGGTGGTTCGAGACCGGCCTACGGAGGAGACCCCGGGGCTTGATCCGGCGCTTATGTTCGCGGCGGGGCCGCTAAGGCCAGGTTTGTCTTCCCCCAAAGGTACGGGGCTAGGGGCACGTGAGGTAAATTGCCTTTCTAGGTCGGCGAGTCGAGCCCACACCTCTTGGGTTTGTTCAGAGTCCCTAACTAGGGTGACAAAGTTTCGCCGCAAGTTGTCGACGACTCCTTCGGCGGAGAACCCGAATTCGTCAGCAAAGGCTAGTAATTTGGCCTTCAAGCGGGAATAAATCCACCGCGAGGGGAACCCAGGATTTTTAAGCAAGCGTGGAACGGACTCACCGGCAATTTTCTGGTCGGGGTCCATGTTTACAGCGTGTCTTTGATGTGTTGTCGTCTTGGAATAAGGTCTTCGTTGGTTGGAGTCTTTAATGGACTTCTTGGGCTATATGTTTGTATTTTCACAGACACTCGATCGCGTGGACTGTACGGGATCGCGAGTAAGCTCGTGGGCTTGATACCGGGCGCGTTCACTAGTTCGTTGAGGTTATTTTCCACGGTCGGGGCACTTTTGTTCTAGTTTTCGGTTGTTTTCGCGGAATCTTTAGGTTATGTCACTCGTCCTGGGGCTACGCACTCCCCATACAGGTGGTAATTCTTCTGGTCTTTCTCCCTATCAGGTCCCTGCTCGGGCGCCACTTGTCACGTAGTTCTCTGGCCGGGGTAAAACCTCAATCGGGGCCAAGGAACCTATACAAGAATGTTATATAGAAGGGTGGAACCTGTAGTAGGAATTTGTATGGGAGGTGGTGGGACGCCTAGAGACGGGTGCTATTCGATGGTGGCTGATCGTACTGCGAGGTTGACGACCCGAGATGTACATTAAGACGCCGCCTGGCGGCCTGTGGTGGCGATAGGGCCGACTACACTGCTGGGCGCGAAGCCCGGGAGGATCCTGTTTGCGGCGCCCTCTGGCGGCAGAACGAGGTACTGAGAGGGCGATCGCACTGCTTGGTGGGGAACTTGGATGAGTCCCACTGAGAACGCCCTCTGGTGGCAGAACAAGGTTCTGAGAGGGCGATCGCACTGCTTGGTGGTGAACTTGGATGACTCCGACTGGAGTTGGCTACGGGGATTCCGCCGGGCGTGAACGGCGGGATTTATCTACTCCGGGTGAACTCGGAGTCTACGGGGATCCTACACTCCGGATATTCTCGGAATCTACTAGGTTTCCCCACTCTGGATATTCTCGGAATCTACTAGGTTTCTACACTCCGGATATTCTCGGAGTCTACGAGGTTTCCACACTCCGGATATTCTCGGAGACTACGAGGATTCTACACTCCGGATATTCTCGGAGTCTACGAGGATTCTAAGGTGGGAGTTCTCGGCCGAGATGCGCTGCGCGGATGCGAAACCAAACACGCGTCGTTGATCTGGATCGAGAAAGGGTAGGAGAAGGGGGAGGGGGTGTATGGGTAGAAATAACACATGTGGTTTTAAGTTCAGCTTTGTATTGGCAATTGATAAGAATTGGGGCCCTGGCTGCTGCCTTCACAATGGGTATCCTTGCGTACGTGTATTTTGGTGCGCTGGTCAGTGTTGCGCGGATCGACAAGAGCCGAAAACACTAAAAAGAAAAGGTGCGGAGTCGGGCGCGGGTTCGGATATGCAAGGCTGACTTGAGTCCCCGGCGGATCGGCGCGTATGTCTCTGTGTGTGTCGGTAGTGGTGTGCCGAAGGGATGCTCGAGCAAATGTCCACTCTCGGCGAAAAATTTGGATGGGGAACTACCTGGGAATTTTCGGAACGGCAAAACCTTATGGTTTGAGGAGCTGAATTAACAGCCCTCACAAATATACATATGTACATATTTAAAAATATATAGGTTAAGAATAGGATTAAAATTAGAATAATAAATAGAAAGTCCCATGAAGGGCATCATGTAAAAAGTAGCGTAAGGGCTATACCGCCAAACCAACATGTACACGGCCGGGCCTGGCTAGCCCGCCGTCAGCGCCAACACACACGTAGCGGCAGAGCCTACATCGGCAAAGCGACACCAGAACACAGCGGCAGAGCCAACATCGGCAGAGCCACTCCAGAATACGGCAGCAGAGCCAACATCGACAGAGCCACACATATCGGCAGAGCCACACATACCGGCAGAGCCACGCATACCGGCAGAGCCCCGGCAGAGCCACGGCAGAGACGCACACCCGGCAGAGCCTGGGCAGAGCAACGAGTATCAACCGAGCCGAACAGCATCGGCGATCAACACCCAAAGGGCGCCCTTAGCAACAGCGCCGACGTGCAGACAACGGATCGGCGGCCGAGGACGGCTTAACGCACCTCTGCTCGCTGATCGGAGAGTTGGTTTTTGGCATCAGTGGCAATCGGACGTATATCTCGGAGCTGACGGAAATAACGAGGACACCACGTGTCCGGGATTTAGCGACGCCCAACCGAGCGGCACCACTACCGGCCGATCAGGACAACGAGACCCATGGGGCCTCGCCATCGTGTGCGGCACCCGGGTTCTCGGGGTCGTGAACGCTGTGGCCATGGAGGCCACTCCCACCTCCTTCTGATCTGGATACGGCTCCCGGCTGACGGGACCGCTATCCACCTCGGGATTCCCACGGAGCCAGGCGGGCGACTCTCTTTGTGACGTAGCCGTCAAACCTGGTCCCCAAAACACATTCGTTTGGTCAAACGAGCCCGACACCCGGCGCACGGGATCGGGCCCGTTCCGGCAACATCCCGGCAGGGCTGAGGAACGGTCGGCACCCGGATTCACGGGACCGGCTCAACTGCAACCTTTTTCCACCTCCTAATCTTCCCATGCCCATCAACTCCGGCCATTTGTCCTTCCGTCCTGTCTGTCCCAGCAAATATATAAATATTTTTGTGGAGGACCCTGATACGACCTTGTATGTATCGTGGCCCGTGATTAGCATCCTTACAACACATATCTATATTTTGGGTTTTATTCATTAGTCTTTTGCTTCATCTACAGTAGTTGTTAAGATCAATGAAATATGATAAAAGATTTTTCGTTTACTCTTTTTTCAACAATTCCGTATGCCCATTCATTGACTTTTTTTCCTAAATTTGACTTTATCACCTTTATTTAATGGAGGAAGTTTTTTAGTGTAAGATTTTAATAATTGTACATTATAAAATATTTGTTAACGGAGATATACAATAATTATGTTTAGATAATAGTTGCAAGCTGGCGTGGGAGTAGCTGCGGATCAGATAGAAATACCACCTAAAATGCAAGCGACCGAAGAGTGGAAGTGCTGGCGGAGTCCCACTGGAGAAGTCAACGGGTGTGCGGACTCTGCCGAATGCAGAGTTATTAGAATGGAATAAAACGTTCGACTTGTTTCGATCTCTAATATGCACTGATTTTTAATGTTCGATTTCGAGATTATAAAGAGAGATATGTATGTATGTACATGTGTGAGCTGCATGTATAAAAGAGCGTAAGGCGAATTCAAAACATAAGCATATGATTACAGTGTGGGGTAATTAAATATACAAGTTGGCAAAGAATTCAAATTATTAATCAGCTTGAACGAAGTTATTCATAACAATAATAATAATTAAATCGAAATTAATGTTGACTTATGATGTCATCGAACATTCTCCGCCCGTTGAATGATCCAAGGAGTATTCAAGCACCAGTTTGCTCAGGCAGGGGCGCTATCTTACAGATGGGTCTTCGAATGGTTCCATTTTTCACCTTGATCTCGGCCACTCGTACTCGTCCATCAGCTCCGACATGCGTGTTGGTGATGCGACCAAGGATCCATTCCTGGGGAGGTGTATTATCCTCGTGAACAATCACCATTTGGCCAATTTGAATGTTGGCGTGGGGTTTGAGCCATTTGGAGCGCTCCTGAAGCGTGTGTAAATAGTCACGCCTCCATAGCTCCCAGAACTGCTGCTTCAAATACGTTACGCGCTGCCACCGCGTAAGATAAGATGGTCTGCTCTCGTCAATTGAAGGCTCCGGTACGGACATCAAAGAGGACCCAATCAGCAAGTGCGCTGGGCTAAGCGCCTCTCCATCGTTTGGGTCTTCGGAAAGGGGTGCCATTGGTCTTGAGTTCAAGATTGCCTCCGACTCGATTGCAATCGTTTGAAGCTCCTCGTACGTTAGCCCAGTGTTGCCCAAGTTTTTCATCATTAGGCTCTTCATGGACTTCACTGCGGCCTCCCACAAGCCGCCAAAGTGGGGAGCACGCGGAGGGATGAACTCGAATCCCACGATGCTGCTGAACTTCTGCAAATTCAATGTGTTGGCTTCGTCGAATAGCTGCTGCTTAAAGTCCTCGAGCTGCGATCGTGCACCGACGAAATTAGTTGCATTGTCACAATAAATGCGTAGTGGGATGCCTCTGCGACTGACGAAGCGCTGACGAACTGAGAATAAAATTATTAGTAGATAGATCGGAAATGAGTTCTATGTGGATTGCTTTTGACGAAAAGCATATAAACACGGCCATGTATGTTTTATATGGCACCTTGCTTCGAATGCGGTATGATGTGGAAAATGGTCCACATAGGTCGACTCCAGTTACAAAAAAAGGTCGTTGTGAATGAAAGCGATCAACTGGAAGTGATCCCATCATTTGTTCCATTAAACGAGGCTTATAATGGTAACAGTGTGTGCAGCGCCGTACAATCTTTCGCACAACTTCTCTGGCGTTTACAATCCAAGCCTGAAGTCGCAGGATTCCAATGAGAGCCTTTGGTCCAGCGTGCATGTGATGCCGGTGGAGATACTCAACAAATTTCAACGTGAAGCAATGATTCTTTGGTAGAAGAACAGGAAATTTGGCATCGAGTGAAATGGGCGCCTTGGCTAAGCGGCCTCCTACACGTAATAGTGTTATCGAACCGTTTGGCCCGTTAGTCGCTGCTAGGAACAGATTTAGTTTCTGAAATTCGGGTTTTAAAATCCTGTTTTCCTTTAGCTGCTGGATTTCGTTGAAAAGGGTCTTCTGCTGAATATGGGATACGATGTGCTTGAACGCGTATTGCAATTCAGTTGCTGGTGTATGAATTACATCGACTAAGTTCACCTTTTTGTTGACCTTGATTCTATTAAAGACGCGCAACACAAAAGCTATGACTCGCAAAATGCGCCGATAGGATGAGAATTTGTTGATAACTTCATCGAATACATCTTCCTTGCTTCCATTATCGGTACATGTGAGGACTGTTGCTTTTCGCAGCTCCAACTCTACATTGGTGTCCTGAGAATTTGGTACTGGTTGAGGCCATCCAGATGAGTCTTGACGTAAGAAGCTTGGTCCACGAAACCATATAGTTTCCATAAGCTCGGACGCTGCGCAGCCTCTTGAAACTATGTCCGCGGGATTGTCCTTGCCCGGAACGTGCCTCCAAGTGATGTTTGACGTGGTTGATTGCATCTCAGAAATCCGGTTAGCGACGAAACAGTTTAGCCTGGACGAGTGCATGGTAAGCCACTGTAGAACGATTCTTGAATCTGTCCAAAAGAAAATACTATCAATGTATTTTTGGAATTTATGCTTAATCTTGGCCCATGTTTGACACAATAAATATGCGGCGCACAATTCTAGCCGCGGCAATGAAATTGCTTTTATTGGGGCCACCTTAGACTTGGCGATGATTAGCATTGATTTGAACTCTCCGTTTATGTATGTTCGTAGATATAGGCAACAGCCATAAGCTCGCTGCGATGCATCTGAAAATCCGTGTATTTCCGATAGATTTTTAGGTGACGAGTTAATGAATCTTGGAACTTCGATGGTTTGAAGATTGTGCAAATCTTCTTCAATTCGCTTCCACTGAGATTGAAGCTTAGGGGGAAGTGGATCGTCCCAGTTTAGACGATGCATCCACAACTCTTGGACCAATATTTTGCATCGAATAACGACTGGTGATACGAGCCCTAGCAAATCGTACAGGTGAGCTACAAGTGAAACGATGCTCCGCTTGGTGACGACAGAGATTGTAGGTAGGGTATACCTGAAACAAAACACATCTAGTTTTGGTTGCCACGACATGCCCAAAGTCTTCGTAACATCTTTGGTATCAACCTTAAATTGAAACTCTGCTCCGTTGCCTTCTATTTTGCTTGTGTTCCACTTTGCAAGCTCTAATCCAGCCTTAGAAAGTATGCTGGTGACCTCTGTAGCTTTGAGATGAAGCTCTTCGACACTGTCTGCTCCAGTAAGGAGGTCATCGACGTACATATCTTCTTTAAGTACGGCTGTTCCGATGGGAAACTGATTTGAGAACTTATCTGCAATATATTTCAAGCTCCTGATTGCTAGAAATGGTGCGCAGGACATGCCGTACGTGACAGTGTTGAGCTGAAACAATTCTAAAGGCGCAGCTGAGGATTCTCTCCAGAGAACAAGTTGATACATACGATCGTCTGGTGATACTTCAAACTGGCGATACATCTTGCAGATATCAGCTACAAGTGCATGACGATGTAAGCGAAAGGCAAGAAGTGTTAGGATCAGATTCTGCTGGATGCTTGGGCCAATCATCAACAACTCATTCAGAGAAAGGTTCGACGTTGTTTTGCACGATGCATCAAACGCAACACGCAGCTTGGTAGTCGTGCTTTCTGATCTCAGGACTCCATGATGTGGGATTACATAATGGGTCTTTTGAGAGTCGAAATCAGATGCCAATTGCATGTGATTCAAATCTAGGTATTCCCTCATGAATTGAACGTACATCTCCTTTAACAACGGGTTGCGGCTCAACCTCCGTTCATTTTGCAAAAACCGGGATTTGGCAATTTCAAAAGATTTACCTAACATGTGAGGATTCTCCTTAAATGGCAAGCAAACTTGGACTCGTCCAGATGTGAGAAACCTTGTGTTTGCCACAAAATGTCGTTCGCATTCCTGCTCTTCTGCGGTGAAACCTTGATCGTGCGAATCAAACTCCTCGATTAGCCAAAACCTTTCTAATGCACCTTGCAGCTCCGTAGAACGCGCCATGTTGCATGTTACGACTTGGGATTGAGGAATATCAGAAACCTTTCCGCCAACGATCCAACCAAGTGCAGTAATGACCAGGCAAGGAAGGCCTGGACCTAAAGAAATTTTGCCATGTGAAAGTAAATCAAAAAACTCTTGTGTGCTGATGAGTAGGTCAATCCGGTGAGGCATGTAGAAGCCTGGATCTGCAAGGTCAATCTCTGAGGGTATGTTCCATTGTGAAGTGTCAACGAATCGCTCTGGCTGATTAAGCGATATTGTCTTGGCTACAGCGAATTGTAAATGCCATTCATTTACAGATAATCGTGATCGAATAGTTGTTGAGACCGAGAATCTCATCTGCGTTCTGACATCGCCTATGCCAGAAATGTCATACTTCTGTCTCTCGAATCTGAGCTGAAGGAGCTTGGCCAACTCTTCAGAGATGAAATTTATTTCAGAGCCTGAGTCAAGCAAAGCTCTGGCTGGCTGAAATATTCCGAACTTATCCTTAATCAATACTATTGCCGTAGGAATTAAAGCGCGCCTCGAATGACGCGAAAGCATGGAAACAGCATGTGTGGGTTCCCTCTGCTGCTGAGATGTGTGGGAGACAATTTGTGTTGGTTGCTCTGGATGAGCAGTTCTATGCAGAATAGTATGATGTAAGCCTTGACAAACGCGGCAACGAGATCTACTTGGACATCTGCTCGCCAAATGGCCGGTGCGCAAACAATTTATGCACAGAGCGGATTGCTTGACGAAATTCAATTTATCCTGCCAGTCTAGTAAACCAAATGAAGGGCACTGATTGAGAGAGTGATCAGTAACAGAACATTTTTTACAACCACCCTGTGCCGTAACAAAGGCTCTTCTATTCTGCGTGGGCCTTTCCTTTGGCTTCTCATCAGATGTTCGTTTAACGTTGCTCTCCAAAAATTGACAATGACGGCTCAAACTGCGATAACAATCCTCCCAAGTAGGCAACACCTCGTATTCTTGAACCCGATCGTACGATAATTTCGAATCTGCATCAATTTTAGATAAAACAAGATGAATTAGTATTGCGTTCATAACATCTGCTTCTGTTCCTAACGACAACAACGATTCACGCAGCGCGGAGACGGTATCCAAGATACAACGAAGAGCTGCGGGATCAGATCTTTTCATAATTTGAATATCAAATAAGCTAGATATGTGCTCTATGAAAATCAAAACCTTTTTATCGTAACGCTCCTTTAACTGCTTTAACGCTTTTGGATAATTGATTTCGGACACTTGAAAAGGGGCCACAACACTCAGCGCGGGGCCAGACAAACAGCTAAGCAAGTAGTTAAATTTGTCAACAGCTGATATAGAAGCGTCATCATGTACCATGCTAGTAAAGGCAGTAATAAACTTCATGTAGTCACCATACTTCCCGTCGAACTTAGGCAGCTTTAACGAAGGCAAACGATTATGGTGCCCAGATGCGCAATTTGCCGATGAATTAAAGAAACTGGCATCTTCTGGCCGGTCCTTCTTTGACGCCCCAATACGAGTGATGATAATTGCCTTGGTTTCTATGAATACGTCCTCTAATTCTTGCCGGCCGTCGTCAGCCGCATCCAGCCGTTCGATCTGTGATTGAATTTGAAGAATTTGTTTAAAATACGATTCCAAAATTTGTGACTGGCATTCAAGGGCAGCAAGGTCGTTCTGCAGTTCGATGCGAACTTTGAGATTGACTATATTTCGCTGAATTGTATTCCTTTGTTGTCTTAAAGACACGAGTTGAGTATCAGTCATTTTTTCAACGATTTATTTAGCGAAAACTAATTGTGGAGTAATTATTGAGTGAAGCAATTCCAAATATGTTGGCAATGCCCTTTGGTTCAGAGGGAGAAAACAAAACACTCCGATGCTTGGGAAAATAACTCAATTTTTGGCTTATTTATTTGCAGACCAGCTGCACAAGTATGTATGTGTGTATCTGGGCAATGCCCTTTGGTTCAGAGTAGAATGACAAAACCGCGATTGCATTTGCGAGTCTAGCTTACAGTTTTTCGTCCTCTTTGTGCCGCTGTGCTTTGGTCTCCAAATCTGTTCTTGCGACGGTTATGATGCGCATACCCTGTATGCAGGTATCCACGACGATCCAGTGGGGAAGATTCCGGTGATCCAACGATGCTTCCGGAGATCCAACGCTGATGCCAAACGCACTGCCAATACTCCGATGAGCTGCACTGCGTGCCGAAATACACCAATTATTCTGGCGTTGATGGAATCTATTTCTCCGCCGAATGCAGAGGGAATGATTCAAAGTGGTTTATGGTGGGACTTGCCGAATGCAGTGTCCTGTCACGGTCGCCAAAATGTGCGGACTCTGCCGAATGCAGAGTTATTAGAATGGAATAAAACGTTCGACTTGTTTCGATCTCTAATATGCACTGATTTTTAATGTTCGATTTCGAGATTATAAAGAGAGATATGTATGTATGTACATGTGTGAGCTGCATGTATAAAAGAGCGTAAGGCGAATTCAAAACATAAGCATATGATTACAGTGTGGGGTAATTAAATATACAAGTTGGCAAAGAATTCAAATTATTAATCAGCTTGAACGAAGTTATTCATAACAATAATAATAATTAAATCGAAATTAATGTTGACTTATGATGTCATCGAACAACGGGTATTAATCTTTTGGGGTGGCTCTTGCCAGAGCAAAGTGTTTCTTATTTCAAAAATTTACGAAAAACACAATAAAAGAGTAGCTATGAACTTTAAATCAGCAAATAATTATAAGTAAATTTAAAAAACCACTGTAAAATATCAATTGTATTGTTATACCCGTTACTCGTAGAGTAAAAGGGTATATTGTATTCGTGCAAAAGTATGTAACAGGTAGAAGGAAGCGTTTCCGACCCTATAAAGTATATATATTCTTGTTCAGGATCACTAGCCGAGTCGATCTAGCCATGTCCGTCTGTCCGTCTGTCTGTCCGTCTGTCCGTCTGTCTGTCCGTCTGTCTGTCCGTATGAACGCTGAGATCTCGGAAACTATAAAAGCTAGAAGATTGGCGTTTGTAGATTTTAGGAGTTCCTACGCAGCGCAAGTTTGTTCTCGTTCTCTCTTGTTTTTAAATTTTTTTGTACAGCGGCAGACTTGTCATGCCAAGGTAGTTGATAATATCTTTTAAGGGCTCTTTCCTCCCGTAAATACGAAAATTGAATTTTAACTGTTTGTCAACAAACTCAGCTGTATAAATAACAATACTACATTTTTTGACTCATGCCCTCTTCCCATAGAGTCCATTCGTTCGAAACGGTTGGGATTTTTGACAAATGTGAAACTCCGATTCCCACAGAGCACATCCACCATCCGATAACAGCTGTGGCACAACATTTTTACCTCGTTGCATTTTGTACAACATTTAAAATGAGCACAACAGCGTTATAAATGATACTTGGTAACAGACTTCAAGTGATCTACGCGAACAACCAAATCGAACTAATCTGTCTGCAGATTTTTGCCAGCCTGCGGAAACAATATGAACCGCTTTTGCCCAATATTGTCTTACTGGTAACAAATCAAGTTCATTATATATAATTGTTTGTTCTTTTATTATAATTTCATATTTAATTTTTAATGTTCTGCTCCATGTTGTGAGTACGGTATGGGTCTAGGATATAGTGGAGCAACACCAAATGCTGCCACACG
Source organism: Drosophila kurseongensis (assembly GCA_018153305.1). Taxonomy (NCBI): domain Eukaryota; kingdom Metazoa; phylum Arthropoda; class Insecta; order Diptera; family Drosophilidae; genus Drosophila; species Drosophila kurseongensis. The sequence goes on from JAECXX010000001.1 coordinate 2,036,780, forward strand.
GATGGAGAAGTAATTAATTAATTATTACAACTAAAAACAGCATTTTTTGAATTGGCGCCTTCCTTTTCCAAAAGTTACCCGCCATTATTTTTTAAAATTTTCGTAGTGAATGTTTTAATTTTCACTGTCTAGAAGAAGAACTCAGAGTTGAGTCGAAAAAACATCGCCTAAAATTTGGATGGGGAACTAACTGAGAATTTTCGGAACGGCAAAACCTTATGGACCATCCGTTCAACAGATGGTGGATGGTGGATGGATCTCTGTGGGAAGAAGGCATTAAACGCGCATCGTAGGTCGGAAATGATCTGTCCTGCCTTACTAAAGGTTCTTTCTTTGCAATGGCCTTAAAGGCTAGAAAATCATCATTGCTCATCTGAAAGTGACATTTTTGGTTAATCTGTACAAATTATTATATAGATATGTCGGAGAATTAAAGTCATCTCCATGCAGGTCATCATTGTTGGTCGCTTTATCGTTAGGCTTTTGGTGTTCCATACCCAGTTCTGGCGGAGCAGTGAGTCTTCGATGCCTTTGTTGCTCATTATTGTCTCTTAGATACGCACGCGTGACCACCTCACACCAAACCAGAAGTAAGAAGAAGAGAGACCAGATCCTAGCAACGCATACGAAGCCACACAGAATTAGTTCGCAAACTGAGTCTCCATTCTACCACAACTAATATCTACCAGCCCAACACATGAACATACCTTAAAATTTCATGCCTAACGAAATGCTGCATTACTTCCTCTCTGACACGGCCATTCTGAGTGTCTATAATAAAAATCTCAGTTTCATTCCAACCTTATAATTTTATTGAATACTTCAGAATAACTTAGCCAAATAATCTAAAATTCATATAATATTCCATAACGTAACTTTACTTATATTTTTAACATGTCATAGGTTACTTTATCATATCTCAGATTATATGCTCTTATAAAACATATCGTTCGTTTACATTTTCAAGCAGGAGATAATTTAAGCATTTTTAAATTTTACATTATTTAGTTCAAATCATCAACTCTTAAATCCATCGCCATATACATAGGCTTTACACATCTTCAAACAAATTAAGTTGTCCATCGCCAAAAACATTGACTTCACGCATTTTATTAAGTTTCCTGTTCGTCCATCGCCCAACACATTTTTTTTTTTTTTTTTTTGAACATTTGCATTTTATTTATTGGATCTTCTCTGAATTGAGACTAACAATAAGTATATAGAATCTTAAATTAAAAAACTATCTGACAGTCAAGGTGACTGGCGCGAAATTTAGGGGCTCTAATAACTATTGCTGAGCTGGAAGGTCATTGCGTTGCAATCGGGTCCGGATGGAAACCCTGGCTAGGCCCCTGGCGAGCTGGTTTGGATGAGAAGTTAGCTTGGTGTGGTAGGACGCTTTTTGTTTTGATATTTCATCTTTTACGGGTAGAATGCCAAGATCTCTGTGGATGTTGTCGTTCCGAACATACCAAGGTGCCCCAGTGATAGTTCTCAGGATTTTTGATTGTGCTCGCTGAATAATGTCGATGTTGCTGCTGCTCGCGTTTCCCCACAATTGGGAGCCGTAGGTCCAGACTGGCTTAAGCGTTGAATTGTAGAGCAGGACCTTGAAGTCCAGGCAGAGGGGGAGCGCGCGTTTATAAGCCAATGGAGACTGTTTGATTTTAGTTTTAGGTGAATTTTCTTAGCTTCGATATGTCTCCGCCATGTAAGTCTCCTGTCTAGGTGGATGCCAAGGTACGTTACATCGTCAGCTTGTGGAAGTGGCGTGTTATTCAGGGTTAGCGGGGGACACGTTTGTCTGTTAAGAGTAAACGTTATGTGTTTACACTTTTGCGCATTTATTTTTATACGCCAGTCTGATAACCACCTCTCCACTACCACGAGATGATCAGCTAGTAGTGCTGTTGCCTGAGTTGGGCATTTGGACCGACTTATGATCGCGGTATCGTCTGCGAATGTAGAAGTAGTTAGCCGCTCGTTCGTGGGAATATCTGCGGTGTAGAGGAGAAATAGAGTTGGACCAAGGGCGCTACCTTGGGGAACTCCAGCCTCTATAGCGTAGTCATCGGATGTTGTGGTGTTGCATCTCACGGCGAAGGCTCTGTTGTAAAGGTACGATTCAAGTATCCTGTGAGTGTTTCCCGGCAGGATCGTTCTGATTTTATGCATAAGGCCATCAAGCCAGACTCGGTCGAAAGCCTGTGCAACGTCAAGGAATACCGCACTGCAGTATTCCCGAAGCTCGAATGCAGTCCTTATTTCTGTTGTTAATCTGTTGACTTGCTCTATTGTTCCATGGCTTTCTCGAAAGCCAAATTGATGTGCTGGAATAACGTTGTGCTCTTTCAGATATGGGATGATGCGCGTCAAAAGGCATTTTTCGAGCAGTTTTGACAGACACGAGAGTAAACTTATCGGTCTGTACGAAGCTGGTATTGTGTGATCTTTCCCTGGCTTTGGGATCATTATGATTACCGATTTTTTCCATTTTTTTGGGAAATAGCCAAGTCGTGTAATCCCGTTAAAGAGTTTACAAATAACCTCAACTGCACAGTTTGGAAGTTCGATTAACATTTTGGGAGTTATTTGATCACCGCCTGGGGCCTTTTTTGGTTTCAATTGCTCGCTGATTACTTTTGCAATTTCATTTGGTTGAAACAGAATTGGCTCCGTCTCAGATTCAATTCGAATTGACGGCGACGGTAGTGCGAATGAATTAGTTGCAGGGTTTGGCTGAAAAACATTTCGAAGGTGTAAAGCAAATGTACAAGCTCTGTCTTTGTCGCTTCTGGCCCAGCTGCCTGAAGAGTCTCTTATGGGGATTACTGTTTCGGCCGGCGCACTTAGATTTGGGTGGGCCCTCCACAAGGGATGCTTAGTGCTGGTGGGTGAAAGTTTCTCAATGTACTGGCGTTGTGCTTTTTCTTCTTCTTGCCTTAGAGCCCTGGTAAGTCTGCGACCAGCTTCTTTAAGACTTTGTTTTGAGGATGGCGATCTGCTGGTTTGCCAAGTACGTCTCAAACGTCTTTTCTCCGAAAGCTTTCTGTTCTTCTTTAAGACTTTGTTTTGAGGATGGCGATCTGCTGGTTTGCCAAGTACGTCTCAAACGTCTTTTCTCCAGAACAAGCTGTTCGATTTCAAGGTTAGTTTTGTGTTGGTGTGTGTGCCCATCCCTCCCTTGCGGTGTTGAGACTTTGGCTGCTGCGACGAGTACAGACTCCAGTGCATCGGCGTAGCAGTCGATGTCCTCCTTGATGTTGAGCTGTGGAGTTAGTTCAATGTGGGAACTTACGTACTTTTTGAACTTCAGCCAGTTGGTTCGATGCGACGTCAGCCTGCGAGGGTGCTCGATTAATTCCGGGCTTTGAAGAAGAGTTATTAGCACTGGTGAGTGGTCCGATGATAGATCCAAAAGCGATTTTGCAGATATTAGATTGCGAGAAATGTTTTTTGTCACAGCAAAATCAATTAAATCAGGTAGTTTTCTAGGATCTGTAGGCCAGTATGTAGGGCTGCCTGGTGAAACGTAGTCCAGTTTGTTGCATGTTTTAATGAGTGCATTATATAGTTGCCTTCCTTTGGGGGTCACAAGGCGGGATCCCCAGTGCGTGTGCTTGGCGTTGTAATCTCCTGCTGCTATGAATCGCTCTCCAAGTGAATTGTAGAAGTCCATGAATTGGTCTTCGGAGACTGTAAAGCGGGGTGGGCAGTAGACAGCGGCAATGGCAAGGTTGCAGTTGCCCAACTGTAATTTTATCGATGTAGCTTGCAGATGATTTTTTGCAAACCGTTGGTGAAAGTGGTGTTTGACGCGGTCTCTTATTAAGATGCCAGTTCCGCCATGCGCTTTACCATCTGGATGATCGGTGCCGTAGAACGTGTATCCCCGTATTTGAAAGTTATATTTGCTGGTGAGATGCGTTTCTGCCAGCAACATAACGTCGATGTGGTTTTCGTTCAGAAATTGAGTTATTTCAGGTTTATGCCGTGAAACACCGTTGGCGTTCCACAGAGTTATTCGAAGGCTAGGCATGGTTTATTTGGACTGCTGAGCTGCAAGCATTTGTAGTAAGATATTTTGGTTTTGCATAAGGGTTTGCATGGTGGTTTTCATGAAGGACATAAATTCCATCATATTTTGTTGCAAAGTAATCATCATAGATTCCATGTTACTTTGTGGCTGTCCCATGGCCTGCTGGATGTTATCAATTTTCGGCTCTATGTGAGCTGTGCCTGATCTTAGAGCACTGGCGTAAGAAATTCCGTTGGTGGTAATTGAAGGGCCAAATGATGATCTGGCTGCTTTTGCGAAGAAAACTTCCGGTGTCGTTTGTGATCTCATGTAAGTGTTTTGTGTGTTCAGGGAGCGTGCCGTTGTCGCTCGTTGCATCCGACTTTTCATCACCTTGTAGACTGGACAGCCTCTGTAGTTAGCTGTGTGGTTTCCTTGGCAGTTTACACACTTTTTAGTGAGAGAGTCTTCCTTGTTGGCAGGGCAGGGTTCGGAGCCGTGGCAGTTTCCACAAGCTACACATACTGACCTGAGGGTGCAGTAAGCCCTGGTATGACCGTATTCCTGGCAATTTGTGCATTGCACTGGCCCGGTCCGTTTGTGCGGCTCTTCCACTGTGATCCTACGGTGCAGAAGGTACTGCAACTTGTAGATCGGGTGCACTGCGTTTTTTTTCAAAGTTCTGCTGTCTGGCTCCAGCTCGACCTTGAAGAGTGGTTGCGGCTTCTTGTTTTTGTTCATAATGTTTATAACATTTTTTGCGCAAAAACCGTTTTCTTTTAAGGCCTCTGTAATTTCGGAGGGGGTCACATCGGGTTCTATTCCCTTGAGCACAACTTGCAAACCTTTGCAACTTTTCAGCTGGTACGTGTAGTAATTCTTTTTGGCATCGTTTAAGTACTTCGACACTGCTCGGAAATCGTCTTCGGTTTTGGTTTGGAGTTTAGTTTCGCTTATATTCCCTTTCATAAGCGGAATAACATGAAAGTTATCTTTTCCGACAAGCTCAACTATTTTGTTGACTAGGGCATTCGAGATCTTCTCCCGAATAAAAATAGGTGGGGGCTTTAGTTTCCTTGGGGCTAATTGTTCAGACTCTGTTTCAGGCTCCGCCAGAATGGAAAATCTATTTTCATCTAATGGCCCGGGATTTACAGGGCCTTTGTTGGAACGATTTATTTTGGGCTTATTGCCGTCCGAGTTTTTTGGGGGTGTTAGCTTGCGCTTGGAGATATTAATGTAGCGATCCATGCCTGTCTGCATGGTCGAACCCGCTTGCAGAATTGTCATTTCTTCTACCGTAGCTTTGTTTTTGCCGTTTGCACCGATTTTTGCACTTGGTTGTGTTGTTGCTTTACCCGCAGCACAAGAAGAGGGTGGAGTCGTTATTGCATTGTTGGCGACAGAGACCGTTGTAGTAGTCGTAGTAGTTTCTGTTGTTGTTGCGCTAGGCGGCAGAAGCTCTGTTGGAGTCTTGCATTGCTCACTCCATGGCGTTTGAGCGGTGAAGAGCAGGGCGGGAGAGCAAGAGTTAGCTCTCTGGTTTTCGGCGGTCAGTAAACTTGCACCTTCAAGCACTTTCGGTTCTAGAGTATTACTCGTCACCGTAAAATAAGCGTTGTTACGGGCCAAAGAGAGACGACGTTTGTCTTGTTCTCTCTGAATTTTTTCACGGGCTTCGTCTTGTTGTTTTTGTCGTTGAGTGCGCTGATCCACGTTCTTACTCATTTGTTTATCGTTAGTGCGTAAAGATTAATTATTTAATTAATTAAAACTTTAGTTTACGATATGCGATTTGCATCGCGAAACGCAAGACCTCGCGCTTATTAATTTTTTCGAACGTTTTCGACTGATTGACTAATTGTTTTTCCGGAGCGTTAATAAAACACGTCTGCACGCAGCCGAATGAAAGCCCAACACATGGCTTCACGAATTGATCAACCACATTGCTCGACCATCGCCCAATACTTTGCTTCACGAATTCATCAAACACATTGCTTTTCCATCGCCCAATCACATGACTTCACGAACACTCTTCTGTTTCAACTTCTGTTTTTCTGTTTCCAGAAGAGACTGGACATCCGTTAATTTTCGCAAACTTTCGTTTGGTTACTTGTAACGTCTATTGTTCTGTGTAGACTTTAAAACGGATCAGTCTCCGTCTTGTACCTAGACCGCGAAAAAAGGTCCTCTGTACTTTGGATCTAATTTCGTTTGCTGTCTCTCACTGTTTTTAAGCAACACAAAGTCACCCACACAAAACCTAATTACATTCGCCATATTTTGATCAAATTTTGTCTTTTCTTATCTAGCGGCCTTTTCCATGTTCTTAACGGCCAAACTCCCTTAATAAAATCTTCTTAATTTCAGTTTCGGTATCACTAATAGGAATCAACCCCAGTGGGCGCGCAACTTTACCAATCAAAAGTTTTAGATTAACTGTACAGTTAAGGACTAACTGTACATCCCCCAGTACATCTTGCCACGATCAAGAACTTGTCTCAACAGCCGTCAACAGATTCTTTAGAGTACTCTTAACCCTTTATACTTGACCTTTGGCTCGACTTGCACCTGTTCCAATTAGATGTAATTGTATATTTTGGTTAGAAAAAAATTGCACAAGCTTTGTGCCCGTGAAGCTGCGCCCCTGATCGGCAATTAAACGTGTTGGCAAGCCAAAAATGGCAATCGAAGATTTCATTGCGTTTATACAAGTATTAGCATCCAAAGAAAAGGTGTGAAACAGATACACGTATTTAGTAAAAGCGTCGATTTCAACAATGATTTATTCTTTACGATTACTTTTTCCGCTCAAGTATTCCGATATATATATTTGAACGGTGTGCCAAGAAATGCTAATTTTTGGAATTGGATGTAATTCAATTTGGGGTTTTCCTGACGTACCCACAAATCTTCGAACATATTTTGCCATACCAGAAAACCAGAAATTATCGGACGCTTTGTCTACCGTTTTCTCCCAACCTAGATGCATAATAGACTTATGTACCTGATTTATAACTCACAAGCGGAACGTACGAGGAACCACAGGTAAACAACGAGTTCTTGAATTAATCTGAATCTTTCTATACAAAACATTTGATCTCATTTCATAAGTGACAACTAATGCCCTCTTCCTAATGCCTTCGTTTTCCCAAAGTTACCCGCCATTATTTTTTTACATTTTCGTAGTGAGTGTTTCAATTTAACTGTCTAGAAGAAGAACTCAGAGTTGCACCGAAAAAACATCGCCTAACTATCGCATAAAAAAGTCCGTCAAATTTGGATGGGGAACTAACTGGGAACTTTCGGAACTGCAAAGCCGTATGGACCATCCGTTCAACGGATGGTGGATGGATCTCTGTGGGAAGAGGGCATTAAAGTTCATAGCTGCACTCTTATTATATTTTTTCGTACAATTTTGACCTAAAAAACACTTTGCTTTGACAAAAGGCACCCCAGATAGTATTAATGTTATTTTGTCCTCACATGTAAACACCTGTAATCGACTGTTGCAGGTTTTTTAATTTTTCCCCTGCATTTACTAAAATGTTCAGTGAGAAGCGCACGCCAAAAGATTTAATTTTTTTATTCTTTTCGCTAGGGTTCACCCAAAGTTCATTTCAGCAGACTGGCAACGCTTTGAAATTTTCTGGTATATATTTCGTTGATCTGAGTACCGAGGTGAAAAAAAAGCCGGACGTAAAGTGAACGCCAGCTGTTTGCCTCTCGCTTTCTCTCACGACTGGCGTACAGTTTTCGTGTGAGGGTGTTAATCTTTTGCAGTACCTCTTGTCAGAAAAGGTGTTACTTGGGTCAAAACTTTACGAAAAAACACAATAAAAAACTTAGAATAATCGCCTGTTATAACTAAGTGCAGCTATGAACTTTAAATTAGCAAATATTTATCCGAAAATAAATTAAAAATAACTGTTAAATTTAAATTGTATTGGTTTTTAATTTCTTTGTACAGCGGCAGACTTGTCTAGCCAGGGTAGTTGATAATATCTTGTAAAGGCTCTTTCCCGCAAATACGATATTTGAATGTTAACTGCTTGTCAACAAACCCAGCTGATTGACAGTACGACCGTAGCACGCTTAAATCGGATGAACTCTCGAAATTTTGGTCACACTGGAAAGATTAAAGTTTTTACGCTAGCGTACTCGTTTGTCGATCTGAGTACTACGGTTTAAACAAAAATTATAATAATTTTAATAAATAATACTAGTTTGTAAGAATGATCTCATGAAGTTGGGTTTTTGTTTCTGGAATATCTACTGACTTAATAAATGTTCTGTTTTTTATTTTTAAATAAAATTCCACTGAGAATGTTAAATAATTTTTATAATATTTATTTATATTTTATAGTAAACAAGTTTCATCGACGTTTTTTTGAAAATATTTATGTCTGTATACCTAAATGGCAAATTCAACAAACATATGGAAGAAAAAGGCGCTGTTGCGAAAACTAGGTCGCGTTTGCTGAACCGTCGAAAATAGAGAAAGATGATATATTTTATTTGTAATTGTAAACCACATATATAAGTCTGTGGACATACTCTCGTTCTCCAAGGTGTTCGGCTCCATGTTGTGAGTACGGTATGTGCCTAGCAAAAAATGGAGCAACTCTTAATGCTGCCACACGAATGGAACAGTAATTTATTAATTATTACAAGTATAAACAGCAGTTATTGATTTGGCGCCTTCTTTTTTCAAAAGTTACCCGCTACCATTTTTTAATTTTCGTAGTGAATGTTTTAATTTTCACTGTCTAGAAGAAGAACTCAGAGTTGCACCAAAAAAAAATCGCCTTACTATTGCATAAAAAAGTCCGTCATAATCGGATGGGGAACTTAATGGGAAATTTCGGAGAGGCAAAACCTTATGGATCATCCGTTCTACGGATGGTGGATGGATGTCTGTGAGAAGACAGCATTACATACGTATTTATCACCGCAAATTCTTTGTACCTTTTCTAGGTTCAATAAATTGGTATAAGGTCTAGAAAGAGGCGGGAAAAGAAGCTTTACTAATAAATCATAAGCTGCGGAATATATTGTATGTGCTAATGTTCAAATTGTATTTACTACTACGTTAAAAATACAACTTTTTAAAGTACAAATTGTATATATTTTTGCATTCTTATTAAATATTTTATTTCATTTGTTTCTATGTTTTTAAACTTAGATACAACAGAACTACCAATGTGCATCAGGTTGTCTAAATATCTGTCCAGAAACAAAAGATGTTGCTTTGACAACAGACGGTATATTGATAATACCCCAATCCAACTGACCATTGCAGTGGAACGGTTAGGATTTTCCAGATGTTCCATAAAAATTTAACTTTCAGAAATTTCCGCAATTAAGCAACCTGTTGTCTGTTGAAAACTAGACTATACTATTTTCATTATTAAGTGACTCTGTAAGATACTAGTTTTAATAGTGATACTTCTTAATAGTGAAAGATTTAACAGTATTTAATGCCCTCTTCCCACAGAGATCCATCCACCATCCGTTGAAGGGATGGTCCATAAGGTTTTGCCGTTCTTCAAATTCCCAGTTAGTTCCCCATCCAAATTTTACAGACTTTTTTATGCGATGTTTTTTTGGTGCAACTCTGAGTTCTTCTTCTAGACAGTGAAAATTGATACATTCCCTACGAAAATTTAAAAAAATAATGGCGGGTAACTTTTGGAAAAGGAAGGCGCTAATTCAAAAAATGCTGTTTATACCTGTAATAATTAATTAATTACTGCTCCATCCGTGTGGCAGCATTAGGTGTTGCTCCACTCTTTCCTAGGCGCATACCGTACTCACAACTTAGAGCAGAACATTAAGAATGAAATAAAATATGAAATTATAATAAAACAAAAAAAAAACATTTATATACAATGAACTTGATTTGTTAACAGTAAGACAATATTTGGCAAAAGCGGTTCATATTTTTTCTGCAGGCTGGCAAAAATTTGCAGTCAGATTAGTTCGATTTGGTTGTTCGCGTAGATCACTTGCAGTCTGTTACCAAGTATCATTTATAACTCTGTTGTGTTCATTTTAAATGTTGTTCAAAATGTACCGTGCTAAAATGATGAGCCACAGCTGTTCAGATCAGCTGTGATCGGATGGTGGATGTGCTCTGTGGGAATCGAAGTTTTACATTTGTCAAAAATACCATCCGTTTCGAACGGATGGACTCTTTGGGAAAAGAGTCAAAAAAATTGGAAAATAATTTAATTTAATCTGTTGAATTTCAATAGTTTTGGGAATCCCCTCTACTTTTTTTAAAAAGTAATGGTATATAAACGGTATTTCTTGAAACTGAAAATGTATATTTTGGTAATTAAATAATGGGCAAGTTGGTATTTTAAATCGTTTTCTGTCCGGTACCACTTTTTGCATCCTAAAAATTCATAAAACTATTTTTTTTTGAGCTGGTGGGTTTTGTTTATATTGGTAGAAGCCTTCGCCAAAATTGATCCATTAACGATTGAGAATGTTGCGGGCGTAAGCAACGCCAACGAAAGCGTTTGCCGAAGCTCCGAACAAAAAGGTGTTGCTAAAAAATCTTCAAGCTCAGGCGAAGACTTTGGTTCTTGGGGAGCTGCGGCAGGAAACCATCAACTCGTGTTGCTTGCTAACACGGAAACTATGTTAGGTGATCAGAAAATTTTGCTGAAAGGACATTCCTCACAATATGTTAAACTAAATGTTGGTGGTCGCTTATATTACACCACAATTGGAACACTGACTAAAAATAATGACACAATGCTAAGCGCAATGTTTAGTGGTAGAATGGAGGTACTGACTGATTCAGAAGGTTAGTTCTAATTTATTTGTCCAAATAATAATATTAATAAACAAGCGTTTTAGGATGGATTCTAATCGATCGCTGTGGAATTCATTTTGGAATCATACTTAACTTTTTAAGGGACGGCACAGTTCCGTTGCCCGAAACTAACAAGGAAATCGCTGAATTACTTGCTGAAGCTAAATACTTTTGCATTACAGAGTTGGCTATGTCTTGTGAACGAGCATTATATGCTCACCAGGAACCGAAGCCAATTTGTCGAATTCCACTGATAACTTCACAAAAGGAGGAACAGCTTTTAATCAGTGTTTCTTCAAAGCCTGCTGTTATACTTGTGGTGCAGCGGCAAAATAACAAGTATTCGTACACAAGTACATCGGATGACAACTTACTAAAAAATATTGAACTCTTCGATAAGCTTTCGTTGCGCTTTAATGAACGAATTTTATTCATAAAAGACGTTATTGGGCCAAGTGAAATCTGTTGCTGGTCTTTTTACGGACACGGCAAAAAAGTAGCGGAAGTATGTTGCACTTCAATAGTTTATGCAACTGATAGAAAACATACAAAAGTGGAATTCCCGGAAGCGCGTATTTACGAAGAAACTCTGCAGGTACTGCTTTATGAAAATCGCAATGCTCCTGATCAAGAGCTAATGCAGGCAACTTCCTCAGCCCGAGTAGGAAGTGTTAGTGGAACCAGTATGCATCAGTATACAAGCGACGAGGAGGAAGAACGTACTGGGCTGGCGCGATTACGATCCAATAAACGGAATAACCAATCCTAACTTTAAATTATAAATTACTTATATTTTAGGCGTTTTGTCAATGCCACATACGGTTGATTTTGAATTTAATTTGATTTTATTATAGGTATGAACAAAATATTATGATTGTTAAAAGAAAACTTCAGATATTTTAAAATAAAACTTATTAAATACCGTAGTTTCATTTATGAAAATAGAAAAACACTTGGGCGAAAATGGAAAAAATATATCCAAATATGTGAAAAAAATAATGAAGACAGGGGTTCATGGCCAAATCAAATAAGTAATTTAGTCTATTTCATTACTCGTTGATATTTATATTTTGGAACCATTCCCGTTCATTGATCAATATTAATTCGAAATCCGTTTAGATAATGATAAACTTTATTTCTCGAAATTACTCCCGTTTATAGGATTTTAGAATCTGACAAGAAGGTTTTTAGGGCTGCCGTCGTATTGAAGTTTCGCAGCAGCATCATTAAAAATGAGTATTCCGTCGTGGCCTGAAATGGTGCTGCATTGGGCGACAGTTCCGGAAACTTATTCTTAAGCACATGTTTGGAGTCCGATTTTCTGCAGAACGGGGTTCCAATTGAAGCGTCCTACTGGTGGATGGTGTTTAGGTCAGTGGCCCACTGCATCGCCGCTGCTCACTGAGCTATCCGAGCTTTCGCTCTCGCCCCTCTTGCGCTCCCTTGCTCGCTTCTCGCAACGTCCGCGCTCCGGTTTTATGCTTAAGTCTTTTTAGTCTCATGTATGCAGCCGAATAAAGCCGACCACACAGAATTACCACGACGCCCCCGACTTCTTCATTTTCATCTACCTTTGCGTTCGCGCCGTGGGAATTTTGTAGTGCTTACAGGAATCTTTTTGTGGCAGGATCCCCACAACATTTGGTCCGTCGAGCCGGATAAGGATATTCTTCCGCCATTCTACCAGCAGTTCCGGTGATTTTTCCGCAAAAAAGATAGGTACGAGCCTTTTCCGTCTACCTCTCTCTGCCGGTCTTCAGCAGTGCACTATGGGGTAAATGACCACTTTATCTGGCATTAACCCATTTTTTTAAAATGCTCCAATTGGAATAAAATTTGTGTGTACGTATTAAGAAAACATAACACTATTATGCTTTAAACTCAAAATGTTAATATTTAACAGTTTTATGTTAGCATAACAGCTGTAAAGTCAGCTGTTTCATCCGAAAGCACGCACGCCAAGTTTGCACATTTATTGCCGTGGTTTTTGATTTTCATTTGTTCGCATAAAACTTAACAAACACAAAAATAAACTCTTGAATATGGATTTCCCAGGTTTCGACTATATGTTAAATGTTATTAATTGCTTAAATTGTGCGTGTTTATACTAACTTTTGTTAATTTTATAAATGCATCTTAAGCTGGATTTTTAGAAACAAATTTCAACTTTAGATAGGATTTTAAAAAGGAGTTTTGCATTATTTTGCAGTGCGTCCAAGTGTATGTTGTAGCGTTGTCAATTCTGAGCAAAAGGCTGTTAGTCTTATTGTGCACTTTTCCGCACTATTGGTGCAATTTGAATTTTTCTTAGATAACCTCACTTTCTCCAACGCCGACATGGTTGCTGTTTGGGATAGCGAGAAGGGCCGGCTTGAGCAAGAAAAGGCTATACAATGTTTGATGAACAAATTATTTATAATATGAGGATCATTTTTATATGTTTGTCCTGTCAGTTGCCCGTCAATTTGGACAAATTCGAATCATTTTGCCTACAAACTGGCGAATTGATAGTCGATATGTGCCTGTGGCTGCCGATGAGTTTTGAGTTTGATGGAATTTTTTCTTTTTGCTTTTGTTGCACTTATTATTATCCACTTTTATAGGCAAAGAGCAACAAATTTCAGCTCCTTAAATTTCATTAATTTATTTTTAGTTTTAACCAATCGTTCCTATGGGAGCTATAGGATATTGTTTCCTGATCCGAACGATTTTCACACTATATGTGCCTAGGGACAAATAATGATGATTGGTAAAGTTTCATGTCGATATCTCCAAAACTGACCGAGTTATTAATTAATGCCACAAAAACAGGTCAAAAACCCCATAGTGCAGTGGTTCGAACAATGAATTTCGTTCACACTGCTGCAAGATCAATTTTTTCGTTTCAACTCCACGTCCGAGTTTTCCCGACACAACGGCAGTCGAGAAATTTATATTCCTTCGATTCCAACAAATTTTTATCCGTCTCCGCTTTGTGGGCGTCGCCATACTTCTTGCCGTTTTTTCTAGTTCCCCGTTGTACACCAACTTGCCAACGGTCAAGGCATATGTGCATCCAGACATACACACACACTAGAGGTGCAGCAACATCGATGAAAACATCGATGCATCGATGTTTTTGAAATTTTCTAATTTCATCGATGTTTTTTTTTCAACCATCGATATTTCTGTGCCGTCACTATCAAGAGAAAAAGGCAAAGAAAAGTACGTGAAAAGGCAGATTTTTTGTATTTTTCTATTATATTATTAAAGTTATTCATTGGTGGTGCAGGTGACGGCGTTAAGATGGACAAATTCTTGATGCGTAAGTATTTTTAATAGCGACTTACAATTAGTGCAAATGCAGTCACATGTAGGACATATGTATGTATGTATGCATATGTATACATGTACATATGTACAAATGTATTGGAAGGTACGTTTCTAAATTGTTTTAAGTCATTATTTTTAGTAATTAATTATGCTTTCAGGAGTCGTCGAGCAGTATGGCGCCCTTCAAAGAAGTGGCAAAAAAATTTCTGTGTCCCTGCCACTTCCTGCGAGTCAGAAAGAGCCTTCAGCAAGGCGGGGCAAATTATTTCTGACCGCAGGACACGCCTAAAGCCTGATATTGTTGACAAACTTATGTTCATAAACAAAAATCACATTTTTTTAAAATTGTTTAACTAAATTTTAAGAAATGATCTCCGTTTTCTAAACCAAGTGAATAAATGTTTTGTTTTTCTATTTTTAACACAACCACAAGTGTGCATTTTAATAATTTAAAAAATATTATTTTAATTTTTAAAAACATCGATGTTTTATCGATGTTTTGGGTGAGAAACATCGAAAACATCGATGTCTCCATACATCGATGTTTCTGCACCTCTAACACACACCCGCGTGCCAACTTAAGAACGTGGTTCAGTGCAATTCTGCCTCCGAGATAGGGATGTCAAAAATATATCAAAATATCAATATATCGATGTTTTTTGCAAAAAAAATCCCTGTGCACAAAAATGACGTGTGTTACAAATTATTTCGGCGAAATAAAAGCGCACTTTTGGACGCTGAAAAAATTAAATTTTAAAGTTTAAGTGCACTTGTGCACGTTTTCCTGTGTGTGTATGTGTGAGTACATATAAAAACTGCAGTGCAGAACTGGAAATGGGTATATTGATGTGAATCCAACATCTGTATTCTTAAAAAATATCTTCCTTTTCTGACTTTATTACTTATTTTATAACAGTAATTACCTGTTAGACGAGGATTTATGCACGGCCAAGTTTTCTTAATCTTAAAATTCGGAAACTATTAATCTGGCACATTTTAAATAATATTTAACCTTAAAGAAAGTAGTATTAATAACAAGATTTTGTTATATATTATAACTTATAATATGCATTTTACAGGTTCCTTCGATTTGGAATCGGAAAGCAGCGAAATGGAAGTTGATCAAAATGACAGTTTTGAAACTCACACAGCCCTTCGAAAAATCAGTCCACGAAGAACTCAAAATGTATAGGAGCATGCCTCACACCGACTGGGAAAGCGATCCGGTGGAATTCTGGTACTCCCAGAAAGACACTAAGCTACCTACCTACCTACCGCTCGTCAGAGCGGTTAGCGTCGGCTATTAAGTGCGTTGTCTGCGACACACGCAGTCGCATGACCGACCGCCACATAACCGAAAGAGTATTTTTAAAATCCATATGCAAAGACTTATGGAACTAATAAAATAACAAATGTAACAAAATTTATTTTATTTTTTTACATTTCTAGTGCTTTTACTTCAGTTTTAGGGCAAAAATCTTGATTCCTTGTTGTTAGCTTATTTACGCGGCTTAGATTTTTAAATTCAACTGAAAAAAATGTGAAAAATATCTGATATATCGATATTTTTAGGCGATATATTAAATATCATATTAATATATTTCTTAAGGAAAATTTATCAGCGATACGATATTTTAAAAATATTTGACATCCCTACACCGAGAAATAAGAAATACATACGACAAAAAGTGAAATTGTGTGGTGGAAAATAAAAAGGCATAACTAATATCAGCCACTCGGTGTGAACTAATTTCGGGAGTTTCCCTGTTCGCCGAACGGTCCGCGGCTGTAGCGATTTTATTTTGTCTTGTGTTTTTTTCAACCCAAATAATTTTCTCTGTTCCGTCACTTTAAGTACAGTCTACTCCTTGGCGCACTACTGTAACGATAAACTTACACATACACACATTTATCCTTAAATGCATGTAGAAAATATATTTATGTAGATATGGACATAAATATATTTTCTGCCTCCATAAATGTTTTGTATGCCATCACAACTACAGTCCAACTTATCGGGCTTGCACTGTATGGCAAAGTGCAGCATCTAACACATACGCTCACACATACATATTGTGCATGCTCATTTATAGTATATATTTTCTGCCTCCACACACAAGAACTAACCTACGCACAGTCAATACCAAGCCAAAGGAAAGCGAGTCAAAATAGCAACATTAACAATATTATAAAATAAATAAAATAAGTCCACATGGGTGCCGCATTAACCGCCGCAGCGGCCGTGTTGTTATTGTTGCTGTTTTTTCCTTCGCTCTTCTTGGTCTGAGGAACTTGTGAGATGGTTCTGAAGCCGCCTAGCTGGGGCGACCGAGCGGGTCGCAGGTTGCGGATAGCGGACGACCTCACTCGAGGCCAACTGCGAATAAGCTGGCGGTGGAAATCAAACACGGAATCGTGGACGGAAACCCCAGCAAATAAGCAGTCCCGGACAACCAGCGGGTATCTTGCAACGAGGCAGTACCGACGATGCGATTTGTTCAGCCGCATCTAAACAGTTGCTTTACACAAACCCAATATCCCCCACACACCACCTACCCACTTCCTCTCCCAAACAACATCTCACTCCGGGCCGGACTACGGTGTAATCCGGACCGTGCCAAGAGTCAGCCTGGCTGGGGGCCCGGATCAACAACTAGCCCAGTCTCAAACGGTGGGCTCAGGGAGATGGCGACCCCCTGTTCTATCTACCGCCTTACCCGGGTAACGCGGATCTCTGCCCGGGCGGACCTTTCCCCTTCTCCGCAGCTCGTGGGACCAACTATGGAAACAACACATAAAAACACAAACAAAAAAACGGAGACGGGAACTCCACAAAAACCCGGAGTTGCAAAGACGAACGATGGTTCCACTGCAAGCACCAGTGGGGCTCAGAAAGGGCCCCATCCCAAACTAGGGATGTCGGGGGACAGAAAGACTGTCGCAAACGCCTCTGCTATGTGCGCATCTGCGCCAAAACCAGTGGTAGGCGCAGCAAAGTCGATCGGGTCACCCGCTGGTGTAAAGAAGAATTTTACATACGCAGAGAGACGGACTGCCGCCCAAACCCATAGAGCTGCCCGGCCCGTCGGCGAAAAGATCGAAGATCCAGCCGTCGGTCTCCTTTGCCGAGATCACCAAAGATCGGGTCCTACTTGGACTCATAGATAGGGGAAATCCGGAGAAGAGGATCCCCAGAAACAAATGGAAGGCGGTTGATTCCAAGCTGTCACTCATTTGCCTGCGTATGGTACGCGAGAAGCCCGGTTCAGCGCCTTGCTGTATGGACGCGGGCTGGTACCAGGGCAGTGTAAAAGTGGTGGCCTGCGATAATCAACGATCAGCTGACCTATATAAACAGGCGGTAGCTCAGCTCGGTGCAGTCTACGAAGGGGCGAACATAGTCGCACTAGATTGGTGTGACGTCCCCAGTAGACCGCGAGCCAGAATTTGGCTCCCAGCAGCAATCGCATCACCGGAAGACATCCTCTACATGTTGCAAGAATGCAACCCACATCTCCCCACAAAAGACTGGAAAGTCGTTAAGGTGGAGGAGCACGTAGGTGATGTAAACCAAGCGATTGTGGTACTGAACAAGGAGTCGATCGCTCCCATAGAGGCTGCTCGGGGAACGCTCAACTATGGGTTCAGTGCCATACACATCAAAATATACAAAGGGGACTCTAATTCCTCGGGAAGTCCTGCCGGCAACCCAGCCGAGCAGGTGCTTGCGGAGGAAGTGGAAGCCCCTGGTGTGCCGGAGGACGGCTATTCAACCGACTCGTCGCTAAGCAGAGAGATGCGAGCGATGGGACCGGCAATCGACGAAGTGGACCTGAGCGATTCGGAGGCCGACGTTACTGTGGTGGAGGTTGCAGCTGGGGATGTCGCTAAGACTCCTGCAGATCAACCTACACCACAGTAAAGCAGCGTCCGCTGCTCTTTTGCTTCGCCTGGCCAAAGGCGAAGCCGACGTGGTCTTAGTTCAGGAACCCTGGGTAGCAGGAGGCAGGGTTGCTGGACTGGGAACAAAAGACTACAAGCTTATGCTTGACCCCAAACAAGGTAAAATTCGAACCTGCATTTTAGCCACACGGCATCTTAGTACATTTCTGCTTCATAAATACAGCAACGGAGATAACACAGCAATAAGCCTGGAGCTGCAAAGCGGCTCCTTTAGGATGCTATCGGCCTACATGGCTTCCGAAAAGGTAGACCCCCCAGACGCGCTAGTCAGAGGACTGGTACAGGAATGTGAAGAGCTTAAGAAAGGCTTGGTGATAGGATGCGATGCTAATGCCCACCATACTCAGTGGGGCTGCCCTATCAGCAACGACAGAGGTGAGTCTTTATTCGATTTCATTCTTAATTCGAACTTATTTCTTTGTAATAGGGGCAATACCCCTACTTTTATAACAAAAACGTGCCAAACGATCATAGATCTAACCCTGGCATGAGATTCACTCATAAGCACAGTCACAAACTGGGCTGTCTCCGACGAGCACTCATTTTCAGATCATAGGTTTATAGAGACAACTTTGTCCCTAGTGTCACCTGCGCCGGTCAGCTTTGCCAACCCCAGGCGGGCAAACTGGAGTAAATACAAAGAAATTCTATCGAACTTCCTCCCCAGGAAGCCACCAGAAAGCACTCCATGCACTCAGGAGCTAGATAATATAGTAAACAAATTCACAGAAGCATGCAACGCGGCATTCTCAGCTGCATGCCCGTTAGGGAAACCAAGGGGAAGGAAAAAACCTCCTTGGTGGACCCAGCAATTATCAATCCTCAGAGCCAAATGCAGAAGCCTGTTCAATAGAGCGAAAGCTGCAAATGAGGACATAAACTGGCAAAGCTACAAAAAGGAATTAGCCACATACAAAAAGGCCATCAGGAAAGAGAAGAGAACTGCATGGCAGAATTTCTGCTCGGACATTGAAAAGACAACTGATGCCGCAAGGCTCAGAAAAATACTTTCTAAGACAGCCGTATCCCTGGGCTATCTCCAAAAGGCTGACGGATCATGGTCGGACTCTAGTGAAGAGTCCCTAAACCTACTCCTAGACGCTCACTTCCCAGGGAGCCTGCAAACAGGACATCCCCCAGGAAGACAAACTGGAGAAGGAATAAACTTAAATCTCCTACTATCAGACCGTAATATAAACTGGTCCATTCATAGTTTTAAGCCATACAAATCGCCGGGACCGGACAATATAACACCGGCACATATTCAGCAAGCAGGAGAACTAGCTATAAACTGGCTGAGAAAAATATTCCAGACCATTCTTGCAGTAGGAGAACTACCTACAGCATGGCGGGAAACGAAAGTCGTTTTCATCCCTAAGGCAGGGAAAGCCACCCATACTACAGCGAAGGATTTCAGACCGATAAGTCTGACATCATTCCTGCTAAAAATCCTAGAAAGACTGTTAGGTCTACATATTAGAGACATCATTGACCCGACGCAGATATCAGAGGCGCAACACGCATACACCAAAGGTAAGTCGACCGAATCGGCGCTACACTTGGTAGTAAGCAACATCGAGAAATCACTCAGTATACAAGAATACACCTTGATCGCCTTCCTTGACATAGAAGGAGCTTTCAACAACGTGCTCCCCACGGCAATAACAGAATCCCTCACTGAACTAGGGGTTGAGCCACCGCTGGTGGGGCTGATCCACAAATTGCTGATAAGCAGATTGGTCACGGCCACACTAGGGACCTCGACCCAGACTAGATTAGTGAACAGAGGCACTCCGCAAGGAGGTGTACTATCACCCCTTTTATGGAATATCGCGGTAAATAAACTACTGCGGATTCTTGAAGGAGGAGGCTGTAAAATAGTGGCATACGCAGACGATGTCGCTATCATCTTCAATGGTAGGTATCCACAAACGTTATGCGATCTTATGACCGCAAAACTAAAAACACTATCGGAATGGACTACAAAGAACGGACTTGGGATAAATCCCTCAAAAACGGATCTAGTCCTTTTTACAAATAGATACAAAATCCCAAAACTTAACCCACCCACCTTAAACAACTGTAATCTCTCTTTTAGCGAGCACGCAAGATACTTGGGGTTAGTATTAGATAAGCGTCTTAAATGGGGCCTAAACAACCAAGAGAGAACCAAGAAAGCGACCATTGCACTTTACTCTTGTAAAAAAGCAATTGGGCTAAGATGGGGTATGTCCCCTAAAATCGTCAATTGGATATACATAGCGGTAGTCAAGCCAATCCTACTATATGGAGTAGCTCTGTGGTGGACCGCTTTACACAAACAATGTATCTTAAATCCACTTAACAAAGTACAGCGCATGGCGGCCTTGTGTATGAGTGGAGCCCTTCGAACCACCCCAAACGAAGCGCTGAATGCGATCTTGAACCTCCAGAGCCTGGACTTAGCAGGAATGGAAAGGGCGAAATCGGCAGCCATTCGACTAAGGGATACAGGGCAATGGAAAGCCCAACTATATGGTCACGCTAAGATTCTTCAGCATGACAAATTGATCCCGCCAAAAACGGATCTATGTAAAACCCGTGAATACAATCACACGCCCTTCGAAGCTCTGATCCCAGGCAGGGAAGTTTGGGATCGTGGCCGACCGGGCTCAATAGACGCAATCTGTTTATATACAGACGGCTCCAAACTAGACGGACACGTAGGTGGAGGCATATACTCCGAGCAATTAGAGATCAGGCGGTCTTTCAGACTTCCTGACCACTGCAGTGTCTTCCAAGCGGAAGTGTACGCTATAATGGAAGCACTTGTCTGTTTAAGGGACTTAAACAACCAGAACAGACACATAAACATATATAGTGATAGCCAAGCGGCTATTAAATCAATCTACTCGACAAATACAAACTCCCGAACAATAGCAGACTGTCGCAAATCTCTCCACGAGATGGCTGGTCAGTTTACTGTCAGCCTTATATGGGTTCCGGGTCACCGGGATATCGTAGGCAACTGTATAGCAGACGAGCTAGCCAGGCAAGGCACCACCATACCTCTCCTTCCAGGAAAGGAGAATGTCGGCATGCCGATGGCTACTTGTAAGCTAATTATTAAAAACCACTTCAGCAAATTAGCCAACACTTATTGGGAAAACACGCCGAAATGCCGAATCTCTCACCAGACATGGCCTGAGATAAACAATAAGAAAACATCAGAACTACTCAATTTCAGCCGCACTGAGTGCGGCATGCTAATTCGAGTACTCACAGGCCACTGGCTCGTTGGCGCACACGCCGGCAGGCTAAAAGCCCCAAAAAACGATTTTTGCAGAAGCTGCAGGGATGAGGAAGAAGAGGAAACGGTGGAACACCTACTCTGTTCATGCCCAGCCCTATGCAGGCTTAGACTGAAACACTTAGGATATCCTTTCATAAATGACCTGACCGAAATATCGCAGACTAACCTGAAGAGTCTAAGCTCTTTTATTAAATCCTCCGGATGGGGGACCTGCTGATCGACCAACCTACAGGCTGACTCTTAACGGATAGGGGACCCAAAAAGTAGAGATCATACGGTATCACAATGGACCCACAGAGGTCTAGGTGTACCAGGCTACAGCCTGGTAGCCGTCCAAACCTAACCCTAACCTAACCTTCCTTCGCTCTTTCTCCCGGGTCCCTCACCCATGCACTGCGCTGCCGACGGCACAACCCAGTGAACATTTTCTTTTAATTCCACTGTTCCGTTTCCGCGTGCACCGACAGTACGGCCACCTCGACAGTGCTTGAATCCAAGTACAGTTACTACTACTCCGTCTATTCGAGGTGTTTGGTCCAGCTTCAGGACATAATAGACAAGGCCGCCTCCCAGCCCACTCAGGCTTTTGTCAGTGTTCCAACACTCCCGTCTTCGGGTTGTCGTTTGCCACCAGTGGATACCGAAGTTTTCGCTGGTGGTTACCTGCGTTGGCCCACCTTCAGATATCTTTTCACCGCGATATACATCCACAACTCGCGTCTTACACCGGTGGAGAAGTTGTTTCAACTATTGTCCAAAACAAGTGGCGATGCGCACGCCATTGTTTCCAAAGCCCAGCTAACCAACGAAGGGCTTATCTCCGCATGACGAAGCCTCACCGACCGCTTCGAAAATCGGCGGTTATTAGTCAACAGCCAGTTGAAAATCCTCTTTAACATTCAGGCAGTACCCCAAGATTCCGGAGCCGCTCTGAAAGAGCTGCAAGGCACAATCCAAAGTTGCCTGACAGCCTTAGAGATGTCCTCTATTCAAGTCGAGACTTGGGATTGTCTCCTGGTGTATATTGTTTCTTTAAAGCTTCCCAAAATCACGCTTTCTATGTGGGAGCAATCCATTCACAACAAGGCTGAAATTCCAACATGGAATGAGTTAGACTCGTTCTTGACAGAGCGTCATCGTACTCTGGAGGCTATCGACGACATCAGGCCCAGCAGTTCGGGTCAGTGACAAGGTCGACACCTGCGAGCGCTCCAGCGCGCAGGCTCAATTCCTACGAGGCCAGAGTGGCTCCAACCCCAAGAGGGTGCGATCCCTGCTCAAGGGAGAATCATCCTGTTCGCTTATGTTCGCGCTTCCTTGAGATGGATGTAAATGGTCGCTCCGACTACATTTAGAAAAAGCAGTTTTGCCTGAACTGTTTTGCACGAGGGCACCTGCAACGGGATTGCACTAGCGCCTATAGCTGCTTCCCATGCCACAGCCGTCATCACATCCTCCTGCACCGCGGTAATCCATTCGCGGCCGCTCCAAGTCCGTCTGTGCCAGCCAGGTCTCGACCCGCGCCTACTACATGAGGCACGAGCGCCACAGAGGATCACTCTGATGTGCAAGTGTGCTTCGCTTCCGGCTCAAGAGCCGTTCTACTGGGCACAGCCCTCATTAACATTAGCCATCTAGGGTGCAATTTCCAGGCGCGAGCCCTGATCGACTCTGGTTCCGAGGCAACCTTTATGACGGAGAGAATTTTCAATCTCTTCAAATTTCTATTCAAGACTATCCAGGCCCAAGACTCTGGTCTTAATCAAACCGTTGCCGCTCAGTCCACGAAACTCTGTCATTCATTTTATTCGATCGCCTTCCAGACCCGGACTGCATTTAGAAACTTCAGCTTACGTTCTTCCGCAGCTGGCCGGGAATCTTCCTTCGTATCTAGTCCCTCAAAATCTTCTTAAGGGAATTCCTGACATCCCCCTTGCGGAACCCAAGTTCTTCGAGAGCTCCCAAATCGATGTTTTGATAGGAGCCGACATTCTTTCGTCCATCGTCCTCCGCAACTCCAGGGCTAACATTTGCGGTTCGCTTCTCGGCCAGGAAACCATTTTTGGATGGGTGTTGACAATGTGTCCGCCTTCTCCACACGAGTTACCTGCGGCCTCGACGACTCGTTCGATCAGCTCCTTACCAAATTCCGCCATGTACTACCTTCCACATCATGCTGTTCTCAAGACCGAGAGCACAACCACCAAAGTGCGGGTGGTTTTTTAACGCCTCTAGCCCTTCCGCAAACGGGACCAGTCTGAATGACATACTATACGAAGATTCGAGGTATCCGCAGGCAGGTCGGATTATCCGACAGTAAATGTACGTCGACGACGTACTCGCGGGGGAGACTCTAAAACAGAAGCGCAATCGGCTTTCCGCGTTCGGCAGGATTCCCTCTTAGAAAATGGACATCTAATAGCAAGGTGATTTTGGCTAACATCCAGAGTGGCCATCTCCTTCGCCTGATTTCCTTGAAATCGACGCAGAGAGCACGGCTAAAACTCTCGGCGACGTCTGATGAGTTTTTCTCCATTCCGCCCGAATTGACCTTGGGTTCATCGTTCACCAAGCGTCAAGTCCTATCCCAAATTGCCAAACTATTTGATCCAGCGGGCAGGCTCGCTCCCTTCATTGTCCGGGCAAAGATGTTCATGCAGGAAATTTGGCTCCAGCAACCAACGTGGAGAGCGAACAGATTTGTTCGGCAACCGTGGGGTCTAAGATTGACAGCGCGGTCCGGCTCGACGTCATCTTCAAAATAGAGCCTCACGTGCGCATCCGCACTCCAATCCGGGAGCTGAGCGACGCGGTGCGGACCCACTTCCGGGATATTACGCTGGCTGACGAGCGTTTCTATTTCCCCGCGAGTTACTTGGCCCGGCGATGCTGTTGTCGATCGCGTCGAGGGCGTCCTCTGCATTGTAGGGTTTAAGTTGAGATATATTGGCGATCCGCCGCCGTCGGTCTCCTGGGCGCTGCAGGCGTACCAAGTTCGGAGATGTGAACTTCGCGACGCTTTTGATAAAGGTTGTTGTCGCAGCCATACTTGACTCCCGAGCGTTGGTCTCCATCCTTGCCTTCGAAGGTTATAGTGCCTCGCCTGCTCTAGAGACGCGCGCTGAAGATTCGATCGTACGATGTCGAAGATTCCTTTGAGGTGTTACGCCTTGTCTTCAGGACCTGTATGAACGACCGCCGATCCAGGGGTAAGTTCGTCACACAGCATCGCAGGCAAGCGTAGCTCCCGTCCCTGATTGAGAAATGCGGGAGTATACCCAGTCAAGTCCGATACAGTACTATTGATAGCAAGGGAAATCTCCGGCAACATATTATCCCAAGCACTTTGGTCGTCTTCTACAGCTGGGATATCAGCGTCTTCACAGTTCGATTGGTCCTCTCGGTGGGATTCTCCTGCGGACAATCCGTGTAGCTGACTGAGCAACGACTTCGAATCGGTAGCCCTCCAGGTAACACCGCATCTTTTTGATGGCCCAGATGATATCCAGACCTTCATTTTCTGTCGTCGTGTAGTTATGGTCCGCAGGAGTTAGTTGGCGGCCAGCGTATGCGATGACCTTTTCTTGGCCCTTGATGTCCTGGGATATCACCGCTCCCAAGACGACGTCACTCGCGTCAGTCTGCAAAACGAACTTTTGGTCGAAATCCGGACAACCCAACACCGGGGCGGTGCACAGTGGGCGATTTGGTCTCGCTAGCGGCATTTAATTCAAATTTAAAAAAGCGTTGATATTTTTTCACAATTCGATAACAGATGCTTTGATTAGATTTATCGAAGCTTTTTAAGAGCTCTACGATCAGCTGATATATGATATGATATGATTTTGCAAAGAGCTTTACAAAACTCTTTCTTTTTGCGCGCATTGATTTCGAGTTCCTCGGAAATTAACAATTTTTATTGCAGTGCATAAAGCAGTGCGAGATTGGCAAAAAGTTGCGAAATTTTACTTGTAGGCCTATGGTAATGATATGATTAATACATCGATTCAGTGTAGTCTTACGAGCACTGGCATGTTGCCACGAAATAAATTCGGAGGCATTCCGGTCCTACGCATTGGAAACTCCCGAACAGTTTGTGAAATTATTTCCCTGCTTTTATATGCCATCTTTTGTTCACAGAATTTTAATTCATGGAGCAGACATTATAAGCCATTTTTGCCTTCCAATTGGTATGATTTCCGAGGAAGCTCCTGAATCCAGGAACAAGGACTTCCGAAACGTACGCGAGAGCAATACAAGAAAAAATTGCAGGAAAAATACCATGGAAGATGTTTCAAATGCCTTATTAGTTTCTTCCGACCCTTTGATAACTTCATTGTCAAATGGGTCTGCAATTTCTTCTACAAAAACAATTATTATGGACGATGATGTTAAGAGTTTGCTTCTAATAAAGCATCTGGATATGATTCTCTCTGATTCCGAATAACATTCTAGCCTTTTTTGGATAAAGTTTATTTATGAAATATGTTAATTAAAGATAAAAAAAAATAAAAGTTAAATAAAATTTTATATTTAAAAATTTTGTTTTAAAATTATATATAAAAAAAAAAAAATTTTAACTTTAAAAATTCTATGATTTTTCTCTGATCAGTGAAAAAAAACGGACTGAATCCTTATACTTTAGTTTAGAAGTTTTTAACCAAATCGCCCACTGTGCGGTGGTCAGGCATATTCTAATCTCTTCCAAGGCGGCTTGCTGTTCCGGTCCCCAGGTTCACTTCTGGCCTTTTTTTAGTATCGCGGTCTCTGGTTGCACGATGGTCGCGAAGCTTGGGACAAATCTCCGATACCATGAGGTCATCCCGATCCATTGACGAAGTTTCTTCAGGTTGGTGGGTGTCTCGGGATCGGTCTGAATCCCTTCGCCGCTGATCTCATGACCGAGGTAAGCCAGTTTCTGCTTGAAGAAGGTACACTTCCTTGGATTTATCCTCAAATTCGCCGCACGCAATCTGCGGAACACTTCAACGAGGTTAGCAAAGTGTTGTGCCTCCGTAGCTCTAATGACAATAATGTCATCTAAGTAAGCGAAGGCGACCGGCTCCAAATTGTTCTCCGTAGCGCTAATGACAATAATGTCATATAAGTAAGCGAAGGCGACCGGCTCCATATCCGCCCCAATTACGCTGTCCAGAACACGTTGGAACTTGGCGCTGGTGGAGTGCATGCCAAAGGGCATGACCTTCCATTGATATAGTCCGCGACCCGGAACCGTGAAGGCCGTGTATTGACGGCTATCCCTGGCCATGGGTATTTGCCAATAGCCGTTTTTTAAATCCAACGTGGATATGTTCCCGGCGTGACTCAACTTCTCCAGGATGTGATTGATCTTCTGGACCGGCTGGGCGTCGTTCAACTGTCGGTAGTCGACGCACATGCGCCAATCGCGAGCCTTTTTCTTCCACTTGGGTATCGATGACATGTTGCATTGTGAGATAACCCTTCGAGACTCTCGAACAAAGCTAACTCTCAGTCGATGAAACCTTGTTGCCCCAGACTCAATGGTGCAATCTGTCGCTCATCGTCGTGGTCTTTCGCTTCCATCCTAGCGGGTGTCCCAGTGTCCTTTGTCGTGCCCGCGTTTCGCAACATCGCACTCCTTCTCGTCGTCGCTACTCTCAATAAAATTCGTCGCTTCCAATCAAGTTCGCGTAGTTTTTGTTAATACAAAATGGTATTGAAATTTCATGGTGACCCCGACGTGATCGATTGGAAAGCATTCGCTATTGTGCCCAATTAAATTTTGTAAATAAAACTCGCGTCGGTGCGGCAAATTATTTATCTCTTTGGAACTGCGTTGAAAGCCTCTGCCGACCCCTCTGTTGCTGCTGTTACAATTTTTTTTTTCTTTTTAAACTTTGCTTTTAGTTATTGAATCTTCTCTTAATTTTGAGACTAACAATAAGTCTACGAATCTTAACATTAAAATTTAACTAACAGAATAATAAGACTGCATTCTGGTTGCGCGTCCCTGAAGTCGGTCGCTGGGTGGGTAAGTCATTGCGACGAAGGCGTGATTGGTTGATCAACCTTGTAAGACCTCTCGCCATGTGGTTAGGGTGCAACGATAGCTTGGTATAGTACTTTTCCATTGCGAACGTACCACGGTTCCCCGGTGATTGTTGTCAAGATCTTCGACTGAGCTCGCTGGACTATGTCAATATTGCTATTGCTGGCATTCCCCCATAACTGAGAGCCGTTCACCCATATAGAATTTAGTACCGAGTTATACAGCAGGACTTTATATTCAAGGCTAAGGGGAGACCGAGCGTTGATAAGCCAATGTAGGCTACTGGCTTTTAGCTTTCGGTGTGTTCTTTTGGCTTCAATGTGCCGGCGCCATGTGAGTCTTCTGTCGAGGTGTACTCCTAGATATGTCACTTCGTTTGCTTGCGGGAGTAGAGTATGGTTTAACATGAGCGGCGGGCAGTTTTGCCTGTTCAGGGTGAACGTAACGTGCTTGCATTTTTGTTCGTTCACTTTAATTCACCAAACTGATAGCCACTTTTCAACATCGACCAGATGAAGAGCTAGCTGCGCAGTTGCTTGCATCGGGAATTTTGAGCGGCTGAGAATAGCTGTATCATCAGCAAACGTAGATGTTGTTAGTCGTGTGCTTGTTGGGATGTCTGCTGTGTAGAGGACATATAATGTTGGCCCAAGCACGCTACCTTGAGGAACTCCAGCTCCAATAGTGAAATCGTCAGTTATAGCAGAGTGGCATCTGACAGCAAATTTTCTGTCGTAGAGGTATGACTCTAAAAGCTTATGGGTGTTGTAGGGATCTTGTACACTAGACATTCTAGACAAACTCTATCAAATGCTTCAGAGACATCTAAAAATATGGCAGTACAGTACTCTCGTTTTTCGAACCCGTTTCGATGTTATCCGGTTGACCTGCTTAATTGTTCCGTGCATTTCACGAAACCCAAATTGATGTGGCGGAATTCCTTCCTCCTTCTTAGTATGTGTTTATCTGAGTCAATACGAGTCAAAGAGTTTAGATAAGCATGAAAGTAGGCTTATGGGTCTATACGACGTGGGAATTGTGTGGTCTTTTCCCGGCTTTGCCATCATTATTATAATTGCCTTTTTCCATCTCACTGGAAAGTGGCCAAGTTTTGCGATGGCATTAAAAAGCTGGGTGATAGTGCAAACGGCGCAATATGGGAGCTGTGACGACCCAGCGTCACAAATAATAAAAGAACATTCCAATGATCTTTTATTCTCCCTACGCCACACCACATTCAAAACGCGCGCCCAAAACGATAAACTGGCCACACTAATATATCGATAGTCGACTATATAGCTGTTTTCCTTTTGGAGTCACGAGATGTGATCCCCAGTGTGTGTGCTTGACATTGTAGTCCCCTGCTGCTATGAAGTGGTCTCCTAGTGAGTTGAAAAACTGCTTAAACTCATCTTCAGCTATAGTGAAGCGAGGGGGGCAGTATACGGCGGCTAGTGTAAGTTGGTTGCCAGTATTTATTTGTATATTTATAGATGTGGCCTGTAGGTAATTTTTAGCAAATTTGTTATGATAAAGGTGCTTAATACGGCTTCTGATTAGAATTCCAGTCCCACCATGTGCTTTACCATCTGGATGATTTGTTCCGTAGAATGAGTAACCTCGTAGTTGAAAATTGTATTTGTTTGTAAGGTGTGTTTCTGAAAGCAGCATTACGTCGATATGATTGTCGAGTAGGAATTGAGCTAACTCAAGTTTATGATGTGAAACGCCGTTAGCGTAGATTTGGGTTTCGCATTAAGTCTTGCATAGTTGTGCGCATAAGCGCCATAAACTCCGTAAGGCTTTGTTGCAGGCTGCATATCACAGCTTCAAAGTTGCTTTTTAGCTGCTCCGGTGATTGTTGCTGCTGAGCCGTGTTCGGTTCTTGGTATGCTGATTGCAGAAATGAACTTTTTGAGATAGGGTTAGCCAGTCCTGATTTTAAAGCGCTTGCGTATGTCACATTTTTATCAGAGTTTATGGGTCCTAGTGAGGAAATAGCTTCAGTCGAGAAGAAGACTTCAGGACTTGATCTGGAAGCTGTCATCTGTTTATTTTGGGTGCGGGCAGTAGTTCCTCCCTGGTGGATGCGATTTTTCAGCTGCTTATAAACTGGGCAGCTTCTGTAGTTAGCAGTGTAATTGCTGCACTTTTTTGAGTTGCAGTCATCTTTGCTTGCTGGGCAGTGTGCGGAGTCATGAAGATCTCCACAAACTACACTCACCGGGCGCAGTTTACAGTATGACCTTGTATGGCCATATTCTTGGCAGTTCGCACATTGTACCGGGCCATTGCGTTTGTGCGGTTCCTCAACTGTAATTCTGTGGTGCAGCAGAAACTGAAGATTGTAAATAGGGTGCACTTCGTATTTCTTTAGGGGCTTATTTTCTGCGTACGTTCGGCATATTACTCGTTAGTCGTTTTATAAATTACTAGCAGGGTGCCCGCAGCTTCGCTTGCGAAGGATAACCCGAATATCCTACTTTTCTTATGTAATTGGTTTGCAGTAGAACTATGTAATTTTGCATTTTAGATGTTACTTTAAATAAATTTGTAGTTTTGGCTGAAACTTTAATTAACCATCATTACGGCGTGTTTTTTTAATGTGGTTTCCCCCAAATAGGGAGATCAACAAATTTGCACATTCAATAGAAAAAATTAAAATTCCGAGAAAGGCGAACTAAAATAATAATATTATTGCTCACACACGGTTATACACCAAAATACACGGTTATGCGAAGACATTTTCCAATTAATTAGGCAAAGAGTAGGAGGATCACATTAAAACACAACTCGCGTCAAATTTTCTTGATACGACTCTGACCAAATTGAAAGTTTTCCCGTTAACTTCTTCTTTTGCGCACTTGCTACACTCTTTCCTCTCTCTCTATCTACTGCGATCTCCCGCTCGTATGTTTACTTACAGCGCGTGGCAAAACACTGTAAAAAGAAACACCGCTAAATCCCTTCTCTTGTAGCGCCTTTGTTATCTCTGCAGGCGGAAGTACGACTTGCAGGCCCTTGCTACTTTTTAGCTGATACGTGTAAAAGTTCTTTTTATTCTCGGTAAGATATTTCTATAATACTATGTAAAATCTTCAGACTTCATTTGAACCTTTGTCTCTTGGATGTTGCCCTTTACTAGAGGTATTATGTGGAAGTTATCCTTTTCAATAAGCTTGATAATTTTGTTGACAAGAACATTGGAACTTATTTCTCGAATATAAATAGGCGGAGGCTTTGGCTTCATTTTCTCGACTTCAGTAGATTCGGCCGCCTCAACGTCGTAGGCGTCTTCCAAGATTATAAATCGGTTTGAGTTCATGGGCGTTTCTATTCCAGCTAGGCTAGCATTGTTACGGGTTATTTTGCGTTGAGAATTTAGAGGGCTCAGCTTCCTTTGATTTGGATGTAGCGATCCATACCAGTCTGCACAGCCGGATTAGCACATTCATTGTTATACCCGTTACTCGTAGAGTAAAAGGGTATATTGTATTCGTGCAAAAGTATGTAACAGGTAGAAGGAAGCGATTCCGACCCTATAAAGTATATATATTCTTGTTCAGGATCACTAGCCGAGTCGATCTAGCCATGTCCGTCTGTCCGTCTGTCCGTCCGTCCGTCTGTCTGTCCGTATGAATGCTGAGATCTCGGAAACTATAAAAGCTAGAAGATTGGCATTTTGCATGCAGATTCTAGGAGCTCCTACGCAGCGCAAGTTTGTTTCAAAAAAGTGCCACGCCCCCTTTAACGCCCACAATCGCTTATATACGATTTTAAAAATTTAAATATTTCGGAAAAGTAAAAATGCAGTTTTATTGTGTTTATCAATACCTATTTCAAATCGGACCATTCGTTAAAAAGTTATGCGTGATCAAAGTTTCTATCTCCATCTCCCTCGCACTCCCTTTACCTGAGTAACGGGTATCTGATAGTCGGGGCACCCGACTATATCGTTCTCTCTTGTTTTTGTTCTGTTTTTCGGGCAGCGCACCGGCAGACGTATTAATATTTGCGCTGATAGCTGATGATGTCATTAAACGCGCAGTCGATACAGTTGCAGTTGTTGTTGTAGTTACAGTTGACGTTGTTAAAGAAATTGCGGTGCTAGTTACGGCTTATGAGCTTAGGTTATTGCGTACCTGCATTGGAGCACATTCACTGCTCTTTGGCAGCAGAGACGTCGATGGTAGCGAGGGGGAGCAAGAACGCGCTCTCTCGCTCGCAACGTTTAAGAATTCGGTCAAGTTGGGGGTAATTGCCCGCGCTCGAAGAAGAATGCGTTATTTCTTTGTACTGAGAGCCGTCTCTCGTCTTGCTCACGTTGACGTTGTGTGCGAACGTCGTTCAGACTCATTGTATTCGTGGTAAAGTTAATTAGAATTTTAAGTGTTAAGTTTTATATTAATTAAATGACCAGTCAATATAAACATTCGCAATTTTATCGCCGAAAGCGTCTTTTCGCGATATAGTAGATTTATTAAAACGGTCACTGAACTTTTGTGATTTTATTGAATACTTTTTCCCGGAGCACAATAAATACACGTCTGCATGCGATGACGGTTATTAACAGAATTTTACAATGGAATCAAAGGAAGTTTCAAGCCCCGAATTGGCCAACCAGATATAGAGTGCTAAAAGTTGAAAGTTAATCTGTGGCGTTTTTTTAATTGTGTTTAGCCCAACTTTCAACTTTTTGCATTCGTATACAAATCGGTAGATAGTGAGCATTCTAACCAAGAAAATACAAATTTGCATGTACATACCTACTAACAATTTTAATTCTGGCAAATATACATACATACATAAATATTTTAAACTTTACCAAAGTGAATCGCTTTGGTCATTAAAACACAAATAAAAAAATCGACCCAAATTAGTGCCAACTTATTTTCCCATTTTCGTCGTAGTGAGCATCAATTTAGGGTATTGTTACAAAGCTGGAAAAAGTGCAATTTTTTAAAAATTGAGAAAACCGCATCCAAAAACGGGCGCTTTTCATAATTTTTCCCGCGCTTTTCATTATTTTCCCGCGTCTTGCAGCATCAGGCTTATATATTCGCTGCCCTTAGTTATCGGTCAGTGCATCATTCTCCGTTTGCGTTTGCCTTTGCCTAGGAGGTGAGCCGCTAGCCGCGTTCACATACACACGCACACCGACACCACTGCCTCGATTTCGAGTTATCTTTGTCAATTTCAATTTCGGCAGCAGTGCAATTGTTGGTTGCTTTACAACGTTGTTCGTTGGTTTTCGGTACGCTTGATAGGGCCAAATAGATTTTCGCCAAAAAACGTATTCTGGCAGCAATAACTGTAAAGAGCACTCAAAAAAAAAAACATTCCAAAACCATTTAAATTGTTATCATTTTTCGGTCCATAAGGGCGCACTGGAAAAAACGTAACCCAAGATATTTACCGTTGCTTTCGCTTTTTTGCTGAAATATAAAAGAATATGCATATTAAACTAAAGCATGTTAAAAAAAAAAATATATGCAAGCGTATGCTGGATAAGACGGCTAGTTTTTAATCGGGTATTAAAAATAGTAAAAAGTTAAAAATGTAAGCGGTCATACTTTTTAAACATTTATTATGCTTTTAACTATTTTTTAGCGAAAACACGGTATCGATTGGTTAAACGGTTTTACGTACAGGATTTCATATCTAATTGAAAGAGTTTGGGGCACTTTGGTGTGGGGTGGGTCACCAATAACTATAAACTCAAGTCTACAGAAATTAAAACCGTATTAAAGCTCATTTTATATTTTTAAGGAAGCGCAGGGAAATGCAAGGCAGAGGAAGAGGGAAGGAGACGGAATCATTTGGTGACAATTTGTATGAAAATGCAGAGAGAGATAGCAATATGCAGGCAGAAAACTTATGATGCTTATGGAGACACTTCATATGACACGGTCATCGATTGGTTAAACGGTTAAATTGACCTTTTTTCCAATTGGAAGCGATTGGGGCCACTTGGGGTGTCCCAATAAATCTTAGCAAATAAGTTTAAAGTTATTAGAATGTAATAAAAATGCATATTAATATTGTTAACCAGTGGATTTGGCTGTGCGTTGATTCCTAGTTTTCTTAGTGATAGATTTATATATATAGAATAAACAAATACACAGTATTAATAAAAAAAAAATAAAATATATATATATTTAAAACCTCTTCTATTCTAAAAATAAATAAATAAAAAATAAAGGCAATGGCATTCAAGGATATCGAAGAGCTTAAACACAAACGAGATATTTGCATGAAAAGTATAAACCGAACGTAAAGCAACTTAAATGACGGTAAAAAATTTGTTAATCCGGTTGAGCTAGAGTTTCGATTAGATATCTTAAATTCGCACATTGAAAATGCTTCACT
Organism: Drosophila kurseongensis; assembly: GCA_018153305.1. Taxonomy (NCBI): domain Eukaryota; kingdom Metazoa; phylum Arthropoda; class Insecta; order Diptera; family Drosophilidae; genus Drosophila; species Drosophila kurseongensis. Next base: position 2,070,591 of record JAECXX010000001.1, read on the forward strand.
TCTTCAAAACCAAATAGAATTGAGAGATCCAAAAAAGTCTTTCGCGAAGAGTTAAATGACGCTGTAGAAAAATACGCTCCGCAGACAAGTCGCCCGCCTCAATGCCGCCTGCATAGGGTCGCTCTTCCAACATTTAGCGGACAACACTCCGAATTCAAAAATGTTATAAGCCTTTTTGAAACTTTTGTTCACAAAGTTGATACGCTACACGATATTGAGAAATTTAATCATTTAATTTCGTGTTTAGCTGGAGACGCTTTTGGAACAGTTAGGGCATTTCAAGTCACTGCGGAAAATTATCCCAAAGCCCTTGCTAGCCTGAAGCGGGTGTACTATAATGATAACCTATTTTTTTTGTTTGACAACATATCGACCCTTTTTAATTTGCAAAAATTACCCAGCCGTTAGCTACAGCCTTGAGAACCCTCATCGACACAGTCACAGCTCTTTATGACTCCTTGCTGTATATTGGGGATGATAGACGCATTACTAATGCTATTTTAATACATTTGGTAATGAGCAAGGTCGATGCGGGAACTAGAAGAAAATGGGAAGAACAATTAGACTATACTTCGCTTCCTCTTTGGAGCGAACGTGAGACGACATTGAATAGGCGTTACCAACACATGGTAGCGGAAGAGGCCTCCAAGCCCAAAACTGTTCAGCAAGTCCAATCTAATCCAAAGAAGAATGGAAATAGGAGTTTTTCGTTTGTCGCTGCCAGGAACGACACGGTACAATGCGTGTATTGCAACTCAGCTGAACATCAAATTGGAAACTTCGCTTTCGATTTCGCTAAAAGAGCACCCTTGTGCATTAACTGCCTTCGAAAGGGACATACCGTCAAAAAGTTCAAATCGAACAGATGCAGAGTGTGCAATTTCTCACACCATACGTTGCTACATATATATTACGCAAACACTTATCTCGCGATCCCACCCCCTTCTCAGCCCACGCTCATGCAGGAGACTCCATCCGCTTCGCATGTTTTGCATGCGACTGCATCGGATAGAGTCATTCTTGCAACTGCTATTGTGATCGTTCAAACGAGCGTTGCTCGACTCAGGATCACAAATAAACTTTGTGACCAATGAGCTCGCCCAAAGACTTAAAATTTCAAGAGAGAAGGTGTGCTTAAGCTTACGAGGCATTGGTGCGACTAATGCCCAAAAAAAAATTCACACGGTTGTGAAGTCGCGAGTAGGGAATAGCCAATTGTCGTCCGATTTTTGGATCCTAAAAAAATATTTCTGGTTATCATCCGGATCAAGCGGTGAACACCAGCGGGTGGAGAGCGCCTGAAAATATTCAGTTGGCAGATCCATTCTTCTTCAAGCCCCAAAAAATAGATATGCTTATCGGTGCAGATACGTTCTTTGAACTTTTATCTGTTGGCCAGACCAAGAAGGGCCTGAATTTTCCATCCTACAAAAAACAGTTCTCGGCTGGATAGTGTCTGGGAGATGTGCCTCTGAAGATAAAATAAAGGCTGACACAACCCTGCAGAAATTTTGGTCTGTGGAGGACCTGCCGCCCAAGGCTAAGTTCCATACTCCTGAGCAGCAACTTTGTGAACAACACTTTGAGAAAAATACTAAAAGATTGTCGTCCGGTAGGTATTCGGTTCGCTTGCCGTTCAAATCTGACCCACATTCTCTTGGCTCATCGAAGTTGCGAAACGTAGATTTTCGTCGCTAGAAAGGAAATTGTCAAAGGACCCTTCGCTGAAGAAGATGTACATTGAATTCGTGGAGGAATATGTTTCCATGGGCCACATGTCTTCCACCAATGACAAAATTCCAAACACTCCGCGCTATTTTGTTCCGCACCAGTGCGGTTTACGGTCACAAAGTACTTCAACCAAGTTGAGAGTAGTTTTTGATGCATCGAGCCGTACATCGACGCAGGTATCGTTGAATGACATCTTGATGGTATGCCCAACCATTCAAGAGGAGCTGTACTCGACACTGCTTCGGTTTAGATTGCATAAGTTTGACCTTGCGGCAGACATAAAAAATGGTGGACGAATCTGACCGAAACTTTCAGCTCATAGTATGGAGACGAGATCCATCTGAGTCTATGAAAATCTTTAAGTTAAATACCGTTACATATGGAGCTTCGCCAGCACCCTTTTTGGCGATCAGGTCATCGAAAACGAAATATTTTGTCGGTGACTGCTCGACTTTTCGATCACTTGTCCTTTAGTCACAAGGGCAAAGATGTTGTTGCAGAAGCTGTGTCTTCGAAGGCTAGATATGGACGAGTCGCTACCAATGCAGTTGCTTACTTCATGGGATACCTTTAAAGCAACACTTCTGCAGCTTCCGAAAATTAAGGTGGCGCGATTCGTCCACACAGATCCGCAAGTCCCGATTCAAATACATGGTTTCGCAGACGCTTCCATGCGAGCGTATGGAGCGTGCTCAAACTGCTAAAGGTTTAAAGGTGTCTTTATTGACCGCCAAATCAAAAGTAGCTCCCCTCAAGACGAAAACTTTGCGTCGCCTTGAGCTGTGCACAGCTCACATTTTAGCAGATCTGTATTATCGTGGGAGGCCATTGCTAAATTGTCCCATTGAGAATGTTTTCCTATGGACAGACGGTTTTTGTATCAAATCGGGTCGTAGAGATTCAAGAGTGGTCGGAGAACGCAACTTGGAGACACGATCCCACGATTGTTAACCTAGCAGACGTAGTGTCCCTTGGATGTGACGTTGAGGAACAACGTCCATCTGGTTCAGCGGGCCTCTGTCCTTGCTGGACTCAGAAATTAATTGGCCTGTAATCAACATTTCGAACTACCGGCCGCTGTAGTGTCGATGGAATTACGCAAATCGTCATTAGCTCTCGTAGTTAGCCCAGAGCCAAATTATCTGCTTCAGAAAATAGAAAACTTTTAGTCGCACCTGAAGCATCTGAGAGTTTTCGTATGGGTTTTCCGCTTTATTCAAAGGTGCAGAAAAGACACGATCACCTTTGAAAAAAGTATTTCGCCAAGAGAACTGAATTTCACTTTTGAGAAAATTGTTGAATTCGGAAAAATAAACCGGTAGCAACGACTATTTAAAAGCTAAACCCCTTTATTCAGGAGAATAAATTAAATTGGTGTTCTTCGACATTGCTACGAGTTGGGGGTCGGTTATTGAATGCTCCTATCCCGTACGAAGCCAAATTCCCGTTGTTGCTGTCTAAAAGCTCACAATTCATTAGATCATATGTGTCATACCTGCACGTCACGAATTGTCACGCTGGCCCTCGAGCTCTTGTAAGTCGTCTGCGCGAAAAAGTTTGGCTAGTCAATGTGAAAGAAGTCTGGCGACGAACAGTTCGCTCGTGTATTCGATGCTTTCGCTGTAAGCCGCAACTTTTGACGCAAATCATGGGGAACTTGCCAGCAGATAGACTTCGAGCTCTCCGCCCGTTTAACATCTGTGGCGTTGATTTTTGTGGCCCCTTCAGCACAACGTATCGTATCCGTACAAGTCGTACGTGGCCTTATTCGTCTGTTTTGCGTCCAAAGCGGTCCACTTGGAACTTGTGTCTGACCTAACCACTGATGCTTTTCTGTTGGCTTTTCAAAGGTTCGTGAGTCGTCGCGGGATACCGGAGAAGGTGTGGTGCGACAACGCCACCAACTTCGTCGGAGCCGACCGGCACATGACGGAGTTCTGAGCCCGTCTGGAGGAGCAGGGGGGCGGTATAGAAACATACGCATAAAAAGAAGGATGCGAGTTTGCGTTCATAACGCCTAGAGCACCGCACTTCGGCGGACTTTGGGAGGCAGGTGTGAAGTCTGCAAAGCACCTGTTCCTTCGGACGGTCGGCCAAAACCTCTTGACCGCGGAGGAGCTCGGAACTCTCCTCACCAGCGTGGAGGCCGTGCTCAAGTCAATACCTCTGGGAACCCTAAGCAACGATACAACCGACGGCGAAGCCCTGACGCCCGGACATCTGCGGCCCCCTGTTGGCCCCACCGTCGGAAGCACTCCCGGACCAGATCAACCTGACCTGCTTGCGTCGATGGCGAGGTGTCTTGTCGGTCAAGCACAGGTTTTGGCAGCGATGGTCCCGGGAGTACATTTCCAGCCTCCAGCAGAGGCGGGAAACATGGTCGTCGTCGCCGAGGACAACCTTCCACCCCAGCAGGATCGGGCGAGTGGAAGCGGTCCACGCCGGCGCCGATAAAAAGGTTCGGGTGGCGGACGTTCGGACTCAGGAAGGAGTATACCGGAGAGCGATACATTGGCTGGCGGTATTGCCTGCGTTGGGCTGAAGGACGTCGGCCCTTCAGAGGGGGCGGTGTTTGCGCACTTGGCGCGTATAAAGCCAATAAAGCTTGCGTTCGCTCTCGCGAATTCGCCCGTCTCTCGCCCTCCGTTAGCTAAGCATAGCTCTAAAAGATGATTTGTGAAATTTAAAGATCAGTGTTAAATCGAATCCGATCAACATCGCACTCCTTCTCGTCGTCGCTACTCTCAATAAAATTCGTCGCTTCAAATCAAGTTCGCGTAGTTTTTGTTAATACAAAATAGTATTGAAATTTCAGTTACTTAAATCGTTTTTAGGTCCAGTTCTCTCACGACCCGAAACAGTTTTGTAACTTCGTTAACACCAAGAGTAAATCTAATTATGATCCTTCCTCGCTGTCGTTCGAAAACATGACGGCAACAACAGATCAGGCAATATCCGATTTATTTGCCCAATTTTTTCAAACGACTTATTCTAGTTTAGATCACTCATCACAGCCCTATTCTTACACCATATCCAATTCAAACCTCATATTCTATCCAACTTTAATATAAAGCTCTCTTCTTTTGGATCTTCATTGTATTACGCCTGTTTATTCGCCAGGGCCCGATGGTATTCCTGGGTGTGTGCTTAGAATGGCACGTCTGGCGACTTTTTATCGGGTCAATCCGATACACACTGTGTATTTTAACAGCGGAGGAGGCAGGAAAGCCGTAGAAATGAAGGGCATCCAGGTCAAACGGGAAATATTAGGACCTTGGACCCTCATATGGCAAGGGCAACGAGGTCATACAGTAAATTGGTGGACTTCGGACCCGCCTAAAGAGGACACACCGTGAATAAACGGTACCTTGATGGACCTTGGACCCGCGCCAGGCAAGGACAACGAGGTCATACGGTGAATTGGCAGACTTTGGACACGGATAAAGAGGACACGCCGAGAATGAACGGTACTTCAGTGGACCTTGGACCCGAGCTCGGCGAGGGAAATAACGGCACCTACAGCGCCTATAAAAGGACGGCGCAAGCGCAGCTCGGGACAGTACGAGTGCGAGAATCAGACGCCGAACGACAACAAGTCTACAAGGCTGAGGCTACAACTCTGAGATCCAACGGTACTAGGTCGTGGTTAAATCAAACTTAGGGAGTCCTTGCGCGGTGTCAGGCGATAAAGGTGGCTAAGGGAGAACTTTGTTCTACCTGCTAGGCGATACACCTTGCCGACAAAGTCCAGGCTGAACTCTGGTATCCAGGCGATAAGGCGAAACCTGCTAGGCGATACACCTTGCCGGCCCGGTAGGGAAGTTCGCATAACATCCAGGGTTTTGGTGGAGTCGTCCCGATCTCAGTCATTCGGAGCAGCAAGCCGAAGCGACGCAGCAGCAGGCCAGGAGCAACGCTGCAGCAAGCCAGGAGCGACACAGCAGCAGCAGCGAGGAGTGACGCAGCAGAGAACAGCAACAAGGAGCAGCAGAGCAGAAGCAATAAGGCTACATTTTTGAGAATTAATAAACCAGTACCAACATAATCCTTCTGGCGTTATCCTTTGACCACGGGCAGTCACTCAATATAAATTTGGTGGAACGAACTCACAACCTCTCTGAGCTAGCCGCACGTCTTCGTAGCGAGCATAAAACAAGGAATCAGGTCGTTACATCTGGCGCCCAAGAGTGATTGTCCTGGCCAAGGAAACAAAAGTTCCGAGATGGGGAAGTCCTGGATTTATAATCTCAGGAAGGAGGACTTCGACGAGGTGATTTAAGTTCTGGGAGAAGAACTGGAGGGCTCAGTCGAGTCGATGAGGAAGACTCTGGGAGACTTCGTCGAGGAGCTGGAGGAGCCGGACATCGCCGACTTGGTAACGGGCCTGGAGAAGAAATTCCGAAAACTGCGCACTCCAAAAATCAAACTCACAACCCCGAGTGCCGAGGTTCATCGCCAACAATCGGTACTGGGAGACCTGGGGAGACTTAATCTACAGTTTCCAAAACTACTTCCTTCCCCGAGGATACATGGCGAAGCTGGCGGACCAGGTCAGACAAAGGAAACAAGCCTACGGGGAAAACTTTAAAAATTTCATGGTGGACATGAAGACCCTGATGCGGGCATATTAGTCGACGAAGGAAACTCTGGAGAGAATAATTTGCCCGTATGAATGTTGACATTTGGACACCTTGATGGCGCTGGCAGACGAGTTTGAGGAACTCTACCAGCAACGGGAGAAGTTCGAGCTGGAAAACAATCACCGAAAGCAGCAAGTGCAGAGCCAAGCAGTACCAAGGCCAAGAACAGACCAGGGTGCGGTGTGCAGACGGTGCCGCGAGGACCCGGACGCACAACCAAGAAACACGCCGCGCGGCCACGAACCAGCAGACAATCGAGGCGGATACGTAGCGAATCCTACCCAGGCCTGCCGTAGATGCGGGGGTCCAGATCACTGGGCTAAGGAATGCCGAAACCAACGGCATACGTTCTGCTGTCGATGCGGGAAGATAGGAGTTCGGACATTTCAGTGCTGTTCCGGGTCGGGAAACGCCCAGCAAGCCCAGCCTCCGAGGGGCGGCCAGGGATCGCAAGGTGCTGCCTCTAGAAATTAATGGGCGACCTGCAGGCGCAAGAAATGCAACTGTCCGCCACGGTGCTCATGGGTGAAAAGAAAATTAAGGCCACGGTGGATACCGGCGCCACGGCGAGCTTCATCACCCACGAGAAGGCAAGTTCGGATGGCAGACGGTCGCTGCGGGGAAATAAAATCACATCTGGAGACCAAAATCGGACTTGGAACGAAAACAGTGTCAATGGAGCTGCTGATCTTACCAGGACTGATCGACTCCTTGGTGTTTGGATGGAGTGCGCAGGGCACAGCGCGTCGATACCGGCAAAGGATAGACGAGGAGGATGGCTGGAAAAAAAAATTCGCGGAAAAGGATGTGGAGGGGTTTCTAAAGGCCGAGTTGGAAAAACTGGAAGGCAGAAAGGGAACATCCAACGTGGCCGTACATAGGATCACCATGAAGGACGACCAACCAGTCAAACAGCGGTACTACCCTAAAAACCCAAAAATGCAGGGCGAGATCAATGCCAAGGTAGACGAGCTGCTGGAAAAAGGATGCATCGAGCCGTCTAGGAGTCCAATAGTCATGGTGAGGAAGAAGACTGGGAAGTGGAGGCTGTGTGTAGATTTCCGGCAAATAAACGCGAGGTCCGTGAAGGACGCATACCCAATGCCGATGATAAATTACATTCTGGACCAACTGCGGCAGCCGAAATACTTCAGCAGTCTCGACTTAAAGGACGGTTACTGGGAGATACCTTTGGAGGATGACAGCAGGCAATACACGGCCAGGCCAGGCTAATCGCAGACCCAATCTTATTGTCATTAAATGGATCAGAGAGAAATTTTTCAGCGACTGAGAAGGAATGCCTGGCAATTGTGTGGGCCATACGGAAGTTATGACCGTACTTGGAGGGCTACCACTTCAAAGTGATAACGGATCACATGGCACTGAAGTGGTTGAATAGCATCGAGCGGATCCGGTTAGGCGACGCAGCGCCATCGGGCCGGCCGGAGGAAATGCAGCGGATCTTCTCAGCGAGGGCGGACGTGGTGCGAATGGAGTAAGCCCAGCGGGCGGTGGCACGGGCAGCTGCCGCGGCCAGAGAGTGGCAAAAGCGGCTGGATCAGGCCCCTCAGGAGCAGTCGCCGCCGCAGTCTCCGCCACTGCCACCGCAGTCGTCGCCGCCGCCGCAGTCTCCGCCACTGCCACCGCAGTCGTCGCCGCCGCCGCCGCTGCCGCAGTCTCCGCCACCGCCAGGCGGCCGAGTCAGGCGGTCGATCGATAGTTGCGATCGATGGGTAGCACAATTGGTTATTGCTTTGTTCAAAAAGCAACTTAAGACAATAAAAAGGCAACGACGATAGCAACACTGGAACCAACAATCGATAAACGCGATCGTGGTGAGATTCCAGGGAGTTGCCGGACCGAGGGAAGCGAAATAGTGACTTTTAGTTTGGAGAAATGTCTGGGCGGGAAAATTCGAAATTCCCGCAGGGAACTGTCTGGGGAACGGGGAACTGTCTGGGAACTGGGAACTGTCTGGGAACTGGGAACTGTCTGGAAACTGGGAACTGTCTGGGGAACGGGGAACTGTCTGGGGAACAGGGAAACAGTCTGGGGAAATAATCTTTCAAGGAGCTGTATGGAAAAGTCTTTTAGGGAAACAGTCGCGGGAAAGTTCAAGTCTTTCAAGGAGTAAAGTCTTTTAGGAAAACAGTCTGGGGAAAGGTAAAGTCTTTCGGGGAACTGTCTGGGGAACATCTAATCAGTGCTGCCAGAAACTCCCAAGCAGAAATTGCTAGATTTTGAAAAAAAGTTGCTAGAAATTGCTAAAAAATTCTTCGAAAATAGCCAAAAAAAATGCTAAATCAGTTAAATTTAACTTTTAAACTAATTATGCATATATTTAAGAAAAAAATAGAAATTTAAAATACAAATAAATAACGAGCCTTCTGTGTTTTAATAAATATGATTATAATATAAATTAAAGATATGAAACTAAAAATACAAAATAAAATTAAAAGGTACATGATTTCAAAATAGTATCAATTATATATAACTTAATTTAAGAATGCTTATAATGTTATCCAATTCAGCCAGGCATCCCGAAAATGTTTGTAAATTTTTGGCATCTTTACCGACACAACACAGCACAAAAATGATGAAAAGTGTTCATATGATTGAACCACTGAGTTAAAAATTAATTCCGATATCTTTGTGAACCATTTTCGATCGTAATTGGTTCAGTAAATTGGAATAGGTATAATAAAGTTCAAAATGATGAAGAAAAATAAAAAAATGTTTAGTTTTGTAAAAATTTGCTAAAATTCCTAAAAAAGATGAAAAGTTGCTAGATTTGTTGCTAATAGCAAATCGAAAAAAAAAGTTGCAAATTTTTTTAAAAGACGGGGCGAATAGTCTATACATCAAGGGCGAGGAAAGTCACCACTTTCATTACGTTTCCGAAGGAAGGGGGAAATGTGAGGAGTCTTAAACTCCCCACAAATCCCGATGTGGGAGATCCGCCTAGTAACAGCGGAGGAGGCAGGAAAGCCGGAGAAATGAAAGGCTTCCAGGTCAACCGGGAAATATTCGGACCTTGGACCCTCATATGGCAAGGGCAACGAGGTCATACAGTAAATTGGCGGACTTCGGACCCGCTTAAAGAGGACACACCGTGAATAAACGGTACCTTGGTGGACCTTGGACCCGCGCCCGGCAAGGGCAACGAGGTTATACGGTAAATTGGCGGACTTCGGAAACGGATAAAGAGGACACGCCGAGAATGAACGGTAATTCAGTGGACCTTGGACCCGAGCTCGGCGAGGGAAATAACGGCACCTACAGCGCCTAGAGAACAGCGACAAGAAGCAGCAGAGCAGTAGCAATAAGGCTACATTTTTGAGAATTAATAAACCAGTACCAACCTAATCCTTCTGGCGTTATCCTTTGGCCACGGGCAAAGAACAACCTCTCTGAGCTAGCCGCACGTTTTCGTAGCGAGCATAAAACAAGGAATCAGGTCGTTACAACACGTTAAGTGAAAGCTGTTTGGATAGAATATTTCTTGAAAGCGATCTTGGCGTTTTTTTGGACCCTAAGTTTGGCTCTGCTCAGCAAGCAGAAAATCTCTTTATTTTCTATGTTTTTTTATATTAAGTAACCACTCTCACTTTGAAATTTTTTGGCTGGTGACACGTCTACTTTTTCTCAGCTTCTTGGTTGTTCTGATTCGCCCTTTAGTTGCCCTTCTTGTAAATTAGATATTTTTTAGATAGAAATTTTTTCAAAATGTAAACCTACCTTGAGCCTACTATTCTACCAGTTTGGCTTTGAACCAGAACGACTCCGGAACCAGTTCCATCTTCCAGGCCATCTCTAGTATCGGCATTTTCATATTCTCTCTAACCCAGGTACGCGGTCTTTGGATATGTTTCAATTTTAACCATGTTAATTTTCTTCGTTTTACAATTGAGGCTGCCAGTAGAATAAAGCAAGCCACGTCTACGCCCTGAGATACATATACGTCCTGCGCCCATAAAATAGTTAGCCGGGCCATCAAATAGGTAGGTATTTGCATGTACCTACGCTGAAACTATTGTTTCAAATCTTTCGCATGAAATACTTCGAAACGTTTCTCTTGCAATGTTTCCAGCTCATATATGTATAAAAACGACATATCTCCGCCCTTCTGCAAACGACATATCTCCGCGCGGAGATGTGACGTTAAAAAAAAATATTTTACCTCCTTATAGACCCTACAGTGGATCATGCCGTCCCAATTCAAAGAAAAACCTTGCATTTATAGGTATTACTTCAAACTTTTATTTTTTGAATTTATTAACAGCATTTTAGTTGTTAAAGACTTCTTACTTAATTGTAAATAAAAACATTTAAAATTGCCTCATCAACAGGCTGATTACAGGTGGGACATTTCGGTTTTAACTTCCACTTTTATCATCTTCAATTTCATTATCTTTCAAGGAATTATTTTCGACAATTTTATCCCAACATAAGCCGCAGACATTAACATGATTACATGGTCGCAGCAAAACAGTTTTAGGATTCAATAGGCACACATTACATATTACATGGGTTCATTTGGACAATAGCAGTATCCGACAACTGACTTAAATTGGAACCGTCTGAGAAAATATATGATATTGAAGCTCAGACGAATTAGTTTCCATGTCATCGACACTGTTAAAGATATTCTTCTACTGAAGAGGATCGCTTAGCGGAACCGTGCGAGTTAAAAATCCCTGAATATCTATTTCTCCATTATCAAACAACTCCATTGCGTCCATGATTTTTTGATCACGATTCTGAAAAAAATAATTGCTCTTATGTATAGTTATATCTTAATAAAATAATATATACTTACACGTAAATGTTTCGTTATTGCTTGATTTCCAACACTGACGTTTTGGAACAGGAGGGAGACTTCGCGACTTTTCTCAAATTAAAAGATGCACCTTTTAAGCAACAAATGTGAATCAATATACATAAACAAGTGCTCAGTTTTTCGCGTCATCAAAACGAAAATAAACGGCGTTATCTAAAGCAATGAAACAATAAAATAATCTATTTATATATTAGGTTGTTTGGTAATGACATACAGGTTTCTTTATTGATTTTTGACGAAGATTTTAACATAGTTAGTATTGTCCGATTTAAGTGCTATATGTACCGTTGTCTTCGATGATTTTCTGCCATTTTGATGGTAACTTGTATATGCCTCTCCTAAATAAGTACTTGTCCCTACTGGCAAAAACTCAATTTTTGTCGATCGAAAAAATGTTGCATGGCCAAAAACAGATGGTAATCGCTTGGGGCAATGTCCGGACTATAAGGTGGATGCATTAACACCCAACCAAGCTCCCGTAGCTTGTGACGCGTCATCAAAGATGTATGGAGCCTGGCGTTCTCATGATGGAACACAACGCTCTTACGATTCACCATGGCTGGCCGCTTCTGTTCAAGTGCAATCTTCAATCGCTCCAGTTGTTCACAGTAGAGGTCAGAATTGATGATTTGGCCATAGGGCAACACTTCATAATGGATAATTCCTCTGATATCCCACCATACACTCAGCAACACCTTCTGAGCCGTCAGTCCTGGCTTTGCCACCGTTTGAGACGACTCACCGTGCTTCGACCAGGATGTTTTACGCATACATTAAATGAGATAATTACGATTTTGCGCGTTAATATTTTTTTCAATTAAGCCAATTATCTTGTCCGAAGAAAAAATACAGTACGCAAATGAGCTTGATTTGGAGAATTTCCCTATGGAGAATTTCCTTTGGTCATACCAAATAGGTTCATGACGTTTTCATCTTCAAACATTAAACGAACGCTCTCTGGGGTTGGAGACTTTGGCAAGAATGGCTGCCTTATTCTTTGTAGAGTTCGTTTAACAGTGTCGTAGTTGACCTCAATTTCCTTATCACCTTTGGTTTTTCTTTATCAAACAGAAAATTTAAGAACAGTAAAATTTAAATTTTAATATCGAATTTTACAAAAAATACAAAAAAATATTTTATATTTAAATATAATACATTTAATACATTTTATATATATTGTGCAACCAATCTTATCTACATTGAACATACAAAAATATGGATGCATGGGTATTTTTTTTGTTTTAACTTTAATAAAAGCGACTCTGATATCTTTTATGAACGCACGTCGCAGTAAGTAAGTCCATTTCGCTCATTCTTATTGGATGCTTAAGAAATTCATGTTTTTACATGTGCTTTGACAATTTCTGAATGACAAAAAGCTAAATAAAAAATGTAAAGTGTTAAAATCACTAAAAAAATATTAATATTAAAATAAAATATTTATTTAATATTAGTATATATTAGACTTATATACTGCGTGCAAAGGAAAGAAGGGTGTGTGCAAAGTTTCAATTCGATATCTTTAAAACTGAGAGACTAGTTTGCGTAGAAACAGACAGACGGACAGACGGACGGACGGACAGACGGACATGCTTATATCAACTCAGGAGGTGATCCTGATCATGAATATATATACTTTGTAGGGTCGGCGATGTCTCCTTTACTGCGTTGCATACTTTTGACTAAAATTATAATACCCTCTGCAAAGGTATAATGAGGAAAATCAAAAAAACTTGTTTTATGTCCAAATTTGTATTGTCTTCGCCATTTGGTTTGGTTTAGTTAGGACGGATGATTATGCACCATATTATTAACATTAGAAAAAACACTTTACCTGAACACGTGGCTTTGCAGCCTTCCACGTGACAGACGTATTCTAAATCACCGAGCTTCAATATTTTATTTTTCACAAATAACTGCTCATCACACATCGAAACCAAAAGTTGTGAGCCCTTACGGCTTCCTTCCCGAATATCAGATTTAATGTTTTCCAAGTCCATTATTAGGTCAACTGCTCGCTGTGAACTTACGAAGTCAAATGACTTATATATACGTACGCAGCACATTTAATAAAGTCTACACCCACATGTCTACCACATAAACATATTTACACTACGCATTTGTCACAGTAAACAAAGAACCCCAAATCATCGGCTCCCAAGAGTCGCCAATTAATATAAACATCCTCTTGAGTTATAAACAAATGAAAGAACCCCAAATTGTCGTCTCCCACGAGTGACCAATTAATGCAAACATCCTCTTGCGGTATAAACAAATGTCCCAAACTCTAAAAAGCTTTTATCCCCCCATACTGTAAAATTGCAAACGCAGCTCAAACCTAGATCGATCTCATGCTCAGTGGTCTTAATTTGGACACTCTCAATTTATCAATCGCGTCCTCTCTCCCAATCGAAGGTTTGATAACCGTCAGCGTAGTTTATAAGTTCGAGTTTTAAGCTGAATCTTGTAAGGAGCAGATCTATCTCTCTGAGTTCTCGTTTACACTATTTTGATCAATAAAGAAATTTATATTTTTTTCAAAGTGTTAAATCCCGAATTTGTTATTATAAATATGTATGTATGTACGTTTGTGTATGTGGAAAAAAAAATCTCGGAAACTATAAAAGCTAGAAGATTGGCATTTTGCATGTAGATTTTAGGAGTTCCTACGCAGCGCAAGTTTGTTTCAAAATGGTGCCACGCCCCCTCTGACGCCCACAAGCCACAAGCTGTGGCCACAGTTTTGATGCTATTATGAAAATTTTAATTGATATGTATTTGTTTCGTCAATACCTATCGATTGGCTTAATAAAAGTTTGCCACGCCCACTCTAATGCCCAAAAACCCATTAAACGCTTAAGCCTAGCTAGCGCCTACATTTCCGCCTTTCATGGCCCGTGGTATCAATGTCTTGGGATAGATGGCGCACTACAAAAGCGCCATCTAACGGATGACTTTGGAACAGCTGGCCAAGGTGCTAATTCGAGCGGCGAAAAACATACAAGAAGGCATATTTATATTAAGTTGCTTAGCTGAGTAACGGGTATCTAATAGTCGAGGCACTCGACTATAGCGTTCTCTCTTGTTTTGGTTTGTTAAATGCCTCTTTTGCCGCAGGTGTCCACCTAAATTTTGGTCTTCGACTTTAAACAGTTAGTCAGGGGTGCCAATAGATCGTTGTTGTAGGGGGGCGATCCTGCCACAAAAAGACTCCTGTGAGGCACTACGGCATTCTACGGCGCGAACGCAAAGAGAACGAAATGAATAAAAGTGGGGGGCATCGTGGAAATTCAATAGGTCAGCTTTATTTCGCTGCATACATGGACAAAAAACTTAAGCCTAAAACCCCACTCCCGCCCGTTTTACTCCGCTGAAGCCAGAGCGGGAGATCGGCAGCGGCCGACCGAGGAGTTCGGATCCGAAAAACCCGAGGCTCGCGGATAGCTCAGTGAGCAGTGGCGATGCAGTGGGCCACTGACCTAAACATTCCGCCCCCTTGCAACTACTCGGGTTGCAACATAGCCTGGTTGCCCTTCTCACGGCTGGTGGCAGGCTCCGGACACGACCCACCCAAACACGGTGCTGGGCCACTGGTAGTCCATCCTGTATTTTGAGAAAGCCCGGCCGCATCACGCTCGGATACATATCCGCGCCCAAGATGATGAAAATTGTCGCGGAGAGATAGAAACGCTCGTCAGCCAGCGTAATGTCCCGGAAGTGGGTGCGTACCGCGTCGCAATCAGCTCCCTGATTGGAGTGCGGATGGGCACGTGAGGCTCTATCTGTCGATCTTAGACCCCACGGTTGCCGAATAAATCTGTTCGCCTCCCACGTTGGTAGTCGGCAAGCGGAAACTCGTTGCTAGCGAAGCGTCGATGCAGCTTGTAGGCGTACACGGGTCGATGAGCGCCGCAGTGTCGAAGACTCGAGTCCCGGTATCTAACCGCACCGAAGCAGTCGGGAGGAGGTTGATGCTGTGCCGCTGCAGGAGGGACGTTAGGGACGGAGCGGCGAGCGCGGGCTGCGTGGCACCCCACGAGTGGCAGAACGGAGTGGCGGAAGAGTGCCGTGGAGTGGCAGACGATGGCCGAGTAGTGCCACTCTTCGCCGGTGCTCTGCGACCGGCGTGCCACCGGGCGGGACTGCCGTGATAACATCGGCGGTTCATGGAGATGTAGGAGCGTGTGGTGATCCTGGCCGCACGATCACCTCGCCGACACGTTCCGTCGAAGTGCTCGTGGGCCAAACAGCGGTGGCAGTACCGGTTGGCAAGGTCAGCCCGGAGCCTCTTCTCGGCACTCAGACGGAGGAACCGACGACATTTCCGACGCGGATGGATCCCGCTACAGACTCGGCAACGGTAGGATTGCATACCTCGAGTTCGTCTGTGTTCCAATGCGATGGCGTTGCGCGGACGTGGAGACATCGTGTGAGACCTGTTTGGCGGAATAGGACAAATGAAAAATTTGGATCAGTTCTGATAAGAACTACGAATTGGAACTAAGGGTTGGAACTATTAATTGAACCTACGAATCGGAGTGATGAATTGGAACACCGGAGTGAAGGGCCGACTGGTTATTGCGGGGAGGCGGACGTTTCCATCGGAAGAAGGACGACCTTTGCTATGGGACGCTTAATGAATCCCCGCGCAGTGCGGATGTCGACCACACGAATATGGCCATCGGATCCTGGAAACGCCGCGTCAATTCTGCCTAATCGCCACTCATTGAACAGAAGGTTGTCTTCCGTGACTAGCACGGAGATTTCTTGTAGGGGTTCGCCACTTATTCCGATAATGGAGTTCCTTGAGTTACTCCTCCTTCCATCGCAGACAAAATTGTTGATGAAGAGCCTTCAGGTGTTACCAGCGGTTTATAATAGAGGTGGTGTCTTTCTTTATCTCGGGTTCAACCATGACGAGGAAGGGCACTCCAACAAGAATTGCCCAGGCGTAAGTGCCAACAGGTCAGTGGGGTCTTCGAACATCGTCACGGAGGGCATTCTTTTCGGGACACGAAACAAGCGATGACGGTGAGAAACTTCTTAGTCGTACGGTCGGAAGTAGGCTCTAAATGGATGGCTTTAGTGTAATGAGACAGGCTCGTCCCGTGTAGTTTTTGATGTCGAAGTGACCGGCATAGTCCACATTCATTTCGCTCATACTTATTGGATACTCATGTTTCTACATGTGCTTTGACAATTTTTGAATGACAAAAATGTAAATACAAAATGTAATAAAAACAAATTTAAAAAAGTTTTAAAATCACTAAAAATATATAATTATTAAAAAAAAATTTTGTAATATTAGCTCTTTAAATTTTGTTATTTTTACAAAAGATTTTTACTTGCAGAAACTGTCAAAATATTTTTAAACTTAATTTTTTTCATTCAGAAGTTGTGAGGAAATGAGGAAAATCAAAAAATAAGACTTACAAATTTATTATTAAAAACTTGTTTTATGTCCAAATTTGTATTTTCTTGGCATTTTTGTTTGGTTTGGTTAGGACGGATGATTATGCACCATATTATTAAAATTAGAAAAAGCACTTTATCTGAACTTAAATATAATCTGGCTTTGCAGCCTTCCACGCGGCAGACGTATGCTATATCACCGAGCTTCAATATTTTATTTTTTACAAATAACTGCTCATCACACATCGAAACCAAAAGTTGTGAGCCCCTACGGCTTCCTTCAGGAATTTCAAATTTAATGTTTTCCAAGTCCATTATCAGGTCAACAGCTTGCTGTGAACTTACGAAGTCAAATGACTTATATTTACGTACGCAGCACTTAATAAAAGAACAGATAATAAAGTACGGTAAAATGCAATTTTGGCGCGTGCCAATATTTCACACATGGGACATCAAATTCAAAAGGGAATGGGACAAAATATATATAGTAACATGTCTACACCCACATGTCTACCACATAAACATATTTACACTACGCATTTGTCACAGTAAACAAAGAACCCCAAATCATCGGCTCCCAAGAGTCGCCAATTAATGCAAACATCCTCTTGCGGTATAAACAAATGTCCCAAACTCTAAAAAGCTTTTATCCCCCAATACTGTAAAATTGCAAACGCAGCTCAAACCTAGATCGCTCTCATGCTCAGTGGTCTTAATTTGGACACTCTCAATTTATCAATCGCGTCCTCTCTCCCAATCGAAGGTTTGATAACCGTCAGCGTGGTGTTTAGTTATAAACAAATGAAAGAACCCCAAATTGTCGTCTCCCACGAGTGACCAATTAATGCAAACATCCTCTTGCGGTATAAACAAATGTCCCAAACTCTAAAAAGCTTTTATCCCCCAATACTGTAAAATTGCAAACGCAGCTCAAACCTAGATCGCTCTCATGCTCAGTGGTCTTAATTTGGACACTCTCAATTTATCAATCGCGTCCTCTCTCCCAATCGAAGGTTTGATAACCGTCAGCGTGGTTTATAAGTTCGAGTTTTAAGTTGAATCTTGTAAGGAGCAGATCTATCTCTCTGAGTTCGCGTTTATATTATTTTGATCAATAAAGAAATTTATATTTTTTTCAAAGTGTTAAATCCCGAATTTGTTATTATAAATATGTATGTATGTACGTTTGTGTATATGGAAAAAAATTTTGCGCTCTATAATTTGGCCTGATTTTACCTGCACGAATATGAATATGTACATTTGAAAATGAGTATATATAAATATTTAACAAAATCAACTTTGTAGCTATGAAAACTTCGGGCGGAGACGACAGAATTCCCTTAAATATGTCACGACATATCTCCGCCGACAAAATACACTGGGAGATATGACGGCGAAGATATGTCGTTATCCCAGAATAGGCTCCGAAAATCTGGATGTATCAGCAGTGGAGCTGAGGTGAAAGCTGTTTTTGGTTTGTTAAATGCCTCTTTTGCCGCAGGTGTCCACCTAAATTTTGGTCTTCGACTTTAAACAGTTAGTCAGGGGTGCCAATAGATCGTTGTTGTAGGGGGGCGATCCTGCCACAAAAAGACTCCTGTGGGGCACTACGGCATTCCTACGGCGCGAACGCAAAGAGAACGAAATGAATAAAAGTTGGGGGAATCGTGGAAATTCAGTAGGTCAGCTTTATTTCGCTGCATACATGGACAAAAAACTTAAGCCTAAAACCGCACTCCCGCCCGCTTTACTCAGCTGAAGCCAGAGCGGGAGATCGGCAGCGGCCGACCGAGGAGTTCGGATCCGAAAAACCCGAGGCTCGCGGACAGCTCAGTGAGCAGCGGCGATGCAGTGGGCCACTGACCTAAACATTCCGCCCCCTTGCAACTACTCGGGTTGCAACATAGCCTGGTTGCCCCTTCTCACGGCTGGTGGCAGGCTCCGGACACGACCCACCAAAACATGGTGCTGGGCCACTGGTAGTCCATCCTGTATTTTGAGGAAGCCCGGCCGCATCACGCTCGGATACATATCCGCGCCCAAGATGATGAAAATTGTCGCGAAGAGATAGAAACGCTCGTCAGCCAGCGTAATGTCCCGGAAGTGGGTGCGTACCGCGTCGCAATCAGCTCCCTGATTGGAGTGCGGATGGGCACGTGAGGCTCTATCTGTCGATCTTAGACCCCACGGTTGCCGAACAAATCCGTTCGCCTCCCACGTTGGTAGTCGGCAAGCGGAAACTCGTTGCTAGCGAAGCGTCGATGCAGCTCGTAGGCGTACACGGGTCGATGAGCGCCGCAGTGTCGAAGACTCGAGTCCCGGTATCTAACCGCAACGAAGCAGTCGGGAGGAGGTTGATGATGTGCCGCTGCAGGAGGGACGTTAGGGACGGAGCGGCGAGCGCGGGCTTCGTGGCACCCCACGAGTGGCAGAACGGAGTGGCGGAAGAGTGCCGTGGAGTTGCAGACGATGGCCGAGGAGAGCCACTCCTCGACGGTGCTCTGCGACCGGCGTGCCGCCGGGCGGGACTGCCGTGATAACATCGGCGGTTCATGGAGATGTGGTGATCCTGGCCGCACGATCACCTCGCCGACACGCTCCGTCGAAGTGCTCGTGGGCCAAACAGCGGTGGCAGTATTGGTTGGCAAGGTCAGCCCTGAGCCTCTTCTCGGCACTCAGACGGAGGAACCGACGACATTTCCGACGAGGATGGATCCCGCTACAGACTCGGCAACGGTAGGATTGCATACCTCGAGTTCGTCTGTGTTCCAATACGATGGCGTTGCGCGGACGTGGAGACATCGTGTGAGATCTGTTTGGCGGAATAAGACAAATGAAAAATTTGGATCAGTTCTGATAAGAACTACGAATTGGAACTAAGGGTTGGAACTATTAATTGAACCTACGAATCGGAGTGATGAATTGGAACACCGGAGTGAAGGGCCGACTGGTTATTGCGGGGAGGCGGACGTTTCCATCGGAAGAAGGACGACCTTCGCTATGGGACGCTTAATGAAACGCCGCGTCAATTCTGCCTAATCGCCACTCATTGGACAGAAGGTTGTCTTCCCTTACTAGCACGGAGATTTCTTGTAGGGGTTCGCCACTTATTCCGATAATGGAGTTCCTTGAGGTACTCCTCCTTCCATCGCAGACAAAATTGTTGATGAAGAGCCTTCAGGTGTTACCAGCGGTTTATAATAGAGGTGGTGTCTTTCTTAATCTCAGGTTCAACCATGACGAGGAAGGGCACTCCAACAAGAAAGTGCCCAGGCGTAAGTGCCAACAGGTCAGTGGGGTCTTCGAACATCGTCGCGAGTGGACGCGAATTCAGGCATGCTTCGATCCTCGCCAAAAGCGTGGACAGAGGGCATCCTTTTCGGGACACGAAACAAGCGATGACGGTGAGAAACTTCTAAGTCGTACGGTCGGAAGTAGGCTCTAAATGGATGGCTTTAGTGTAATGAGACAGGCTCGTCCCGTGTAGTTTTTGATGTCGAAGTGACCGGCATAGTCCACATTCATTTCGCTCATACTTATTGGATACTCATGTTTCTACATGTGCTTTGACAATTTTTGAATGACAAAAATGTAAATACAAAATGTAATAAAAACAAATTTAAAAAAGTTTTAAAATCACTAAAAATATATAATTATTAAAAAAATTTTTTTAATATTAGCTCTTTAAATTTTGTTATTTTTACAAAAGATTTTTACTTGCAGAAACTGTCAAAATATTTTTAAACTTAATTTTTTTCATTCAGAAGTTGTGAGGAAATGAGGAAAATCAAAAAATAAGACTTAATAAATTATTATGTTTGTTTACTCACTCAGCAAGAACATCATTAAAAACTTGTTTTATGTCCAAATTTGTATTGTCTTGGCATTTTTGTTTGGTTTGGTTAGGACGGATGATTATGCACCATATTATTAAAATTAGAAAAAGCACTTTATCTGAACTTAAATATAATCTGGCTTTGCAGCCTTCCACGCGGCAGACGTATGCTATATCACCGAGCTTCAATATTTTATTTTTTACAAATAACTGCTCATCACACATCGAAACCAAAAGTTGTGAGCCCCTACGGCTTCCTTCAGGAATTTCAAATTTAATGTTTTCCAAGTCCACTATCAGGTCAACAGCTTGCTGTGAACTTACGAAGTCAAATGACTTATATTTACGTACGCAGCACTTAATAAAAGAACAGATAATAAAGTACGGTAAAATGCAATTTTGGCGCGTGCCAATATTTCACACATGGGACATCAAATTCAAAAGGGAATGGGACAAAATATATATAGTAACATGTCTACACCCACTGGAAGGATGTTTTCTCGGCCGGGGTACAGATCTCAGTCGGATCCAAGAGTCCTTTACAAGAAATTTGTAAATCACCGAAACACCGGACTAGAGAGTTCCGTTCTACAGGTGAACGGATGATTTTTAATGGGGAGTCTGCACCGAGGGTTCTTGTCCGTGTCGACGGAAGCGTGGACGTGTGGAATCCTTGTCGTGTGTTCCGCGTCGAGGGCGAAAAATCCACCGGGCTGGACCTTCGGGCGAGGCCGAGCCGGGCGAATACTGGGCAGTCGTGGAAGTCCTGGATCTCGCGTCAAGGGCGAAAAATCCACCGGGCTGGACCTTCGGGCGAGGCCGAGCCGGGAGAATACTTTGCGGGGTTGAAGTCCTGGATCCCGCGTCGAGGGCGGAAAATCCACCGGCCTGGACCTTCGGGCGAGGCCGAGCCGGGAGAATACTTTGCGGGTGTAAAGTCCTGGGTCTCGCGTCGAGGGCGGAAAATCCACCGGCCTGGACCTTCGGGCGAGGCCGGGCCGGGAAGATACTTTGGGAGGGGCGGGGCCGGATTGTAAAGGGACAGAGGGATTCGACTTGTCTGACCGGCCGGGACGGGTGTCCACGTGCCAGTCTCCAAACTACTACGTAGACCAGACACTAGGTCAATAGATCCGGCGGGACGGGTGTCCACGCTCAAATCCCAAACTACGCAGTGGGATAGAGAAACTACCGGAGAACGGATCCGGCGGGACGGGTGTCCACGCACAAATCCCAAACTACGCGAGGGAGTGGGGAAACTACCGGGAACGGATCCGGCGGGACGGGTGTCCACGCACAAATCCCAAACTACGCAAGGGGGATGGGGAAACTACCGGGTAATGGATCCGGCGGGACGGGTGTCCACGCACAAATCCCAAACTACGCAAGGGGGATGGGGAAACTACCGGATCGAACGGGAAGGGGTCCGCGTTCGGGTCCGATGGTACTACTCGGAGCAAAAACTACGGCTACAGTGGCGAACGGGAAGTATGTCCACGTTCGGGCCCAAAGTAGCTCTGGGAATGAGGTTAGGTTAGGTTAGGTTCACTTTTAACTACGATATGAAAACACACCCCCCTTTCTTCCCGCGGCGCAATATAGAGGCGTCCATCGCTCCTGATCGTCACGGTAAACCTGAGAGCGCCTTCTCCGACGGCTATCCGTACTCGACGTCCACGACCGGTCCGGGTCGCCACCTTCCGCTCTATCTGCTCTATGATGTGTTGAGGCAGATAGCGTAGGTTACTTCCCCCGACCCAACCTTCTGGTAATGGGAGCAGGTCGTCCTCCCTTCCTGTCGACTGGTGCACCTCCATCGCAGCCGCGAATGATGCGTTCGTTTCCGTCGCCATCTGAGTGCGCATGAGGACCGCGTCGGCAACAGGCCCGGGGGAGCCAGCTCCTGATAGATCCGTGAGGACTTGCTCCAGAACACGATCTTCCCATTCGGTGAGCTGCTCACCTGGATGAGCGCAACTGGGGGACCGTTGGGGATTCCCTCCTTCCTGCGGCGTAGTCCAGAGGTCCCTCGCAACCCCATAGTGGAGGCGTTCGGTGTCGACCCCGAGAGGTATGACCTCCGCCATCTGGTCTTGTTGGGGCGACGCCACGAAGGATCGACGAAACAGGGGCCTCTCTTCTTCATCGTCCTCGCTGTCCGTGACCAACTCGAAGCCGGCCAGGTACTCAGAGCACGGGGCAACTGGAGTAGGGTCCCCAGTGTCGCATCGTGGACTAGCAGGCCTCTGATCGTGGGGTACCTGCATCTCAGGCATCCGGGCCAAGCGGCGCGAGTCCAGCCCGTTGGGTGGCGAGGTTTGGGTTCCCTGGTTTGACACCGCCTGCGTGTGGCTCTTTCCGACCACGGGGGACGTCTGGACCCCTTGAGAGAGCATGTGGGCAGTCGCAACTCGTTGTGGCGGAGTTGTCGGGCGCTCGGGTTCCCTAGCGGCTTCTCCTTCCATTTGGACCGTTCCTTCGTACGGCGAGCGGTCCGCCCTGAAGTCAACGCCCGCACCGGCTTCCAGCGCAGGATACGGAGGCGAGGATGGGGGTTCGTCTACGTACGGCCCTTGCGCGGGTAACCCAGGCACCTTAATGAGCACCGAGCGGACGTCGATGCGCATGAGCGACACATGCCCGGCGTATCTGGACACCTGGTCCTCCGTCGTGTGGTGGTAGAAATGGTCCACGTCCTGGAATCGTGGTTCGTTGTGCCGTGAGTACCTCGGATGGCCAGCTCGGGGATCGCGTCTTGTCCACGGGCAATCTCCCTCAGACCCGGATGGTCGCGACTCCGTGTAGAACGGTTCCCCTGGCCGTCGTCCCTGGGGATGACTGCTCGGCGAACTGTCTCGAGAGCGTGGCGGTCTGCTGAACTGGTCGGAGTCTCGGTCGCTAGCGTTATCCTCGTCGTCGTCGAGACGGTACGGGGCCGACTGGGGTGACGTAGACTGGCTCCACTGGTCCTCGTTGGGTTCAGCAAAACGCCAGTCGTTGGGATCCCGGGACTCATCGTCGTCCGCTCTCGTCGAGTTACCACCGCCTTCCCCTTCGGAGGTAAGGAACTCCTCCTCCTCTTCTTATCCGTGACTACCCCCGTCATTCGCCCGTGGATAGAAGGCTTCGGTGCCTTGGGAGTCATCGGACAGCACGATCACGTCGTCCATCTGAAACAGTAATCTAGAATTCCCTACCTAACGGTGTAGCTAACAAAGGACTCGTTAATCTTAACCTACTACAAGTATGGATCTTAAAGTTATTTCGTAGTTCCAGACCGCTTACCGTGCCGGGTTACTTGGCCCGGTGATGTCGTCGTCGCTCGCATCGAGGGCGTCCTCTGCGTGGTAGGGTTTAAGTTGAGATATGTTGGCGATCCGCCGCCGACGGTCTCCTGGGCGCTGCAAACGTACCAAGTTCGGCGATGTGAACTTCGCGACGGTGTAGGGACCGTCATACTTAGGAGCGAGTTTGGCGGCGAATCCCTCGGTCGCTTTTGATAAGGGATGTTGTCGCAGCCATACTTGGCTCCCGAGCGTTGGTCTCCATTCGCGCCTCCGAAGGTTATAGTGCCTCGCCTGCTCCAGAGATGCTCGCTGCAGGTTCGACCGCACGATGTCGAAGATCCCTTGGAGGTGTGACGCCTTGTCTTCAGGACCTGTATGCGCGACCGCTGATCCGGGGGTGAGTTCGTCATACAGCATCGCAGGCAAGCGTAGCTCCCGTCCCTGAGTTAGAAATCCGGGAGTATACCCAGTCAAGTCCGATACACTACTGTTAATAGCGAGGGAAATCTCCGGCAGCATATTGTCCCACGTACTCTGGTCTCCTTCCGACAGCTGAGAAATCAGCGTCTTCACCGTGCGATTGGTCCTCTCGGTGGGATTCTCCTGCGGACAATACGGAGCCGTGTACTTGACTTCCACGCCGAGCTTAGCAAAGTAGTCTTTTAGGGCCCGACTTGTGAATTGGGTTCCGTTGTCGCACACGAACTTCCGGGGAGTGCCCACTCGCCCGAGTATACGTTCCCTAAACGCTTTCTGGACTGCCGCAGCGGTGGCTTTCCGGAGTGGGATCAACTCTACCCATTTGGAGAACACGTCATGGAAAACGAGAAGCATCGAGTTCCCTTGTTTCGATCGGGGCAGCGGACCTACAAAGTCAGCGCAGAGAATGTCGGGTAAGCATTTTCCCTGCTGCTTTGGTCTGAACGGTCTTAAATTTCTGGCACGACTCGCAGTGCCGAACGTGTTGTTTTGCAGCGCGGTACATGCCGGGCCAGAAATATCTTTGCGACAGGCGGGTGATCGTCTTTCGGACACCCAAGTGTCCTGCGGTTGGGGAATCATGACATTCGTATAAGACGCGGGCTCTACAGGAAGTGGGTACACAGAGTTTCCACGGGAAGTAGTCCTCGTCGTCTGCTCGGTAACCCATGTTCCTATAGAGCTGACCGTTCTCCATCATGTAGTCAGAGAACTTCTCAGGCTCGTCGCGTACCTTGTCTTTCATCTTCCTGATCCATTCGCAGTGGTCCTTGAGCTCGATAGCGCCTTGAAGTACCTCACAGGGCTGTCGGGAAAGCGTATCAGCCACGACGTTCAACTTCCCTCGTCGGTAACGCACGTCGAATTGGAACTGTTGTAATTCCAAAGCCCAGCGCGCTATTCGGCCGGAAGGACTTTCGATGGAATTTAACCATTTGAGAGCCAAGTGATCGGTAACGACTTCAAATCGGTAGCCTTCCAGGTAACATCGCATCTTCCTGATGGCCCAGATGATGGCCAGACACTCCTTTTCTGTCGTCGTGTAATTGTGCTCCGCGGGAGTTAGTCGACGACTAGCGTATGCGATGACCTTCTCTTGGCCCTCGACGTCCTGAGATAACACCGCTCCCAAGCCTATGTCACTCGCATCGGTCTGTAAGACAAACTTCCGGTCGAAATCCGGACAACCCAACACGGGGGCGGTGGTCAGGCATCTTCTAATCTCTTCCAAGGCGGTTTGCTGTTCCGGTCCCCAAGTCCACTTCCGGCCTTTCTTCAGCAATGCGGTCACCGGTTGCACGATGGTCGCGAAGCCCGGGACGAATCTCCGGTACCAGGATGCCATCCCGATCCATTGGCGTAGTTCCTTCAGGTTGGTGGGGGTCTTCAGCCCATTGATCGCAGACACCTTCTCAGGATCAGTCTGAATCCCTTCGCCGCTGATCACATGACCGAGGTAAACCAGTTTCTGTTTGAAGAATGTACATTTCCTTGGATTTATCCTCAAATTTGCCGCCCGTAATCTGCGAAACACTTCGGCGAGGTGTGCGAGGTGCTGCTCCTCCGTAGCGCTAACGACAATGATGTCATCTAAGTAGGCAAAGGCAACCGGCTCCATCTCCGCCCCAATCACACTGTCCAGAGCACGTTGGAACGTTGCGCTGGCGGAGTGCAGGCCAAAGGGCATGACCTTCCATTGAAATAGTCCCCGACCTGGAACCGTAAAGGCCGTGTATTGACGACTATCCTTGGCCATGGGTATCTGCCAATAGCCGTTTTTCACCGGGATATACCGGGCGTGACGCAACTTCTCCAGGATATGATTGATCCTCGGGACAGGGTAGGCGTCGGGCACTGAATGTGCGTTCAACTGTCGATAGTCGACACACATGCGCCAATCGCCCCCCTTTTTCTTCACCAACACGATCGGTGCGCTATGTGGACTCCTGGAAGGCTCGATGGCTCCCGCGCGGAGCAGTTCATCTACTTGGGTATCGATGACGTGTTGCATCGCAGGGTTCCTGGGATAATACCTTTGCTTTAAGGGTTTATCGTCGCGCATGACGATACGATGCTCGGCGATCTGAGATACTCCCTGGAGACTCTCGAACAAAGCTAACTCTCGTTCGAGGAAGCCTTGTTGCCTCGGACTCGATGGTACAATCTGTCGCCCTTGGTCGTGGTCCTCCGCCTCCGTCCTGGCAGTTTTCCCAGTGTCTTGTGTCGTGGCCGCGTCCCACGTAGGCGTCGGGCTAAGAACCTCTGTTCCTCCTTGTCTGGCAGTCCCCAATTGGACCTTAAACTTGTCAGAGTGTACCGCTCCTTCTCGATCGTCCTTCGGGGGTATGAGTACTGGTTGTAACAAAGGATCCCCTCTTGCCTGGGGTTCGGATCGCAATTCGAGGGTGGCCTGCCCACATCGCACGCGCGTCCCGGCTGCTTTGAGGAAATCCATCCCAAGTATCACTCGGTCCAACATGGTGGGCATCACCAACATGGGTAAGAGAACTGTGGTGCCCGCCAACGTGACCGGGGCTCGCCACAATTTTGTCACATCCAGACATGACCGATCGGCCAACGCTATTCTGGTGACAACTTCACGAACCTCGTCTGCACGGGCAACCAGCTTTGTAAAACTTTCACTAGCGAAACTCCTCGATGCCCCTGTATCAACGGTGGCGTCTACCCACCTTCCTCCGACTTCTATCGCTGCTGTGATGAGCCCACCGTGTATCCTTAACGGGGGTTTTGTTGGGGTCGGGCCGTTGCTTCGTTCGTCTCTGCCGCACCCGGATTCCGGCGGAGACGTCCTCCATTTCCCGAGGCATTTCGACGGCAGCACTCTATTGTTAGCACTCCCACCCGGCCACAATCCCAACAAAAGTCACGACGTGGGTTGGGACAGTCGCGACGGAAATGTCCGTTCTCACCACAACGGCCGCAGGCACGCTGCACGTCCACTCGTGAGGTTTCTTGCCCGATCATCCGGTGAATCACGTGTCCTGCCTGTGTAGTACTCTCCAAGTTCCGAAAGGGGTTCGGTGAACGCCGAGGTTGCGGTCCCTCGCGGTCCCTGTCCGTCCTTCCTGTGGTCCCGTCTCGAGTCGACTCGAGTTGTTTGACACATTCGTACTCAGTAGCCATGTGGGTCAGCTGCTTCAATGTCCCGAATTCACTACGCTTGATGTATAGCCGGTACTCTGGAGCCATGTTTTCATAAGCGCGGTACAACTCTTCCTCTTCTCGGTACCCGGCCTGCTGCATCTTCGTCCTAAGCTCGATCAGGTATGTTTTGAAAGGCTCTCCTCTTTTCTGCACGTGAGTCCGAATCTCGTCCTCTAATCGGTCGAAATATCGCGGAGGTAGGAAGAACTCCAGGAATTCCCTCCGGAAAGTTCCCCAAGAGGCAGACTGCAGATGGCTAGTGCGGAACCACCGTGCCGCCGGGCCCTCGAAGATTTCGGACATAGCCCGGGGAATCTCTTCCGGATTTATCCTATACGTCGTCATCTTCTCCTCGAGTACAGCGATGAGGGTTAGCGGATCCGAGCTACCATCGAACCGTAGGTTCCACTTGTGTATCTTCTCAGGGAGCAAGTGCTGAGTGGGAGTCGTATTACTCCGCACCTCCTGCACCTCCTGCCCCTGCAGGCCAGTGGCCAAGCGAACGTCTTTGGGCGGCATCCGGGCACCGTGTGCCGTTCCGGGATGTACTCCTCGATGACGAGCGGGAACCTCGAGCGGCGCAGCGTCGGAGATGACGGGGATTCGGAGGGACTCTGCGAATTGCTCCATCTCGTCGTTCTTTCCGGTGGGAACGGGGCTCGGGGCCCGACTGCTGTACTGCTCCTGCAGCTGAGCTAGCCGGCTCCACACGCGTTGTGGGAAGGACCCTGCGCTGACCAAGTTGGCAAACGCCTTCCTGGCCTCTTCGACGGTACCATCCGCTTTGAAGCCGAACTCAACGGCAAGGGAGTTGAGTTCGTCTCTTCGGCGTGCATATATCCAGCGGACTCCTACACCAGGGTTCTTGATATAATTATCTTCTTCGTACTCACCGTCGGATTCCTTAGGAGTACTCATCATCTTATTTCCCTCTATTCCTCTGGTCGTTTGGTCTCGACTCCCCGGGCGACTCTACCCTTTTCACAGTGGGTTTTTAGGCCACTTGTATAAATCTCTAGCTAGTCTCGGCGTCCCTGCTCGGGCGCCACTTGTAAGGATGTTTTCTCGGCCGGGGTACAGATCTCAGTCGGATCCAAGAGTCCTTTACAAGAAATTTGTAAATCACCGAAACACCGGACTAGAGAGTTCCGTTCTACAGGTGAACGGATGATTTTTAATGGGGAGTCTGCACCGAGGGTTCTTGTCCGTGTCGACAGAAGCGTGGACGTGTGGAATCCTTGTCGTGTGTTCCGCGTCGAGGGCGAAAAATCCACCGGGCTGGACCTTCGGGCGAGGCCGAGCCGGGCGAATACTGGGCAGTCGTTGAAGTCCTGGATCTCGCGTCAAGGGCGAAAAATCCACCGGGCTGGACCTTCGGGCGAGGCCGAGCCGGGAGAATACTTTGCGGGGTTGAAGTCCTGGATCCCGCGTCGAGGGCGGAAAATCCACCGGCCTGGACCTTCGGGCGCGGCCGAGGCGGGAGAATACTTTGCGGGTGTAAAGTCCTGGGTCTCGCGTCGAGGGCGGAAAATCCACCGGCCTGGACCTTCGGGCGAGGCCGGGCCGGGAAGATACTTTGGGAGGGGCGGGGCCGGATTGTAAAGGGACAGAGGGATTCGACTTGTCTGACCGGCCGGGACGGGTGTCCACGTGCCAGTCTCCAAACTACTACGTAGACCAGACACTAGGTCAATAGATCCGGCGGGACGGGTGTCCACGCTCAAATCCCAAACTACGCAGGGGGATAGAGAAACTACCGGAGAACGGATCCGGCGGGACGGGTGTCCACGCACAAATCCCAAACTACGCGAGGGAGTGGGGAAACTACCGGGAACGGATCCGGCGGGACGGGTGTCCACGCACAAATCCCAAACTACGCAAGGGGGATGGGGAAACTACCGGGTAATGGATCCGGCGGGACGGGTGTCCACGCACAAATCCCAAACTACGCAAGGGGGATGGGGAAACTACCGGGTAATGGATCCGGCGGGACGGGTGTCCACGCACAAATCCCAAACTACGCAAGGGGGATGGGGAAACTACCGGATCGAACGGGAAGGGGTCCGCGTTCGGGTCCGATGGTACTACTCGGAGCAAAAACTACGGCTACAGTGGCGAACGGGAAGTATGTCCACGTTCGGGCCCAAAGTAGCTCTGGGAATGAGGTTAGGTTAGGTTAGGTTCACTTTTAACTACGATATGAAAACACAAGATCGGGAGATATGATTACACGACCGTAAAACTTTATTGGGTTTTTTCTCACCCGAGTCCGCTACACCGTTCTGAGCGTATCAGGACCTATTTGTACTAACCTCTTCAATGTCACCCACGATTGACAGCGTGGCGCTTGGCCAAATTAAACCCGCGGAACACTCGCGAAGGGAGAACTGCGAAAGGTCGCGTCGGGCGTCCCGTTTGACCTACTTTGCGAATGAACTTGCGGAGTGCACGTGGAGCCTCGAAGTTTCGCATGAGCCGTGTGCCGATCACACGTCTGCCTCGTTTCGCGATCCCGAGAGAAGAACCAAGAGGCCCTGCTCCAGGTTATCGTGTGATCGCGTGCCCTTTTCTCCTTGTTCCCACATTCGGGATTTCTAGTATTTTCCTACTACTGGTATCTTAGCTCCTTGCTTTTCCAGTATTAAATGCGCCTCGGCTAAATATCGGTTAGCGTTGCCACCCTGGGATTTGAACTTAGATATAACTTAATATTTATTGTACTCCATGTAATTTCTCTTAAAACTATTATAAACGTAAAAAGGAACCATTGTGGCGTACACGCCTCCTAGGCGGGTTCGTCACACCACATGTCTACCACATAAACATATTTACACTACGCATTTGTCACAGTAAACAAAGAACCCCAAATCATCGGCTCCCAAGAGTCGCCAATTAATGCAAACATCCTCTTGCGGTATAAACAAATGTCCCAAACTCTAAAAAGCTTTTATCCCCCAATACTGTAAAATTGCAAACGCAGCTCAAACCTAGATCGCTCTCATGCTCAGTGGTCTTAATTTGGACACTCTCAATTTATCAATCGCGTCCTCTCTCCCAATCGAAGGTTTGATAACCGTCAGCGTGGTGTTGAGTTATAAACAAATGAAAGAACCCCAAATTGTCGTCTCCCACGAGTGACCAATTAATGCAAACATCCTCTTGCGGTATAAACAAATGTCCCAAACTCTAAAAAGCTTTTATCCCCCAATACTGTAAAATTGCAAACGCAGCTCAAACCTAGATCGCTCTCATGCTCAGTGGTCTTAATTTGGACACTCTCAATTTATCAATCGCGTCCTCTCTCCCAATCGAAGGTTTGATAACCGTCAGCGTGGTTTATAAGTTCGAGTTTTAAGTTGAATCTTGTAAGGAGCAGATCTATCTCTCTGAGTTCGCGTTTATATTATTTTGATCAATAAAGAAATTTATATTTTTTTCAAAGTGTTAAATCCCGAATTTGTTATTATAAATATGTATGTATGTACGTTTGTGTATATGGAAAAAAATTTTGCGCTCTATAATTTGGCCTGATTTTACCTGCACGAATATGAATATGTACATTTGAAAATGAGTATATATAAATATTTAACAAAATCAACTTTGTAGCTATGAAAACTTCGGGCGGAGATGACAGAATTCCCTTAAATATGTCACGACATATCTCCGCCGACAAAATACACTGGGAGATATGACGGCGGAGATATGTCGTTATCCCAGACTAGGCTCCGAAAATCTGGATGTATCAGCAGTGGAGCTGAGGTGAAAGCTGTTTTTGGTTTGTTAAATGCCTCTTTTGCCGCAGGTGTGAACCTAAATTTTGGTCTTCGACTTTAAACAGTTAGTCAGGGGTGCCAATAGATCGTTGTTGTAGGGGGGCGATCCTGCCACAAAAAGACTCCTGTGGGGCACTACGGCATTCCTACGGCGCGAACGCAAAGAGAACGAAATGAATAAAAGTTGGGGGAATCGTGGAAATTCAATAGGTCAGCTTTATTTCGCTGCATACATGGACAAAAAACTTAAGCCTAAAACCGCACTCCCGCCCGCTTTACTCCGCTGAAGCCAGAGCGGGAGATCGGCAGCGGCCGACCGAGGAGTTCGGATCCGAAAAACCCGAGGCTCGCGGACAGCTCAGTGAGCAGCGGCGATGCAGTGGGCCACTGACCTAAACATTCCGCCCCCTTGCAACTACTCGGGTTGCAACATAGCCTGGTTGCCCCTTCTCACGGCTGGTGGCAGGCTCCGAACACACACCCACCCAAACACGGTGCTGGGCCACTGGTAGTCCATCCTGTATTTTGAGAAAGCCCGGCCGCATCACGCTCGGATACATATCCGCGCCCAAGATGATGAAAATTGTCGCGAAGAGATAGAAACGCTCGTCAGCCAGCGTAATGTCCCGGAAGTGGGTGCGTACCGCGTCGCAATCAGCTCCCTGATTGGAGTGCGGATGGGCACGTGAGGCTCTATCTGTCGATCTTAGACCCCACGGTTGCCGAACAAATCTGTTCGCCTCCCACGTTGGTAGTCGGCAAGCGGAAACTCGTTGCTAGCGAAGCGTCGATGCAGCTCGTAGGCGTACACGGGTCGATGAGCGCCGCAGTGTCGAAGACTAGAGTCCCGGTATCTAACCGCAACGAAGCAGTCGGGAGGAGGTTGATGATGTGCCGCTGCAGGAGGGACGTTAGGGACGGAGCGGCGAGCGCGGGCTTCGTGGCACCCCACGAGTGGCAGAACGGAGTGGCGGAAGAGTGCCGTGGAGTGGCAGACGATGGCCGAGGAGTGCCACTCCTCGACGGTGCTCTGCGACCGGCGTGCCGCCGGGCGGGACTGCCGTGATAACATCGGCGGTTCATGGAGATGTGGTGATCCTGGCCGCACGATCACCTCGCCGACACGCTCCGTCGAAGTGCTCGTGGGCCAAACAGCGGTGGCAGTATTGGTTGGCAAGGTCAGCCCGGAGCCTCTTCTCGGCACTCAGACGGAGGAACCGACGACATTTCCGACGAGGATGGATCCCGCTACAGACTCGGCAACGGTAGGATTGCATACCTCGAGTTCGTCTGTGTTCCAATACGATGGCGTTGTGCGGACGTGGAGACATCGTGTGAGATCTGTTTGGCGGAATAAGACAAATGAAAAATTTGGATCAGTTCTGATAAGAACTACGAATTGGAACTAAGGGTTGGAACTATTAATTGAACCTACGAATCGGAGTGATGAATTGGAACACCGGAGTGAAGGGCCGACTGGTTATTGCGGGGAGGCGGACGTTTCCATCGGAAGAAGGACGACCTTCGCTATGGGACGCTTAATGAGTCCCCGCGCAGTGCGGATGTCGACCACACGAATATGGCCATCGGATCCTGGAAACGCCGCGTCAATTCTGCCTAATCGCCACTCATTGGACAGAAGGTTGTCTTCCCTTACTAGCACGCAGATTTCTTGTAGGGGTTCGCCACTTATTCCGATAATGGAGTTCCTTGAGGTACTCCTCCTTCCATCGCAGACAAAATTGTTGATGAAGAGCCTTCAGGTGTTACCAGCGGTTTATAATAGAGGTGGTGTCTTTCTTAATCTCAGGTTCAACCATGACGAGGAAGGGCACTCCAACAAGAAAGTGCCCAGGCGTAAGTGCCAACAGGTCAGTGGGGTCTTCGAACATCGTCGCGAGTGGACGCGAATTCAGGCATGCTTCGATCCTCGCCAAAAGCGTGGACAGAGGGCATCCTTTTCGGGACACGAAACAAGCGATGACGGTGAGAAACTTCTAAGTCGTACGGTCGGAAGTAGGCTCTAAATGGATGGCTTTAGTGTAATGAGACAGGCTCGTCCCGTGTAGTTTTTGATGTCGAAGTGACCGGCATAGTCCACATTCATTTCGCCCATTCTTATTGGATACTCATGTTTCTACATGTGCTTTGACAATTTTTGAATGACAAAAATGTAAATACAAAATGTAATAAAAACAAATTTAAAAAAGTTTTAAAATCACTAAAAATATATAATTATTAAAAAAAAATTTTTTTAATATTAGCTCTTTAAATTTTGTTATTTTTACAAAAGATTTTTACTTGCAGAAACTGTCAAAATATTTTTAAACTTAATTTTTTTTCATTCAGAAGTTGTGAGGAAATGAGGAAAATCAAAAAATAAGACTTAATAAATTATTATGTTTGTTTACTCACTCAGCAAGAACATCATTAAAAACTTGTTTTATGTCCAAATTTGTATTGTCTTGGCATTTTTGTTTGGTTTGGTTAGGACGGATGATTATGCACCATATTATTAAAATTAGAAAAAGCACTTTATCTGAACTTAAATATAATCTGGCTTTGCAGCCTTCCACGCGGCAGACGTATGCTATATCACCGAGCTTCAATATTTTATTTTTTACAAATAACTGCTCATCACACATCGAAACCAAAAGTTGTGAGCCCCTACGGCTTCCTTCAGGAATTTCAAATTTAATGTTTTCCAAGTCCATTATCAGGTCAACAGCTTGCTGTGAACTTACGAAGTCAAATGACTTATATTTACGTACGCAGCACTTAATAAAAGAACAGATAATAAAGTACGGTAAAATGCAATTTTGGCGCGTGCCAATATTTCACACATGGGACATCAAATTCAAAAGGGAATGGGACAAAATATATATAGTAACATGTCTACACCCACATGTCTACCACAGAAACATATTTACACTACGCATTTGTCACAGTAAACAAAGAACCCCAAATCATCGGCTCCCAAGAGTCGCCAATTAATGCAAACATCCTCTTGCGGTATAAACAAATGTCCCAAACTCTAAAAAGCTTTTATCCCCCAATACTGTAAAATTGCAAACGCAGCTCAAACCTAGATCGCTCTCATGCTCAGTGGTCTTAATTTGGACACTCTCAATTTATCAATCGCGTCCTCTCTCCCAATCGAAGGTTTGATAACCGTCAGCGTGGTGTTGAGTTATAAACAAATGAAAGAACCCCAAATTGTCGTCTCCCACGAGTGACCAATTAATGCAAACATCCTCTTGCGGTATAAACAAATGTCCCAAACTCTAAAAAGCTTTTATCCCCCAATACTGTAAAATTGCAAACGCAGCTCAAACCTAGATCGCTCTCATGCTCAGTGGTCTTAATTTGGACACTCTCAATTTATCAATCGCGTCCTCTCTCCCAATCGAAGGTTTGATAACCGTCAGCGTGGTTTATAAGTTCGAGTTTTAAGTTGAATCTTGTAAGGAGCAGATCTATCTCTCTGAGTTCGCGTTTATATTATTTTGATCAATAAAGAAATTTATATTTTTTTCAAAGTGTTAAATCCCGAATTTGTTATTATAAATATGTATGTATGTACGTTTGTGTATATGGAAAAAAATTTTGCGCTCTATAATTTGGCCTGATTTTACCTGCACGAATATGAATATGTACATTTGAAAATGAGTATATATAAATATTTAACAAAATCAACTTTGTAGCTATGAAAACTTCGGGCGGAGACGACAGAATTCCCTTAAATATGTCACGACATATCTCCGCCGACAAAATACACTGGGAGATATGACGGCGGAGATATGTCGTTATCCCAGAATAGGCTCCGAAAATCTGGATGTATCAGCAGTGGAGCTGAGGTGAAAGCTGTTTTTGGTTTGTTAAATGCCTCTTTTGCCGCAGGTGTCCACCTAAATTTTGGTCTTCGACTTTAAACAGTTAGTCAGGGGTGCCAATAGATCGTTGTTGTAGGGGGGCGATCCTGCCACAAAAAGACTCCTATGAGGCACTACGGCATTCTACGGCACGAACGCAAAGAGAACGAAATGAATAAAAGTGGGGGGCATTGTGGAAATTCAATAGGTCAGCTTTATTTCGCTGCATACATGGACAAAAAACTTAAGCCTAAAACCCCACTCCCGCCCGTTTTACTCCGCTGAAGCCAGAGCGGGAGATCGGCAGCGGCCGACCGAGGAGTTCGGATCCGAAAAACCCGAGTCTCGCGGATAGCTCAGTGAGCAGCGGAGATGCAGTGGGCCACTGACCTAAACATTCCGCCCCCTTGCAACTACTCGGGTTGCAACATAGCCTGGTTGCCCTTCTCACGGCTGGTGGCAGGCTCCGGACACGACCCACCCAAACACGGTGCTGGGCCACTGGTAGTCCATCCTGTATTTTGAGGAAGCCCGGCCGCATCACGCTCGGATACATATCCGCGCCCAAGATGATGAAAATTGTCGCGGAGAGATAGAAACGCTCGTCAGCCAGCGTAATGTCCCGGAAGTGGGTGCGTACCGCGTCGCAATCAGCTCCCTGATTGGAGTGCGGATGGGCACGTGAGGCTCTATCTGTCGATCTTAGACCCCACGGTTGCCGAACAAATCTGTTCGCCACCCACGTTGGTAGTCGGCAAGCGGAAACTCGTTGCTAGCGAAGCGTCGATGCAGCTCGTAGGCGTACACGGGTCGATGAGCGCCGCAGTGTCGAAGACTCTAGTCCCGGTATCTAACCGCAACGAAGCAGTCGGGAGGAGGTTGATGATGTGCCGCTGCAGGAGGGACGTTAGGGACGGAGCGGCGAGCGCGGGCTTCGTGGCACCCCACGAGTGGCAGAACGGAGTGGCGGAAGAGTGCCGTGGAGTGGCAGACGATGGCCGAGGAGTGCCACTCCTCGACGGTGCTCTGCGACCGGCGTGCCGCCGGGCGGGACTGCCGTGATAACATCGGCGGTTCATGGAGATGTGGTGATCCTGGCCGCACGATCACCTCGCCGACACGCTCCGTCGAAGTGCTCGTGGGCCAAACAGCGGTGGCAGTATTGGTTGGCAAGGTCAGCCTGGAGCCTCTTCTCGGCACTCAGACGGAGGAACCGACGACATTTCCGACGAGGATGGATGGTAGGATTGCATACCTCGAGTTCGTCTGTGTTCCAATACGATGGCGTTGCGCGGACGTGGAGACATCGTGTGAGATCTGTTTGGCGGAATAAGACAAATGAAAAATTTGGATCAGTTCTGATAAGAACTACGAATTGGAACTAAGGGTTGGAACTATTAATTGAACCTACGAATCGGAGTGATGAATTGGAACACCGGAGTGAAGGGCCGACTGGTTATTGCGGGGAGGCGGACGTTTCCATCGGAAGAAGGACGACCTTCGCTATGGGACGCTTAATGAGTCCCGCGCAGTGCGGATGTCGACCACACGAATATGGCCATCGGATCCTGGAAACGCCGCGTCAATTCTGCCTAATCGCCACTCATTGGACAGAAGGTTGTCTTCCCTTACTAGCACGGAGATTTCTTGTAGGGGTTCGCCACTTATTCCGATAATGGAGTTCCTTGAGGTACTCCTCCTTCCATCGCAGACAAAATTGTTGATGAAGAGCCTTCAGGTGTTACCAGCGGTTTATAATAGAGGTGGTGTCTTTCTTAATCTCAGGTTCAACCATGACGAGGAAGGGCACTCCAACAAGAAAGTGCCCAGGCGTAAGTGCCAACAGGTCAGTGGGGTCTTCGAACATCGTCGCGAGTGGACGCGAATTCAGGCATGCTTCGATCCTCGCCAAAAGCGTGGACAGAGGGCATCCTTTTCGGGACACGAAACAAGCGATGACGGTGAGAAACTTCTAAGTCGTACGGTCGGAAGTAGGCTCTAAATGGATGGCTTTAGTGTAATGAGACAGGCTCGTCCCGTGTAGTTTTTGATGTCGAAGTGACCGGCATAGTCCACATTCATTTCGCTCATTCTTATTGGATACTCATGTTTCTACATGTGCTTTGACAATTTTTGAATGACAAAAATGTAAATACAAAATGTAATAAAAACAAATTTAAAAAAGTTTTAAAATCACTAAAAATATATAATTATTAAAAAAATTTTTTTTAATATTAGCTCTTTAAATTTTGTTATTTTTACAAAAGATTTTTACTTGCAGAAACTGTCAAAATATTTTAAAACTTAATTTTTTTCATTCAGAAGTTGTGAGGAAATGAGGAAAATCAAAAAATAAGACTTAAAAAATTATTATGTTTGTTTACTCACTCAGCAAGAACATTATTAAAAACTTGTTTTATGTCCAAATTTGTATTGTCTTGGCATTTTTGTTTGGTTTGGTTAGGACGGATGATTATGCACCATATTATTAAAATTAGAAAAAGCACTTTATCTGAACTTAAATATAATCTGGCTTTGCAGCCTTCCACTCTGCCGCGTGTATGCTATATCACCGAGCTTCAATATTTTATTTTTTACAAATAACTGCTCATCACACATCGAAACCAAAAGTTGTGAGCCCCTACGGCTTCCTTCAGGAATTTCAAATTTAATGTTTTCCAAGTCCATTATCAGGTCAACAGCTTGCTGTGAACTTACGAAGTCAAATGACTTATATTTACGTACGCAGCACTTAATAAAAGAACAGATAATAAAGTACGGTAAAATGCAATTTTGGCGCGTGCCAATATTTCACACATGGGACATCAAATTCAAAAGGGAATGGGACAAAATATATATAGTAACATGTCTACACCCACATGTCTACCACAGAAACATATTTACACTACGCATTTGTCACAGTAAACAAAGAACCCCAAATCATCGGCTCCCAAGAGTCGCCAATTAATGCAAACATCCTCTTGCGGTATAAACAAATGTCCCAAACTCTAAAAAGCTTTTATCCCCCAATACTGTAAAATTGCAAACGCAGCTCAAACCTAGATCGCTCTCATGCTCAGTGGTCTTAATTTGGACACTCTCAATTTATCAATCGCGTCCTCTCTCCCAATCGAAGGTTTGATAACCGTCAGCGTGGTTTATAAGTTCGAGTTTTGAGTTGAATCTTGTAAGGAGCAGATCTATCTCTCTGAGTTCGCGTTTATATTATTTTGATCAATAAAGAAATTTATATTTTTTTCAAAGTG
Organism: Drosophila kurseongensis; assembly: GCA_018153305.1. Taxonomy (NCBI): domain Eukaryota; kingdom Metazoa; phylum Arthropoda; class Insecta; order Diptera; family Drosophilidae; genus Drosophila; species Drosophila kurseongensis. Next base: position 2,108,892 of record JAECXX010000001.1, read on the forward strand.
TTAAATCCCGAATTTGTTATTATAAATATGTATGTATGTACGTTTGTGTATATGGAAAAAAATTTTGCGCTCTATAATTTGGCCTGATTTTACCTGCACGAATATGAATATGTACATTTGAAAATGAGTATATATAAATATTTAACAAAATCAACTTTGTAGCTATGAAAACTTCGGGCGGAGACGACAGAATTCCCTTAAATATGTCACGACATATCTCCGCCGACAAAATACACTGGGAGATATGACGGCGGAGATATGTCGTTATCCCAGAATAGGCTCCGAAAATCTGGATGTATCAGCAGTGGAGCTGAGGTGAAAGCTGTTTTTGGTTTGTTAAATGCCTCTTTTGCCGCAGGTGTCCACCTAAATTTTGGTCTTCGACTTTAAACAGTTAGTCAGGGGTGCCAATAGATCGTTGTTGTAGGGGGCGATCCTGCCACAAAAAGACTCCTATGAGGCACTACGGCATTCTACGGCGCGAACGCAAAGAGAACGAAATGAATAAAAGTGGGGGGCATTGTGGAAATTCAATAGGTCAGCTTTATTTCGCTGCATACATGGACAAAAAACTTAAGCCTAAAACCCCACTCCCGCCCGTTTTACTCCGCTGAAGCCAGAGCGGGAGATCGGCAGCGGCCGACCGAGGAGTTCGGATCCGAAAAACCCGAGTCTCGCGGATAGCTCAGTGAGCAGCGGAGATGCAGTGGGCCACTGACCTAAACATTCCGCCCCCTTGCAACTACTCGGGTTGCAACATAGCCTGGTTGCCCTTCTCACGGCTGGTGGCAGGCTCCGGACACGACCCACCCAAACACGGTGCTGGGCCACTGGTAGTCCATCCTGTATTTTGAGGAAGCCCGGCCGCATCACGCTCGGATACATATCCGCGCCCAAGATGATGAAAATTGTCGCGGAGAGATAGAAACGCTCGTCAGCCAGCGTAATGTCCCGGAAGTGGGTGCGTACCGCGTCGCAATCAGCTCCCTGATTGGAGTCCGGATGGGCACGTGAGGCTCTATCTGTCGATCTTAGACCCCACGGTTGCCGAACAAATCTGTTCGCCTCCCACGTTGGTAGTCGGCAAGCGGAAACTCGTTGCTAGCGAAGCGTCGATGCAGCTCGTAGGCGTACACGGGTCGATGAGCGCCGCAGTGTCGAAGACTCGAGTCCCGGTATCTAACCGCAACGAAGCAGTCGGGAGGAGGTTGATGATGTGCCGCTGCAGGAGGGACGTTAGGGACGGAGCGGCGAGCGCGGGCTTCGTGGCACCCCACGAGTGGCAGAACGGAGTGGCGGAAGAGTGCCGTGGAGTGGCAGACGATGGTCGAGGAGTGCCACTCCTCGACGGTGCTCTGCGACCGGCGTGCCGCCGGGCGGGACTGCCGTGATAACATCGGCGGTTCATGGAGATGTGGTGATCCTGGCCGCACGATCACCTCGCCGACACGCTCCGTCGAAGTGCTCGTGGGCCAAACAGCGGTGGCAGTATTGGTTGGCAAGGTCAGCCCGGAGCCTCTTCTCGGCACTCAGACGGAGGAACTGACGACATTTCCGACGAGGATGGATCCCGCTACAGACTCGGCAACGGTAGGATTGCATACCTCGAGTTCGTCTGTGTTCCAATACGATGGCGTTGCGCGGACGTGGAGACATCGTGTGAGATCTGTTTGGCGGAATAAGACAAATGAAAAATTTGGATCAGTTCTGATAAGAACTACGAATTGGAACTAAGGGTTGGAACTATTAATTGAACCTACGAATCGGAGTGATGAATTGGAACACCGGAGTGAAGGGCCGACTGGTTATTGCGGGGAGGCGGACGTTTCCATCGGAAGAAGGACGACCTTCGCTATGGGACGCTTAATGAGTCCCCGCGCAGTGCGGATGTCGACCACACGAATATGGCCATCGGATCCTGGAAACGCCGCGTCAATTCTGCCTAATCGCCACTCATTGGACAGAAGGTTGTCTTCCCTTACTAGCACGGAGATTTCTTGTAGGGGTTCGCCACTTATTCCGATAATGGAGTTCCTTGAGGTACTCCTCCTTCCATCGCAGACAAAATTGTTGATGAAGAGCCTTCAGGTGTTACCAGCGGTTTATAATAGAGGTGGTGTCTTTCTTAATCTCAGGTTCAACCATGACGAGGAAGGGCACTCCAACAAGAAAGTGCCCAGGCGTAAGTGCCAACAGGTCAGTGGGGTCTTCGAACATCGTCGCGAGTGGACGCGAATTCAGGCATGCTTCGATCCTCGCCAAAAGCGTGGACAGAGGGCATCCTTTTCGGGACACGAAACAAGCGATGACGGTGAGAAACTTCTAAGTCGTACGGTCGGAAGTAGGCTCTAAATGGATGGCTTTAGTGTAATGAGACAGGCTCGTCCCGTGTAGTTTTTGATGTCGAAGTGACCGGCATAGTCCACATTCATTTCGCTCATTCTTATTGGATACTCATGTTTCTACATGTGCTTTGACAATTTTTGAATGACAAAAATGTAAATACAAAATGTAATAAAAACAAATTTAAAAAAGTTTTAAAATCACTAAAAATATATAATTATTAAAAAAATTTTTTTAATATTAGCTCTTTAAATTTTGTTATTTTTACAAAAGATTTTTACTTGCAGAAACTGTCAAAATATTTTTAAACTTAATTTTTTTTCATTCAGAAGTTGTGAGGAAATGAGGAAAATCAAAAAATAAGACTTACAAAATTATTATGTTTGTTTACTCACTCAGCAAGAACATCATTAAAAACTTGTTTTATGTCCAAATTTGTATTGTCTTGGCATTTTTGTTTGGTTTGGTTAGGACGGATGATTATGCACCATATTATTAAAATTAGAAAAAGCACTTTATCTGAACTTAAATATAATCTGGCTTTGCAGCCTTCCACTCTGCCGCGTGTATGCTATATCACCGAGCTTCAATATTTTATTTTTTACAAATAACTGCTCATCACACATCGAAACCAAAAGTTGTGAGCCCCTACGGCTTCCTTCAGGAATTTCAAATTTAATGTTTTCCAAGTCCATTATCAGGTCAACAGCTTGCTGTGAACTTACGAAGTCAAATGACTTATATTTACGTACGCAGCACTTAATAAAAGAACAGATAATAAAGTACGGTAAAATGCAATTTTGGCGCGTGCCAATATTTCACACATGGGACATCAAATTCAAAAGGGAATGGGACAAAATATATATAGTAACATGTCTACACCCACATGTCTACCACAGAAACATATTTACACTACGCATTTGTCACAGTAAACAAAGAACCCCAAATCATCGGCTCCCAAGAGTCGCCAATTAATGCAAACATCCTCTTGCGGTATAAACAAATGTCCCAAACTCTAAAAAGCTTTTATCCCCCAATACTGTAAAATTGCAAACGCAGCTCAAACCTAGATCGCTCTCATGCTCAGTGGTCTTAATTTGGACACTCTCAATTTATCAATCGCGTCCTCTCTCCCAATCGAAGGTTTGATAACCGTCAGCGTGGTGTTGAGTTATAAACAAATGAAAGAACCCCAAATTGTCGTCTCCCACGAGTGACCAATTAATGCAAACATCCTCTTGCGGTATAAACAAATGTCCCAAACTCTAAAAAGCTTTTATCCCCCAATACTGTAAAATTGCAAACGCAGCTCAAACCTAGATCGCTCTCATGCTCAGTGGTCTTAATTTGGACACTCTCAATTTATCAATCGCGTCCTCTCTCCCAATCGAAGGTTTGATAACCGTCAGCGTGGTTTATAAGTTCGAGTTTTGAGTTGAATCTTGTAAGGAGCAGATCTATCTCTCTGAGTTCGCGTTTATATTATTTTGATCAATAAAGAAATTTATATTTTTTTCAAAGTGTTAAATCCCGAATTTGTTATTATAAATATGTATGTATGTACGTTTGTGTATATGGAAAAAAATGTTGCGCTCTATAATTTGGCCTGATTTTACCTGCTCGAATATGAATATGTACATTTGAAAATGAGTATATATAAATATTTAACAAAATCAACTTTGTAGCTATGAAAACTTCGGGCGGAGACGACAGAATTCCCTTAAATATGTCACGACATATCTCCGCCGACAAAATACACTGGGAGATATGACGGTGGAGATATGTCGTTATCCCAGAATAGGCTCCGAAAATCTGGATGTATCAGCAGTGGAGCTGAGGTGAAAGCTGTTTTTGGTTTGTTAAATGCCTCTTTTGCCGCAGGTGTCCACCTAAATTTTGGTCTTCGACTTTAAACAGTTAGTCAGGGGTGCCAATAGATCGTTGTTGTAGGGGGGCGATCCTGCCACAAAAAGACTCCTGTGAGGCACTACGGCATTCTACGGCGCGAACGCAAAGAGAACGAAATGAATAAAAGTGGGGGGCATTGTGGAAATTCAATAGGTCAGCTTTATTTCGCTGCATACATGGACAAAAAACTTAAGCCTAAAACCCCACTCCCGCCCGTTTTACTCCGCTGAAGCCAGAGCGGGAGATCGGCAGCGGCCGACCGAGGAGTTCGGATCCGAAAAACCCGAGGCTCGCGGATAGCTCAGTGAGCAGCGGCGATGCAGTGGGCCACTGACCTAAACATTCCGCCCCCTTGCAACTACTCGGGTTGCAACATAGCCTGGTTGCCCTTCTCACGGCTGGTGGCAGGCTCCGGACACGACCCACCCAAACACGGTGCTGGGCCACTGGTAGTCCATCCTGTATTTTGAGGAAGCCCGGCCGCATCACGCTCGGATACATATCCGCGCCCAAGATGATGAAAATTGTCGCGGAGAGATAGAAACGCTCGTCAGCCAGCGTAATGTCCCGGAAGTGGGTGCGTACCGCGTCGCAATCAGCTCCCTGATTGGAGTGCGGATGGGCACGTGAGGCTCTATCTGTCGATCTTAGACCCCACGGTTGCCGAACAAATCTGTTCGCCTCCCACGTTGGTAGTCGGCAAGCGGAAACTCGTTGCTAGCGAAGCGTCGATGCAGCTCGTAGGCGTACACGGGTCGATGAGCGCCGCAGTGTCGAAGACTCGAGTCCCGGTATCTAACCGCACCGAAGCAGTCGGGAGGAGGTTAATGCTGTGCCGCTGCAGGAGGGACGTTAGGGACGGAGCGGCGAGCCCGGGCTTCGTGCCACCCTACGAGTGGCAGAACGGAGTGGCGGAAGAGTGCCGTGGAGTGGCAGACGATGGCCGAGGAGTGCCACTCCTCGACGGTGCTCTGCGACCGGCGTGCCGCCGGGCGGGACTGCCGTGATAACATCGGCGGTTCATGGAGATGTGGTGATCCTGGCCGCACGATCACCTCGCCGACACGCTCCGTCGAAGTGCTCGTGGGCCAAACAGCGGTGGGAGTATTGGTTGGCAAGGTCAGCCCGGAGCCTCTTCTCGGCACTCAGACGGAGGAACCGACGACATTTCCGACGCGGATGGATCCCGCTGCAGACTCGGCAACGGTAGGATTGCATACCTCGAGTTCGTCTGTGTTTCAATGCGATGGCGTTGCGCGGACGTGGAGACATCGTGTCAGATCTGTTTGGCGGAATAAGACAAATGAAAAATTTGGATCAGTTCTGATAAGAACTACGAATTGGAACTAAGGGTTGGAACTATTAATTGAACCTACGAATCGGAGTGATGAATTGGAACTCCGGAGTGAAGGGCCGACTGGTTATTGCGGGGAGGCGGACGTTTCCATCGGAAGAAGGACGACCTTCGCTATGGGACGCTTAATGAGTCCCCGCGCAGTGCGGATGTCGACCACACGAATATGGCCATCGGATCCTGGAAACGCCGCGTCAATTCTGCCTAATCGCCACTTATTGGACAGAAGGTTGTCTTCCCTTACTAGCACGGAGATTTCTTGTAGGGGTTCGCCACTTATTCCGATAATGGAGTTCCTTGAGGTACTCCTCCTTCCATCGCAGACAAAATTGTTGATGAAGAGCCTTCAGGTGTTACCAGCGGTTTATAATAGAGGTGGTGTCTTTCTTAATCTCGGGTTCAACCATGACGAGGAAGGGCACTCCAACAAGAAAGTGCCCAGGCGTAAGTGCCAACAGGTCAGTGGGGTCTTCGAACATCGTCGCGAGCGGACGCAAATTCAGGCATGCTTCGATCCTCGCCAAAAGCGTGGACAGAGGGCATCCTTTTTGGGACACGAAACAAGCGATGACGGTGAGAAACTTCTAAGTCGTACGGTCGGAAGTAGGCTCTAAATGGATGGCTTTAGTGTAATGAGACAGGCTCGTCCCGTGTAGTTTTTGATGTCGAAGTGACCGGCATAGTCCACACCAGTATAAGTGAAAGGGCGCGAGAAGGACGTCCGTGCTTTGGGTAAGTCTCCGATGAGTTGCGTTTACAACATCTTTTTGTGGATGACGCTGACCTTGCACGAATATATTACGGACTTGGCCAAATTCCTCACCCTCGGGATCCTGAGCTTGGAACGGATCAGACGGATCATAAGCTGATTGCCACCGTGCAGCGTTAAGCGATTCGTAAAATGGACGAGGAGTCGAGACAGATGACAGTCGTATGGAAAAATGACAGGATGCCGTTTATCATACTGGAGAAGTTCGGAGGCCGTGACCTGGCCGCATGCTCTCATGAGCCCTTGGGAATCAAGAAACGGGTTCAGGTTTTGGACAAGGCTGGATGCTTGCACTGGCCGTTCTTGGCTGAAGCAGCCAATCTCAAGGGCAAAGTGCCTGCCTTGAATGGGCCACTCGCAGCGAGGCCTTTGCAGCCAGGGAGGACCATGCCACCACAGCTGGCTGTCCGCGAGGTCTTGAAGCGCTACCCCCCGGCTAGCGAGATCCGCCGGGTTATGCTCGGAGCGGAAGTGAGCCCATTTCTCCACCTCGGTGAACTGGGTGATCTTGGTCACACGATTTGCACGATGAAGGTTGTCCACTGGCACGCCGGCTTATGCAACCAGGGCGGACGCCGGCCCCGGCATCTTTGGAAGAACGGCGTTGTCCATTTCGGACAATAACAAGGCTCCGCACAGCTCGAGACGCGGGAGCGACACCGTTTTTACTGGGGCCACCCGCGTCTTTGCCGTTAGCAAGTTCACTACTACCGCAGACCCAGCCTCAACTCGGACGAAAATGGCTGCGCCGTACGCCTTTTGCGAGGGGTCGCAGAACCCATGATGCTCAATTTTCAAATGTGGTCGGAAAGCGACCTATCGGGGAATGCGGATCTGATCGAGAGCGGAGTAATTTTCCAGGAAGTCAACCCATCTTTGGCAAAAATCTTGAGGGAGGGCATCGTCCCATCCAAGATTCTGAAGCCAAATGTCCTGCATGAACATCTTTGCTGGCTCAAATAGTTTGGCAATTTGGGATAGGACTTGACGCCTCGTGAACGATGAACCCAAGGTCAATTCGGGCGGAATGGAGAAGAACTCATTAGACGCCGTCATTCACCGCACGCCGAGAGTTTTAGCCGTGCTCTCTGCGTCGATTTCAATTGATGTCCATTTTCTAAGAGGGAATCCTGCCGAACCTAGGGCCCCTGGATATCGCGGATAGCCGCTTGCGCTTCGGTTTTGGAGTATGCCCCCGGGAGTTTGTCGTCGACGTACATGTACTGTCGGAAAATCCGACTCGCCTGTATGTATGTTCATTTCGCTTATTCTTATTGGATACTCATGTTTCTACATGTGCTTTAGCAATTTCTGAATGACAAAAATGTAAATACAAAATGTAATAAAAACAAATTTAAAAAAGTCTTAAAATCACTAAAAATATATAATTATTAAAAAAAAAATTTATTTAATATTAGCTTTTTAAATTTGTTATTTTTACAAAAGATTTTTACTTGCAGAAACTGTCAAAATATTTTAAACTTAATTTTTTTCATTCAGAAGTTGTAAAAAATGAGGAAAATCAAAAAATAAGACTTACAAAATTATTATGTTTGTTTACTCACTCAGCAAGAACATCATTAAAAACTTGTTTTATGTCCAAATTTGAATTATCTTGGCATTTTTTTTTGGTTTGGTTAGGACGGATGATTATGCACCATATTATTAACATTAGAAAAAGCACTTTACCTTTAAATATAGTCTGGCTTTGCAGCCTTCCACGCGGCAGACGTATGCTATATCACCGAGCTTCAATATTTTATTTTTTACAAATAACTGCTCATCACACATCGAAACCAAAAGTTGTGAGCCCCTACGACTTCCTTCAGGAATTTCAAATTTAATGTTTTCCAAGTCCATTATCAGGTCAACTGCTCGCTGTGAACTTACGAAGTCAAATGCCTTATATATACGTACGCAGCACTTAATAAAAGAACAGATAATAAAGTACGGTAAAATGCAATTTTGGCGCGTGCCAATATTTCACACATGGGACATCAAATTCAAAAGGGAATGGGACAAAATATATATAGTAACATGTCTACATCCACATGTCTACCACATAAACATTTTTACACTACGCATTTGTCACAGTAAACAAAGAACCCCAAATCATCGGCTCCCAAGAGTCGCCAATTAATGCAAACATCCTCTTGCGGTATAAACAAATGTCCCAAACTCTAAAAAGCTTTTATCCCCCAATACTGTAAAATTGCAAACGCAGCTCAAACCTAGATCGCTCTCATGCTCAGTGGTCTTAATTTGGACACTCTCAATTTATCAATCGCGTCCTCTCTCCCAATCAAAGGTTTGATAACCGTCAGCGTGGTTTATAAGTTCGAGTTTTAAGTTGAATCTTGTAAGGAGCAGATCTATCTCTCTGAGTTCGCGTTTATATTATTTTGATCAATAAAGAAATTTATATTTTTTTCAAAGTGTTAAATCCCGAATTTGTTATTATAAATATGTATGTATGTACGTTTGTGTATATGGGAAAAAAAATTTAGCGCTCTATAATTTGGCCTGATTTTACCTGCACGAAAATGAATATGTAAATTAAGATATTTCCATATATTTGGATATTTAATAATTGTTATGTGAAGCGGAGCTGCCACAGAGAAACAAAGTTGAGTTAAGTTTATTTATATTTATTGCGAGGAGGAACCGCTCGCTCGCTTCATCAAATCATAACTGAATACAGGAATATAAACTTAAATCTAACAAAAGGTTTTCTCACAGCGGCTACGAAAATATGCTGAGTTGGCCGTCTGTGCGGATGCAAACAGTCCAATACTGGGTCAGCAAAGAATCCGATGCATGGTCGCAGACTTATTGTCCGGTTAACTTAGTTAACTACCCCCCCTTCAAGATTAAGGCCGCCCTCGGCCGACCCTATCTCAGCGATTACCTCCTGACTCGCTGGCAGGTGACCAAAATACAGATCAGAGCACAGCATACCGCTACTACGATTAGCGCTACCTGATACGTTTGGGTGTTGTTGACCTCTTCTCCCACTTTCTGGATGAACCTCAAGTTACGTTCATTGAGGCGATGAAGGTAAGGGAGGCTCAAAATTTTGTGGATGCCGGTTATGTTCAACAAAGGTGAGCTTGCCACTCCCGGATTCCTTATCCGGATGTTGTCATGGTTGATGAACATGGTTCCGTTAATCACAACACGATCGTTGAATGTTATGAGATACGTGCCACGTAAGGAAACATCCGGGCCATTGTCAACTCGAACCTGCGCTAAACAGTCATTAATTATGATAGTGCCTTCATCCACTTGAGTGACCGGGTGCAAGTCGCTCGGTTGGGTATCGCAATGCGCAACACCTCCTGCGTGAAGATCTCTGGCGCATGAGCCACTCACAGATAGCTGACAGAATGTGGCACCAGGTGTTGCGGTGCAGTTTTCAACTTGATGGACTCTTCCATCACATTCCGCAACGACGTTGTTCTTCATCTGTACGATCACATCATGGTGGGCGACTGGGAAAATGGTGACCTTCCTACATACAAACTTTATTACAGGAAATTTTATTATAAAGTACAAGACATTGGTAGATTGAAGTTTACGGACGCAACGGACAAAATATCCCTAATGGGGGTGTTGGTGGGGTCTTCCAGCCAAACTGATTCTAAATCTGCATGGTCTAATATGTTAGGGCTGACAATATCGACTTTAGCCAATGCAATGGCGAGCATTAAATTTTGCAATTCCATCATTAACATTCTATTACGAGCAAGAAGAGTTTCATATAAATGTTCGGTGTTAATTTCTGATTTTTTTGCCACATTCAGAATTTGGTTAACTGTAACTGTTAGTTGATTAATTTGATTTTGGACTTTGTTATTTATTTCTATCTGTCTGTTATTCGAATTTACTAACTGAGATTCCGTAAATTTAATTCTTTCCAAATCATTAGTATCTGGAGTTCCCGCTACAACCTTAAGTATAGACCCTAAGAAGTCTAGACTTCTTGCCACTCTGTGGTGCACTCCCAATGAGTCCAGTAGGTCCCGAAGGAAACAAGTCGCTCATGCCGGAGGTCTCTTCCACAACTCGTCTGAATTCCGAAAGATTAGAAGAGTGGGTGACTCGTGCGTATTCCTCCCATACTAGAATGCGGCCCTCCACAACTGGAATGTACTTGGCTTGAGAAAAGTCGGTAATGTGCGCCGACGCCAAGGATAGGGAAAGGCGGATGGCAAGACTGAACCTGCGAAATGGAATGAGTACTTTTTACTTTCTGTTTTACTCATGCAGAGGCTTCCCACCACCAAAAGGAATGTCTTAAATGATGAATCTTAGGCTCGAAGATGGGTCTTATAACTAATGCCAAGTGGCTATTTTTGCTTAATAATGAAAAATGAATAAAAATTACGAGAGTTGCCTGAAGATATTACTTTAGGTTGTCCTTGTGGACCACCCTCCCCTTAATGAGGACCGTGGTCCCCAGGTCCGCTTCAACGATTTTTTCTTCACATAGTGGCGTTAGCTTGTTGCCAAGTCTCCTGTTGTACTTCACAAGAACTTTGTCGCCAACTTCGAAAACCCAGTTCTGTCGCGAAGCGTTTTCCCTGGTCCTAAGCACGTTTTGGGCGCTTTTAATTTTGTCACAAACATCTCGCTGCATGTCTTCATCCTCACCCTGTATAACGTCAGCTGGCCTCTTATTGATGACCGAGTGGATTGATTTGTTATACTTTGTGGTGGCTAACAGGATCACCTCCACGGTGTCACTTATGCCTTTATCGATTTTCAGACATCTTGCCAGCTCAAGAAGAGTGCTGTGAAAGCGCTCCACTTGACCATTTGAGACGCTGTGCAGAGGTGGTGCATTTGCAATGGCAACACCGAAGTGATCACTTAGCATAGTCGAAAGTAAATTGTCCTCGCATTCGGGAAGAAATTCATGAGCTGTAGTAAGGCTGTTTTTAAATCCTCGATTGTTCTGGAAGCAACCGGTTGTACCACGGCAAACTTTGAGAACTTGTCTATGCAGGTGAGAAAGTACTTTTTATCCGTGGAAAAAATGTCTATGTGTAACATTTCTCCCACATGAGAAGGGATCGGTGTTTCGCCTAACTCTTGCTTCCTCGGGTGCCTTTCATATTTAGCCTTAGCGCACGTTTTGCAGTTAGCGACAATTTCGTTAGCTAACTTAGTCATTTTTGGGAAGTAGTACTCAGTGAGCACCTGCTTCACATTTTCTTGGGCTGCTCTATGGGCCCTATTATGTTCGGCCGTAAGGATTTCTCTTCTTTCATCGGCCGCAAAAATGTCCGTGACCCTATTCTTGCAGTGCCAAAACTTGGTGGCTGGGAATGCCCGGACCAGATCGTCTTGAATTAATGCAAGTGTGTGTAGATCGCAATGTATTGCATTCACACCTTTGGGGACTATTGAGCCTGCGAGTTCATCGAGTAATGTCTGCTCGTGAGGAAAGCTAATTACGTGTCGTCTCTTGTTTCCAAAGAGTACGAAACTGCGTTTTAGCAAGAAGCGCGCCTCTTCTAGAACAATTTGGTTCTGGAAGCAGTTAAGCGGCTTGTCGGTTGTTTCTATAGCGTGAGTTAGTGATATCTCACTGTGAATTGTCGCCACGCAAGACTCAGCATCTTGCGTTTCCATGGCGTTCAGTTGCTGTCTTGATAGCGCATCAGCAACTAAATTCGCTTTGCCGGGTTTGTAAAAAACTTTTGCGCCGGCTTCGTCTATGCGCGCCTTCCACTTTTTGATTTTGGAATTGGGATTTGATTCCGATACCGAGAACGTTAACGGCTGGTGGTCGGTGTAGATATTTATGTCCTTTACTGCATATAGGTAATGCCGTAATTTTCCAAGTGCCCAAACAATGGCCAAAAGTTCCCTTTCATTGGTGGCGTAGTTTACCTCCCTATCCTTCAATGTTCTCGGAATCATTGTGATAGGTCGACCCTCTTGAGAGAGCACCGCACCAATTCCATAGGCTGAGGCATCCGTCGTTAGATCGAATGCCTTTTTGTAGTCCGGATATCTAAGCATGACATCTTCAGACGCTAATATGTTGCGCAATTTATAAAAAGCCTGCTGCTGTGCTTCAGAAAACTGCACTGGAATATTTCTGGATCTGTACCTGGATACACTTCCATTCTCTCCTTTCAGGATTTCTGAGATAGGTCTGGCAATCGTTGCGAAGTCTTTTATAAAGCACCTGTAGTAACTTGCAAGACCTAGGAATGACCTTACCTCAAATACATTCTTTGGCTCGGGGAACTCCTTTACAGCCTTTACTTTTTCCGGGTCTGTTGTGGTGCCACTACTGGTGACGATGAACCCAAGGAAATTTACGCTTTTCTTAAAAAAGCGTGATTTTTTGGTGGATACTCTCATGTTTGCATCGTATAGGCTCTTAAGAACCCAATCCACATGCCTAAGATGAGAGTTTTCATCCTCCGAAAAATGATGACATCGTCTACGTAGACGTAGCAGAACTTGCCGATTTGCTCTCGCAGAATATCGTCAATAGTTCTTTGAAAAATACTGGCGGCATTTTTCAGGCCAAATGGGAGCCTTCGAAATTCGTATTTTCCCCCGTTTACGGAAAAGGAAGTTTTCTCGCGGTCTTTCTCTGCGAGAACAATTTGATGATAGCCGGATTTTAGATCCAGCGTCGAAAAGTACTTGGCTTTGCCAAGGTTACCAAGTATCATCGAGATATTCGGCATGGGGTACCTGTCGGCAATTGTCCTCTCGTTTAGCTTGCGAAAGTCTATGACCAGTCGCAAATTTCTATTGCCCGCCTCATCAATACCCTTCTTATCTACGACCCATATCGGGTTATTGTAAGGAGAGGCCGACACCATTTTTTAGCAGGTCTCGGATCTCCCTATTGACGAAGTCCGCTGCTCCCATGGGGTACGGGTATAACTTAGCATAAATTGGATCTTCGCTCTCTGTTCTGATGGTGGCTACCACCGAAGTGTTGAAGGGTAAAGCTTCGTCAGGGTCTGGGAAAGCTTTACTCCTACTTTTGAGCATTTCCAAGAACGCATTTTTTACCAAAGGCGGTGCATCTGAACAATCCACGTTAGTGAATTTGACATCAGGGCATTTTTGGAACGAAATACTTTCAACCTCTGTGCCCCATTTGAGCTGACCAGAAGCTAAGCAAAGAGATGCCCCTGCATGTTTTAACAGGTCGTGGCCGATTATCCCATCAAAGGACGACAAGTCTGGTAGTATAAAGAACGTGGCCTTTATATTAAATAGTGAGACGAAGCATTTTTCTGTTATCATAGTCCCGCCATGAATTGAGTGGATTGAAAACGGTGATTCCACTGGGCGGACACCTCTTAACACCTTGTGGGGCCGAATAAAGTTTTTGGACGCCCCGGTGTCGATGAGGAACTTCATCTCTATCCCTGCTACTCTTCGTCTGATGAAAGGTAGCAGGGATTTTCCCCTAAAAAATTGATGGCGTCGGAATCGTAATCGCAACTGACGTCATCGTCGATCGCTCGCACCCCGCTGGCGGCAGTGCGGTCATAGGACTGTGGGCCACTTTCCACACTTTGCGTGGTATGATGAAGCGTCTGCTGCCTCTTCGGGCCACCTGACCGCTCGGATGTAGCAGGTCTTCTATTTTGGGAGGCCTGCGCGTGAGTGGGTGGAATTATTTTCGAAAGGGAGGGATCAACCTCCATAGGTTCCGTCTTAAATACGTTACTATTGCGGTGCTTATAGGCGTTTTGGTCTGAGTGGACCTGTGCCTTATATTGTTGTTTACTATAATGCGGATTTTTGCCGCTGAAAACCTGGGCGTCTGTTTCCTGAGGTGCCCTTCCCTGCTGGCCCTTTTGCCCTTTTTCAACCGGCCTACGGTCCTTATCCTCTTGGCTTTTAGCGAAAGTAGCCGCAAAGGCATATCTCTCATGATTAGATTCGACTTCTTGTTCCAAAGCCAGGGCCGACGGTAAATCTTTTGGCTTTGCTGCGAAAAGTACGTCTGTTAGGTTTCGTCTGAGACCCGATATGAAGACCCTCAACGCATCGTCACGGAATTTTTCACACAGGATTTTTGCCATACCTGTATCATAGGACATATTAACCTTATTGGTCAGCAAGGTGAGCTTCTTCTCGACCTCGTCATAATACTGCAACAAGTTTAAGCCCCCTTGTCTTAATGTGCCCAATAATTGTTCGATGACGTGCATCGGACGTTTGTCACTGTAAGTGAAATCAAGGCGACTTATTATCGCATCAAAATTCAGTACAGTGCCGAATGATGAAAGGACCGCATCGGCGGGGCCCCTGATTTTGCTTCTTATAATTATTACAGCCTGATAATGGCGAGAACTGCCATTGTGCCGTCTGAATATTTCATAAGCAGCGACGGCCGCTTGTCTCCAAGAGACGTATGCTTCTTGGGCTCCCGAGAATTCCGGGAGACATTTGACGGCATCTAGAGGCTCATCACAACGAACCTCATCCATAATCTTTATGGCTTTATTTCTGGGGCCGGAGCTGAGGTCGGTGCGACGCGCACCGCTTCTACTCGAGCGGCGAGCACATCAATTATTTGCCGTAGCTCTTGTTCCTTACGCTCGTTCTGGGCGGCCTGCTCTGCTAGTGCTCTGCCGACGGCAGTTTCAATGATGGCTTTAAGCTGTTCTGAGTCCATGGCTGTGGCCTTGGGACGTTCTACGATTGCTAAATTTGCAAGCGAAGCTAAAATATCTCCTTCACCCCCAGATTCCGAATCGCTAGAATAATGTTTTCCGCTTCTATAGCAATTGAATGCGTCATTCATGAGTAGTCAGACAGTCAGACTGACACATACGAGCAACAGTTTGCATGGGCAGACCCAATAAAAGGGAACAAAAATAAACTAAGATAAAACCTGTTGCAGGTTTCGTATTACCGCACGGAGGCAGCGAAATAACAACCAAAGAAGGAAATAAAAAAACCAAAAAAATGTTTACGTTGCATTTAATGATTAAATTAATTTTTACTTGCACTTTTATAGCTGAAATTATTTGAGTTGGATGTTCTTTATTTCGATTTCTGACAGTCTTTCCAAAAGAAAACAAAACGTATTTCCCTCTGAAGTGGCGTAAAAAATCACAATGAGAAATTGGTTCAATAATTATTTGTAAGTGTTAAGGAAAAAAGTTGTCCTAATGCAAAATATTAATGAAGTAATTCAATTAACTCGACTAACTGTAATTTGTTTTTTATTTTTGACCACTGCAGATATAAAATCAATGTAACTTTAAGATTCCTCTCACATTATTTTTTGCAATTTTCCTTCCTTAAAAATTTTCTGGTGACTAAAATTTTCGCCGTTGGTTCACCACTGTTCTCCTTTCCGAAGTTTAAATTTTGTATGTCGCTGTAGGATTTTATAATATTTTTTGTTTTGGAAAAGTATTTTGTTGTAATTGTTATTTTGTGTCACTGTGTTTCGAGATTTTCTCTATTGCGAGCAACACATTTTCATTTGTTTTTAATATAACGCTCGCAGAGATAAGACACTTTTGTTTTCACTTGTATTTGTTTCGGTTCGAATTGGATTTTATGTTTTAACAAAATCCGCTTTCTTTTTTTTTGTTTTGGAAGTGGAAAAGAACCACTAGTTGAGCGCCAATTAAGATATTTCCATATATTTGGATATCTAATAATTGTTATGTGGAGCGGAGCTGCCACAGAGAAACAAAGTTGAGTTAAGTTTATTTATATTTATTGCGAGGAGGAACCGCTCGCTCGCTTCATCAAATCATAACTGAATACAGGAATATAAACTTAAAGCTAACAAAAGGTTTTCTCACAGCGGCTACGCAAATATGCTGAGTTGGACGTCTGTGAGGATGCAAACAGTCCAATACTGGGTCAGCAAAGAATCCGATGCATGGTCGCGGACTTATTGTCCGGTTAACTTAGTTAACTTGTACATTTGAAAATGAGTATAAATAAATATTTAAAAAAATCAACTTTGTAGCTATGAAAACTTCGGGCGGAGACGACAGAATTCCCTTAAATAAGTCACGACATATCTCCGCCGACAAAATACACTGGGAGATATGACGGTGGAGATATGGCGTTATCCCAGAATAGGCTCCAAAAATCTGGATGTATCAGCAGTGGAGCTGAGGTGAAAGCTGTTTTTGACTCCTGTGAGGCACTTCGCCATTCCTACGGCGCGAACGCAAAGAGAACGAAATGAATAAAAGTGGGGGGCATCGTGGAAATTCAATAGGTCAGCTTAATTTCGCTGCATACATGAGACAAAAAACTTAAGCCTAAAACCGCACTCCCGCCCGCTTTACTCCGCTGAAGCCAGACCGGAAGATCGGCAGCGGCCGACCAAGAAGTTTGGATCCGAAGCCCGAGGCTCGCGCTCTAGAGCGCGGACGTTGCGAGAGGGGCGAGAGCGAAAGCTCGGAGAGCTCAGTGAGCAGAGGCGATGCACTGGGCCACTGACCTAAACAGTCGTGTTCCCATTTTTCGATCGGTGTGGCAATGGGACTTTCTTGCTATATTTACGATGTTTATATTCTTATTTGTTAATATTTTCTTAAATCTTCTTATATCTGATTCAACGTTGCAGATACTCGGAGGCTGTTATTGGGTCGTTTTGGGCTTGGAGCGGGACTTCTCTGGTTCATGCTCCATTTCGCGTTTCACGCCTGACATTTCGGACTGCTTGGAAAGCGTACTCCCAGTCTGCCGCATCTTTGGCAAAATTTATTGAGGACCTGCAAATCGCACGTATAATATGTGTGTACCGGCACGGAACAATTATAGCAGAACAACGAACTTTGCGCTCCGCCTTCTTTGCCCCGGGAAATGGCCTCTAAAAACTCGGAACCCTCGTCTTGATCCTTGGATACGAACGCCTCGTGAACCTGGTGCTTCGACATCGGTGGTCTCTGGTGCTCTTGCATTCCGGCCAGTGGTTGGACAAGACTCTCCCCGCTTCGTGTCATTCTTAGCTCAGTTGCTCCAGGTTGGTTAACCACATCGAACATATTATCCTCGATATCCCGTCTCTAATGTTCACATTTATTGTCCTTCTTACGTCGTGGTAGGATATATTGAGGTCCAATTAGGCTCGGCGGCTCTGCGTCCAAGCTCTCTCCTTGGCCTGACCAGCTAGAAGGCAGTGAAAAGATTTGGTAAGCCACCCGCAAATGCTCTACCCTTAATATAAATTCACCAATTGGCATTCCTCTAAGTCCGCCAGCGAACGTTATCCCCATTTCCTGGGATGGCTAATCTCGGGCTTAAAGTCCCTATGGCCGGGAGAGGCTCCTGTGTGTCTGCCTGTGCCCGGCCGGACGACTTGATTAATTAACATCATGAAACACATCATATCCGGCTGCATCTGTTTCTGGAAATCCGACAACTTGGCGGACGCCGCTTTACGGTTAGTCTCATGAGCTTGAGACTGTCCTGTCTGCTCCTGTCATATCCTCCTGGTGGCTGATCTCAAGGGCTGTGCTACCATCTATCATAAACCCCTGGGGAGGAGTAATATTCTCTAGCTCCTGGCTAACTTTTTAACACTTTTGTTTTCACTTGTATTTGTTTCGGTTCGAATTGGATTTTATGTTTTAACAAAATCCGCTTTCTTTTTTTTTGTTTTGGAAGTGGAAAAGAACCACTAGTTGAGCGCCAATTAAGATATTTCCATATATTTGGATATCTAATAATTGTTATGTGGAGCGGAGCTGCCACAGAGAAACAAAGTTGAGTTAAGTTTATTTATATTTATTGCGAGGAGGAACCGCTCGCTCGCTTCATCAAATCATAACTGAATACAGGAATATAAACTTAAAGCTAACAAAAGGTTTTCTCACAGCGGCTACGCAAATATGCTGAGTTGGACGTCTGTGAGGATGCAAACAGTCCAATACTGGGTCAGCAAAGAATCCGATGCATGGTCGCGGACTTATTGTCCGGTTAACTTAGTTAACTTGTACATTTGAAAATGAGTATAAATAAATATTTAAAAAAATCAACTTTGTAGCTATGAAAACTTCGGGCGGAGACGACAGAATTCCCTTAAATAAGTCACGACATATCTCCGCCGACAAAATACACTGGGAGATATGACGGTGGAGATATGGCGTTATCCCAGAATAGGCTCCAAAAATCTGGATGTATCAGCAGTGGAGCTGAGGTGAAAGCTGTTTTTGACTCCTGTGAGGCACTTCGCCATTCCTACGGCGCGAACGCAAAGAGAACGAAATGAATAAAAGTGGGGGCATCGTGGAAATTCAATAGGTCAGCTTAATTTCGCTGCATACATGAGACAAAAAACTTAAGCCTAAAACCGCACTCCCGCCCGCTTTACTCCGCTGAAGCCAGACCGGAAGATCGGCAGCGGCCGACCAAGAAGTTTGGATCCGAAGCCCGAGGCTCGCGCTCTAGAGCGCGGACGTTGCGAGAGGGGCGAGAGCGAAAGCTCGGAGAGCTCAGTGAGCAGAGGCGATGCACTGGGCCACTGACCTAAACAGTCGTGTTCCCATTTTTCGATCGGTGTGGCAATGGGACTTTCTTGCTATATTTACGATGTTTATATTCTTATTTGTTAATATTTTCTTAAATCTTCTTATATCTGATTCAACGTTGCAGATACTCGGAGGCTGTTATTGGGTCGTTTTGGGCTTGGAGCGGGACTTCTCTGGTTCATGCTCCATTTCGCGTTTCACGCCTGACATTTCGGACTGCTTGGAAAGCGTACTCCCAGTCTGCCGCATCTTTGGCAAAATTTATTGAGGACCTGCAAATCGCACGTATAATATGTGTGTACCGGCACGGAACAATTATAGCAGAACAACGAACTTTGCGCTCCGCCTTCTTTGCCCCGGGAAATGGCCTCTAAAAACTCGGAACCCTCGTCTTGATCCTTGGATACGAACGCCTCGTGAACCTGGTGCTTCGACATCGGTGGTCTCTGGTGCTCTTGCATTCCGGCCAGTGGTTGGACAAGACTCTCCCCGCTTCGTGTCATTCTTAGCTCAGTTGCTCCAGGTTGGTTAACCACATCGAACATATTATCCTCGATATCCCGTCTCTAATGTTCACATTTATTGTCCTTCTTACGTCGTGGTAGGATATATTGAGGTCCAATTAGGCTCGGCGGCTCTGCGTCCAAGCTCTCTCCTTGGCCTGACCAGCTAGAAGGCAGTGAAAAGATTTGGTAAGCCACCCGCAAATGCTCTACCCTTAATATAAATTCACCAATTGGCATTCCTCTAAGTCCGCCAGCGAACGTTATCCCCATTTCCTGGGATGGCTAATCTCGGGCTTAAAGTCCCTATGGCCGGGAGAGGCTCCTGTGTGTCTGCCTGTGCCCGGCCGGACGACTTGATTAATTAACATCATGAAACACATCATATCCGGCTGCATCTGTTTCTGGAAATCCGACAACTTGGCGGACGCCGCTTTACGGTTAGTCTCATGAGCTTGAGACTGTCCTGTCTGCTCCTGTCATATCCTCCTGGTGGCTGATCTCAAGGGCTGTGCTACCATCTATCATAAACCCCTGGGGAGGAGTAATATTCTCTAGCTCCTGGCTAACTTTTTAATCAGCGCGAACAAGTGGCCCGGAGCGGAAGTGGAGCCCTATTCCCTAATGGGCGTAACAAACGAAATCACAAGAAGGACAATATAAAAACGGACAGATTAAGTTCGAATACATACGAAAACAAATACTAATAATAATGTTGTGCTAAGTAAGAAAAAATTAATGCTTTTAAGATTGGCAAAGAGTCGGTAGTAGAAATAACATGGTATAGTCCACAATAGTCATTACACATAACTCTAACGGTTCACGCATATCATAGTTAGATCTACAAACATTTAAAGTAAGAGTTCCTGGTAATTAGGCACTGAAAAGTTTATGCGACCCAGTAAATTGGGACTCTAAACATCCCCGTGAATAAGTTTCTGAATAAAAGTATTGCCAAGCATCGTTCAACGATTCAATCAGGATTGGACAGACTAGTGAAATGAACCAAGTCTGTTCAGGCCACGAAGCACCCTGTTTTTTGGCCAGCTCTTGTCCGCTCCGATCGCCCGCTCAGACTGCCTGCGCTTCCAGGCTCTCATGAAGTCTCCGTGAAGTCTCCAGTACGCTCGGAAGGGCATCGTGCTAATTATGTTTAAGGAGTTTGTGAGGACGCTTAAGGCGCCTCCCATCTCACACACTTAAACCCAGTATCTCAGCCATTGAAGGCAATCTTACGTTCCAGCCATTGAAGGTCTCACTAGATGTTAAGTTTTCAAATATATATTTAAGCCTAAAACCTAAGTTATCCTAGTTTCAAATATGCGCGCGCGAGGTTACCAGTATTGATCAGCAAGATCGGTCAGCTGGCCAGTCGGGGCGAATGCCGATAGTATCGATAAGTTATCGCAATCACCCGTGAACGAGCGCAGAACGTGCGATTAAGGCAAGCTTAGTGCTGTTAATGGCGCGAGCGTGCTGTAAAAGGAAAAAAGCGTGTCGACGTGGAACAGCGATCGGCTGAGATCGGGCTCATTCTTTTGCGGCAGCCGAGCAGGACAAAACAGCGGAAGGAACCCGCGGACGGCAACGCCAGACCAAGCTCCGAAGTAAGATAAGAAGCAGAGATCAGAAACAGACATACTGAGTGCAAAGGTTAGGGAGAATAAAGAGTGAATAAAAGGAAGATAAATTTAAATTAAACCCCCAAGCCTGGCTAATAGGATTTAGAGAACTTCGCGGAGTGTTTTCGGGTCGGCTAGGTTACCGTATTGCGTTTCCGAGGTTTGTTTTCTCTACGCAATACGATCGCTTACCAGACCGGAGAAAAGCGCGGGCAACTATCGCCGGCCTTTTCTACTCACGCTCAGGTTAGGGAGAAAAATCAGAATTAGAATAAAGGCAAGCAAACTTCGTGAAAATCTAATACCCCAAGCCTGGCTAATAAGATTTAGTGAATTTCGCGGAGGGGCTTTTCGGGTCAGTGAGGCTTCTGAGTTGCGTTTCCGAGGTTTGTTTTCTGTACGCAACGCGGACGCCAAAGCTGCCCGCGTGCTCATTCAAGTCGGACAAGCTGCCGTGTTGCGTTTCCGAGGTTTTCTCTACGCAACACGGACGACGAGGCTGTCCACGTGCTTATTCGCGTCGGACAAGTTCCCGTATTGCGCTTCCGAGGCTTACTCTGCGCAATACGAACGCTTGTCGGACAGGATAAGCTATCACCGATCGCCCGCTCCCCGGCTCTGTCGAAATTCCTCGCGAGTTAATTTGTGGCGGTCCCGTTTTCGTGTTGCGTGTCCGAGGTCTGTTTTTCTCTACGCAACACGGACGACGAGGCTGTCTACGTACTCATTCGCGTCGGACAAGTTCCCGAATTGCGCTTCCGAGGCTTACTCTGCGCAATACGAACGCTTGCCGGACAGGAAAAGCTATCGCCGATCGCCCGCGCTCAGGCCCAGTCGCAAATCCCCGCGAGTTAAATCCGCGACGGTCCCGTTTCCGTGGTGCGTTTCCGAGGTTTGCTTTCTCTACGCACACGGACGACGAGGCTGTCCACGTACTCATTCGTGGCGAACGAGTTCCCGTATTGCGTCCCCGAGGCTTACTCTACGCTCACTGAACTGGGAGACGCGTAAAGTATCGCTAATACCTCACGTGAACCCGCGTTTTTACTCCCAGCTGAGACCCCGGGTGCTAATTTGTGTCGGCCCAGTTTACGTTACGCCTCCGAGCGTTCTACCCTACGTAGAGGCGGAGACCCAGCCCACGTGATCTCGAAAACAAAATCCCGGCGGCAACTCCCAGTCCCGTTTCGTCTCCTGTGTTTCTACAAATTTAACTGTAGAGGACTCTGGCCGGACTGAAGTCTATCCCAGCCTTTGAAAAAGTCCTTACAGTTTGGCGCCCGAGCAAGGACAACTCAGGGACGGGTATCCTGTAGGAGTTGGGTTTTTCGGTATCAACCGCATGGTTTAAAGACCCATGTCCAGCCGTGGGATTTTTTATGATTAGGAGCACCCAAGATTTAAAAGCCTAGTTAAAGAGTAAATAGGGGAATCCGTACTGCCACTTACGACAACGCCAATCTACTCCGCCACCTCCGCTCCCAGAGACCGCTCGCACCACGAGCAGCCCAGCGATCAGCAGCGCTCTTCCACCGAGCGCCCCCATAGGCCGCTCACACCAGGAGTACCCCGGAGGACAGCTTCGCCGCCCGGCTTGCGCCCCCCAGCAGCGCCATCTACAGCACCAGCTACACCACTCACCGCGACGAGGAATCAATCGTCACGCTCACCGTGGACCCCGGATCACCCGCCGCCAGGAGACTCGCTCCTGCGCCACCACCGATTGCACTAACCAGCCGCTAGTCGGGAGACCCAGCCACTCCCACCTCATCATCCAGCAGCCCCCGTAACGCACGTGCATCGGAGGCGCAATATCAGCGCAACTCCCACATCAGCATCCGCGTGACGCCCACTCAGAAGCCCAACAGCAGCGGGCACCCAGCCGCACCGTTCACCGGGTCGACCGATGAAAACGGACCTGGAACAGAAAGCGGCGGAGGACGCAGATCAAAAACCAGCTTCGTCAGCCGCCGGACAGATCGAGGAGGGGAGCTTCTCCGAATCCGACGACGCATCCGCGACCCGAGCCATGGGTTTCAGGTGGATTTCCTACCGGCGGAAGGAAGAACTCCAAGCTCTACTCAAGGAGTTCGGTCTGAACACCCACGGACAGGTGGACGAACTGCGAACGCAGGAGCCCAAGACTCCAACCCCGTGGCCCAATCGCCACCCCAGCACATGTCAGCCGCCGCGTTCGCCGAGAAGCTTCGGGGATGGGGCGTCCTTTTCGAAGGGCAAGCCGACCCCCTGCACTTCATGGAACGAGTCGAGGAAGGCGCTACAGCATACAGCGTCGTAACTGCGACATCCCACGGGCCATCGCTGGATTGGTATCGGGCCGCGCCGAAGGCTGGTACCGAGCCTACCAGATGCACGCCGTGCCCTGGGAAACTTTCAAGCGGGAGTTCTTGGAGTACTACCAGCGCCTGGAGGATGCGATCAGGACCCGCCACCAGCAAGGCGGCGAGCCTCTCAAGTTCTATGTGGTAGAACTGATGATGCAGCGGGCGAACAGGATCTCGAAAGGATCTACGAGAACCTGCTGCCGGAGTATCAACTCTTCATAAGGCGCCATGAATTCTCCTCGCCGAAATTGCTCGGGACCGAGACCCAGTACGACAAGCAGCACTAGTTCCACCCGCCAGTGGAAGCTACACTACGAGGAGCAGCCCTCCGCCCGGCCCTCGCTGACGAGAGCCCATACGACCAGCGACGACGCCTTTCGGCACACCGAATCCAGTTATATCAAACCGGATGATTTCCCAGGAGGCCGAAACACCTGTCGACGTGGCCCGAGCCTGTAGTCGCTGCGGTGAGGTGGGACACTTCGTCCGGGAATGCCAGAACTTACCAGTCCTATACTGCTGGGACTGCGGGAAACGTGGTACCCGCACCATTGCCTGCTGCCGCCAGTCGGGAAACAGCCGGGGTCCGCGCACACACAGGGAGCAGGCGGCGACCCACCCAGCGCTTCCCCACCCTTAGATCCACCGCTCCGCTTCACGGGAGGAGGGATCGTCGCCACGGTTACCATCGAGGGCAAACATCAAAGAAGTTCGCACCCAAATATCCCTGGCGGACGGATCCCCGAAGAAAGTCACCAAGGCCCTGCACGCACAAGTGCGCCTGGACCAACAACATGTCCGCATGACCCTCCTGGTCCTGCCAACGATATTGAACGAGGTGATCCTCGAGATTGACTTCCTCTGCGGCATCCGGGCAACCCTAATCTGCGGTCAAGGGTGCCTCCAGCTAGCTCCGCCTGCCATACGAAGAGCCGAAACACGCCCAACCGGATACAGAGGACGCTCAGAGGCGCAATCCGTTCCGGAAGCATTGCCCTCACGGACACCTGGCCACAGTCGCGGAATCCCCGCCGGGATCGCTAGTGTCTGAAGAACCTCTCGACGCAGTAACCCTCCGGTTCCTTTAAGAAACAACGGATATAGCCGAGCACACCATCACCCTTCGGGGAGATAAACCGCTGAAACAGCGGTATTATCCCAAGAGCCCGGCCATGCAGCGTATCATCAACGAGCAGGTGGACGAACTGCTGCAGGACGGACGGATCGAACCTTTTCGAAGTCCGCACATGCGGATGTGCGTTGACTATCGTCAACTCAACGCACACTCCATACCCTACGCGTACCCGCTTCCGCGTATCAACCATATCCTGGAACGTCTACGGAACGCCCGGTTCATCTCCACGTTGGACCTCAAAAACGGGTATTGGCAGATTCCCATGGCGGAAGGCAGTCGTGAATGCACCGCATTCACTTTCCCCGGACGTGGACTCTTCCACTGGAAAGTCATGCCATTTGGACTCCACTCCGCCCCAGCGACTTTCCAACGAGCTCTGGACAGCGTCATCGGCCCCGATATGGAGCCCCACGCCTTCGCTTATTTAGACGACATCATCGTCATCGGGGCAACGTGGGAGGACCATGCGCGCAACCTGAGGAAAGTCTTCCGGCGCCTTCGAGAAGCGCTTAAGTCGGGGTAAGTGCAAGTTCTTCCAAAGAAGATTAGTGTATTTGGGTCACCTGATCAGCGAGGAAGGCATCAGGACAGACCCCGACAAAATAGCGGCAATCCAGGGGCTACATCCCCCGACTAACGTCAAGGAACTTCGCCGCCATCTCGGAATCGCATCTTGGTACAGACGTTTCGTCTAAGACTTTGCCTCCCTAGTACAACCAATGCACACTGCACTATGGGGAATTTGCCCAATTTTTTGGAATAAATGTATTTTTTAAAAGTAGTCCGATTTTCAATGTTTTTTTTTTTAATGTATTAAGAAAACATCAAGCTGTTTGGTAACATACCACAAATGTGAACTTAAAGGTCTAGTATTTGAATACCAACTGTTAAAGTCAGCTGTTGCAACTGCACATGGTTTGTTTACATTTTGCTTAACTTTGAAGCTCACTTTTAAATCATTATCTCTGCAACCAAATGACGTAAGACAGTCAAATTTGAAATGATTACCAATTCTCCAGGCATGTTCTTTGTGAAAATACTTAAATGTTGCTTAATATGTGCGTCCAATTCTAACAATTTGTAAATGTAGCATGTGATGTTTTCGTTTGGGTTTTGGAAAAAAAGTTCAACTTGCAATAGAGTTTTAAAAAAATGTTTAACTTTGTTCAGTGAGTGTCTATATCTATGTTGTAGAGTCATTAATTGCAAATTCAGAACATATTGTCTCATCGTGCGCTTCGTGCGACTTTTCGCGTAATTTCATTTCTTAGGAACCAATCTCTTGATAAAAAACGCAGCCCTGCTGCATAAGCAAAAGAGTCTTCGAGAAAAAGAAGATGCCGGATTCACTTTTGTTAGCAAGCAAGTTGATCCCACAGTCGAATCTCCAACTTTACAGATGTTTTCCAGAGAGCCATGGATACTTCAGATCCCATCATTTCATCAATGAATTTGAAGAAGCGCCTCCGAAAACATAAGCTGCTTTCTCTTCCACCAGAAGTCATTCAATTGTTATTATGCGAATATGAACCTGAAGACGAGTCTTTAGATGTTGGGGTATACTTTCACTTTTCCAACAGGTGTGTATAGGTATGTAGAACACTATAAAAAAAACCTCACTGAAATATGTTACATAGTTCGCGAGTTATTAATTTATTCCAAAAAATCGGGCAAATTCCCCATAGTGCACTGGTCCCAATGACCAATATTTTTGCATAAACTAGAAAAATTAAGCTACAGACTTGAAACTTGGCACACTATATAGTTACTATATATGCAAAGTCTGGACAAAATTTCCGATCGGGACAAAAATTTACAAAACATTCATAAAAATTGGGCCAATATATCCAATAAATTTTAAATATATATAAAATAACTTTAGTAAAGCCAATAGCCATTATATCCAATAAATTTTAAATATATATAAAATACCTTTAGTAAATATCTCCTCAATCCCCTATCCCCTCCCGCCCCAATTCTCAACTTCCAAACTAAATAATGCATCTTGAAAAATTATAATATATTTACTTAATTAATTTTTAATCACTTTCAACATCTAAAACAAAGGAATATGCATCGTTACATTCAAATGTATCCAAGTCATCTTCATCATTATCTGCAGTAGGATAACTATTTAGGAAATCGACATTTGGTGGTGTTAAAAGATCAATAACTTCTAATGGGTAACTGCTGCATTTTTTGTTTTGATGAACTCTTTCCTTGATGTGGATGCTGGAAACCATCGGATCTGATGAATCAAGTGCTCTACAAAAAACGTCAGTCATGGTGTTTAAGCGACTATTTTGTCTTGCATGCGAACGTCTATCATTTTTATAAATTTTGTTCCGAGCTTCGGATGCATTTTCGCCTACTACTTATGTACAGTAGCTGACATTGGGTACCAGGGATACTTGCCTATATATAAAAATGCAGTTTTTGCGCAGAAACTTTTAAATTTTGAAGCATCTATTTCAAAGTTGCATGAAATTGCTATTAAAATAAAATATAAATTTTTCAAAATCTCCTGGTCGAACCCAAGAGCAGCCACTTTTTCTTTGTATTGAGGGCCACGTACTTGCCACTTGTCAATACCAATTCTGTATGACACTTTTAAAACAAATTCGAAAAAACGAATCCACGCAAGTAGAGGACTTACTCCATAATCAAGCACATGAGAATTCTTCGGCGTAAATTTGTCCGATTGAACATCAACGACAGTCATGAAGTTCAGGGGCTTCGCTCCACAGATTGGGCAAGACTGGGTCGAATTGGTTTCTGTCAAAGTATTAAGAACTTCCCATCAATTAATGTCATTTTCAGTCTAAAATTTATAGGGAAAACGCTGTTGTTCTCATCTGTGAAAACAAACGGCACTAAATTTTCAATTTCCGATTCCAGTCGTTTTTTCTCTGCTCTGATATGCTTTGGGTTTCTTTTATGAATTCAATTTTTAGAGGCCTGCAAAATCGAACAGACTGCGGAGACCGATTCAGCCAAATAAGTCGACCTATTGAATCCACTAACTTAAACGGAATTAGTGTTGTCACAAACAGAGACTGATAGAATGTGTCTGTAGCTTCCAGTGCGAAATTTTGCTTGTAAAGGCATTGCCCAGTTGAACCGTCAAATCCATAACTGGCAATTAATGTGTCTGTAGCTTCCAGTGCGAAATTTTGCTTGTAAAGGCATTGCCCAGTTGAACCGTCAAATCCATAACTGGCAATTAATGTCAAACCGGAAATATCTTTAAAAACATTGAACACGTCTTTTTGTAACAGCATAATACGCTTGGCTGTGTGGTTTAATAAGTTCTGTAATGAGACAGACGAGACGTCATTATTAGGTTAGGTTAGGTTAGGTTAGGACGGCTGCCAGACTATAGCCTGGCACACTTAGACCTCTGTGGGTCCATTGTGATACCGTATGATCTCTATTTTTTGGTCCCCTATCCGTTAAGAGTCAGCCTGTAGGTTGGTCGATCAGCAAGTCCCCCATCCGGAGGATTTAATAAAAGAGCTTATACTCTTCAGGTTAATCTGCGATATTTCGGTCAGGTCATTTATCATATCCCAAGTTTTTCAGCCTGAGCCTGCATAGGGCTGGGCATGAACAGAGTAGGTGTTCCACCGTTTTCTCTTCTTCCTCATCCCTGCAGCTTCTACAAAAATCATTTTTTGGGGCTTTTAGGCTGCCGGCGTGTGCGCCAACGAGCCAGTGGCCTGTGAGTACTCGAATTAGCATGCCGCACTCAGTGCGGCTGAAATTGAGTAGTTCTGATGTTTTCTTATTACTTATTGCAGGCCATGTCTGGTGAGAGATTCGGCATTGCGGTGTGTTTTGCCAATGAGTGTTGGCTAATTTGCTGAAATGGTTTTTAATAATTAGCTTGCAAGTAGCCATAGGCATGCCAACATTCTCCTTTCCTGGAAGGAGAGGTCTAGCTCGTCTGCTATACAGTTGCCTACGATATCCCGGTGACCCGGAACCCATATAAGGCTGACAGTAAACTGACTAGCCATCTCGTGGAGAGATTTGCGACAGTCTGCTATTGTTCGGGAGTTTGTATTTGTCGAGTAGATTGATTTAATAGCCGCTTGGCTATCACTATATATGTTTATGTGTCTGTTCTGGGTGTTTAAGTCCCTTAAACAGACAAGTGCTTCCATTATAGCATACACTTCCGCTTGGAAGACACTGCAGTGGTCAGGAAGTCTAAATGACCGCCTGATCTCTAATTGCTCGGAGTATATGCCTCCACCTACGTGTCCGTCTAGTTTGGAGCCGTCTGTATATAAACAGATTGCGTCTATTGAGCCCGGTCGGCCCCGATCCCATACTTCCCTGCCTGGGATCAGAGCTTCGAAGGGCGTGTGATTGTATTCACGGGTTTTACATAGATCCGTTTTTGGCGGGATCAATTTGTCATGCTGAAGAATCTTAGCGTGAACATACAGTTGGGCTTTCCATTGCCCTGTATCCCTTAGTCGAATGGCTGCCGATTTCGCCCTTTCCATTCCTGCTAAGTCCAGGCTCTGGAGGTTCAAGATCGCATTCAGCGTCGTTTGGTTTAGTTCGAAGGGCTCCACTAATACACAAAGCCGCCATGCGCTGTACTTTGTTAAGGGGAGTTAAGATACATTGTTTGTGTAAAGCGGTCCACCACAGAGCCACTCGATATAGTAGGATTGGCTTGACTACCGCTGTGTATATCCAATTGACGATTTTAGGGGACATACCCCATCTTAGCCCGATTGCTTTTTTACAAGAGTAAAGTGCAATGGTCGCTTTCTTGGTTCTCTCTTGGTTGTTTAAGCCCCATTTAAGACGCTTATCTAATACTAACCCCAAGTATCTTGCGTGCTCGCTAAAAGAGAGATTACAGTTGTTTAAAGTGGGTGGGTTAAGTTTTGGGATTTTGTATCTATTTGTAAAAAGGACTAGTTCCGTTTTTGAGGGATTTATCCCAAGTCCGTTC
This sequence comes from Drosophila kurseongensis, assembly GCA_018153305.1. Taxonomy (NCBI): domain Eukaryota; kingdom Metazoa; phylum Arthropoda; class Insecta; order Diptera; family Drosophilidae; genus Drosophila; species Drosophila kurseongensis. Next base: position 2,138,346 of record JAECXX010000001.1, read on the forward strand.
TTTGTAGTCCATTCCGATAGTGTTTTTAGTTTTGCGGTCATAAGATCGCATAACGTTTGTGGATACTTACCATTAAAGATGATGGCGACATCGTCTGCGTATGCCACTATTTTACAACCTCCTCCTTCAAGAATCCGCAGTAGTTTATTTACCGCGATATTCCATAAGAGGGGTGATAGTACACCTCCTTGCGGAGTGCCTCTGTTCACTAATCTAGTCTGGGTCGAGGTCCCTAGTGTGGCCGTGACCAATCTGCTTATCAGCAATTTGTGGATCAGCCCCACCAGCGGTGGCTCAACCCCTAGTTCAGTGAGGGATTCTGTTATTGCCGTGGGGAGCACGTTGTTGAAAGCTCCTTCTATGTCAAGGAAGGCGATCAAGGTGTATTCTTGTATACTGAGTGATTTCTCGATGTTGCTTACTACCAAGTGTAGCGCCGATTCGGTCTACTTACCTTTGGTGTATGCGTGTTGCGCCTCTGATATCTGCGTCGGGTCAATGATGTCTCTAATGTGTAGACCTATCAGTCTTTCTAGGATTTTTAGCAGGAATGATGTCAGACTTATCGGTCTGAAATCCTTCGCTGTAGTATGGGTGGCTTTCCCTGCCTTAGGGATGAAAACGACTTTTGTTTCCCGCCATGCTGTAGGTAGTTCTCCTACTGCAAGAATGGTCTGGGAGATTTTTCTCAGCCAGTTTATAGCTAGTTCTCCTGCTTGCTGAATATGTGCCGGTGTTATATTGTCCGGTCCCGGCGATTTGTATGGCTTAAAACTATGAATGGACCAGTTTATATTACGGTCTGATAGTAGGAGATTTAAGTTTATTCCTTCTCCATTGTGTCTTCCTGGGGGATGTCCTGTTTGCAGGTACCCTGCGAAGTGAGCGTCTAGGAGTAGGTTTAGGGATTCTTCTCTAGAGTCCGACCATGATCCGTCAGCCCTTTGGAGATAGCCCAGGGATACGGCTGTATTAGAAAGTATTTTTCTGAGCCTTGCGGCATCAGAAGTTCTGCCACGCAGTTCTCTTCTCTTTTCTGATGGCCTTTTTGTATGTGGCTAGTTCCTATTTGTAGCTTTGCCAGTTTATGTCCTCATTTGCAGCTTTCGCTCTGTTGAACAGGTTTCTGCATTTGGCTCTGAGGATTGATAATTGCTGGGTCCACCAAGGAGGTTTTTTTCTTCCTCTTGGTTTCCCTAACGCGCATGCAGCTGTGAATGCCGCGTTGCATGCTTCTGTGAATTTGTTTACTATATTATCTAGCTCCTGAGTGCAAAGAGTGCTTTCTGGTGGCTCCCTGGGGAGGAAGTTCGACAGAATTTCTTTGTATTTATTCCAGTTTGCCCGCCTGGGGTTGGCAAAGCTGACCGGCGCAGGTGACACTAGGTCTCTATAAACCTGTGATCTGAAAATGAGTGCTCGTCGGAGACAGCCCAGTTTGTGACTGTGCTTATGAGTGAATCTGATGCCAGGGTTAGATCTATGATCGTTTGGCACGTTTTTGTTATAAAGGTTTAGAATGAAATTTAATGAAATGAATTTAGAATGAAATCAAATAAAGACTCACCTCTGTCGTTGTTGATAGGGCAGCCCCACTGAGTATGGTGGGCATTTGCATCGCATCCTATCACCAAACCTTTCTTAAGCTCTTCACATTCCTGTACCAGTCCTCTGACTAGCGCGTCTGGGGGGTCTATCTTTTCAAAAGCCATGTAGGCCGATATCATCCTAAAAGAGCCGCTTTGCAGCTCCAGGCTTATTGCTGTGTTGTCTCCGTTGCTGTAGTTGCGAAGCAGAAATGTACTAAGATGCCGTTTGGCTAAAATGCAGGTTCGAATTTTACCTTGTTTGGGGTCAAGCATAAGCTTGTAATCTTTTGTTCCTAGTCCAGCAACCCTGCCTCCTGCTACCCAGGGTTCCTGAACTAAGACCACGTCGGCTTCGCCTTTGGCCAGGCGAAGCAGAAGAGCAGCGGACGCTGCTTTACTGTGATGTAGGTTGATCTGCAGGAGTCTTAGCGACATCCACAGCTGCAACCTCCACCACAGTAACGTCGGCCTCCGAATCGCTCAGGTCGACTTCATCGATTGCCGGTCCCATCGCTCGCATCTCTCTGCTCAGCGACGAGTCGGTTGAGTAGCCGTCCTCCGGCACACCAGGGGCCTCCACTTCCTCCGCAAGCACCTGCTCAGCTGGGTTGCCGGCAGGACTTCCCGAGGAATTAGAGTCCCCTTTATAGATCTTGATATGTATGGCACTGAACCCATAGTTGAGCGTTCCCCGAGCAGCCTCTATGGGAGCGACCGACTCCTTATTTAGTACCACGATCGCTTGGTTCACGTCACCTACGTGCTCCTCCACCTTAACGACTTTCCAGTCTTTTGTGGGGAGATGTGGGTTGCATTCTTGCAACATATAGAGGATGTCCTCCGGTGATGCGATTGCTGCTGGGAGCCAAATTCTGGCTCGCGGTCTACTGGGGACGTCACACCAATCTAGTGCGACTATATTCGCCCCTACGTAGACTGCTCCGAGCTGAGCTACCGCCTGTTTATATAGGTCAGCTGATCGCTGATTATCGCAGGCCACCACTTTTACACTGCCCTGGTACCAGCCCGCGTCCATACAGCAAGGCGCTGAACCGGGCTTCTCGCGTACCATACGCAGGCAAATGAGAGACTGCTTGGACTCAACCGCCTTCCATTTATTTCTGGGGATCCTGTTCTCCGGATTTCCATTATCTATAAGTCCAAGTAGGACCCGATCTTTGGTGATCTCGGCAAAGGAGACTGACGGCTGGATCTTCGATCTCTTCGCCGACGGACCGGGCAGCTGTGAGGAGTTAAATAACTCCTCACAAATAAATGAGAGTTAGGAGATTACAACTGGAGAGAATTTGGAGAGTACAGCTGGAGAGAGTTTGGAGAATGCAGCTGGAGAGAGTTTGGAGAGAAACGAGAAGAGAGTTTGGAGAATACGGCTGGAGAGAGTTTGGAGAGAACGAGGAGATAGAGAGAGTTTGGAGAGAAGGAGTAACGGTAGAACGCGGCGGACCTTGGACCCTAGTATGGTGCCGTGCGCAAAAACCGAAAAAGGAGAAGCCGAAGTTGTCCAGAACTAGCGGCCGTGCGAAAGCAATTGCCTTGTCGAATTCCGGCGTACGCCTGAACCGACAGGCGAGAATTGTGCAGGCCCTGGTGCGACTAGCCACGAAGGACGCGCGTCTGAATCACGGGTGTCTCGAGAGGCGTATGCGTCGAGAGCACGGTAATTCACCGCCAGAGTCCTAGACAGGCAACTGATCGAATCTCGAGAGCCAAAGACCCGCTGCACCTAGTCTCACTAGAGCACGCAGACCACGCCCCAGGACTTCGCACCGTGAGCAGAGCGAGGACATCGAGGGCACAAGGAGCGACGAGCGGTCATCGCAGGCCCAGCAGCAACCAAGCCATACTACAACACACTCAGTCTACGGCTAAGAGGCGAGGGCGGAAGCGTTCGTCGTGAACCTAGCGTCCTGCCACAGGGACTGCATTGGCGGCCTACCGGCGTATGCTTGAACCGTCAGGTAGAAACTGTGTAGGCGTCTGGTGTGACCGGCCGGGACAGATCCAGGGACAGGAGGCTGTGGCTGCGAAAGGCGTACGCTTTGAGAGCCCGGTGCCTGTTCACCCTAGTCTGGGAACGGTGACGCATCCCTAGACCCTCATAGCCCCGAAGCCAGCGACAGCAGAGGCGTTCCGGAGCAGCGAGCAGCGAGGAAGCGGAGAACGACGGTGGAACGACCACAAGTCTTCAAGGAAGAAGTTGAGACGAGCATCTGTCACCATTAGTCCCAGGCCGAGGGACAAGTCGGCGAATAAAGATCCTAATACAAACACCCTAACTTTCTGTGCGTTCTCAGTAGACAATCGGGCGGTCACGTTTATATAAATTTGGTGGGACGAACAACACACATCTTCTGAGCTAGCCGCACGATACTCGTAGCGAGCAGACAATAAAAATCAGTTCGTTACACAGCTCTATGGAGCGTTGCCTCTTCGCCTGAGCACCTTCTTGCTGGGACTTCTCTTGCCCATAGTTGGGAAACACCGTCCTTGCCCACTCTACCTTCTTTAGCCATTCGGGCGAAGGCGTGGCGACTTTGCTTCTGGCATGCGAGCGCAGGGTTTGGGCGGCAGTCCGTCTCTCTGCGTATGTAAACTTCTTTGCACCAGCGGGTGACCCGATCGACTTTGCTGCGCCTACCGCTGGTTTTGGCGCAGATGCGCACATTGCGGAGGCGTTAGCGACAGTCTTTCTGTCCCCCAACATCCCTAGTTTGGGATAGGGCCCTTTCAGAGCCCTACTGTTGCTTGCAGTGGAACCATCGTTCGTTTTTGCAGCGCCGGGTTTTTGTGGAGTTCCCGTCTCCGTTTTTTTGTTTGTGTTTTTATTTGTTGGTCCCACGAGCTGCGGAGAAGGGGAAAGGTCCGCCCGGGCAGAGATCCGCGGTACCCGGGTAAGGCGGTAGATAGAACAGGGCCCCCAGCCAGGCTGACTCTTGGCACGGTCCGAATTACACCGTAGTCCGGCCCGGAGTGAGATGTTGTTTGGGAGAGGGAGTGGGTAGGTGGTGTGTGGAGGATATTGGGTTTGTGTAAAGCAACTGTTTAGATGCGGCTGAACAAATCGCTTCGTCGGTACTGCCTCGTTGCAAGATACCCGCTGGTTGTCCGGGACTGCTTATTTGCTGGGGTTTCCGTCCACGATTCCGTGTTTGACTTCCACAGCCAGCTTATTCGCAGTTGGCCTCGAGTGAGGTCGTCCGCTATCCGCAACCTGCAACCCGCTCGGTCGCCCCAGCTAGGCGGCTTCAGAACCATCTCACAAGTTCCTCAGACCTAATGACCACGTCATTATTATTTTCTGCTGAAACTTCGCAAGCTAATCTATGCTTTAATCGAGAACGCCCATCATCATAGCTTAATCGTGGCCGTCCTCCACTATTGGGGGATTCTTTAATATAGTCTGATGGCTGAAATTTCGCTTGAAAACGTAATGCAAGAAAACTTTCTTTCTGCGCCTTATACCTTGGAACTATCCGAGCGCATATTTTTATTCCAGTACACACATAAGCAACAAAGTTCTTAATCCTCTTTTTCAAAGGATCCTCTATGTTTCCTCTTATAATCCGGCACAATCCAACCTACTTTTGTTAAAATTGATAAACATACAACTCTACAAAAGCACATATCTACAAAGACAAATCACATTAAACATATATTGCATTAAACACTTACATTTTACATACCTCCACTAATATTTTCCATTTTAATTTGTTTTAAAATGTTAAGTATAACTTTTGCAATCTTACTTTAAAGTGTGCTTTTATTTAGCGCGCCAAAAAGTCAACATTTGACTTTCAGGGCTGCAATTTCAGTAACGAAATTGCGATTTTTAAATGCTACGTATATTATTCTAAGGAGATAAAATGTTTTTTTTTCATAACTTAAAAAAAAATGGATTTTTGCAAAAATATTGGGCATTGGGACCAGTGTGCAATGTCGCGACTCTTGAGGAAGGGAGTAAAGTGGACCTGGGAAGAACACCAACAGCAGGCATTCGATTCACTTAAGGCGCGACTGACGTCCGCCCCTGTATTGACCTGCCCAAACTTTGAGTATAAGTTCCAACTTCAGACGAACGCCAGCGACAAAGGACTCGGCGCGGTCCTCACCCAGAACATTAAGGGCGACGAACGAGTAATCGCCTCCTCGAGCGGGCGGAGGAAAACTACTCGGCCACTGAAAAGGAGTGCCTCGCTATTGTGTGGGCCACCCGAAAGTTACGTTGCTACCTGGAGGGTTATAAGTTCGACGTGATCACGGATCACCTGGCTCTCAAATGGTTGAACTCCATTAACAATCCCACGGGACGTATAGCCCGGTGGGCATTGGAACTCCAACAGTATCAGTTCGACGTACTTTACCGGAAGGGTAAATACAACGTGGTCGCCGACGCCCTCTCCCGGCAACCACTCGGAAGACTCCAGTTACTCGCGGAACTTAAGGGCCACTGCAAATGGGTACAAAAGATGCAGGAGCAGGTCCAAAGACGTCCCGAGAAATTTCCGGACCACTCCCTGGATAATGGACAGCTCTATAGACACATAGGGCATCCCATAGACGTCAGAGTAGGCAACTCCTGGAAGCTGTGCGTGCCCCGAGAACAGCGTCAACGCGTGCTAGGAGAATGCCACGACCATCCCTCCGCCGGGCACCTGGGCATCCGGAAGACGCTCAGGAGGATCGCCCAGCGTTACTTCTGGCCTGGACTTCTTTGGGACGTGGTACGGTTTGTCACTAGCTGTCTGACCTGCCAACAGTACAAGGTTAGTCAGTGTAAGCCAAGATGCTCACTCGCCAACCTACGGAGCCGTTCGCGCTTTCTCATTGAAGAAAGCCACCGCCGCCCAACTGGAGTTCGGATTCCGAGAAAGGATCCTCTCTCGCTTTGGAGCCCCCAGGAGGTTAATTTGCGACAATGGTACGCAATTCACCAGCCGAAGCTTCCGGGCGTTCTGCCGGAACAACGATATTCAACAAAATCCGACGGAGCGCGCCAACCGCACTATCAAGACAATGATAGCACAATATGTGAATCAGGATCACCGGACATGGGACCAGCTACTGCCCGAGATCTCCCTCGCCATCAACAGCAGCATCTCTGATAGCACGGGGTTTAGTCCGGATTACCTAGTACAAGGTAAGGTCGGGAGCCTAGGTTGCCTGGTGCCCTCTTCGATGCGGTCGCATCCGACTTACATGCCTCGCCATGTCTCGCCATGCCTCCGTCACCCGACGGAGCGAGCCAAAAGGCTTCAAGAAGCGTTCCGCACCGCCCTGGAAACCAACCAGATAGCTTCTCAGGAACAACCTGAGGCGACGTGTGTGGCGGCCCCAACTAGGCTCACAGGTGCTAGTCCGTCTTCATCATCTGTCCAAGGCCAGCGAGGGCTTTAACGCAAAACTTGCACCGAAGTGCGCGGGTCCGTTTAAGGTGGTGAAATTTCTATCATCGAATGTCAGCGGCTACAGCAGGTAGACGGCCCGAAGAGGCGTACAGCTGGCATAGGCGATCTAAAGGAGTATCATCCGCGTGAAGAACAACACGACGACTCTACAGAAGGCTGATGACGTGCCCGTTACACCTCTACAAGGGTAGACATAAGTGGCGTACCAGTCCATAAAAAAACTACCTTAAAGCGGGAAAATTGTATCGAATAGGCTAGTTAAAGATAGTTTGATCTTCGCACTCAGGCTAGGCAAGTTAGGTAACGTAGTACTAGGCTTACTATTTGGACACCTTTCAGAGACAACCACATTCAACAGATGGATCGCTTTCGAGTAGAGGGAGCGGACCGACCCGTCGACCACCGAGAAGGCTCTACGACCAGCAGTAGCGGAGAGTCCCAAGGCCACGACTCGGTCTTGTCCACCCGCAGCCCGACTCCACCCCCGTTCAGCCCATGGCGAGGCATGAGAACGGCCGAAGGATCCGCTGGTCGCACTCCTCCGGGCAACCCCGACTCCGTGTCGACCCTGGCTAGGTCTCCGGACGCTAGCATTGCGGTCAGCGGTGACGTTCCGGAGGTGTTCGCGCCCCTAACCGAAGACGGCGAGGAGGAGGAGCCAACCACCCCCACGGTTGCACGCCTGGCCCGGCTACAGGTGGACGACGGAGACGAGCCCGGGGCATCGACCACCCACGTCCTGGTGGGCGCATGGCTGCAGGGTCAGGACTACCACTCTTTCGGTCCTGGTCACCTACAGCAATGCCTCTGGGAGGAGCAACGGATTTCCCCCGCGAGCGCAACGTCCACCGACGACTCGGACGTCGGAGCCTAAAACCTAAGTTATCCTAGTTTCAAATATGCGCGCGCGAGGTTACCAGTATTGATCAGCAAAATCTGTCAGCTGGCCAGTCGGGGCGAATGCCGATAGTATCGATAAGTTATCGCAATCACCCGTGAACGAGCGCAGAACGTGCGATTAAGGGCAAGCTTAGTGCTGTTAATGGCGCGAGCGTGCTGTAAAAGGAAAAAAGCGTGTCGACGTGGAACAGCGATCGGCTGAGATCGGGCTCATTCTTTTGCGGCAGCCGAGCAGGACAAAACAGCGGAAGGAACCCGCGGACGGCAATGCCAGACCAAGCTCCGAAGTAAGATAAGAAGCAGAGATCAGAAACAGAGTGCGAAGGTTAGGGAGAATAAAGAGTGAATAAAAGGAACATAAATTTGTGAAATTAAACCCCAAGCCTGGCTAATAGGATTTAGTGAACTTCGCGGAGTGTTTTCGGGTCGGCTAGGTTACCGTATTGCGTTTCCGAGGTTTGTTTTCTCTACGCAACACGGACGACGAGGCTGTCCACGTGCTTATTCGCGTCGGACAAGTTCCCGTATTGCGCTTCCGAGGCTTACTCTGCGCAATACGAACGCTTGTCGGACAGGAAAAGCTATCGCCGATCGCCCGCTCCCCGGCTCAGTAGAAATTCCTCGCGAGTTAATTTGTGGCGGTCCCGTTTTCGTGTTGCGTTTCCGAGGTTTGTTTTTCTCTACGCAACATGGACGACGTGGCTGTCTACGTACTCATTCGCGTCGGACAAGTTCCCGTATTGCGCTTCCGAGGCTTACTCTGCGCAATACGAACTCTTGCCGGACAGGAAAAGCTATCGCCGATCGCCCGCGCTCAGGCCCAGTCGCAAATCCCCGCGAGTTAAATCCACGACGGTCTTGTTTCCGTGGTGCGTTTCCGAGGTTTGCTTTCTCTACGCACACGGACGACGAGGCTGTCCACGTACTCATTCGCGGCGAACGAGTTCCCGTATTGCGTCCCCGAGGCTTACTCAACACAATACGAACGCTCACCGAACTGGGAGACGCGTAAAGTATCGCTAATACCTCACGTTCACCCGCGTATTCACTCCCAGCTGAGACCCCAGGTGCTAATTTGTGTCGGCCTAGTTTACGTTACGCCTCCGAGCGATCTACCCTACGTAGAGGCGGAGACCCAGGCCACGTGATCTCGAAATCGAAATCCCGGCGGCAACTCCCAGTCCCGTTTCGTCTCCTGTGTTTCTACAAATTTAACTGTAGATGACTCAGGCCGGACTGAAGTCTATCCCAGCCTATGAAAAAGTCCTTGCAAGTTCTATTACCGACTTCCGTGAATAAAAATCGCCCGGCCGCTCCGCGCAATTTCAGAAAAAAACCCACAGTTTTTTTCATTCCCTTTGAGTTCTCGCCTTCGCGCTCGCCGGGTTATTTTCTTATCTCCCTTCACAGCTTGCTGCCTACGAAAAAGTTTAACGGCCCAGCTTCATTTTTGGTCCTTCGAGCCGGTTTTTCCAGCGCCATATTACCACAAGATAAGTACGAACTTGTATAAAATTTATTTAATTGCCGGTCATCAGTCAGCCATCGAAAACTCCGTTTCGTTTGACTTTCTGTATGATTTGTCTAAAATCAAACTCCGATTAATCCGACAACGGCAATTAAAATACAATTTCGTCTTTCTTTAGTCTCAGTTGATCGTGCGTCCATTTTAATCCATTTTCCTTTTTTGAAAATTAAGTACATTTGGAGTACATAAGTACATTTGGCCGTACATCAAAGCCAATTACATACATTCCGAAATATACATAAGTGTACATACAATTAAAATCCAGTGAACAAATTTAGTGAAAAGTTTAAAGTGTGCAAAATATATTCCAAGCGCACAGTGAATATTAATTACAAGTGATCCGCCAAAATCGGCCACCTACTTATTTAAAGTGCCAATCCTTCCCTGTGTTTCCACAGCTAAAATATTCTTTTGCACACCTTTTCCATTTCAAATACAGTCCACAAAAAATCGAAAATTACAACACATACCCTCCGGGAAGATTTATACATAAATTTTCCGCCACCTACATACATATATATGTAAGGTGGGTTATTAAGTCACCTCGGTTTTATTATTAATATTAAGTATAGATTATAAGTATAAAGTGGAAGAATACAAGATTACTTGGTAGTTTTCAGCTCTATTCTGCGTCGTTTCTTTGCTTCCGTTCTGCTGATGACGCCTCCGCTGAATGCCTCCTGTCGTATCGCTCTCTTTCTGCTGCTATGCTCCTGTTAATCTGCTGTTCTTCTGCTGTTCTGCTGTTACTACTACTGTTCCTGCTGTTACTGCTACTACTGCTGTTCCTGCTGTTATTCTGCTGATCTGCTGTTCTGCTTTTATTCTGCTGGTTTGCTGTTCTGCTGTTATTATTATCTATCTCTCCTACACAGTCTTACATTCGGCCATTCCTGATTACTAATCTGTCCCGGATGACCAAGCATCCTCATTGTCCTTTACGTAACGCAACAACTTCATGTGATCACAGCTGGTGGAAGTGTTAGATGGACCTTCTACTTCCGCTGCCTTCCGAACCTCATATCTGCCATTTCTCTTGACTCTTGTTATTTCATACGGTCCCAAATATTCTCCAGCGAGCTTTTTTCCTACAACAAACTGTGTCCGGCGTATAGCGACTAAATCTCCAACTTGATAGTTGACCTCCGGTTTCCGCTTTTGGTCAAAGTCCTTCTTGTATGAATCCTGTGCACGTTGAATCTCAATCTTTGCATCTACTCTAAGTTGCTGCTGTTGCTCGTCAAAGCTTAAATACATTTATTCCTCTAAAAGCTGAATAATACGATCAGTTGGCTTATTGTTCATCTTTACGCCAAACATTATCTTAAATGGTGTAACGCCCAAATCTGAGGGCGTACAAATTTAAGCTAATCGTGCCGAGGATCGGAGTCCATCTATGTAGCATTTAGTATAATATTAAAATTAGCCTTAAGATTTGGACATGGAGTCCACCCCAGTTATCAATATAAAATAATAGCAACTAAGGAAAAAACTAATTAAGCTGGTGTTTACAATTGAAGCCGAGACACGCACCACGGGCAGAACCCCCTTAACCCGCTATCGCACTCCTCAGGGGGGGGGCAATCGATATCACGATCGATAACAACGAACTGGGTCAGGGAACACGACGCGAGCTGAAGTACGATCGCTAGAAATCGGACTCGGTCTCTTTGGTTTTGACATCTCACCGCGAACAGACGTGTGCTCAAGAAATCCTCCGACACGCGAGTCAGAAGCCCAAGCGCCTAACTTGAGATCCACCGTGTTCATCCGCGCGACACCAGCTGACATCCTCAAGGTTACACGTAAGCAAGAATACCCATTGTAAGGGCAGCAGCCAGGGAACCATTTTCACGAATTACCAAATATAAGCCCGAAATTAAGTAACTAAAACCCCGCGTGTGATTTCTTTACCAATAAATTCCCCTTCCTTCTAACCCCACCCCGTTCTCGACCCCGACCTACGCCGCGGGTTTGGTTTCACATCCCCACGACGTACTTCGGCCAAGAGCTCCCTCCTTAGACCCCCGTAGGCTCCGAGTATAGCCGGAGTGTAGACCCCCGTAGGCTCCGAGTATAGCCGGAGTGTAGATCCCCGTAGGCTCCGAGTATAGCCGGAGTGTAGACCCCCGTAGGCTCCGAGTACAGCCGGAGTGTAGATCCCCGTAGGCTCCGAGTATAGCCGGAGTGTAGACACCCGTAGGCTCCGAGTTTGCCGGGTGTCTGGCTCTGGTATAGCCGGGCGTAGAGCCCGTAGGCTCCGAGTATAGCCGGAGTGTAGACGCCCGTAGGCTCCGAGTATAGCCGGAGTGTAGACACCCGTAGGCTCTGAGTATAGCCGGAGCGTAGACGCCCGTAGGCTCCGAGTATATCCGGAGAGTAGACACACGTAGACCCTAAGCTCACCCGGGACAGATCAACCCCGCCGTTCAGGCCCAGCGGAGTCTCCCTCCCCGTAGCCCCCCGCAGTCAACCCCAATCGGAATCATCCGAATCCACCACCAAACAGTGCGATCGTCCTCCACCACCAGAGGGCATTACTGACGGGTCTCACCCAAGTTCCCCACCAAGCAGTGCGATCACCCACTGAGTACCTCCCCCTATCACCAGGGGGCGCCTCAAGCAAGACCCTCCCTGGGTTCCGCACCAAGCAGTGTGGGCGGCCTTTATTCCCACTGCAGGCCGCTAGGCGGCGCTCTAGCCGACGTCTTGTTGTCAACTCCGTGTTCAGATCGGTTTGACCAACGGCTCTCGCGCGTAGAGGGCGCTTTACAGCCTTCCCATACAAATTCCTACTACAGGTCCCACCCTTCTATATAAATTTCTTGTATAGGTTCCTTGGCCCCGATTGAGATTCTACCCCGGCCAGAGAACTGCGTTACAGGTGGCGCCCGAGCAGGGACCTGATAGGGAGAAAGACCAGGAAAACTACCATCTGTATGGGGAGTGCGTAGACCCCGAGTGAGTGACGTAGACTAACGGTTTCCGCGAAAGTGTCCCGACCGGGGAGAATAACCTTGACGAACTAGTGAACGCGCCCGGTATCAAGCCCACGAGCTTACTCGCGACCCCGTATAGTCCACGCGATCGAGTGTCTGTGAAAACACAAACGTCTGGCCCAAGAAGCCCCGTAAAGACTCCAACAAGCGAAGACATCGTTCCAAGACAACGCACCAAAGACTCGCTGCAAGCATGGACCCCGACCAGAAAATTGCCGGTGAGTCCGTTCCACACTTATTTCACAATCCCGGGGTCCCTTCGCGGTGGATTTATTCCCGCTTGAAGGCCGAATTACTAGCCTTTGCTGACGAATTCGGGTTCTCCGCCGAGGGGCTCGTCGACGACTTGCGGCGAAACTTTGTCACCCTAGTTAGAGACTCGGAACAAACCCAAGAGGTGTGGGCTCGACTAGCCGACCTAGGAAAACAATACTCATCACGTGCCCCGAGTCCCACACCTTTGGGGGAAGACAAAACCGGCCCCAGCGGCCCCGCCCCGAACGTAAGCGTCGGAGCAATCCCCGGTATCACCCCCGCAGACCGAGCTCGAATTACCCCTAGCCTCACGGTTACTGTCGCCTCTCGGGTCGGCAGTAATCAAGAAAATTTTACGGAGCCGAGCCATGACCGGAATCGCCGCGAGGTGGTTTGCGTCCCCGAACGAATTCGTAAATGGGGCCTCCAATTTGACGGATATTCAGACCCCTTAGCCTTCATCGAGCAGGTCGAAAGTCGGGCCTTATCCTACGGGATAAACCTAGGACTCCTTCCGCGAGCCATGGCAGAGCTGCTGACGAGCAGAGCAGACAAATGGTTCCAAACAAGCCGCCTCCAAGGGGCTGACTGGAAAATATTTCGGCGTGAATTCCTCGAGTTTTTCCTCCCACCCCGATACCTCCAGCGCTTGGACGACCAGATTCGGAGTCTTGAGCAGTTGGAAGGGGAAACATTTAAAGATTTTATGCTAGACCTCCGAGTCCTCATGCGCCATGCGGGCTACAACGAAGGCCAAGAGCTAGATAGGCTTTACGAAAATGTCGCGCCGGAATACCAGATTTATATCCGACGCAGCGAGGTACGGACCATTGGGGAATTGGCCCAATTGGCCACCGAGTTCGAGGCCGTTCAGAAGCGGAGCCTCGGGAGGAACAAATATAACCCCGCCACCAGAAATCCGACAGCGTACCGCTCCCCTTCACAAGGTCAGACCCAACCTACGTTCGCTGAGAGAGTCCCCCTACGGAGCCCACCCCGTACATCTCCAGAGCCCAGAGCTGCCCCGCCAGCTAGGGTTAATCGGGTAACCGCACCCGAACGACGAATCGATGTGCGGGATGCTTGCCGAAATTGCGGAGCACCGGGACACTTCAGCCGCGACTGCCGGAATCCTCGACAGTACTTCTGTTGGGACTGCGGACGACGGGACGTCCGCACAGTCGAATGCTGTCGACGCCAACAACCGGGAAACGGGATGGGTCCCTTCGACCGGCGGAATTCGTCGGGACCCAATCCACCGGAGAACCAACAGTAACCGCACCGCTTAGGGTAGAGAGAGGAAGGATCGCCGCGGAAGTCGACCTTGGCGGACACGTACGGTTAGCCACCATCGACACCGGGGCATCGAGGAGTTTCATTAGCCAGGACATCGCCGACGTAGTCGGTCAGCCACACCAGTTTAGGGAGATTCGCACCCAGATTAATCTCGCTGACACGTCTCGAGTAGAAGTAACAAGGTTACTCCTTGCGGACGTGACGCTCGCCCGGAAGACAATTCAGGTCCCCCTTCTAGTGATGCCCGCCATGCTGGAACCTTTAATCCTAGGGATGGATTTCCTCGCTTCTATCGGCACTACCCTCCGATGTGGTACGGCAAGCCTCACGCTGTCCCGACAAAGACCCAGAGGAGGTCAGACGATTAGGTACAATGAACCACGGCCTGACAATCAAGGCAATCCATCAGATCCACCACCTCGACTCCGATCGCGAGGACCACCCAGCCCCGAAGCTACGCCCAGCACAGCCAACGGACATCCATCAACGGACACGCAGGAGCCCCTAGCGAGAAGCGGCGCACCGAACGCGGTGTGCGCGGCAGCTTCTCCTGATACAACGCAGCTCCAGGAAAACCCCGTGGCAGCCCCACGACGGTTGGTGGGAAGACCCCATAGGGATAAAGCCACTACAGCTCCCAAGCAACGTGTACAACCGGCGCCTGTCGTGGATAACCCCTTCCACCTGGAGCCTTTGGCTGACTCCGCCATAGCCCGGAAAAGGAACCCTTTTCGAACGGAACCTCGGCTAGGCATAGCCAACCACGAGACAGGGCCACAGCATGACAGGGATGCGCCCGAAGGGCAGCATAGAGTACGGGAAACGCATTACGCCACAGCATGCAAGGAAAAAGACGCAACCGAGGACCACGACAGGAAACGACGGGAGGAACACGCCGAGAATCCACGAGGGACATCCGATACGGGCACTGTGTCCCAGGGGAATCAAGTACTCAATCAGGAGGGCAAGGAACGCGGCTGCGAGACTAATCCGCAGGTCCAAGCGTTCCTTAGCGAACAGCTAGCGCGATTTGAAGGAATGACGGGGGTAGCAAACATAGCGGAACACCGGATCACCATGAGGGACGACCGGCCGATTAAACAACGCTATTTCCCAAAGAACCCTGCCATGCAACGGATCATAGACGAGCAAGTAGACGCGTTGCTGGAGCAGGAATGTATCGAACCATCGCGTAGTCCGCACAGTGCTCCGTTGGTCTTGGTCCGGAAGAAAACCGGACAGTGGCGCATGTGCGTGGACTACCGGCAACTAAACGCGAAATCGATTCCGGACGCGTACCCGTTGCCGCGCATCAACCACATCTTAGAACGACTGAGAAACGCGAGATACATTTCGACCCTGGATCTGCGCAACGGGTACTGGCAGATACCAGTGGCCAAAGATAGCCGGGCATGTACCGCCTTTACGGTCCCCGGACGCGGCCTATTCCAATGGCGCGTCATGCCTTTCGGGCTGCATTCGGCCCCGGCAACTTTTCAGCGAGCCCTAGATAGCGTGATCGGACCCGACCTCGACCCATACGCGTTCGCCTACCTCGATGACATTATTGTCATTGGGGCCAGCCTAGGGGAACACATGGATAACCTGCGCAAAGTTTTCGAACGATTGAGGAGAGCTAACCTGCGCATCAACCAGGAAAAGTGCTCTTTCTTCAAGAGAAAACTGGCCTACCTTGGACATGTGATCAGTGACCAGGGTATCCACACCGACCCGGACAAGGTAGCCGCCGTGCGAAACCTGAGCCCTCCTAGTAGTTTACGGGAACTAAGGAGATGTCTCGGGATGGCCTCATGGTACCGACGGTTCGTGCCCAACTTTGCCTCGGTAGTCCAACCCATGACGAACCTGCTAAGGAAAAACCAACGGTGGAAGTGGGAATCGGAGCAGCAGAATGCATTCGATCTCCTGAAAGGTTTGCTGACAGATGCACCAGTGCTGGCGTGCCCAGATTTCTCCGTCAAGATGACGCTCCAAACTGACGCCAGTAACTACGGACTCGGGGGAGTACTAACCCAGGAAATCGACGGCCAGGAGCGAGTCATTGCCTACGTCAGCCGCAAACTCGACGCCGCGGAGTTGAATTATTCGCCCACGGAAAAGGAATGTTTGGCCATCGTCTGGGGAATACGGAAACTGCGATGCTACCTCGAAGGCTACAGGTTCGACGTAATCACCGACCACCTAGCCCTGAAATGGCTGGACCAGATCGAAAACCCCACCGGAAGGATTGCCAGATGGGCCTTAGAGCTCCAGCAATATCAGTACGATGTACATTACCGGCGCGGGAAGTATAACGTGGTAGCCGATGCTCTCTCTCGACAACCATTAGAGCACTTACAGAGACTCACGGACGGCGAGCACCAGTACAAGTGGCTGCAAAGGAAGATGAAGGACGTTCTGGACGACCCCCAGAAGTTCCCCGACTTCATCATTGAAAACGGAGAACTATATCGCCATCTCGGCCACCGTCCAGACGACCAGGACTACGTGCCCTGGAAGCTGTGCGTAGCAGCCGAACATCGGGATCGAATCCTACATGAATGCCATGATGCCCCCACCGCCGGACATCTTGGTATTAGGAAAACCATCATCAGGATCTCGCAAAAGTACTACTGGCCGGGGATGTTCCGCGACGTGCGACGACACGTGCGACAATGTATCCCGTGCCAAAAATACAAGTCAGAACAGCGACAACAGGCCGGAAAGATGCTAACGAGACAGGTCAGCGAACCCTTTGGAGTTCTGTGTGCGGATTTCATCGGACCTTTGCCCCGCTCCAAAGAGGGGAATACCATGCTCCTCGTCTTCTTCGACATATTCACCAAATGGGTCGAATTAATACCCCTACGCAGAGCAAGTACGGCGACCTTGATACGAGCTTTCCGCGAACGGATCATCGGCCACTTCGGAGCCCCGAGGAAACTGGTGTGCGATAATGGTTCACAGTTCACCAGCAAGGCGTTCAAAGACTTCCTCAAGGAAACGGGAGTGGAACCTCAATTCACTGCCCCATACTGCCCGCGAGAGAATCCGACAGAGCGCGCGAATCGCACGGTGAAGACCATGATCGCCCAGTACGTGGAAAATGGGCAGAACACCTGGGATATGTTGCTGCCAGAACTCTCACTCGCGATCAACACAAGTGTCTCGGAATCGACCGGGTATAGCCCAGCTTTTCTCCTACAAGCTAGAGAACCACGGCTACCCGGGTCCTGGTACGACAGCGTAACTCCCGGAACAGCAACGACGCCCTCGAGCCCATCGGAGAGAGAGGAACACCTGAAGGAGATCTTCCAGATCGTGCGGAACAATCTCCAAAAAGCCAGCCGAGAACAGGGGAGACACTATAACCTGCGTCGTCGAACCTGGAAGCCCGAAATGGGATCACTGGTCCTCGTGCGACAACATCATCTGTCTAAAGCAGCAGAGGGGTTCGCGGCAAAGCTCGCCCCAAAGTTTGACGGACCGTATAAGGTGGTCGCTTTCCCGTCACCCAACGTCGTCCGAATCCGCCTACCTGGCCAGCGGAAGGGGCGACTTGCTAATATTGGGGACTTAAAAGCGTTCTTTTCTTCTTCCACAGATAACCCCGAGGATGAGGACAGCGAAACTCCCAGAGAGGACACCGGCGACCAACCCGGGCAGCCCCAGAGTCCGAACCCACCGACCGCCATTAGCAACGAGGGGTGATCATAAGTACCCTAACCTTCCTTTGTGTCCCCGCTAAGTTTAAGTTTGTCATAAGCCAGTAAGACCTTAAGAACGAAGTTAGGAGATTCTTTCGCTGCAGCCCAGTTAACCCTATTGCTAAGCATCAATAGAACTAAGCTAGTTTAGTTGTTTCTTTCACAGAGCTGACGGACAGAAAATGGACATCATCGTACTGTCGTCCGGCGACAGCGACGAGGAGTTTGAACCCAGCGTTCAAGGTAACCGCCAGTCGACGACCACACGAGATCCTCGGCTACGCCCAGGAACGGCGTACGCCGAGAGATCCACCCGGTCATGCCCGACGGGTAGGCGCCAGCCAGGAGTCTCGGGAAGAGCGACCCCATCCTCTCCCAGATCCAGTGCTCGGACATCATCCCGCCGGGCAGCGTCGAACTGTGCCCCGGAATCCAGTGACTCCGAGGACGAGTCAATGCCGACGCCACCCCGAGCCGGGGGAGTTTCGCCGCACTACACGGACGCGGCCGGGCATCGGATTTACCCGACTCACTACGAGCCCTACCCGAGTCCAGCCGGGTCAACGGAGAGTAACAGGGAGTACAACCCTTGCGGTCGCAGCGAGGACTACCGGGATCAGCCGAACCCCTACCCCAGCGACGAGGAGGAAGAACGGGACGAGCAATCCCCCTTTGTCGAGGATGCTAGCGGCTCCGATAACGCGGAGACCCACTCGGTAAGCAGCCGGGAGGACGACAACGATTCCAGGGAAGGCGCGGCACACTACGTCTTCACGGGCGAGGACCGCTGCGGATACCACCAGGGGTCCTGGGTCTATCTGATGAGAACCAGCTGGGAGACGATCCGGATAGAGGCACCGTATCGGCCACCCGAGGCACCCGTCGTGACCTTCCCACCGTCCCCCGTGCACCTGTGCATCATGGGGCCTGACGAGGCCGAGGCAGCCGAAGACCTCAGGCTCCCGACGGATTGCTCCGTTGATGTGACTTGCTCACAGGAAGAAGAGATGGGACCAGGGCCGTCCACCTCCTTCCCGCGCGGACCGTGCGCGACGCTTTCCCGCGGTCCAACTACAAAGTTTTTCATCGGACCATCCACAACCCTCTCTACGGGCAAAGCGATGGAGTGGGAATCGGAAACCAGCGACGACGAGGAGTACACCGGGCAGCTGTTCCGACGGAAGGAGCCCACGCTCGCTCTAGCTCCGTGTCCACCACCACCAAGGGATACACTCTCCGACATGGCGACCCAGCCCACACTCCCCCTTGACGGACAGGGGCCGGACACCGAGACCGTCGCCTACGATTTTCCCCTCCCCACAACAGTAGCCTCCACTCCATCGGATACCGCGATGGGGATGTCGCCCACGACGTTAGACCTCCTGCTGGGGCAGATCTCCCCAGACATGGAGAGACTGTGGTGGGAGCCGTCGCACGAATTTCTTTCGAATCAGGACGACAACCCGCAGGCCGCAATGGCGGCCCCAGACCTGGAGCACTCGGCCGCCGAAAACCGTCCACCCCCGAATGGCGAGCGCCACCCGCTCCCGGCTGGGTGGACGTGTAACACCACCGACGGCCAAGTCTCGGTTGCCGTCTGGCAGGCCATCTGCGCCCGACGTCCTGCAGCCCGCACCGCGCGACAGCGCTTCAGGGTCCCGACCGAGGAGGGTGCCTACCAAGTCACCCTAAAGCCGAACGGCGCGGGAAACATCTCTTTCCTTCCCCGAAGTAAGGAGGGAATGTAACGCCCAAATCTGAGGGCGTACAAATTTAAGCTAATCGTGCCGAGGATCGGAGTCCATCTATCTAGCATTTAGTATAATATTAAAATTAGCCTTAAGATTTGGACATGGAGTCCACCCCAGTTATCAATATAAAATAATAGCAACTAAGGAAAAAACTAATTAAGCTGGTGTTTACAATTGAAGCCGAGACACGCACCACGGGCAGAACCCCATCAACCCGCTATCGCACTCCTCAGGGGGGGGGCAATCGATATCGCGATCGATAACAACGAACTGGGTCAGAGAACAGGACGCGAACTGAAGTACGATCGCTAGAAATCTGACTCGGTCTCTTTGGTTTTGACTTCTCGCCGCGAACAGACGTGTGCTTAAGAAATCCTCCGACACGCGAGTCAGAAGCCCAAGCGCCTAACTTGAGACCCACCGTGTTCATCCGCGCGACACCAGCTGACATCCTCAAGGTTACACGTAAGCAAGAATACCCATTGTAAGGGCAGCAGCCAGGGAACCATTTTTTTACGAATTACCAAATATAAGCCCGAAATTAAATAACTAAAACCCCGCGTGTTATTTCTTTACCAATAAGTTCCCCTTCCTTCTAACCCCACCCCGTTCTCGACCCCGACCTACGCCGCGGGTTTGGTTTCACATCCCCACGACGTACTTCGGCCAAGAGCTCCCTCCTTAGACCCCCGTAGGCTCCGAGTATAGCCGGAGTGTAGACCCCCGTAGGCTCCGAGTACAGCCGGAGTGTAGATCCCCGTAGGCTCCGAGTATAGCCGGAGTGTAGACCCCGTAGGCTCCGAGTACAGCCGGAGTGTAGATCCCCGTAGGCTCCGAGTATAGCCGGAGTGTAGACACCCGTAGGCTCCGAGTTTAGCCGGAGTGTAGACACCCGTAGGCTCTGAGTATAGCCGGAGCGTAGACGCCCGTAGGCTCCGAGTATAGCCGGAGTGTAGACGCCCGTAGGCTCCGAGTATAGCCGGAGTGTAGACACCCGTAGGCTCTGAGTATAGCCGGAGCGTAGACGCCCGTAGGCTCCGAGTATATCCGGAGAGTAGACACACGTAGACCCTAAGCTCACCCGGGACGGATCAACCCCGCCGTTCATGCCCAGCGGAGTCTCCCTCCCCGTAGCCCCCGCAGTCAACCCCAATCGGAATCATCCGAATCCACCACCAAACAGTGCGATCGTCCTCCACCACCAGAGGGCATTACTGACGGGTCTCACCCAAGTTCCCCACCAAGCAGTGCGATCACCCACTGAGTACCTCCCCCTATCACCAGGGGGCGCCTCAAGCAAGACCCTCCCTGGGTTCCGCACCAAGCAGTGTGGGCGGCCTTTATTCCCACTGCAGGCCGCTAGGCGGCGCTCTAGCCGACGTCTTGTTGTCAACTCCGTGTTCAGATCGGTTTGACCAACGGCTCTCGCGCGTAGAGGGCGCTTTACAGCCTTCCCATACAAATTCCTACTACAGGTCCCACCCTTCTATATAAATTTCTTGTATAGGTTCCTTGGCCCCGATTGAGATTCTACCCCGGCCAGAGAACTGCGTTACAATGGTGACTTCTTCGTTGAAGCGTGTAAGTGGGAATTAACAGCTTTCTGCACCTCTGGTACTGCCTTAAACCACTTGGCTGGATCATCCGCCGAAATCTTAGAAATTATTGACAAGATCGTGCGATTTACCATTTCCACGGGGAACTCCGGTTGTGCTCCACACGTCCTCGATACCGTTTTTCTCCATGTGCTCTGCAAACAAGTTGGCAGTAAAAGCGGAGCCTCTGTCCGAAACCATCCGCACTGGGTTGCCAAAAATATCGGTCCACATCTCTATTTTCTTCAGCGTTTCCTCGCAGCTGGTTGTCTTTGTAGGGAAAGACCATATAAACTTCGAAAATGAATCCACCATCGCAAATATGTACTTATATGGCTTCCCAGTGGCATCTATGGGGCCCAGATGATCAACGTGCAGCGTATGAAGAGGCTGATCACCTTTATCGATGCAGTTTAAAAATCCTTCTTTCTTGCCAAGTTTCTTGTTGTAAATGATGCATCTTACACAGTTGTTCACAACCTGCTGAACTTTTTGCTCCAAATGAGGAATCCAATATAATTGTTGCACAGCATGAACAGTTTTTTGTAGCGCAAAATAACCCGCACTGTGGGCGTCAACAATAACTTCTTTTTCCATCGCTTTCGGGATTACAAGGAAATCATTGCCGTTCACCTTCTTATAGACCAGTCCCGCTTTCATCTTGTACCCCTCATATGGACAGCTGGCTAAAATTGTATAATTGCCTTCAGCATCTCATCTTTTCCTTGAACTTTTTTGATGCGCGCAGTGATCTCCAACGACACAAGCATAACTCGGTCGGGATAGCGACTGAGACAGTCAACATGCTTTAATCGTTCTCCAGGACGATGTTCCACTGCAAACTCGAAATCCTGCAGATAAACAATCCACTGCGTGACTGCTCTTGGTACATCTGTCTTCTGTAAAGTTTGCTTGAACGCCGAGCAATCTTTTATCAACTTAAACGGCGATCCCAGCAGATAATGTCTGAATTTCTTTACCGCCAGATACACGGCTTTTGCTTCCAGGATGTAACTGTGCTGGCGAGACTCAGCTTCTGTTGTCTTCTTGCTCCAATACTGGATTGGGTGGAGTCTGCCATCGAACCACTGCAATAATACCGCAGCAAATCGCCAAACTCAGTTTTGACCCCTCTGATATACAATTTCAAAACCGGTTCCTTAGTCAAGGCATCCTTCAAACTCTGGAATGCATTCATCTGAGGCTCAGCCATTTCAAAATGGACCTCTTTTCGCAGCAGGTCAGTCAACGGGCGTGCAATCTGCGAGTAATTCAGAACAAATTTTCTAAAAAACCCAGTCAGCCCCAGAAAAGCTTGAACTGCTCTGACATTCTTCGGCTCCGAAAACTTGCTAACTGCAGCAGTCTTTTCTTGTCCAGGCCACAGGTTTCCGTCTTCAATATTGTGGCCCAAGAAGTAAATCTTCCTTTGCAAGAAGTGACATTTTCGCCACTTGATCTTCAGGCCAAACGCTCCAGCTCTTTCAAAAACGAGTGCCATCTTTTCCAAGCATTGCTCTGCAGTCTCGGCGTGAATTATTATATCATCCATGTATAAATCGAGGATATTTTTGTTCATCAGCTCCTGAAACACATGGTTTAAATTGCGAATAAACACCGCTGGCGAGTTCCGAAATCCAAATGGTGTTCTATTGAATTCGTACAGTCCGGATTTAATAATGAATGCTGTGAATTTCTTGCTTTCCTCCTCAATGGCAACGTGGAAAAAACCGTTCTCCAAATCCATCACCGTAAAATAACTCGCTTTTTGCACCTTTTCGAGCACGTCGTCGATTACAGGGACGGGAAAGCAGTCTCTCAACACCATCGAGTTCAGCTTACGGAAATCAACGCTGATACGGCGTGTGCCATCCTTTTTGTTTACCAGCACCAGACGGCTGGCAAAGTTTGATGTAGATGGGCGTATGATTCCAGCAGCTAACCATTCGTCGATCTGCTTTTCGACATCCTTCTCTTCGGCAATTGCGAATTGACTCGGTGACTGACGAAATGGAACGATCTCGCCATCCGGAACAATTCGTAGCTTGACTGGAACCTCTGCTACTGAATCCACCGCCTTGTAGTTCCTAATTAGCATCGATACCTCATTTGCATACTGGGGGGGAGCATCGATTTCATCATTTGTGTTAATATTATAAATACTCCTCTGGTTTGGTTCCTCACAAGCTTTCTCCCCCAGCGGGGAAGAAAACTTGTATCCTTCTGCCGACAATGAAAAATTGAACTTCAAAACGAAATCAAATCCAAGCAGCGCGTCATACTCGATGTCTTCGTCCTCTACGACAACGAACTTGTGTGGCGTCATCTTCTCATCTACTGCTACCTCAGCCAAAAAGTATCCAACTGGGCACGTGGTCTTCTTTCCCAGTCCACGAAGCTTATTTTGTTAAAGATGAACTTTCTCAATATTGATACATCGGCTCCAGTATCCACTAAGCACGCCACTTGGACATCGTTAATAGTAACTTTCTTCATGCGACTTGCACTGCACACAACTTGGACACCAGCTGCTAACCCAGGGCAATCTCTAGACATGTGGCCCTCTTCATTGCACCTAAAGCATTTCGTGGCAGCTTTGCAGTCCTTGCGGAGGTGATCAGTAGATCCACAAATGAAAAAATGACTCTTTCTGTCGTTGAACTCGTGCTGCTTCTTCTGATTCGGCGTCCATTTTCCATCGTTCGGCTGAAACGTCTTATTTCCCTTTTCGCCGACGCGTTCAAACACCTCATACTGCTCTTTAAAGGACTTGCAACTGTAGAGAGTGTATTTGAAGTCACTCCTTAAGTTTAAACCGTCCACGATGTAGCGGATTACAGAACGTGCATCTATGCTGCCAAGAGCCGCAATCTTCCTCATCTGCAAAAGGTACTCGTGAAACGATTCCTGCTTGCGTTTCTTGCGATCACGGAGCTGCTCATGAACATCCGCGCTGCACACATATTGACGACTAAACTCTGTCTGCAGCAACAAACGCATCTCTGTGTATTGATGTACGTAAGTAGAGTCCAAAAACAGTTTTGCTGTGTTCGTAATTTTGGCACGTGCCTGTACATACATCTGCTTTATGTTCAGACCATAAGCTGCAGCATTTAGCTCGAAATTGTCAAACCAATTCTTGACCGGCATGGATTCTCCGTCAAACTCCGGAATGATTTTCGCGAAGCTTTCCGCCGCTATTGAGCAACCACTGCTTTGCTCTTCTGCTCCCATATTTATCGCCAGAAGCTGGACAAGCTCCTTCAGTGTTTTTGTATTCTCGTCTATTGAAGAGACTTCGGTTGTTCCAGCTGCGGTATTTTGCCCCACACCTGCTTCGACTAGATTCTGCTCGCTTTTTTCGGGTTCACTCATGTTGTATTTTTTCTCTGCTGCGGCAAATGATCTTGTGTAATACGGCTGTCTCCTTTTCGCAATCGGAATTTTAAATTGTTCCCGCTTTATTGGCTTCTCCCTCATCTGCTTATTCCCTTTTGCGATCAAACTTCTCGGCGTCAGTTAAACTTTTTTGAGACTTCCCGGGACGGCGTCACTTATCACTTGCGATTTCCACGTTAGGACGAGTCCCCAAATGTAAGGTGGGTTATTAAGTCACCTCGGTTTTATTATTAATATTAAGTATAGATTATAGGTATAAAGTGGAAAAATACAAGATTACTGCGTAGTTTTCAGCTCTATTCTGCGTCGTTTTTTTGTTTCCGTTCTGCTGCTGTCGTCTCCGCTGAATGCCTCCTGTCGTATCGCTCTCTTTCTGCTGCTTTGCTTCTGTTAATCTGCTGTTCTTCTGCTGTTCTGCTGTTACTACTACTGTTCCTGCTGTTATTGCTACTACTGCCGTTCCTGCTGTTATTCTGCTGATCTGCTGTTATTCTGCTGGTCTGCTGTTCTGCTGTTATTATTATCTATTTCTCCTACACAGTCTTACATATATATATATATATTAAATACATATATTTTCCTACATACATATAATAACAAATTTGGGATTTAACACTTTGAAAAAATATAAATTTCTGTATTTGTTCTGCTCCTTACAAGATTCAACTTAAAACTCGAACTTAAAAACTACGCTGACGGTTATCAAACCTTCGATTGGGAGAGAGAACGCGATTGATAAATTGAGAGTGTCCGAATTGAGAGCACTGAGCATGAGAGCGATCTAGGTTTTAGCTGCGTCTGCAATTTTACAGTATTGGGCGATAAAAGCTTTTTGGAGTTTGGGGACATTTGTTTCCTTTCTAAATCCTACAGCGAAAAAATACCAGCTAAAAGTTTTCTGTCGGTCAACCCAAATATACAACAAATTTAATTCCAAGACCGACGGCGAAAACTTTTAGTTTCCAGTGTTTTTTCTCTCTCTCTTTAATTCCAGAGGTTGTTGCGTGAGAGCGAACTGCATTAACGCACATACATATTCCAGCATACATACACATACCTGTGTCCCATTACGCATTTTTCGTGATTCCAATCAAATTTATTCCGATCAAATAATTAAATATCACAATTTATTCCGATCAAATCATTAAATTCCGACTAATACAAAACCAAATTTAATTGGTATTTCCATATTTTTTTTTTGTTCAACCAATCCGAGTGTGAACATCACATTATTTATTATTGCCCGAACATTAAATTGATTTTCTCGGTAATTGGGCACGAAATCGAAAACTTTTAAATGCAAAAATATGGAAAAAAGAAAATCCCAACTATATATGTAAGATTTAAGCATATCGACTCCCCACACTTTGGAGAATATCTCAACTCACAGAGCGTGTGCCAAGTTGCACGCTACATCAGCTTAAAGGACGTTTCTTCAAGGATATAAACTTAACATTTTATAAAAATCGAACCCACAGTTTTTGAGAAAATCGCTTAACAGTGTGCCAGCGTCTCAATCAGCCCATACAAAAAAAGGACTAAAAAATTGAATTGGAAATAAAGTCCTTCACAGAGCGTGTGCCAAAATGCTGTGTATATAGGCGTATGTAGGGATGTTTTAGTAATGTTTCTGGAAAATTTGATAAAAAATTTTCTCACTGTTTTTGAGAAAATCGCATTAAAGTTTGCGTAGTTTAAAGGGATATAAAAGTGCCGCCCACTCCATTTCTTGAACCAATCGTTAGCCATGGCATGAACCAACTTATTTTCTGTCGATTAAAATACCAGATCGACGAAAACCGTACGCCAGTCATGAGAGAGAGCGAGAGGCAAACAGCTGGCGTTCACTTTTCGTCGGGCCTTTTTCTCTCGTCGGTCCCCTGATCGACGAAAAAAATACCAGAAAATTCCATAGCGTTGCCAGTCTGTCTTTGGGTGAACCCTAGCGAAAAGATTAAAAAATTTAATCTTTTGGCGTGCGCTTCTCAATGAACATTATAAGAAATGGAGGGAAAAACTCAAAAAACTCACAAAAGTCGATTGCAGGTGTTTACATGTGAGTACAAATTAAAATTAATACTATCTGGGGTGCCTCTTGTCAGAGCAAAATGTTTTTTAGGTCCAGAATATACGAAAAAACACAATAAAAGTGAAGCTATGAACTTTAAATTAGCAAATAATTATCAGTAAATTAAAAAAAACAAAGTTTCAATCAATTCGAAACCACAGTTTCCTTGGAATTGAAAGTTTCTAAAAAACACGTGGATGGCCACGTTTGAACCGTTACAGACAGCAACCATCAAAAAATACCAATTCGACGCTAACTTTTGAAAAATTCCTACGCTCCTCACAGAGTGTGTGCCAACTCAGGAGATATTTCTAAAAATTGATAGGCAATCGAACTAACTTTGAGGAAAGTTTCAATCAATTCGAAACCACAGTTTCCTTGGAATCGAAACTTTCTAAAAAACACGTGGATGGCCACATTTGAGCCGTTACAGACAGCAACCATGACAGCAACCATCAAAAAATACCAATTCGACGCTAACTTTTGAAAAATTCCTACGCTCCTCACAGAGCGTGTGCCAACTCAGGAGGTATTTCAAAAAATTGATAGGCAATCGAACTAACTTTGAGGAAAGTTTCAATCAATTCAAACCCACAGTTTCTTTGGAATTAAATTTGTTAAGTGAATAACCACACGGCAGCATTTCCAAGACACTTACCACTGTGAATCATCGATAGTTATTCGATATTTGGACAATTGGCGCAATATAGTTTTAAATTGTTCCTAATATACAATCTTCCTAATATGTATGCCACTATCACCCTTCCCTAGCTGATAATTATACCCGTTACTCGTAGAGTAAAAGGGTATATTGTATTCCTGCAAAAGTATGTAACAGGTAGAAGGTATTCTTGTTCAGGAGCACTAGCCGAGTCGATCTAGCCATGTCCGTCTGTCCGTCTCTCCGTCTGTCCGTCTGTCTGTCCGTATGAACGCTGAGATCTCGGAAACTATAAAAGCTAGAAGATTGGCATTTTGCATGTAGATTTTAGGAGTTCCTACGCAGCGCAAGTTTGTTTCAAAGTGGTGCCACGTCCCCTCTGACGCCCACAAGCCACAAGCTGTGGCCACAGATTTGATGCTATTATGAAAATTTTAATTGATATGTATTTGTTTCGTCAATACCTATCGATTGGCCTAATAAAAGTTTGCCACGCCCACTCTAACGTCCAAAAACCCATTAAACGCTTTAGCCTGGCTAGCGCCTACATTTCCGCCTTTCATGGCCCGTAGCGCCATCTAACGGATGACTTTGGAACAGCTGGCCAAGGTGCTTATTCGAGCGGCGAAAAACATACAAGAGGGCATATTTATATTAAGTTGTTTAGCTGAGTAACGGGTATCTAATAGTCGAGGCACTCGAATATAGCGTTCTCTCTTGTTTTAGTGTACGTTTTATCAAATTCCGTTCAGCCGTTCCCGAGATATGCTCTATTTTACACTTAATTACACAAATTTAAGTTTTTTTGGCTCCCAGCCCTCGTTTGACTTTGCGGGAATTGTAAATGAGTATGGCAACGTTATTTATATTTCCCCGTTAAAGCCTAGTATCCAGATCGACAAACGATTACGCTAGCGTAAAAACTTGAATCTTTCGAGTGTGACCAAAATTTTGAGAGTTCATCAGATATAAGCGTGCTACGGTCGTACTGTCAATCAGCTGGGTTTGTTGACAAACAGTTAAAATTCAAATATCGTATTTGCGGGAAAGAGCCTTTAAAAACATTTTGCTCTGACAAGAGGCACCCCAGATAGTATTAATGTTATTTTGTCCTCACATGTAAACACCTGCAATCGGCTTTTGTGAGTTTTTTGAGTTTTTCCCTCCTTCGTCGATCTGGATACTAGGCTTAAGCCTAGTATTGCGCTAGTCATTGGGAATAGACGGAGCAGGTCTATATTGATTCGTTTGGTTATGCTGATCAACAATGTATATATTTCATAATGGTTAAAAATGTATTTTCTCAGCGTTACAAACACATGTCGAAACTCGAATAACCTCTTGTTTTACCCTTGCAGAGAGTATTATAATTTCAGTCAAAGTTTTCAATTCAGTGCAGAAGACATTTCCGACTCTAGTGATATATGTATATAAAGTTTGAAGAGCATTACCAGGCGGGTCGATCTAGCCAGAATTATAATTACGGTTTTAGTTTACAAAAATCAGACGAATATATAATATATAAACATTGAAAGGTAGTTGTTTCATAAAACTTGCCGGAGTTAGCTTAGAAGTTTATGTAGTATAGGAGTAGTTAGCGCCGGAATTCTTAAAAGTATTAATATTTTAGAATCGATTTATTGATTTTGATTTTTTTTTGGTACTATACCGGAATCATTCCTAAAGCTATTTGTGTAGCAATAGAAATAGGTCTTGCAAAACCAACAGGTTTTCTACAAGAAAAAGATTTTGAAATAATTCTCAATATTTTTAGAGAAATTAGCTCGACAAAAAATTGTGGTTTCTTTCAAACAAATTGTTTAACCAAAAGGTGGCAAAAAAACGTGGTAATGACTTACAAAAGAATTTTAAGGAATTGCCATTTAAAAACTGCTAATCCAACTTCTTTAAAAGTGGAAAACTCCTCTTTGATTGGCGAAACACCAAAAACTAATGACGACAACCAAAAATGTTAAAGCTTAAATGTTGACGTGGAAATGATTGATTTGAATCCACACGGGATTCGCACATCTTTATCGCAGAATTAAAAATTCCAGATTTTGAAACAACTGTTTAGATTGCTGTACAAAGTTCACAGAAAAACAGAGTATTGAGTATGTAATTAGAGAAAATTTGTTCACTGTTAATAATGCTTGTTCTATAAATTTTAAGTCTATTCGCCAAGATCCATCTTGCAACTATTACAAGTTTCAGGGATTATATAATGGAAATGTTCGAATTTATTCAAACAGGATGGAGGTCAAACATTAAATTAATGCAAAAACAAGAACGGAAAGCTAACTTCGGGCGGAGCCGAAGTTGAAATACCCTTGCAGAATATTCTGTAAATTATATTCTCCAAAATTATTCATATGATGCATTCTTAACACTCATACAAAATCCCAACTTCCTAACTTTACAAACACCAAAGTTATGGCATTTCCGATCAATCAGTTATATGGCGGCTATAGGATATAGTCGGCCGATCCTTATGAAATTTGGTAGATCGGATTGATTGGTCAAATATAAAACCCATAGAAAATCCCAACTTCCTAACTTTACAAACACCAAAGTTATGGCATTTTCGATCAATCAGTTATATGGCAGCTATAGCATATAGTCGGCCGATCCCGGCCGTTCCGACTTATATACTGCGTGCAAAGGAAAGAAGGGTGTGTGCAAAGTTTCAACTCGATATCTTTAAAACTGAGAGACTAGTTTGCGTAGAAACAGACAGACGGACAGACGGACAGACAGACGGACAGACGGACAGACGGACAGACGGACATGCTTATATCAACTCAGGAGGTGATCCTGATCAAGAATATATATACTTTATAGGGTCGGAGATGTCTCCTTCACTGCGTTGCACACTTTTGACCAAAATTATAATACCCTCTGCAAGGGTATAAAAATAATATTTAATAAATCTATTTCTCAAAAGAAAAATTCGAGGGAATTTTATTGATTGATTTTATTGATTTATTGATGATGATAGCTATGGTAGCCACATTCTATGAGTAAGTAAAAATTTTATTATATGTACCAGTGCTCAATAACAATTCTAAAAGTTAAGATTGAAGAACACACCAAAGTTATCTCATTTCTAAACGTTCAGGTATATAGCAGCTATACGATATAGCCAGTCCCATCTTTCTAACATAAGAAACACTAAAGCTATGGCATATCCGATCAATCAGTTATATGCCAGCTATCGGATATAGTCGCATCGGTTGGCCGAAAATAAAACACATAGAAAATCCCAATTTCCTAACTTTACTAACACCATAGTTATGGAATTTGCGATCATTCAGTTATATGGCAGCTATAGGATATAGTCGGCCGATCCTTATGAAATTTGGTAGGTCAGATTGATTGGCCAAAAATAAAACCCATAGAAAATCCCAACTTCCTAACTTTACACACACTAAAGATATGGCATTTCCGATCAATCAGTTATATGACATCTATAGGATATAGTCGGCCGATCCTTATGAAATTTGGTAGGTCGGATTGATTGGCCAAAAAAAAAACCCATAGAAAATCCCAACTTCCTAACTTAACAAACACCAAAGTTATGGCATTTCCGATCAATCAGTTATATGGCAGCTATAGGATATAGTTGGCCGATCCCGGCCGTTCCGACTTATATACTGCGTGCAAAGGAAAGAAGGGTGTGTGCAAAGTTTCAATTCCATATCTTTAAAACTGAGAGACTAGTTTGCGTAGAAACAGACAGACGGACAGACGGACAGACGGACAGACAGACGGACAGACGGACAGACGGACATGCTTATATCAACTCAGGAGGTGATCCTGATCAAGAATATATATACTTTATAGGGTCGGAGATGTCTCCTTCACTGCGTTGCACACTTTTGACCAAAATTATAATACCCTCTGCAAGGGTATAACAACTACTCAATGCAGAGCCATAAATCGTTTTCTTGCGAAAAAAGATATTAGGGGCTGCACTGCGTTTGAATTTAGAAATAAATTGGTCAATAAAGCCAACACAAACAGGGCTCTTATTGGCAATGTCAAATGATCAATAAACATTTATCTTATTATAGACATTTAATATCAGAGGAGAACGTTAAAGACGATTTTGAAAAGAATCCCTTTAAAGACGCTTTTGATATGAAATGTAAAAATTTTTCACACTTTATTCAGTTTTTATCGACAAAGCTGGAAGTGTACTTACGGAATAAGGAACACATATAGGGTTCTTCTCCATAATATCAAGAAAGACACCTTGCATATAGACGCTACAGGGTGCGTAGTGCAACCAATGAAATTTGTGAAGAAAAGGATTTTTTTCTACTCATTAGTTGCACATATTCCAGAGTATCACCTGGTGTACCCTCTGGCTCATTCCATTTTATCCAATCATTGTGCCTATGATATTGGTCGTTTTTTATGCGAGCTAAATAAGTTTTGTAAAGACAATAAGTTCAAGCTGCCAATATGCAAACGCATTATAACTCGGATATAATATTATTACAATTAAGAAGTTAGAGGAATGGTTTTGCAACGTAATCACCATTCTTCTTTCTCCATTTTTAAATAGTTATGTTATAGATTCTATATCCTATTTATTAGGTGATAGCATACCCACTTTTGATTTGAGCCAGCATGAAGCGTCTGCTAAGCCAAATTTTAGAGACCGCGAGGATGCATTGAATACGATTGCAGGCCAGAGTGAATTTAAAAAACGATTCACTTTTATTGCTCTGAAAATCACCGATATGTTATCAAAGCAAACCGAAACTGTCCAAATTAACATATATCATCATCCTGAAATGGTAGATGTTAATTTGGGGAAATACATTGTTTTTGCTCCTTTTTGGACTAATGTTATGGGAATTTTTATTGACGAGAGCAATAAAAGGCCCAGCAACGGTCCAATTGAATCATTTTTTAAGACATTGAAGTACAGTGTCATTAAATCAAAGCAGGGATTAAAGATAGGAAGGTTCATCCGAAAATTAGACGATCTTTCAAAATCCGTGGTTCGGCAAGTTGAGCTTGCGCATCCGGAATATTCTTGTTTCCCTCTTACTCATGGTAAGTTAATAAAAGCAAGTGCAAAAAAACCTGCATTGAAAAAAAAATCAGTTTTAAAAGAAATTTCCAATAAAAATCTGTCAACAATCGAAGAAAGTTGGCAAAGAAAAGGAATAAAGAAGCTTAATGTGGGGTTATTTAAAAGTGATTTTTCCGGACTAAATAAAGTTCGTGAAGAACATATAAAAGCCCGTCACTTAAAAGAATCGAATGAATTAATTCAATTGGATCATTCTTAAGTACTCGAAAAAAGACAATTTAAAATGGAAGATAAATTCAAAAAGGTTATCTTTCAAGTTTTTCACATAAATAATAGCATTACGAAAGATGTTAATATTTACATGCTAACATGTAAGACACTGTTCGAGTCTGTACATGCGTCAAATAGTTTCCCGTTTTATATTTCATATAGAACTTAATGATTTACTTACACTGCAGAATAAAAAGTGGCTGTCTAATTTTATCTTAGACGCCGCTTTAACTGCTTTAGTTTTTTATAATGAAGATGTGACAAATTAATGATTATGGATTCCAGAATGAAGAAATAATTAAATCAGCCTATGAAGGGGGAGGCCGCCATTTAATTGTTCCTAATTGCTACTATGTTAATTTTTGTGTTTTATTTGTAGACATTTGTAATCAACAATTTATATTCTTAGATCCTTTTGGAAACACCAAAAATGCGAAAAAGTTTATAAATTATTACAATAATATACTAAGCCGCATAAGTAAAAGAAGATTTACTAGCGTGTCGATAGAGCACGGTATTCAAACTGATACGTTTAATTGTGGCATTTTTGTTTTGCAATTCGCTAAATGCTACATGGAGGACATTCCAATGACAAATTTGGAACCAAATTTGATCTCCATGAAGACTGGCCACTGTGATCAATAATCAACGAAATTAGCCACTAAAATTATGTATTTCAAAAACTTTGATATTTTTGCAAACGTTTGTTTATTTTTAAAAATTGTAATTAAACTAGCAAGAAATTACCAATGTTAAGCTAATCCCAAAGAAAAAATTCCAGAATTATTAATATTAAACGAAATTTGCATACCCTCTAAAATGGTGTATTTCATAAACGTTCGTTTATTTTATGCCGTTTTTCAAAAGGTCTGGCAACACCATCTCGCTAATATTGCGGTCTCGCTCTTCAGAGAGAACGAGCACTTTGGATTGTAGGAATAGGTCGCCTTCTAGGAATTATACCCATATTAATTGTTTTTTAGCTGAGGCTGTAATAAGAACAAGTAATTCCAAGATATGTATTTATTTGTATTTTATTGTTATTTAAATTGTTAACAAAATATTATTTTGAGCTGAAGCCCGGCGCTTTATCATCCAGGCTCAAGTTTTTGACTGAATCTTCGACGTTTTGGCGGGGTTTAGCCCTCTTGTTCCGATATCGCGGGGGGCGAGGATGTTCTTCTTCGCTCTCTGAAGAGGACCTTTCATCTTTCCTCTTCAGAGCGCACCCAAAATTAAATGTGAGGTTCTGCAAAAATAATAATTATTAATATCTTTGTTTATATACAACAATATTTTTACCGAGCATCTTTCAAATTTCAATATTTGGGTTGTTTCCGGCCTTCCTCCTTCTTCTTTCCCTGGCTTTCATCCTTCTTTTTATTTTGGCTGTTCATTTTCAGTTGAAAGTCAAAAATGTTGTGTTGCAAGTCCCGCAAAGTCAAACGAGGGCTGCGCACATTGCGTCAATTGTCTAAATATCGAATAACTATCGATGATTCACAGTGGTAAGTGTCTTGGAAATGCTGCCGTGTGGCCATTCACTTAACAAATTTAATTCCAAAGAAACTGTGGGTTTGAATTGATTGAAACTTTCCTCAAAGTTAGTTCGATTGCCTATCAATTTTTTGAAATACCTCCTGAGTTGGCACACGCTCTGTGAGGAGCGTAGGAATTTTTCAAAAGTTAGCGTCGAATTGGTATTTTTTGATGGTTGCTGTCATGGTTGCTGTCTGTAACGGCTCAAATGTGGCCATCCACGTGTTTTTTAGAAAGTTTCGATTCCAAGGAAACTGTGGTTTCGAATTGATTGAAACTTTCCTCAAAGATATATCTCCTGAGTTGGCACACGCTCTGTGAGGAGCGTAGGAATTTTTTGAAAGTTAGCATGGAATTGGTTTTTTTTGATGGTTGCTGTCTGGAACGGCTCAAGTGTGAGAAAGTATTGATTTTAAGGAAACTGTGGAAAGGAATTGATAGAAACTTTCCTTAAAGTTAGTACGATTTCTTAGCAATGTTTTAAAATATCTCCTGACTTAAAACACGCTCTGTGAGGGGCGTAGGAATTTTTCAAAGGTTAAGCCTAGTATCGAGATCGACAAGCGATTATGCTAGCGTAAAAACTTTAATCTTTCCAGTGTGACCAAAGTTTCGAGAGTTCTTTAGATTTAAGCGTGCTACGGTCGTACTGTCAATCAGCTGGGTTTGTTGACAAGCAGTTAAAATTCAAATATCGTATTTGCGGGAAAGAGCCTTTAAATGATATTACCAAATACCTTGGCAAGACAAGTCTGCCGCTGTACAAAGATATTAAAAATCAATACAATTTAAATTTAACAGTTGTTTCTTTTAATTTACTGATAATTATTTGCTAATTTAAAGTTCATAGCTGCACTTTTATTGTGTTTTTTGGTACATTCTTGACCTAAAAACATTTTGCTCTGACAAGAGGCACCCCAGATAGTATTAATGTTGTTTTGTCGTCACATGTAAACACCTGCAATCGACTTTTGTGAGTTCTTTGAGTTTTTCCCTCCATTTCTAATAAAGTTCAGTGAGAAGCGCACGCCAAAAGATTAAATTTTTTAATCTTTTCGCTAGGGTTCACCCAAAGTTCATTTCCGCAGACTGGCAACGCTATGGAATTTTCTGGTATTTTTTTCGTCGATCAGGGGACCGACGTGAAAAAAAGGCCCGACGAAAAGTGAACGCCAGCTGTTTGCCTCTCGCTCTCTCTCATGACTGGCGTACAGTTTTCGTCGATCTGAGTACTAGGCTTTAAAAATGAAAAAAAAGGGTGCTCACTCCACTGAAATAAAGCAGTTCCATATTGTTTTAGTATGTCCAGGGAAAGTTCTAACAAACTATCACCTGTTCCATCACAAAAAATAGTTACGGTAAAGCCGCCCTCACCTAAAAAGGTAAAGTCGCCACTTCCTAAACATTCTTTTTTTCCCGTTGAAAGAGTCACGCGTGCTAGCACAAAAATGACTGCAACGGCTTCCGAAATCGCTCTAAACCAATTCATTGAGGTCTCGGATCGACTGTCCGAATTGGAAGCAGGAATGAGCATATCCTCGGCGGTCCCTCCGACTCTATCCGTCCTAAACATTCGCCGAGACGAAAACCGAGATGTATGGGCCCGCATCAAGAAAAAGTATGATGTCTGTACCGCGTGCATGGTTGCAGCCGGAGAAAGTGCAGCTGAGAGCTTGCCAATTCTCAAGGCGAAGTACGGCTACTGCTACAGCGTGTACGAAAGGTATGGTGCTCAGATCGGGGAAATGATAGCGCAAACTCCGCAAACTCCTCAAGTACAAGCTGACCCTTCCTAGACGTACATTCCGTCAGGCTGTCGGCTTCCTACCGAGGTTTTCACTGGCGATTATCTTCAATGGCCGACTTTTAGGGATCTGTTCACGGCCATTTATATTAACAATCCAAGGCTAACGCCAGTTGAAAAATTATTCCACCTTGACTTCAAAACGAGTATCGACGCTCACACCATAGTTTCTAAAGCGCCTCTCACTAACGATGGCTTTCGCTCAGTTTGGGCTAACCTAACTAAGCGTTTCGAAAACAAACAATTGTTAGTAAACAGCCAACTGAAAATATTGTTTAATGTGCAGTCGGTCACTCAGGAATCTGGTTTAGATTTAATAAAATTGCAAAGCACCATCCAAGGGTGCCTCGAGGCGCTAGAAATGTGCGGAATCAAAATTGAAAATTGCATTTTGGGATTGCATTCTGGTTTACAGGTGCTCCTCCGAATTTCCTTATGGAAACAGACGCAAGAACTGAATGGGTTCCTAACTGAGCATCATCGAACACTAGAAGCCATAGATGACGTGCGACTATCAGGCTCTAGTCGGTCTCAGCCCAGAGCATCGAGATCCAATTCTGCGTCTCGGAGGATAGATTCCTACTAGGCAAGGATGGTCTGGGTGCTGGACCTAGAGGGTGTGATTTGTGTAATCGGGAAAACCATCCCGTAGGCACATGCCCCCGGTTTCTCCAGATGTCTGTCGATGAGCGGTCCGATTACAAAAAAGGGAAAAGGCTGTGCCTGAACTGTTTCGCACGAGGACATCAGATGCGTGATTGCGAAAGCACTCATAACTGCTTCACGTGCCGCGGCCGCCATCACACGCTACTACAGCAAGGCAACTCACACCCAGCGCCTTCCAATCCGACTCCGTCACCCACACCAAGACCAATTACACCCGTTCCCGCGGCTACCATTGCTACGAACTCCACTGTGCAAAATTACTTTGCGACGGGTTATAGAACAGTTTTGCTAGGTACCGCTATAATCGACATTTGTCACCTGGGTTCCAATTTCAAAGCTCGTGATCTGATAGATTCAGGTTCTGAGGCAACCTTTATCACTGACAGGCTTTTCAACCTAATTAAGTTGCCTCATCAAGTTATCAAGGCTCAGGTATCAGTCCTAAATCTGACAGTATCCGCTGAATCCAAAAAGCTCTGTCAGTTTACTATTCGTTCGCCAAACCGGCCTAACCTGCAGTTAAGTACGACTGCCTACGTTCTTCCGCAACTAGCGGGAAATCTTCCATCCTGTCCGATTCCGCAACATTTTCTCCGGGATCTTCCCGAACTTTCACTAGCGGATCCAAAGTTTTACGAGAGCGCACAAATAGATCTTCTGATCGGAACCGCCATGCTCCCATCCATTCTCCTTAGCGGTACCCGACCGAACATCTGTGACACTCTTCTCTTTTTCATTAAAAAAAAAAATTTTTTTAAATATAAAATTGTTTTATCTTTTTTTTTTTAAACTTAAATTAACATATTTCAAAAATAAACATCTAAAAAAGGCTAGAGTGTTATTTGGAATCATCGGAATCAGAGAGAGTCATATCCAGATGCTTTATTAGAAGCAAACTCTTAACATCATCGTCCATAATAGTTGTTTTTGAAGAAGAAATTGCAGACCCATTTGACAATGAAGTTATCAAAGGGTCGTAAGAAACTAATAAGGCATTTAACATATCTTCCATGGAATTTTTCCTGCAATTTTTTCTTGTATTGCTTCCGATTACAAAAAAGGGAAAAGGCTGTGCCTGAACTGTTTCGCAAGAGGACCTCAGCTGCGTGATTGCGAAAGCACTCATAACTGCTTCACGTGACGCGGCCGCCATCACACGCTACTACACCAAGGCAACTCACACCCAGCGCCTTCCAATCCGACTCCGTCACCCAGACCAAGACCAATTACACCAGTTCCCGCGGCTTCCATTGCTACAAACTCCACTGTGCAAAATTACTTTGCGACGGGTTAAAGAACAGTTTTGCTGGGTACCGCTATAATCGACATTTGTCACCTGGGTTCCAATTTCAAAGCTCGTGATCTGATAGATTCAGGTTCAGAGGCAACCTTTATCACTGACAGGCTTTTCAACCTAATTAAGTTGCCTCATCAGGCATTTGACATATCTTCCATGGAATTTTTCCTGCAATTTTTTCTTGTATTGCTTCTGAGTGCCATAAAGTTCCATAGTTTGAAGGCTAGCAGTTCATATTACACATTTTGGACGCCACTGATTCACACTTTCGGCTAATAAAAGAGTTAGACTGAATCCACTTGAATCCGGTAAGTTCGACTCCACGAAAGACAGGTGTACGCTACTCCGGGCTCGTTGTTAATACACGTAATTACCACTACGTTTTTGAGCTTCGCATTTATAGACACTTCACAAGCATTGATTTTTTTTGTAATACATACCTTGAAGATAATAAAAAGTCAAACTTTTAATAAATTCAATAAAAGTTTTAAATTTCCGAGGAACTCGAAAACAATGCGCGCAAAAAGAAAGAATTTTGTAAAGCTCTGTGCAAAATCGTATGGTGTGCTTGTCACAGCTGATGATCAGCTGATTGTAGAGCTTTTAAAAAGCTTCGATAAATCTAATCAAAGCATCTGTTATCGACTTGTGAAAAAATATCAACGCTTTTTTAAATTTGAAAATTTGCCCACTGTGCGCTCTCTTGCACGCATACTGCGACAGCCGACGACTGTATGTGTGCACATGTATTCACAAACTTTTCTTCGCTGCAGCGCGCTGTCGAAATATACTCTTTATTTTAAATTCTAACATTATTAAAAATAATTATTTTGTATTTCCTTTATATGATAACTCGTCGAATGTAGTAGTTTTTTTAGTAATGACTAAATATATCTACGAATATAAAGATACATAATTTATTTCATACATGACTTGACATTGGAATAATTGTCATTAGGGTAGTCAGCGTGCGAAGAGTGAACGATTTTTAGGGGCCTCAGAAATTTTTCGATTGAACAGGATGAATATTTTTCATAGCTCGTAAATAACTGTTGACCGTTTTTCTTCCTGCGCTCTCGTTGCGAGCACAACCGAAAAAGTTCATACTCTCTCGCTCTCGCTCTGAGCAAGAGACTCTTGCTGTCTTCATTTATGTTTTCTGTTGAGCGCTTTTCGTTGAGATCTTTGTATATCGCTCTTTCAATGAGCAGTGCGTAAAGAGCGGAATGAGAAACGGTCGCAAAATGAGAGTCAGCAAAAGACCGATTGACCGAAAAACTCAATGCAAACGGTCTTCACATTTACTTTCGTTGTGAAAAAGAAATAGTATATGTAATTTGTTTAATACAGAATTTTAAATTTATTTTCAAATATTTTTGTTATAAAGTTCCATTTTGATTTCATATTTCTTATACATATTTCAAAAGCAAAAAAAAAGTTTCAGAAAATGTTTTTTATTTCACAACTTGACACACTCGATTCCCGTTCACAATTGATATATTTCGTCTGCAGAAAAATAACGATTTGCTTGCCTATGCGTGTGAAACCAATACATACGCAAAAGACCTTTTGCTTCACTCAACACGACAAAACGGTCTTTGAACAACCAGAACAAAACAGTATAGAAATAAACGGTTTCGCTCTGAGCGCGAGCGAGCTCATTCAAGAACCCATAAATCGGTTGCTCTCTGAGTCTTTTCGTAAAGAGTCAGGAGAAGACACTTATTTGAAGACAACGAGTAACGGTCGACAGTTATTTGCGAGCTCTGATATTTTTACATTTATTGTATTTAAAATATATGGATTTAAAAATATGTGGTATTTTATATTATACGTATTATAATAACATTATATAAAATTATTATCAGAATATAAATTAAATTTATATAAGTATTTGTATATTAACAATTTTAATTATTTAGAAGAAAGAAAAACCCAAAGGGTAAAGCCTAGTATCCAGATCGACAAACGATTACGCTAGCGTAAAAACTTTAATCTTTCCAGTGTGACCAAAGTTTCAGGAGCTCATCAGATTTAAGCGTGCTACGGTCGTACTGTCAATCAGCTGGGTTTGTTGACAAGCCGTTAAAATTCAAATATCGTATTTGCGGGAAAGAGCCTTCAAATGATATTATCAAATACCTTGGCAAGACAAGTCTGCCGCTGTACAAAGATATTAAAAAACAATACAATTTAAATTTAACAGTTGTTATACCCTTGCAGAGGGTATTATAATTTTGGTCAAAAGTGTGCAACGCAGTGAAGGAGACATCTCCGACCCTATAAAGTATATATATTCTTGATCAGGATCACCTCCTGAGTTGATATAAGCATGTCCGTCTGTCCGTCTGTCCGTCTGTCCGTCTGTCTGTCCGTCTGTCCGTCTGTCCGTCTGTCTGTTTCTACGCAAACTAGTCTCTCAGTTTTAAAGATATGGAATTGAAACTTTGCACACACCCTTCTTTCCTTTGCACGCAGTATATAAGTCGGAACGGCCGGGATCGGCCAACTATATCCTAAAGCTGCCATATAACTGATTGATCGGAAATGCCATAACTTTGGTGTTTGTTAAGTTAGGAAGTTGGGATTTTCTATGGGTTTTTTTTTTGGCCAATCAATCCGACCTACCAAATTTCATAAGGATCGGCCGACTATATCCTATAGATGTCATATAACTGATTGATCGGAAATGCCATATCTTTAGTGTGTGTAAAGTTAGGAAGTTGGGATTTTCTATGGGTTTTATTTTTGGCCAATCAATCTGACCTACCAAATTTCATAAGGATCGGCCGACTATATCCTATAGCTGCCATATAACTGAATGATCGCAAATTCCATAACTATGGTGTTAGTAAAGTTAGGAAATTGGGATTTTCTATGTGTTTTATTTTCGGCCAACCGATGCGACTATATCCGATAGCTGGCATATAACTGATTGATCGGATATGCCATAGCTTTAGTGTTTCTTAAGTTAGAAAGATGGGACTGGCTATATCGTATAGCTGCTATATACCTGAACGTTTAGAAATGAGATAACTTTGGTGTGTTCTTCAATCTTAACTTTTAGAATTGTTATTGAGCACTGGTACATATAATAAAATTTTTACTTACTCATAGAATGTGGCTATCATAGCTATCATCATCAATAAATCAATAAAATCAATCAATAAAATTCCCTCGAATTTTTCTTTTGAGAAATAGATTTATTAAATATTATTTTTATACCCTTGCAGAGGGTATTATAATTTTGGTCAAAAGTGTGCAACGCAGTGAAGGAGACATCTCCGACCCTATAAAGTATATATATTCTTGATCAGGATCACCTCCTGAGTTGATATAAGCATGTCCGTCTGTCCGTCTGTCTGTCCGTCTGTCCGTCTGTCTGTTTCTACGCAAACTAGTCTCTCAGTTTTAAAGATATCGAGTTGAAACTTTGCACACACCCTTCTTTCCTTTGCACGCAGTATATAAGTCGGAACGGCCGGGATCGGCCGACTATATCCTATAGCTGCCATATAACTGATTGATCGAAAATGCCATAACTTTGGTGTTTGTAAAGTTAGGAAGTTGGGATTTTCTATGGGTTTTATATTTGACCAATCAATCCGATCTACCAAATTTCATCGGCCGACTATATCCTATAGCCGCCATATAACTGATTGATCGGAAATGCCATAACTTTGGTGTTTGTAAAGTTAGGAAGTTGGGATTTTCTATAGGTTTTATATTTGGCCAATCAATCCGACCAATAAAATTTCATAAGGATCGGCGGACTATATCCTATAGCCGCCATATTACTGATTGATCGAAAATGCCATAACTTTGGTGTTTGTAAAGTTAGGAAGTTGGGATTTTGTATGAGTGTTAAGAATGCATCATATGAATAATTTTGGAGAATATAATTTACAGAATATTCTGCAAGGGTATTTCAACTTCGGCTCCGCCCGAAGTTAGCTTTCCTTTCTTGTTTTTTTGTCATTTACTGATAATTATTTGCTAATTTAAAGTTCATAGCTGCACTTTTATTGTGTTTTTTCGTACATTCTGGACCTTAAAAACATTTTGCTCTGACAAGAGGCACCCCAGATAGTATTAATGTTGTTTTGTCGTCACATGTAAACACCTGCAATCGACTTTTGTGAGTTCTTTGAGTTTTTCCCTCCATTTCTAATAAAGTTCAGTGAGAAGCGCACGCCAAAAGATTAAATTTTTTAATCTTTTCGCTAGGGTTCACCCAAAGTTCATTTCCGCAGACTGGCAACGCTATGGAATTTTCTGGTATTTTTTCGTCGATCAGGGGACCGACGTGAAAAAAAGGCCCGACGAAAAGTGAACGCCAGCTGTTTGCCTCTCGCTCTCTCTCATGACTGGCGTACGGTTTTCGGCGATCTGGACACTAGGCTTAAACAAAAAAGGTTTGCGCGCTTTTCTTTCCAAACATAAGCGCGCGCTTCTCAAATCAAATTTAAAAGGCACAAAGGGGAAACAAAAAAGGTTTGCGCGCTTTTCTTCCCAAACATAAGCGCGCGCTTTTCAAATCAAATTTAAAAGGCACAAAATCATTAAACCAAATTTTATTACATAAAATGTACGTGTATTATATTTAAATAAACTCCTAAGGTAGCTAAATTTGGAAAATTAAACCTACCCTGTAAAAATAAATAAATCGTGGGGGCCTCCCGGCCATGCATCGACTTCGACAGCAAGGCC
This sequence comes from Drosophila kurseongensis, assembly GCA_018153305.1. Taxonomy (NCBI): domain Eukaryota; kingdom Metazoa; phylum Arthropoda; class Insecta; order Diptera; family Drosophilidae; genus Drosophila; species Drosophila kurseongensis. The sequence continues at coordinate 2,180,853 of JAECXX010000001.1, forward strand.
CAACATTCATGGTTAGAAGCTACTGTAGTGTATTTGGTGGGACCAGCTCGGCGTAGTGTACTACGAACTTTTAAATCCAGGCGAAACGATCACCGGAGCACTCTACCGGACCCAGTTGATGCGCATGAGCCGAGCGCTGAAGGAAAAACGTCCATAATACAAGGAAAGGCACGATAAAGTGATACTCCTACACGACAACGCCCGGCCTCTTGTTGCCAAGGTCGTGAAAACTTACTTGAAAACGCAGAAATGGGACGTTTTGCCCCACCCGCCCTACTCTCCAGACATATCTCCTTCGGATTTCCACTTGTTCCGATCAATGACGCATGGCCTCGCTGAACAACACTTCCGGTCATACGAAGAGGTCAAAAATTGGCTAGATGAATGGATCGCGTCCAAAGATGAACAATTTCTTCGACGCGGAATTCACATGCTGCCGGAAAGTTGGGAAAAAGTTGTGGCCAGCGATGGAAAATATTTTGAATAATTGGATTGTAGCTAGTTATATGAAATAAAGGCTTAAGTATTGCAAAAACGGCGGTTTTTTACTTGTACATTTGGTTTAATGGTTTTGTGCCTTTTAATATGATTTGTAAAACGCGCGCTTTTGGGTGAAAAAAAATATGTATGCACGTAATATTAAATATAAATAGTTTTATAATTAAGCATTCAATTCGTGTTGTTATAAATAGTATAACTTTTTATAAAATAATAATATTAGCTTTAAATATTATATTTATTAGGTTTACAAAAAAAACGATGGATAAATAAAAATTAATATCTGCATATTAAATTAAATGTTTCGTTTTATATTATTAAATTAAATATAAAAACATACATTTTAACACAAAACACAAAACTGCTTGATTAAATGTGAAAATATTTAAATGCAGGTTGATCATATTAGATATGCTGTTATTCGTATTTGCTTTAAATATTTTAAGTCATTAAATCAAAGTTTAATATATTTGAATTAAAATTAATTTAATATTTCCATAAATGATTAAATCAAAGTTTAATATATTTGAATCAAAATCAAACAGCCATGGATAAAAAATAAAGCGAAATATATTTAATTAAATATCCTTTAAATATATCCAATTTAAATATACTTCGCTTTGTTTTTGTTTAACAATCATAGTATATTCAAATATTTTAAACTTTAATTAAATATTTTTTAATTTAATCAAGCAGTTTTATATGTTTTGTATTAAGAGTTATGTTTTTAGCTTTAATTTAAATATGTAAAACGAAACTATGAATTGAATATGCACATATTCGTTTTTAAGGTATATAAAAAAGATTTACATCACGCTTCATTGCCATATATGTACATATGTATACATAAATGCAATTTAAATAAACATCCTGTTCAATCATAGAAGTTCTTTTGACACACAATTAGTTTTTTAGTCCAGAAAATCGTCTTCTCGAACAAATACGCACACATACCCACTTGCTTTTCGTGCAATTTTATTTTTAGATTTTTACGCTCTCAACTTTGTGCGACCGGAGAGAGCGGAATTTTCGTCGCCACCAAAAAACGAGCTACATATTGCAAAACCAATGTATGGCCGTTATGCATCTTAGAGATTATATTGGTCTTTGCTAGAACTGTGTGGAGCTTTACTACTATCCGAGATGGCCGAATCCATTCTCCCCAGTATGCCGATGCTGTCCTCGAAACTCCATTGTTGGACCGATTCCACGATTGTGCTGGCATGGTTAGCCAAACCAGCATGCCAGTGGACAACGTTCGTTGCCAACCGGGTAACAAAGATTACCCAGTCCACAGAGGCAGCTAATTGGTCGCGTGTTCAATCCGAACATAATCCAGCCGACTTGGCTAGTCGGGAAGTGCCCCTTCAAGAACTGGTAGATAACCCTCTTGGGTGGCATGGCCCAACTTGGTTGCAACTGCCACGAGATCAGTGACCTAGCCAGGGCACCGACTTACTGGTGACCGAGGTAGAAAAGCGTCCTGTCAAAGCCCATGTGGCGTCCATTCCGACAGAAGACATCCTAGATCGCTTTTTCAAGTTCGATAGAGCTTTGCATGTCCTCGCGTATGTCCATCGTTTTGTCCAGCGATGTAGGAAACAGTCGCCGCTTCCAGGGGTCCGTCTAGAGGGCCAAGAACTCGTCGCCGCTAAACGGCTCATGGTCATTGGCACGCAGCGCAGATATTTGGCTAATGAATATCTCTGCTTGAGCCAAGAGCGTCCTGTGTCCGCGTCAAGTTCAATCCTCTCCTTAAACCCCTTTCTAGATCAGAAAGGGCTAATAAGGGCGTGTAGCCGCAAACCGGCCTCCGAAAATTTGCGTTATGATGAACGACATCCGATAATCCTTCCGTACGAATGTGCACTTTCGCGACTACTGGTAAACTTTACGCATCTCATAACGTTACACGGAGGTAACCAGTTAGTGGTACGTCTCACCCGTTCAAGATACTGGGTTCCGAAAATAAAGAACTTGATGAAGGCAGTTATTAACTCCTGCAAGGTCTGCGTTATCCACAAGAAGAGATTGCAAGTCCAGATGAAGGGAAATTTTCCGAAAGAGCGAGTTTCTTTTTCCAGGCCGTTTACGCACACAGGGATGGACTACGCCGGCCCTTTTGACATTAAGAATTACTTGTCATTACAAAAGGGTATGTGTTGGTTTTTGTCTTTTTTTTTACAAAAGCCATCCATCTAGAGCCTACACCCGATCTGACGACCGAGAAATTTCTTGCCGCTTTCGCTCGGTTCGTATCCAGAAGAGGGTGTCCTCGTCACGTTCAGTCTGACAATGGGAAAACCTATGTCGGCGCTGCCACCCTGCTCTCCCGAGATTTTTTACAAGCCGTAAAAGAGTCTGTGACTGATGCGTAAAGTGATCAGCAGCTCAATTGGCAATTCATTCCTCCCGGGTCACCCCATTTGGGAGGAGTATGGGAAGCTGGTGTCAAGAGCTTCAAGACTTTGTTTTATAAGTCCACCGCTACGCGAAAGTACAGTTTTAAGAGCTTTCCACTCTCCTAGCTAAAATCGAAGTTTGTCTAAATTCCAGACCGCTATCTCCCATGTCAGAGGATCCAACTGATCTCTTAGCGTCGACACCAGGGCACTTTCTGGTTGGCGGGCCTCTTCTGTCCATGGTGAAACCCGAAGTAAAGGAAGAATCCAATTCCATTGTGAACCGATGGCAGCACTTAAAGTCTCTACATCAGCAATTCCGCGTTCGATGGAAGGAAGAGTATCTTAAAGAGCTCCACAAGCGCAACAATTGGGCATTTCCCATGAAAAATCTTCTTGCAAGGGGGGCGTAATGTTCAGGCCACAAAGCACCCTGTTTTTTGGCCAGCTCTTGTCCGCTCCGATCTGGCTGCCTGCGCTACCAGGCTCTCATGAAGTCTCAAGGTCCACACCCACAGTGTTTTTCATTCTCTTTGAGTTTTCTCCTTCGCGCTCGCCAAGTGATTTTCTTATCTCCCTTCACAGCTTTCTGCCTACGAAAAAGTTCAACGCCCCAGCTTCAAAGTCTTTGTAACATAGTGATCATCAAATTCATTTGACCACCTTTTAATAAATCCAAGCACACTGTCTTTATTCACCATGAACATAAAACACAAGTTTTGGGTAAAGAAGGACGCCAAGCTCATCAACATGCGTGATTCTAGACAACGCACAACCACCCAGCGTATGCGTGGCATATTGTGGGTTCACCCTAAAAAATGTCATTACTTAACACTTACGCTATTTAAACACAACAAATTTTTACAACACCATGTTTGAAAAGCATAATAAATAACAAATGACTCCTTCCAAATAAGTGGGAAGGGAGAAGTTTCCAAAGAAGGTAAACAATTTGTGCAGATATCTACACAGAGCTTCAGCACAGTATCTCAGCACGCAGCGTGGAACTCCGTCGGAACCCAAGAGAAGGGAGCTTTCGCTTAACCTCTAATAAAAAATAAAGTTTGAATTGGATATGGTATATGAATAAGACGGATTCAGACAGGATGAAACAGAATATGTTGTCTGAAAGGACTGGGCAAATATATCGGCAATTGCGTGATCAGTATTGGCCGTGGAATTTTTTTAATGATAGCGATGCTGGGTAATAGGCTGTTAACAAAATTATAAAACTGTTTTGGATTTTGTGAAAACGAGTCAGATAGCTTTTCAAACACCGGCCGTTAGGTACGGTAAAATGTGACCGAGCCCTTAGGTATCGAGGGAAGGCAGCATGTATTCCGCACATTTTAAATTGATTGAAAAGTCTGGACTGAACGTTTGCTAGGTGTAACAACTCCTTATTAAGCCAAGGAGGTTTATTTGAAATTGACGGATAGTAGTATAACGGAACACACAGATAAAAGAAGGAGGTCAATGCATTATAAAAGATATTAACGGCCTCAGCCATGTTGGTGCATGAATAAATTTCGGACCAGTCATAGCCAGATATAAAAGCATTTAAACGATGAAAGTTTACGAAAGCAGCGAATTCGTTTAAGAGACCTTTCGGATTTTTTATTCAGCTCTGTTTTCTATTTTCTGGTATCAACCATCGAATCCCGGCTAGCAATCAGATTTCTCTCAGTGTGACAACGAAAGTTGGATTTGTCGGCATACAGTAATTATTTTGTTTGGTTTTCAGACTCTAAGACAATTTACGAAAAGCAAAGACTGCGGACCTGCCGTCGATGGCCCCGGAATTTTATTTATGTTTACTTTATGTATTCTTTATTCCTTTCGCTACTTTTTCAATTTTAGCAATTTCCGCAAAGTCTGCAAGGGTTTTAAAACTTCGGCAACCCGAAGTTAGATTCTGTCCTCGTTTTTTTTTTGATTTTGCTTTGCTATTTATTTATTGCGGCCCTGAGAATTATTGCTGGGTTGGAAGGTTGTTGCGTTGAAGGCGGGTTCTGCTGGAAACCCGAGACAAGCCTCTTGCGAGATGATTTGGGTGCACGGAGAGTTTTTGTTTGTTGGTCGTCTTTTGTTTGTCAATTTCATCTTTTGCTGCAAGAATGCCGAGGTCTCTGTGGATGTTTTGGTTGCGAATATACCACGGTGCCCCAGTGATAGTCCTCAGGATTTTCGATTGTGCGCGCTGTATGATGTCAATGTTGCTGCTGCTCGCGTTCCCCCATAGCTGGGAGCCATATGTCCAGATAGGCTTGAGAGTAGAGTTGTAGAGCAGGACATTGTAGTCCAGACGCAGGGGCGATCGAAAGTTTAATATTTTTTGTTTTTTTTTTTTCGGACGTTGATGCACTATGATCAGCGCAAACAAGTGGCCCTTACGACACCAAGCAGTGCTTGTTACGCGCAGAGCCCAATAGGCGTATAAACGAGATCGCGAGAAGTGAAAAAGGACAATATAGAAGCGGACAGACTAAGTTAGAAATACGTACGAGACTAATACTAATACTAATTTTGTGCTAAGTAAGATAAAATTAATGCTTTTAGGCTTGGCAAAGAGTCGGTAGTAGAAATAATATGGTATAGTCTATTATAGTCGTTACACAGTACTATAAACGGTTCATGCATATCATAGTTAGATCTACAAATATTTAAAGTAAGAGGAACATAGTTTCTGGTTATTCTATTAGGCACGGAGAAGTTTATGCGACCCAGTAACTCGGGACTCTCCACATCCCCGTGAATAAGTTTATAGATAAAAGTTGTGCCAAGCATCGTTCTACGGTTTACTAAGGATGGTAGATTAATTAGGAGAAGTCTACTAGAGTAGGATGGTAAAATAAGGCTTGCATTCCAGTTAAGGCTGTAAAGCAAATAATAAAATGTTCTGTCTCTGTACATACCATAATATTATATGGGAATAAAAAACTATCCGAGTACAATTTAGTCAGCTTACTAAGTAAGCCTCCATTTCCCCTGAACTATTCTTTTTCCTCTTAGCTTCGTACTCTTTTACAAATATGCCCTCGGGCCAGAAACTGGTGAAGCACACAGATGCAAAAAGAACACAAGGAATACCAATCTTAAATGATGATACTTTCCTAGCAATCATCAACTTGGATTTTGTTACGGATATAAGCAAGCCGTGAAACAAATACATGTTTTAGCTGGGGCACCCGAACACAAGTTACCGTTTTGGTACAACACATGCAACCCTTTTGGTACCACAGAATTTGTATTTGTACTACCAGTATCGGCCGGTAATCCGGACGTTAAGTCCACATGAGGTTTCGGGGCCACTAATTTATTTTGATCGGACAGAGCGGAAGTAGCGGAAGTACCTGGCGGCGCCACATCGGTTCCAGAAACTTCGGGTACAGTGGAAGCTCCTGGCTTTTAGTTTCAGATGCAGTTTCTTGCATTCGATGTGTCTTCTCCAGGTAAGTCGTCTGTCTAGGTGGACGCCGAGTTACGTTACTTTGTTGTAACCTATTCAATGATAGTGGAGGGCGTGTTTGCCTGTTGAGAGTAAACGTTATGTGTTTACATTTTTGTTAATTTTTTCAATCATATAGCCCCCTCTCAACTACGATGAGGTTATTGGCTAGTTGTGTTGTTGCTTGGCTTGGGCTCCTCGAACGACTTAGGATTGCAGTGTCATCAGCGAACGTAGATGTTGTTAGCTGCTCGTTTGTAGGAATATCCGCTGTATATAGGACGAACAGAATAGGCCCAAGTGCACTTTCTTGCGGGAATCCAGCTTCGATAATGTAGTCGTCAGATGTTGTTGTGTTGCACCTTACTGCGAAGACTCTGTTGTACAGATAAGACTCAAGTAGTTTTTAAGTGTATGTAGGCAAGTGTGTTTTGATTTTATGCATGAGGCCATCGAGCCAGACTCGATCGAAAGCTTGAGATTCATCGAGGAATATTGCGCTGCAATATTCCCGATTCTCAAAGGCAGTGCGGATTTCTGATGTGCCGGGATAACATTGTGTGCTTGCAGATATGGTATAATGCGTGTAAGAAGGCATTTTTCGAACAATTTAGACAGACACGATAGTAAACTTATTGGTCTTTAGGATGAAGGAATTGTGTGGCCTATTCCGGGTTTCGTTATCATTATGATAGTAGATTTTTTCCATTTGCTCGGATAGTAGCCGAGACGTATGATCCCATTGAAGAGTTTACAAATAGCCTCTATAGCAGAGTTTGGAAGTTCAATTATCATTTTTGGTGTTATTAGGTCACTACCCGGAGCCTTTTTCGGTTTCAGATCCCCGATCACTTTCACGATCTCTTTTGGCTGAAGCAACGTTGGTAAGGATATAGTTTCCGATTCGATTTGTGGTAGGAGAAATGGACCAGTGGCAGGGTTCAGCTGGAAAACGCTTCGGAGATGTGAAGCAAAAGTTTCGGCTCTATCTTCGTCGCTGCGGGCCCAGCTACCTGATTCGTTTCTTATCGGAGTGACTGTTTCGATTGGAGAGTTCAGATTTGGGTGAGCCCTCCATAGAGGATGTTTTGCACTGGTTGGCGAAAGTTTTCCGATGTACCGCAATTGTGCATTTTCAGCGTCTTTCTTCAGGGCTCGGTTTAGTGTGCGAGTTGATTCCTTAAGGCGTAGTTTTGAAGATGGCGATCTATTGGTTTGCCAAGCACGTCGCAGACGCCTCTTTTCTAGTACAAGCTTTTTCAATTGCAGATTAGTTTTGAAATGCTTGATTTGCACGCCCTTCGATTGTGGTGTTGAAATAGTGGCTGCTGCCACGAGTACATCTTCAAGAGCATCAGTTCATCTTTCGATGTCAGCTTCGATGTTGAGCTGCAGGGTTAGTTCGATGTGAGAACTTACATACATTTTATATTTAAACGAATTTGTTCTGTGCGATGTCAGTCTCTAAGGGTGATCTGTAGTTTTTGGGCTTTGAAGAAGAGTCATTAGCACTGGCGAATGGTCAGATGAAAGGTCCGAAAGCGCTTTGTTTGGGTCTCTTTACCCAGTTCTGGTTGAGTTTCAGCTAGGAGGGCAAATCTGTTGTAATTGGATCTTCCGGTTAATTCGTTGTCTCATTTGGCTCGGTTTATTTCTGGCCTATTACCCACCGCGGTGTTCTGCGGGCTAAGCTTACGATTAATTTATATATGGCGATCCATGCCAGTCTGTATGACCGGGCCCGCTTATTAAATATTTACTTGGTTTTGTTTTGTCATAATTTTAGTTGACGTTATATTTGGCGCTGCAGTCGACGACATCGCAGTCGACTCCGCGGTAAGAGCCGTTGCTGTAGAAGTTGTTGGTTTTGCTGCCGTTGCTGTAGTTTTTGCTGTTACTTTTGGTGATACTGCAGAAGTTTTACCACTGCATGTTGCTGATGTGCCAAGGTCGATTCTGATGGTGGGGGGGTCTTACATTGAGAACTGGGAGTAACAGTGAGTAAAGAGGGTGACAACGATCGTGATCTTTGGGTATCGACTGACAGTAGAGCCGGGTGGGTCTTTATGGATCTATGGATCTATGCACTCTTTAATTGGTTCGTCGGTCATTAAACTTTTAGCGTGGCACAATTATAAAATAATATGCACTTGATTTAATCATATCACTGATTATTTGTTTTTATTTTGTTTTATACACCTTACATCCACTTTTTTCAACTTTTCCCGGAGCTCGCGCAAAGCACGGCCGCTACCTTCGGGGTTTAAATGTCGTATAATATGTCTTTATATATATGTCTTATATTATAATTAACACTCACTCATTTCAGACGAATAAATAACACTTAGATAAATATTTATTCTGTAATTGTGTGCTTCTCGTTGCTTAACTTTTATTTATGGGTATTTGGTTTTAGGTAGTTTTTATTATTTGTTGTGGGCTTTACGGAAATTTCGCTAGTGGGTTTTTTTTTCCTTTTTTACTTTAATCTAAAAAAAACCTGTCGGCACCCAGATGTGGGCAGCTTGCTCTCCTTTTTTATCCGATTCAATTCCCAGATTCCCAGATATTTAAATTTGGCGCTTTTTTTATATTAAGGAACCACTCTCACTTTGAAATTTTTCGGCTGGTGACACGTCTACTTTTTCTTATCTTCTAGGTTGTTCTGATTCGCCCTTTAGTTGCCTTTCTTGTAAACGGCTCAATTAGATTTTTTTGAAAGAGAGTTTTCCGAAATGTAAACCTATCTTGAGCCGACTATTCTACCATTTCCGCTTTGAACCAGCACGACCATTTCCATCTCCCAGGCCATCTCTAGTATCTGCATCTTCATCTTCTCTCTAACCCAGGTACGCGGTCTTTTGGTATGTTTTTATTTTAACCAATTTTCTTCGTTTTACACTTGAGCAGGCCACGTCTAAGAGATATACGAGAGATATACGTCCTGCCGCTTTAAAAAAGTCAGCCGGGCCATCAACTAGGTAGGTATTTGTGCGTACCTACGCTGAAACTATTGTTTCATCTTTTCCATGAAATCTCCCAAACGTTTCTCCTTCAATGTTTCCAGCTCATGTAGGTTGTTCCCTACGGGTCTTTCTACGCGGCACTTGGAGTACTTGCGACCAACCTTTGCATTTATATTGTTCTTTAAGTCGCTGAGGACGAAGTTTCGCTTACAGATTTCTTGGCCAGGTAGGTACTTGATTTCTTTCGCCCTTCTATTGTATTGTTTGGCTGACTTCTCATTCGATTCATTAATTCGTTCTGTTACCTTATCCCTTATTAGTTGGAGATATCTGAGAATCGTTTACTTCGTCAAGTTTTCGGACTACCCTATAATCTTGCCCGCTCCGGAACATGTGTAGGCCAAACTTGGCAAAGTATGGAGAGACACCCATGCTAATTGTGAACTGCACTCCGCAGAGAACCTTGAATCTCGACTAGCCTCTCATCCCAACGTGTGTGGTCTTCCCCCACATGGATTCGAATAGCTGCAAGTACGGATTGGTTCACGCGCTCTGAGGCATTCGACTGTGGAGCATACCTGTAAGTCTTCTTGTGATAGATTTGATATCTGTCCAGAAAAATTTTAAATCAAACTCATGCCATATTTCTGTCTCCAGATACCTCACGACTGCCTTTGCTGTTGCTCTTGGCATCGCCTCTTCCACCACTAAATCTGGAAACTGCTTCGCTGCTACTGCTTGCACTGCGGCTAAGCACTCTTTCTCTGTTACAGTGTAATTCAACTGAGCTTTGTTAATTTGTTATATGCCTCTTCTGCCGCAGGTGTCCACTTGAATTTGGTCTTCGACTTTAAACAGTTAGTCAGGGGTGCCGACAGATCTGAAAAACCTCGAATAAGCCGCCGGTACCACTCTGCTGTTCCTAGGAAGCTCCTCTACTGCCTTACTTTCTTTGGCACTGGGATTTTGGCTATTGCCTGAATTTTGCCTTTGCGTCCAGCTATCCGATGTGTTGCTCCGCCTGCTGTCTGTACCGATCTCACTTTCAAAACATATAATTTCATTCGCTATACCAGGTCCATACATCCGTCTCGAAGGATGCTCTTCGAGGCTCCCGTGTCAAGCACCGTTTCCCGCCTGACATTTCGGACAGCGAACTCCCAGTCTGCCGCTCTTGCATCCCGACCAGTGGTTGGACAAGACTCTCCCCGCTTCGTGTCATTCCTGGCTCAGTTGCTCAAGGTTGGTTAACCACATCGGATATATTATCCTCGATATCCCGTCTATAATGTACACATTAATTGTCTTTATTAGATCGTGGTCGGATATGTTGATGTCCAACTGGGCTCGGAGGCTCTGAATCGCCTGCAGATTCTCATTCACGCTCTCACCTGGTCGTTGCTTCCGCTCGCGTAGTTCTCGCTCACGCAGCGTTCTTTAAATTTGGTCAATCCCTCAATTCCGTTGTGCGTACGTGCATCCAAAACCACAATTTGGCATGAACATCTACCAGACAGTGAAAAGATCGAAGGACGTCTTGCCAAGTAACTTGGTATCCTAAATATAAATTCACCAATTGGCATTCCTCTAGGTCCACCATCGAACGTTATCCCCATTTCCCCAGAGTCTGCCGTCAGCTCGCTGCGGCGCTAGATTATGCATTGCCATTTCGATCGATAATCTAGGGGGAGTCTCCTGGGTGTCTGCCTGTGCCTTCATGGCCGGCCGGACGACTTGATTAATTAACCTCATGAAACACATCATATCCTGTGGCATATGTTTCTGAAAATCCGACAACTCAACGGACGCTGCTTTACAGTAAGTCTCATGAGCTTGGGATTGGGCTAAATTAAGGGCTATTCATTATTCAGATGCGCAGGATTCTTCTCTTCCTCATGCCTTTTGAGATTGTGTTGGTTACCGTGTTCCTGGAAACCGCCGCGGGAAACGCCGTCGCTTGTGTTTTCTATGACGCCCCCACTGCTCCTGTAATGTCCTGCTGGTGGCTGATCTTAAGGGCTGTGCTATCTATCATAAGCCCCAGGAGAGGAGTAATATTCTCTTGATCTTGGTTCACTTTTTGACTATCCTGGGGTTGGTTCAAACAAATTGTAAGCTTCTTTTATTTGCCAGCTAACGAACCGGATCTCCTATTGGCCTTTACTGATTTTTAGCTGTCTTGTTTTTCGGACGTTGATGCACTTTGATCAGCGCAAGCCATGGTCGTAAAAACCGAAATCACAAGAAGTGAAAAAAGACAATGTAGAAACGGACAGACTAAGTTTGAATACATTCAAAAACAAATACTAATAAAAATAATGTGCTCTTAAGATTGGCAAAGAGTCGGTAGTAGAAATAACATGGTATAGTCATTACACAGTACTCTAAACGGTTCAAGCATATCATAGATAGATCTACAAACATATAATGTAAGAGGAATATAGTTCCTGGTAATTCACAGAGAAGTTTATGTGACCCAGTAACTCGGGACTTTCCACATCCCCGTGAATAAGTTTATGAATAAAAGTAGTACCAAGCATCGTTACACGGTTTACGTAAAATAAGTCTTGCATTCCAGTTAAGGCCCCGTAGAGCAAATAATAAAAAGTTCTTTTGCACAGACTCTTGTACTATGCGCATATATTGAATATCTACTGTACCAAGAGTACTTGACGCAAACACACTGTAACACTTTGTTGCAGTGCATTCATAAAGGCCCGGTCAAAAAACCTAAGTGGCCGAACATGAGTCGATCGGCGCGCTCACAGAAAGTGCAAGTGTCAGCATTCTGTTACACACGCCGGCCGAACTCAAGTGCATGCATATACCCTCGCGCTCCAGCTTAAGAGAGCATAATTTAATACATATAACATATAGGTACATAGCCGTCTCTCTGCCGCCGCCTGCGAGCAGCGCAGCTACGAGACTTAGCCTTAATTAGACTTAAAGAATATTGTAAAAGGGTAGAGACACTTCGATCGTTGGAGCGGCACCATTGCTGCTCCTACTAAACTAAATAAACACAAATTGGAACTACAGAATAATCTTATTTCACTCTATCCAGTCTATATGTACACCATACTGAGGACTCCAACTGCTGAGCAGTACTTGGACGGACTAGAAAAATTAATGAGTATTTGTAATATGGGGATCATCGAATTCCTTTGACCACCTCTTAATAAATCTATGGACTGGCTCCTTCGTCCTGGTAGCGGCCTATCCCTTGAAGCCAAGGTGCGGCTCTTTAAGACCATTGTCCTTCCAACCTTAAACTGGGGAATCACTTGCTGGGGCACGGCCTGTGATTGGTCACTAAAAATGATGGAAACGTGGATAACAAAGGGTCTCAGGAGGATGGGGGTGAAGTGCCACCACCGACACGGGAGTGCCGAAGGTAACGGAGACGATTTGTAAATCCTCAAGTCGATACCGGGAAAGTCTGCTCATACATGAAAACTGTCTAGCAAGACATCTTGCAACACCACTGGGTCGACGGCGTTTCCGCAGGCGACACCCGGCAGACTTATGGATTCTCGGCCGTGACAGACACGCCTTCTATAACCACACATCTTAATTAACTAACTATGCCCAAGAATTGGGCAAGAATGGAGCACCTCCTACCCTCTTTTTTTGGGATCTTTAGAAATAATTTGACAATACACGAAAACAAGGCCCATCCTTGTGTGGTGTGTTCAACAATAGATATAAATTTTGATAAGCCCCAGCACACTGTCTTTATTCACTGTGGAAGTAATATGGTCACAAATCTTAAGTTTTGAGTCAAGAAGGACGCCGAGCTTATCAACATGCGTGATTCTAGACAACGCAATTTTATTACTTTACACTTGTGACGCTCCAGAGCGCACAATATAAGTAAATAAACATTAGGAAATATAAAGTGTAGTATTAAGCCTAGTTTAAGAGAAAAACATGAAGTTTAGATAATAAAAGCATGAAGCGAAAGTCAAATAGTCAGGCGAGCGCGCCAAAAGGAAGAGCTGGGCACACAGACCACCGACCACCTGGCCACACGCGCTAAGTCACATAACCTGGAAGACCTAAGTGGCCTCCAAACTTTCTCGCATAACCTGGAAGACCTAAGTGGCCTTCAAGCTTTCTCTCATCACCTGGAAGACATAAGTGGCCTCCAAACCTTCTCTCACCCTGGCAGACTTCAGTGGTCTCGGGAAGTACCTACCTAAACGTAAGGGGAAAAATATCCTGGCCTAGTGGCTGAGGCACACGCTCCGGCACAACCATATCTACCGAAGCATACTTTCCGGCGCAACCCCAAGCCCGACTTTCTCGCCCACAGGACGCCATCCACTGCGCAACTACCAAGGGACGACCAGTAGCGGCCCACGACCACGCTAGACGACAACGCCGACGTACGGACCCGCCTCGTCGCACTATTTTTGTCTTAAACTCTGTAAAATTTAAGCTGAATAAACGTAATACCCTGCAATTTTACCTAACCCCGTACGTGTCATACTCTGGGAACCGGGTCCAACGCTTACAGCAACCACTCCTGACAAAAATAAAAATGTTGGAACGAACACCTGGACACCGTTGAACCATCTCAGCACAGCAGGATCGTTACACACTTATAGCGCTAGGTCCAAAAGAGTTTCACAACACTATGTTTAAATCTGAGCTACTGGAAATTTCGTTATATTACAGGCATAACTTAACGTTATCTGCGTACATGAGGACACGTGACTTTGGAAGATCGTTAAGCCTAGTATCCAGATCGACAAACGATTACGCTAGCGTAAAAACTTTAATCTTTCCAGTGTGACCAAAGTTTCGAGAGTTCATCAGATTTAAGCGTGCTACGGTCGTACTGTCAATCAGCTGGGTTTGTTGACAAGCAGTTAAAATTCAAATATCGTATTTGCGGGAAAGAGCCTTTAAATGATATTACCAATACCTTCTGGACCTAAAAAACATTTTGATCTGACAAGAGGCACCCCAGATAGTATTAATGTTATTTTGTCCTCACATGTAAACTCCTGCAATCGACATTTGCGAGTTTTTTGAGTTTTTCCCTCCATTTCTTATAATGTTCAGTGAGAAGCGCACGCCAAAAGATTAAATTTTTTAATCTTTTCGCTAGGGTTCACCCAAAGTTAATTTCCGCAGACTGGCAACGCTATGGAATTTTCTGGCATTTTTTTCGTCGATCAGGGGACCGACGTGAAAAAAAGGCCCGACGAAAAGTGAACGCCAGCTGTTTGCCTCTTGCTCTCTCTCATGACTGGCGTACGGTTTTCGGCGATCTGGATACTAGGCTTTAATAAAAAGAAGTGGGTCAAGGCGGCTTCCTTGGGGAACGCCTGAAGTAGCTCGGATCAACTTGGATAATTTAAAATCCATGTTAGAAGATCACATGGAAATCCTTAAAAGTTTAGCTTTAATACAAGAAGCGAGAGATTTACTGAATCAAACGATTTACTAAAATAAGTGTAAACTACGTAAGCCAGCATGTTCTTTCTGAAGCCATTTAAAAAATAGGTTTATCGTCGCAGATCTTCGCCTTATGAATCCATGTTGACATGGAGATAGAATTAATCTACAAAGATGTAGCTAGTGGGGTGTAATAACGTTTTCAAAAAGCTTTGGGATGGCGGATAATTTGGATATACTTCTGTAATTGCTTGTACTCGATTTATTTCCTTTCTTAGGAAGGGGAATAACAAATGACTCCTTCCAAATAAGTGGGAAGAGAGAAGTTTCCAAAGATAAGGTAAACAATTTGTGCAGATATCTACACAGAGTTTCAGCACAGTATCTTAGCACGCAGCCTGGAACTCCGTCGGAACCCAAGAGAAGGGAGCTTTCGCTTAACCTCTAATAAAAAATAAAGTTTGAATTGGATATGGTATATGAACAAGACGGATTCTGGAAGGGCTTGGCAAATATATCGGCAATTGCCTGATCAGTATTGGCCGTGGAATTTTTAAATAAAAGCGATGCTGGGTAATTGGCTGATTTACGCTTAGTGTCAACAAAATTATGAAACTGTTTTGGATTTTGTGAAAACTGGACAACGAGTCAGATAGCTTTTATAACACCGGGCGTTAAGCACGGTAAAATTTGACCGAGCCCTTAGGTATCGAAAGAAAACAGATTGTAATCCGCACATTTTAAATTTATTAAATAGTCTGGACTGAACTTTTTTTTTATATGTGATGGATAGTATAACGGAACACACAGATTAAAGAAGGAGTTCAATGCATTGTGAAAGATATTAACGGCCTCAGCCATGTTAGTGCATGAATAAAGTTCGGACCAATCATAGCCAAATTTAAAAGTATTTAAACGATAAAAAGTTTACTGTACGAAAGCAGCGAAAGAGACCTTTCTGATATTTTATATGTAACAGGTAGAAGGAAGCGTTTCCGACCCTATAAAGTATATATATTCTTGTTCAGGATCACTAGCCGAGTCGATCTAGCCATGACCGTCTGTCCGTCTGTCTGTCTGTCCGTATGAACGCTGAGATCTTGGAAACTATAAAAGCTAGAAGATTGGCATTTTGCATGTAGATTTTAGGAGTTCCTACGCAGCGCAAGTTTGTTTTAAAATGGTGCCACGCCCCCTCTGACGCCTACAAGCCACAAGCTGTGCCCAAAAACCCATTAAACGCTTAAGCCTGGCTAGCGCCTACATTTCCGCCTTTCATGGCCCGTGGTACCAATGTCTTTGCGTAGATGGCGCAATACAATAGCGCCATCTAACGGATGACTTTGGAACAGCTGGCCAAGGTGCTCAACAGTGTCAATGTTAATTGTCGATAAGGATCTCTATTAAAGGAAATTGCGATGGTTTTCATTTGTCAATACCGAACTATATCCCAAGAACTATGCAAATCAAATCAAGTTAGCCAAATTGCAGGTGTGAGTCAAACAATGGCGTATGTGTGTATGTATGTAAGCATATAGTCACATATCCAAGTATAACTATTTGTATACCCTTAATTGTAACCTACATGTATAAGCTTAGCCTAAGAATAAAGATAAGAAAGAAAGACATTACAATAAAAGCTCGGATCAAGTAGTCGTGTACAGACAGCACAAGCAACAGCTCGCTTTAAATAAAACATCTCTTTGAAACGATTTAAATGAGATTTCATAATTGGAACTTAATCTTTGCGGGACCTAACTAGCAATTAGACTTGTAACAGCGACTCGATCGAAACCGGCAATTAAAATTGCCTAAGAACGCCTTTTTACCCAAATCGATACCCTCGAGAAAGTCAACTGACGGTGTCGCGCATAATGGGCCAAGCCGCGATCTAACAGGCGACGAGGATCCAAAAACCACCGATTTTGGAATTAAATTTTTCAAATTACCACGTGTATTTAAGTGCACACGATATGGCGTAATGGTCTGAGACAAGCGGCTCGAAAACATTGCACCAAGCTCCACATACGTCATCCTTATCAGCAAAAGACAAAGCTCTGTTTTTGCGCTCAACTTAGTCACCGATTTTCGCTACGACGAGCCCTAGCAATTACCATTGTTGTCGACGTCATCACTTACGGTATCATCTATTTCGCATTATTTTGGACTTCGGAGAAGACGACGCTGGTCAAAAAAAAAAAATATTCTGAGAGGAAAAGCTTCCGCCTAGGAATACTGGAGTCGTAAAATCTATCATTGTGTATTACTTTCTTTTCACGATCCAGAAGTATTTGTTAATCTTAAGTAAGTTCTAATTTTATTTTACATTTAAGTTAAAAAAAAAAAAATAGGCCTTAAAATGAATCCCGAAATAACTGTTTATTTAAATTGTATAAAAAATATCCAAGATTTTGATGGCTCAGATAAAAACCAGCTTCCCGACTTTATAAATCAAATCAACGTATTAATGCCATCTTTTCAAGCGTTCGACGAGCAATCAAGACAAGTCCTCTTTAACTTTATAAAAAATAAATGTTGTGGACTAGTAAGACCCGTTTTGCATAGGTACGGAGACGTTCCGTCCTGGGAAAGACTAAAAGAAATACTAATAAAACATTTTGTGGAAAAGAAAAGTAGTGACGAATTGATGGACGCATTAAAACTATGTAGAATAGAATCCACAATAGAGCAATTTTACGACAAAATAAATGAAATTGCCAATAGACTGCATGATCGAATATTAACACATTCTGACGGGACGTATACCACTGAAAAAGTAAACAGAATTTCACTTAAAGTATTTAGGGACAATCTTCCTGAGCCAACGAAAACAATGATTTTTGCCAGAAACCCTCCATCATTGGACGACGCATACAAAATTATTGAACATGCCCGTCATCAAAGTTATACCTTGTATGGACCAATTCGAAAACAATTTAGCAACAAACCTCCGTTTAGAAAATATTTCAGTAACGATAGTAACAATCGAAATGAAAGAAATCCAAATGGATACCATAATCAACCACAAGTAGAGGAATATCCTGGCAGTTCCAACAGGCAAAATACAAATAGGTATGAAAATAGGGCCAGTTATAATAACAATTACGCCGCTAATCCATCTAGTAATTCTAGAATGTCCTATAACACTATCCAGCCTCAACAGGTAGCTAGCCGTAACACTCAAAATAATAATTCGGTAGGTCAAATGGACGTAGGTCATATTAATGCAAATTTTCAACTAGGGGACCAGCAAGACTACCCTATATAAAACATCGATCAACTCAAAGAGACCTCCTATTCATTGTCGACACTGGAGCGGAATTCAGTATCATTATTGAAAACATATGCCACCCAAAATGGAAAACAAACATCGAAGTTCAAGTAAAAGCAATGGGAAACATTATTCAGATACATAAACTATGTAGATTTCCTTCATTTAAAGAATTTGGAACATAAATTATTCGTGTGAGTTCTTGGAATACAACTTCCACGATATATTCGATGGCATAATAGAAGGAAACATATTAAATGATTTAATAGCAATAATAAACTATTCAGAACAGACAATTACTTTGAATAATTTTAAACTAAACTTCTACACAAGGCACCCAAATACGTTAAATAGTCCGGAAGTTAACACTAGCCATAGCGTGTCGTTAGAATATATAAATCCTATTTCTCAGAAACTACTCACTTTAGTTTTAAAACGATTTGAAGGTATATTTTATAAAGAAGGAGATAATTTAACCTTAACGAGTGAAGTTAAACACAAAATTCATACAAAAAATGATATTCCTATCTATTCGAAAGCCTATAGGTATTCCGAGGCCCATAATGACGAAGTAAACAAACAAATATCCAATATGCTAAAACAAGGAATAATAAGACATTCGAATAGTCCGTACAACAGTCCCTTATGGGTTGTCCAAAAGAAATTGGATCAATCAAATCAACCGAAATGGCGACACGTTGTCGACTACAGAAAATTAAACTCGCAAACAATTGAAGATCGCTATCCTATTCCTAATATAGATGAGATATTTCATAAGCTGGATGGATGTAAAATATTTTCTTCCTTAGACTTAGCAAAGGGTTTCTATCAAATTGAAATGAGCGAGAGCGATATCCAAAAGACGGCATTTTCAACTGCTAGTGGGCACTACGAATTCTTGCGTATGCCATTCGGTCTTCGAAATGCTCCCGCAACCTTTCAACAGCTTATGAACCACTTACTCAGAAACTAGATAGACCATTTTTGTATTGTATACATGGACGATATTCTTATATTTTCGAAAACAGTCGAAGAACATATTGAGCACTTTACCAAAATATTAAATTGCTTGGAGAATGCAAACTTAAAGCTTCAAATTGACAAATGTGAGTTTTGAAATAAGTATATTCTGTTTGGTTCCAATTTGTGTTTTTTATTTAGTGGGAGCAGCAAAGGTGCCGCTCCCACGATCAAAGTGTCTCTGTCCTTTTACAATATTCTTTAAGTCTAATTAAGTTTAAGTCTCGTAGCTGCGCTGCTCGCAGGCGGCGGCAGAGAGACGGCTATGTACCTATATATTATATGTATTAAATTATGCTCTCTTAAGCTGGAGCGCGAGGGTATATGCATGCACTTGAGTTCGGCCGGCGTGTGTAACAGAATGCTGACACTTGCACTTTCTGTGAGCGCGCCGATCGACTCGTGTTCGGCCACTTAGGTTTTTTGACCGGGCCTTTATGACTGCACTGCAACAAAGTGTTACAGTGTGTTTACAGTAGATATTCAATATATGCGCATACTACATCTCCCTCCTTTTGAAAAATAACGTAATATATTATGAAGTTATTTTATTGGTATATTTTACTTAAAGGAATAATAATAATTTTTTTTTTTTAATTTTTTTGATATAAAGAGAATGGAATTTATAATAGTATTCTTATTTAAGAAAGAAGTATTTCTAAGCATGGCCATGCTAAATGCAATTATGAAATAAACGTTTTTAATCTATCCTTATGAACTTTTTGTTTTTTGTTTTTATTATTCATTTTTATAATGTTATTTCTTTCTCCTATTTCCGTTACTTTATACGGACCTGTATATTTAGGATCTAACTTATGACCTGTCTCGTTTTTTAATAAAACTTGGTCACCTACTGATATATCTATATCCCTTACTTTATGATCGTATATTAGTTTATTTCTATTCTTATTTGCTTCTAACATAACTCTAGCTCTTTTATAGGCTACTTCTAATCTATACTTACTTTCCTTAGCATAGTCATCTATATTATATAGTGCTTCTACACTGTCTATGCTATTAAAATGTTTCGGTAAATTACTTGTTTTACCGAATTCTAGCTCATATGGACAATAAGTATGTGCCCTAGAGGGGGTCGTGTTGAAACAAAAGACAAAATATTGAAGCCATACGTCCCAATCAGTTTTATCAACCGATATGTAAGATCGTATGTACTCATTGAAAGTTCTATGACTTATTTCTATTGTTCCAACTGTCTGGTGGTGGTGTGCTGTGGATGTAATATTTTCAATATTTAAATATTTGCACAAATCGTCTATAATTGAATTCTTATATTCTGTTCCCATGTCCGTAATGAACGTCTTCATTGGACCGTACTTCAGGATAAAAGATTCAAATATTGCTTTAGCGACAGTATTAGCATTTTTATTCGGAACAGGTATGGCAACTAAATACTTAGTTAAACCACATATTAAAGTGACTGCATACTCATTGCCATTTTCTGATTTTGGTAGTGGACCAATTGTGTCCACTATCACTCTGTCGAAAGCATTTATTGGTGTGTCTGTAATTGTTAAAGGGGTCTTTGTGTGTTTAGTTATTTTGGCTTTCTGGCATTTTTTACATTTTCTTACGTACTCAGGTATATCTTTAGACATACTTTTCCAGTAATAGTGTCTTTTTACTTTGGCCAAAGTTTTTGATATGCCAGTATGACCTCCTTGAATTGGATCATCATGAAATGTAGACAAAATTGCTTCTTTTTCTTTTAAATTTGTTATTTGGGTCACCGGGTTGAGTAGCGCTACTCTTAATGTTTTCAAGATTTTATTGCCCATTAATTTGAAATTATCTATTGAAGTATGTTCAAAGATATTTTCCCACGGTGCCACTTTGAGTTGGCTGATTTTATGTATACCGGCTTGCATTTCAAGCCTTTGGAAAAATTGATCTAAGTCAATAACTCCATTAGTATATAAATCGCTAACATCATATCTTGCAGTAATTTTTCTGCCTTGTTTAAATAAACATAACGTATTTTTTATCTGCAAGGTCACTACTTTACGTACTTCATCATTGTTTATGACGTCGTATACGTTGGGCTTAGAAACTTTATTTAGAGATTTCATAGGCAATTCTTGTTCTTGATTTTCCGCGCGGAATTTTTGTCTACTTTGATATCTAGTAGTGACTTTCAATATATTTCCAGTTATATTTTGTAGATCTTTGATGGTTATCCTTGAAAACGCATCAGCTATATAATTATCTTTTCCCTTTAAATATTCGACTGTAAAGTCGTATTCTTCTAGTTCGAGCCTCATACGTGTCAGTTTAGAACTGGGGTTGATCATAGAGAAAAGGTTTGTTAAAGGTCTATGGTCTGTTTTTATTAAGAAATGTTTTCCATATATATATGGTCTGAAATGTAATATCGCCCAATGCATTGCAGCTAATTCCTGCTCAGTAGTACATTTGTTGCTTTCACCTGTTGTAAATGCTCTTGATGCGTATGCAATGGGAAATTGGAGACCATTAAGGTTTTGAGTTAAAACCGCTCCACATGCTTGCTTACTTGCATCTGTTATTATACAGAATTCTTTAGTGAAATCTGGATATTGTAGCAAGGTAGGTTCCATAAGTTTTGTTTTTAAGTAGTGAAATGCATTTTCACACTCATCCGTCCATTTAAAAGGAACATTCTTTTTACATAATCTTGTTATGTGCCGTGAATAGTCGGCGAAATTTTTTATAAAACGTCTATAATAGTTACAGAATGCCACGAAACGTCTAGCACTGTCCGCGTCGTGCGGAACTGGGTAGTTCATAATGACATCGTATTTCTTGTCATCTGGAAGTATTCCATTATCAGTGCATTTATGACCTAGAAAAGTCACTTCATGCATAAAAAATGAACATTTTTCTGGATGTAACTTTAGGTTGTATTTCCTACATTTCTTAAAAACATCTGTTAAGTTCTTAAGCATATGTTTTTCGGAACAACCAATTACTATTAAGTCATCCATATAAAGGAATGCTTAGAAGGTTCTAGAACAGAGAACGCAGTAGTCATCATCCTCTGAAACGAATTAGGAGCTATTTTTAATCCGAAGGGTAATCGCGTGAAGCGATATGAGCCGTTGCTCGTTGAAAAAGACGTTATATCTCTTGAACCTTTTTCTAGTTCAATTTGATGGAATCCTGACATTAAGTCAAGACATGAAAAGTATTTTGCTCGACCTAGTTGATCTAAAATATCATCAATTCTAGGTAATGGGAATTTATCAGATAGTAATTTTTTATTAATCTGACGGTAGTCAATTACTAATCGCCATTTCTTTACATTTGACCCGGGGGATGATTTCTTAGGAACAAGTAACAATGGGCTATTATATTCGGATACTGACGGTTCGACAATCCCGTCAGAGATTAATTTTCCTACTTGCTTTTGTATTTCGTTCACCTGACTATGTGGGCTTCGATAGTTCTTTATATAGACTGGTTCATCATCTTTTAATCTCAGTTTCTGTTTATAAAAATTATTTGTGGTTATTGATTCGGTTTCCAATACGAATATATCGCTATACTGGGTGCATAAGCTAGAAAGCTGTGACTTGAACTGTGGAGGGAATTTTTTTGAAAGTTGTGATAGTACGGATTTTTTTCTATTGTCTGGATTTGTGTTGACTACATCGTAGTTCGAAAGTGAGTCATATGTTAGGTTATCTGTACTGACTACTTGGTCGGTATTTGTTGTGTTTATTAGTCTTATGAAGGCATTATTGGATGTTGCT
Source organism: Drosophila kurseongensis (assembly GCA_018153305.1). Lineage (NCBI taxonomy): Eukaryota > Metazoa > Arthropoda > Insecta > Diptera > Drosophilidae > Drosophila > Drosophila kurseongensis. Next base: position 2,203,613 of record JAECXX010000001.1, read on the forward strand.
ATGGTATTTGCAACGTAAATACCATACTGAATTTCCTAAATTGGGATTAAGACACTGTCTTTTTTTGAATTAAGTTCAATTTTCCGAATAACTTGGGATCTTGCTGGCAGAAGTATTGAATTATTGCCAGAACTATGAGCTATTGGTACATTAATTGGAAATTTTAAATTATTGGGTCTAATTATGAGCCAATCTTCAGGTGGCTTGAAGTCTAATTGACAGTTGTATTTTTTAATAAATTCGATGCCTAATATTCCATCGCATGGAATAGGGAAATGTGAATTTACGATATGAAAATCGTGTGGAATTATGTATTTAGTTGTCTGTATCTCCATAGAAACTAAACCTTAGGATTTGGTTATTTCTTGACTTATGCCTTTTATGTCTATGATGTAATCATCTTGGATGTTTTGGAAGTTATCCGAAGTTTCTTTTAAAATGGAAATGTCTGCACCTGTGTCTATTCAAAAGATAAGTTCTTTTCCAGTAGCTACATTGAAAAACGAAACGAATATATTTTGGCTGAGTTTAATGGTGTGAACTCTGACTTCTTTTATTGTTGAGTATTTAAAGGGCTTTGGGAGTTTTCCGATGTGTTTTGGTTAGTATTTTGGGTTATTCTGACATTGCTTTGGTTATTGCCATTGTGGCCTCGGTTCGAGTTACCACCACCTCTATAGTTTCCACTATAATGGCCTCGTCCTCCATTGTTATTTTGGTAATTGTTGTTATAGTTATTGTTGTTGTAGTTATTGTTGTTGTAGTTATTGTTGTTGTAGTTATTGTGATTACCACGAAAATTACCTTTATAATTTCCACGTCCGCGATTTGAGCCGCGCTGTGGATAGTTCTTGAAATATAGGACGGTGTTTGACTGTCCAGTTGCTTCAGTGCAACTATTGACAAATTTGTAAACGGCATCGTTCATAGTACTAAAGGTGCCAGCTTGCATGATAAGTTTTACCTTATCAATTGAGCAATTTTTAGTCATTGCCTTGACTGCATGTTGCGTGGAATAACTTCTGGCTAGCTCTAAAGGTAAACCATCTGTTATATATGCACCTTCTAAGGCTTTCGTCATCTGCTCAATTTCTTGTGTGTATTGGTTAGCAGTTTTATTACGCTGCTGTAGGTTCATCAGCTTCGCTGATAATACTTCTACAGTTTCGCCTTTGACGTTGCCTCTTAGTCTGGAAATCACTTCAGTAATTGTGGTTTCATTACCGATAAGATTTCTGGCGACACCTTTTAGCTTTGTTTTAATTATGGAAACAGCTAATTCTTCGTACTCGCCTTTTATTGATTCTATTATTTGTAAAGCATCAATGAAGCTTGTTAAATTTTCAGCCTTACCATCAAAAACTGGTATAAGCTTGGATGCTGTATTAATAAAATCAATATTTGATTGTGCCATTGTGATAGAGTTACTTATTTTGTTTTCTATTACACTCGAAGTATCTGAATCTGTTGAATTGTCCAGATCAGTGTATACCGCCGGAATAGTAAGATTATTTAAATCGTCATCTTCTATTTTGAGGTTTACTTCGGGAAGCTCTTCTGACTCCGATTCGTTCGTTTCTGTTGATTCCGGGTCAGGTGCAGTGTCAACTGCTATTGGAGTGTTTAGAACGGTTGGTACCGATATTTCTAAACTGAACTTTTGTTTAACAAATATTAAATTAGATCGTAGTCGTATCAAAAGTTTCGATACCTGTGACCAATGATCTTGATTTAATCTTTCCCTGTGATCATGTATTAGCATTCGCGCTTCATTAAAGCACTCTACTAATAATTCAACATGCTTCTTAACCGTGTTCTTTTGGATAGGTCTATTCTGGGTTAGTGACTTGTATGATCTGTCAAAATTAGTTTTAATGTTTGATAATTCCCCGTACAATTTGTTCCATTCCATGCCTTTAGTTTAGCCATACTTTGTAAGAAGAATATATTGAAATATTTTTATATTTATTTGTTTTTTTTTTTTATTTTATTTTTTTATTTATTTATTTTGCTGCTTATATTTTATCCAGGTCATTTCCCCGGCTCATACACCTTTTTTTTTCAGACAATTATTATGCAGCTTGTAAATTTTGTAAAAGAAAGTGGCGCACATGATAACAACAATGATTATCAAGAGTATATGTACCCAATATAGATTGATGTTGCTAGATTCTACCTTGTTGATGACATTGGCAGTGGAATCCACTGTTTTTATGTCCAAAGTCATTTTGGTGGGTTTCGCATATACTTTTATTTTATGTGTATAAAGTGTTTTATTAAAATTATTATGATCTTCTATTGAAAATTTACCTATCGCATTACTGCGCATTTAAATTAACAAACTTCCTACCTATTTTTTTGCATAGCTTTACGGGCTACACATCTAATCGGGCAGAAAAGGTTCCGCTCAATTTTACAAAATATTATATTATATAAAAAAAATATGCATCGTAGTGCAATCAAAAAAATTATGCAACGCAGTGCATGGGTAAAAAAAAATTTTTTTTTTTGCTTCCAGCTTGGTTGGTTTCTCTTTCTTCCTTCTACGTCAACTGGTCGTCGCCGGTTTGGCTACGCTGACGCTCCTTCGAAGGCGCAGGTGGCGGTCGTGCCTCCCACGCTTGATATCTTGTGCTGCTGTCCTGGGCCTATGGGCTCAGGCGGTACCGGTGCTGGTCTTCGCACTGGTCTTCGCACTGGTCTTCGGCTTCATGCATGCGGAATTGCATGCCGCAGAGTTGAGAGGTCCGGGGCAGTCGGTCGGGCAGACTTGTGGTCGTTTCGGCAGTGAATTGGGAATATTTGGTTTCGTTATTAGTTTTTCATTTATTACTTGTATTTGGGTTGCTGAGTGAGTTGTGCCTTGTGGTACTCTATTTTGGAGGGTTTCCTTTAAAAATTCAAGCTCATTATAAAGTTTTTGCGCCGTCGTCCACGCGGGCGGTGTTGATTGAGCAAATAGCAGCCACTTTATGCGGGCTATTCTTTTATTAATTTTATTCTTCTGACCTCCACGTACCATCACGCACACTCTACTCACTCAGACGTGTTTTTATACCCGTTACTCGTAGAGTAAAAGGGTATATTGTATTCGTGCAAAAGTATGTAACAGGTAGAAGGAAGCGTTTCCGACTCTATAAAGTATATATATTCTTGTTCAGGATCACTAGCCGAGTCGATCTAGCCATGTCCGTCTGTCCGTCTCTCCGTCTGTCCGTCTGTCTGTCCGTCTGTCTGTCTGTCCGTATGAACGCTGAGATCTCGGAAACTATAAAAGCTAGACGATTGGCATTTTTCATGTAGATTTTAGGAGTTCCTACGCAGCGCAAGTTTGTTTCAGAATGGTGCCACGCCCCCTCTGACGCCCACAAGCCACAAGCTGTGGCCACAGTTTTGATGCTATTATGAAAATTTTAATTGATATGTATTTGTTTCGTCAATACCTATCGATTGGCCTAATAAAAGTTTGCCACGCCCACTCTAACGCCCAAAAACCCATTAATCGCTTAAGCCTGGCTAGCGCCTACATTTCCGCCTTTTATGGCGCCATCAAACGGATGATTTTGGAACAGCTGGCCAAGGTGCTCAACAGAGTCAACGTTATTTCTCGATAAGGATTTCTATTAAAGGAAATTGCGATGGTTTTCATTTGTCAATACCAAACTACATATATCCCAAGAACTATGCAAATCAAATCAAGTTAGCCAAATTGGAGGTCTGAGTCAAACAATGGCGTATGTGTGTATGGTGGTGCAGGGCAACAGCTGCCTGCGCTAAAGCAGCGCTGGTGCTGATGCTCGTGCTGTAAAGCTGCCAGCACTAAGAGATCGCCGAATTCAAATTGATAATTTGAACTTTTTGTCCTTTTTTCCTGTGGTCACTCTAATTCACATTATGTTAATGCAAAATCTAAAGTTGTTTAGCTGAGTAACGGGTATCTAATAGTCGAGGCACTCGACTATAGCGTTCTCTCTTGTTTTTTTTGTGTATATCCTCCTTGTATCCTCATTGTATTATTAATCTTCCCGATTCGCTGCTCCTTGTGACTCTAGTCACGGTCGCCATGAAATAAGTTTATTCTGTTTGGTTCCAATTTGTGTTTTTTTATTTAGTGGGAGCAGCAAAGGTGCCGCTCCAACGATCAAAGTGTCTCTGTGCTTTTACAATATTCTTTAAGTCTAATTAAGTCTAAGTCTCGTAGCTGCGCTGCTCGCAGGCGGCGGCAGAGAGACGGCTATGTACCTATATATTATATGTATTAAATTATGCTCTCTTAAGCTGGAGCGCGAGGGTATATGCATGCACTTGAGTTCGGCCGGCGTGTGTAACAGAATGCTGACACTTGCACTTTCTGTGAGCGCGCCGATCGACTCGTGTTCGGCCACTTAGGTTTTTTGACCGGGCCTTTATGACTGCACTGCAACAAAGTGTTACAGTGTGTTTACAGTAGATATTTAATATATGCGCATACTACAGTTTGCCAAATGCGAAATAGAGTTTTTAGGGCACGTTTTAAATTCAGACGGTCTGAAACCCAGCAAAAAAAAAGTTGAGGCAATCGATAGGATTAAATTGCCAACAACGCAAAAACAAATAAAAAGTTTTCTGGGCATGACTAGCTACTTAAGGCGATACATAAAAGATTTCTCTAAAATTGCAAAACATTTAATAAAATACCTGAAAAAAAATTCTAAAATTAATACAAATGATTTAGAATTTATAGAGTCTTTCGAAAAGCTAAAAGTCTTAATTAAAAGCGAACCAATTGTAGCCTACTTTGACTTTCAAAAACAGTTTACACTTATTACAGACGCTAGCAACCATGCCTTGGGAGCGGTGCTAATGCAGGATACCAAAGTAATATGTTATGCCAGCCGTACTTTAAAAACCCACGAACTGAACTATAGCACGATTGAAAAGGAACTTCTAGCTATTTTCTGGGGCGTCAAACATTTTCATTATTATTTATATGGGAGAAAGTTTTTAATAAAAACCGACCACCGCCCACTAGTATGGCTAAACAACTTAAAAGAACCCAATTTAAAGCTACAGAGATGGAAAATTCAACTAAATGAATATGATTTCGATATAGCCTTCATTAAAGGAAAAGAAAATGCTCTAGCAGACGGACTAAGTAGGATATGCACTGATAATAATTTGTTAAAGGTAAATAGATATAGCTTGTATATTGGTGGGCGAACTCGACAATACAAAGCAAACCGTCGAAACAATTGACGAACTAAAACGACTTTTCGTTAGACCTAATAAACCTTTTTTCAAATCAATCCACTAATTGTGAAACCATCCACAGTGCTCAATCCGATAACTTAAACTATATAAAAAATACAGATAAACATATATAAGTCGCAAATAGTACTAAAACTATCGCAAAAGTAATCGCGAGCCACCAAAATTTTGTATAAACGAAAAATAAGACACATTATAGAAACAATAGGAAATAAGACCACCATTTTAGAATTAATGCAGGAAATCTTACCAGATAAAGGCCTAGTAGCCATTTATTGCAAAGACGTTAATTTGTACGTGAAATTCCAGGAATGTTACAGACAATACTTCGCATGCAACGAAAACTTAAAACTAATAAGATCGTTTATTTTGCTAAAAGATGGAACAGATAAAGAACAAATTTAAAAAAAAATAAATGAAGAACATTTAAAAAACAACCATAGAGGTATTAAAATCTTTGCCGAAATAAAAAAAATGTATTACTATCCGAATCTTCAGAAAGAAATTCAGAAATATGTTAATAATTGTAAAATTTGTAACTTGGCCAAATATGATCGAAACCCCTTAAAATATAAGCTAAACATAACCGATACCCCTTCGCAACACAACGAGATAATCCATCTAGATATTTGGTTCCCCATGCGAAACATTATGTACCTTACTACTATAGACAAATTCACAAAACACGCTACTGCTTGTTATATTAAAGATAGATCTTGGGTTTCGTTGCTAAAGGCTAAACAAGAGAGAATCCAGTACTTAGGCAAGCCCAAGCTTATTATAACAGATAATGAATTTAATATAAATTGTATAAAACAGTTTCTTATAGATAATAATATAGAAATCCATTTCACGACACCGTAGAAAAAAACAGGGAACTCAGATGTTGAGAGACTACACTTGACATTAAATGAGCACATCCGACTTTTTAATGCAGACGAGAAAAACAATGATACGATTCAAAACAAAGTATTTAAAGCAATGGTATGCTATAATACTACTATTCACTCTATTACAAAGATGAAACCAATCGATTTCCTAAACAACATCCTAAGTGCAAAACAACAACAAAACATCGCGAAAAAAATCAAACATAATAAGGAACTCTTAAATTTAAAAAATAATAATATTATTTTGCTACTAACTAGCAATTAGACTTGTAACAACGACTCGATCGAAACCGGCAATTAAAAATGGCTAAGAACGCCTTTTTACCCAAATCGATACCCTCGAGAAAGTCAACTGACGGTGTCGCGTATAATGGGCCAAGCCGCGATCTAACTATATACGTATACTATATATGTATTTACATTGTACACAGTTGCAATAGTTGCAATTGCCCGGCAAAGATAACTCCTTTCAAAGAAAGCTATTCGCTATACCCGTTACTCGTGTTGTGCAAACATTAATTTTTTTTTTATGGGTATTATTTGGATATTTCGCAATTGGGGGTTTTTCTTTTTTTATTTTAAAACAAATCCTTCAAAAAACAACCTGTCGTCAGGCAGATGCGGGTGGCTTATTCTCGTTTTATCTCCGATTCAATTCCTTGCCCTCACTGACTCCCAGAGTAGCATCACTCACAATCTGAAGATCCATATCACCCTACAATCGAACTTACAATTGACACGGGGACATGTATAGAAGAACTTTTTGACGCTAAATAATTAATTTTTCTGGCTTTAATTTGTCTGATCTTTCCTTATGCAATAATATGTCCGATGCAGTTAATGTTTTTTACACTTCTGTGAGGGTCTAGGGATGCGTTACCGTTCCCAGACTAGGGTGAACAGGCACTGGGCTCTCAAAGCATACGCCTTTCGCAGCCACAGCCTCCTATCCCTGGTTTTGTCCAGGCCTGTCACACCAGTCGCCCAGTCGCACAGTTTCTACCTGACGGTTCAGGCGTACGCCGGAAGGCCGCCAATGCAGTCCCTGTGGCAGGACGGTAGGTTCAAAATGAACGCTTCCGCCCTCGCCTCTTAGCCGTAGACTAAATACGTTGGCGTGTGGCTTGCTTGCTGCTGGGCCTGAGTTGACCGCTTGTCGTTCTTCGTGTCCCCGATGTCCTTGCTTTGCTTGCTCTTGCAGGACTAGTTCCAGCAGTGTCTTTGGCTCTCGGGATTCGGTCAGCTGCCTTTCTAGGACTTTGCGGTGAACTACTGTGTTCTTCTCATTTTTTTCCGATTTAATTCCAAGTTTCCCAGATATTTAAGTTTGGCGCTTGAAACTTTATTTTCTATGTTTTTTTATATTAAGTAACCACTCTCACTTTGAAAATTTTCGGTTGGTGACACGTCTACTTGTTCTCAGCTTCTAGGTTATTCTGATTCGCTCTTTAGTTGCCCTTCTTGTAAAAGGGTCAATTACAGTGTAATTCATTTGAGCTTCTCACAGCTTCTTCGGTCTCTCATTTCCATCCACATCCTTTTGAAAGAGAACCGCGCCGATCCCCACATGGCTAGCGTCGCATTGCACGAAGAATTTGCACCGAAAATCTCGATGTATCAGTTTGTTTGTTTGTTAAATGCCTCTTCTGCCGCAGGTGTCAACTTAAATTTGGTCTTCGACTTTAAACAGTTAGTCAGGGGTGCCGTTAGATCTGAAAAACCTCGAATAAGCCGCCGGTACCACCTTGCTGTCCCGAGGCAGCTCCTCAACTGCCTTAATTTTTAAGGCATTTGAATTTTGGCTATTGCCTGAATTTTGTCTATGCGTCCAGCTATCCGATATGTTGCACCGCCTGATGTCTGTACCGTAGATCTCACTTTCAAAACATCTTATTTCAGCCGCTCTACCAGGTGCATGCGAGTTGACCGCGAACGCTCGGTTCTCCGTCGTGGCTGCCTTTATGATAGCTGTGCAGACCTCTCTTCGTTCCCGTCTTCCTTACAGGTGACGCTTCCTGGCTCTGATTATCCTCGAAGACTTGCCGGAACGGCTATCTTGCCTTGGTTCTCCGAATATCATCTTTCTTCTGACTGCTGATAGTCGTGTTCCCTTTTTTCGATCGGTCTGACAATGGACTTTCTTGCTAAATTTAAGTTGTTTATATTCTCATTTATTAATATTTTCCCAAACACTGATTTTTATTTATCTCTTATTCAATTTTGCAGATCCTCGTTTTGGACTTGTTGCGGGCCTCCTCTGGTTCATGCGCCATTTCGGACACCTTAGAAAGCGTACTCCCTGTCTGCCACATCTGTGGCAGATTTTATTGAGGACCTGCAAATCGCACGTATAATATGTGTGTACCGGCATGGAACAATTATAGCAGACCAACGAACTTTGCGCTCCGACTTCTTTGCCCCGGGAAATGGCCTCTAAAAACTCGGAATCCTCGTCTTGATCCTGGGATACGTACGCCTCGTGAACCTGGTGCTTCTTCCTCGGTGGTCTCTGGTGCTCTTGCATCCCGACCAGCGGTTGGCCAAGACTCTTCCCGCTTCGAGTCATTCCTCGCTCAGTTGATCCAGGTTGGTTAACCACATCGGATATTTTATCCTCATTTTTAACATCATGCATCTGTTTTTGGAAATCCGACAACTCAAGGGACGCCGCTTTACGGTAAGTCCCATGAGCTTGGGATAAGGCTAAATTAATGACTGACTCCATTTCATTATCCAGATGCACAGGATTCTTTCCTTCCTGATTACTTGTGAGATTGTGTTGGTTTCCGTGTTCCTGGAAACCGCAGCGGGAAACGCCGTTGCATGTGTTTTCTTCGACGCCCCCACTGCTCTTGACATATCCTGCTGGTGGCTGATCTCAAGGGCTGTGCTACCATCTATCATGAACCCCTGGGGTGGAGTAATATCCTCTAGCTCTTTGTTCACTGATTGACTAGCCTGGGAACGTGTAATGTAATTGTAAGCTTCTTCTAATTTTTCTATTAAATAACTGTCTGTTTCTTTCGCCTTCTGAAATTTTTTTTCTTTTCTTATTTTTTTTCTTAAATTGTTTGCTTTTCTCTTTGTCGGCTAGGTAATCAATCCTTATAGTTTTCTTTCTGAATAGCTCTCACCTTCTTTGGCGGGACAACATGTGTTGTGCATCTAGCAACATTTCCCACAAGGACCACGACCGCCGGACGTTAGTACAACACCCCAGCGCTCACCCTAAAAAAATTCATTACTTAACACTTAGGCTATTTAAATCCAACAGATTTTTACAACCCCATGTTTTAAAAGCATTCAGGGCCGATTGTAAGTCTGAATTGCTGAAAATTATATCGTTACATTGCAGGCATAACTTAACGTCATCTGCGTACATGAGGACACGCGACCTTGTCAAGACTAGAGGGAGATCGTTAATAAAAAGAAGTGGGTCAAGGTGGCTTCCTTTTAGGACGCCTGAAGTAACTCGGATCAACTTAGATAACTTAAGATCCATGTTAGAAGATCACATGGAAACTCTAATAAGTCTAGAAGAGAGTGATTTACTGAATCAAACGATTAACTAAAATCAGTGTAAACTACGTAGGTTTGCATGTTCTTTCTGAAGCCATTTATAAAAAAAAACGAAAGCTCCAAGAGGTTTGTCATCGCAGATCTTTGCCTTATAAATCTATGTTGACATGGAAATAGAATTAATCTACAAAGATGTAGCTAGTGGGGAGTAATAACGTTTTCAAAAAGCTTTGGGATGGCGGATAATTTGGATATACTTCTGTAATTGCTTGTACTCGATTTATTTCCTTTCTTATGAAGTGAAATAACAAATGACTCCTTCCAAATAAGTGGGAAGGGAGAAGTTTCCAAAGATAAGGTAAACAATTTGTGCAGATATCTACACAGAGTTTCAGCACAGTATCTAAGCACGCAGCCTGGAACTCCGTCGGAACCCAAGAGAAGGGAGCTTTCGCTTAACCTCTAATAAAAAATAAAGTTTGAATTGGATATGGTATATGAACAAGACGGATTCAGACAGGATGAAACAGAATATGTTGTCTGGAAGGGCTTGGCAAATATATCAACAATTACATGATCAGTATTTGCCGTGGAATTTTCAAATGATAGCGATGCTGGGTAACAGGCTGATTTATGCTTAGTATTAACAAAATTATAAATTATAACAAAAATTATGACAATTAACGAAATACAAGGACTGCGGACCTGCTGTCGATGGCCCCGAAATACACCCCCCTCCCATCCATGAGCTGCTGGACCTTTTTGTGCAACTCCCCTGACACTGGACTCCGGGTCTGATATCATCTTATAATATTCCACTCACTCATTTTCTTTCTTTTCTACCTCAATTTACAAAATTTTATAATCAAAACTCATTTTATTTCACAACTTCCTAGCCTGGGTACCACAGGGACGAATACACAACATAGATAAATATTTATTGGTATAAATTAATAAATAAATAAAAATTAATAAATAAATGGTTACATGAGGTAGTTTGGTTTTATGTAGATGTATTTATTATAAATAATTTTAAACAAATATGAAGATGTAATTTTATTATATAATTCTGTGCTTCTCGTTGCTTATCTATTATTTATGGGTATTTGGTTTAAGCTTGGTTTATTATTTCTTGTGGGCTTTACGGACATTTCGCAATGGCTTTTTTTTCATTTTTTACTTTAAAACAAATCCTAAAAAGGATCGCCACCCAGATGCGGGCGGCTTGCTCTCGATTTCTCTCCGATTCAATTCCTTGCCCTCACAGACTCAGATTTTTAAATTTAGCGCTTGGAGCTGCAAGCACAAAGTCACTTTATTTTCTATGTTTTTTAATATAAATAAATACTCTCATTTTAAAATTTTTCGGCTGGTGACACGTCTTCTCAGCTTCTAGGTTGTTCTGTAAACCTATCTTGAGCCCACTATTCTAACAGTTCCGCTTTGAACCAGCACGACTCCGGAAGCAGTTCCATCTCCCAGGCCATCTCTAGTATCGGCATCTTCTGCTTCTCTCCAACCAAGGTATGCAGTCGTTTGGTATATTTTGATTTTAACTGTTTATTTTCTTCATTTTGGCAGCCCATAACAAGAATTAAGGGTTTATTAAGTTCAATTTTGTCAATGAGAATATTTAATTTTCAAGATCATTTATTATAATTATATTTTTGGCCAACCTGATTTCAGAAGGTGGCTCTTGTCTATTTCGTCTGATTTGTAATTTAAATTTATCGATTTGGTTAATATGTTTAAACGAGTTTAAACTCTAGAATTTATTTCTATCTGCTTAGTTTCTGACCTGTTTCAATCCTCGAAGTCTGGCTTACCAGTAATTGCCTAACATGTTAAAGCTCCGTGCATTCAAATGATAAACTCTTAAGGTACACACTAAAGAACCTATTCGTCCGACCTCCTCAGTCAATATCCGTCTCATGTGGTCTTGTCTAAAAGTGTCAATTGTATTATTTGTTTCAAGTGCGTTCATATGTTCAAATGTAGTCCGAATGTGAGCAGTCACTTATCCAAAAGTGTCAGTTGTATTATTTGTTTCGAGTGCGTTCATATGTTCATATGAAGTTGAATGTGAGTAGTCATTTATTTTTAAGGGCATCAAAAAGGTCATAGTTAGAAAAAATGTACAAAGCCTTAACCTAAACCAAGAAAGATGGAAAGAAATCTTAAATTTATTAGTACTATGAACAAAACAAGCGCAAAATTATAATAAAAAAATAAAAAGTTAATAATAGCTCAATGAGCAGTGATCCAAAAAATGAGCGTAGAAGCTCCTTAAGCCAAAGAAACGGTTATCTCTCTTATTTCTCAACCCGTGATATAGAAGTAAAATAAACTTCTTCAAAGAGCAACTCAGCCCTACAGACCACTGACAGTGCAAGAGCACCACAATCCAGCTTCGACTTACAGCTCACCACCCACGAGCGACCTTATTAATTTCTGCAACCGCAGCAACTGCAACAATAACATAAACGGCCTCCGTCACCAATAACGAGATATCGATGGTTGGAAATAAAACAACTCTGTGGAGGAAACCATACCGCAAACTACAGAGGCTGCCCAGTCTATTAAGTGCTGAAGACTCGGATTAAATAGGCAAAATCTGCACGCTTCCAGAATGCAGAAAATGCGAACGTGCAATCTCAAACCACTCCTGATGTTGTCTTCGCGAAGCAGCCATTATGTAACGAACTGATTTTGCTTTGTCTGCTCGCTACGAGATTAGTGCGGCTAGCTCAGAAGATTGTGTGTTCGTCCCACCAAATTTATATGACGTGACTGCCCGCAGATCATTCTTGTGCTAGATAGTACATCGGGTATGTGGGTTGGGGCTGGTCTCGGGTTTGTCCCGCGTTGATTTCACTGGCCACTTGTATCGTTTGACCTGGTGACCACGGACTCTTCCTTGTGTCTCGGGAATACTCGTCGCGATTCGCTTCCGCTCGCTTGTCGATGCGTTCACTCGAGGTCGCTTGTCGCGCCTTGGACTCGCAGAGAGATCAGCCTTGCGGGCTTAGGGAAGCGTCACCTTTCTCAGACTAGGGTGAACAGGCCTTGCTCTCCAGGACTACGCCTTTCGAGACAATGTCTCCTGTCCCTTGCTCTGTCCCGGACGGTCCCACTAGGAATTCGCTCAGTTCGCGCAGACAGTCCGGGCTAACGCCTGGAGGCTGCCTAGCAGTTCACTTCACTTTACGCCTAGCGTGGACGAACGTTCCACCCAGCCTCACCCTATTGCTTGTCGTGACGTTCCTGCGCTCCCCTAATGAGCTCCGCGCTGCGAACGTGTCGGGGCTGCCTTTGACGTCTGGTATCATTGATATCGATGTCCTCTGCTTTGCTTCTATGACGACCGCCGTTCCGGGACTTTCTGAACCGTTGGGATCCTCCAGGACAAACGCCTCTTGAATACCTCAACGGTCGAATGCTCGCCCTTCCCGGCTGGTAGTGAGATACTCTGGCTTTCTGGGTGTTGGTTGGTAGTTGTCTTCGGGACTTCGTCGGTAACGGCCGGGCTCTCCAGGACAACGCCTCTTGAAACCTTTAATCGTTCGACCGCTCGTCCTTCGCGCCAGGTCCGGCTCAGTCGAGCACGGCAAACTGGGTCTTAAACAACCTTCCTCCCCGAGCTTACGGTTTCTAGTCGCAGGATTCTATTGCTCTATTTTGACAGACCCGCCGGGCAATACGCCAGGGTGTGGTCGTGTCAAGGTTTAAAGCAAATCACCTTGACTTAGCCGTGTGATGCCTTCCGGACCTCACAGGTAGCGTGTCTCAATTCGTAGATCTTGCTCCTGGAAGGCTTCTCATGGCGCTGCTTCCTACGATGGTATCTGCTGTTGCTGTCTTGCTGGTGCTGCCAATAGTTGACTTGGTTCTTTGACTTCCGTAATTCACTGATCTTGATGGATTGACTCCTTGCGATCCAGCTTCCTGCGCTCGGCCTGCTTATATAGGCCGGAGTTTACCGTTAATTCTCGGCTACTGCTTTTTGGCCTTTGCGCACGGCACTAAACTAGGGTCCAAAGTCCGCCGTCTTCTACCGTTATTCCTTCTCTCCAAACTCTCTCCAGCTGTATTCTCCAAACTCTCTCCAGCTGTAGTCTCCAAATTTTCTTTTATTTGTGAGGAGTTATTTTACTCCTCACATTCTCCCCTTCCTTCGGGAAAGAAATGAGACTTGCACCTCTTCTCCGGCTGTTATCTTGGAGTTCTCTCTAAATCCATTGTACCGGATCACTGATGTTGGTCCTCCTTCCCTGGACGTCGCTCCTTCTCGTTCTATATAGCTCCCGCCCCCAGATGTTTCCCCCATAGACTTGATTTTTATCTCTCCTGCTGTCATCCTTGTAAATCCTTGTAGCCTTCGAGTCCTCTTGATCTTCCTAATGGTTCCCTCGACGCTCACAGCTCGTACCTGAGTTCCACAGCGCCGATCCTCCAATCTTCTTCCCGCCATGGGGAAACCCATGACGTTTCGCGTTCTTGGTATTTCCTTTCCTCCTGAATGTCCCGCCCAAGATGTTTCCCCATGATGTTTCGCGTTCTAGGTATCTCCTTTCCTCCATTGTCTGGTCACTCTACCGCTTTCCCGATCGGTTTTCCAGCCGATCTCGATAATTAGAATTAGCGCAGCGTTGCCATCCGGTGGTAGCGATGTTTTGTAGTGTGACTGACATTTCCAATGTTCTGTATGTCCATCGAATGCCACTTATTGTCCAATGACCATCGATTGGCTACTAATCGAGGCGCCCCCTTCCTTAGATCGAAGAGATGCAGCAAAATTCTTCTACTTTGGGGTGTATTTCAGACATTCTTTTGTTTTCCTTTTCTTATTTTCTCCTTATGCCCTTTAGTTGCCCTTTCCAGGCTCAGCCTCTCTTTCGCTGAGCTGGCGGCATGATGGAGAGCGCAGAGAGGAAGTCAATCCCATAGCTTGGCATCGTCATTCTCCCCGGCATCAGGTAAGTAGTATGATTTTTAAAGTAAATAGTGGCCGCGGGCGCGATACCTCCGGCGCCGAGTGTTGCCGCTGCAGAGGAGGTCGACGGTTGACCTCGGACTCGGGCCACACCCACGGTCCCTTCTCCACTGGCTCCTCCTAGGGCGTTGCCACCTTCGGTTTGGATGGCCCTGTACTCGGCGTCGGTGGTGCCCGCGTGTCCGGCCGGCCTCTTCTTCGGGGGTCCCGAGGGTTCACGTTGGGAACCTCTTCTTCCAGATCCGCGGCTCCTCTCCTGCTGCCTCCGTCGCCGGTCCCTCCGCCCACGTCCACACGACCGATTGCTGCCGCCACCGCACACCCTCGGCCACGAACGTCCGGGTGCTGTGGCTAACGTGGGCCGCCGGTACGTCGGTTCGCACCGTCGTCGTCTCCTAGGTCGCGGGGGGCTGAGCTTCTGGCGTCTTCGGACGAGGCTCAGGTTGGTGATACCGCGGAGTAGGTGGTCGGGCTGCAGGCGTGGCCATCGGTGCTCCTCCCTCGCTCGTCGGGTCCCCGCCGTCGTGCCACTCTGGTTCGTAGCGGGGAGTCGGTGGTACCTCCGGCAACCACCTTTGCGGAGACGGCACCCAGACGTCGTCCTCGTCCTTCCGGCCCGGACTGGGCTCCTCGGCCGTGTATCGGGGCTTTGGCGGGACCTGCCACAGCCGCTGCTCCTCCTCCTCCGCCTCGTGCTACTGGGCGTGCCAACGAATCGTTGCCTCCACATGGTGGCGGTGGCCCTTCGACCCTGATGGCCGACGACCCGGGTGGGATGCGATCGCCCTTCGCCGCCTTCCGGAGCCGTCACTCCCTCTGCTCCATGACGGGGTCGTTGAGCATCTCAACGTCGCTGTCGGAGCTGATGACGGGCTCCGGTGAGGACTCCCCGTTATATCCTTTACCAAGGTTGCTTGCTCTCTTATGGTACAGCTCTCTTTGCTGTGCCGTCTTCCCCCTTCCTTCGTAAAACGCCTAAGCTTTTCAGGTTGTCAGATCATCTTGGCATTCTGGATGCTGCAGTTCGCTGCTTCTCAAAGTTCCTAAGCAAATATCCTCCAGGTAGTTTTGGGATATCCTTGGGGTATCCTTGGTGTAGCCTTGCGTGTATCCTTGAGGGTGCCTTGGGGTATCCTTGTGGTGTCCTTTTCGCCTGGCGTAATCACGGATGATTTGGCAAATGCCCAAAGTTGAATCCTATTGCCTCGCAGTCTGGGTTCCTTATATGTTAACCGTATCCTTGTGCTGTCCCCGTTAGTGTCCTTTCCGCATGGCGTAATCATGTATGACTCTGGCGAATGTCCGACGCTGAATCCTGTTGCATGGATCCCTTTTACGTTCACCATATCCTTGTGCTTTCCTCGAGAGTGTCCTTTCCGACTGACGTAATCATGGATGACTCTAATGACTGCCCGACGCTGAATCCTGTTGCCTTGCGGTCTGGATCCCTTATACGTTAACCGTATCCTTGTGCTTTCCCTGTGAGTGTCCTTTCCGCCTGGCGTAGTATTCATGGATGACTCTGGCGAACGCCCGACGCTGAATCCTGTTGCCTTGTGGTCTGGATTCCTTATACAGTGATCGTATCCTTGCACATGTCCTTTCCGCCTGGAGTATGGATGACTCTCGCTTCGGCCTAACGTATAATCCTGCCGCCTTGGATTTGTAGTTAGTCCTCCGATGTGTCAGTCTGCTCGTCTGCAGCGTGTGGTTGTTGCTGCTTAAGCTCGCCAATGTGAACCTTTCGATCTTTCTTTGAAACCGTATGGCGTATTTTGCAGATCACCGGAGAAATGAAATCAACAACCTGGTAAGGACCATCGTTCCTTGGGGCTAGTTTCGCTGCGCATCCATCGGCTGCTTTGGATGGGTGGTGTTCTTTGGCCCACACTATGCTGCCCACCTCCGGCGTCCACTGTCTCCTCCTCAGCTAGCCCGGGTAGCTCAGTCGGTAGAGCATGAGACTCTTAATCTCAGGGTCGTGGGTTCGGGCCCCACGTTGGGCGCCCGATGTAACGAACTGATTTTGCTTTGTCAGCTCGCTACGAGATTCGTGCGGCTAGCTCAAAAGATTGCATGTTCGTCCAACCAAATTTATATGTCGTGACTGCCCGCAATGAGAAAACACAGGATTCAAATGGCAACCGTTGGTTTATTCTTGTGCTAGTTAGTACAGCGGGAATGTGGGTTTGGGCTGGTCTCGGGTTTGACCCGCATTGATTTCACTGGCCACTTGTATCGTTTGTCCTGGTCTGCTGACGCGTTGACCTGGTGACCACGGACTCTTCCTTGTGTCTCGGGAAAACTCGTCTCGATTTGCTTCCGCTGCGATCGTGTCGGGGCTGCCTTTGACGTCTGGTATCATTGATATTGATGTCCTCTGCTTTGCCTCTATGACGACTGCCGTTCCGGGACTTTCTGAACCGTTGGGATCCTCCAGGACAAACGCCTCTTGAATACCTCAACGGTCGAATGCTCGCCCTTCCCGGCTGGTAGTGAGATACTCTGGCACTCGGGGTGTTGGTAGGTAGTTGTCTTTGGGACTTCGTCGGTAACGGCCGGGCTCTCCAGGACACCGCCTCTTGAAACCTTTAATCGATCGACCGGCTCAGTCGAGCACGGTACACTGGGTCTTAAACAACCTTCCTCCCCGAGCTCACGGTTTCTAGTCGCAGGACTCTATTGCTCTACTCTGACAGACCCGCCCGGCAATACGCCAGGGTGTGGTCGTGTCAAGGTTGAAAGCAAATCGCCTTGACTTAGCCGTGTGATGCCTTCCGGACCTCAGCTACCTGTGTCTCAATTCGGAGATTCCTAGTGTCCCAATCCCGAACTTCTCGACGTAGCGATCTTGCTCCTGGAAGGCTTCCCACGGCGCTGCTTTCGACGATGGTATCTGCTGTTGCTGTCTTGCTGGTGCTGCCACTAGATGACTTGGTTCTTTGACTTCCGTAATTCACTGATCTTGATGGATTGACTCCTTGCGATCGACTCATACAGCTTCCTGCGCTCGGCCTGCTTATATAGGCCGGCGTATCCCGTTAATACTCGGCTTCTCCTTTTTCGCCTTTGCGCACGACACTATACTAGGGTCCAAAGTCCGCCGTCGTCTACCGTTATTCTCTCCAAACTCTTTTCAGCTGTATTCTCCAAACTCTCTCCAGCTGTATTCTCCATACTCTCTGCAGCTGTATTCTCCAAACTCTCTTTTATTTGTGAGCAAAACCTTATGCAAAATAAAAAAAACAGTCTAATAAATATGCTCGCATCCCATCAATCCAAATAATAGATGTCCTGCCTTCGAATATGCAAAGAATACGAACGTATTTTTAAAAACCGGTATTTTTATGGAAAATATTACGTCTGCCCTATTCATTATTGCCCTTAATTCTAAGAATTCGTACATATGCTCTTCGCACATTATTTGTATACCTTGTCCTTCTAATTATTGCACACACTTCATTGCTTCCTGTTTGTCAAATATAAATTTCGAGATTATCCCCATCTGTGCTAGCAACAAGCTTTCTGTTATATCATTTAGATTTAATCCTAACATATCTATCGTTACGGGAATCCTGTCTATGTACTCTAACCTATAAATCCTATTGCCATCCTCTAGAAACGTCTTGCTTATTCCGTTCATATAATTGTTTATGAACATGGTTACTCTGGTTTGTTCTTCATTGATGAATATTGTTATATTTTTGAACATTATACTGATCTTGCTACCTGTTTTTTCCTGAGAGCTTATGGCTTCTCTCAATCCATTTTCTTCATCCTGCATTCTCCTTATCTCTGCTTCTAGCCTTTCTGCATCTTCTGCATCTAGATTCCCTGTTATCGATTTGACCACTGACCGTAATCCTTATCAATCCTCTCGTTTTCCTACTCTTTGGACATATAGCTTCCAGTCTTGTCTTTATCATTTGTAATTTGTTCTGCAGTGCTCTCACTAGGTCCTTCGTTTCTGTATCTTCAACTATGTCTCTGAGCGTTTGCTCTATGCCCTCTACTGCTTCTTGTATTATTGTAGCCTTACTATGTGTACGAATGTCTTGTGCGTCTGTATTATCTTTGTCGGGCCTAAGTTGATCTGTGCCAACGGCTCATCTCCCTTCAAAGGCCGGATCTCAAAGCTCCTTTCCGCAGCCATGGTCCTTGACCACCTGTAATTATTTATTCGTTTGGTTTGGTTTATCTTCTTATTTTCTCCTTGTGAATCTTCTGTGGTCTGGTTGACACTAAAGTCAGGCCATTGTCTTCCAACAACTTGTGTTTTGAGAACCGAGGGGTAAGCTTATCCCTCCTGTTTTCCTTCCTAAATATCGTATCTCCTGCCTGTACCGCACTTGGTTCTTTTCTACCTCTATTTGCTGTTTCTATTCTCTTGGTTTTCTGTTGCTCTACCCTTTCTTTGATTTTTGGGTATAATTCTGCCTGAAACGCATTGATTTTTTGTAAATAATCGTGTTCATTGTTAAAGGACACGTTACTTAAGAAATTATGTGTTCTTCCAGTAAATAGTTCATGCGGTGTTAACTTGGTAGCTGAATGAATAGCGTTATTATACGTTATAAACGCTTCGTCCAGTACTTCCTCATGCCTGATATCCAATTTATTTGTTTTCTTAGTTTCGTTTATAAGCCTGTATATTTCCGTAATCGTGGAGTGCAGTCTTTCAACCGTGGAATTGCTCGACGACTGCTGGAAAGACGTTGTGTGCAGTTCCAAATCGTACTGCCTACAAAAATCTTTGAAGAGATTAGACGAGAATTCTACTCCCTGATCGCAAACTATATTTTTGGGTAATCCGAATAAGGCCATGGAACTTTTTATTGCCTTTACTATATTTACGCTTTCCTTTGCTGGAATCGTTAGTCCCCAAGCGTACCTCGAGAATTTGTCTATTATGGTTAATACATTTTTCTTGTTCACAAAATACAAGTCTATATGTACTATTTCCATTAGTCTTTCTGGTGTCTCTGTGAGACTGTACATTATATTATTTGGTTTCCTAACGTATTTCTGAATTTGGCAACTGTCACAGTTATTTATTGTTTGTGTAATTGCCTGTTTCATGTGTAAGAAAAACACTTTTCTTTTGAGGTGAGCTACCGTTTCGTCTATTCCTCTATGATTGCTCTTTTCGTGATACTCTTTAATGACTTGTTCCTGTTCGCTTTTTTCTGTTATATCTGGCAACAAAACTGTACATCTTATTGCCCTATACAACTTACTATAGGCAAAGTTTTTGCAATATACGTATTGGATTGTTATCACCAAGTTTTCCGGAAAGGATGAATAGTTTGTCAAAATCGGGAAACTGTAAGATCAGATCGTTGCATAATAAGGTTTTGCATACCTCAAATGCTTCTTTGTATTCTTGATCCATCTATACCTGGTGACCACCACCTCGTCGCGATTTGCCTCCGCTGCGATCGTGTCGGGGCTGCCTTTGACGTCTGGTATCATTGATATCGATGTCCTCTGCTTTGCCTCTATGACGACTGCCGTTCCGGGACTTTCTGAACCGTTGGGATCCTTCAGGACAAACGCCTCTTGAATGCTCGCCCTTCCCGGCTGGTAGTGAGATACTCTGGCACTCTGGGTGTTGGTTGGTAGTTGTCTTCGGGACTTCGTCGGTAACGGCCGGGCTCTCCAGGACAACGCCTCTTGAAACCTTTAATCGTTCGACCGCTCGTCCTTCGCGCCAGGTCCGGCTCAGTCGAGCACGGCAAACTGGGTCTTAAACAACCTTCCTCCCCGAGCTTACGGTTTCTAGTCGCAGGATTATATTGCTCTATTTTGACAGACCCGCCGGGCAATACGCCAGGGTGTGGTAGTGTTAAGGTTTAAAGCAAATCACCTTGACTTAGCCGTGTGATGCCTTCCGGACCTCACAGGTAGCGTGTCTCAATTCGTAGATCTTGCTCCTGGAATGCTTCCCATGGCGCTGCTTCCTACGATGGTATCTGCTGTTGCTGTCTTACTGGTGCTGCCAATAGTTGACTTGGTTCTTTGACTTCCGTAATTCATTGATCTTGATGGATTGACTCCTTGCGATCGACTCATCCAGCTTCCTGCGCTCGGCCTGCTTATATAGGCCGGCGTTTCCCGTTAATTCTCGGCTTCTCCTTTTTGGCCTTTGCGCACGGCACTAAACTAGGGTCCAAAGTCCGCCGTCTTCTACCGTTATTCCTTCTCTCCAAACTCTCTCCAGCTGTATTCTCCAAACTCTCTCCAGCTGTATTCTCCAAACTCTCTCCAGCGGTATTCTCCAAACTCTCTTTTATTTGTGAGGAGTTATTTAATATCTTAATTTAACCCTCTTAACATAAATGGTGGAATTTACGCCAGTGCCCTAAAAACAGGACTTGACAATCCGATGTAGTTTTGGGATATCACTGGGGTATCCTTGGTGTAGCCTTGCGTGTATCCTTGAGGGTGCCTTGGGGTATCCTTGTGGTGTTCTTTTCGCCTGGCGTAATCACGGATGATTTGGCAAATGCCCAAAGTTGAATCCTGTTGCCTTGCAGTCTGGGTTCCTTATATGTTAACCGTATCCTTGTGCTGTCCCCGTTAGTGTCCTTTCCGCATGGCGTAATCATGTATGACTCTGGCGAATGTCCGACGCTGAATCCTGTTGCATGGATCCCTTTTACGTTCACCATATCCTTGTGCTTTCCTCGTGAGTGTCCTTTCCGACTGACGTAATTATGGATGACTCTAATGACTGCCCGACGCTGAATCCTGTTGCCTTGCGGTCTGGATCCCTTATACGTTAACCGTATCCTTGTGCTTTCCCTGTGAGTGTCCTTTCCGCCTGGCGTAGTATTCATGGATGACTCTGGCGAATGCCCGACGCTGAATCCTGTTGCCTTGTGGTCTGTATTCCTTATACAGTGATCGTATCCTTGCACATGTCCTTTCCGCCTGGAGTATGGATGACTCTCGCTTCGGCCTAACGTATAATCCTGCCGCCTTGGATTTGTAGTTAGTCCTCCGATGTGTCAGTCTGCTCGTCTGCAGCGTGTGGTTGTTGCTGCTTAAGCTCGCCAATGTGAACCTTTCGATCTTTCTTTGAAACCGTATGGCGTATTTTGCAGATCACCGGAGAAATGAAATCAACAACCTGGTAAGGACCATCGTTCCTTGGGGCTAGTTTCGCTGCGCATCCATCGGCTGCTTTGGATGGGTGGTGTTCTTTGGCCCACACTATGCTGCCCACCTCCGGCGTCCACTGTCTCCTCCTCAGCTAGCCCGGGTAGCTCAGTCGGTAGAGCATGAGACTCTTAATCTCAGGGTCGTGGGTTCGGGCCCCACGTTGGGCGCCCGATGTAACGAACTGATTTTGCTTTGTCAGCTCGCTACGAGATTCGTGCGGCTAGCTCAAAAGATTGCATGTTCGTCCAACCAAATTTATATGTCGTGACTGCCCGCAATGAGAAAACACAGGATTCAAATGGCAGCCGTTGGTTTATTCTTGTGCTAGTTAGTACAGCGGGAATGTGGGTTTGGGCTGGTCTCGGGTTTGACCCGCATTGATTTCACTGGCCACTTGTATCGTTTGTCCTGGTCTGCTGACGCGTTGACCTGGTGACCACGGACTCTTCCTTGTGTCTCGGGAAAACTCGTCTCGATTTGCCTCCGCTGCGATCGTGTCGGGGCTGCCTTTGACGTCTGGTATCATTGATATTGATGTCCTCTGCTTTGCCTCTATGACGACTGCCGTTCCGGGACTTTCTGAACCGTTGGGATCCTCCAGGACAAACGCCTCTTGAATACCTCAACGGTCGAATGCTCGCCCTTCCCGGCTGGTAGTGAGATACTCTGGCACTCGGGGTGTTGGTAGGTAGTTGTCTTTGGGACTTCGTCGGTAACGGCCGGGCTCTCCAGGACAACGCCTCTTGAAACCTTTAATCGATCGACCGGCTCAGTCGAGCACGGTACACTGGGTCTTAAACAACCTTCCTCCCCGAGCTCACGGTTTCTAGTCGCAGGACTCTATTGCTCTACTCTGACAGACCCGCCCGGCAATACGCCAGGGTGTGGTCGTGTCAAGGTTGAAAGCAAATCGCCTTGACTTAGCCGTGTGATGCCTTCCGGACCTCAGCTACCTGTGTCTCAATTCGGAGATTCCTAGTGTCCCAATCCCGAACTTCTCGACGTAGCGATCTTGCTCCTGGAAGGCTTCCCACGGCGCTGCTTTCGACGATGGTATCTGCTGTTGCTGTCTTGCTGGTGCTGCCACTAGATGACTTGGTTCTTTGACTTCCGTAATTCACTGATCTTGATGGATTGACTCCTTGCGATCGACTCATACAGCTTCCTGCGCTCGGCCTGCTTATATAGGCCGGCGTATCCCGTTAATACTCGGCTTCTCCTTTTTCGCCTTTGCGCACGACACTATACTAGGGTCCAAAGTCCGCCGTCGTCTACCGTTATTCTCTCCAAACTCTTTTCAGCTGTATTCTCCAAGCTCTCTCCAGCTGTATTCTCCTTACTCTCTGCAGCTGTATTCTCCAAACTCTCTTTTATTTGTGAGCAAAACCTTATGCAAAATAAAAAAAACAGTCTAATAAATATGCTCGCATCCCATCAATCCAAATAATAGATGTCCTGCCTTCGAATATGCAAAGAATACGAACGTATTTTTAAAAACCGGTATTTTTATGGAAAATATTACGTCTGCCCTATTCATTATTGCCCTTAATTCTAAGAATTCGTACATATGCTCTTCGGACATTATTTGTATACCTTGTCCTTCTAATTATTGCACACACTTCATTGCTTCCTGTTTGTCAAATATAAATTTCGAGATTATCCCCATCTGTGCTAGCAACAAGCTTTCTGTTATATCATTTAGATTTAATCCTAACATATCTATCGTTACGGGAATCCTGTCTATGTACTCTAACCTATAAATCCTATTGCCATCCTCTAGAAACGTCTTGCTTATTCCGTTCATATAATTGTTTATGAACATGGTTACTCTGGTTTGTTCTTCATTGATGAATATTGTTATATTTTTGAACATTATACTGATCTTGCTACCTGTTTTTTCCTGAGAGCTTATGGCTTCTCTCATTCCTTTTTGTTCATCCTGCATTCTCCTTATCTCTGCTTCTAGCCTTTCTGCATCTTCTGCATCTAGATTCCCTGTTATCGATTTGACCACTGACCGTAATCCTTATCAATCCTCTCGTTTTCCTACTCTTTGGACATATAGCTTCCAGTCTTGTCTTTATCATTTGTAATTTGTTCTGCAGTGCTCTCACCAGGTCCTTCGTTTCTGTATCTTCAACTATGTCTCTGAGCGTTTGCTCTATGCCCTCTACTGCTTCTTGTATTATTGTAGCCTTACTATGTGTACGAATGTCTTGTGCGTCTGTATTATCTTTGTCGGGCCTAAGTTGATCTGTGCCAACGGCTCATCTCCCTTCAAAGGCCGGATCTCAAAGCTCCTTTCCGCAGCCATGGTCCTTGACCACCTGTAATTATTTATTCGTTTGGTTTGGTTTATCTTCTTATTTTCTCCTTGTGAATCTTCTGTGGTCTGGTTGACACTAAAGTCAGGCCATTGTCTTCCAACACCTTGTGTTTTGAAAACCGAGGGGTAAGCTTATCCCTCCTGTTTTCCTTCCTAAATATCGTATCTCCTGCCTGTACCGCACTTGGTTCTTTTCTACCTGTATTTGCTGTTTCTATTCTCTTGGTTTTCTGTTGCTCTACCCTTTCTTTGATTTTTGGGTATAATTCTGCCTGAAACGCATTGATTTTTTGTAAATAATCGTGTTCATTGTTAAAGGACACGTTACTTAAGAAATTATGTGTTCTTCCAGTAAATAGTTCATGCGGTGTTAACTTGGTAGCTGAATGAATAGCGTTATTATACGTTATAAACGCTTCGTCCAGTACTTCCTCATGCCTGATATCCAATTTATTTGTTTTCTTAGTTTCGTTTATAAGCCTGTATATTTCCGTAATCGTGGAGTGCAGTCTTTCAACCGTGGAATTGCTCGACGACTGCTGGAAAGACGTTGTGTGCAGTTCCAAATCGTACTGCCTACAAAAATCTTTGAAGAGATTAGACGAGAATTCTACTCCCTGATCGCAAACTATATTTTTGGGTAATCCGAATAAGGCCATGGAACTTTTTATTGCCTTTACTATATTTACGCTTTCCTTTGCTGGAATCGTTAGTCCCCAAGCGTACCTCGAGAATTTGTCTATTATGGTTAATACATTTTTCTTGTTCACAAAATACAAGTCTATATGTACTATTTCCATTAGTCTTTCTGGTGTCTCTGTGAGACTGTACATTATATTATTTGGTTTCCTAACGTATTTCTGAATTTGGCAACTGTCACAGTTATTTATTGTTTGTGTAATTGCCTGTTTCATGTGTAAGAAAAACACTTTTCTTTTGAGGTGAGCTACCGTTTCGTCTATTCCTCTATGATTGCTCTTTTCGTGATACTCTTTAATGACTTGTTCCTGTTCGCTTTTTTCTGTTATATCTGGCAACAAAACTGTACATCTTATTGCCCTATACAACTTACTATAGGCAAAGTTTTTGCAATATACGTATTGGATTGTTATCACCAAGTTTTCCGGAAAGGATGAATAGTTTGTCAAAATCGGGAAACTGTAAGATCAGATCGTTGCATAATAAGGTTTTGCATACCTCAAATGCTTCTTTGTATTCTTGATCCATCTATACCTGGTGACCACCACCTCGTCGCGATTTGCCTCCGCTGCGATCGTGTCGGGGCTGCCTTTGACGTCTGGTATCATTGATATCGATGTCCTCTGCTTTGCCTCTATGACGACTGCCGTTCCGGGACTTTCTGAACCGTTGGGATCCTTCAGGACAAACGCCTCTTGAATGCTCGCCCTTCCCGGCTGGTAGTGAGATACTCTGGCACTCTGGGTGTTGGTTGGTAGTTGTCTTCGGGACTTCGTCGGTAACGGCCGGGCTCTCCAGGACAACGCCTCTTGAAACCTTTAATCGTTCGACCGCTCGTCCTTCGCGCCAGGTCCGGCTCAGTCGAGCACGGCAAACTGGGTCTTAAACAACCTTCCTCCCCGAGCTTACGGTTTCTAGTCGCAGGATTCTATTGCTCTATTTTGACAGACCCGCCGGGCAATACGCCAGGGTGTGGTAGTGTTAAGGTTTAAAGCAAATCACCTTGACTTAGCCGTGTGATGCCTTCCGGACCTCACAGGTAGCGTGTCTCAATTCGTAGATCTTGCTCCTGGAATGCTTCCCATGGCGCTGCTTCCTACGATGGTATCTGCTGTTGCTGTCTTACTGGTGCTGCCAATAGTTGACTTGGTTCTTTGACTTCCGTAATTCATTGATCTTGATGGATTGACTCCTTGCGATCGACTCATCCAGCTTCCTGCGCTCGGCCTGCTTATATAGGCCGGCGTTTCCCGTTAATTCTCGGCTTCTCCTTTTTGGCCTTTGCGCACGGCACTAAACTAGGGTCCAAAGTCCGCCGTCTTCTACCGTTATTCCTTCTCTCCAAACTCTCTCCAGCTGTATTCTCCAAACTCTCTCCAGCTGTATTCTCCAAACTCTCTCCAGCGGTATTCTCCAAACTCTCTTTTATTTGTGAGGAGTTATTTAATATCTTAATTTAACCCTCTTAACATAAATGGTGGAATTTACGCCAGTGCCCTAAAAACAGGACTTGACAATCCGATGTAGTTTTGGGATATCACTGGGGTATCCTTGGTGTAGCCTTGCGTGTATCCTTGAGGGTGCCTTGGGGTATCCTTGTGGTGTTCTTTTCGCCTGGCGTAATCACGGATGATTTGGCAAATGCCCAAAGTTGAATCCTGTTGCCTTGCAGTCTGGGTTCCTTATATGTTAACCGTATCCTTGTGCTGTCCCCGTTAGTGTCCTTTCCGCATGGCGTAATCATGTATGACTCTGGCGAATGTCCGACGCTGAATCCTGTTGCATGGATCCCTTTTACGTTCACCATATCCTTGTGCTTTCCTCGTGAGTGTCCTTTCCGACTGACGTAATTATGGATGACTCTAATGACTGCCCGACGCTGAATCCTGTTGCCTTGCGGTCTGGATCCCTTATACGTTAACCGTATCCTTGTGCTTTCCCTGTGAGTGTCCTTTCCGCCTGGCGTAGTATTCATGGATGACTCTGGCGAATGCCCGACGCTGAATCCTGTTGCCTTGTGGTCTGTATTCCTTATACAGTGATCGTATCCTTGCACATGTCCTTTCCGCCTGGAGTATGGATGACTCTCGCTTCGGCCTAACGTATAATCCTGCCGCCTTGGATTTGTAGTTAGTCCTCCGATGTGTCAGTCTGCTCGTCTGCAGCGTGTGGTTGTTGCTGCTTAAGCTCGCCAATGTGAACCTTTCGATCTTTCTTTGAAACCGTATGGCGTATTTTGCAGATCACCGGAGAAATGAAATCAACAACCTGGTAAGGACCATCGTTCCTTGGGGCTAGTTTCGCTGCGCATCCATCGGCTGCTTTGGATGGGTGGTGTTCTTTGGCCCACACTATGCTGCCCACCTCCGGCGTCCACTGTCTCCTCCTCAGCTAGCCCGGGTAGCTCAGTCGGTAGAGCATGAGACTCTTAATCTCAGGGTCGTGGGTTCGGGCCCCACGTTGGGCGCCCGATGTAACGAACTGATTTTGCTTTGTCAGCTCGCTACGAGATTCGTGCGGCTAGCTCAAAAGATTGCATGTTCGTCCAACCAAATTTATATGTCGTGACTGCCCGCAATGAGAAAACACAGGATTCAAATG
The DNA here is from genome assembly GCA_018153305.1 of Drosophila kurseongensis. Taxonomy (NCBI): domain Eukaryota; kingdom Metazoa; phylum Arthropoda; class Insecta; order Diptera; family Drosophilidae; genus Drosophila; species Drosophila kurseongensis. The sequence continues at coordinate 2,231,052 of JAECXX010000001.1, forward strand.
GCAACCGTTGGTTTATTCTTGTGCTAGTTAGTACAGCGGGAATGTGGGTTTGGGCTGGTCTCGGGTTTGACCCGCATTGATTTCACTGGCCACTTGTATCGTTTGTCCTGGTCTGCTGACGCGTTGACCTGGTCACCACGGACTCTTCCTTGTGTCTCGGGAAAACTCGTCTCGATTTGCCTCCGCTGCGATCGTGTCGGGGCTGCCTTTGACGTCTGGTATCATTGATATTGATGTCCTCTGCTTTGCCTCTATGACGACTGCCGTTCCGGGACTTTCTGAACCGTTGGGATCCTCCAGGACAAACGCCTCTTGAATACCTCAACGGTCGAATCCCCCCCCTTCCCGGCTGGTAGTGAGATACTCTGGCACTCGGGGTGTTGGTAGGTAGTTGTCTTTGGGACTTCGTCGGTAACGGCCGGGCTCTCCAGGACAACGCCTCTTGAAACCTTTAATCGATCGACCGGCTCAGTCGAGCACGGTACACTGGGTCTTAAACAACCTTCCTCCCCGAGCTCACGGTTTCTAGTCGCAGGACTCTATTGCTCTACTCTGACAGACCCGCCCGGCAATACGCCAGGGTGTGGTCGTGTCAAGGTTGAAAGCAAATCGCCTTGACTTAGCCGTGTGATGCCTTCCGGACCTCAGCTACCTGTGTCTCAATTCGGAGATTCCTAGTGTCCCAATCCCGAACTTCTCGACGTAGCGATCTTGCTCCTGGAAGGCTTCCCACGGCGCTGCTTTCGACGATGGTATCTGCTGTTGCTGTCTTGCTGGTGCTGCCACTAGATGACTTGGTTCTTTGACTTCCGTAATTCACTGATCTTGATGGATTGACTCCTTGCGATCGACTCATACAGCTTCCTGCGCTCGGCCTGCTTATATAGGCCGGCGTATCCCGTTAATACTCGGCTTCTCCTTTTTCGCCTTTGCGCACGACACTATACTAGGGTCCAAAGTCCGCCGTCGTCTACCGTTATTCTCTCCAAACTCTTTTCAGCTGTATTCTCCAAACTCTCTCCAGCTGTATTCTCCTTACTCTCTGCAGCTGTATTCTCCAAACTCTCTTTTATTTGTGAGCAAAACCTTATGCAAAAATAAAAAAACAGTCTAATAAATATGCTCGCATCCCATCAATCCAAATAATAGATGTCCTGCCTTCGAATATGCAAAGAATACGAACGTATTTTTAAAAACCGGTATTTTTATGGAAAATATTACGTCTGCCCTATTCATTATTGCCCTTAATTCTAAGAATTCGTACATATGCTCTTCGGACATTATTTGTATACCTTGTCCTTCTAATTATTGCACACACTTCATTGCTTCCTGTTTGTCAAATATAAATTTCGAGATTATCCCCATCTGTGCTAGCAACAAGCTTTCTGTTATATCATTTAGATTTAATCCTAACATATCTATCGTTACGGGAATCCTGTCTATGTACTCTAACCTATAAATCCTATTGCCATCCTCTAGAAACGTCTTGCTTATTCCGTTCATATAATTGTTTATGAACATGGTTACTCTGGTTTGTTCTTCATTGATGAATATTGTTATATTTTTGAACATTATACTGATCTTGCTACCTGTTTTTTCCTGAGAGCTTATGGCTTCTCTCATTCCTTTTTGTTCATCCTGCATTCTCCTTATCTCTGCTTCTAGCCTTTCTGCATCTTCTGCATCTAGATTCCCTGTTATCGATTTGACCACTGACCGTAATCCTTATCAATCCTCTCGTTTTCCTACTCTTTGGACATATAGCTTCCAGTCTTGTCTTTATCATTTGTAATTTGTTCTGCAGTGCTCTCACCAGGTCCTTCGTTTCTGTATCTTCAACTATGTCTCTGAGCGTTTGCTCTATGCCCTCTACTGCTTCTTGTATTATTGTAGCCTTACTATGTGTACGAATGTCTTGTGCGTCTGTATTATCTTTGTCGGGCCTAAGTTGATCTGTGCCAACGGCTCATCTCCCTTCAAAGGCCGGATCTCAAAGCTCCTTTCCGCAGCCATGGTCCTTGACCACCTGTAATTATTTATTCGTTTGGTTTGGTTTATCTTCTTATTTTCTCCTTGTGAATCTTCTGTGGTCTGGTTGACACTAAAGTCAGGCCATTGTCTTCCAACACCTTGTGTTTTGAAAACCGAGGGGTAAGCTTATCCCTCCTGTTTTCCTTCCTAAATATCGTATCTCCTGCCTGTACCGCACTTGGTTCTTTTCTACCTGTATTTGCTGTTTCTATTCTCTTGGTTTTCTGTTGCTCTACCCTTTCTTTGATTTTTGGGTATAATTCTGCCTGAAACGCATTGATTTTTTGTAAATAATCGTGTTCATTGTTAAAGGACACGTTACTTAAGAAATTATGTGTTCTTCCAGTAAATAGTTCATGCGGTGTTAACTTGGTAGCTGAATGAATAGCGTTATTATACGTTATAAACGCTTCGTCCAGTACTTCCTCATGCCTGATATCCAATTTATTTGTTTTCTTAGTTTCGTTTATAAGCCTGTATATTCCCGTAATCGTGGAGTGCAGTCTGTCAACCGTGGAATTGCTCGACGACTGCTGGAAAGACGTTGTGTGCAGTTCCAAATCGTACTGCCTACAAAAATCTTTGAAGAGATTAGACGAGAATTCTACTCCCTGATCGCAAACTATATTTTTGGGTAATCCGAATAAGGCCATGGAACTTTTTATTGCCTTTACTATATTTACGCTTTCCTTTGCTGGAATCGTTAGTCCCCAAGCGTACCTCGAGAATTTGTCTATTATGGTTAATACATTTTTCTTGTTCACAAAATACAAGTCTATATGTACTATTTCCATTAGTCTTTCTGGTGTCTCTGTGAGACTGTACATTATATTATTTGGTTTCCTAACGTATTTCTGAATTTGGCAACTGTCACAGTTATTTATTGTTTGTGTAATTGCCTGTTTCATGTGTAAGAAAAACACTTTTCTTTTGAGGTGAGCTACCGTTTCGTCTATTCCTCTATGATTGCTCTTTTCGTGATACTCTTTAATGACTTGTTCCTGTTCGCTTTTTTCTGTTATATCTGGCAACAAAACTGTACATCTTATTGCCCTATACAACTTACTATAGGCAAAGTTTTTGCAATATACGTATTGGATTGTTATCACCAAGTTTTCCGGAAAGGATGAATAGTTTGTCAAAATCGGGAAACTGTAAGATCAGATCGTTGCATAATAAGGTTTTGCATACCTCAAATGCTTCTTTGTATTCTTGATCCATCTATACCTGGTGACCACCACCTCGTCGCGATTTGCCTCCGCTGCGATCGTGTCGGGGCTGCCTTTGACGTCTGACGTCATTGATATCGATGTCCTCTGCTTTGCCTCTATGACGACTGCCGTTCCGGGACTTTCTGAACCGTTGGGATCCTTCAGGACAAACGCCTCTTGAATGCTCGCCCTTCCCGGCTGGTAGTGAGATACTCTGGCACTCTGGGTGTTGGTTGGTAGTTGTCTTCGGGACTTCGTCGGTAACTGCCGGGCTCTCCAGGACAACGCCTCTTGAAACCTTTAATCGTTCGACCGCTCGTCCTTCGCGCCAGGTCCGGCTCAGTCGAGCACGGCAAACTGGGTCTTAAACAACCTTCCTCCCCGAGCTTACGGTTTCTAGTCGCAGGATTCTATTGCTCTATTTTGACAGACCCGCCGGGCAATACGCCAGGGTGTGGTAGTGTTAAGGTTTAAAGCAAATCACCTTGACTTAGCCGTGTGATGCCTTCCGGACCTCACAGGTAGCGTGTCTCAATTCGTAGATCTTGCTCCTGGAATGCTTCCCATGGCGCTGCTTCCTACGATGGCATCTGCTGTTGCTGTCTTACTGGTGCTGCCAATAGTTGACTTGGTTCTTTGACTTCCGTAATTCATTGATCTTGATGGATTGACTCCTTGCGATCGACTCATCCAGCTTCCTGCGCTCGGCCTGCTTATATAGGCCGGCGTTTCCCGTTAATTCTCGGCTTCTCCTTTTTGGCCTTTGCGCACGGCACTAAACTAGGGTCCAAAGTCCGCCGTCTTCTACCGTTATTCCTTCTCTCCAAACTCTCTCCAGCTGTATTCTCCAAACTCTCTCCAGCTGTATTCTCCAAACTCTCTCCAGCGGTATTCTCCAAACTCTCTTTTATTTGTGAGGAGTTATTTAATATCTTAATTTAACCCTCTTAACATAAATGGTGGAATTTACGCCAGTGCCCTAAAAACAGGACTTGACAATCCGATGTAGTTTTGGGATATCACTGGGGTATCCTTGGTGTAGCCTTGCGTGTATCCTTGAGGGTGCCTTGGGGTATCCTTGTGGTGTTCTTTTCGCCTGGCGTAATCACGGATGATTTGGCAAATGCCCAAAGTTGAATCCTGTTGCCTTGCAGTCTGGGTTCCTTATATGTTAACCGTATCCTTGTGCTGTCCCCGTTAGTGTCCTTTCCGCATGGCGTAATCATGTATGACTCTGGCGAATGTCCGACGCTGAATCCTGTTGCATGGATCCCTTTTACGTTCACCATATCCTTGTGCTTTCCTCGTGAGTGTCCTTTCCGACTGACGTAATCATGGATGACTCTAATGACTGCCCGACGCTGAATCCTGTTGCCTTGCGGTCTGGATCCCTTGTACGTTAACCGTATCCTTGTGCTTTCCCTGTGAGTGTCCTTTCCGCCTGGCGTAGTATTCATGGATGACTCTGGCGAATGCCCGACGCTGAATCCTGTTGCCTTGTGGTCTGGATTCCTTATACAGTGATCGTATCCTTGCACATGTCCTTTCCGCCTGGAGTATGGATGACTCTCGCTTCGGCCTAACGTATAATCCTGCCGCCTTGGATTTGTAGTTAGTCCTCCGATGTGTCAGTCTGCTCGTCTGCAGCGTGTGGTTGTTGCTGCTTAAGCTCGCCAATGTGAACCTTTCGATCTTTCTTTGAAACCGTATGGCGTATTTTGCAGATCACCGGAGAAATGAAATCAACAACCTGGTAAGGACCATCGTTCCTTGGGGCTAGTTTCGCTGCGCATCCATCGGCTGCTTTGGATGGGTGGTGTTCTTTGGCCCACACTATGCTGCCCACCTCCGGCGTCCACTGTCTCCTCCTCAGCTAGCCCGGGTAGCTCAGTCGGTAGAGCATGAGACTCTTAATCTCAGGGTCGTGGGTTCGGGCCCCACGTTGGGCGCCCGATGTAACGAACTGATTTTGCTTTGTCAGCTCGCTACGAGATTCGTGCGGCTAGCTCAAAAGATTGCATGTTCGTCCAACCAAATTTATATGTCGTGACTGCCCGCAATGAGAAAACACAGGATTCAAATGGCAACCGTTGGTTTATTCTTGTGCTAGTTAGTACAGCGGGAATGTGGGTTTGGGCTGGTCTCGGGCTTGACCCGCATTGATTTCACTGGCCACTTGTATCGTTTGTCCTGGTCTGCTGACGCATTGACCTGGTGACCACGGACTCTTCCTTGTGTCTCGGGAAAACTCGTCTCGATTTGCCTCCGCTGCGATCGTGTCGGGGCTGCCTTTGACGTCTGGTATCATTGATATTGATGTCCTCTGCTTTGCCTCTATGACGACTGCCGTTCCGGGACTTTCTGAACCGTTGGGATCCTCCAGGACAAACGCCTCTTGAATACCTCAACGGTCGAATGCTCGCCCTTCCCGGCTGGTAGTGAGATACTCTGGCACTCGGGGTGTTGGTAGGTAGTTGTCTTTGGGACTTCGTCGGTAACGGCCGGGCTCTCCAGGACAACGCCTCTTGAAACCTTTAATCGATCGACCGGCTCAGTCGAGCACGGTACACTGGGTCTTAAACAACCTTCCTCCCCGAGCTCACGGTTTCTAGTCGCAGGACTCTATTGCTCTACTCTGACAGACCCGCCCGGCAATACGCCAGGGTGTGGTCGTGTCAAGGTTGAAAGCAAATCGCCTTGACTTAGCCGTGTGATGCCTTCCGGACCTCAGCTACCTGTGTCTCAATTCGGAGATTCCTAGTGTCCCAATCCCGAACTTCTCGACGTAGCGATCTTGCTCCTGGAAGGCTTCCCACGGCGCTGCTTTCGACGATGGTATCTGCTGTTGCTGTCTTGCTGGTGCTGCCACTAGATGACTTGGTTCTTTGACTTCCGTAATTCACTGATCTTGATGGATTGACTCCTTGCGATCGACTCATACAGCTTCCTGCGCTCGGCCTGCTTATATAGGCCGGCGTATCCCGTTAATACTCGGCTTCTCCTTTTTCGCCTTTGCGCACGACACTATACTAGGGTCCAAAGTCCGCCGTCGTCTACCGTTATTCTCTCCAAACTCTTTTCAGCTGTATTCTCCAAACTCTCTCCAGCTGTATTCTCCTTACTCTCTGCAGCTGTATTCTCCAAACTCTCTTTTATTTGTGAGCAAAACCTTATGCAAAATAAAAAAAAAACAGTCTAATAAATATGCTCGCATCCCATCAATCCAAATAATAGATGTCCTGCCTTCGAATATGCAAAGAATACGAACGTATTTTTAAAAACAGGTATTTTTATGGAAAATATTACGTCTGCCCTATTCATTATTGCCCTTAATTCTAAGAATTCGTACATATGCTCTTCGGACATTATTTGTATACCTTGTCCTTCTAATTATTGCACACACTTCATTGCTTCCTGTTTGTCAAATATAAATTTCGAGATTATCCCCATCTGTGCTAGCAACAAGCTTTCTGTTATATCATTTAGATTTAATCCTAACATATCTATCGTTACGGGAATCCTGTCTATGTACTCTAACCTATAAATCCTATTGCCATCCTCTAGAAACGTCTTGCTTATTCCGTTCATATAATTGTTTATGAACATGGTTACTCTGGTTTGTTCTTCATTGATGAATATTGTTATATTTTTGAACATTATACTGATCTTGCTACCTGTTTTTTCCTGAGAGCTTATGGCTTCTCTCATTCCTTTTTGTTCATCCTGCATTCTCCTTATCTCTGCTTCTAGCCTTTCTGCATCTTCTGCATCTAGATTCCCTGTTATCGATTTGACCACTGACCGTAATCCTTATCAATCCTCTCGTTTTCCTACTCTTTGGACATATAGCTTCCAGTCTTGTCTTTATCATTTGTAATTTGTTCTGCAGTGCTCTCACCAGGTCCTTCGTTTCTGTATCTTCAACTATGTCTCTGAGCGTTTGCTCTATGCCCTCTACTGCTTCTTGTATTATTGTAGCCTTACTATGTGTACGAATGTCTTGTGCGTCTGTATTATCTTTGTCGGGCCTAAGTTGATCTGTGCCAACGGCTCATCTCCCTTCAAAGGCCGGATCTCAAAGCTCCTTTCCGCAGCCATGGTCCTTGACCACCTGTAATTATTTATTCGTTTGGTTTGGTTTATCTTCTTATTTTCTCCTTGTGAATCTTCTGTGGTCTGGTTGACACTAAAGTCAGGCCATTGTCTTCCAACACCTTGTGTTTTGAAAACCGAGGGGTAAGCTTATCCCTCCTGTTTTCCTTCCTAAATATCGTATCTCCTGCCTGTACCGCACTTGGTTCTTTTCTACCTGTATTTGCTGTTTCTATTCTCTTGGTTTTCTGTTGCTCTACCCTTTCTTTGATTTTTGGGTATAATTCTGCCTGAAACGCATTGATTTTTTGTAAATAATCGTGTTCATTGTTAAAGGACACGTTACTTAAGAAATTATGTGTTCTTCCAGTAAATAGTTCATGCGGTGTTAACTTGGTAGCTGAATGAATAGCGTTATTATACGTTATAAACGCTTCGTCCAGTACTTCCTCATGCCTGATATCCAATTTATTTGTTTTCTTAGTTTCGTTTATAAGCCTGTATATTTCCGTAATCGTGGAGTGCAGTCTTTCAACCGTGGAATTGCTCGACGACTGCTGGAAAGACGTTGTGTGCAGTTCCAAATCGTACTGCCTACAAAAATCTTTGAAGAGATTAGACGAGAATTCTACTCCCTGATCGCAAACTATATTTTTGGGTAATCCGAATAAGGCCATGGAACTTTTTATTGCCTTTACTATATTTACGCTTTCCTTTGCTGGAATCGTTAGTCCCCAAGCGTACCTCGAGAATTTGTCTATTATGGTTAATACATTTTTCTTGTTCACAAAATACAAGTCTATATGTACTATTTCCATGAGTCTTTCTGGTGTCTCTGTGAGACTGTACATTATATTATTTGGTTTCCTAACGTATTTCTGAATTTGGCAACTGTCACAGTTATTTATTGTTTGTGTAATTGCCTGTTTCATGTGTAAGAAAAACACTTTTCTTTTGAGGTGAGCTACCGTTTCGTCTATTCCTCTATGATTGCTCTTTTCGTGATACTCTTTAATAACTTGTTCCTGTTCGCTTTTTTCTGTTATATCTGGCAACAAAACTGTACATCTTATTGAACTTCGATTGCGAACGTCGGCGAGTGCAGACGTGTTTTTCCTGTCTTCTTATCGTCAACGAAAATTTAAATAAAAGCAGTGCAAACTCTAAACAACAACACACAGTGGGCGAAAAGACGCTTAGTGCGATGAACTTCGTACTTTTTGTGTAAATAAACAAGAAGAAAATCTAAAACATTAAGTTATGAGTGAATTCGACACTCATACGGTGCTCCAACGTCAGCAAGACGAGCGTCGGCTCTCTCTGCAACGTAACAACGCCTACCATTCAATCCTTCTTAGAGTAATGATAAGTAACCTCTGATATACTCTTACTACAAGGCACTAGTTCCCGCGGTAATCTTGTGTAAAAAAAACCTTAAAAACCAAAATAATCAATTATTATAAGGTGGTAAGTTTTTAAATTTATTTAAAATTATTTTGGATTTTGAATAAAATAAAATTTAAATCTATTTATTATTTCTGTACAAAGCTTTGAGGATACAGTTTTAAATCATTTTCACAAAAATACTAAGGCTTAAGAGGTGATCGCTGCGATCCTGTGACATACAGGATGTATGAATTACAGGGTAAACAGCCTCACGCTACCTATAATAGTGCGATCAAGCGAAATTTATTATATTTTATAAACACTATTTCTTTTAATACCCTTGCAAAGGGTATTAAATTTCAGACAAATGTTTGCAACGCATTGAAGGAGACATTTCCGACCGTATAAATTATATATATTCTTGATCAGCATCCCCAGGTGAGCCGTTCTAGCCATGTCCGTCTGGCCGTCCGTCCGTCTGACGTCTGTCCGTCCGTCCGTTTCTACGCAAACTAGTCCCTCAGTTTTTAAGCTATTTGCTTGAATCTCTTCCAAAAGTTGCCTTTCTATTGCAGGTAGTATATAAGTCGCCGGATCGGGCGACTATATCATATAGCTCCCATAGGAGCAATCGGAACAAAAATAAAACCAAATTTTAACTTTGTTGTTTTTAATTTTTTTTTGTTCTTTGGGATTTGGTTATATTTAAATATAATGGAATTACGGTTTTATTAAATTAAAATCGGACAACAATATCATATAACTGCCATGGAAACGATGCCCAAATGCAGCGCAAGATCGACATAGCTTCATTGTTATACCCGTTACTCGTAGAGTAAAAGGGTATATTGTATTCGTGCAAAAGTATGTAACAGGTAGAAGGAAGCGTTTCCGACCCTATAAAGTATATATATTCTTGTTCAGGATCACTAGCCGAGTCGATCTAGCCATGTCCGTCTGTCCGTCTGTCCGTCTGTCTGTCCGTCTGTCTGTCTGTCTGTCTGTCTGTCCGTATGAACGCTGAGATCTCGGAAACTATAAAAGCTAGAAGATTGGCATTTTGCATGTAGATTCTAGGAGTTCCTACGCAGCGCAAGTTTGTTTCAAAAGGGTGCCACGCCCCCTTTAACGCCCACAATCGCTTATATACGATTTTAAAAATTTAAATATTTCGGAAAAGTAAAAATGCAGTTTTATTGTGTTTATCAATACCTATCGAAATGTAGAAGAAATTTTTCAAATCGGACCATTCGTTAAAAAGTTATGCGTGATCAAAGTTCCTATTTCCATCTCCCTCGCACTCCCTTTACCTGAGTAACGGGTATCTGATAGTCGGGGCACCCGACTATAGCGTTCTCTCTTGTTTTTAGTAATATAGGCTATAAATCGAAATGTAGTCGTTTTTTAATAACTGCAAGGGTATATTTTTTTTTTTTTTTTTTTTGCGGAGTCCCACGGCCCACTTACCCGCCCAACCGACCGAGGGGCGCAGCCGTGTATCGTACGGCACGATTCGCGATAGGATAGACGCGAGATAGGAAAATAAAGGTAAAGGTCCGGGGAAAAAAGTAATAGTTAGATCAATCTTGTGCCAATGAAGCAAGTATTAATCGTTTTAGGAGCGGCAGAGAGTCAAGATTTGATATTACAGGAAAAAGTCTATTATAGTCAGAACATAATACTCTGAAAGGCTCATGCAAGGCATAGTTAGATCTACAATGATTTAAAATTAGGGGAATATAATTTCTAGTTAATCTACTTGGCACAGAAAAGTTTAGCCGACTTAACAAGTCGGGGCAGTCAATATCACCATGTATAAGGTTATAAATAAAGATAGTACCAAGCATCGTTCTACGGTTGGCTAGGGATGGTAAATTAATCAAAAGAAGTCTACTAGAATAAGAAGGTAAGATAAGATTTGCATCCCAGTTTAGGCGCCGTAAAGCAAAAAGAAGGAAGTTTTTTTGTACAGATTCAATACGACCAATATGTATTCCGTATTGTGGACTCCAGACGGGAGACCCATACTCCAGAATCGGACGGACTAGCGAAATAAATAAAGTTTTAGTCAAATAAGGATCATCGAATTCTTTTGACCACCTTTTAATAAATCCAAGCACTCCTCTGGCTTTATTAACCATGGACGAAATGTGATTAGAAAATTTTAGTTTAGGGTCCAAGAGAACGCCAAGATCGTTTACAAGAGTTATTCTATCCAAAGAGCTGCCACTTAACATGTAAGTCGCGTATATCGGATTGGCCCGATAAAAAGTCATCAGCTTGCACTTGGAGCCGTTTAAATTTAGTAAATTATCTCGGCACCAGTTTTGAAAATTATCTAGATCGGATTGCAAGTCTAAATGGCAGGAAATGTCCTTATACTGCAGGCACAACTTAACATCATCTGCGTACATAAGTACGCGAGAATGACTTATAATTGAGGGAAGATCGTTAATAAATAATGTAAAAAGTAACGGACCCAGATGGCTTCCTTGTGGGACACCGGAGGTAACACGGAGAATTTCAGAAATTGAATTTTTAAAAAGGACCCTTTGTGACCTGCCATTTAGATAACTTGAAATCCATTTAAGCAGATCAACTGGAAAACCTAAAAGGTCAAGTTTATGAATAAGAAGTAAGTGATTTACAGAGTCAAATGCTTTACTAAAGTCAGTGTAAATGACATCTGTTTGAAAACTACTATTGAAGCCTTTTATCACAAATGTAGTGAGCTCTAGAAGGTTTGTAATTGTGGATCTACGTTTAATAAATCCGTGTTGACACGGAGAAATAATTGATCTGCAAAAGTGCTGCAAATGAGGAGTAATAATTTTTTCAAAAAGCTTAGGAATAGCTGACAACTTAGAAATACCTCTGTAGTTACTGGCTTCTAACTTGTTACCTTTTTTGAAAAGAGGAATAACAAATGATTCCTTCCAAATATTTGGGAATTGGGACGTTTCTAGAGATAAGGTAAACAACTTGTGAAGAGGTTTGCACAGGGCCTTAGCGCAATACCTAAGCACGCACCCAGGAATACCATCGGGCCCTGGCGAATAAAGATCCAAAAGAAGAGAGCTTTCTGTTAAAGTGGGACAGAATATGAGGTTTGACTTGGGCATGGTGTAAGAATAAGGCTGAGATGAATAATCTAAAGTAGAGTAAGTCGTTTGAAAAAATTGGGCAAATATATCGGCTATTGCCTGATCTGTGGTTCCCGTCATGTTTTCGAACGACAGCGAGGAAGGAAAAGAATTAGATTTACGCTTGGTGTTAACAAAATTATAAAACTGTTTCGGGTCCTGAGAGAACTGGACCTTACAACGGTTTAAGTAACTATTATAACACTGAGCATTAAGCACGGTAAATCTTGACCGAGCACTTAGATATCTAGTAAAAACAGATTGAGAACCGGTATTTTTATATTTCCTAAAAAGTCTGGACTTTACATTTCTTAAGTGTGTCAACTCTTTGCTAAACCAAGGTGATTTATTGGAAGTTGACGGATAGTACCACGGAACACAGGAATTAAAAAATGAGTTTATTGCAGTATAAAAAACATTAACTGCATCGGACATATTATTGCATAAGTAAAGATCAGACCAATTAAAGCCAGAAATAAAATTATTAAGCCTCAGAAAGTCTGCCTTGCGAAAACAATGTATTCGTTTGGAATTTTCTGATTTTTCTTCTATAACTCTACCCGTATCAAATGAAAGTTCGATTGTTGGGTGATATGGATCTTCAGGTTGCGTGAGTGGTGCTACTCTGGACAGAAACACACCTTCAGGATTCGATACAAAACACAAATCAAGTAGGCGACCTAATGAATTTCGAACATGGTTTACTTGAGATAGAGATATGTCAAGCAGGCCATCAATAAAATCATGTTGTGCTATAGGTAGTAAGACATTCGATCCATCCTCAGTGGACCAAGTAACTCCAGGTATATTAAAATCACCTAGAACTATCAACTGATCCCTATCGGAAAGCTTATTTGCAACGGACTTAATAACGGATAGGTGATTTAAATAATCAGGAAGTTCAGACAACGGCGGAATATAAGAGCAAGTTATGTATATAAAGTTACCAGGAAGCGATAACTTTACACAAATAAATTCAATGGTATTGAATTCATCAAAAAATAACTCCTCAGACGGGAAGTTTGAATCAACTCCAATTAAGACTCCACCTCCCCGTCTAGAGGGACGGTCATACCTATATATTGTGTACTTACCTGGAAAAACTTCGGAGCTAAAGATCTCCGGCTTTAACCAGGTTTCTGTGAACACAATAATATGAGATGCAAAGGAAAGGCTATCAGAATACAATTTAGTGAGTTTGCTACGCAAACCTCTCGCATTCTGATAGGAAAGAAGGAGGTTAGAAGTTAGTTTTTTGAAATTGGTACACTGGTTTGGCCTCGACTAGGAAGTTTTACTCCTACGGGCCCCTTCTTCTTTATCTTAGCCTCGAACTCTTTTACAACCATATTATCCGGCCAAAAGTCGCCCGAGCATATGGCTTCAAAAAGCTCGTTAGGGACAGTTATCTTGAAAGATGAAATGTCTCTAGCATAAGAAAACTTAAACTTTTCCACCTTTACACTATTACAATCGGCTTTAGTTTTGTCTTGTATATAAGACAATACATCAGAAGATGTTTGATCAGGGGAAAGCCGAGAAACGAAAATTTGTTTCTTGAGTGGAACCACTGAAAGGGATTTTGGTGGAGCAGACATTGCCTCTGCCAAACCAACTTGAGCCGGTTGTCCGGACTCAGTAGTCCCTTGTGGTGGTGATGCTACATTCTGAGAGATAGGTGGATCCACTAATTGTGAAACCACTACGGACAAATCGGAATTCTTAGAAGTCCCTGGTTGCATGCATTCAGTAACGGATTGTTCGGATACCGAATCTTTTTTAGCTGCCGATCTTAGCAACATTTGAAGGTTTGCTGAAATCGGCTGCTGATCCGCCGGAATGCTCTGTTGTTCTTTTGATTTCGGTTGCGGGGTGTTCCCCTTTTGCTCCTTACCACCAGCGGCCTTTTTGCGCTTAGGGGACTCTTCTAATAGCTTACGACTATTAAACTGCGAGTCCAGCGCAGATAGGAGATCATCAGCCCGGCGAAAACTATCTCTAGCCACTCCGAAACAGCTAATCAGTCCCATCAGGCCGCCTTTAGTTTGGCGCATGAACGATTTCATCTCGTTCGCAACCTCCACACAAGCGTCACAACAAAACTGCAAATTGGGCCCCTTTGAAAGGTCATCACTTGTCCGGCCAGTAAAACCGGCGCACTTGGTGTGCACCATATTTTCACACAGCCAGCAAGTCATATTAGACTGGTCAGCCCTGATTACGAGGCTGCATTTTTTGCAGAAGCAGACTAAATTTTTATTATTCATTTTATTTATTTACCACTGTACCAAGAAAGCGAAATTGAAATTTATAAGCGAGCAGTTATAAGTACCGCAAGAGCGCAGAAACTGCACGCTTAGAACTTTCAAAAGCAAAGAGAGCAAGAGAGCGGGAGCGTAAATAAGTGCATGCACAAAAGAGAAACAGCGTGGATATAAATAGGATAGAAAACACAGATAAGAATTACGAAAAACTAAAACAATTTATCAGTATCAATACAAAGTGCACTCGCGAAGCGAACGGAGTTTAAATTTATGTTTAAATAACCGAAAGAAAATTTAATGTTGTTTTTATAAAACCCACCGATGGGAATAAACGAAAACAAAATACAAAATTCGAGGCGCAGAAAAAAAACACGACCGTTCACTTTGAAAGTCAAAGACGATTGATGATTGATATAAACATCGGCTTGCCAAAGTTTGCTTCCATTCTTGTTTGATCTAAAACCCGCTTTTTACTTTGCGATAAGGTCAAACTCTGACTTTCCTTATGAAATTTGGTAGGTCGGATTGCTTGGCCAAAAATAAAACAAATAGAAAATCCAAACTTCCTTACTTTACAAACACCGTTCAATCAGTTATATGGCGGCTATAGGATATAGTCAGCCGATCCTTATGAAATTTGGTAGGTCAGATTGATTGGAAAATCAAATTCGGCTGCGTGCAGACGTGTTTTATTAACGCTCCGGAAAAACAATTAGCCAATCAGTCGAAAACGTTCGAAAAAATTAATAAGCGCGAGGTTTTGCGTTTCGCAATGCAAATCGCATATCGTAAATTAAGTTTAGATTAATTAAATAATTAATCTTTACGCACTAACGATAAACAAATGAGTAAGAACGTGGATCAGCGCACTCAACGTCAAAAACAACAAGACAAAGCCCTTGAACAAATTTAGAGAGAGCAAGACAAACGTCGTCTCTCTTTGTCCCGTAACAACGCTTATTTTACGGTGACGAGTAATACTCTAGACCGCCGAAAACTCTAGCTCTCCCGCCCTGCTCTTCACCGCTCAAACGCCATGGAGTGCAAGACTCCAACAGAGCTTCTGCCGCCTAGCGCAGAAACAACAGAAACTACTACGACTACTACAACGGTCTCTGTAACGACTCCACCCTCTTCTTGTGCTGCGGGTAAAGCAACCACATAACCAAGTGCAAAAATCGGTGCAAACGGCAAAAACAAAGCTACGGTAGAAGAAATGACAATTCTGCAAGCGGGTTCGGCCATCCAGACAGGCATGGATCGCTACATTAATATCTCTAAGCGCAAGCTAACACCCCCAAAAAACTCAGACGGCAATAAGCTCAAAATAAATCGTTCCAACAAAGGCCCTGTAAATCCCGGGCCATTAGATGAAAATAGATTTTCCATTCTGGCGGAGCCTAAAACAGAGTCTGAACAATTAGCCCCAAGGCAACTAAAGCCCCCACCTATTTTTATTCGGGAGAAGATCTTGAATGCCCTAGTCAACAAAATAGTTGAGCTTGTCGGAAAAGATAACTTTCATGTTATTCCGCTTATGAAAGGGAATATAAGCGAAACTAAACTCCAAACCAAAACCGAAGACGATTTCCGAGCAGTGTCAAAGTACTTAAACGATGCCAACAAGAATTACTACACGTACCAGCTGAAGGGAATAGAACCCGATGTGACCCCCTCCGAAATTACAGAGGCCTTAAAAGAAAACGGTTTGTACGCAAAAAATGTTATAAACATGACATAAACAAAAACAAGAAGCCGCAACCACTCTCCAAGGTCGAGCTGGAGCCAGACAGCAGAACTTTGAAAAAAAAACGCAGTCCACCCGATCTACAAGTTGCAGTACCTTCTGCACCGTAGGATCACAGTGGAAGAGCCGCATAAACGGACCGGCCCAGTGCAATGCACAAATTGCCAGGAATACGGTCATACCAGGGCTTACTGCACCCTCAGGTCAGTATCTGTAGCTTGTGGAAACTGCCACGGCTCCGAACCTTGCCCTGCCAACAAGGAAGACTAACTCACTAAAAAGTGTGTAAACTGCCAAGGAAACCACACAGCAAACTACAGAGGCTGTCCAGTCTACAAGGTGATGAAAAGTCGGATGCAACGAGCGACAACGGCACGCTCCCTGAACACACAAAACACTTACATTTACGCAAACGACACCGGAAGTTTTCTTCGCAAAAGCAGCCAGATCATCATTTAGCCCTTCAATTACCACCAACGGAATTTCTTACGCCAGTGCTCTAAGATCAGAGCCGAAAATTGATAACATCCAGCAGGCCATGGGACAGACAAAAAATATCATGGAGTCTATGATGATTACTTTGCAACAAAATATGATGGAATTTATGTCCTTCATGAAAACCACCATGCAAACCCTTATGCAAAACCAAAATATCTTACTACAAATGCTTGCAGCTCAGCAGTCCAAATAAACCATGCCTAGCATTCGAATAACTCTGTGCAACGCCAACGGTGTTTCACGGCATAAACCTGAAATAACTCAATTTCTGAACGAAAACCACATCGACGTTATGTTGCTGGCAGAAACGCATCTCACCAGCAAATATAACTTTCAAGCGCATGGCGGAACTGGAATCTTAATAAGACCGCGTCAAACACCACTTTCACCAACGGTTTGCTAAAAATCATCTGCAAGCTAGATCGATAAAATTACAGTTGGGCAACTGCAACCTTGCCATTGCCGCTGTCTACTGCCCACCCCGCTTTATAGTCTCCGAAGACCAATTCATGGACTTCTACAATTCACTTGAAGAGCGATTCATAGCAGCAGGAGATTACAACGCCAAGCACACGCACTGGGGATCCCGCCTTGTAACCCCCAGAGGAAGGTAACTATATAATGCACTCATTAAAACATGCAACAAACTGGACTACGTATCACCAGGCAGCCCTACATACTGGCCTACAGATCCTAGAAAACTAGCTGATTTAATTGATTTTTCTGTGACAAAAAAACACTCTCGCAATCTAATATCTGCAAAATCGCTTTTGGATCTATCATCGGACCACTTACCAGTGCTAATAACTCTTCTTCAAAGCCCGGAATTAATCGAGCACCTTCGCAGGCTGACGTCGCATCGAACCAACTGGCTGAAGTTCAAAAAGTACGTAAGTTCCCACATTGAACTAACTCCACAGCTCAACACCAAGGAGGACATCGACTGCTATGCCGATGCACTGGAGTCTGTACTCGTCGCAGCAGCCAAAGTCTCAACACCGCAAGGGAGGGATGGGCACACACACCAACACAAAACTAACCTTGAAATCGAACAGCTTGTTCTGGAGAAAAGACGTTTGAGACGTGCTTGGCAAACCAGCAGATCGCCATCCTCAAAACAAAGTCTTAAAGAAGCTGGTCGCAGACTTACCAGGCTCTAAGGCAAGAAGAAGAAAAAACACAACGCCAGTTTATTGAGAAACTTTCACACACCAGCACTAAGCATCCCTTGTGGAGGGCCCACCCAAATCTGCGCCGGTCGAAACAGTAATTCCCTTAAGAGACTCTTCAGGCAGCTGGGCCAGAAGCGACAAAGACAGAGCTTGTACATTTGCTTTACACTTTCGAAATGTTTTTCAGCCAAACCCTGCAACTAATTCATTCGCACTACCGTCGCCGTCAATTCGAATTGAATCTGAGACGGAGCCAATTCTGTTTCAACCAAATGAATTGAAACCAAAAAAGGCCCCAGGCGGTGATCAAATAACTCCCAAAATGTTAATCGAACTTCCAAACTGTGCAGTTGAGGTTATTTGTAAACTCTTTAACGGGATTACACGACTTGGCTATTTCCCAAAAAAATGGAAAAAATCGGTAATCATAATGATCCCAAAGGCAGGGAAAGATCACACAATACCAGCTTCGTACAGACCGATAAGTTTACTTTCGTGTCTGTCAAAACTGCTCGAAAAATGCGCATCATCCCATATCTGAAAGAGCACAACGTTATTCCAGCACATCAATTTGGCTTTCGAGAAAGCAATGGAACAATAGAGCAAGTCAACAGATTAACAACAGAAATAAGGACTGCACTCGAGCTTCGGGAATACTGCAGTGCGGTATTCCTTGACGTTGCACAGGCTTTCGACCGAGTCTGGCATAAAATCATAACGATCCTGCCGGGAAACACTCACAGGATACTTGAATCGTACCTTTACAACAGAGCCTTCGCCGTGAGATGCAACACCACAACATCCGACGACTGCGCTATAGAGGCTAGAGTTCTCCAAGGTAGCTCCCTTGGTCCAACTCTATTTCTCCTCTACACCGCAGATATTCCCACGAACGAGCGGCTAACTACTTATACATTCGCAGACGATACCGCGATCATAAGTCGGTCCAAATGCCCAACTCAGCCAACAGCACTACTAGCTGATCATCTCGTGATAGTGGAGAGGTGGTTATCAGACTGGCGTATAAAAATAAATGCGCAAAAGTGTAAACACATAACGTTTACTCTTAACAGACAAACGTGTCCCCCGCTAACCCTGAATAACACGCCACTTCCACAAGCTGACGATGTAACGTACCTTGGCATCCACCTAGACAGGAGACTTACATGGCGGAGACATATCGAAGCTAAGAAAATTCACCTAAAACTAAAATCAAACAGTCTCCATTGGCTTATAAACGCGCGCTCCCCCCTCTGCCTGGACTTCAAGGTCGTGCTCTACCATTCAACGCTTAAGCCAGTCTGGACCTACGGCTCTCAATTGTGGGGAAACGCGAGCTGCAGCAACATCGACATTATTCAGCGAGCACAATCAAAAATCCTGAGAACTATCACTGGGGCACCTTGGTATGTTCGGAACGACAACATCCACAGAGATCTTGGCATTCTACCCGTAAAAGATGAAATATCAAAACAAAAAGCGTCCTACCACACCAAGCTAACTTCTCATCCAAACCAGCTCGCCAGGGGCCTAGCCAGGGTTTTCATCCGGACCCGATTGCAACGCAAGTTATTGGAGACCCTTAATTTCGCGCCAGTCACCTTGACTGTCAGATAGTTTTTAATTTAAGATTCTATATACTTATTGTTAGTCTCAATTCAGAGAATTTCCAATAAATAAATGTTTAAAAAAAAAAAAAAACTTCAAAATCTCGAATATATCCCCCGCTGTTGCGGAATTAAATGCGTTGGAACGGGGTTTGTTTTGGGTCTACCCAAATTTGTCGATACATCTTCTCGATATCTGCACCATAGACGTATCGGAAATAACGCCATTTTAGGATTTGGATGGATAAGTCGGACTGTAAGACTGGGCCAGAATGAAGGATGTCATTTAGGCTGACCCCATTTTCTGAAGGGCTGGTAGCATTGAATACCACCCGAAGCTTTTGGTGGTCGTACTTTCCGGCTTGAGCACGGCATGATGCGGAAGGTAATAGCTGGCAGCATCGTGGGTGGGATGCACCTCTCTCATGTGGTTAAAATCAAGATATTCTTGTATCACGGAGTCGTACTTAGCTTTCGGCTGACTGTCCCTTTTTAGGCGTTGCTCATTCCTTAAAAATTGGGCTAACGCAGATGATCTGGAATATCCTAGGGCGGACTTTACGTTTTCGGAATCACGGAACGGAAGGCTTACGACATACCTGCCGCTATTGTCTCTCGGAGACGTCCGGAGGAAATTTTCTTCACAGGTCGAATCAGATGCCTTTGCAACTTTTTCTGGCAGATCCTCCACCTCCCAAAATTTGGTGAGAAGTTTATCCAGGGAGGTGTCAACCACGTGGGAAATTCGCGTGGAAAAGGCAGAAGTCATATTTTGCCTTGACAACCAGTTTGTTGGAGTTAATTTAATTATTTGATTGGAATAAATTGTGATATTTAATTATTTGATCGGAACAAATTTGATCGGAATTAAGAAAAATGCGTAATGGTACACAGGTCCGGTCGTGCACAAAGTCGCTATGTGTATGTATGCTAGAATGTATATGTGCGTTAATGCAGTTCGCGCTCACGCAACCACCTCTGGAATCAAAGAGAGAGAAAAACACTGGAAACAAAAAAGTTTTCGCCGTCGGTCTTGGAATTTTATTTATTATATATTTGGGTTGACCGACGGAAAACTTTTAGCTGGTATATTTTCGCTGTAGGATTTAGAAAAAATGATGTATGTAATATATATGTATGTAGGAAAATATATGTATTTAATATATATATGTATGTATGTATGTGGCGGAAAATTTCTGTATAAATCTGGCCGGCGGGTATGTGTTGTAATTTTTGATTTTTTGTAGACTGTATTTGAAATGGAAAAGGTGTGCAAAAAAATATTTTAGCTTGTGGGTTTGTTCCACCAAATGTATATGACTGCTCGTTATCGAAGAATAACCCAATGGTTAATTGGTCTCGGCCCTCCTGGCTATCAAAAAGTTCAGGCCTTAAGCCTAGTATCCAGATCGACAAACGATTACGCTAGCGTAAAAACTTTAATCTTTCAAGAGTGACCAAAGTTTCGAGAGTTCATCAGATTTAAGCGTGCTACGGTCGTACTGTCAATCAGCTGGGTTTGTTGACAAGCAGTTAAAATTCAAATATCGTATTTGCGGGAAAGAGCCTTTAAATGATATTACCAAATACCTTGGCAAGACAAAAAACAATACAATTTAAATTTAACAGTTGTTTTTTTTTAATTTACTGATAATTATTTGCTAATTTAAAGTTCATAGCTGCACTTTTATTGTGTTTTTTCGTACATTCTGGACCTAAAAAACATTTTGCTCTGACAAGAGGCACCCCAGGTAGTATTAATGTTATTTTGTCCTCACATGTAAACACCTGCAATCGACTTTTGTGAGTTTTTTGAGTTTTTCCCTCCATTTCTTATAATGTTCAGTGAGAAGCGCACGCCAAGAGATTAAATTTTTTAATCTTTTCGCTAGGGTTCACCCAAAGTTTATTTCCGCAAACTGGCAACGATATGGAATTTTCTGGTATTTTTTTCGTCGATCAGGGGACCGACGTAAAAAAAAGGCCCGACGAAAAGTGAACGCCAGCTGTTTGCCTCTCGCTCTCTCTCATGAGTGGCGTTCGGTTTTCGTCGATCTGGATACTAGGCTTTATGTCGAAATGATGCCGTTTACGTGCATCACAGATCATGAAATATAACCGAAATAAATATGAAATCACCCAAGACCTAGTTTAAAACATTGCAAATACAAATAAAGTCTGATTCCCCTCTACCGGCCAGGCAGCCTCTTGTGCAAACTTTGAATGAACGTTAGAGCACTTAAATTACCCGAAAGTCAAGCTACCGGTATAAAAGGGCACGAGTTCATATCAGCGTCAGTCAGTAAAATACCTTGCCTTTTATATCAATGTTGTGGTTCGACCATGTTGAGGGAACTACTGGACCGAACGGGAATGGGTCCACATTCAGGTCCGGTGGTACTACTAGAGGCAGAACCACGGTCGGGCCCAAAGTAGCTGTGGGAATGAGGTAAGGTTAGGTTAGGTTTTCTAACTACAAAAATGAAAACACACGATCGGGACATGCTATTATATAATCGTAAAAATTTGTTGAAATTGTCCTCACCCCGAGTCCGCTACCCCGTTTTGAGCGTGTGAGAACCTAGTCGTCCTAACCTCTTTAAAATCACCCGCGATCAACAGCGTAGCTCCTGGCTAAATTAAATTTGCTGAACACTCGTGATATAAAGGCCGAGAACCGTCGCGTCAGGCGTCACGGCTGACCTGTCCTGCGATCCTCTACCGGCGGAAAAGCCTCGCTAAGCCGTGTGCCGATCACACGTCTTACTTGTTCCGCGAAAAATCCACCGGGCTGGACTTTCGGGCGAGGCCGAGCCGGGAGGATGAGGGAACTACTGGACCGAACGGGAAGGGGTCCACATTAAGGTCTGGTGGTACTACTAGGGGCAGAACTACTGCTACTGTGGCGAACGGGAAGGATGTACACGTTCGGGCCCAAAGTAGCTGTGGGAATGAGGTTAGGTTAGGTTTTCTAACTACAAAAATGAAATCACACGATCGGAAGATGCTATTATATAATTGTAACAATTTATTGAAATTGTCCTCACCCGAGTCCGCTATACCGTTCTGAGCGTGTGAGAACCTAGTCGTACCAACCTCTTTAAAAACACCCGCGATCAACAGCGTAGCTCCTGGCTAAATTAAACTGGCTGAACACTCGCGATATGAAGGCCGAGAGCGTCGCGTCAGGCATCACGGTTGACCTGTCCTGCGATCCTCTACCGGCGGAAAAACTTGAGGAGCACACGTGGGTTTCCGAAGCCTCGCTAAGCCATGTGCCGATCACACGTCTTACTTGTTCCGCGATCCCGAGAGAAGAGAAGCTCTCCCGTTGTTGTTTGATCGCCTACCCTTTTCCTCCTTTTTCCCCCATTCGGGATTTCTAGTATTTTCCTACTACTGGTATCTAAGCTTCTTGCTTTTCTAGTATTAAATGCGCCTCAGCTAAATATCGGTTGGCGTTGCCACCCCAGGATTTAAACTTAGATATAACTTATTTAATCTTACTATGACTTAATATTTCTTAAACTTCATGATATTTCTCTTAAGACTATTATAATGGGTTCGTCTCGGCCGTCTGGTCTTGCTGGGGCGACGCCACGAAGGAACGGCGAAACAGAGGCCTTTCTTTTTCGTCATCCTCGCTGTCTGTGACCAACTCGAAGCCCGCCAGGTACTCGGAACACGGGACGACTGGTGTAGAGACCCCGGCGTCGCGGACTAGGAGGCCCCTGGTCGCGGGGTACCCGCATCTCGGGCATCTGGGTCAAGCAGCGGGAGTCCTGCCGGTTGGGTGGTGAGGGTTGGGTTCCCCGATTTGACACCATCTGCGGATGGTCCTTTCCGACCACTGGGGACTTCTGGACCCCTTGGGAGAGCGTAGGTGGGGCCGTCGCAACTCGCTGTGCTGGAGTTGTTGTTCATGCAGGTTCCTTAGCAGCTTCCCCTTCTGTTCGGACTGCTACATTGTACGGCGAACGATCAGCCTCGAGGTCAACTCCTACGCCAGCTTCCAGCGCCGGGCATGGAGGTGGGAGTGGGGGTTTGTCCACGTACGGCCCTAGTGCGGGTAGCCCAGGCACTTTAATGAGCACCGAGTGGAGGTCGATGCGCATGAGCGACACATGTCCGGCGTACCTCCACACCTGGTCCCCAGTCGTATGGTGGTAGAAATGCTCTACGTCTGGGAACCGTGGTTGACTGGGTCTTGAATACCTCGGATGGCCGGCTCGGGGATCGCGTCTGGTCTCCATTCACTCCTTCGAAGGTTCGGTCGTACGATGTCGAAGATTCTTTTGTGACGCCTTGTCTTCAGGACCTGTATGCACGACCGCCGATCCAGGGGTAAGTTCGACATACAGCATCGAAGGCAAGCGTAGCTCCCGTCCCTGAGTGAGAAATGCGGGAGTATACCCCGTCAAGTCCGATACACTACTATTGATAGCAAGGGAAATCTCCGGCAACATATTGTCCCAAGAACTTTGGTCGCCTTCCGACATATCAGCGTCTTCACAGTCCGATTGGTCCTTTCGATTGGATTCTCCTGCGGATAATACGGAGCCGTGTACTGGACTTCCACGCCGAGTTTAGCGAAGTAGTCCTTTGTCGAATACGAACATCCGGGATCAACTATACCCATTTGGAGAACACGTCGTGGAAAACAAGAAGCATCGAATTCCCTTGTTTTGATCGGGTCAGTGGACCTACAAAATCAGCACAGAGAATGTCGAAGGGTTCGCTTACGACGCGGGTAAGCATTTTTCCAGCTGCTTTGGTCTGAACGGTCTTAAGACGCGGGCTATACAGGGAGTGGGTACATAGAGTTTCCATGGGAAGTAGTCCTCGTCGTCCGCTCGGTAACCCATGTTCCTATAGAGCTGGCCGTTCTCTAGCATATAGTCAGCGAACTTATCCGGCTCGTCGCGTACCTTGTCTTTCATCTTCCCGATCCATTCGCAATGGTCCTCGAGCTCGATAGGGCCTTGAAGTAACTCACAGGGCTGTCGGGAAAGCGTATCGGCCACGACGTTCAGCTTCCCTCGTCGGTAGCGCACGTCGAATTTAAACTTTTACAATTCCAAAGCCCACCGCGCTATTCGAACGGAAGGACTCACAATAAAATTGAACCATTTGAGAGCCAAGTGGTCGCAAACGACTTCGAATCGGTAGCCCTCCAGGTAACATCGCATCTTCCTGATGGCCCAGATGATGGCCAGACACTCTTTTTCTGTCGACGTGTAGTTGTGCTCCGCAGGAGTTAGCCGGCGGCTAACTCCGCTCCCAAGCCGACGTCACTCGTGTCAGTCTGCAAAACAAACTTTCGGTCGAAATCCGGACAACCTAACACCGGGGCGGTGGTTAGGCATCTTTTAATCTGTTCCAAGGCGGTTTCCTGTTCTGGTCCCCAGGTCCACTTCCGGCCTTTCTTCAGTAACGCGGTCACTGGTTGCCCGATGGTCGCGAAGCTTGGGACGAAGTTCCTTCGGGTTGGGGGGGTCCTCAGCCCATTGATCACAGACACCTTCTCGGGATCGGTCTGAATCCCTTCGCCGCTGATCACATGACCGAGGTAGACCAGTTTCTGCTTGAAGAAAGTACATTTCCTTGGATTTATCCTCAAATTTACCGCCCGCAATCTGCGGAACACTTCGGCGAGGTTAGCGAAGTGTTGTTCCTCTACAATGACACTAATGTCATCTAAGTAAGCGAAGGCGACCGGCTCCATCTCCGCCCCAATTGTGCTGTCCAGAGCACGTTGGAACGTTGCGCTGGCGGAGTGCAGGCCAAAGGGCATAACCTTCCATTGATACAGTCCCCGACCCGGAATCGTGAAGTCCGTGTAATGATGACTATCCCTGGCCATGGGTATTTGCCAAGAGCCGTTTTTCAAATCCAACGCGGAGATGGACCGGGCGTGACGCAACTTCTCCAGGATGTGATTGACCGGGTAGGCGTCGGGCACTGAGTGTGCTTTCAACTGTCGGTAGTCGACGCACATGCGCCAATCGCCAGCCTTTTTCTTCACCAATACGCTCGATGGCTTCTGCGCGGAGCAATTCATCCACTTGGGTATCGATGACATGTTGCATCGCGGTGTTCCTTTGCTTCAATGGCTTATCGTCGCGCATGACGATACGGTGTTCGGCGACATGCGATACCCCTTGGAGATTCTCGAACAAAGCTAACTCTCGGTCGATGAAGCCTTGTTGCCCCAGACTCAATGGTGTAATCTGTCGCTCCTTTGTCGTGGCTGGGTCCCGCGTAGGCGTAGGGCTGAGAATCTCTGTTTCTCCCTGTCTGGCAGTCCCCAATTGGACGCTTGTCGGCTTGTACCGCTTCTTCTCGATCGTCCCTCGATGGTTCAGGCCGCAAGTCAAGGGTGGCTTGCCCACATCGCACGCGCGTTCCGGCTGCTTTCAGGAAATCCATCCCAAGTATCACTCGATCCAACATGGTGGGCATCAGCAACATGGGTAAGAGTACTGTGGTGCCCGCCAACGTGACCGGGGTTCGCCACAATTTCTTTACATCCAGACATGACCGATCGGCCAATGATATTTTTTTTGTCCTACGGCCCACTTACCCGCCCAACCGACTGAGGGGCGCAGCCGTGTATCGTACGGCACGATTCGCGAGATGATAGACGCCAGATAAGAAAATA
Organism: Drosophila kurseongensis; assembly: GCA_018153305.1. NCBI lineage: Eukaryota > Metazoa > Arthropoda > Insecta > Diptera > Drosophilidae > Drosophila > Drosophila kurseongensis. Next base: position 2,256,864 of record JAECXX010000001.1, read on the forward strand.
TAGGTAAAGGTCCGGGGAAAAAAGTAATAGTAAGATCAATCTTGTGACAATGAAGCAAGTTTTACACGTTTTAGGACCGGCAGAGAGTCAAGATTTGAGATTACAGGAAAAAGCCTATTATAGTCAGAACATAATACTCTGAAAGGCTCATGCAAGGCATAGTTAGATCTACAATGATTTAAAATTAGGGGAATATAATTTCTAGTTAATCTAGTTGGCACAGAAAAGTTTAGCCGACTTATCAAGTCGGGGCAGTCAATATCACCATGTATAAGGTTATAAATAAAGATAGTACCAAGCATCGTTCTACGGTTGGCTAGGGAGGGTAAATTAATCAACAGAAGTCTACTAGAATAAGAAGGTAAGTTAAGATTTGCATCCCAGTTTAGGCGCCGTAAAGCAAAAAGAAGGAAGTTTTTTTGTACTGATTCAATACGACCAATATGTTTTCCGTATTGCGGACTCCAGACAGGAGACCCATACTCCAGAATCGAACGGACCAGCGAAATAAATAAAATTTTAGTCAAATAAGGATCATCGAATTCTTTTGACCACCTTTTAATAAATCCAAGCTCTCCTTTGGCTTTATTAACCATGGACGAAATGTGATTAGAAAATTTCGTGCAGGGTCCAAGAGAACGCCAAGATCGTTTACAAGAGTTATTCTACCCAAAGAGCTGCCACTTAACGTGTAAGTCGCGTATATCGGATTGGCCCGATAAAAAGTCATCAGCTTGCACTTGGAACAGTTTAAATTTAGTAAATTATCTCGGCACCAGTTTTGAAAATTATCTAGATCGGATTGTAAGTCTAAATGAAAGGAAATATCCTTATACTGAAGGCTTAACTTAACATCATCTGCGTACATAAGTACGCGAGAATGACGAGAATAAGTCCGTGTTGACACGGAGAAATGATTGATCTACAAAGGTGCTGCAAATGAGGAGTAATGATTTTTTCAAAAAGCTTAGGAATAGCTGACAACTTAGAAATACCTCTGTATTTACTGGCTTTTAACTTGTTACCTTTTTTGTTATTCCTTCCTAATATTTGGGAATTGGGAAGTTTCTAGAGATAACGTAAACAACATAGGAAGAGGTTTGCACAGGGCTTTAGCGCAATACCTAAGCACGTACCCAGAAATACCATCGGGCCCTGGCGAATAAACAGGCTTAATACGAAGAAGATCCAACATTTTTTTATAGATTGTTGAACACGCCACACAAGGATGGACCTTGTTTTCGTGTATTGACGAATTATTTCTAAAGATCCCAAAAAAGCGGGTAGCGGGTTCTCCATTCTTGAGCAAATCAGGTGTGGTCATAGCCGGTCAAAAGTTAATCAAGATGTGTTATTACAGAAGACGACCGTGTCTGCCACGGCCAAGAATCCATAAGTCTGCCGAGTGTCGTCTGCGGAGATGCCGTCGACCCAGTGGTGTTGAAGATCTAAAACAAGAGAGCTTTCTGTTAAAGTGGGACAGAATATGAGGTTTGACTTGGATATGGTGTAAGAATAAGGCTGTGATGAATAATCTAAAGTAGAGTAAGTCGTTTGAAAAAATTGGGCAAATAAATCGGCTATTGCCTGATCTGTGGTTGCCGTTATATTTTCGAACGACAGCGAGGAAGGAAAAGAATGGTTTAATACGGTTTAAGTAACTATCATAACACTGAGCATTAAGCACGGTAAATCTTGACCGAGCACTTAAATATCTAGTAAAAACAAATTGAAAACTATTTTTATATTTCCTAAAAAGTCTGGACTTTACATTTCTTAAGTGTGTTAACTCTTTGCTAAACCAAGGTGATTTATTGGAAATTGACGGATAGTACCACGGAACACAGGAATTAAAAAATGAGTTTATTGCAATGTAAAAAACATTAACTGCATCGGACAAGCCTCAACACAAGCATCACAACAGAACTGCAAATTAGGCCCCTTTGAAAGATCATCACTTGTCCGGCCAGTGAAACCGGCGCACTTGGGGTGCACATTGTTTTCACACAGCCAGCAAGTCATATTAGATTGGTCAGCCCTGATTACGAGGCTGCATTTTTTGCAGAAGCAGACTAAATTATTGCTACTCATTTTACCTATTGAAACCACTGTACCAAGAAAAGGAATTGAAATTTATAAGCGAGCAGTTATTAGTACCGCAAGAGCGCAGAAACTGCACGCTTAGAACTTTTAAAACAAAGAGAGCGAGAGAGCAGGAGCGTAATTTAGTTCAAGTGCATGCAAAAGCAACACTAAAAACAGCACTACGACTTACGACGAACAACGCACAAAAGAGAAACGACGGGGTTACAAGAAAAGAAAACACAGAACAGAATTACGAAAGTAAAACAATTTTTGATTATTATTAGTGCACAAAGTTTCAAAGATCACTCGCGAAGCGAACGGAAATTAAATGTAAATTTAAAGATCTGAATGAAAGTGAAAATTGTTTTAATATAACCCACCGATGGGATTAAACGAAAACAAAATACAAAATCGGAGCGCAGAAAAAAAAAACACGACCGTTCACTTTGAAAGTCAAAGACGACTATTCTAGTGACAACTTCACGAACCTCGCCTGCGCGGGCAACCAGCTTTGTAAAACTTTCACTGGCGAAACTCCTCGATGCCCCTCTATCAACGGTGGCACTCTATAGTTAGCACTCCTTCTCGGCCACAAGCTCTGTTGGGATTGGCGACGTGGGTTGGGACAGTCTCGACGGAAATGTCCGTTCTCACCGCAACGGCCGCAAGCCCGCTGCACGTCCACGTCCTTGCCCGATCATCTGGTGAGTGGTTCCTGTCCGTTCCTCCTGTGGTCCCACCTCGTGTCGACTCGAGTTGTTTGACACTCTCGTACTCGGTACTCATGTGGGACAGCTGCTTCAGCGTCCCGAATTCACTGCGCTTGATGTACAGCCGGTACTCTGGAGGCATGTTTTCGTATGCTCGGTACAACTCTTCCTCTTCTCGGTACCCGGCCTGCTGCATCTTTGTCCTGACCTCGATCAGGTATGTTTTGAAAGGCTCTCCTTTCCTCTGCACGTGAGTCCGAATCTCGTCCTCTAATCGTTCGAAGTATCGAGGAGGTAAGAAGAAATTCAGGAATTCCCTCCGGAAAGTTCCCCGTCCCGCCGGGCCCTCGAAGATTTCGGACATAGCCCGGGTGATTTCTTCCGGATTTATCCTATAGGTCGTCATCTTCTCCTCGAGTGCAGCGATGAGAGTCAACGGATCTGAACTACCATCGAACCGCAGGTTCCACTTATGCATCTTCTCGGGGAGCAGGTGCTGAGTGGGAGTCGGATTACTCCGTACCTCCTGGCCCTGTAGGCCAAGCGAGCATCTAATGGCGGCACCCAGACGCCGTGTGTCGTTCCTGGATGTATCCCTCGATGACGAGCTGGAACCTCGATCGTCACAGCGTCGGAGACGACGGGGATCCGGAGGGACTCCGCAAATTGCCCCATCTCGCCGTTCTTTCCTGCACGGTTCGGGCTCGGGGCCCGACTGCTATACTGTTCCTGCAGCTGAGCTAGTCGGTTCCACACCCGTTGTGGGAAGGATCCGGCGCTGACCAGGTTGGCAAACGCCTTCCTGGCCTCTTCGACGGTACCATCCGCTTTAAAGCCGAACTCAACGGCAAGGGAGTTGCGTTCGTCTCTTCGGCGGGCATATATCCAGCGAACTCCTACACCAGGACTTTTGATAAAACTGTCTTCTTCGTACTCACCGTCGGATTTATTGGGAGTACTCATTGTCTGTTATCGTCTTATTTTACGGGCGGTCTTTCTTCTTAAATCCTTCCGTCGTTTCGTCTCGATCACTGAATCACCGAAACACCGGACTAGAGTGTTCCGTGCTACAGGTGAACGGATAATTTTGATGGGGAGTCTGCACCGAAGGTTCTTATTTATGTCGAAGGGAACGTGGACGACACTAATCGTGTAGAGTCCTTGTCCTGTGTTTCGCGTCGGAGGCAAAAAATCTGCCGGGCTGGACCTTCGGGCGAGGCCGAGCCGGGAGGGTACTTTGCGGGCGTTCGAGTCCTGTACCTCGGGTCAAGGGCGAAAAATCCACCGGGCTGGACTTTCGGGCGAGGCCGAGCCGGGAGGATGAGGGAACTACTGGACCGAACGGGAAGGGGTCCACATTAAGGTCCGGTGGTACTACTAGGGGCAGAACTACTGCTACTGTGGCGAACGGGAAGGATGTCCACGTTCGGGCTCAAAGTAGCTGTGTTAATTAGCTTAGGTTAGGTTTTCTAACTACAAAAATGAAATCACACGATCGGAAGATGCTATTATATAATTGTAACAATTTATTGAAATTGTCCTCACCCGAGTCCGCTATACCGTTCTGAGCGTGTGAGAACCTAGTCGTACCAACCTCTTTAAAAACACCCGCGATCAACAGCGTAGCTCCTGGCTAAATTAAACTGGCTGAACACTCGCGATATGAAGGCCGAGAGCGTCGCGTCAGGCATCACGGTTGACCTGTCCTGCGATCCTCTACCGGCGGAAAAACTTGAGGAGCACACGTGGGTTTTCGAAGCCTCGCTAAGCCATGAGCCGATCACACGTCTTACTTGTTCCGCGATCCCGAGAGAAGAGAAGCTCTCCCGTTGTTGTTTGATCGCCTACCCTTTTCCTCCTTTTTCCCCCATTCGGAATTTCTAGTATTTTCCAACTACTGGTTTCTTAGCTCCTAGCATTTCTAGTATTAAATGCGTCTCGGCTAAATATCGGTTGGCGTTGCCACCCCGGGATTTGAACTTAGGTAAAACTTATTCAATCTTACTATGACTTAATATTTCTTAAACTTCATGATATTTCTCTTAAAACTATTATAATGATATGAAAAACCATTGTGGCGTACACGCCTCCTAGGTGGGCTCGTCACAACATATTGGTCGGATTAAATCAGTAAAAAAAATGTCTTCTTTTTGCTTTCCGGCGCCTAAGCTGGGATGAAAATGTTAACTTACCTACTTATTCTAGTAGACTACTGTTGATTAATTTACCCTCCCTAGCCAAACTTAAAACGATGCCTGGTACTGTCTTCATATATAACCTTATACATGGTGAGAGTGACAGCCCCGACTTGGTAAGTAGGCTAAACCTTTCTGTGCCAAGTAGATTAACTAGAAATTATATTCCCCTAATATTAAATCATCTAACTATGCCTGCCCTTCATAGTATTATGTTCTGACTATAATAGACTTTTCTCTCTAATCTCAAATCTAAACGATTAATACTGACTTCATTAGCACTGAATGTCGAGAAAGAAGGCTGCGTGTGAAGCCCACACGTATCCAATTACAGTTCATAGCGAAATGGAAAACACTCTGTAAATCCTACGGCGACAGTACTGGCCAGTCATGGTACTACAAGTTCGGAAGTCCTAAGTCCTAAGAACTTTCGAAAGTTAAGCTCCAAACTCTTCTAGGAGGTCATGAAATGTCAAAGCATTTCGCGTCTTAAGACTCCGCAAACCAACGATACAGAACGAGTCAATCGAAGCGTGTTGGCGGCAACAGGGAGTTACTTGGAGGAAGACGGGAATCGAGGTGGACATTCGCAACGCAATTGACTAGACAACTGGCGAAGCGTACTTCTTCAATGTATTCGAAACTCACTTGTTGTTGAACGTCGCCAGCTACAATTTTCACTTTAAAAAGCCTTTCAACGCTAAGTTTGCCTTGAATTTAGTAACTTTCTTAATGGTGAGAGCGGGCAACAATGCTTACGAGCTGGAAAATCTGCAAGGATGTCGGAAAGTCTTTTGGTGGTGTTGCATTTCAGTAAAGAAATAAAAAAAGAGGAAATCGACAAACAACAGCAGCCACCGAGATCACTTAAGATTCGTTACGGAAACTTAGAATCCGAGCATAATTGGAAATTTACGAATGAGAAATCTTTGCATATGTTATCTATTATATAATATATTGTTATCCGACTAAATATAAAGACTATGATGCAAAAAAAGGTTTAATTTTTTTATTTCGCACGATTTCAATCACTCGATGTTGCTTTGGAATCCAGAGTGACCAAAGACAAAAATATAAAAAAATATCGGAATTCCGATATTTGGGCAAACAAAAAATCACGATATATATATATCATTTTTAGAAAAAAATATTGATATATAGATATTTTGATATTTTATCAACAACCCTAATTGAAGACTTACCTAGTACCTCAAGAAAATGTTGAATGTTGTCTAAATTGTATATTAAATATCAGCAACAATTCTGAGGGGTCAACGTTTATTCGCTATATATATTTTAACTTTTAAAATAAATAATATTGTCACAATAACAGAAAATATCAATTTATAACAAACTTCGTCTAACATTTACAAATATTTTAATGTTCACTTATTTTAGGCTATATATGTAGACCCAGCATAGAGTTAAACATCACACCATAAAAACTATTTTTGAAGCAAAGGTAAAGGCAGGATTAATACAGCACAATGACGTTATGCCACAATAGAGAAGTCATAAATAAGCTTTGAGGAGAATGACAATTTACAAGAAAGCCCTAGAGCATATAGTCAAAATTATGAAATAGAACCAAAATAAATATGAAATAAACCCAAAACCTATGTAAAAACATTGCATATACAAATGAAGTCTGATTCCCCTGGACCGGTCAGGCAACCTCTGGTCCAAACTTTGAAAGACCGTTAGAGCACTTAAGCAACCCGGAAGCCAAGCTACCGGTATGAAAGGGCACGAGTTCATATCAGTGTCAATCAGTAAAATACCTTGCCTTTTAAATCAATGTTGTGGTTCGGCCATGTCGGGTCACTCTGTCGGCAGGAATTGGTGCAAAGGTAGTAATAAAGGTTCGTAAACAAGCGGAAAGCTTATAGCTACATTTTAATTTTTATACGTGTATGTTTTAAAACAATGATGCTATGTCGATTTTTATATAAATTTGTCGATTGTTCTTATGGCAGCTTTATGAAATAGTCAGTTTTTTATAAAATAAAAAGAATTTTTTCACCATGTAAAAAATGACCATAACTCGGAGTGTTCGGTTTGTTTACTATTGTTTAAAACAATCTGAACCATTATAAACCGAACTTATTGAACTTAATTGTTGCTCCGAAAATGTAATCACGTTCCTTTTTTCCCTCTAAATCAATATTTCTAAGCGTGCTGTTTTTGCGCTCTTGCGGTACTTTTATCTGGTCGCTAACAAATTTAAAATTTAATTTCTTAGTACATTGACCCGAATAACTCTGCCTGGTTATCAGGGCTAAAAAGTCAGTCTTGCTGGCAGTAAGAAAATATAGTGCACACCAAGTGCGCTGGTTTTCCTGATTTACAATGGGCCAAACCTTCAATTCAATTCTTTTCATTGCATTCCATGTTATCGTATTATAGTACCCTGGTTAAAAACGGAGATTCTAATTTCCGAAGTTTTTCAGGTAATTACACAAGGCGGAGAGTTGGAGTCTTGAGTGCCATGGACTCAAACCAAGGCGCTACTTTTTGAGGAATTCAATACTATTGAATTTGTATAAATCACCTTTCCGTTATCAGGTCTGTTTAAAACAAGCTTTTCGGTAGGAATCAGTTGGTAGTTCTAGGAGATTGTAACGCGCCAGGAGGAACAAGGTCCGCGAAAGATAATTCGAATGCCTTACATCCGAAAGCACAACTCGATTTTATTGACGTCTTGTTTGATTTAACTTTATCTCAAATAAACCATTTTCGAAATTAAGTAGGTCGCCTACTTGACTTGTGTTTCGTATCGTTTTTTAATTCCTATTTTCCGTAGTACTATCCGTCAATCTTAAATAACTCACCCTTTAGCAGAGAGTTAATACACAAGAAATTTAAAATACAGACTTTATAATAAATATATATATCAATCTTTTTTTTTTGTAGATGTTTATGTGCTCGGTCAAGATTCACCGGTCAAGATTCAGTGTCATAATAAAAACATAAACCGTTGAAAGTTCTTGCAGCACCCGAAACAGTTTTATATCTTTGTTTACGCCATATCATTCTTATCCTTCTTCGCTATCGTTTGAAAAAGGCAACTGATCTGGCAATTGCCAATTTATTTGCACAATTTTTGTAAACGACATATTCTACTTTAGCTCACTCAACACAGCTAGGAGGGCAAATCTGTTGATGTTGGATTTCCCGGTTTATTCGTTGTCTCTTTGGACACGGCACTATGGTCCAGATGCCGTTTTTTTTGTTGGCATAAAATCGAAAAATTAAATTACAAATCAGCTGCACCAGGGGTGTTATGGAAAGCTTGGCTTTATGAACCTAGTTTCATCGCTAGCTGAGCTGCATTTCCACCCACAGCCCTAGTTAACTATTTTTGACCCAGGTCTATTTCTTTTGCAATCGAGCCATCGTAGAGTGCACATGCACCTATTTTTATATTCTCAAGTGAATACATTGTGCCCTGCCGCCTCCGCGCATGCGGACATAGATATTGCAAACGAAAGTGAAATTATTGTGAAGTTGGAAGTAAAAGCCTAGTGAGTTAAAATATATTCCTGTTTTTTTTCAGTTCTTAACCTCTTGTGGCCTTTAGGTTCCTGAGAAGGTGGATTATTCAGAAAGTCTGCCGTCCGGCCAAGACCCGGAAAGCTGTAAGCTTTTCGTATTTTTTGCTTTTGGATTTTCTGCAGTCAGCATCAGCAGCCCCGAATTGGCTCCAAGAAACCCTAACTTTATGCCCCAATACAGTCGTGAGGTTATCAAAAATTTACAAGAATTCTTTTTGGTGTTTGTTGTTGACCGTGGCCGTTCTAAACCCTGCAGATTGTGCCAAGCAAGCAGCAAATAATAGAGATGCTGAGGAGAACCTCCAGCTTAAGCATGTGCAAATGAAGTGGAATTAAAAACACCCTCGCACATGCGCATACAGTTAAGCGGCAGCCGAAGCTCAGTAGCCCACATTTGGGGCAGTTATAATAGGAGTTTATGTCAGGCTGAGCGTGTGTAAACGAACCCCATTACAAAAAGGTGTACCTATGCGCATTGGACTCAAATAAATTTCTGCGCCTGAGCAGACTCCATCTCGTCGAAAGGATAAGAATAATCAGTCCGAACTGCTGTGTGCCTGCCTTTACCGATGCGGCTCTAATACACTTGCTGTTGACCCCGAGTACGTAACCATTGCTTTGCCGACCAACCACCGGCCGCTATAACGACCTGCAACTTTAACCTTTCAACCAGCGAGTTTTAAATTTCCGCTGATATCGCTGATAAATTTCTCGCCGAATCTCGATTTTTTTTTTAATCAGCCCAAATATACACGCCTCTTTCAACGTTAAAGAAAAACACTTTTGACCAAAATTATAATACCCTCTGCAAGGGTATAAAAATGGATTACAACTAAATAGATCAATTCTACAAATTATTTATAATTTCTATTTAAGGAATAATTTTGTTTGTATGTTGCGCGAAAAGATTATCGGGATAAATAATGTCTAAAAGTTTCTTTAAATCGCTTTCAAATTATCGTATGAAAGTGAGTCAATATAAACCTGCGGTGTTACGAAAAGCCATACATTTTTTTCCAGCACACCGACGCGGGGAGATCGATCTTTCGCCGATGGATAAGTTGCCGTGAGTTTCTTTACTATATTTATTCGCTTTCACAACGATTTTAACGACATTAAATACACCCTTCTTGGAAGAAACAAAATTAATTTAACTTTATCCCGAGTAAGCTAACGTAACCATAAATAATATTTGTTAATATTTTTCAAACTTACAAATTGTATATGAGATTTTTACCATGAATTGAACAGATAAGCTATTTGGCCAACTTCAAGAAGAATTAAAAATTATTAATTTTGCCAATGCTTGAATGAAACTTTAATTCTAATTACTATCCTTATTTTTATTTAAATCCAATATTTTTACAATTATTTTATATTTGTGCGACTTTACTTCCGAACCTTGAAAATACTTATTGTTACCCTCGAGTGTAAACATATCGGAAATTTTGTGAATTTCCTGAATTGAATAATGGAACCTTAAATTAACCTTTTTTTCTCAACACCACTGATGTCTCTTCGGTCGTAGGGTCTCATAAGGGATCTTCAGAGTCATGCTCTAGCGGCAGGAGATCATAGGTGGGGTGGGCAACATGCGAGCCCCATTACAACACAGGCCTCGCAAATATTATATTATTATAATAACTTCTCTCAGTCTCTCTTTTTGTATACTTTTGCCTCTTCAAACTCCGCTATAGCTTCTCTAGTCTTTCATTTGAATTTATGAATCTTTTTTTTCGGTTTTGTTAATTAGCTTCTTATCTTTGTCGCAAGCACGCTCAATTCTAGATTGAATAATAGTAATGCGCAGACAGTGGCCCAATCTGTACGAGCAAGACCTCCACCCCGCTAACCAACGAGCTAGTGCCGGACCCTATAGCCAATACAGATCCGTGGAATCCTTTATAGAACAGCACTTTAGTCGAACGTTACACGTTAAACTTGCCGCCCCTGCAAACTGATTGATAGTACATTTAGAACAAATATATATTATTTCCTGTTCTATTTAATTACTTACTTATTATACCCTTGCAGAGGGTATTATAATTTTGGTCAAAAGTGTGCAACGCAGTGAAGGAGACATCTCCGACACTATAAAGTATATACATTCTTGATCAGGATCACCTCCTGAGTTGATATAGCCATGTCCGTCTGTCCGTCTGTCTGTTTCTACGCAAACTAGTCTCTCAGTTTTAAGCTATCGTATTGAAACTTTGCACACACCCTTCTTTCCTTTGCACGCAGTATATAAGTCGGAACGGCCGGGATCGGCCGACTATATCTTATAGCTGCCATATAACTGATTGATCGGAAATGCCATAACTTTCGTGTTTGTAAAGTTAGGAAGTTGGGATTTTGTATGAGTATTAAGAATGAATAATTTTGGAGAATACAATTTACAGAGTATTCTGCAAGGGTATATCAACGTCGACTTCGCCCGAAGTTAGATTTCCTTTCTTGTTTTTTAAATGCAATTTTCTTCTTCATCCAATTCAATACTATAAATATTCTCATCGTCATCAGAATCGCACTGCAGATCGTTTTCATTTTCAGCTGTAGACGGAAGGTCCAAAAGACTTTTGAGAAGGTTTTTTTTCTTTCTCTTTCCTTTAGAAAAACACTCGACAATAATGGATCCGATCTAAAGCTCAGTGAAATATATCAGTCATAGTATTGAGCCGACTATTTTTCCTTGAATGACAATCTATCTTTTTTGTATACTTTGTTGCGTGCTTTAAAAGCATTTTCGCCTAAGCCATGGGAAGCTACGCATATATTGTTTCACAAAATGAGCGAAATTTGTCCGAATTTATATAATAATTTGAAGAAATGGCGATTAAAATTACGTAAAATTTAGTTGAAGTTGGTAATATATGCAAGTAGTTTAGTATTGGCAAAAGCTCTCTTAGCCGTATTACCATCATTGCTATTGCCGCTTTCATTCTGATTTGACATGCTTATCCGAAGACCCATTTCGTTCCAAAACTTTTCTTGAAAATATTTTTTAAGTTTGCTCATTTCAATCTTATCATCATTGTTTATATGTAATTTTTTGTATTTAAATTTTATATGAAATGTTCAACTTACTCCAAACTGCAAAGCTCCAGGCTTTGGGACAAAAAGTTCAAAATTAAAATCTTTTAATTCTAATATATATATTTGTTGGAGTGTCACCACAGATTGGACAAAATTGAGTAGATTTAGTTGCAGTTAAAACGTTTAGCACTTTGCCATCAATAAGTGTCATATGCATTTCGTACGTTACTGTTATATCACGATTTTCATTCAATTTATAAACAATGGGCTTGAGATTATTAAATTGAAAATCTAAAAGGTTCTTTTCCGTCATTATGTGGGCTGTTTCTTTTACTAATTCAATTTTCAGAGGTCTGCAAAATCGTTCAAATTTCGGTCTATTATTCCATATGTTGTGATCAAAAGAGTCTATAATTATTATGGGTATGACAGAAGTAACAGATTAATGATTTGAAAGATGTTCGCCTGGTGTTTCGGTATTGAACTTCTGCTTGTGTATTGAATGACCCGTTGAACCATTAAATCCATGGCTGCATATTAGTTTAATTTCAGAACTGTTTGGAAACTCATTTAAAATATAGGCTTGCATTTTGATAAGTCTGTGCGCAGTATGATCCAAAAGGTTTTGTAATGATACTTGGGCGGCCGTTTCCGTTACTTTTTTATCTACAGGACGGTATTGTAATTTAGATTCCATTACGAGGCTATAGGTTGGATAACTGTTACTGTGGCGACTATTATTCATAAGTCTAGTGTTCATGTATTGCTGTTTAGTTACATTTGGGAAGATATTTATGAATCTAACTATTAAAATTACTGATTTTTTTGTCCATTTCCTTTATTATCTCAGATTCCACAGTGTTTTTATTAATCTTGGTGTATATCCAATCCGGTATACATAAAATTTTTTGATTGTTGCTGCTCCATATTTCAAAAAGTTCGCTGTGACTAAACTCAAACGTGCCTATATATGTATATGAGAAAGGGGGGGACGAACGGGGATGAATTTTTAGGTTTGAAGCTGAAGACAACACTCACAAGTACAACCGGGACCAATTAGTTGTTTTCAGCATGGAACAGCTAATTAGTTATATTCCACGAAACACGGAGTACTCATGTTAGTTTTCTAAAAAAAAAATACACATAAATTAAACATTGCACAAAACTAAATCCCTAGAACTGCACATAAAATAGCAATATACATTAAATAGTGCATACCTTGAAGATTACTTTCCATACTTTAGTTGAATTTTCTGGACCAATTTAACCCGTGTGACAAAACATTAAGCAACTAAATATTTTGGCGCAAATATCGCCCATTTTTAAAAGATCTCAAAAATATTTGGTGGCGCTTTTAAAGCTTTTAATTAAAAATTGTATAATGTATGATTAATTTACTTTAAGATTAATATAAGAAAACAACGATATATTAACATCGAAAAATCGACTTTATGCCAAAAAAAAGACATCTGGACTTTTTGGATAGAATAATTTTTTGTTAACGATCTTGGCATCCTTTGGAACCCAAAACTAAAGTTTTCTTATCATATTTCGTCCATGGTTAAAAAAGGCAGAGGTGTGCATGTTATCCAACACATGAATATTTTCAGCTTTTGAGTTTCATAAACAATTTTTTAATCGTAGCAACCGCTGAAAAACTCACTCAAACCGGCCACATTCGGGCTATTGTCAACAAATGACCTTTTCCAATCCTAGCAACCGCTGAAAATGCTAGCTTCGTTAACAGAATCTCCCCTCACTCAAACCGAGCCCTGTGAGAACCACATCCGGGCTACTGTAAACAAATGACCCCAGATATAAACAAAGCTTCCAGATTTTCCACTTAGGGTCCGATCTAGTCCGACCCAGTTGCTAACCAAATTTTTGTCAAATAATCGATTTATGGAGTTTCCATTACTTCTCAATTATTTAATCAGCCAATTGTCCTACTCTCTTAACTTTGCCTAATCTCTTTTAATCCCTTTTGAGCAAGATTATCTTAAGCCGAGGTTTCATGATTAATAACTTATCAAACCAAGTTTTTTTTTGGAGACGACACGATCGGTCACGAAAATCTAAGTTAAAATATAAGTGACTTGTGAAAGTGAATTTAAGTAAATAAAAGGTGAACATCATAATAAAATAATAAATAATTTTTTTTTAAATCAATCAACTAATAAATTTAATATGCATGCTTTCATTAAACGGTGGTCAAAAGAATTTGATAATCCTTATGTCACTAAGGCTTATCTATTTACTTAAGTTCTACCGCTTGTAGTTTGTAAGAGACAAGCATTTGAAGCTTATGCTAGTTTATATTTTTGTATTTAGTTCATTTTTTTATTTGGTAGATCATAACAGACAAACGCGAAAAGGACTCTATCGAAAGTTACATTTTTAAATTTGGTTGGAAGCCCGATTCGTATAAGTTGAGTTCCGAACCATATGCCCGGGGTGGCAACTCCGGGGAAGAAATTAAAATAATAGAAATCTAAATAATACTAAACGTAGATAATACTCTGTCAGCAGGAAGATGGGGAAAAAAGCTGACAGCCACACCGGTACGGCGTCTTCCCTTTATAGAATAATGCCAATAGAATTGGCACTCAAGTTATAAGTCGGCCTATTACTTGCATTGCCTAAAAACAACATCTCACACATAAATAGCAAAGGAAAAAGACAATTAGACAAATTACTCTGCGAATCAAAAAAAATGAAATCAACCAAAGAAAATTAAACATAACATTCAAAACAAGTGTCCTAAAAAATGAAAGCAAAACAAGAGCCAAACAACTAAAATGCAATCGTCGGTAGGGTATAATGCACCATCCGCTCGCAGAACAACAACAAAAGCTTACTTGGCTTGAAGTTTTCTCAACCACTTAAGAGCAGTCGGTGCTTTAAGTGACACCGACTGCGATATGCCCTGTTCCTATCTCAGTGAATTGATTTCTATTAATTGGAACACATACATATATGCCAAACATTTTACTGCTACCACTGATTTGAATTTGTAAAGTAAAATGAAATTGATGCTGAAATATTAAAAAATATATTATAACATTTAATATTCTTATTTTTATCATTAACCCAATAGTTAATACGCCCATATTGTTAGGGTACACATTATGAAAAGTAGCAAGTAGCATACATATAAAGACCAATTCAAGCGCAGGCGCAACCTTCTTCAAAATACGCCTCTCTGCGACTGAACGACCGAACTCGTGCAGTGAGTGCGCGAGCATACAAATGAGAATAAGAATAAGAGAGCAAAAAACTCGAACGCACACGAGGCATCGGGGCCTGCTGCTAAGAGCCCTTTGCAGTGTTGTCAGTTTAGCTTATTATAAGCTAGTTCTAGCATATTTGAAACTAAAACAGCTTGTAAAATTTGCATCTAGCTTATAGCTTGTAATATAGCTTATTTTAAGATTCATCTAGCATTTTCTAGCTTTAAATGTTTTTGCGACATCAACGGTTTGTTTTTTAAGAAAAATATGCTCTATGACATGAAAATGTCAGAGCTTGTTCTTTTTTTGCGATAGTGTCATCAAAGATCGATATGTTGGCTGGAGTGTTACCACCAAACTTTTAGCGATGCTTGTTTCCAAAAAAGCGATTTCAAGGCCTGGTTACGAAAACTGCCAGGAGATGGAACCAAAGCATATTGCTGCTATCGTAAGTCTACAATTTCAGCAAAAATCTTCGAAATAAGGAAGAATATGAAAATATTAATGATACCGTACAGTTTTGGGCAGAGGCAATGGATTATAAGGATGCTGGAGAAAATAAGCTAAATGAACATAATAAAAACAAAATTGCGCAACAAAATGCATTTAAAGTATTTAAACATAATGTGACGGCGATTTCGACGCCGCCACAATTATTCCTGATCCCTGCGTAGGGGAGACGAAAACAGACATTATTTTTTGATTTTTTATTATTGTTATTGTTGTTATTTATTTTTTTTGTTACTAATGTTAAGAGAAAACAATGTATTGGATAGTTTAATATAATAGGCGCAAACAAAAACATAAATATATTACTCTATAATTAGAAGGGAGTGACGAGAGCGGGAAAGAGAGGCAAGGCCAAAAATACAACCTACGGAGTTGCCTAAGAAATTCACCCCAAAAGAGCGCGAGAGAGCAGTAAATTGAACGCCCAAAACGGAACGCAAAGCCCACCTCGCGGTCGCCGACAACGGAGAGCGATAGAGAATATCAGAAAGCCAACGAGCAAGAGCGGAGAAGCTGCTGCCGAAAAGCGAACATGTCAAAGCGGAGGAGTTGCTGTTGCCAAATGGAGAAAAGAGAGCCCCGAACGCGCCGCTAAGCGCGGCGAGTAAAATGGTGAGATCAGATAGGCCAAGGGTACGAGACAGAAGGTGTCGAAGGTATTCGAGGGGATTGAAGCGCGAGCATCGGAGCCGTATAGAAGTACGTGGGAAGACTGAACAATTAATATTTAAGCAAGACCACGCGGTTCTAGTCGGTAAGCGAAACGGGAAAGTCGGTCAGAGTTTTTAATAGTGCAGATTATCTTATCGAAATTAAAACGTTGATGCGACACTCGGGGTATGATCAGATGAAGGAGTTAGTCAGGATTTACGAAAATTCTCTCCCCGTATACCAGATGTACGTAAAACGTGGCGACTTTGAGACATTAGGCCAGCTTTTACAGTTCGCAGTTTTACAGCATCGCGACCGTATACGGTTACAGTCCCAAGACCGCTCGTACCAGAGTCCCGGCCGAACTCACGGGAACACTCTACAGTCTCCGAGGTCACAGATGCTGTCGAACCCCATCCAGGCGCCCAACCCTTTCCGAGGTAACTCCCAAACTCTACATCATACCACGGAAAGAAATCTCAAATAGGATGATGAACCAAGAGACGCTACAAACACCTGCCGAAAGGCGGAGTTGTTTCAACTGCGGCGCAGAAGGTCACTTTGCGAGGGAGTGGCAGAACCCCCAACGGTTTGTGGGTTGGGATTGTAGTAGTGAAGGGATCAGGAGTATTGATTGTTGTAGACGTCCCGAGTCGGGAAAGGCCCAGAGTCCTCGACTAACCCGGGAATAGGCGCACCCCTGCGCGTAGAAGACGGAAAGATCGTAGCGCAAGTATTAGTCGCCTCTGCTGGTAATGAACTCGATGCTAGATAAAGTAATACTAGGACTTGACTTTTCTGTGCGATCGGCACTTTGACCAACGATTCCCGGTCCAGACAGATGCGAGTGACGTCGGATTGGGAGCAATATTGACTCAGGAGACGGGAGGAACGGAAAGAGTGATCGCCTACATCAGCCGCCTGCTAGAGAAAGCCGAAGAAAACTATACCACGACTGAAAAGGGTGGGACGACTGCTTGGCGATCTTATGGGCCGTTAATAAGTGGCGCTGCTATCTGGGTGGGTACGGAAACGAGAACAGATCTTAGGAAGCCCGGAGAAGTTCGTGGATTTCACCTATGAGAACAGGGAGCTGTATCGTCGCCTTGGGACCCGACCAGACGACACCGACTTCGTGCCATGGAAGCTGTGTGTACCTCAACACCACCGGAGAGTGCCACCTCGCCCCAACGGCCGGACACCGGACAACGGCACGCAGTTTACAAGCCGCGCCTTCAGAGAATATATGCGGGAACACGGATGTGAGTTACAGTATACGGCGGTGCAAATCGCACCGTCAAAACCATGATCGCGCAATTCATCGAAGGCGAACAGTCGAGTTGGGCCAACCTTCTACCAGAGATGAAACTGGCAGTCAACTCTAGCATTTCAGATACTACAAAATTTAGCCTCATTTTTCTGATGCAAGTTCGCGAACCAAGGATGCCCAAGGCGCTGTACGAAGAGAAGACACGAGGGAACGGGAACGCCCCAGAGGACTTCACAATCAAAGCGACCAAGATGAAGGAGATATTTGTGATCGTTAAAATCAATGCGGAGCTGGCGAGTTCCGACCAGATGCGCCACAATAACCTGAGAAGACGCGAATGGCGCCCTGCCATGGGCTCACTCGTGTTAGTAACACAACACCAACTGTCAAGAGGAGTTGACGGCTTCAGGGCGAAGTTGGCGCCTAAAGTTTATATCGCCGAATATCGTACGGATCCAGAAGCCCCGGGAACGTAAAAGGAAAGTGGCCAACATTGTAGAGTAATGAGATTTCGAGATGATGAGCCAGACGGATATAAAGAAGTAGCCTAAGGTATCCCCAACTAACATCAAGTATCTTAAGATTGTAACTAGATATAAGACGTTTATTGTAAGCTGCACCAGTAGGCAGGGAAATCTGAGGGTCATTTATATAAAATTAGTTATTTACCCACTACAGATACTATCGAAGAAGGAGATTTAGACTCCACTCAAGAGTGGACCGATGATGGCGAGACGGACGACGTTGGATCCAGATCGGAGGACGGTCCCATCGACCTCACTTTAACGGACACCGAGGATAGCGAGCAGGAGGCTGCGACGGAATCAGGGGGGAGAAAGCCACTCGACCGAGCCGCCAGACGAGTCAGCCCGAGGAGCCTCATGTATGATCCCCGTCGCGTCGACCACTCATCCACAGGAGGTCGCTCGCGCGAACCTAGACGAGGGCAAGGGATATGTCAGCGGACGGCGGAGACGACGGTTGACCGGTACAAGAAGAGGAAGAGGAAGAGGAAGACGAAGACGACTGCCAGTTTCATAAGGGAACGGGAGGACTATCACTAGGCGACAATCCCTGGGGGATATCGGGTCACACAAGTTCGGCAGGTGACGATGGACATAATTCTACCACTACCACAGAGGCCCGGGTTCCGGTTCGAGTCGAATTGCGGCAGAACCGTTGCGCCTTTGAGCGAGCAGCATGGAGGGCAGGGCACAACAGCGAAAACACCTCTGAAGAAAGTCGACGATGACGTTCGGAGTTGCGAGAGCAATCAGTCGGCACACTCTACAGAAGAGGTACAAGACGCCGTCGAAGGATCCGGAGCTACCCGATGCCATCGGATACGCCGGCGGAAATACCGTACTTGGGATCACGTCCGAGGCAGACGAGCAAGCAGACGACCAACCGCTCCTACGACGACAAACTTCCAGAGCAACGACTATCGAACCCGAAGAAGCCCGATCCACACAAGGGGTGGAACCCCGAACCAAGGCCGAAATAGAGGACAAGGACGAGGACCTGGACTTGAGCGATTTCGACCTATAGTTGGAAAACGTCGAGGAGGGTTATGGCGTGGACGAGTTGCTCGACGACATCGAGGCGCTAGAGCGAGCCGCCGTCGAGGCCCCTCAGCAAGCGCTAGTAGAAGCAACAGAAACCTGACAAGTCTACACGTCCGACCATATGCACCCGGAGGAGTTGGTGGACGAATTGTCGAGATCCGTGCAACGAGGGCCCAAAAGAGACCGATTCACCAGAGAAGTCGGCGGTGCCGTGTATCGGGTGACACGGAATGTGGACGCAGGAGGGAAAACGGCCCTGACCGTAAGGGGGGTGTGACGGCGGGGGGGGAGACGGAAACATAGATTTATTGTTGTTATTTTTTTTTACTAGTGTTAAGAGAAAATTATGAATTGGATAGTTTAATATAATAAGCCCAGGCGCAAACAAAAACATAAATATATTACTCGATAATTAGAATGGAGGGACGAGAGCGGGGAACAGGGGCAAGGCCAAGAATACATCCTACGCAGTTGCCTAAAAAATTCACCCCAAAAAAGCGCGAGAGAGCAGTAAAACGAACGCCCCTAACGGAACGCAACGGAACGGAGAGCGAGAGAGAATCAGAAAGCCAGCGAGCCAGAGCGGAGGAGCTGCTACCGACAAACGGAGGGCACGAGAGGGCATCAAAAAGCGAACATGTCAAAGCGGAGGAGTTGCTGTTGCCAAATGGAGAAAAGAGAGCCCCGAACGCGCCGAGAAGTTCACACTGCGACTGCGCGGCGAGTAAAATGGTGAGTTCGGAAGGGCCAAGGGTACAAGACAGAAGATGCGAAGGGATTCGAGGGGATTAAAGCGCGAGCATCGGAGCCGTATAGAAGTACGTGGGAAGACTGGATAATTGATATTTAAACGAGACCACGCGGTTCTAGTCGGTAAGCGAAACGGCGCAGTCGGTCAGAGTTTTTAATAGTGCAGATTATCTTATCGAAATTAAAACGTTGATGCGACACTCGGGGTATGATCAGATGAAGGAGTTAGACAGGATTTACGAAAATTCCCTCCTCGTATATGAGATGTACGTAAAGCGTGGCGACCTTAAGACATTATGCCAGCTTTAACAGTTCGCAGTTTTACAGCATCACGACCGTATACGTTTATAGTCCCAAGACCGCTCGTACCAGAGTCCCGGCCGAACTCACGGGAACACTCGACAGTCTCCGAGGTCACAGATGCTGTCGAACCCCATCCAGGAGCGCAACCCTTTCCGAGGCAACTCGCAAACTCTACATCATACCACGGAAAGAAATCTCTAATAGGATGATAAGCCAAGAGACGCTACAAACACCTCCCGAAAGGCGGAGTTGTTTCAACTGCGTCGCAGAAGGTCACTTTGCGAGGCAGAACCCCCGACGGTTGGTGTGTTGGGATTGTAGAAGTGAAGGGATCAGAAGTATTGATTGTTGTAGACGTCCCGAGTCGGGAAAAGCCCAGCGTCCTCGACTAACCCGGGAATAGGCGCACCCCTGCGCGTAGAAGACGGAAAGATCGTAGCGCAAGTATTAGTCGCCGACATCTCTGTGTTAGTCGATAGCGGGGCTACGAGGAGTTTCATCAATAAAGCACTCCTCAGACAGGTGAAGGCATCAGTGACAGTGAGAGAGGAGTGCACTGGCATACGCTTGGAGGACGGGACCAGCGTCAGTATAACAAGTGTGACGCTGCGCGCACAAAACCAAGTTGTAAATAAAAGAAAGACTAGAAAAATTAAATGAAAGGAGCGTTTAACTCAAATTCAAACCAAGAACGCGCGCGCGCCAACGATCGCGCGCGTAGGGGCACACTAGACCGAGAGAGATGGGCACACTTATACCGGCAAATCCCACACAGGCGGCGGGCACACTAGATGTCGCCGAGCCCTATATAAGGCGGACCACGGGCCATAGAAGGTCACTTAGCAGCAGACCGTCTTCGATCCAAGTCCGCTTAGACATTGTAGCTAGTTCTCGTAATACTTCCTTCTCCCACTACCCTTCTTAAACCCGGCTCGGCTTGCCGACCCGAAGGTTTCACTAGGAGAAATCTAATTTCAGGATCACACCTCCTTGCGGCTCAGTTCACTGGCCGCACTCTCTCTCTCTTGTGGCTGACTTCAGGGTCCTCAAGCAACTCTCTCTCTCTTGTCGCTGACTTCAGGGACCCCAAGCAACTCTCTCTCTCTTGTGGCTGACTTCAGGGTCCCCAAGCACCAAACTCTCTCTTTATTGTGGCTGACTTCAGGGTCCCCAAGCAACATACTCTCTCTCTCTTGTGGCTGACTTCAGGGTCCCCAAGCAACATACTCTCTCTCTCTTGTGGCTGACTTCAGGGTCCCCAAGCAACCTATTCTCTCTCTTGTGGCTGACTTCAGGGTCCCCAAGCAACCTACTATTATTTCAGGCTCTCTACGTGGCGACCAGTCCCGGGGTCTATTCTTCGAGCAGCCGTAGTCCCGTAAGGGTAACTTTCGAGCAGCGGGACGACTCCCATCACCCGGCAGTCGGATTGGACGAAGGAAGCGAAGCAGCAAGGGCGGCACACCGCCAATCAGGAGAATCCGTTAGTCAGAATTAATCAAATGTCAAGAATCCTACTGAAATAAAACTAGTTATAATCAATTACTAAGTAATTCCCCACGACTTCTACTCTGGGCTGGGTCGGAACTCCCTTTCAGCAACCACGCCTGACACAAACAAATTCCTGTGACGAACCCTGGCCATCCCTGAGCCACCCGACAACGATAAACCGTCACACAGGAATGGTATTCACCAACATCAACCTCGGAGGACAGGTAGTGGAATTAAAGCTGCTGTTAATGAACTCGATGCTAGATAAAGTAATGTTTGGACTTGACTTTCAAACAACAATACTAGCCAAAGAATCCAGCAATACAACGAGTAATCGACGACAAGATGAACGAATTGTTAACCGCAGGACAGATAGAACCGTCCAAAAGCCCATACAGTGCACCCATCATCCTAGTACGTAAAAAGAATGACAAGTGGCGGATGTGTGTCGACTTCCAACAATTAAACGCGAGGTCAATACCTCCTGGCAATTATATCTTAGAGCGACTCAGCCAGGCCCGAGTCTTGCCGAAATTTGACCTAAAAAGTGGCTACTGGCAAATACCCATGGCCTTAGTTAGTAAACAATATACTGCATTCACAGTCCCGGGCCGGGGTCTCTTCCAGTGGCGTGTGATGCCATTCGGGTTACACTCCGCATTCATCAGGCCCGAAATAGATCCGTTCGCGTTTGCGTATTTGGAGATCATAGTAATTGGGAGAGGCGTAGCAGAACATACACGAAACCTCCGGGCATATTTCGGAGACTCAGGACAGCCAACCTACGCATTAATAAGGAGAAAGGAAACTCAAGTACCTTGGCCACATGGTTAGTGAACCAGATAAAGTAGCAGCAGCCACTGACAAAGCTCCTAGGGATACTGAAGAGCCTGCCTACTTTGGCCTGCCCGAACTTTGACCAACGATTCACGGCCCAGACAGATGCGAGTGACGTCGGATTGGGAGCAATATTGACTCAGGAGACGGAGGGAACGGAAAGAGTGATCGCCTACATCAGCCGCCGGCTAGAGAAACCCGAAGAAAACTATTCCACGACTGAAAGGGAGTGCTTGGCGATCGT
This sequence comes from Drosophila kurseongensis, assembly GCA_018153305.1. Taxonomy (NCBI): domain Eukaryota; kingdom Metazoa; phylum Arthropoda; class Insecta; order Diptera; family Drosophilidae; genus Drosophila; species Drosophila kurseongensis. Next base: position 2,279,295 of record JAECXX010000001.1, read on the forward strand.
ATGGGCCGTTCGAAAGTGTCGCTGCTAGCTCGAAGGATACGAGTTCACCAACATCACGGATCATCTGTCGTTTAAGTGGATGAATTCAATTGAAAGTCCATCCGGACGAGTGGCTCGATGGGCCCTCGAGTTACAACAGTTTCGATACTCAGTTATGTAAAGGAGAGGGTGTCAGAATGTCGTGGCGGACCACGCTCTGTCCCGCCAACAACTGGCGGTATTACAATGTACAGAAACAGACAAGGAAGAATGTGAGTCGTGGGTACGGAAACGAGAACAGATTTTAGGAAGCCCGGAGAAGTTCTCGGATTTCACCTATGAGAACAGGAAACTATATCGTCGCCTTGGGACCCGACCAGACGACACCGACTTCGTGCCATGGAAGCTGTGTGTACCCTAACACCACCGGAAAGTGCCACGGCGCCCCAACGGCAGGACACCTTCGCATCACTGTTCGACATGGTGTGCCGACTTTGCTGGACCCTTGCGGAAGTCAAAGGCAGGTAACACAATTCGGTTGGTTTTCTTCGACGCGTTTGCCAAATGGGTCGAACTCGTCCCTTTCAAGAAGGCAACCACAGCGACCCTAATCAGGGAATTCCACGAGCGCATTCTTGGACGAAGAGAAGACACGAGTGAACGGGAACGCCCCAGAGGACTTCACAATCAAAGCGACCAAGATGAAGGAGATATTGGAGATCGTTGAAATCAATGCGGAGCGGGCGAGTGGCGACCAGATGTGCCACAATAACCTGAGAAGACGCGAATGGCGCCCCGCCATGGGCTCACTCGTGTTAGTAAAACAACACCAACTGTCAAGAGGAGTTAACGGCTTCGGGGCCAAGATGGCGCCTAAAGTTTATATCGCCCAACGTCGTACGCATCCAGAAGCCCGGGGAACGTAAAAGGAAAGTGGCCAACATTGCAGAGTAATGAGATTTCGAGATGATGAGCCAGACGGAGATGAAGAAGTAGCGTAAGGTATCTCTCACTAATATCAAGTATCTTAAGATTGTAACTAGATACAAGACGTTTATTGTAAGCTGCACCAGTAGGCAGGGAAATCTGAGGGTCATTTATATAAAATTAGTTATTTACCCACTACAGATACTATCGAAGAAGGAGATTTAGACTCCACTCAAGAGTGGACCGGTGATGGCGAGACGGACGACGTTGGATCCAGATCGGAGGACGGTCCCATCGACCTCACTTTAACGGACACGGAGGATAGCGAGCAGGAGGCTGCGACGGAATCAGGGGAGAGAAAGCCACTCGACCGAGCCGCCAGACGAGTCAGCCCGAGGAGCCTCATGTATGATCCCCGTCGCGACGACCACTCATCCACAGGAGGTCGCTCGCGCGAACCTAGACGAGGGCAAGGGATATGTCAGCGGACGGCGGAGACGACGGTTGACCGGTACAAGAAGAGGAAGAGGAAGAGGAAGACGAAGACGACTGCCAGTTTCATAAGGGAACGGGAGGACTATCACTAGGCGACAATACCTGGGGGATATCGGGTCACACAAGTTCGGCAGGTGACGATGGACATAATTCTACCACTACCACAGAGGCCCGGGTTCCGGTTCGAGTCGAATTGCGGCAGAACCGTTGCGCCTTTGAGCGAGCAGCATGGAGGGCAGGGCACAACAGCGAAAACACCTCTGAAGGAAGTCGACGATGACGTTCTGAGTTGCGAGAGCAATCAGTCGGTACACTCTGCAGAAAAGGTACAAGACGCCGTCGAAGGATCCGGAGCTACACGATGCCATCGGATACGCCAGCGGAAATACCATACTTGGGACTTGATCACGTCCGAGGAAGACGAGCAAGCAGTCGACCAACCGCTCCTACGACGACAAACTTCCAGAGCAACGACTATCGAACCCGAAGAAGTCCACACAAAGGGTGGAACCACGAAGAAAGGCCGAAATAGAGGACAAGGACGAGGACCTGGACTTGATCGATTTCGACCTAGGGTTGGAAAACGTCGAGGAGGGAGAGCGAGCCGCCGTCGAAGCTCCTCAGCAAGCGCTAGTGGAAGCAACAGAAACCAGAAAAGTCTACACGTCCGACCATAAGCTCCCGGAGGAGTTGGTGGACGAATTGTCGAGATTCATGCCACGAGGGCCCAGAAGAGACCGATTCACCAGAGAAGTCGGTGGTGCCGTGTATCGGGTGACACGGAATGTGGACGCAAGAAGGAAAGCGGCCCTGACCGTAGTACTTCGTCCTCCTAAGTAAGGGGGGTGTGACGGCGATTCTGACGCCGCCACAACTATTCCTGATCCCCACGGGGGGAGACGGAAACAGACATTAATTGTTGTTATTTATTTTTTGTTTACTAGTGTTAAGAGAAAACAATGAATTTCATATTTAAATATAATAAGCCAAGGAGCAAACAAAAACATAAATATATTACTCGATAATTAGAATGGAGGGACGAGAGCGGGGAAGAGAGGCAAGGCCAAGAATACTTCCTACGCAGTTGCCTAAGAAATTCACACCAAAAGAGCGTGAGAGAGCAGTAAAACGAACGCCCCAAACGGAACGCAAAGCCCACCTCAGCGACTGCGCGGTCGCTGACAACGGAGAGCGAGAGAGAATATCAGAAAGCCAACGAGCCAGAGCGGAAGAGCTGCTGCTGACAAACGGCGGGCACGACAGGGCGAAGGGCGAATGAAGCCAACTGTGAATAAAAGATGAAATGATGAATTATCATTTTAAGAACGAGTGTGTATTCTTTTTTCCCTGACCTTCGATCCGTCATAATCAAGCCCGCCGAATAAATGATTAACTAAAACAAACGATAATAATCCTAATACGAAAATTGATCAAACGTAACAGAACCGTAACCCCGACAGGCAATTAACTAATATACCGGTCGTTAATCAAGCTTATCGTAGATAATAATCAAGCCAAGAGTCTGCCCGGGTTTTTACCGTACTTTGCAATAAAACACATTAAAACAAATAATAAAACCCAGGGTTCGCCCGAGTTTCATCGTAATTAGTGGTAAGTCCTAGGGTTCGCCAGAGTTTTATCGTAGTTATTAATACACACAGAGCTCGCCCGAGCTTATCGTGTTTGGTAGTAAAACCCAGGGTTCGCCCTAGTTTTACCGTAGTTATTAATACACTCAGCACCCGCCCAAGATTATCGTATTTAGTAGCATAACCCAGGGGTTGCCCTAGTTTTACCGTAGTTATTAATACACACAGAGCCCGCCCGAGATTATCGTATTTAGTAGTAAAACCCAGGGGCTCGCCCGAGTTTTATCGTAATTAAACCCTGCCTCGACCGATTTTTATCGTAGTTACGGATAAAACCTGTAAACAACGTAGAGTTTTACCGAAGCTGGTTATCAAGTCCAGGGTTCACCCGAACTCGGTAACAGGTCCTGGTTCTGATCACGTATCTCCGGTTTGATTTAATCTTAATTCTGTAAGGATGCTAATCACGGGCCAGGAGACATACAAAGTCGTACCAGGGTCCTCCACAGAAATATTTATATATTTGCTGGGACAGTCAGGACGGGCGGCCAAATGGCCCGAGTTGTTGGTCAGGGGCCAGATTAGGAGGTGGACAAAAAAGGGGTGCAGTTGAGCCGGATCTCGAGAACCCGGGTGCCGCTCCCGCCTTGGCTGCCGAGCCACGTGAGGCCCTCGAAGAGATGGGGAAGTGGTCTCTACGGCCGCGGCGTTTGCGACCCCGAGAACCTGGGTGCCGCTCCCGCCTTAGCTGCCGAGCTAGGTGAGGAACTTGGGGAAGGGGAGGGAAGAAACCTTGCCAGAAAAGCGCCGAAATAGAAATGTTTCGCTAAGTATTTTTTTTCCCTTTCTTACTCGGTCCTAACATGAAAGGTTCCTAGCTCTAACTTCTATCTGTCTCGCCGCCACGAGAGTTGCTCCGGGTTCGGCCCCAGGGCTGTCTTACCAGCTCCTCCTCTTCCTCCATAGTCATAGAGACCCGCCTATCCACGGTGGCGGGGCCCAATGGGTCTCGTTGTCCTGGGCAGCCGGTAGTGGTGCCGCTCGGTTGGGCGCCGCTAAGTCCCGGACTCGTGGTGTCTTCGTTATTTCCTTCAGCTCCGAGACATACGTCCGATTGTGATGCCAAAAACCAACTCCCCGAGAGCACGAGAGCTTCGTGTCGGCGTCTGGCTTGGCCCGTTGTCTGCACGTCGGCGCTGTTGCTAATGGCGCCCTTCGAGTGTTGATCGCCGATGCTGTTCGGATCGGTTGATACTCGTTGCTCTGCCCGGGCTCTGCCGGGTGTGCGTCTCTGCCGTGGCTCTGCCGTGAGTCCGTCTCTGCCGGGTGTGTGGCTCTGCCGGTATGCGTGGCTCTGCCGGTATGTGTGGCTCTGCCGATGTTGGCTCTGCGCCGTGTTCTGGAGTGGCTCTGCCGCTGTCTACGTGTGTGTACAGGCCCGGCCATGTAAATGTCGGTTTGGCGGTGTAGCCCTTACGCTACTATTTACATGATGCCCTTCATGGGACTTTCTATTTCGGCCCTACGCTAACTTATAATCTACTAACTTATTATTCTAACTTTAATCCTATTCTTAACCTATATATTTTTAAATATGTACATATGTATATTTGTGAGGGCGTTTAATTCAGCTCCTCACAATTCTAAAGAAGTCTCAACAGTTTCCGTTTAATTCTCTGTAGATCAGAATTAAGAACACTAATTTTTTTGAACAGCATCATCGTAATTGCAAAGGTATAAAATAAGCAATCTAGCCCAGCGTCCAAATTATTATTATAAAACAATTTGTTATAAATTACATTTTGAAAGCATTCAATAATAATTAGTGCTCTGAAAACATAAAAACTTTTTAATTATATATCTATAGTGGTCAATTTGAATATTAACATCGTGTACAGGTGTAAAATCTTCAATGGTTTTATCACTTTTTATAGAATCTGAAATTCGCTTTATAAGGCAACAATTTAGGTCACATAAATTCAATATGAATTCAATTGAAAATATTTCACTGCTTGCACTGAAATCATCACGGTGCGAGTTCTGAACCTCCAAATTACACATTCCGTTAAGTAGAGTTCCGGATAAGGGACTTACCTTCACCAATTGAGAAACTGTTTTTAGGAACCACTTCTGAGGGGCTTCTTCAGTAAAATTAAGATCTGGCGAAAGTCGAAGACTAAAACAAATCGTGCTTAGTTTATTAATATACAGAGGCAATATACAAATATTATTATATTATTATTTTTTTTACAGGGTAGGTTTAATTTTCCAAATTTAGATACCTTAGGAGTATATTTAAATATTGTTGGGGCGGGTCCGTGCCAAGAACACTTCCAAAGTTTTTCCCAAAGAAATATATAAAAATGCGGGGTTGTGACGAGCTTCGTTTTCACTTGTGATCCGTTTCACCTTTATTTCGTAATGACTTGTAATATATCGTAAGCTTAGTCTAGAGGCCACCGATTCGGTTGCCAGTGATGCCGAACCAGCTATCTTCGAACCAGCTAACTTCTTGTTCGACATGAACATTCTCCCCCCCTCGCAATGGGGAGAGTGGCAGGTCACGAAAGGGAGCAAGTGCCTGAAAGGAGCCACCCCAAGGCTGAGTTTTGCGCCATGGGCAGTCCGTTCTGACTCGGGAGGATACCTGGCAGAATTAATTCCGCACATACGTCAGCTCCCAAGACGGCCGACACCAAGGAAGGGTGGAACCATCTGTCATCAGCCAGAGTGATGTTTGGAAAGGCATCCCGGACCTTCGGATCCAGGGGCTTGGCCGGAGTTCGGGTCTGCATCTGGTCATCAACCAGCATTAGCAGCTGTCGGGTCATCTTCGACGACTTTGAGCGGATTTCGGTGGTGCACACCCGCTCATCGCCCACGCGGGTGACGGAAAGGTTGAGGGCCTTTGTCAAGGAAACGTGAATGCGACTCACGGGGCAGCAAGGATCCACCAAAGCTCGGACGTCAAACCGTTTCTCCTCAGACCCCACCAAAATGGATGCCGTTGGCAAGATGCTCACACTCGTGCGCTGCAGGATAGCGGCGCACGATGGGCCCGTAACAGGGCTTCGGGTCGGGGAGGTCTCCTTTGGTGACGATGAGCGCAACGGCGTCGACGACGCTCTTGTCTGCTGCCATCGGTCTTGGGGTCGTGACGAGCGTGGCGATGTGGACTCTTGGAAGTGCAAAAGGGTGTGGTGATTTCCACTGCAGACGTGGCACTTGGCATTACTGCGACCGGATTGACCTGAATGCTCGTGAGCAAGGCAGTTCGCACAGTACTGATTAATGAGGACTGCGCGGACCCGCTTCACCGCCGGGAGCCGAAGGAAACGTTGGCATTTCCTCAGCGCGTGCACCCCTCGGCAAACTCGGCACCTGTACCCGTTGGTTGCGCGTGGCCGAGCTTGCTGGATTGTGGTTGGCGCCATCGTGAACAATCTGTGGAAGCAAGTAAACAAAGGTTAGGGGTTATGGATGATGTATGAGGACTGACGACACAGGATGACATGAGATTAGGACTAGTGGGATTGGATGTTAGTCGCTAACTCAAGAAAAAAAGGAAAAGGCAGAATCACTCGGAGCTGGAGGCCTCCATCGGAAGGCGGATCGTCTTTGCGATTGGTCGTCGGATAATGCCACGTGCGGTAAGAACATCTGCCACTCGGGTCTTGCTATCCGCGCCTGGGCACACCAGTTGGATCCGCCCAAGCCGCCATTCATTTGGTGGTAAATTCTCCTCTTTTAGCACCACCATGTCCCCCGTTTGAATGTCTCGCGTTGGAAATTGCCATTTGGTCCTTTTATGGAGCTCCTTTAGGTACTCTTCTTTCCAACGTAAGCAAAATTGCTGATGCAGGGCCTTTAGCCGCTGCCATCGGTTTAAAATGGAAATCGGGTTTTCTTTAATCTCGGACTCAGTCACGGAAGGGAGTGGCCCGCCGACTAGGAAGTGTCCGGGGCTAAGAGCTACGAGGTCTGCGGGCTCTTCGGACATTGGAGAAATAGGCCTCGAGTTTAAAAAGGTGGTGCGGACAGCCACGTCGTGCGCAGAAACGCGAGAAGGCTGCCAGAAACTTCTCAGTGGTCAAGTCTGATGTAGCTTCTAGATGGATGGCTCGGGTACTAAAACACACAAAAACGCAGACATACCCCTTAGTTATCTTACACCCCCGACCGAGATAGTTTTTTATGTCAAATGGTCCCGCAAAGTCAACGCCCGTGTGGGTAAAAGCCCTGGAAAAGGTAGATCTTGCGCAGGGCAAGTCTCCCATCAGCTGAGTTTGCAGCTTTTGTCTGTGGATGGTGCACACTCGACAGGAATAAATGGTGTCTCTTACAAGATTTCTCAGCTTAGGTATCCAATACTTGGAGCGAATCAGTTGGATTATCAATTGATTACCACAGTGCAAGGATATGCGATGGGTAAAGAGGGCCAAAAGTTTGGCAAAAGTGCACCTTGCCGGAATGATGATTGGATGTTTCTCATCATAGCTTAGCATCTCAGATGCTCGTAGACGACCGCTGGCTCTTAAGACACCGTGGCTGTCGACAAAGGGGTTTAGATTGGAGATCGTGCTGGAGACTGGAATATGTTGCTTTTTGCCTAAGGCCTTGCATTCTATTGGCTACTCATTGAGTTGGGTGAGCACAATCAGCCTCTCTTGGACATCAGACAACTCTGCGGCAGTGAGTTCTGCCTTTATGTTAACGTTTTGCTTGCGACACATTCTTGCAAACAGGAATACGTAAGCGAGAACGCGTAAAGCCCTCTCGAATGCTGAAAAACGCTCCAGAATGTCATTTTTCGGGGGCGCTGTGGCGACGTTACACCTTATTGGGCGCTGTTCGAGCTCGGTTTCGAGCGGGACCGACGAATTGAGTGGCCACTGCTCCTGGTTGTGACGCAGCCACTCAGGCCCATGCCACCAGAGGTTGCTGTCCTTGAGCTCATGGACTGAGACGCCCCTGCTTGCCAGATCAGCTGGGTTATCTTCCGATTTCACATGAAACCACTGTTCTCTGTTGGTGAGCTGATCAACTTTCGCGACTCTGTTGGCAACGAATGTAGTCCAAGTGCATGCTGGCTTGCTTAGCCATGCAAGCACTATCGTGGAGTCTGTCCAATAATATGTATCATACTGAGTAGAAGGCATTTCGGAGAGAACTGCGGGTTTTGGACAAAAGCAAGTGGGTGAAGCAGCCATCAGTCGTTTCGACGCGAACAAAGATGGCAGCACCATAGGCGCTCTGCGACGCATCGCAAAACCCGTGGTACTGCAGTTTTGCAGCTGGATGAAATCTTACCCATCTTGGGATGCGAACTTATTTCAAAGTCTGATACCCTTCAAGAAAATTACGCCACCTTGTGACAAGATCAGTCGGAAGAGGCTGGTCCCAGCTTAACTCCCGCAACCAAATTTCTTGCATGAACATTTTTGCCCGAACAATAAATGGCGATAACCATCCTGCTGGGTCAAACAGTTTGGCTATCTGGGATAAAACCACGCGTTTGGTGTAGGTTGTTTGGAGAGAAATATCCATCTGCAGAAAGAGGAAACTATCCGATGTCGCATGCCAACGGATTCCCAGAGTTTTTGCCATACTGGCGTCTTCCAACTCCAGAAAGTCGGCCCTAATCAAGTGTTCCTTTGGAATGCCCTGTAAAAGTTCCTTCTCGTTTGAGGTCCACTTGCGCAGTGGAAAGCCCGCACTGGTGCATAGGGCACCGCGGACCTAAATTTAAAGATGGCTGAATAACTGAGTTGGACTGCTTTTAAAGGCGTTTTTAGGTAGCCGGCTAAAACATCATTCCTAAGACATTACATAAATGGACCGTAGAATGCCCATTTATTTTGTTATCTTTAAAGGGCAGAGAAACAACATACCTTCCTTCTTTATCCCTTGTGGTGGTTTGCTGGAAATCATTTTCACACACCGAGCTGGATTCCTTACCTGGCTTCACTGGAACATCCTCCACCTCCCAGAACTTGGTGAGGATACAGTCTAGTTGAGATTCGGTGACAGAGAACCGTGCTGAGAAGGAAGATATTCTGTTAGTGGGATTCTCCGCGATTGGGCCGCAAAGGATCCACCCGAATATGGTCTCTTGGCCAAGGAGTGTTCCGCAAACATTTGAGTGGAAGCCGCCTAAAATGATCGACGGAAGGATATCGGCGCCTATGAGCACGTCAATTTGCGAACTCTGGTAGAAATTCGGATCTGCTAATTGGATGGGAGGGAGGTCCCTCAACGACCCTTCGGGTATCGTATAGGATGGAAGATTTCCGGCTAAATGTGGTAGCACATATGCAGACGCTTCGATTTGGATTTGTGGCTTAATGGGGGAGCCCATATGGAATTGGCAGCGCTTACGTGGTTGAGCAGCAACAGTTTGATTTACTCCCGAAACTTGAGCTTGTATGGATTCATAGGGGAACTTAATTAGGTTGAATAACCGTTCTGAAATAAAGGTCGCCTCGGATCCGGAGTCAATTAAGGCACGTGCTGAGTACCTAATGCCCAAGTGGCAGATTTCTATGAGCGCCGTACTCAGGAGGACCCCTTGCGTGTTCACGGCGAGGTACGTTTGGACGTTCGACGGAGTGGACTGTATTTCTGGCTGGAGGTCAGGTACGGATGCTGACTGGAGTTGTGGAGGGCCGCCGCGATGGAGGAGAGTATTGTGGCGACCTTTGCACGTGTAGCAATTGTGCGTACTCGTGCAGTCTCTCAACATGTGGGTTCTTGCAAAACAGTTCAGACAGAGTTTCTGTTGTTTAATACACTGTTCCCTGTCGGCAACCGACATATTTAAAAACTGGGGACACAGACGGATCGGATGGTTCTCCCTTGGACAAAGTTTACACGACTGTGGATTTACGGTGACCCTATTTTCAAAGTTATGGATAATCCGCGGCCCACCTTCAGGACGTGGGGCTCTGGATTGAGTGGTCAAAGTAGGTTTAAATTCTTCAATTGCCTCCAGGGTTCGATGACGACCTTGTAAGAAGGTCTTGAATTCTTCCCACCCTGGAATCTCGGATGGGTTGAGGAGACTCTGTTCCCACAGAGCCAACGTCAGCTTCGGCAGCTTTGAGGAGCACAGGAAGACGAGAAGACAGTCCCAGTTTGTTATGTCTACTTTTGCTATTTTCAGGGCTGTCAAACAACCTTGGACAGTGCTCTCCAGGTGCTTAAGGGAATTGCCACACTCTTGGGAAACAGTGGGGAGATTAAACAGGATCTTTAGCTGGCTGTTGACGAGCAGTCGCTTGTTTTCGAAACGAGTCTGCAGATTTTCCCATGCGGACGCAAGGCTTTTCGTTAGTCAATGGTGATAATGCCACAATAGACTTTGCTTCTCCACTCGTTTTCGAGTTGAGGTGGAACAACTTTTCAACGCCTGATAGCCTCGGATTTTGGACATAGATGGCGGAAAAAAGGTCTCGAAAATTTCACAGTCTATTGGAGGGACGCGGCATCCACTAGGCAGAGGCACCGGTGTGGGCGGTTCATGAATCGGTTGAACGCTAGCTCTTTCAATCGTTTCGTTTAGTGTTGCAGCGCATCTTTCAAAGACAGAGTAACAGTAGTCATACTTGGCTTGCATGACTTCCATCGTGTCTGTACTATTTACTAAGGAAAGAACCTCAGAGCACGTCTCGTACTCTTTCTCTACCTTGTCCCAAAGAGCTTGTATCTGCTGAAGTCTGACCTTGTTAGTGTGAACAGACGGAGGTGGGTCTGTTGGGGTATTGACCCTGGCTTCGAACTGACTGACCCTATCGGTCACAGCCACAAACTTTGTCAAGGCAGCTTTTGCTTCAGCGTCAGCCATTTTCGCAGTTGATCTCGTGACTTGCAGGGAAAAAACTGACTGTGACGCAGTTGTTCTCACGGGTTTTTAAGGGGTTAAGGACTTTTCGCTTGTTGTCCTGGAAGTACGGCTGATCTTTATGGATGGAGTTATGCTTTTGCTAGGTCCTGCCTTTTTGGTGGGTAGTGACGACTCGCTTTTAGCTCTTGCCCGGCTGGGTGTTCTGACTGATGGGACGGTTAACTGAACTTTAGGTTCCTCACCTTCACCAATCGGCATAGTATTCTCGAGTGGGAGCCTGAACTTACACTGACGGGACAAGAATAGGGAGGTGGAAGCTATCGCTGTTTAATGCGTCTCGGCTTAACGATTTGGAAGCTGGTCAGAGAACCATACCACGGATCAATATAACACAAATATGTAAGTGGGCACAATATAATTTGGATGGAATGTGAAATGGATGTATGTCTTGGAGAATATATGACTGCACCAGAAGGAATGGATGCGGAGCGCGTGGAATCGGATCGCTGTTGAAAGATTTACTTTATTTTTGGATGAAATTTTAATTTGTTTAATTTAATTTCTAATTTTGGAAAGTTAATCGAATTTATTGCTACATATGACTGACCAGAAGGAATGGATGCGGAACTCGTGGAATCGGATGCTGTTGGATGAATTGGAGAAATTTATTATTTTTATTTATTTATTTCTAATTCTGGAAAGTTACTCGAATTTATTGCTAAGTCCCAAATGCAATGCAGTGTGAACGGCCTATTATACGATGCGTTGCAGTACGGAATGCCCCGAACACCCTGTGTGACGGCACACACACCAATATGCAATGTAAATAATAGAAAAAACAAACACCTAATAATTAAAACTACTGAAATATCAGCTAGATAATTATTGGGTTGTGGTTTTTATTCAGGATGCCGCGGAGATCAGGAACCCAATAAAAAACGGTTGCCGCCACCCTTCGATTCGCCGGTCCGACAAATATGCCAAGTAGGTGGTTCTGCAGCAGTGTTCGTAACCCGGGTTTGTTATTGTTTTGTGTGTTCCAGTTTAAAAAAATAATGCTGGTACAAGTGTTTTAGTTTGCAAAGTGTTTTAGTTTAAAGACAAATGTGGAAAAATTGACCTTTGCACGGTGTATGGATTCTGTGTGTATATGTGTATGCGTATATGTGTGATTTTATTTAATTTTTTGTGTTTTAATTGGTTTGGAGTTGCAAAGGATATATATAAATATAAATATTTCCCCACAAAATAGAGACCTTAACGGTGGAGCGGGATTGTGTGGAAAATATATATATATGTATATACAGATTGCTAGTGGAAAAAAAAACCTTTGGAATTTCTAAGCTGTGTGTATATGTGTGTATGTGTATGGATATGTGTGATTTAATTTAATTTTTGTGTTTTAATTTTGTGGAGTTGCACGGAATGTGCCACTGGAGATCAAAGTAGATATATATAAATATATGTATATATTTTCCCACAAAATGGAGACCTTAACGGTGGAGCGGGGTTGTGTGGAAAAGAAAATATATATATATATATATATATTGCTACTGGAAAAGAACACTTTGGAATTACTTAGCTTGCGGAGAACGATGAAAATAAATCCGGCTCGAAGGACCAAATGTTGGGGCGGGTCCGTGCCAAGAACACTTCCAAAGTTTTTCCCAAAGAAATATATAAAAATGAGGGGTTGTGACGAGCTTCGTTTTCACTTGTGATCCGTTTCACCTTTATTTCGTAATGACTTGTAATATATCGTAAGCTTAGTCTAGAGGCCACCGATTCGGTTGCCAGTGATGCCGAACCAGCTATCTTCGAACCAGCTAGCTTCTTGTTCGACATGAACAAATATAATACAAGTAAATTTTATGTATGTTATCCATTTTTAGTATTTCGTATGAAAATAAAATTTGGTTTACTGATTTTGTGCCCTTTAAATTTGATTTGAAAAGCGCGTGCTTATGTTTGGGAAGAAAAGCGCGGAAACCTTTTTTGTTTCCCCTTTGTGTTTTTAAATTTTATTTATATTATGATAATAATTTTATATAAAGTTATTATAATACGTATAATATAAAAATACAACATATATCCATATATTTACAATACAATAAATATAAAAATATTCATCCTGTTCAACCGCAAAATTTCTGTACTAAGCCGCTACTAGCCACAATAAGGACCCGGTTGTTCCCAGTATCGGCAATCGCATACCGCCCCTGCGGGCATCTGACAATCTTTCCAGGAAAACGTAAGTTAGACGCCCGCTGCCAATTACTGGTTAATTGAATAGGTAAGCTGCAGATATCAATTGTACCATGCCGTCTAAAAAATGACAACGCAGCACCAGCGAATTCCTGCAGGAATTGTCCATGCCCCTCGCCCATTAATAATAACATGGGTATACCAGTGGGGCTCAAAATCAACAGGGATGTGGGATGTGTGATTCCATATCGTTGCACAGCGGACAGAAGGTTTGCGTGTCTTGTTCATTTTCAAACTTTGGACTGTGAACACCTACTACTAAAAGACCACTTTCCTCCAGGCAGTGCAGCTCGGGCAACAATATGTCAAAGGTCGACTAACATTAAACCAATCCAAATCTAAAAATTGTACCACTCATATTATAAAACAAGAAAGGAAAGCTAACTTCGGGCGCAGCCGAAGTTGATATACCCTTGCAGAATATTCTGTAAATTATATTCTCCAAAATTATTCATGTGATGCATTCTTAATACTCATAAAAAATCCCAACTTCCTATCTTTGAAAACACCAAAGTTATGGCATTTTCGATCGTTCAGTTATATGGCAGCTATAGGATATAGTCGGCCGATCCTAATGAAATTTGGTAGGTCGGAATGATTGGCCAATAATAAAACCCAAAGAAAATCAAAACTGACTAACTTTACAAACACCAAAGTTATGGCATTTCCGATCGTTCAGTTATATGGCGGCTATAGGATATAGTCAGCCGATCCTTATAAAATTTGGTCGGTCGGATTGATTGGCCAAATATAAAACCCATACAAAATACCAACTTCCTACCTTTAAAAACAACAAAGTTATGGCATTTCCGATCATTCAGTTATATGGCAGCTATAGGATATAGTCGGCCGATCCCAGCCGTTCCGACTTATTTACTGCGTGCAAAGAAAAGAAGGGTGTGTGCAAAGTTTCAATTCGATATATTTAAAATTGATAGACTACAGTCCCTTCCCATATTATTAGACTCATGCTGCAAATAAGACTTCTGCATGAATATACTCATTTGTAGCATAACAGATCTGTACAGTAGTATAGTGTTCTTAAAAATACTGCACTCATTCTTTACTGTACAGTATACTCTATAGGCCAGAAGAAGATAGCACAACATTTTTGCCAACTTTCTTCTATTGTTGACAGATTTTTATTGGAAACTTCTTTTAAAACTGATTTTTTTTTCAATGCAGGTTTTTTTGCCCTTGCTTTTATTAACTTACCATGAGTAAGAGGGAAACAAGAATATTCCGGATGCGCAAGCTCAACTTGCCGAACCACGGATTTTGAAAGATCGCCCAATTTTCGGATGAACCTTCCAAACTTTAATCCCTGCTTTGATTTAATGACACTGTGCTTCAATGTCTTAAAAAATGATTCAATTGGACCGTTGCTGGGCCTTTTATTGCTCTCGTCAATAAAAATTCCCTTAACATTAGTCCAAAAAGGAGCAATAACAATATATTTCCCCAAAATAACATCTACCATTTCAGGATGATGATATATGTTAATTTGGACAGTTTCGGTTTGCTTTGATAACATGTCGGTAATTTTCAGAGCAAAAAAAGTGAATCGTTTTTTAAATTCACTCTGGCATGCAATCGTATTCAATGCATCCTCGCGGTCTCTAAAACTTGGCTTAGCAGACGCTTCATGTTGGCTCAAATCAAAAGTGGGTAAGCTATCACCTGATAAATAGGATATAGAATCTATAACATAACTATTTACAAATGGAGAAAGAAGAATCGTGATTACGTTGCAAAACCATTCCTCTAACTTCTTAATTGTAATAATATTATATCCGAGACCAAGAGCATTTCTAATAAAATCTCTTAACTCAATATTTGCCAGTCCTACGGTTCGGTCAATATCCGCACACATTATTTTTGCATAATGACTTGTACAAAATTGAACGCATACACTAGGAAATACGTCACTTTCGCCATATAAAAAGCGGAAGCACATACTATTGTATTGAACAATGTCTAAATGATTAAATTCATTTAAAATTGCTTGAATAATAGCAAAACTAACATCAGTTATAATGCGTTTGCATATTGGCAGCTTGAACTTATTGTCTTTACAAAACTTATTTAGCTCGCATAAAAAACGACCAATATCATAGGCACAATGATTGGATAAAATGGCATGAGCCAGAGGGTACACCAGGTGATACTCTGGAATATGTGCAACTAATGAGTAGAGAAGAATCCTTTTCTTCACAAATTTCATTGGTTGCACTACGCACCCTGTAGCGTCTATATGCAAGGTGTCTTTCTTGATATTATGGAGAAGAACCCTTATGTGTTCCTTATTCCATAAATACACTTCCAGCTTTGTCGATAAAAACTGAATAAAGTGTGAAAAATTGTTGCATTTCATATCAAAGGCGTCTTTAAGGGGATTCTTTTCAAAATCGTCTTTAGCGTTCTCCTCTGATATTAAATTTTTATAATAAGATAAATGTTTATTGATCATTTGATCATTGCCAATAAGCGCCCTGTTTGTGTTGGCTTTATTGACCAATTTATTTATAAATTCAAACGCAGTTCAGCCTCTAATATCTTTTTTCGCAAGAAAACGATTTATGGCTCTGCATTGAGTAGTTGTTTTTGCATTAATGGAATGTTTGACCTCCATCCTGTTTGAATAAATTTGAACATTTCCATTATATAATCCCTGAAACTTGTAATAGTTGCAAGATGGATCTTGGCAATATCCATAAGCTCTATAAGAATCTTTATTCAGTCGAATAGACTTAAAATTTATAGAACAAGCATTATTAACAGTGAAAAAATGTTCTCTAATTACATGCTCAATGCTCTGTTTTTCTGTGAACTTTGTACAGCATTCTAAAACAGTTGTTTCAAAATCTGGAATTTTTAATTCTGCGATAAAGATGTCACATGGCTTTGGTGTGCGAATCCCGTGTGGATTCAAATCTACCATTTCCACGTCAAAATTTAAGCTTAAATTACCAATCCGAGAAGTTTTTCGAACACATTTTAATATTGCTTCGATATGACTTTCATCTATAAGAGAAGAAGTAGTAATATGACTAGGCGAATCCATAAGACTTTTATTTGATTCGTCACTATGGTTGTCGTGATTAGTTTTTGGCGTTTCGCCAATCAAAGAGGAGTTTTCCACATTTAAAGAAGTTGGATTAGCAGTTTTTAAATTGCAATTCCTTAAAATTATTTTGTAAGTCATTACCACGTTTTTTTGCCACCTTTTGGTTAAGCGATTTGTTTGAAAGAAACCACAATTTTTTGTCGAGCTAATTTCTCTAAAAATATTGAGAATTATTTCAAAATCTTTTTCTTGTAGAAAACCTGTTGGTTTTACAAGACCCGTTTCTATTGCTATACAAATAGCTTTAATTCCGGTATAGTACCTAAAAAAAAATCAAAATCAATAAATCAATTCTAAACTATTAATACTTTTAAGAATTCCGGCGCTAACTACTCCTATACTACATAAACTTCTAAGCAAACTCCGGCAAGTTTTATGAAACAACTACCTTTCAATGTTTATATGGCAGCTATTATATAATCGTCTGATTTTTATACCCTTGCAGAGGGTATTATAATTTTGGTCAAAAGTGTGCAAAGCAGTGAAGGAGACATCTCCGACCCTATAAAGTATATATATTCTTGATCAGCATCACCAGGAGAGTCGATCTAGCCATGTCCGTCTGTCCGTCCGTTTCTACGTAAACTAGTCCTTCAGTTTTAAAGCTATCTCCTTTGTTTGTAACTCTGAGAAAATACATTTTTAACCAGCATTTTTGATCAGCATAACCAAACGAATCAATATAGACCTGCTCCGTCTATTCCGAATGACTAGCGCAATTTTTTGACACGAAATATTCGCAAAAACAGAAAGATTGCACGCCGTCAAACATAGATTCTAATTAGGATTAAGTCTACCCTGATCAATGCCATATATGTATGTATGTATGTACATATAACCACTAGCAAAAGTATCAGCAGAAGAATTAAGCCTACTAAAAAAACTTACCGCTTGTTCAAAAATTTCTCCTCAGGCTCCTTCTTCCACGATTCAAACTCCTCGCTTGGAAACACTGAAATGCATTGGCATTAACAATAACGATATTAATAAAAACTGCCATAAAATGTCATTTACTTACTCTTTTATATTAATATTAAATCACTTGATCAAAATGTAAACACTTCTTCAGTAAAGCCTAGTATCCAGATCGACGAAAACCGTACGCCAGTCATGAGAGAGAGTGAGAGGCAAACAGCTGGCGTTCACTTTTCGTCGGGCCTTTTTTTCACGTCGGTCCCCTGATCGACAAAAAAAATACCAGAAAATTCCATAGCGTTGCCAGTCTGCGGAAATTAACTTTGGGTGAACCCTAGCGAAAAGATTAAAAAATTTAATCTTTTGGCGTGCGCTTCTCACTGAACATTATAAGAAATGGAGGGAAAAACTCAAAAAACTCACAAAAGTCGATACTATCTGGGGTGCCTCTTGTCAGAGCAAAATGTTTTTTAGGTCCAGAATGTACGAAAAAACACAATAAAAGTGCAGCTATGAACTTTAAATTAGCAAATAATAATCAGTAAATTAAAATAAACAACTGTTAAATTTAAATTATATTGTTTTTTAATATCTTTGTACAGCGGCAGACTTGTCTTGCCAAGGTATTTGGTAATATCATTTAAAGGCTCTCACCCGCAAATACGATATTTGAATTTTAACTGCTTGTCAACAAACCCAGCTGATTGGCAGTACGACCGTAGCACGCTTAAATCTGATGAACTCTCGAAACTTTGGTCACACTGGAAAGATTAAAGTTTTTACGCTAGCATAATCGTTTGTCGATCTGGATAAGGCTTAAGCCTAGTATCCAGATCGACAAACGATTATGCTAGCGTAAAAACTTTAATCTTTCCAGTGTGACCAAAGGCTTAAGCCTAGTATCCAGATCGACAAACGATTATGCTAGCGTAAAAACTTTAATCTTTCCAGTGTGACCAAAGTTTCGAGAGTTCATTAGATTTAAGCATGCTACGGTCGTACTGTCAATCAGCTGGGTTTGTTGACAAGCAGTTAAGATTCAAATATCGTATTTGCGGGAAAGAGCCTTTAAATGATATTACCAAATACCTTGGCAAGACAAGTCTGCCGCTGTACAAAGATATTAAAAAACAATACAATTTAAATTTAACAGTTTTTTTTTTAATTTACTGATAATTATTTGCTAATTTAAAGTTTATAGCTGCACTTTTATTGTGTTTTTTCGTACATTCTGGACCTAAAAAACATTTTGCTCTGACAAGAGGCACCCCAGATAGTATTAATGTTATTTTGTCCTCACATGTAAACACCTGAATCGACTTTTGAGAGTTTTTTGAGTTTTTCCCTCCATTTCCCTCCATCTTATAATGTTCAGTGAGAAGCGCACGCCAAAAGATTAAATTTTTTAATCTTTTCGCTAGGGTTGACCCAAAGACAGACTGGCAACGCTATGGAATTTTCTGGTATTTTTTTCGTCGATCAGGGGACCGACGTGAAAAAAAGGCCCGAAGTAAAGTGAACGCCAGCTGTTTGCCTCTCGCTCTCTCTCATGACTGGCGTACGGTTTTCGTCGATCTGGATACTAGGCTTTAACGGGGAAATATAAATAACGATGCCATACTCATTTACAATTCCCGCAAAGTCAAACGAGGGCTGAGCACATTGCGTCAATTGTCTAAATATCGAATAACTATCGATGATTAACAGTGGTTTTAATTGCAAAGAAACTGTGGGTTCAAATTGATTGGTTGCTGTCTGTAACGGCTCAAGTGTGGCCATCGACGTGTTTTAAAGAAAGTTTCGATTCCAAGGAAACTGTGGGTTCAAATTGATTGAAACTTTCCTCAAAGTTAGTTCGATTGCATATCAATCTTTTGAAATACCTCCAGAGTTGGCACACTCTCTGTCAGGGGCATAGGAATTTTTCAAAAGTTAGCGTCGAATTGGTATTTTTTGATGGTTGCTGTCTGTAACGGCTCAAATGTGGCCATCCACGTGTTTTTAAGAAAGTTTCGATTCCAAGGAAACTGTGGGTTCAAATTGATTGAAACTTTCCTCAAAATTAGTTCGATTGCATATCAATCTTTTGAATTACCTCCCGAGTTGGCACACGCTCTGAAAGGGGCGTAGGAATTTTTCAAAAGTTTGCGTCGAATTGGTATTTTTTGATGGTTGCTGTCTGTAACGGCTCAAGTGTGGCCATCGACGTGTTTTTAAGAAAGTTTCGATTCCAAGGAAACTGTGGGTTCAAATTGATTGAAACTTTCCTCAAAATTAGTTCGATTGCATATCAATCTTTTGAAATACCTCCCGAGTTGGCACACGCTCTGTCAGGGGCGTAGGAATTTTTCAAAAGTTTGCGTCGAATTGGTATTTTTTGATGGTTGCTGTCATGGTTGCTGTCTGTAACGGCTCAAGTGTGGCCATCGACGTGTTTTTAAGAAAGTTTCGATTCCAAGGAAACTGTGGGTTCAAATTGATTGAAACTTTCCTCAAAGTTAGTTCGATTGCATATCAATCTTTTGAAATACCTCCAGAGTTGGCACACTCTCTGTCAGGGGCATAGGAATTTTTCAAAAGTTAGCGTCGAATTGGTATTTTTTGATGGTTGCTGTCTGTAACGGCTCAAATGTGGCCATCCACGTGTTTTTTAGAAAGTTTCGATTCCAAGGAAACTGTGGGTTCAAATTGATTGAAACTTTCCTCAAAGTTAGTTCGATTGCATATCAATCTTTTGAAATACCTCCCGAGTTGGCACACGCTCTGTCAGGGGCGTAGGAATTTTTCAAAAGTTTGCGTCGAATTGGTATTTTTTGATGGTTGCTGTCTGTAACGGCTCAAGTGTGGCCATCGACGTGTTTTTAAGAAAGTTTTGATTCCAAGGAAACTGTGGGTTCAAATTGATTGAAACTTTCCTCAAAGTTAGTTCGATTGCATATCAATCTTTTGAAATACCTCCCGAGTTGGCACAAGCTCTGTGAGGGGCGTAGGAAAAGTTAGCGTCGAATTGGTATTTTTTGATGGTTGCTGTCATGGTTGATGTCTGTAACGGCTCAAGTGTGGCCATCGACGTGTTTTTAAGAAAGTTTCGATTCCAAGGAAACTGTGGGTTCAAATTGATTGAAACTTTCCTCAAAGTTAGTTCGATTGCATATCAATCTTTTGAAATACCTCACGCTCTGTGAGGGGCGTAGGAATTTTTTAAAAGTTAGCGTCGAATTGGTATTTTATGACGGTTGCTGTCATGGACGGGACAATTTTGTGATGGTTGCTGTCTGGAAAGGCTCAAGTGTGACGTGATCATGAGAAAGTATTGATTTCAAGAAAACTGTGGGTACGAATTGATTGAAACTTTCCTTAAAGTTAATTCGATTGCCTATCAATTTTTTAAAATATCTCCTGACTTGGCACACGCTCTGTAAGGGGCGTAGGAATTTTTCAAAGGTTAGCGTCGATTGGTATTTTAAACGACAGAAAATAAGTTGGTTCATGCCATGGCTAACGATTGGTTCAAGTAATAGAGTGGGCGGCACTTTTATATCCCTTTAAACTACGCAAACTGTAATACGATTTTCTAAAAAACTGTGGGAAAAATATTTATCAAATTTTCCAGAAACATTACTAAAACATCCGCCCATATACACGGCATTTTGGCACACGCTCTGTGAAGGACTTTATTACCAGATCAATTTTTTAGTCCTTTTATTGTATGGGCTGATTCAGACGCTTGCCCACTGTTAAGCGATTTTCTCAAAAACTGTGGGTTTGATTTTTATAAAATTTTAAGTTTATATCCTTGAAGAAACGTCCTTTAAGCTGATGTAGCGTGCAACTTGGCACACGCTCTGTGAGTTGAGATATTCTCCAAATTATGGGGAGACCCCCAATATGCTTAAATCTTACATATATAGTTAGGACTTTCTTTTCTTCATATTTTTGCATCTAAAAGTTTTCAATTACGTGTATAAATAGCAAGGAAATCAAAAAATAAAAACTTCCTCAATGTTCCACATTCCACCGTTCCGGCATCGACGCTAAGTCACCGACGCTAATTTGACGCACATCGTTTTGGATGCATTCATGCAGAAGTCTACTGCAAATCTCTTCTTTTACTTGATATTTCTTGTTGTTAATATGAACTTTTTTTAGATATGTTGGTAGAACTTGGGTTTTTGAATATCGCGGGCACTTTTATCGTTTGTTTTATAAAACAAAAAATAGACCTCGGTGAAGATCTGAGAGCCAAACGTAAAGGTGCGTGCGGTCGTCGGAGAATCACGACAGTGAGAAGTGACCGAAAAATTCGCAATATTTGTGTTGAAAATCGAAAACTGCCGATAAAAATTCTTGCAAAAAAAGTTGTTGAAGCCGGCATTGAAGTTTCGCAAAGTACAGTGCAGCGGAGGTTAGCAGAAGAGGGTCTTATTGGACGTAGACCAGTTGAAGCGTTGAAGCTGTGTTGGCTCCGAAAGGTGGTCATACAAAATACTGATTTTTGCAAAAAAATGTATTTTCATTTAAAAAGATTTCATTTCGATGTAAATTTCTAATTTTCTATGTGAAATTGATTGAATTTATAATAAATTAGTTATAAGCCAGAAAAACTTCATTTTTAAGCATGAGTCTAATAATATGGCAAGGGACTGTAGTTTAGGGGTGCAGAAACATCGAGTGAAACATCGATAACATCGATGTTTTCAAAACATCGAAACCATCGATGGTTCATGACCACCATCGATGCGACCCCTTAAAGTATTGGGAGGTATGATTTTCAAATAATTATGACAAACATGTTAAATAAGAAATACTTCTTACAGATGACTGATGACAACGAATTAAAATTGGTTGCAAAAAATATTTCTGTGTACAAGCCTCGTCCTGTGAGTCTGAAAGGGTGTTCAGCAAAGCTGGACAAACTGTATCTGATCGCAGAACAAGGCTTAAACCTGAAGTTGTTGATCAACTTCTTTTCCTCAACAAAAATAGACACTTTAAATGATCTCAAATAAACTTCATTGTTATCGTTTGTACTGTTTTGCCTTTTTTTTTTTCATCGAAAACATCGATGGGCACGAACATCGATGTTTCTGCACCCCTACTGTAGTTCGCGTAGAAACAAACAGACGGACATGCTTATATCAACTCAGGGCGCGATCTTGATCAAGAATATATATACTTAATAGGGTCGGAGATGTCTCCTTCACTGCGTTGCACAACTTTTACCCAAATTATAATAAGGATGACGTACTCAAGCTAGTTCCTTAAATTTCTGAGATGTTAGTAACAATTAATATTCAAACATTTCAAACAATTTTGGAACAGATTGTCGGAAATAAGACGCAAACCAATGAAATGCTTAAGCTGTGACAGTACTGTCTGTGTGTTTTTGTTTTAATTATCCTTCACTAACAAGGTCCATCCTTGTGTGGCGTGTTCAACAATCCTAAAAACTTTATAACAGAATTATCCCACTTTTTACATAAGGAACGTGAACTTATTTATATTAAAGGAGAACCAATGCCTGATCTTTCGTTTCTGCGACTATAAAAACGTGTTGATTATTGTGTGATAAGCCTAGTATCCAGATCGACAAACGATTACGCTAGCGTAAAAACTTTTATCTTTCCAGAGTGACCAAAGTTTCGAGAGTTCATCAGATTTAAGCGTGCTACGGTCGTACTGTCAATCAGCTGGGTTTGTTGACAAGCAGTTAACATTCAAATATCGTATTTGCGGGAAAGAGCCTTTACAAGATATTATCAACTACCTTGGCAAGACAAGTCTGCCGCTGTACAAAGAAATTAAAAAACAATACAATTTAAATGTAACAGTTGTTTTTTTTAATTTACTGATAATTATTTGCTAATTTAAAGGTCATAGCTGCACTTTTATTGTGTTTTTTCGTACATTCTGGACCTAAAAAACATTTTGCTCTGACAAGAGGCACCCCATACAGTATTAATGCTATTTTGTCCTCACATGTAAACACATGCAATCGACTTTTGTGAGTTTTTTGAGTTTTTCCCTCCATTTCTTATAATGTTCAGTGAGAAGCGCACGCCAAAAAATTAAATTTTTTAATCTTTTCGCTAGGGTTCACCCAAAGACAGACTGGCAACGCTATGGAATTTTCTGGTATTTTTTTCGTCGATCAGGGGACCGACGTGAAAAAAAGGCCCGACGAAAAGTGAACGCCAGCTGTTTGCCTCTCGCTCTCTCTCATGACTGGCGTTCGGTTTTCGTCGATCTGGGTACTAGGCTTTAAAACACCGATGGTGCATTTTAAGACTAAAGCCTAGTATCCAGATCGACGAAAACCGTACGCCAGTCATGAGAGAGAGCGAGAGGCAAACAGCTGGCGTTCACTTTCACGCTTAAATGACATGGCGAGGAATTCGTAATACTCCTCAGGCGTAACAAATGCGTAACAAATCGCGTACGGGTAAATTAGGATTTAATAAACGCCGCTTGCCAAGTCTAAGCAACAGAAAAACTTGGCTCCCTACATACGCGCTTTTAAATATTTATAAGCGGCAACCAGTATTTTTTTGACATAGTGTTTCTATGGAATTTATATAAGATAGTTTTACAAACTCCAGCAATACATCATCCAAATTTGCCAAATAGTTATTGTCGTTTTGGTTAATTATACCCGTTACTCGTAGAGTAAAAGGGTATATTGTATTCGTGCAAAAGTATGTAACAGGTAGGAGGAAGCGTTTCCGACCCTATAAAGTATATATATTCTTGTTCAGGATCACTAGCCGAGTCGATCTAGCCATGTCCGTCTGTCCGTCTGTCTGTCCGTCTGTCTGTCTGTCTGTCTGTCCGTATGAACGCTGAGATCTCGGAAACTATAAAAGCTAGAAGATTGGCATTTTGCATGCAGATTCTAGGAGTTCCTACGCAGCGCAAGTTTGTTTCAAAAAGGTGCCACGCCCCCTTTAACGCCTACAATCGCTAATATACGATTTTACAAATTTAAATATTTCGGAAAAGTAAAAATGCAGTTTTATTGTGTTTATCAATACCTATCGAAATGTAGAAGAAATTTTTCAAATCGGACCATTCCTTAAAAAGTTATGCGTGATCAAAGTTTCTATCTCCATCTCCCTCGCACTCCCTTTACTGAGTAACGGGTATCTGATAGTCGGGGCACCCGACTATAGCGTTCTCTCTTGTTTTTATTTTACATAACCGCACGCTCTAGTCGTCTGCAAGAAAGTAGTAATGGGTACGCATGTACTCTCGTAGGCAGAGAGAGAGAGACAGAGAACAAAGAGAGAAAGAGCTTTTTCTCTTTCCGAGATCTCTTGGTTCATCCCTCTCCTACACACACAACACTATTGTGTATGTAGTGACTTTAGTATTCTCAACAGCTTCCGTTTAATTCTCTGTAGATTAGAGATCAGAACACTCCTTTTATTGATCAGCCTCATCGGACTTGCAAAGGGAAAATAACATAAAAATTTAAATTTGGCCCACAATAATTCATCTATCACTTGTCCAATATTGACTTTTCCATCTTCCCGAAGTTCCCGGCGACGCTGAACCGCTTTATGCAGATGAATAAGTGGCATTCTTAGAGTTTTGTTGTTACTCTTGTGCTTAACAAAAATTTTGAAATTACACATTTTTAATTTCAGAGGGGGCGTGGCAACAATTTGAGACTCTCTCTTAAATCTCTCTTATTAATCCAATCCAGACTTAATGTTCACAGTTGGGAAAAAGCGAACAGCAGCAAACACGCCTTCAACGCTGTGACCTTTCAGCCCAGTAAATATCATTAAAGCCCTTTACTTTGTTGCAGTCAAAATGACTGTTAATTAGGTTATTATTATTCGATTTTATATGCTTATTGTAAGCCTGCCTATGGAGAAGATACAATAAATTAAGGCATACATTTAAAAAATATATGTCGATTGATTAAAACTGAGCTAAATAAAAAAAATTTTAAACATTTTAATTTTTTTTGGGTTATTTTGTACAATTTAAGCTCAATCCAACTTCTGACAAAAATCTGCAAAGGTATAAAAATAACAATCTGGCCCACCGTCCAAATTATTATTATAAATACAATTTCTTTTTTAATTACATTTTGAAAGCATACAATAATAATTAGTGCACTGAAAACACCAAACTTTTTAATTATATATCTATATTGAGTGGTCAATTTTAATATTAACATCGTGTACAGGTATAAAATCTTCAATGGTTTTATCACTTTTTATAGAAACTGAAATTCGCTTTATAAGGCAACAATTTAGGTCACATAAATTCAATACGAATTCAATTGTTAATATTTCACTGCTTGCACTGATATAATCACGGTGCGAGTTCTGAACCTCCAAGTTACACATTCCGTTAAGTAGAGTTCCGGATAAGGGATTTACCTTCACCGATTGAGAGACTGTTTTTAGGAACCACTTCTGAGGGGCTTCTTTAGTAAAATTAAGATCTGGCGAAAGTCGAAGTCTAAAACAAATCGTGCTTAGTTTATTAATATGCAGAGGCAAGGTCCTGTTTACGTGACTTTCAGAGTTTTTAAATAAATTTTGGGGCGAATCAGTTTCAGTAATAGACACAATTTGGCTAAAATCTAAAGAAAATGGTTGCGATCTTAGCGTTACCAGATCTATTTTTAGAATTGCGTGGTTGTTGGTATCAGCAACCAATAAATTTTTTCCGTCGGCGTCCAAGCACAGCCCGGCCGGTTCATTAAAAGTCGACAGGGAACCATCTTGACCCCTGACTTCCAAAGTAGAAACATTGTTTGAAACGGTATCAATAACTTTGATTTTATGATTATATGTATCAGCCACATAAAGCCTGTTATTAGTCTCATTGTAAGTTATTCCTAAAGGGTGCTGCAGTTTCGCGTTGAATAGCTTGCCATCAACGTCACCAAACGCGAATAAGTTCTAAAAAAAAAAAATGATAACAAATGTAATAAACCGTTTTTAAATATAAAGGTTAACAAAAAACTTACAAGTGGGTTACGATCTCCTCCAACAACAGGCATAACTTTTCCGTCGATCATTGAAGCTTTACGTATGCTAGAGCTTTCGCTATCAGCTACGTACAAAACATCTTTTGCCATGGCCAAACCTGATGGCTGTGCGAATGCAGCGTTCTGTGGGTAGGAATTATTACGGTTCTCCTCCAAACCGTTTCCTATTAACGAAACACAGCAAAGAGGCTCGAACTTGCGGAATTTCCACCAAATAATTCCTTCTGGAAAATAGCCCCAAATCTGATGCGTGCCAGCCATAGATATAAGTACAATAGTTTTTTCATGTACGTTACGTTCATCAAGGTGAAAAGACATATCCATGTCGCGTGTTCGAAATATAGCCACATCCCAAGGCGATGATAAGGGCTGCAAAGGGCCCAAGCGACCCCCAATTCGTTCGTTTCCCTGAAGGCCTGTCCCAGCAAGAGTTTCTACCTTCCCAATTGCTAATGAGATCTTTCGAAGGGCATGATTTTTAGTGTCCGCAATTATCAGAGCGTTTTCATCAATAAATGCTAAGCCCTGTGGGTTATTAAATCGCGCTGCCGTTAAAATACCGTCAACAAAACCAGCCTGGTGCCCACCAATCTTGTGTTGTACCAAGCCGCTACTAGACACAATAAGGACCCGGTTGTTCCCAGTATCGGCAATCGCATACCGTCCCTGCGGGCTTCTGGCAATCTTTCCAGGAAAACTTAAGTTAGACGCCCGCTGCCAATTACTGGTTATTTGAATAGGTAAGCTGCAGATATCAATTGTACCACGCCGTCTAAAAAATGACAACGCAGCACCAACGAATTCCTGCAGGAATTTTCCATGCCCCTCGCCCATTAATAATAACATGGGTATACCAGTCGGGCTCAAAATCAACAGGGATGGCCAGCAGCGTATGCCAAGAGTACGCCACAGAGTAGATCGTGAATCGTTAACGATGGGATGTGTGATTCCATATCGTTGCACAGCGGACAGAAGGTTTGCCGTGTCTTGTTCATTTTCAAACTTTGGACTGTGAACACCTACTACTAAAAGACCACTTTCAATGGGAAACCATTCCTCCAGGCAGTGCAGCTCGGGCAATACATGCATACAATTTATGCAACAATATGTGAAAAAGTCTAGAACTACAACTTTTCCTTTGAGTTCCTCGAACGATAAGGGACGACTAACATTAAACCAATCCAAATCTAAAAATTGTACCACTCATATTATAAAAAAACTCTAAGTAATTAATAGAACTCTTACCAGATTCAAATTTAATTTTGACAGACTTGAGTTTAGCAATGGAGATGTCGTCATTCCATCGATCAAAATATTCAGTAAATGCTTTTGCCTTTTCGATTTCTCCATTACTGCTTCGGTATGCTTGCACCAATTCATCTGTTATAAATGTCAGTATGTCAATAAGTGTTAATTCAGCTAAGGAATCCATTTCCCGAAATATTTTTAAGTTCTGACAGATAAAACAAGATTAGTATAAAAAGGAACTGCACTAAAATAACGCAGTTTCAAACTATCGATGAAAACATCAATCTACGAAATGAAAGACAAGCATAATACAGTAATCCCACATCTCATCGAAATTGGTTGGATTTTGAATAGAAGGAAAACTCCAGTTAAGCCTAGTACCCAGACGGAAATGCTAGTTCACCATCGAATAACTTTATTTTTTTTAATTTAAAAAAATCTTAATTGCAGAATATGACCGTTAAATAATATTCTCAAGTACCTTGACAGTACTTTGCTAATTTAAAGTTCATAGCTAGTCTAAATTCTTCCAAAGTTAAATTTTTTTTAATTTTTTGATCTGAACATATTTGTCGAACAAATTCGCCTGTGGCGAATGCAGGCTTTATGCAGTCAACCCACAGAGATGTATCCACCATCCGTTGAACGCATGGTCCATAAGATTTTGCCGTTCCGAAAATTCCCAGTTAGTTCCCCATCCAAATTTGACGGACTTTTTTATGCGATGGTTAGGCGATGTTTTTTCGGTGCAACTCTGAGTTCTTCTTTTAGACAGTAAATATTGAAACATTCACTACGATAATTAAAAAAAATAATGGCGGGTAACTTTTGGATAGGGAAGGCGCCATTTCAAAAAAAGCTCTTTATACTTGTAATAATTAATTAATTACTGATCCATTCGTGTGGCAGCATTAGGTGTTGCTCCACTCTTTCCAAGGCACATACCGTACTCACAACATACAGCAGAACGTTTAAAATGAAATAAAATATGAAATTATAATAAAACAAAAAACAAACATTTATATATAATGAACTTGATTTGTTACCAGTTAGACAATATTGTGCAAAAGCGGTTCATATTTTTTTCTGCAGGCTGGCAAAAATCTGCAGACAGATTAGTTTGATTTGTTTGTTCGCGTAGATCACTTGCAGTCTGTTACCAAATATCATTTAAAATGCAATTCCGAAAATTCCCAATTATACCATTTTCCCACACAGTCCATCCGTTCGAAACAGTTGGGACTTTTGACAAATGTGAAACTCCGATTCCCACAGAGCACATCCACCATCCGATAACAGCTGATCTGAACAGCTGTGGCTCAGCATTTTAGCTTGTTGCATTTTGCACAACATTTAAAATGAGCACAACAGCGTTTCAAATGATACTTGGTAATAGACTGCAAGTGATCTACGCGAACAACCAAATCGAACTTATATGTCTGCAGATTTTTGTCAGCCTGCTGGAAAAATTTGAACCGCTTTTGCCCAATATTGTCTAAATGGTAACAAATCAAGTTCATTAAATATTAGTTTGTTTATTGTTTTATTATAATTACATATTTTATTTTATTTTTAATGTCTAGGATGGCAGATAGCCAAGCTCAGATCAATGACATGATCTCGGTCTGCGCTCGCTGCTCTTCCAGCCTTTCTCGAGCAGTGTTTCCACAAGCTCGTCCTTGTGGTCCACCCTTGCGCGCTTTGCAGGGGGCGCAGAGCTGCTTGAGCGTTGACTTCCGCTGCAGAGGCTTTCAGGACAACGGTGTCCACATCTAAAACCTTCAACAAGTATTCCCTAGTACCTGCAATAAATATATATTATTAGTAATTGTAAGCTACAAATATAAGTCTGGGGATATACTCTCGTTCTCCAAGGTGTTCTGCTCCATGTTGTGAGTACGGTATGCGCCTAGAAAAGAGTGAAGCAACTCTTATTGCTGCCACACGGATGGAGCAGTAATTAATTAATTATTACAAGTATAAACAGCATTTTTTTATTTGGTGCCTTCATTTTTGAAAAGTTATCCGCCATTATTTTTTACATTTTCGTAATGAATGTTTAAATTTTTACTGTCAAGAAGAAGAAGTCAGAGTTGCACCGAAAAATTATCGCCTAACCATCGCATAAAGAATTCCGTCAACTAACTGGGAATTTTTGGAACGGCAAATCCTTATGGAACATCCGTTCAACGGATGGGGGATGGATCTCTGTAGGAAGACGGCATTAGTTGCCTATACAAATTTTAAGGACTTTTTTATGCAATAGTTTAGCGAAGGTTTTTCGGTGCAACTCTGAGTTGTTCTTCTTAACAGTGAAAATTAAAACATACACTACAAAAACGTAAACAAATCAATAAATGCTGTTTATACTTGTAATAATTAATTAATTACTAATTCATACGTGCGGCAGCATTTTTAAGAAAAGTGATGCCACTGAAAATACATTGGCCATGTTCAATATAACTTTATGATCACTAATTACCGATGTTCAGTTATCAGTAATCAAGTTTGTTCTACTGCATTTCGATATCTTAAATGTAACCCGTCAAGTGGCGCAATGTTGCCAACTCGCTTTCGTGCTAAACGCAAAAACAAATTCAAAAAAATTCGAACAAAAGAACAATATATGTAATAAAAATTAATGTGTTCTTTTGTTTGTCTGCTCATGTTATTTTTTTCGGTTTATTTTCATCGATATGTAAGGCTCGTGATCCCATTTAGCCACCATCTAAAAACAGCCGACAACAGTCAATAGTGACGGAGCAAAATTTTGTAACTATTGCCCTCTTCCCATTGAGTCCATCTGTTCGAAACGGTTGGGATTTTTGACAAATGTGAAACACCGATTCCCACAGAGCACATCCACCATCCAATAACAGCTGATCTGAACAGCTGTGGCTCATCATTTTAGCCCGTTGCATTTTGCACAACATTTACAATGAGCACAACAGCTTTATAAATGATACTTGGTAACAGACTGCAAGTGATATACGCGAACAACCAAATCGAACTAATCTGTCTGCAGTTTTTTGCCAGTCTGCAGAAAAAATATGAACCGCTTTTGCCTACTATTGTCTAACTGGTAACAAATCAAGTTCATTATATATAAATGTTTGTTTTTTGGTTTATAATAATTATATATTTCATTTCATTTTTATTGTTCTGATGCATGTTGTGAGTACGGTGTGCGCCTAGGAAAGAGTGGAGCAACACCTAATACTGCCCCACGGATGGATCAGTAATTTATTAATTATTAAAAGTAAAAACAGCATTTTTTGAATTGGCGCCTTCCATTTCCCAAAGTTACCCGCCAATTTTTTTTTAAATTTTCGTAGTGAATGTTTCAATTTTCACTGTCTAGAAGAAGAACTCAGAGTTGTACCGAAAAAACATCGCCTAACTATCGCATAAAAAAGTCCGTCAAATTTGGATGGGGAACTAACTGGGAATTTTCGGAACGGCAAAACCTTATGGACCATCCGTTCAACGGATGGTGGATGGCGGATGGATCTCTGTGGGAAGAGGGCATATGTCAAACTTTTATCAAAATCCTTTTTTTCTACCTTTATATTTTTAAATGCTGTGAGATAAAGGTGAAAAGCTTAAATAATAGCTTAAAATATTATTTATACAAGGACCTGCTTTCGTCTACTCCTCTAGGCCATAGAAATGTAGATGGCCGACATGTAAATTTAAATTTCTTCGCGCCATAGCTTAAATATCGAATAGAAACGTTCTGTTTGGAACGTGAATCCACCTTTTAGGACTAACTAGGCACGGCATAACCTTATATATATATATTCAGCAAATGGATTGTGGATTAGAATCGGCTTTAAGTGGAAGTTATAGTGGCAATGCATTTCTAAATATATACCTATTTTTTCCAATTAAAAAGTACCTAAACAAGAAAGGAAAGCTTACTTCGGGCGCAGCCGAAGTTGATATTCCCTTGCAGAATATTCTGTAAATTATATTCTCCAAAATTTATTAATATGATGCATTCTTAATACTCGTAAAAAATCCCAACTTCCTAACTTTAAAAACACCAAAGTTATATGGCAGATATAGGATATAGTAGGCCGATCCCGGCCGTTCTGACTTATATACTGCGTGAAAATTAACGAAGGGTGTGTGTTTCAATTCGATATTTTTAAAACTGAAGGACTAGTTCGCGTAGAAACGGACAGACGAACATGGGTAGATCGACCTTCCTGGCGGTGCTGATTAAGTATATATATACCTTATAGTGTGGGATATGTCTCCTTTACTGCGTTGCAAACCATTGACTGAAATTATAATACCCTCTGCAAGGGTATAAAAACGGAACGGGTAGCTACTCATTATTTACCTAGGTAAATCGGAACAAGTATTTTGGTAATGGTTAATGGTTGCTCTGTCGAGATACCGTCTCCGTTTGCTCAGGGCTTTTTGCTTCCAATCACCTCGCAAGCATTCAAGTGCACCGGGCGCGCGGAAGCTGTCTTTTTAACAAGGTTTAACATAGTTCTAGACAACTGCCTTAGCCACAAGATGCCCTGAGGACCTCAGCTACCTGTGTATCAACTCAGAGACATGCAAAGTCAATAACGTCTTGACCTATTGGTTTTGCTCCTGTGGCCATAGCACTTGAACGGTTTGAACGGTAATCGGTTGTCGGTGCTTATGTGTTCACTCGCGTTCTGATTTTTACTGTCTGGTTCATCCACGGTCTGTTTATATAAAAC
Source organism: Drosophila kurseongensis (assembly GCA_018153305.1). Classification (NCBI taxonomy): domain Eukaryota; kingdom Metazoa; phylum Arthropoda; class Insecta; order Diptera; family Drosophilidae; genus Drosophila; species Drosophila kurseongensis. The sequence goes on from JAECXX010000001.1 coordinate 2,311,417, forward strand.
TCACTCCTATTGCAGTCCTCCCGCATTTTGTGGACACTGCCAAGCACTTTCTCGCGCTGCCGTTACAACGGGGTAAAAAGATCAGACCATCCTTTTGAGATGGAGCGCTTACACATTCAAACAATTATTCTTATTGAATTAGACTTTTTTTTCATTAGTATCGAAACAGGACTTTTTAAGCCTGATGGCTAGAAAAGATTATGTTAACCTTAATGTTAACTTAACATTAACTATCGGGAGTTAACATTAACTACAATATATTGTTCTTTTATATACAATATACTACAATATATTGTTCTTTTGTTCGAATTTTTTTGAATATGTTGTTGTTACGTTTAACACGGAAGCGAGCTGGCAACATTGCGCCACTTGACCTGTTACATTTAAGATGGCGAAATGCAGTAGAACAAACTTGATTACTGATAACTGATCATCTGTAATTAGTGATCATATAGTTATATTGAACATGGCCATTGTATTTTCAGTTTCATCACTTTTTCTTAAAAAATAATTCGTTGACATCATATCTCTAAAAATTAGTGAATATTTTTTATAATGTAATGCATAAACAGCAGTAATATTGAGACAAATATTACTAAAAAAAAAGAGCCATTTATTACATTTGAACAAATTTCTGACAACGAACCACTGTTGTGAAAAAATATGAAATTTTCCAATTGGGTGTTATAGGCGATATTTAGCTGAAAGCTTTTCCAAGCAACCCAAAATTGAGTTAAAGGAATAGTTTACAGTTAGTATAACAAATGTTAAAATTGTCGTTACTCGCCTAATACCCTCTTCACATAGAGTCCACCCGTTCGAAACGGTTGGGATTTTTGACAAATGTGAAACCCCGATTCCCGTACATCCACCATCCACCATCCGATAACAGCTGATCTGAACAGCTGTGGCTAATCAGACCCGACGGGTGGCGGAAAATTGCTGAGGAGCGGCTGAAGAGTGGGTGGAGTGGCGGATGAGGGCCGAGGAGCTGATGACGAGTTCCGTGGAGAGGCAACGATGCTCCGCGAACGGCGTGCCGCCGGGCGGGACTGGTGTGAAGACATCGACGGTTCGTAGAGATGCAGGAGCGTGTGGTGATCCTGGCCGCACGTTTAGCAGCGGTCACCTGCAGACTCGGCAACGGTAGGATTGCATACCTCGAGTACGTCTGTTTTCCAACGCGATGGCGCTGCGTGGACGTGGAGACATCGTGTGTGATCTGATTGGCGGAATAGGACAGATGATAAAGTTGGATCAGTACTGAACTACGAATTGGAACTACGGGCTGAAACTACGAATCGGAACGATGAATTAGAACACTGGAGTAAACGGGCGACTGGTTATTGCGGGCAGGCGGGCGCATCCATCGCAAGAAGGACGACCTTCGCTATGGGAAGCTTGATGAGTCCTCGCGCAGTCCGGGTGTCGACCACACGGACATGGCCATTGGATCCTAGAAACACCGCGTCAATTCTGCCTAATCGCAACTCATTGCACGGAAGGTTGTCTTCCTTGGAACCACCATGTCCCCGGCACGGAGAATTCTTGTAGGGGCTCGCCACTTATTCCGCTTATAGAGTTCCTTAAGGTACTCCTCCTTCCATCGGAGAAGAAATTGCTGATGAAGGGCCTTCAGGTGTTGCCAGCGGTTTATAATGCATGTGGTGTCCCCTTCATCTCGGTTTCAACCATGGCGATTAGGGCCCCTCCAACAAGGAAGTACCCAGGCGTAAGTGAATTCAGGCACGCTTCAATCTTAGCCAGAAGCGTGGACAGCTCTTCGAACGTGTATGTTCGCGTGGCCGTTGACTTATAAAGCAGGATCTTGAAGATCTTAATGCCTGGCTCCCACAGGCCACCCATGTGGAGGGCTTCCGGAGCAATGAACTGCCAGAGCAGCTGATGATGATTATAGGTACCCCGCCAGAGCAGCAGATGATGATTATAGGTACCCGTCACAGCCTCTTTGAGAACTTGGTGAAAATCTCGGGAGAGTAGCACCCGCACGCACAAAGATCATCCCGTTGTTCGACTGAACTTGACGGGGGCATCCTCTTCGGGACACGAAACGAGCAAAAGCGACGAGAAACTTAGTAATGAGACAGGCTCGTCCCGCGCAGTCGAAGTTAACGGCACAGTCCACACCGGTATATGTGAAAGGACGCGATAAGGACGTCCGTTCTTGAGGTAAGTCTCCCATGAGTTGCGTTTGCAACTTATTTTTGTAACGCATACCTTGCATATAAGACGGACTTGACCAAATTCCTTACCCTCGAGATCCAAAACTTGGAACGGATCAGACGGTTCACCAGCTGATTACCGCCATGCAGCGTTATGCGATGCGTAAAATGGGCGAGGAGTCGAGACAGATGACAGTCGTACGGAAGTCATCCGTTGGATGCCGTGACCCGGTCGCATGCTCTTATGCGCCCTTGGGAATTAAAGAAGGAGTTCAGGTTTTGAACAAGACTGGATGCTGGCACTGTCAGTTTTTGGCTTAAGCAGACAATCATAAGGACGAAGTGCCTGCGTTGCGTGACGGAAATCAGGAGACGCTCGGCCGACGCAATTTTAGGAACTGGGAAGTTATCCTCAAGCAGAGACATGATCTTTCGCGAGCGCTGGATGAAGAGATGAGCTTCGACAATCGTCGAGTCAGTCCAACAGTGCAGGGCGGATGCAGGCCCGGGCATCTTCGGAAGAATGGCGTTGGTCATCTCGGACAATAACAAGGCTCCGCACAACTCGAGCCGCGGGAGCGACACCGTTTTTACTGGGGCCACCCGAGATGCCGTTAGCAAGTTCACCCCTACCGCGGACCCAGCCTCAACTCGGACGTAAATGTCGGCGCCGTACGCCTTTTGCGAGGCGTCGCAGAACCCGTGATGCTCGATTTTCAAATATGGTCGGCAAGCGATCCATCGAGAAATGCGGATCTGATTGAGAGCAGAAGTCAGCCCAACATTGGCAAAAATCTCGAGTGAGGGTATCGTTCCATCCAAGATTATGGAGCCAAATGTCCTGCATGAACATCTTTTAAATGACGGTGGTCAAATCGGGGGGATGTCACCTGCGCTTCGGTTTCGGAGTCTGCTCCGCGAAAACGTCGTCGACGTACATGTACTGTCAAATAATCCGACTCGCCTGCGGATATCTTGACTCTTCGGCGAGCGATCCATCGAGAAATGCGGATCTGATTGAGAGCAGAAGTCAGCCCAACATTGGCAAAAATCTCGAGTGAGGGTATCGTTCCATCCAAGATTCTGGAGCCAAATGTCCTGCATGAACTTCTTTTAAATGACGATGGTCAAATCGGGGGGTTTCGGCGTACATGTACTGCCAAATAATCCGACTCGCCTGCGGATATCTTGACTCTTCGTCGACGGCGAGCTGTTGCAGGACACACAATTGACTTCGAAGGTGACAATCTTCATTTCGTCGCGGATTTCCCCACCGGAATTGCGAAACAGAATACGCTGGAAAGGAGTATGCTTGGGTTCTCCACAAATTTGCTGATACATCTTCTCGATGGCAGCGTTGAAAATTAAACTAAAGTATCGCCACTTTAGGATGTTGTTACGGAACTGAATTTCTGTTTCTTGGGGACAGCACCGGCCAGCTTGATGCTCAGGGCAGGGTACAATGTCCCTACCGTTCCCAACACGAAATCGACGTCTCACACACTATTTTCAACTGGACCATCTCTAGCAACAGCAAAACCACTACCCGGGCCTGGACTGCGTCAGCTGCAAGGCCTTCTTTAAATCCGAAAATTTGGCCTCGCAGAAAAGTTTAAGTTCGCCAAGCGGCTTAAATTTAACACACCTTTTTTCTCCTAACTACCCTGCTGGAGCTCCAAAAGGACAAAAAGGGACAGGTAAATACGAATAAATAAAGTGTATTAAATTCTGCCAAGCCCGCTTTCGCATTTTAGAACCTCAGTTGCGCAAGGCCGGGCTCAAGCTCGCGGAATCACGAAGACGTGCAGAAACGGATGAATTACGGGAGCACACAAATATAACTTAAAATCTAATTTCCGAGTAATAAATCGGGTCCGAAAGGGGCCTCTTCTTAGGCGCGCGTCGGTGTGGAGTTGGCTGTCCGGATATTGAAACCATTCCTTGCCTCGGTCACTGCGGACCGCGGTGGTGGGGATGCCGGGTGGTGAAGGAGCCGTGGAGGTTGTGGCTGCCTGCGGCGGTTGCTACTGCACGTGGCCGTTGCTGCTGCTTGCGGCTGTTGCTGCTGCCTGCGGCTGGCTGCTGCTGTCTGTGGCGGACGGGTTACCACGAGGTGTGGCCTGCTGCCTTCCTCCGGGAGGAAAATAGGGGAAAAATGAAGAAAATAGAAGAAGCTGCCGGGACCCTAGGTAATAGGGTCCCCGGTGAACCAAAAAGAAATAAACCTGCACTTTAATCACGAACTTCACTAGCACTTATTGACACTCTTACTTTTCTCGAATTATAATAAACTAAAAAAACAACAAAAATGGCGTCTACTTTGCATCGATCTTCGGCAACAACTAAACCCTATCCCTGACCTACGCAATGTCATTCGCCATGTTCCCTTTTGCTCTTCCAAAAGTGGGTCCTTGGACGAATCCAAGGCCATCCTAGCCTTACCCAGAGCGAACCGGGCTATTTTAAATAGCTAGAGAATCAGCAAAAGGGGGCGCCACTTCAGTAGGGGTTGCCATCCACCAAACTTTATCGATAGCCCTACCAAAAACGAATACTTCCTTCTTATTTCTTACAGCCGATTCCAACTTGAAATGCAACAATTTGAATCGTAAGGACTGTAATACCGGGACCGCGTATAGTATTTAATTCAGATTGGTCTTTGGGGAAGGGCTAGAGGCGCTGAAAACCACCAGCACTTTAGTGGTTGTGCTTTAGGGCTTGAGAACAGCATGATGTGGAAGGTAGTACGTGGCGGAACTGCTCGTCGGAGAAACCTCGGCCATGTGACCTAAATCGAGGTATTTTTGGATCACAGCGTCATACCGGGCCTTTGGAGGAGGATCTCTTTTTAGAAGCTGCTCGTTACCCAGGAACTGAGCCAGAGCGAAGGATCGTGAAGATGCGAGCTCGGAACCACTATGCTAGAGATCACGCAAGGGGAGTGTCTTCCTGGAGTACGATGATGCTCTGTCAAAAACGAGTCTAACTCATTGCAGGTTGGAATGTCAGCCTCGTTGTGAATGGATTGCTCCCACATTGAAAGTGTGATTTTGGGAAGCTTTAAGGAAACCATATACCAGGAGACAATCCCCAGTCTTGACTTGAATAGAGGACATCTCTAAGACTGTCAGGCAACTTTGGATTGTGTCTTGCAGCTCTTTCTGACTCCGGACTCTTGGGGTACCGCCTGAATGCTGACAAGAATTTTCAACTGGCTGTGGACTAATATGCGCCGATTCTCGTAGCCGTCGGTGAGACTTCGCCACGCGGAGATAAACCCTTCATTAGTCAGCGGAGGCTCTAGAAACAATGGCGTGCGAATCGCCACTTGTTTTGGATAACAGGTGGAACAACTTCTCCACCGGTGTTAGACGCGAGTTGTGGACTTATATCGCGGTGAAAAGATCTCTGAAGGTGGGCCACCAAAGATAACGTGAGGACTTAAATAACAAATAAGGCAAGGGGTGTGAATGATCACCAAGGAGGTGGCCTACCTGTTACCGGATATCCGGAACCGTGGGCTCGGAAGGGAAGTTGTCTAGAACCAGCTGCCGTGCGAGCACGCAGACGGCAGAGCCAGGACAACGCGGCGTGAGCGGAGCAAGGACTTCGGGGACACGAAGATCGACGAGCGGTCAACGCAGGTCTAGGTGCAAGCAAGCCATACTTCCACGTATTCAGTCCACGGCGAAGACGCGAGGGCGGAAGCGTTTGTCGTGAACCTAGCGTCCTGCCACAGAGACTGCATTGGCGGCCTTCCCGCGTACGCCTGAACCGTCGGGTAGAAACTGTTTAAACGTCTGGTGTGACCGGCCGGGACAGATCCAGGGAAAGGAGGCTGTGCCTGTGAAAGGCGTATGCTTTGAGAGCCCACTGCCTGTTCACCCTAGTCTGGGAACGGTAACGCATCCCTAAACCCTTATGGCCCCGAAGCCAAAGACAACGGAGGCGTTCCGGAGCAACGACGGTGGAACACCCATCACTCAACGGAGAAGGCGTTAAGGCACTTATTTGTCACCATTAGTCCCTGGACGGGGGCCAAGTCGGCAAATAAAGTTTATCGAACATACATCCTAACATTCTGTGCGTTCTCAATAGACAGTCGGGCGGCCGCGCTTATATAAATTTGGTGGGACGAACAACACACATCTTCTTAGCTATCCGCACGACATTTGTAGCGAGCAGACAAACAAAAAAATCAGTTCGTTACATCTGGTGCCCAAAACGTGATTGTCTAGTCGGTGAGAATCAGCATTAAGCAGAAATGGGGAAAGGATGCATATATCTCCTCTAGAATGAGGATTTTGCAAAGATAGCAGCCAAGTTAGGCATCTCTCTGGAAGGAAGGACGGATGATATGCGGAAAGCCCTCTCAGAGTACCTAACAAGAAAACAGAATGACCCAGGAGTAGCTGAGATCTGTGCCCAAGCAAATAGCTGAGTCCTGACGCCAAAGAGCTTATAGCGAGTCTTGGCGTGAACAGCATAAAGGAACCTGGCAGAAATCGGAATACAAGCCAAAAGATAAGATGTGGGCAGCAAAGACCTAGCACACAAATTTACGCCAAAATCGCAAAGCAAGTGAGAGAATGGTCGTTCAAATGCGATGGCACAGAGAAGCCACTGGAATTCTTAGAACAGGTGGAGTTGTCCGCAAACACGTACAGCCTGAACCTGAATATGATCCCACGTGCAATGCCAGAATTATTGCAATGCAAAGCGCTGAAATGTTGTATTCCAAATAATAAACACTGCAGAACATGGGGAGAGTTCATAGAGAGTTTCCAAACGTACTTTCTGACGAGAGGTTTCTTCTCGAAGCTCGCAGACAAGGTGAAACAACGTAAACAGGGTTTCAGGAAACCGTTCAAAGACTACATGGTCGACGATGATAAGGCCACTTAAATACTTGCCAAAAGAAAGCCTAGAGATAATCAAGAATAACGGCGCACCAGAACTGAGAATTACGTTGAGAAAATACAAGGTGGATGATCTGGACACATTAATGATCATGGATGACGAGTACGAAGAGCTGGACAAAGAGCGAGAAGAATTCGTTAAGGAACACAAGTTTTCACGAAATAAAACGGCAGCTCCACTACAATTACATGGAGGAGATGTGAAAATAGTGGCGTAAAGAAAACATCGTCTCTTGGCCAGTGGACACCGGCTAATGTAATACAACAAATACAGCCATAAGGTGTTTGTATGGTCTTGCCCCTGTGCAACACGATAGTGGAAGCAACCTGCCCTTGTGCAGGTCCGAAATGCGAGTGTGGGAGTCCGTTTATGTGTGTCTGCCCGTGTGCAGACTAGAGTCCAAAAAAGTGCAATCAAATAGAATGTTCTTCTGTGTTTACCAAAGATCTGTATTGAACTGATTTCGCTGCTGAGTATAAAGTTTCATATAAGTGACGAGCGTGCAAGCTCGTTTCAGTTACTGTAAAGTGGATCTTATTTACATATACAATTCGGGTTATGAATTTAGGATTCTTTAACAATATAAATTAAATGTCGTGCCCCAACATCCTCCCCCCGTTGGAAGGACTCTGGTTCTTGCAACAGATTGCTTAAACTGGGAGCGGCGCAATTTTGCAGATGGGTCGGCGAGTAACTCCTTTCATCGTCTTTATGTCGACAACTCTGACTTTTCCGTCAGCTCCAGAACAAGTATTTAAGATTCGACCGAGAGGCCACTGCTGAGGTGGAGTGTTGTCATCATGGATGATCACTAGCTGTCCAGGCGTGATGTTGGCTTGCGGCGTCAACCATTTGCTTCGAAGTTGCAACGTGTGAAGGTAGTCCCGTCGCCAGAGCTTCCAAAACTGCTGCTTGAGGTATGTGACGCGCTGCCAGCGAGTCAGACTGTTGGGATTTCGATCCTCCAGACATGGTTCCGGAAGCGCCTTTAGAGATGAACCTAACAAAAAATGCGATGGGGTTAGAGCCTCTCCGTCATTCGGATCCTCGGATATCGGCGCTATTGGTCTCGAATTAAGGACTGCTTCGACCTCAATGGCAACAGTTTGCAGCTCCTTGAATGTAAGACCAGAATTGCCAATGTTTTTCACCAGCAAATGTTTCATCGATTTTACCGCCGATTCCCAGAGCCCGCCGAAGTGCGGCGCACGGGGAGGGATGAAATGAAACGAGACGCCTGTTGAAGCGGTAAACGATTGTAGGCCTTGCAGCGCCTGCTGACTGAAGAGCTGCTTCCTGAATTCGTCGAGTTGGGAATGAGCACCAACAAAATTAGTTGCGTAGTCGCACCAAATGCTCTCTGGAAGTCCTCTGCGTCCAACGAAGCGCTTTAAACATAAATCAAAGTTATTAGTGGAGAGGTTTGATACAAGTTCAACGTGAACTGCTTTGGTCGCAAAGCAGGTGAATACGGCCATATAAGTTTTATATGGAACCTTTCCACGAATCCAATAGGAGGTAGAAAATGGTCCACATAGATCTACTCCTGAGATGGCAAACGGCTTGGTTAAGGTCAGCCTTTCCGCAGGCAGGGATCCCATAATTTGTTGCATTAGCATGGGCTTGTAATGGCAACAATGAACACAATTTTTTACCACCTTGGTGGTGATGCGACGAGCATTTGCGGTCCATATTTGAAGTCTTAGTAATCCAATTAGCGCTTTGGGGCCTGCATGCATATTGACTTTGTGAAGATGTTCAACGTACTTATAGGTGAACAAGTGATCGCTAGGAAGAAGCAATGGGAATCTCGCATCGACAGGGATTGGGGCGTTTGCTAGACGGCCGCCGACTCGAATTACTTGTATAGATCAATTGCCAATATCAGCTTCAGCTACGAACGGAGTCAATTTTCTAAGATTTGGACTAAGACGATTTCACTTTTGTATGTCAATTAAATCCGTTGCGAAACTTTGGCTTTGAATTGTGGAGACGATGTAGATAAATGCCTTCTGAATTTCATTGGAATCAAGTTCGTTCGGCTGTGAGGCACGAAGCTCTTTGCTGGGAGGAACGCCGTTGAAAACTCGAAATATGAAAGCTACGATTCGTTGAAGCGAAGAAATGTTGGTCCGCTGAACCAGATTGTGTTTTGTAGATCGGCTGCGGCACATCCTCGCGAAACGATATCCGCTGGATTCTCCTTTCCCGGAACATGTCGCCATTTGATGTTCGCGGACTTTATTTGAATAGTTGACAGCCGATTGGCTACGAAACACTTAAGCTGGGATGTGTGCATAGTAACCCAGTGTGGGACAATTGTCGAGTCTGACCAAAAAGTAACCTTCTTGGATATATTCTCAAACTTATGTTTGATTTTATCCCATGTTTCGCAAAGAAGCAAGGCTGCGCACAACTCAGATAGTCTGAACAGGCGCTACCTTTGATTTTGCAATTACTAAACGCGAAATAGCTTGTTTTCCTTGAGATGATCGGAGATAAATACAGCACCCGTATGCACGCTCTGAGGCGTCTGCGAACCCGTGTATCTCGCACTCCATACTAGACGAGGAATTGACGAACCTTGGAATTTCAATTTGGTTTAAAATGTGTAAATCAGGCTCGATTTGCCGCCATCTTTCTTGCAGCGCATCAGGCAGCGGCTCATCCCACTCAAGACTATTCCTTCAAAGTTCTTGTACAAAAATGTTGTATCTGATAATGATTGGACTTAGGAGTCCAAGGATGTCGTACAAACTTGCAATGACAGAAATAATTTGCCTCTTGGAGGAAGCTTCGTATTTCGGCAGATCAAAGCGGAAACAAAATATATCCGTTTGCGGTTTCCATGACATTCCCAAGGCCTTTGTCACTTCTTTACCATCCACCTTGAATTGGTATTCTCCTAAAAAATCACTCTCACCGCTAAAGTTCCATTTTGACAACTTTAAACCTGCTCGTTGAAGAATTTTCTCGGTCTGAAGCATTTTCGTTTGCAAGTCCTCTAAGCTGTCGGCTCCTGTGAGAAGGTCATCCACGTACATATCATTCATCCAATTGGGAATTCGTTTTCGTATCTCTTGGCGATGAAGTTAAGACTTTGAATCGCTAAAAATGGGGCACTTTCCAGGCGATAAGTTACAGTATTTAATCGAAATAACTGTATGGGCTGATCAATCGAATCTCTCAAAAAAATGAGCTGGAAATTACGGTCTTTAGAATCAATCATGAATTGCCGATACATTTTAGTTATGTCGGCTGTGAAAACGAATTTGTGTAGTCTGAAGGCCAGCAGAGTTAGAATCAGATTTTGATTGGATCGTGGGTCCAACCATTAGGATGTCGTTCAGGGACAAATTCGATGTCGTTTTTGCGGAGGCATCGAAAACAACTCTCAGTTCAGTTGTTGAGCTTTGTGGCCGCAACACGGCATGATGCGGTATGACATAATGAGGTTGGTTAATATTGAAATCAGATGCGAGTTCCATGTGGCCAAGATCAATGTATTCTTGCATAAACTCGGTGTACATTTTCTTTTGTTCAGGTAGGCGTCCTAATCGCCGTTCAAGCTGAAGGAAACGCCGTCTGGCATTTTCCAACGAACTTCCGAGACTAGTTGGGGATTGTGCAAATGGCAAACGGACTTGAATTCGACCGGAGTCAAGAATAACAGCGTGCTTAAAGAAATGTTGAATGCACTCTTCTTCTTCAAGCGTAAACCTATTTTTGCTTATGTCCTCAAATGATTCGATTTTCCAAAACTGTGCTAGGGCATCGTTAAGATCCTGGGTCTTAAAAACATTGCAAGAAAATGCGTGCTCCTTTGCGTCTGGTTGTAAACCGTCTTCGATTTTGCCTCCAACAATCCAGCCGAGCGATGTGTTGAGTAGACAAGGTAAACCCGGTCCTAACGATAACTTTTGACCAGTCAGCAAATCAAAAAACTCCTGCGTACTGATCAAAATATCAATCTTGTGAGGCTTAAAGAATTGTGGGTCGGCCAAATCGATGTCTTCAGGGATCGACCATTGCGATGTATCTATGCAGCGTTCTGGCTGCTGCTGAGCTATAGATTTCGTGATTGAAAATTGCAGCGTCCACTCATCAGCTGATAACCGAGACCGAATTGTTGCTTCTAAAGAAAACTTTACATGCTCTCGAAGGTTCCCAATTCCCGATACCTCAAAATTCTTTCGTAAAAATGGTATCTGAAGGGTCTTCGCAAGAGTTTCTGTCATAAAATTGACTTCTGACCCTGAGTCTAGCAGAGCTCTAGCAGAATGAAACACGCCATACTTGTCCTTAATTAGGATGAGCGCTGTTGGGATAAGCGAGCGTTTTGAGTTGCGTGTAAGTCCAGCAAACACCTGGCTTGTGAATCGTCTTGCTCTTCACCTTTCTCAATCGCTGTCTTGGGATCGGCTGGGCGATGCAAAGAGAAATGATGTAATCCGTGGCATGTCCTACAACGAAATTTCGAAGTACAATCTGCTGCAATGTGACCTTTATGTAAACAATTTAAGCATAAAGTAGCTTGCTTTGCCCGGCTATGACGCTTTTCGAACGAGAGTGAAATGAATAATGGACATGATCCTAAGCTATGATCAGTTCAATTGCATTTAAAACAACTCCGTTTGGCAGCTATAAATGCCTTTCGAGAATAACTGGGTTTTTCAAAACGTTTCTCATATAGTTTACCTTCAACTGGAGATTTTAGATGACACCCTAAAAATTGACAACGTCTGCTCAAAATATTATAACAATCTTCCCACTTCGGAAGATTTTCATACACCTGGGCTCTGTCGTATGCTTGTTTAGAATCAGAATCGACTTTCTGCAGGACGAGATGAATGATTATTGCACTAAGAATGTCTTTCTCAGTGCCAAGAGAAAGAAGCGAGCCAAGAAGTGCTGAGACAGTATCTAAAATTTGTCGAAGAGAGCACGGGTCAGCCTTCTTCATGTGAGAAATGCCAAATAAACTGGTGACATGCTCAATAAGAATTAATACTTTCTTATCGTAACACTCTTGTAACTGATTTAAAGCCTTTTGGTAGTTGGCATCTGAAACTTGAAAGGCTGACACAACGCTTAACGCTGGACCAGATAAGCAACTAAGTAGATATGTAAATTTGTCTACTTCTGTAATGCTAGCATCTTCGTCGGCCATATGTTTCCGTCAAACCTTGGCAATTTGAGAGCAGGGAGCCGGCTGTGGTTTCCGCTACCTAAGAACGTGGAATTTGTGACGCTTAACTCATCAGACCGCTGCGGCCTATTCGAAGCTATCCTTTTCATCAGAGTCGCCTTGCTAACAATATAATCTTCTTCATGTTCGGATCTAGAATTCTCCGTTGGATCCAACTCCTCGATTTGCAGCTGAATTTGAGCCAATTGCCCATAGTGGGACTCTAACACTTGCAATATGCACTCTGAATTCGATGACAGTAGCAGCCAAAGCTCGTTCTTTGCTGCTCTTGAAATTCTGTTCCAGCACGGCGCGCTTGCGCCTGAGACACACCAGCTGCTCCTCTACTGGTGGTTTTGTCATCTTGTGGGATAGATTAATATATTAGCAGAAAACAAACACAAACTCAGGTGATGTGCAGGTTACAGCGATTGTGGATACAGTTTTAAAGCCGTTGAGTGAAATGTTAACACTCACTTTCTTGAACTATTTTCCAAAAAGCTTAGCTTAAGCAAGTAAACTTTGAGTGAAAGCTTTAACCACGTTAGAATTCGCTCACTGCATTTGCAAATTTTCAACACAATGAAAGGGCCTTTTGCCTTTTTATTTTCCAAAGAATTCTGGTTTATAATGACTTTTTGTGGTTGGTTTAGCTTACGGTTCGGGCTGTTTCTTCAACTGAGTAGCTACCCGACGTGAGGTTATGTGCATCCAATTGATGTCCAATCTGCAGAGGTTTTATTGTCGACGGATCCTTCGTGATCCTCCAATTCCAGTACAATCCAAGACTGCGCCTTTAGAGACGATGGGGTTAGAGCCTCTCCGTCATTCGGATCCTCGGATATCGGCGCTATTGGTCTCGAATTAAGGACTGCTTCGACCTCAAGGGCAACAGTTTGCAGCTCCTCGAATGTAAGACCAGAATTACCAATGTTATTCACCAGCAAATGTTTCATCGATTTCACCGCCGCTTCCCAGAGCCCGCCGAAGTGCGGCGCACGGGGAGGGATGAAATGAAACGAGACGCCTGTTGAAGCGGTAAACGTTTGTAGGTCTTGCAGCGCCTGCTGACTGAAGAGCTGCTTCCTGAATTCGTCGAGTTGGGAATGAGCACCAACAAAATTAGTTGCGTTGTCGCACCAAATGCTCTCTGGAAGTCCTCTGCGTCCAACGAAGCGCTTTAAACATAAATGAAAGTTATTAGTGGAGAGTTCAACGTGAACTGCTTTGGTCGCAAAGCAGATGAATACGGCCATATAAGTTTTATATGGAACCTTTCCACGAATCCAATAGGAGGTAGAAAATGGTCCACATAGATCTACTCCTGAGATGGCAAACTGCTTGGTTAGGGTCAGCCTTTCCACAGGCAGGGATCCCATAATTTGTTGCATTAGCATGGGCTTGTAATGGCAACAATGAACACAATTTTTGACCACCTTGGTGGTGATGCGACGAGCATTTGCGGTCCATATTTGAAGTCTTAGTAATCCAATTAGCGCTTTGGGGCCTGCATGCATATTGACTTTGTGAAGATGTTCAACGTACTTATAGGTGAACAAGTGATCGCTAGGAAGAGGCAATGGGAATCTCGCATCGACAGGGATTGGGGCGTCTGCTAGACAGCTTCAGCTACGAACGGAGTCAATTTTCTAAAATTTGGACTAAGACGATTTCCCTTTTGTATGTCAATTAAATCCGTTGCGAAACTTTGGCTTTGAATTGTGGAGACGATGTAGATAAATGCCTTCTGAATTTCATTGCAATCAAGTTCGTTTGGCTGTGAGGCACGAAGCTCTTTGCTGGGAGGAACGCCGTTGAAAACTCGAAATATGAAAGCTACGATCCGGACAATTCCAGTATATGAAGAGATTCTGCTGATGAGCCTTGATCGGACAATTCGAGTATATGAAGAGATTCTGCTGATGAGCCTTTCAATTATAGTTCGATGCTGCTATCGCCACATTTAAAAGTTACCACTTTTCGCAATTCTAATGCGTTGTCCGCTGAGTTGGCAATTGGTATTTCCTTTGGCCAAGTGCATTTGTTGAAGCGAAGAAATGTTGGTCCGCTGAACCAGATTGTGTTTTGTAGATCGGCTGCGGCACATCCTCGCGAAACGATATCCGCTGGATTCTCCTTACCCGGAACATGTCGCCATTTGATGTTCGCGGACTTTATTTGAATAGTTGACAACCGATTGGCTACGAAACACTTAAGCTGGGATGTGTGCATAGTAACCCAGTGTAGGACAATTGTCGAGTCTGACCAAAAAGTAACCTTCTTGAATATATTCTCAAACTTATGTTTGATTTTATCCCATGTTTCGCAAAGAAGCAAGGCTGTGCACAACTCAAGTCTTGGTAGACAGATAGTCTGAACAGGCGCTACCTTTGATTTTGCAATTACTAAACGCGAAATAGCTTGTTTTCCTTGAGATGATCGGAGATAAATACAGCACCCGTATGCACGCTCTGAGGCGTCTGCGAACCCGTGTATCTCGCACTCCATACTAGACGAGGAATTGACGAACCTTGGAATTTCAATTTGGTTTAAAATGTGTAAATCAGGCTCGATTTGCCGCCATCTTTCTTGCAGCGCATCAGGCAGCGGCTCATCCCACTCAAGACTATTCCTTCAAAGTTCTTGTACAAAAATGTTGTATCTGATAATGATTGGACTTAGGAGTCCAAGGATGTCGTACAAACTTGCAATGACAGAAATAATTTGCCTCTTGGAGGAAGCTTCGTATTTCGGCAGATCAAAGCGGAAACAAAATATATCCGTTTGCGGTTTCCATGACATTCCCAAGGCCTTTGTCACTTCTTTACCATCCACCTTGAATTGGTATTCTCCTAAAAAATCACTCTCACCGCTAAAGTTCCATTTTGACAACTTAAAACATGCTCGTTGAAGAATTTTCTCGGTCTGAAGCATTTTCACTTGCAACTCCTCTAAGCTGTCGGCTCCTGTGAGAAGGTCATCCACGTACATATCATTCTGTAAAGTATCCAATTGGGAATTCGTTTTCGTATCTCTTGGCGATACTTCATCGACTTTGAATCGCTAAAAATGGGGCACTTTCCAGGCCATAAGTTACAGTATTTAATCGAAATAACTGTATGGGCTGATCAATCGAATATCTCCAAAAAATGAGCTGGAAATTACGGTCTTTAGAATCAATCATGAATTGCCGATACATTTTAGTTATGTCGGCTGTGAAAACGAATTTGTGTAGTCTGAATGCCAGCAGAGTTAGAATCAGATTTTGATTGGATCGTGGGTCCAACCATTAGGATGTCGTTCAGGGACAAATTCGATGTCGTTTTTGCGGAGGCATCGAAAACAACTCTCAGTTCAGTTGTTGAGCTTTGTGGCCGCAACACGGCATGATGCGGTATGACATAATGAGGTTGGTTAATATTAAAATCAGATGCGATTTCCATGTGGCCAAGATCAATGTATTCTTGCATAAACTCGGTGTACATTTTCTTTTGTTCAGGTAGGCGTCCTAATCGCCGTTCAAGCTGAAGGAAACGCCGTCTGGCATTTTAAAACGAACTTCCGAGACTAGTTGGGGATTGTGCAAATGGCAAACGGACTTGAATTCGACCGGAGTCAAGAATAACAGCGTGCTTAAAGAAATGTTGAATGCACTCTTCTTCTTCAAGCGTAAACCTATTTTTGCTTATGTCCTCAAAATATTCTATTTTCCAAAACTGTGCTAGGGCATCGTTAAGATCCTGGGTCTTAAAAACATTGCAAGAAAATGCGTGCTCCTTTGCGTCTGGTTGTAAACCGTCTTCGATTTTGCCTCCAACAATCCAGCCGAGCGATGTGTTGAGTAGACAAGGTAAACCCGGTCCTACCGATAACTTTTGACCAGTCAGCAAATCAAAAAACTCCTGCGTACTGATCAAAATATCAATCTTGTGAGGCTTAAAGAATTGTGGGTCGGCCAAATCGATGTCTTCAGGGATCGACCATTGCGATGTATCTATGCAGCGTTCTGGCTGCTGCTGAGCTATAGATTTCGTGATTGAAAATTGCAGCGTCCACTCATCAGCTGATAACCGAGACCGAATTGTTGCTTCTAAAGAAAACTTTACGTGCTCTCGAAGGTTCCCAATTCCCGATACCTCAAAATTCTTTCGCAAAAATGGTATCTAAAGGGTCTTCGCTAGAGTTTCTGTCATAAAATTGACTTCTGACCCTGAGTCTAGCAGAGCTCTAGCAGAATGAAACACGCCATACTTGTCCTTAATTAGGATGAGCGCTGTTGGGATAAGCGAGCGTTTTGAGTTGCGTGTAAGTCCAGCAAACACCTGGGTTGATGAGCTGGCTTGTGAATCGTCTTGCTCTTTACCTTTCTCAATCGCTGTCTTGGGATCGGCCGGGCGATGCAAAGAGAAATGATGTAATCCGTGGCATGTCCTACAACGAAATTTCGAAGGACAATCTGCTGCAATGTGACCTTTATGTAAACAATTTAAGCATAAAGTAGCTTGCTTTGCCCGGCTATGACGCTTTTCGAACGAGAGTGAAATGAATAATGGACATGATCCTAAGCTATGATCAGTTCAATTGCATTTAAAACAACTCCGTTTGGCAGCTATAAATGCCTTTCGAGAATAACTGGGTTTTTCAAAACGTTTCTCATATAGTTTACCTTCAACAGGAGATTTTAGATGACACTCTAAAAATTGACAATGTCTGCTCAAAATATTATAACAATCTTCCCACTTCGGAAGATTTTCATACACCTGGGCTCTGTCGTATGCTTGTTTAGAATCAGAATCGACTTTCTGCAGGACGAGATGAATGATTATTGCACTAAGAATGTCTTTCTCAGTGCCAAGAGAAAGAAGCGAGCCAAGAAGTGCTGAGACAGTATCTAAAATTTGTCGAAGAGAGCACGGGTCAGCCTTCTTCATGTGAGAAATGCCAAATAAACTGGTGACATGCAATTAAGAATTAATACTTTCTTATCGTAACGCTCTTGTAACTGATTTAGAGCCTTTTGGTAGTTGGCATCTGAAACTTGAAAGGCTGACACAACGCTTAACGCTGGACTAGATAAGCAACTAAGTAGATATGTAAATTTGTCTACTTCTGTAATGCTAGCATCTTCGTTGACCATATGTTTAAATGCAGAAATAAAGCGTTTATAATCACTATATTTTCCGTCAAACCTTGGCAATTTGAGAGCAGGGAGCCGGCTGTGGTTTCCGCTACCTAAGAACGTGGAATTTGTGACGCTTAACTCATCAGACCGCTGCGGCCTATTCGAAGCTATCCTTTTCATCAGAGTCGCCTTGCTAACAATATAATCTTCTTCATGTTCGGATCTAGAATTCTCCGTTGGATCCAACTCCTCGATTTGCAGCTGAATTTGAGCCAATTGCCTCTTGAAATTCTGTTCCAGCACGGCGCGCTTGCGCCTGAGACACACCAGCTGCTCCTCTACTGGCGGTTTTGTCATCTTGTGGGATAGATTAATATATTAGCAGAAAACAAACACAAACTCAGGTGATGTGCAGGTTACAGCGATTGTGGATACAGTTTTAAAGCCGTTGAGTGAAATGTTAACACTCACTTTCTTGAACTATTTTCCAAAAAGCTTAGCTTAAACAAGTAAACTTTGAGTGAAAGCTTTAACTACGTTAGAATTCGCTCACTGCATTTGCAAATTTTCAACACAATGAAAGGGCCTTTTGCCTTTTTATTTTCCAAAGAATTCTGGTTTATAATGACTTTTTGTGGTTGGTTTAGCTTACGGTTCGGGCTGTTTCTTCAACTGAGTACCTACCCGATGTGAGGTTATGTGCATCCAATTGATGTCCAATCTGCAGAGGTTCTGTTGTCGACGGATCCTTCGTGATCCTCCAATTCCAGTACAATCCAAGACTGCGCCTTTAGAGACGAACCTAACAAAAAATGCGATGGGGTTAGAGCCTCTCCGTCATTCGGATCCTCGGATATCGGCGCTATTGGTCTCGAATTAAGGACTGCTTCGACCTCAAGGGCAACAGTTTGCAGCTCCTCGAATGTAAGACCAGAATTACCAATGTTTTTCACCAGAAAATGTTTCATCGATTTCACCGCCGCTTCCCAGAGCCCGCCGAAGTGCGGCGCACGGGGAGGGATGAAATGAAACGAGACGCCTGTTGAAGCGGTAAACGATTGTAGGTCTTGCAGCGCCTGCTGACTGAAGAGCTGCTTCCTGAATTCGTCGAGTTGGGAATGAGCACCAACAAAATTAGTTGCGTTGTCGCACCAAATGCTCTCTGGAAGTCCTCTGCGTCCAACGAAGCGCTTTATACAAAAATCAAAGTTATTAGTGGAGAGGTCTGATACAAGTTCAACGTGAACTGCTTTGGTCGCAAAGCAGATGAATACGGCCATATAAGTTTTATATGGAACCTTTCCACGAATCCAATAGG
This sequence comes from Drosophila kurseongensis, assembly GCA_018153305.1. Classification (NCBI taxonomy): domain Eukaryota; kingdom Metazoa; phylum Arthropoda; class Insecta; order Diptera; family Drosophilidae; genus Drosophila; species Drosophila kurseongensis. The sequence continues at coordinate 2,330,148 of JAECXX010000001.1, forward strand.
AGGTAGAAAATGGTCCACATAGATCTACTCCTGAGATGGCAAACTGCTTGGTTAGGGTCAGCCTATCCGCAGGCAGGGATCCCATAATTTGTTGCATTAGCATGGGCTTGTAATGGCAACAATGAACACAATTTTTTACCACCTTGGTGGTGATGCGACGTGCATTTGCGGTCCATATTTGAAGTCTTAGTAATACAATTAGCGCTTTGGGGCCTGCATGCATATTGACTTTGTGAAGATGTTCAACGTACTTATAGGTGAACAAGTGATTGCTAGGAAGAAGCAATTGGAATCTCGCATCGACAGGGATTGGGGCGTCTGCTACACGGCCGCCGACTCGAATTACTTGTATAGATCAATTGCCAATATCAGCTTCAGCTACGAACGGAGTCAATTTTCTAAGATTTGGACTAACACGATTTCCCTTTTGTATGTCAATTAAATCCGTTGCGAAACTTTGGCTTTGAATTGTGGAGACGATGTAGATAAATGCCTTCTGAATTTCATTGGAATCAAGTTCGTTCGGCTGTGAGGCACGATACTCTTTGCTGGGAGGAACGCCGTTGAAAACTCTAAATATGAAAGCTACGATCCGGACAATTCGAGTATATGAAGAGATTCTGCTGATGAGCCTTTCAATTATAGTTCTCTCGATGCTGCTATCGCCACATTTAAAAGTTACCACTTTTCGCAATTCTAATGCGTTGTCCGCTGAGTTGGCAATTGGTTTTTCCTTTGGCCAAGTGCATTCGTTTTAGCGAAGAAATGTTGGTCCGCTGAACCAGATTGTGTTTTGTAGATCGGCTGCGGTACATCCTCGCGAAACGATATCCGCTGGATTCTCCTTACCCGGAACATGTCGCCATTTGATGTTCGCGGACTTTATTTGAATAGTTGACAACCGATTGGCTACGAAACACTTAAGCTGGGATGTGTGCATAGTAACCCAGTGTAGGACAATTGTCGAGTCTGACCAAAAAGTAACCTTCTTGGATATATTCTCAAACTTATGTTTGATTTTATCCCATGTTTCGCAAAGAAGCAAGGCTGCGCACAACTCAAGTCTTGGTAGACAGATAGTCTGAACAGGCGCTACCTTTGATTTTGCAATTACTAAACGCGAAATAGCTTGTTTTCCTTGAGATGATCGGAGATAAATACAGCACCCGTATGCGCGCTCTGAGGCGTCTGCGAACCCGTATATCTCGCACTCCATACTAGACGAGGAATTGACGAACCTTGGAATTTCAATTCAAGACTATTCCTTCAAAGTTCTTGTACAAAAATGTTGTATCTGATAATGATTGGACTTAGGAGTCCAAGGATGTCGTACAAACTTGCAATGACAGAAATAATTTGCCTCTTGGAGGAAGCTTCGGATTTCGGCAGATCAAAGCGGAAACAAAATATATCCGTTTGCGGTTTCCATGACATTCCCAAGGCCTTTGTCACTTCTTTACCATCCACCTTGAATTGGTATTCTCCTAAAAACTCACTCTCACCGCTGAAGTTCCATTTTGACAACTTTAAACCTGCTCGTTGAAGAATTTTCTCGGTCTGAAGCATTTTCACTTGCAAGTCCTCTAAGCTGTCGGCTCCTGTGAGAAGGTCATCCACGTACATATCATTCTGTAAGGTATGAGATTCAATTGGAAATTCTTTTTAGTATCTCTTGGCGATGAAGTTAAGACTTTGAATCGCTATAAATGGAGCACTTTCCAGGCCATAAGTTACAGTATTTAATCGAAATAACTGTATGGGCTGATCAATCGAATCTCTCCAAAAAATGAGCTGGAAATTACGGTTTTTAGAATCAGTCATGAATTGCCGATACATTTTAGTTATGTCGGTTGTGAAAACGAATTTGTGTAGTCTGAATGCCAGCAGAGTTAGAATCAGATTTTGATTGGATCGTGGGTCCAACCTTTAGGATGTCGTTCAGGGACAAATTCGATGTCGTTTTTGCGGAGGCATCGAAAACAACTCTCAGTTCAGTTGTTGAGCTTTGTGGCCGCAACACGGCATGATGCGTTGGTTAATATTAAAATCAGATGCGATTTCCATGTGGCCAAGATCAATGTATTCTTGTATAAACTCGGTGTACATTTTCTTTTGTTCAGGTAGGCGTCCTAATCGCCGTTCAAGCTGAAGGAAACGCCGTCTGGCATTTTCCAACGAACTTCCGAGACTAGTTGGGGATTGTGCAAATGGCAAACGGACTTGAATTCGACCGGAGTCAAGAATAACAGCGTGCCTAAAGAAATGTTGAATGCACTCTTCTTCTTCAAGCGTAAACCTATTTTTGCTTATGTCCTCAAATGATTCGATTTTCCAAAACTGTGCTAGGGCATCGTTAAGATCCTGGGTCTTAAAAACATTGCAAGAAAATGCGTGCGCCTTTGCGCCTGGTTGTAAACCGTCTTCGATTTTGCCTCCAACAATCCAGCCGAGCGATGTGTTGAGTAGACAAGGTAAACCCGGTCCTAACGATAACTTTTGACCAGTCAGCAAATCAAAAAACTACTGCGTACTGATCAAAATATCAATCTTGTGAGGCTTAAAGAATTGTGGGTCGGCCAAATCGATGTCTTCAGGGATCGACCATTGCGATGTATCTATGCAGCGTTCTGGCTGCTGCTGAGCTATAGATTTCGTGATTGAAAATTGCAGCGTCCACTCATCAGCTGATAACCGAGAACGAATAGTTGCTTCTAAAGAAAACTTTACGTGCTCTCGAAGGTTCCCAATTCCCGATACCTCAAAATTCTTTCGCTTAAATGGTATCTGAAGGGTCTTCGCTAGAGTTTCTGTCATAAAATTGACTTCTGACCCTGAGTCTAGCAGAGCTCTAGCAGAATGAAACACGCCATACTTGTCCTTAATTAGGATGAGCGCTGTTGGGATAAGCGAGCGTTTTGAGTTGCGTGTAAGTCCAGCAAACACCTGGCTTGTGAATCGTCTTGCTCTTCACCTTTCTCAATCGCTGTCTTGGGATCGGCTGGGCGATGCAAAGAGAAATGATGTAATCTGTGGCATGTCCTACAACGAAATTTCGAAGGACAATCTGCTGCAATGTGACCTTTATGTAAACAATTTAAGCATAAAGTAGCTTGCTTTGCCCGGCTATGACGCTTTTCGAACGAGAGTGAAATGAATAATGGACATGATCCTAAGCTATGATCAGTTCAATTGCATTTAAAACAACTCCGTTTGGCAGCTATAAATGCCTTTCGAAAATAACTGGGTTTTTTAAAACTTTTCTCATATAGTTTACCTTCCATTGGAGATTTTAGATGACACTCTAAAAATTGACAATGTCTGCTCAAAATATTATAACAATCTTCCCACTTCGGAAGATTTTCATACACCTGGGCTCTGTCGTATGCTTGTTTAGAATCAGAATCGACTTTCTGCAGGACGAGATGAATGATTATTGCTCTAAGAATGTCTTTCTCAGTGCCAAGAGAAAGAAGCGAGCCAAGAAGTGCTGAGACAGTATCTAATATTTGTCGAAGAGAGCACGGGTCAGCCTTCTTCGTGTGAGAAATGCCAAATAAACTGGTGACATGCTCAATAAGAATTAATACTTTCTTATCGTAACGCTCTTGTAACTGATTTAGAGCCTTTTGGTAGTTGGCATCTGAAACTTGAAAGGCTGACACAACGCTTAACGCTGGACCAGATAAGCAACTAAGTAGATATGTAAATTTGTCTACTTCTGTAATGCTAGCATCTTCGTCGACCATATGTTTAAATGCAGAAATAAAGCGTTTATAATCACTATATTTTCCGTCAAACCTTGGCAATTTGAGAGCAGGGAGCCGGCTGTGGTTTCCGCTACCTAAGAACGTGGAATTTGTGACGCTTAACTCATCAGACCGCTGCGGCCTATTCGAAGCTATCCTTTTCATCAGAGTCGCCTTGCTAACAATATAATCTTCTTCACGTTCGGATCTAGAATTCTCCGTTGGATCCAACTCCTCGATTTGCAGCTGAATTTGAGCCAATTGCCTATAGTGGGACTCAAACACTTGCAATCTGCACTCCGCCGTGCTGGAATTGATGACAGTAGCAGCCAAATCTCGTTCTTTGCTGCTCTTGAAATTCTGTTCCAGCACGGCGCGCTTGCGCCTGAGACACACCAGCTGCTCCTCTACTGGCGGTTTTGTCATCTTGTGGGATAGATTAATATATTAGCAGAAAACAAACACAAACTCAGGTGATGTGCAGGTTACAGCGATTGTGGATACAGTTTTAAAGCCGTTGAGTGAAATGTTAACACTCACTTTCTTGAACTATTTTCCAAAAAGCTTAGCTTAAACAAGTAAACTTTGAGTGAAAGCTTTAACTACGTTAGAATTCGCTCACTGCATTTGCAAATTTTCAACACAATGAAAGGGCCTTTTGCCTTTTTATTTTCCAAAGAATTCTGGTTTATAATAACTTTTTGTGGTTGGTTTAGCTTACGGTTCGGGCTGTTTCTTCAACTGAGTAGCTACCCGATGTGAGGTTATGTGCATCCAATTGATGTCCAATCTGCAAAGGTTCTGTTGTCGACGGATCCTTCGTGATCCTCCATTTCCAGTACAATCCAAGACTGCTGGTGTCCTGGCACGGTCGCCAAATGTATGGTCTTGCCCCTGTGCAACCCGATATTGGAAGCAACCTGCCCTTGTGCAGGTCCGAAATGCGAGTGTGGGTGTCCGTTTATGTGTGTCTGCCCGTGTGCAGACTAGAGTCCAAAAAAGTGCAATCAAATAGAATGTTCTTCTGTGTTTACCAAAGATCTGTATTGAACTGATTTCGCTGCTGAGTATAAAGTTTCATATAAGTGACGAGCGTGCAAGCTCGTTTCAGTTACTGTAAAGTGGATCTTATTTACATATGCAATTCGGGTTATGAATTTAGGATTCTTTAACAATATAAATTAAATGTCGTGCTCCAACATCCTTCCCCCGTTGGAAGGACTCTGGTTCTTGCAACAGATTGCTTAAACTGGGAGCGGCGCAATTTTGCAGATGGGTCGGCGAGTTACTCCTTTCATCGTCTTTATGTCGACAACTTTGACTTTTCCGTCAGCTCCAGAACAAGTATTTAAGATTCGACCGAGAGGCCACTGCTGAGGTGGAGTGTTGTCATCATGGATGATCACTAGCTGTCCAGGCGTGATGTTGGCTTGCGGCGTCAACCATTTGCTTCGAAGTTGCAACGTGTGAAGGTAGTCCCGTCGCCAGAGCTTCCAAAACTGCTGCTTGAGGTATGTGACGCGCTGCCAGCGAGTCAGACTGTTGGGATTTCGATCCTCCAGACATGGTTCCGAAAGCGCCTTTAGAGACGAACCTAACAAAAAATGCGATGGGGTTAGAGCCTCTCCGTCATTCGGATCCTCGGATATCGGCGCTATTGGTCTCGAATTAAGGACTGCTTCGACCTCAAGGGCAACAGTTTGCAGCTCCTCGAATGAAAGACCAGAATTGCCAATGTTTTTCACCAGCAAATGTTTCATCGATTTCACCGCCGCTTCCCAGAGCCCGCCGAAGTGCGGCGCACGGGGAGGGATGAAACGAAACGAGACGCCTGTTGAAGCGGTAAACGTTTGTAGGTCTTGCAGCGCCTGCTGACTGAAGAGCTGCTTCCTGAATTCGTCGAGTTGGGAATGAGCACCAACAAAATTAGTTGCGTTGTCGCACCAAATGCTCTCTGGAAGTCCTCTGCGTCCAACGAAGCGCTTTATACATAAATCAAAGTTATTAGTGGAGAGGTCTGATACAAGTTCAACGTGAACTGCTTTGGTCGCAAAGCAGATAAATACGGCCATATAAGTTTTATATGGAACCTTTCCACGAATCCAATAGGAGGTAGAAAATGGTCCACATAGATCTACTCCTGAGATGGCAAACGGCTTGGTTAGGGTCAGCCTTTCCGCAGGCAGGGATCCCATAATTTGTTGCATTAGCATGGGCTTGTAATGGCAACAATGAACACAATTTTTTAACACCTTGTCGGTGAAGCGACGAGCATTTGCGGTCCATATTTGAAGTCTTAGTAATCCAATTAGCGCTTTGGGGCCTGCATGCATATTGACTTTGTGAAGATGTTCAACGTACTTATAGGTGAACAAGTGATCGCTAGGAAGAAGCAATGGGAATCTTGCATCGACAGAGATTGGGGCGTTTGCTAGACGGCCGCCGACTCGAATTACTTGTATAGATCAATTGCCAATATCAGCTTCAGCTACGAACGGAGTCAATTTTCTAAGATTTGGACTAAGACGATTTCCCTTTTGTATGTCAATTAAATCCGTTTTGAAACTTTGGCTTTGAATTGTGGAGACGATGTAGATAAATGCCTTCTGAATTTCATTGGAATCAAGTTCGTTTGGCTGTGAGGCACGAAGCTCTTTGCTGGGAGGAACGCCGTTGAAAACTCGAAATATGAAAGCTACGATCCGGACAATTCGAGTATATGAAGATTCTGCTGATGAGCCTTTCAATTATAGTTCGATGCTGCTATCGCCACATTTAAAAGTTACCACTTTTCGCAATTCTATTGCGTTGTCCGCTGAGTTGGCAATTGGTTTTTCCTTTGGCCAAGTGCATTCGTTGAAGCGAAGAAATGTTGGTCCGCTGAACCAGATTGTGTTTTGTAGATCGGCTGCGGCACATCCTCGTGAAACGATATCCGCTGGATTCTCCTTACCCGGAACATGTCGCCATTTGATGTTCGCGGACTTTATTTGATCAACTATTCAAATAAAGTCCGCGAACATCAACCAATTGGCAACCAACACTTAAGCTGGGATGTGTGCATAGTAACCCAGTGTAGGACAATTGTAGAGTCTGACCAAAAAGTAACCTTCTTGGATATATTCTCAAACTTATGTTTGATTTTATCCCATGTTTCGCAAAGAAGCAAGGCTGCGCACAACTCAAGTCTTGGTAGACAGATAGTCTGAACAGGCGCTACCTTTGATTTTGCAATTACTAAACGCGAAATAGCTTGTTTTCCTTGAGATGATCGGAGATAAATACAGCACCCGTATGCACGCTCTGAGGCGTCTGCGAACCCGTGTATCTCGCACTCCATACTAGACGAGGAATTGACGAACCTTGGAATGTCAATTCAAGACTATTCCTTCAAAGTTCTTGTACAAAAATTTTGTATCTGATAATGATTGGACTTAGGAGTCCAAGGATGTCGTACAAACTTGCAATGACAGAAATAATTTGCCTCTTGGAGAAAGCTTCGGATTTCGGCAGACCAAAGCGGAAACAAAATATATCCGTTTGCGGTTTCCATGACATTTCCAAGGCCTTTGTAACTTCTTTACCATCCACCTTGAATTGGTATTCTCCTAAAAAATCACTCTCACCGCTAAAGTTCCATTTTGACAACTTTAAGCCTGCTCTAGTTGAAGAATTTTCTCGGTCTGAAGCATTTTCACTTGCAAGTCCTCTAAGCTGTCGGCTCCTGTGAGAAGGTCATCCACGTACATATCATTCTGTAAAGTATGAGATCCAATTGGGAATTCGATTTCGTATCTCTTGGCGATGAAGTTAAGACTTTGAATCGCTAAAAATGGGGCACTTTCCAGGCCATAAGTTACAGTATTTAATCGAAATAACTGTATTGGCTTATCAATCGAATCTCTCCAAAAAATGAGCTGGAAATTACGGTCTTTAGAATCAATCATGAATTGCCGATACATTTTAGTTATGTCGGCTGTGAAAACGAATTTGTGTAGTCTGAATGCCAGCAGAGTTAGAATCAGATTTTGTTTGGATCGTGGCTCCAACCATTAGGATGGCGTTCAGGGACAAATTCGATGTCGTTTTTGCGGAGGCATCGAAAACAACTCTTAGTTCAGTTTTTGAGCTTTGTGGCCGCAACACGGCATGATGCGGTATGAAATAATGAGGTTGGTTAATATTAAAATCAGATGCGAGTTCCATGTGGCCAAGATCAATGTATTCTTGTATAAACTCGGTGTACATTTTCTTTTGTTCAGGTAGGCGTCCTAATCGCCGTTCAAGCTGAAGGAAACGCCGTCTGGCATTTTCCAACGAACTTCCGAGACTAGTTGGGGATTGTGCAAATGGCAAACTGACTTGAATTCGACCGGAGTCAAGAATAACAGCGTGCTTAAAGAAATGTTGAATGCACTCTTCTTCTTCAAGCGTAAACCTATTTTTGCTTATGTCCTCAAATGATTCGATTTTCCAAAACTGTGCTAGGGCATCGTTAAGATCCTGGGTCTTAAAAACATTGCAAGAAAATGCGTGCGCCTTTGCGCCTGGTTGTAAACCGTCTTCGATTTTGCCTCCAACAATCCAGCCGAGCGATGTGTTGAGTAGACAAGGTAAACCCGGTCCTAACGATAACTTTTGACCAGTCAGCAAATCAAAAAACTCCTGCGTACTGATCAAAATATCAATCTTGTGAGGCTTAAAGAATTGTGGGTCGGCCAAATCGATGTCTTCAGGGATCGACCATTGCGATGTATCTATGCAGCGTTCTGGCTGCTGTTGAGCTATAGATTTCGTAATTGAAAATTGCAGCGTCCACTCATCAGCTGATAACCGAGACCGAATTGTTGCTTCTAAAGAAAACTTTACGTGCTCTCGAAGGTTCCCAATTCCCGATACCTCAAAATTCTTTCGCTTAAATGGTATCTGAAGGGTCTTCGCTAGAGTTTCTGTCATAAAATTGACTTCTGACCCTGAGTCTAGCAGAGCTCTAGCAGAATGAAACACGCCATACTTGTCCTTAATTAGGATGAGCGCTGTTGGGATAAGCGAGCGTTTTGAGTTGCGTGTAAGTCCAGCAAACACCTGGCTTGTGAATCGTCTTGCTCTTTAAGCCAAGAGAAAGAAGCGAGCCAAGAAGTGCTGAGACAGTATCTAAAATTTGTCGAAGAGAGCACGGGTCAGCCTTCTTCATGTGAGAAATGCCAAAAAAACTGGTGACATGCTCAATAAGAATTAATACTTTCTTATCGTAACACTCTTGTAACTGATTTAAAGCCTTTTGGTAGTTGGCATCTGAAACTTGAAGGGCTGACACAACGCTTAACGCTGGACCAGATAAGCAACTAAGTAGATATGTAAATTTGTCTACTTCTGTAATGCTAGCATCTTCGTCGGCCATATGTTTCCGTCAAACCTTTGCAATTTGAGAGCAGGGAGCCGGCTGTGGTTTCCGCTACCTAAGAACGTGGAATTTGTGACGCTTAACTCATCAGACCGCTGCGGCCTATTCGAAGCTATCCTTTTCATCAGAGTCGCCTTGCTAACAATATAATCTGCTTCATGTTCGGATCTAGAATTCTCCGTTGGATCCAACTCCTCGATTTGCAGCTGAATTTGAGCCTATAAATTTATTAACTGCCTATAGTGGGACTCTAACACTTGCAATCTGCACTCCGCCGTGCTGGAATCGATGACAGTAGCAGCCAAAGCTCGTTCTTTGCTGCTCTTGAAATTCTGTTCCAGCACGGCGCGCTTGCGCCTGAGACACACCAGCTGCTCCTCTACTGGCGGTTTTGTCATCTTGTGGGATAGATTAATATATTAGCAGAAAACAAACACAAACTCAGGTGATGTGCAGGTTACAGCGATTGTGGATACAGTTTTAAAGCCGTTGAGTAAAATGTTAACACTCACTTTCTTGAACTATTTTCCAAAAAGCTTAGTTTTATCAAGTAAACTTTGAGTGAAAGCTTTAACCACGTTAGAATTCGCTCACTGCATTTGCAAATTTTTAACACAATGAAAGGGCCTTTTGCCTTTTTATTTTCCAAAGAATTTTGGTTTATAATAACTTTTTGTGGTTGGTTTAGCTTACGGTTCGGGCTGTTTCTTCAACTGAGTAGCTACCCGATGTGAGGTTATGTGCATCCAATTGATGTCCAATCTGCAGAGGTTCTGTTGTCGACGGATCCTTCAGGATCCTCCAATTCCAGTACAATCCAAGACTGCAGGTGTCCTGGCACGGTCGCCAAATGTATGGTCTTGCCCCTGTGCAACCCGATAGAGGAAGCAACCTGCCCTTGTGCAGGTCCGAAATGCGAGTGTGGGTGTCCGTTTATGTGTGTCTGCCCGTGTTCAGACTACAGTCCAAAAAAGTGCAATCAAATAGAATGTTCTTCTGTGTTTACCAAAGATCTGTATTGAACTGATTTCGCTGCTGAGTACAAAGTTTCATATAAGTGACGAGCGTGCAAGCTCGTTTCAGTTACAGTAAAGTGGATCTTATTTACATATACAATTTGGGTTATGAATTTAGGATTCTTTAACAATATAAATTAAATGTCGTGCTCCAACATCCTTCCCCCGTTGGAAGGACTCTGGTTCTTGCAACAGATTGCTTAAACTGGGAGCGGCGCAATTTTGCAGATGGGTCGGCGAGTTACTCCTTTCATCGTCTTTATGTCGACAACTTTGACTTTTCCGTCAGCTCCAGAACAAGTATTTAAGATTCGACCGAGAGGCCACTGCTGAGGTGGAGTGTTGTCATCATGGATGATCACTAGCTGTCCAGGCGTGATGTTGGCTTGCGGCGTCAACCATTTGCTTCGAAGTTGCAACGTGTGAAGGTAGTCCCGTCGCCAGAGCTTCCAAAACTGCTGCTTGAGGTATGTGACGCGCTGCCAGCGAGTCAGACTGTTGGGATTTCGATCCTCCAGACATGGTTCCGGAAGCGCCTTTAGAGACGAACCTAACAAAAAATGCGATGGGGTTAGAGCCGCTTCCTGAATTCGTCGAGTTGGGAATGAGCACCAACAAAATTAGTTGCGATGTCGCACCAAATGCTCTCTGGAAGTCCTCTGCGTCCAACGAAGCGCTTTAAACATAAATCAAAGTTATTAGTGGAGAGGTCTGATACAAGTTCAACGTGAACTGCTTTGGTTGCAAAGCAGATGAATACGGCCATATAAGTTTTAAATGGAACCTTTCCACGAATCCAATAGGAGGTAGAAAATGGTCCACATAGATCTACTCCTGAGATGGCAAACGGCTTGGTTAGGGTCAGCCTTTCCGCAGGCAGGGATCCCATAATTTATTGCATTAGCCTGGGCTTGTAATGGCAACAATGAACACAATTTTTTACCACCTTGGTGGTGATGCGACGAGCATTTGCGGTCCATATTTGAAGTCTTAGTAATCCAATTAGCGCTTTGGGGCCTGCATGCATATTGACTTTGTGAAGATGTTCAACGTACTTATAGGTGAACAAGTGATCGCTAGGAAGAAGCAATGGGAATCTCGCATCGACAGGGATTGGGGCGTTTGCTAGACGGCCGCCGACTCGAATTACTTGTATAGATCAATTGCCAATATCAGCTTCAGCTACGAACGGAGTCAATTTTCTAAGATTTGGACTAAGACGATTTCACTTTTGTATGTCAATTTAACCCGTTGCGAAACTTTGGCTTTGAATTGTGGAGACGATGTAGATAAATGCCTTCTGAATTTCATTGGAATCAAGTTCGTTCGGCTGTGAGGCACGAAGCTCTTTGCTGGGAGGAACGCCGTTGGAAACTCGAAATATGAAAGCTACGATTCGTTGAAGCGAAGAAATGTTGGTCCGCTGAACCAGATTGTGTTTTGTAGATCGGCTGCGGCACATCCTCGCGAAACGATATCCGCTGGATTCTCCTTTCCCGGAACATGTCGCCATTTGATGTTCGCGGACTTTATTTGAATAGTTGACAGCCGATTGGCTACGAAACACTTAAGCTGGGATGTGTGCATAGTAACCCAGTGTGGGACAATTGTCGGGTCTGACCAAAAAGTAACCTTCTTGGATATATTCTCAAACTTATGTTTGATTTTATCCCATTTTTCTCAAAGAGTCTGAACAGGCGCTACCTTTGATTTTGCAATTACAAAACGCGAAATAGCTTGTTTTCCTTGAGATGATCGGAGATAAATACAGCACCCGTATGCACGCTCTGAGGCGTCTGCGAACCCGTGTAACTCCACTCCATACTAGACGAGGAATTGACGAACCATGGAATTTCAATTTGTTTTAAAATGTGTAAATCAGGCTCGATTTGCCGCCATCTTTCTTGCAGCGCATCAGGCAGCGGCTCATCCCACTCAAGACTATTCCTTCAAAGTTCTTGTACAAAAATGTTGTATCTGATAATGATTGGACTTAGGAGTCCAAGGATGTCGTACAAACTTGCAATGACAGAAATAATTTGCCTCTTGGAGGAAGCTTCGGATTTCGGCAGATCAAATCGGAAACAAAATATATCCGTTTGCGGTTTCCATGACATTCCCAAGGCCTTTGTCACTTCTTTACCATCCACCTTGAATTGGTATACTCATAAAAAATTACTCTCACCGATAAAGTTCCATTTTGATAACTTTAAGCCTGCTCTAGTTGAAGAATTTTCTCGGTCTGAAGCATTTTCACTTGCAAGTCCTCTAAGCTGTCGGCTCCTGTGAGAAGGTCATCCACGTACATATCATTCTGTAAAGTATGAGATCCAATTGGGAATTCGTTTTCGTATCTCTTGGCGATGAAGTTAAGACTTTGAATCGCTAAAAATGGGGCACTTTTCAGGCCATAAGTTACCGTATTTAATCGAAATAACTGTATGGGCTTATCAATCGAATCTCTCCAAAAAATGAGCTGGAAATTACGGTCTTTAGAATCAATCATGAATTGCCGATACATTTTAGTTATGTCGGCTGTGAAAACGAATTTGTGTAGTCTGAATGCCAGCAGAGTTAGAATGAGATTTTGTTGGATCGTGGGTCCAACCATTAGGATGTCGTTCAGGGACAAATTCGATGTCGTTTTTGCGGAGGCATCGAAAACAACTCTCAGTTCAGTTGTTGAGCTTTGTGGCCGCAACACGGCATGATGCGGTATGACATAATGAGGTTGGTTAATATTGAAATCAGATGCGAGTTCCATGTGGCCAAGATCAATGTATTCTTGCATAAACTCGGTGTACATTTTCTTTTGTTCAGGTAGGCGTCCTAATCGCCGTTCAAGCTGAAGTAAACGCCGTCTGGCATTTTCCAACGAACTTCCGAGACTAGTTGGGGATTGTGCAAATGGCAAACGGACTTAAATTCGACCGGAGTCAAGAATAACAGCGTGCTTAAAGAAATGTTGAATGCACTCTTTTTCTTCAAGCGTAAACCTATTTTTGCTTATGGCCTCAAATGATTAGATTTTCCAAAACTGTGCTAGGGCATCGTTAAGATCCTGGGTCTTAAAAACATTGCAAGAAAATGCGTGCTCCTTTGCGTCTGGTTGTAAACCGTCTTCGATTTTGCCTCCAACAATCCAGCCGAGCGATGTGTTGAGTAGACAAGGTAAACCCGGTCCTAACGATAACTTTTGACCAGTCAGCAAATCAAAAAACTCCTGCGTACTGATCAAAATATCAATCTTGTGAGGCTTAAAGAATTGTGGGTCGGCCAAATCGATGTCTTCAGGGATCGACCATTGCGATGTATCTATGCAGCGTTCTGGCTGCTGCTGAGCTATAGATTTCGTGATTGAAAATTGTAGCGTCCACTCATCAGCTGATAACCGAGACCGAATTGTTGCTTCTAAAGAAAACTTTACATGCTCTCGAAGGTTCCCAATTCCCGATACCTCAAAATTCTTTCGCTAAAATGGTATCTGAAGGGTCACGCCATACTTGTCCTTAATTAGGATGAGCGCTGTTGGGATAAGCGAGCGTTTTGAGTTGCGTGTAAGTCCAGCAAACACCTGGATTGATGAGCTGGCTTGTGAATCGTCTTGCTCTTCACCTTTCTCAATCGCTGTCTTGGGATCGGCTGGGCGATGCAAAGAGGAATGGTGTAATCCGTGGCATGTCCTACAACGAAATTTCGAAGGACAATCTGCTGCAATGTGACCTTTATGTAAACAATTTAAGCATAAAGTAGCTTGCTTTGCCCGGCTATGATGCTTTTCGAACGAGAGTGAAATGAATAATGGACATGATCCTAAGCTATGATCAGTTCAATTGGATTTAAAAGAACTCCGTTTGGCAGCTATAAATGCCTTTCGAGTTTTTTAACTGGGTTTTTAAAAACGTTTCTCATATAGTTTACCTTACACTGTAAAAATTGACAATGTCTGCTCAAAATATTATAACAATCTTCCCACTTCGGAAGATTTTCATACACCTGGGCTCTGTCGTATGCTTGTTTAGAATCAGAATCGACTTTCTGCAGGACGAGATGAATGATTATTGCACTAAGAATGTCTTTCTCAGTGCCAAGAGAAAGAAGCGAGCCAAGAAGTGCTGAGACAGTATCTAAAATTTGTCGAAGAGAGCACGGGTCAGCCTTCTTCATGTGAGAAATGCCAAATAAACTGGTGACATGCTCAATAAGAATTAATACTTTCTTATCGTAACGCTCTTGTAACTGATTTAGAGCCTTTTGGTAGTTGGCATCTGAAACTTGAAAGGCTGACACAACGCTTAACGCTGGACCAGATAAGCAACTAAGTAGATATGTAAATTTGTCTACTTCTGTAATGCTAGCATCTTCGTCGACCATATGTTTAAATGCAGAAATAAAGCGTTTATAATCACTATATTTTCCGTCAAACCTTGGCAATTTGAGAGCAGGGAGCCGGCTGTGGTTTCCGCTACCTAAGAACGTGGAATTTGTGACGCTTAACTTATCAGACCGCTGCGGCCTATTCGAAGCTATCCTTTTCATCAGAGTCGCCTTGCTAACAATATAATCTGCTTCATGTTCGGATCTAGAATTCTCCGTTGGATCCAACTCCTCGATTTGCAGCTGAATTTGAGCCAATTGCCCATAGTGGGACTCTAACACTTGCAATCTGCACTCCGCCGTGCTGGAATCGATGACAGTAGCAGCCAAAGCTCGTTCCAAAGAATTCTGGCTTATAATGACTTTTTGTGGTTGGTTTAGCTTACGGTTCGGGCTGTTTCTTCAACTGAGTAGCTACCCGATGTGAGGTTATGTGCATCCAATTGATGTCCAATCTGCAGAGGTTCTGTTGTCGACGGATCCTTCGTGATCCTCCAATTCCAGTACAATCCAAGACTGCAGGTGTCCTGGCACGGTCGCCAAATGTATGGTCTTGCCCCTGTGCAACCCGATAGTGGAAGCAACCTGCCCTTGTGCAGGTCCGAAATGCGAGTGTGGGTGTCCGTTTATGTGTGTCTGCCCGTGTTCAGACTACAGTCCAAAAAAGTGCAATCAAATAGAATGTTCTTCTGTGTTTACCAAAGATCTGTATTGAACTGATTTCGCTGCTGAGTACAAAGTTTCATATAAGTGACGAGCGTGCAAGCTCGTTTCAGTTACAGTAAAGTGGATCTTATTTACATATACAATTCGGGTTATGAATTTAGGATTCTTTAACAATATAAATTAAATGTCGTGCTCCAACATCCTTCCCCCGTTGGAAGGACTCTGGTTCTTGCAACAGATTGCTTAAACTGGGAGCGGCGCAATTTTGCAGATGGGTCGGCGAGTTACTCCTTTCATCGTCTTTATGTCGACAACTTTGACTTTTCCGTCAGCTCCAGAGCAAGTATTTAAGATTCGACCGAGAGGCCACTGCTGAGGTGGAGTGTTGTCATCATGGATGATCACTAGCTGTCCAGGCGTGATGTTGGCTTGCGGCGTCAACCATTTGCTTCGAAGTTGCAACGTGTGAAGGTAGTCCCGTCGCCAGAGCTTCCAAAACTGCTGCTTGAGGTATGTGACGCGCTGCCAGCGAGTCAGACTGTTGGGATTTCGATCCTCCAGACATGGTTCCGGAAGCGCCTTTAGAGACGAACCTAACAAAAAATGCGATGGGGTTAGAGCCTCTCCGTCATTCGGATCCTCGGCTATCGGCGCTATTGGTCTCGAATTAAGGACTGCTTCGACCTCAATGGCAACAGTTTGCAGCTCCTCGAATGAAAGACCAGAATTGCCAATGTTTTTCACCAGCAAATGTTTCATCGATTTCACCGCCGCTTCCCAGAGCCCGCCGAAGTGCGGCGCACGGGGAGGGATGAAATGAAACGAGACGCCTGTTGAAGCGGTAAACGTTAGTAGGTCTTGCAGCGCCTGCTGACTGAAGAGCTGCTTCCTGAATTCGTCGAGTTGGGAGTGAGCACCAAGAAAATTAGTTGCGATGTCGCACCAAATGCTCTCTGGAAGTCCTCTGCGTCCAACGAAGCGCTTTAAACATAAATCAAAGTTATTAGTGGAGAGGTCTGATACAAGTTCAACGTGAACTGCTTTGGTTGCAAAGCAGATGAATACGGCCATATAAGTTTTATATGGAACCTTTCCACGAATCCAATAGGAGGTAGAAAATGGTCTACATAGATCTACTCCTGAGATGGCAAACGGCTTGGTTAGGGTCAGCCTTTCCGCAGGCAGGGATCCCATAATTTGTTGCATTAGCCTGGGCTTGTAATGGCAACAATGAAGACAATTTTTTACCACCTTGGTGGTGATGCGACGAGCATTTGCGGTCCATATTTGAAGTCTTATTAATCCAATTAGCGCTTTGGGGCCTGCATGCATATTGACTTTGTGAAGATGTTCAACGTACTTATAGGTGAACAAGTGATCGCTAGGAAGAAGCAATGGGAATCTCGCATCGACAGGGATTGGGGCGTTTGCTAGACGGCCGCCGACTCGAATTACTTGTATAGATCAATTGCCAATATCAGCTTCAGCTACGAACGGAGTCAATTTTCTAAGATTTGGACTAAGACGATATCACTTTTGTATGTCAATTTAACCCGTTGCGAAACTTTGGCTTTGAATTGTGGAGACGATGTAGATAAATGCCTTCTGAATTTCATTGGAATCAAGTTCGTTCGGCTGTGAGGCACGAAGCTCTTTGCTGGGAGGAACGCCGTTGAAAACTCGAAATATGAAAGCTACGATCCGGACAATTCGAGTATATGAAGAGATTCTGCTGATGAGCCTTTCAATTATAGTCCTCTCGATGCTGCTATCGCCACATTTAAAAGTTACCACTTTTCGCAATTCTAATGCGTTGTCCGCTGAGTTGGCAATTGGTTTTTCCTTTGGCCAAGTGCATTCGTTGAAGCGAAGAAATGTTGGTCCGCTGAACCAGATTGTGTTTTGTTGATCGGCTGCGGCACATCCTCGCGAAACGATATCCGTTGGATTCTCCTTACCCGGAACATGTCGCCATTTGATGTTCGCGGACTTTATTTGAATAGTTGACAACCGATTGGCTACGAAACACTTAAGCTGGGATGTGTGCATAGTAACCCAGTGTGGGACAATTGTCGAGTCTGACCAAAAAGTAACCTTCTTGGATATATTCTCAAACTTATGTTTGATTTTATCCCATGTTTCGCAAAGAAGCAAGGCTGCGCACAACTCAGATAGTCTGAACAGGCGCTACCTTTGATTTTGCAATTACTAAACGCGAAATAGCTTGTTTTCCTTGAGATGATCGGAGATAAATACAGCATCCGTATGCACGCTCTGAGGCGTCTGCGAACCCGTGTATCTCGCACTCCATACTAGACGAGGAATTGACGAACCTTGGAATTTCAATTTGGTTTAAAATGTGTAAATCAGGCCCGATTTGCCGCCATCTTTCTTGCAGCGCATCAGGCAGCGGCTCATCCCACTCAAGACTATTCCTTCAAAGTTCTTGTACAAAAATTTTGTATCTGATAATGATTGGACTTAGTAGTCCAAGGATGTCGTACAAACTTGCAATGATAGAAATAATTTGCCTCTTGGAGGAAGCTTCGGATTTCGGCAGATCAAATCGGAAACAAAATATATCCGGTTGCGGTTTCCATGACATTCCCAAGGCCTTTGTCACTTCTTTACCATCCACCTTGAATTGGTATTCTCATAAAAAATTACTCTCACCGATAAAGTTCCATTTTGACAACTTTAAGCCTGCTAGTTGAAGAATTTTCTCGGTCTGAAGCATTTTCACTTGCAAGTCCTCTAAGCTGTCGGCTCCTGTGAGAAGGTCATCCACGTACATATCATTCTGTAAAGTATGAGATCCAATTGGGAATTCGTTTTCGTATCTCTTGGCGATGAAGTTAAGACTTTGAATCGCTAAAAATGGGGCACTTTTCAGGCCATAAGTTACCGTATTTAATCGAAATAACTGTATGGGCTTATCAATCGAATCTCTCCAAAAAATGAGCTGGAAATTACGGTCTTTAGAATCAATCATGAATTGCCGATACATTTTAGTTATGTCGGCTGTGAAAACGAATTTGTGTAGTCTGAATGCCAGCAGAGTTAGAATCAGATTTTGTTGGATCGTGGGTCCAACCATTAGGATGTCGTTCAGGGACAAATTCGATGTCGTTTTTGCGGAGGCATCGAAAACAACTCTCAGTTCAGTTGTTGAGCTTTGTGGCCGCAACACGGCATGATGCGGTATGACATAATGAGGTTGGTTAATATTGAAATCAGATGCGAGTTCCATGTGGCCAAGATCAATGTATTCTTGTATAAACTCGGTGTACATTTTCTTTTGTTCAGGTAGGCGTCCTAATCGCCGTTCAAGCTGAAGGAAACGCCGTCTGGCATTTTCCAACGAACTTCCGAGACTAGTTGGGGATTGTGCAAATGGCAAACGGACTTAAATTCGACCGGAGTCAAGAATAACAGCGTGCTTAAAGAAATGTTGAATGCACTCTTCTTCTTCAAGCGTAAACCTATTTTTGCTTATGTCCTCAAATGATTCGATTTTCCAAAACTGTGCTAGGGCATCGTTAAGATCCTGGGTCTTAAAAACATTGCAAGAAAATGCGTGCTCCTTTGCGTCTGGTTGTAAACCGTCTTCGATTTTGCCTCCAACAATCCAGCCGAGCGATGTGTTGAGTAGACAAGGTAAACCCGGTCCTAACGATAACTTTTGACCAGTCAGCAAATCAAAAAACTCCTGCGTACTGATCAAAATATCAATCTTGTGAGGCTTAAAGAATTGTGGGTCGGCCAAATCGATGTCTTCAGGGATCGACCATTGCGATGTATCTATGCAGCGTTCTGGCTGCTGCTGAGCTATAGATTTCGTGATTGAAAATTGTAGCGTCCACTCATCAGCTGATAACCGAGACCGAATTGTTGCTTCTAAAGAAAACTTTACATGCTCTCGAAGGTTCCCAATTCCCGATACCTCAAAATTCTTTCGCTAAAATGGTATCTGAAGGGTCTTCGCTAGAGTTTCTGTCATAAAATTGACTTCTGACCCTGAGTCTAGCAGAGCTCTAGCAGAATGAAACACGCCATACTTGTCCTTAATTAGGATGAGCGCTGTTGGGATAAGCGAGCGTTTTGAGTTGCGTGTCCAGCAAACACCTGGGTTGATGAGCTGGTGCTAGCATCTCAGTGCCAAGAGAAAGAAGCGAGCCAAGAAGTGCTGAGACAGTGTCTAAAATTTGTCGAAGAGAGCACGGGTCAGCCTTCTTCATGTGAGAAATGCCAAATAAACTGGTGACATGCTCAATAAAAATTAATACTTTCTTATCGTAACGCTCTTGTAACTGATTTAGAGCCTTTTGGTAGTTGGCATCTGAAACTTGAAAGGCTGACACAACGCTTAACGCTGGACCAGATAAGCAACTAAGTAGATATGTAAATTTGTCTACTTCTGTAATGCTAGCATCTTCGTCGACCATATGTTTTAATGCAGAAATAAAGCGTTTATAATCACTATATTTTCCGTCAAACCTTGGCAATTTGAGAGCAGGGAGCCGGCTGTGGTTTCCGATACCTAAGAACGTGGAATTTGTGACGCTTAACTCATCAGACCGCTGCGGCCTATTCGAAGCTATCCTTTTCATCAGAGTCGCCTTGCTAACAATATAATCTTCTTCATGTTCGGATCTAGAATTCTCCGTTGGATCCAACTCCTCGATTTGCAGCTGAATTTGAGCCAATTGCCCATAGTGGGACTCTAACACTTGCAATCTGCACTCCGCCGTGCTGGAATCGATGACAGTAGCAGCCAAAGCTCGTTCTTTGCTGCTCTTGAAATTCTGTTCCAGCACGGCGCGCTTGCGCCTGAGACACACCAGCTGCTCCTCTACTGGCGGTTTTATCATCTTGTGGGATAGATTAATATATTAGCAGAAAACAAACACAAACTCAGGTGATGTACAGGTTACAGCGATTGTGGATACAGTTTTAAAGTCGTTGAGTGAAATGGTAACACTCACATTCTTGAACTATTTTCCAAAAAGCTTAGCTTTAACAACTAAACTTTGAGTAAAAGCTTTAACCACGTTAGAATTCGCTCACTGCATTTGCAAATTTTCAACACTATGAAAGGGCCTTTTGCCTTTTTATTTTCCAAAGAATTCTGGCTTATAATGACTTTTTGTGGTTGGGTTAGCTTACGGTTCGGGCTGTTTCTTTAACTGAGTAGCTACCCGATGTGAGGTTATGTGCATCCAATTGATGTCCAATCTGCAGAGGTTCTGTTGTCGACGGATCCTTCGTGATCCTCTAATTCCAGTACAATCCAAGACTGCAGGTGTCTTGTCACGGTCGCCAAATGTATGGTCTTGCCCCTGTGCAACCCGATAGTGGAAGCAACCTGCCCTTGTGCAGGTCTGAAATGCGAGTGTGGGTGTCCGTTTATGTGTGTCTGCCCGTGTGCGACTACAGTCCAAAAAAGTGCAATCAAATAGAATGTTCTTCTGTGTTTACCAAAGATCTGTATTGAACTGATTTCGCTGCTGAGTAAAAAGTTTCATATAAGTGACGAGCGTGCAAGCTCGTTTCAGTTACAGTAAAGTGGATCTTATTTACATATACAATTAGGATTCTTTAACAATATAAATTAAATGTCGTGCTCCAACAGTGTTTATTATGGAGGCCAACAACCACCACTCAGATGTCACGCAACACGATGCCAAGAGCCAACAACGCACAAGCCCACAGAATGAATCTACTAGAGGCAAGTCGCCGTTGTGGAGGGCAAGAGCACTGACCACGAGGATGCCGAAACCAGAGGCTTGTATTCTGTTGGGTGTGCGGCAAAGTTGGCGTCAGGAGCGCAGAGTGCTGCCACAAAGCGGGAAATGGGCAGCTCTCCCAGTCGCAGAGAGGTGCACAGGGGTCGCTAAGTGCCTCCTCTCTACACTAACTGGCAAACTAATCGACGAAGAGCAGCAATTGACCGCGACCGTTGAAATTGGAGGAGTCGCATACAAGGCCACAATTGACACGGTAGCCACGTCAAGTATCATTAACGAGGAGCTGGCGGATACACTGGCTGGCAAAGGAAAAATCATAAGGACAGGACGGCAGGTATGTCCACGCAAAGCCAACAGTATGGCTCAAATTTGAACTTTTATGAAATTGTTAAAAAACTTGAAGTTTAGTGTAAGTTAGTTTAGGGCGAAGGCGGGAGCACAATAAAGTTCTCTCTCGCTCTCGGCGAAGTCGCCCCGTCTTTACTCTTGGTTTTTGTTTCGAAAATTTATTTAACATTTTGTCGTCGTTCTAATTGAACAATTATCCTGTTTTAAAATTTATTTATTTTATTAATTTATTATTCTTTGGATAAATAATTTATTATATATATATACATATACAATAAATTAAAAATGAGTCCAGATAAGCCCAAATCTCTTGAACTTCTTGCGGATCTTAAAAACAAGCTCAAAAAACCAGTGATGAGCATCCGCCGATTAAATGGTCGAATAGAAGCCGGCCAGATTCCGATTGAAGAAGTAGAACTTAATTGTCGGCTAGAGATGTTAAATGCTTCAATTATTAAGGCAACTCAATTACAAGAACAGATCGAAGATTTAGATGATGGCGATGAGTTCGGAGAAGAAGAGTTGGAAGAGCTTTCAATAATAACCAAGGCAAAAAAAAATGTCGCTTATCTCAGCCTTGAAGACGGCAAGCGAAACCAAAATAATTTGATCAGCTTCTGTAGCCCCAACTCGAGCTCGACTTCCGAATTAGGCATTGCCGAAATTCAGCGGCAAATATTCGGAGTTTACGAATTTCACTAGCCTTTTCAAAACTCTTGTTCATCAAGACGACAGCATTCCCGTTATTGCAAAATTCAATCACTTAATTTCTGGTCTTTCTGGTAAAGCTTTGGGAACTATTAAGGCCTACCAAGTCACCGAGAGCAATTATTAAAAGGCTATGATCAGCCTGAAAAATTTGTATGATAACGAATGTTTAATTTTTATGAATAACGCAACAATCAGCGTCGTCGTTAAGAAATATTATCGACACCGTATCATCTATATACGGTTCTTTGTTATCGATAGGAGACGACACCAAGATTTTAAATGCAACGTTGATCTATCTTGTTTTGAACGGATTCGGGACGCACAAGCGCATTTAACTCGTCGGGATGACTCTGAGGAGCGAAGACAAGAGCAGTTGCGAAACACTGCTGAGCATGCATCTCGGAGGACTAACCCAGAAATCCGTTCTGCGGAGCGTAATCATGATGCTGGAAGACATTCGAATCGTCGACTGGACCTGGACTATCGTGTGTCAGAGCGGTCTCGGGATATGGAGGCACGCGTGACCCGTCGACAGGACTCTGAGGAGCGAAGACAAGAGCAGTTGCGAAACACTGCTGAGCATGCTTCTCGGAGGACTAACCTGGAATTGCGTTCTGCGGAGCGTATTCAGGATGCTGCAAGACATTCGAATCGTCGACAGGACCTGGACTATCGTGTTTCTGAGCGGACTCGGGATATGGAGGCACGTGCAACCCGTCGACAGGACTCTGAGGAGCGAAGACAAGAGCAGTTGCGAAACACTGCTGAACACTCTACTCGGAGGGCTATTCCTGAGTTTCGAATTCCTGAACGGATTCGGGACATGGATGCACACGCGATCCGTCGAGAGGACGCCGAGGAGCGTCGACGAGAGCAGTTGCGAAACACTGCTGAGCACTCTACTCGGAGGACTATTCCGGAGTACCGAAATCCTGAACGGGTACGGGACGCCGCAGCGCGTGCTATTCGTCGAGAGGTCACTGAGGAGCGGCGACAAGAGCAGGTGCAAAATACTGCTGACCATGCCTCTCGGAGGAACAATCCCGAAATTCGAATTTCAGAGCGAATTCGGGACGCCGCAGCACGAGCTGCTCATCGCGAAGACCCAGAGGAACGTGCAAGGGAACAGGAAAGGAACACTGGAGAGCACCGACAGCGACGAAGGGATGTGGAAGACAGGCAGCGAGAACGGGAAAGGGACGCCGATAACAGGAGAGCAACCAGGAGAAATCCCATCGCTAGATCACAGGAGCAACGGATAAACACATCACAACGCCGGGAAACACGACAACAGCGGAGGATTCGGGAAGAAAAAATTCGGCAAATGGCAGAGGATCGATTATTAAACTTTAGGATGGACTCACAAAATCGACTGGATTCGTCCCAAAGGCAGTCGCAAATAAACATGGACGCAAGAGCTCAACTTTCGGAGGATGAACTGGAACAGGAACGAGGACAACAGCGAAATAGGATTCGATCATCAGCGAGGGATCTGTATCACAAAAACATTAAGGAAGGCCCAACGGCTATTTGTATTTGCTGTGGAGGAACATGGTTCCGTTCGCAGGTAAGTGGATTATCCATCCTGGCTATCTCCTCTAAATTTCCTCTCCTAAACGTTGACAACGCCTTTTATTTGTCAAGAAAATTTCCCAGTCCGTCCGGCAAATATAACTTTTGCCACACTTGTCGTCGTGCCATTTCTCTTGGCAAACTCCCATCACTCTGCCTTTCTAATGGGTTTGATTTCCCAGAAATTCCTGAGTGCTTAAATGGACTCACCTGCCTCGAAGAATGTCTTATTTCACCGAGAATCCCTTTTATGAGGATTATTTCCCTCGGCTATGAAAGACAATGTGGAATCAGAGGGGCAGTGGTGAATGTTCCAATTTCAGTTCCCGATATTGTGACTGCGCTTCCACGCTCTTTCGACTCTACCCATGTCATCCAAGTCCATTTAAAAAGGAGACTAGAGTACGCTCACAATTTCATGACTGAAACTATTCGACCCGCTCGGGTCCTTGAAGCTGTACGGTACTTAGTAAATACCGAGCTCTACAGAAAGCACAACATTTCACTAAACGAATCATGGCTAAGAGAACTTCAAGGAATTAATGATATTCCTTTTATTGCGGACGAATCTGATCGCGAAGCAGTAGAGCAACTTCTTCACCAGCAGCACCACTCCCAAAATGCTGCAGAGCTCGAAGAAAATTTAAGTCCCGGAGGCCATGAAACATTATTGGAAAATAATGATACTGCAATTCAGCGCATTGCATTGGCACCAGGTGAAGGCCGTCGGCCAACAAGCTTAACGCTTGACGTAGACGCAGAGGAACTTTCCTTTCCAACTATTTCTTGCAGAGAAATATTTAAAGGAAATACAACCTATGCGAAAAAAGCCAGATCCCAAATCCGTTTTTACGACCGTCGTTGCGCTGTAGCTCCAAAAGTTTTATACATGTATAAATTTTACGAAATGCAGCGCATACAAAATTCCAAATCAATTGCTTTACGCAAAAAGTCGGGAGCGGTTACCGCTGGTAATCTGCGGGATGAATCATTTGTTGACCGTCTTGTGCAACATGATACCACATCCTAAAAGGCTTACGGTCTGCACCAGCTCATTGGGAGGCTGAGAAAAAAAAAGTTATAGCTATTATTCGACAATTTGGGCTGCCAACGTTTTTCATTACTCTTTCCGCTGCTGAAACTAAGTGGAATGAACTTTTAGTTATCCTGTCTCTTCTATTGGATAATAGGGCTATAAGCGAGGAAGAAGCGGCAGCTCTGTCCAGCTCCGAAAAGGCTCGGTTAATTCGATCCGATCCAGTGACGTGCTCTCGATACTTCGATTACAGGTTGCGACAATTAATGAAATTGTTCAAAACCGATATTTTTGGGGAGTTCAACCTTTCTCATTTTTATTGGAGAATCGAATTCCAGCACAGAGGATCTCCGCATTCTCATGGCATGTACTGGCTTGCTGGTGCTCCTAAGCTCGAAGACGCCGAAAATACCGAGCAAGTAATAACTTTATTGATAGGTTTATTACTACAAATGGAGACGATACTGAACTACAAGAAGTAATTCAGTATCAACGCCACAAGCATAGTGCTTCTTGCCTAAGAGAGTTACGCGGACAGGAGTTCTGCCGATTCAATATGCCATATCCTCCTATGCCCGAGGATAGTGAAGATCATAAAACTTTGTTTAAAAAAATTAAGGAAGCTTTAAGGACTATTTCAAACGAAGACGCAGCTTTGTTTAACAATTTTGATCATTTTCTGTCCCACCTTGAAACTAATTTTGAAGCCTACAAACTAGCCTTACGTTCCAGCTTAAAAAAGCCACAAATTTTTCTTCGCAGACAATTCTCCGACCGACTGCTCAATGCTTATAATAGAGATATTCTAGGCTTGCACAGAGCTAATATGGATATTCAATTTATCCTAGATGCGTACGCCTGTTGTAGTTATATCATTAACTACATAAACAAATCAAACAAAGGCGTATCGCAGTTGCTCCGTGAAGCCATGGCAGAAATAAGCCATGGGAATATTTCTATTAAAAGGAAATTACAGCACCTAGGGAATAAGTTTATTAACGCAACAGAAATATCGGCCCAAGAAGCAGCTTACAATATTTTGGGTCTACATATGTCGGAGGCAAGTGAAGGTACTATGTTTGTAAACACTTGCCATCCAGACAAACGAGTTCGATTGGCACGCTCAAATGAAGAATTAGAGCGACTTCCAAACAACTCGGTGGATATTTTTGAGCGTAATATTCTTGACCGATATGTGCAAAGGCATGAGCAGTTGGAAGGAATTTGTTTAGCAGATTTCGCAGCTTGGTACAGATTTGTCAAGCGGATTGCACGATCTGCCGCTAATCATAGGGAAGATTATGATGACGAAGATGAAGTTGCTGAGCAAAGTTATCCACTGATGGATGGGTCTGGTTGCGTTAAGAAACGTAGGCATCCCCTGATTCTAAGGTGGGTTTGCTTTAGCATAAACTCTTCACCTTCCGATTATTTCCGAGAGCATTTAATGCTCTTCTATCCTTGGCGAAATGAAGAAGCTGAACTTCTTTCCAACGACATTGAAAACACATTCCGAGTAAACCATGAAGCCATTAAGATAATGAAAAGGAACTATGATGTGTTTGATGATATGGAGTTAGAAAGAGTTCTAGAAGATTTACAAGAGGATAGGGGAGATAGTGCTCCTGATGCGGAAGAACCTGCCTCCCAATTTTTAGACGAAGAGTTTAGAGCTTTGGCTGTACCAAATATAGAGCGGAACGTAAATATTCTTCAGGAGGACAATGCGATAAACAACCCTGAAGAAGACGGCGAACTTCATTTAATTAGACCCCCCCGTTAGTTTCCAATGATGACCTTTGCTCGCTAACTCGGTCCCTTAATTACAAACAAAGACTATATTATGCACATGTGATGCATAATGTTGTTAGTAAAAATATTTTTTACGAATATGTTGGTGGAGGGGCCGGTGTAGGAAAAAGCAGACTGATTTCTACCATCTATCAGTCTGTGACTTGGCGAGCAAATAAGCTTCCTGGTGCTACGGATTCAGCAAAGGTTTTATTATGTGCTCCGACTGGAAAACTGCTTTTGGAATTGGAGGACTGACTCTACATTCAGTGTTTTCTCTTCCAATTAATCAGGCTTCAGGTCCCTTAAGACCTTTAAGCAATGATAGTTTAAATACAATTCATTGCAAGTTGATTGATCTCCAACTGATTATAATTAATGAAATTTCTATGGTTGGTTCTAAAATGCTTTCATTTTTGGATCAACGGCTTCGTCAAATATTCCGAAGCCCTGACTTAAGTTTTGGTGGAAAATCAATTATAGTTTTTGGAGATCTAAAGCAGCTTTCCCCAGTTGGAAACAGTTGGATATTTTCGGAGAGGACAATTAATCCTTATAGCGTTTTAGCAGGAAATAGCTTATGGAACAACTTTAAGTATTTTGAGCTCACAGAAATATGCATAACATGCATTTGCTCAAGCCCTAAATCATTTATCTGAGGCTTGCATGACAATAGCAGATATAGAGCTCCTTAAACAAAGAGTTGTTTCACCCAGCGAAGTTCCTGATGATGCCATTCATTTATTTTCTTCTAACGAAGAAGTTAATAATTACAATTCCCTAAAACTAGCGCAAATTGGGACGGAAGAATTGGTTTCCACTGCTGTTGATACAGTGAAAACTGCGAACATATCCACACGAAACAGGGAAAACACGTTAAGATATGCTCAAAATATGAAAACCTCTGAAACACAGGGTTTGCCATATGTTCTTCATCTCAAAACAACTGCTAAATATCATCTACCATATCTACCATCCACTAGCGCATCAGGACTTTTTCTTCTAGGCGACTTTGTTCCTCCAACAAGATTTGGAGCTCAAAATGTCCAAGACGAACTTAAAAAGTTAAGAGAGGGAAAGTTTTTGACTACGCATTATGAGTTTGTGGTTAACAGAAACGAAGACATCTCCCTTTATTACCATAACGTTGAGTCTCTTCGAAGCCATCGCGAAGATATTTTTAACGACCCTATTATTTGTTGTGCAAATTTGCTTTGTTTTGTCGAAACTTGGACTCTTCCCAGCGAAGACTTTTCTTCACAAGGTTTCGACATAATAAGAAGAATTGATAGCAATCGATTGAATGGTATTGGCAAAAATGGAATTATGATTTATGCCAAGCAAAATATTTCCGAAAATGTAGTTTTCTTGTTTGAGACAAATAAGTCTTTGAGCTCAAGAACTATATACCAATCAATTGCCTTAAAATATCTTAATACATCCTTCATTGTTGTTTATAGGAATCGTAATGAAGTTATGTCGGACGTAGAAAGGAAATAATAGAAAATTGGTTATATTAGGAGATTTTAATATTTGCAGATCCACAACCACTGATCGACTTGAGGAAGCTTTAAATGAATTTAATCTAATTCCAATAAATAATTCTGAAATTACGAAACATTTGACGCAAATTGATTGGATTTTTGCTGAAAATGAGCTGAGGAATGCTGTTGCTCTTACATACATAACGAGCTATAGTCATCATGATGGAATTTTTCTTTAATATAGATGTTAGGATTTGTTTATTAATTTATTTATTAATTTATTAACTTATTTATTTATTTGAATTGTATATATTTAGGTAAAATAGCAATAGATTATTATATTGTTTCAAGATTGTGATCAATTTTGTATTTATAAAGTGCAATATAGATTAAGATTATAATATTTCCCTCTCGTGGATTGAGACCTTGTCGTGGTGAGGGGGCTGAGTATGTGAGGATTCATAATAAATATCACTGAAACCAGCATCAATCCTTTGTTTTAACTAGTTCATATAAAAAAAATGGATCGACGACAGATTCAAAATAATATTTAATAAATCTATTTCTCAAAAGTTGGCATTACTATTAAGGAAAAGTTCGAGGGGGTTGAATTTTATTGATTGATTTTATTTATGATGATAACTATGATAGTCATATTCTATGACATATTCTATGACTAAGTACAAATTTTCTTATATGTACCAGTGCTTAATAACAATTCTAAATTAGGTTTAAAGTTAAATCTGAAAAACACACCAAAGATCCTTATGAAATTTGGTATGTCTGATAGATTGACCAAATAAAAAACCAATACAAAATCCCAATTTCCTAACTTTAAAAACACCATTGTTATGGCATTTCCGATCGTTCAGTTAAATGGCAGCTATATAATATAGTCGTCCGATCCTTATGAAATTTGGTAAGTCAGATTGATTGGCCAAATATAAAACCCATAAAAAATCCCAATATCCTAACTTTAAAAACACCAATGTTATAGCATTTCCGATCGTTCAGTTATATGGCAGCTATAAAATATAGTCGACCGATCCTTTTAAAATTTGGTAGGTCAGATTGATTGGCCAAATATAGAACCCATAAAAACTTCCCAACTTCCTAACCTTACAAACACGAAAGTTATGGCATTTCCGATCAATCAGTTATATGGAAGCTATGGGATATAGTCGGCCCGTTCCGACTTATATACTGCGTGCAAAGGAAAGAAGGGTGAGTGCAAAGTTTCAATTCGATAGCTTTAAAACTGAGAGACTAGTTTGCGTAGAAACAGACAGACGGACAGACAGACGGACAGACAGACGGACATGGCTATATCAACTCAGGAGGTGATCCTGATCAAGAATATATATACTTTATATGGTCGGAGATGTCTCCTTCACTGCGTTGCACACTTTTGACCAAAATTAAAATACCCTCTGCAAGAATATAAAAAACCAGTGATGAGCATTCGCCGATTAAATGATCGAATAGAAGCCGGCCAGATTCCGATTCAAGAAGTAGAACTTAATTGTTGGCTAGGGATGTTAAATGCTTCAATTATTAAGGCAACTCAATTACAAGAACAGATCGAAGATTTAGATGATGGCGATGAGTTCGGCAGCAAAGTTGTAGCTATTGCAATGCAGGAGACCATATCCTAGCGAACTGTGATCCGTTTGATCGCCTTTCGGTAATGCAAAGGTTCGACTTTGTAAAATCTGCTTCCTTATGCATCAATTGTATGCGAAAGGGTGACACTGTTTCGGAATGCAAATTTAATAAATGTCGAGTTTGTGGCTCGCATCACGTTTTACTGCATAGATATACAGTGTCCGAAAACAGTTTAGCGTTGCCACCACCCCAAGAGATTCTTTCTCCCTCTTTAAATCAAGATCAGCCTTCCACGTCACATTTTATGCATGCGACATCATTGGACAGAGTGATTTTAGCCACGTCGATCGTAAGTGTAAGAACTAAAAACGGTGAATATATTTGGGCCCGAGTACTTCTTGACTCTGGGTCCCAAACTAATTTTATAACAGAGGACCTTGCTCACCGCTTACAGATCCGTAAAGAGGAGTCGTGTATAAACTTACATACTTGGTATTGGCGAGTCCAATTCTCAAGTTAAGAAAAAGGTACATACAAAATGAGTCCAAATAGGCCAAAATCTCTCGAACTTCTTGCGGATCTTAAAAACAAGGTTAAAAAAACCAGTGATGAGCATTCGCCGATTAAATGATCGAATAGAAGCCGGCCAGATTCCGATTCAAGAAGTAGAACTTAATTGTTGGCTAGGGATGTTAAATGCTTCAATTATTAAGGCAACTCAATTACAAGAACAGATCGAAGATTTAGATGATGGCGATGAGTTCGGCAGCAAAGTTGTAGCTATTGCAATCCAGGAGACCATATCCTAGCGAACTGTGATCCGTTTGATCGCCTTTCGGTAATGCAAAGGTTCGACTTTGTAAAATCTGCTTCCTTATGCATCAATTGTATGCGAAAGGGTGACACTGTTTCGAAATGCAAATTTAATAAATGTCGAGTTTGTGGCCGCTCGCATCACATTTTACTGCATAGATATACAGTGTCCGAAAATAGTTTAGCGTTGCCACCACCACCAAGAGATTCTTTCTCCCTCTTTAAATCAAGATCAGCCTTCCACGTCACATTTTATGCATGCGACATCATTGGACAGAGTGATTTTAGCCACGTCGATCGTAAGTGTAAGAACTAAAAACGGTGAATATATTTGGGCCCGAGTACTTCCTGACTCTGGGTCCCAAACTAATTTTATAACAGAGGACCTTGCTCACCGCTTACAGATCCGTAAAGAGGAGTCGTGTATAAACTTACATACTTGGTATTGGCGAGTCCAATTCTCAAGTTAAGAAAAAGGTACATACAAAATGAGTCCAAATAGGCCAAAATCTCTCGAACTTCTTGCGGATCTTAAAAACAAGGTTAAAAAAACCAGTGATGAGCATTCGCCGATTAAATGATCGAATAGAAGCCGGCCAGATTCCGATTCAAGAAGTAGAACTTAATTGTTGGCTAGGGATGTTAAATGCTTTAATTATTAAGGCAACTCAATTACAAGAACAGATCGAAGATTTAGATGATGGCGATGAGTTCGGCAGCAAAGTTGTAGCTATTGCAATCCAGGAGACCATATCCTAGCGAACTGTGATCCGTTTGATCGCCTTTCGGTAATGCAAAGGTTCGACTTTGTAAAATCTGCTTCCTTATGCATCAATTGTATGCGAAAGGGTGACACTGTTTCGAAATGCAAATTTAATAAATGTCGAGCTTGTGGCCGCTCGCATCACATTTTACTGCATAGATATACAGTGTCCGAAAATAGTTTAGCGCTGCCACCACCACCAAGAGATTCTTTCTCCCTCTTTAAATCAAGATCAGCCTTCCTTCAGACAGAGTGATTTTAGCCACGTAGATCGTAAGAGTAAGAACTAAAAACGTTGAATATATTTGGGCCCGAGCACTTCTTGACACTGGGTCCCAAACGAATTTTATAACAGAGGACCTTGCTCACCGCTTACAGATCCGGAAAGAGGAGTCGTGTATAAACTTACATACTTGGTATTGGCGAGTCCAATTCTCAAGTTAAGAAAAAGGTACACACAATGGTAAGGTCGCGTATAAATGGTAGTGAGTTCTCTTTCGATTTTTGGATTTTAAAATCAATATCAGGATACCATCCTGACCAGTCGGTCAATATCAGTGACTGGAAAATTCCAAAGAACCTACCACTAGCGGACCCCTATTTCTACAAGCCACAAAGAATAGATATGTTAATAGGAGCAGAATCATTTTTCGAACTATTAGCTGTTGGACAAATTAGACAAGGTCCTGACTTTCCAACTCTGCATAAGGCATCTTCCCCTACAGAAGTTGTGAAAAGTTTCAGTTGTAGTGAAGAAGTTTTAGTATCTATTGACAGCACACAACAGAAGTTTTGGTCACTGGAAGAAATTCCATCTCTAAAGAAAATTCTGTCACCTGAGCCAAAGTTATGTGAAGAACACTACCAGAAGACTACTCAGGTTTTGCCATCAGGTCGGTTTGAAGTAAGACTGCCGTTTAAATCTGATCCAAATGAGTTGGGCAACCCTTTTGAAGTTGCAAAACTATTTATGGAGGAGTACCTTTCCTTAGGTCATATGTCTCTTACAGATAAACTTCCTTCTGCTCCACACTATGTTATCCCACATCAATGTGTTCTGAGACCCCAAAGTACGTCAACCAAGTTACGTGTCGTTTTCGATGCGTCTTGTAAATCGTCAACTCAGAAGTCTCTAAATGACATTTTGATGGTTGGGCCGACAATCCAAGATGAGTTGTACTCAACGTTACTGCGCTTCCGGCTGCAAAGGTTCGCCCTGACCGCCGATGTAAAGAAAGTGTACCGCCAAGTGATGGTGAATGAAGCAGATAGGCAGTTTCATCTTATAAAGTAGAGAAGAGACCCCTCTGAGTCCTTAATATTATACAAGCTCAACACCGTAACATATGGTACTGGACCAGCCCCGTTTTTGGCTATTCGGTGTTTAAAAAGGTAAAGTGAGTCTGCCAAACTTTCTTTTCCTAGAGCTGCTTAAGTTATTGGATCCGACTTTTATGTCGATGATATGTTGACTTGTGCTGCATGCGTAGAGGAGTTAAAGACTATTAAGTCTGAAGTATCTCAGGTTCTTCAAACTGCATGTTTTGAATTGTCAAAGTGGTTTTCAAACTCACCTGACGTTACCGCATCTGAGAGCACAGTTAAGTCCATACCCATCTCGGACTCAGAGTCAACTAAGGCGTTATGAATATCGTGGTTGCCTAACGAAGATGCCTTCAAGTTCCAAATTGACACTGCTGTCATGGGTCTCCGAGCGACAGATCGGAACATACTATCGGTGACATCGAAGCTGTTTGACCCCCTTGGCTTATTAAGTCCTATTGTAATTAGAGGAAAGATCCTATTGCAGGAACTTTGGCTAAATACGTTAGATTGGGATGAGTCGATTCCTATTCATTTGGAAACAGCGTGGAATATGATAAATATGACATTGTCTAAATTAGAGGAAATATCTATTTCCGGTTTGTGCATACCGATCCGATGTCACCGGTCCAATTACATGCCTTTGCCGACGCATCCTTAAGTGCTTATCGAGCTTGCGTCTACATTCGTAGCAAAACTGCAGAAGGCTATAAAATATCGCTGTTGACTTCAAAGTCTAAAGTAGCGCCGCTCAAGACTAAGACACCCAAGGCTTGAGTTATGTGCCGCTCACCTTCTCGCAGATCTCTGCCACAGAATCAAGCCCCTATTAAGGGTACCTATCGAACGAATTGTTTATTGGTCGGATTCTGAAGTTACGCTTCATTGGATCCGGTCTCATCAATCTTCATTATCCACATTCGTATCGAATAGAGTTGCGGAGATTCAATAGTGGTCAGGTGAAGCTACATGGCGGCATGTTCCAACGAAACAGAACCCAGCAGATATTGTATCAAGAGGTTGTGACGTCGACGAAATCATACAGTCAATATGGTTTACTGGACCTGCGTTTTTAAAAGAGGAAGATGCAAACTGGCCCCAGAATGCACACTTTGACCTAGATTAAGAAGTCCTACTACAAGAATCGAGGAAGACTGCAGTCGGACTGACCGCTGCTGTAAGAAATTTGGATTTGGTAGATGTCATCGACGGATTTTCGTCACACCTTAAACTGCTTCGGGTATTCGTTTATATGTTCCGCTTCATAAGAAAATGCAAAGACAAAAGTATGGTATTTGAAAAAACTTTGTCGCCGACTGAATATAATCAAGCTTTTCTAAAAATTGTTGAGATATTACAGAAGCACGAGTATCATGAAGAAAGAGTAAAAGTTCGTAAAGGATCCAGAGTTGGCCCAAGTCTTCAGCGATTGAATCCATTCTTCCATGAAGACAAGGGGACTTGGTGTCACTTTTCTTTGTTGCGAGTTGGGGGGCTTTAAGTGTAAGCCTTGACTAATGACACAAATTATGGGAAATTTACCCGCAGATCGTCTCCGTGCTCTCCGCCCATTTGCTATATGTGGCGTTGATTTTTGTGGCCCTGTCTATACGACATTGAAAATTCGTGGTAGGCCTCCGTATAAGTCCTATATTGCGCTCTTCGTTTGTTTTGCGTCCAAAGCGGTTCATCTAGAAGTTGTTTCAGATTTAACCACAGATTTCTTTTTATTGGCTTTTCAAAGGGACGAACTTCGTCGGAGCGAGTCGCCACTTCCGGGCCCTTCGAGAGAGGATATAGGACGAAGCCGACGCGATACGCGAATTCGCATCAAAAAGCGGATGCGAATTTGTGTTCACACCACCGCGGGCTCCGCACATGGGCGGACTATGGGAGGCAGGTGTCAAAACTGCCAAGAGCCTACTCCTACGGGCGGTGGGCAGCGCGCTCCTAAGCGCAGAAGAGCTGGGGACAGCGAGGGAGATCTCGTCCTCGTAGCCGAGGACAACCTGCCGCCCCAACAATGGCTCCTCGGCAGAACAGTCGCCAGCACGCAGGGGAGGACGGCATGGTCATGGTCGTCGACGTGCGGACTAGTGGCGGGCCATTTATAAGTTGGCGCCGCTTCTGTTATGTTGAAGCCCGATGGGTGTTCAACAGGGCCGGTGTTGGCTCAAATTTGATGAAATTGTTAAAAAACTTGAAGTTCAGTGTAAGCACTAACCATGCAACATATAGACTGGTCATTTCGCCCGATGGGTGTTCAACGGGGCCGGTGTTGGCTCAAATTTGATGAAATTGTTAAAAAACTTGAAGTTTAGTGTAAGCACTAACCATACAACATATAGACTGGTCATTTCATACAACGAAAATGGACACACAAATTATTTTGCGGGAGGCCCCACAGCTGGTAGCGGCAGGCCACGGATACTTCGTGTGCCTTCGGGTTTTTTTTCGCTCTCATTCTTATTCTCATTTTGATGCTCGCGTGCTCATTGCAAGAGTTCGGTCGTTCAGTCGCAGAGACGCGCATTTTGAAGGAGGTTGCGCCTGCGCTTGAATTGGTCTTTGTATATATGCGTGTTCATGCATTCTCATACAGGGGTGCATGAGTGCGTTTATTTCAATTCGATGCGGCAAGAATATTTTGTATTTTGCTACTTTTCAGACTTGGTAACCTAACAATATGGGCGTATTCACTATTGGGTTAATGATAAAAATAAGAATATTATATGTTATAGTATAATTTTTAATATTTCCGCATATATTTCATTTTGGCTTACTATTTCAAATCAGGGGTAGCAGAAAAATGTTTTGCATATATGTATGTATGTATTCCACATCGCAGTCGGTGTCTGCGTTTAGTGGTTGAGAAAACTTCAAACCAAATCAGCTTTGGTTCTTGCTCTGCGAGCGGATGGTGCCTGCATACCCTACCGACGACTTCATTTTAGGGGTGCGGGCAGAAACAAAACTGTGCCGTTGTGATCGGCCTCCTCGCACTGAAAGGTATACCCCATGCGGAATAAATTCTCCCGTAGGATCGCAGAACTCCATGCTCATCTATGTAAAACATAAGCCTTCTAATTTCGCTTCTTCCAGCATTTTTCTTAGCTCTTCCGTCGACCACATTGGGCATTTCCTCCTCATCGTTAGCATCCGGGCTCAGGTTGCCTCAAAAATGACGGTCCGCCTAGCCAACGTGACTTTTGACCGAAGTCCACGTGGCACTGCAACCTCGTTGCATCATCCGCCGCATTGTCGGCTGTTGGCACACATCTCCAGTAAGATTGCCGATAAACTGTTCGCCGGTGCCTGCTTCCGATCCATCGTAGCACCGTCTTGGAGTCCGTTCATAATACAATATCACTAACGCTTACACTGTGTGCCTCCTTGACGGTGTTCATCAGCCTCGTCCCAAGAACTGCTGCCCGCAGCTCCAACCGTGGGATTGACATGGTTCTCATCGGGGCGCCCTTTGTTTTAGCACAAACGAAGCTTACCAGCACGTAGTTATCGTCGTAGGTGACCCTCCAATAGGCCACAGCCGCAATGCAGATTGACTGGCATCCACGAAAACGTGCAACTCTGTCGTTCGTACACTAGTTCACTTTGTGCTAGTTCACAAAGGCTCTTCTTAATTAAACTTGAAGTCGTTCATCCCACTGGACTTTCTGCCTCCAAATCTCTCGTAACAATACCTTCGCCGTTATCATGAGGCAGCAAAGGAATCCCAGGGGAACGAACTTAGACATGATCAAGCTTAAATACTCCCTCTTAGTGGGGACTCGATCGGCGTTCGGTACGCTGCTTAAATCTGAAGTCAACCGTGGCTGCCTGCCAACACATTCCTAGAATTTTTTGTTCCGACTTACCCCACCGACGGACACAACTTTTCCTGATGGACCCCATGCAGTTTCCACAATTGGTGAGCTTGATGAAAACTGACATGACTCGAATCCAGCGTTCGCATGTATCTCCTTCTCTCGGATAGAGAAGCTGATAACCTCGTTCTCCGTAGCGAAGCTGTCTACATAGCCATCGACATAAAGACAGTTGATAATGGCCTCGACTGCTGTCGGATCAGTATGCCTAAGCTGTTTGGCAGTCACGGTCTTAACGTAATGCGCAGCGGCCTGCGGACAGGCTGCTCCAAAGGTCATTACTTTCATTTTGTAGACATCAGGTTTTCTGGTGTCGTTGCCATCTCTCCACAGGAAGCGTTGGGCACATCTTTCATCGGGTCGGATAAGAACTTGATGGAACATCGGTTTTCTTCACTTCTTTCTAGAGCAACTGCTTGAAACCTATATCATAGCTTTGTGGCAGGACAACGTCGTCATTTTTCTAAAGGGGGTATATACCTTTTTTTGTCGAAAAAAATAGGAAAATTTGGATTTTTTGTGTATGTAACGATTGTTTTTATTAAATGAATGATTATATATTCTGAAAATTTAGATTGTTGACAATGTTTATGCAAAAAAATTTTGAAAAAATATTTAATAGTTTTTAAGGTGTGGGTGTTTCCCTTAGACGCCTTTTTTTAAAGAGCCCTGCGGTGATAATTCCCCAGGACGAACGGGTCAACTGATACCGAAAAAATAAAAATATTTCATTAGTTTAAAGTAGTATCCTGTACTTGAACGAACGTTTTAAAAACGTTTATTTTTTTTTGTGCATACGGGAACGTTACCTTTTTGGACGCTAAAATTCTTACAAAACTATCTATTTCGGCGAAATAAAAATTTTTACATGAAAAAACGATCGTTCAAGTACTAATAAAATTCATTACGAACATTTGAAAAAAAAATTGAAGAAAATCGGTTCAGTAGTTTTTCGCCAATCCTTATCACCGCAAAGTCATTTTTCAAAAACACCATTTCGAGATATTCGCGTTTAAAGTTTCAAGTTTGGGTTTGGGCGGGGACGAGGCGCGCGGCTAGGAGCGCTGTAACTTTTTTTCTACTGCTCAAAACTCTATGAAAATTTGTGGAAATGTTCTCAAGAAGTTGTTCTTTAAGATAAAGCAAAAAAAATTCCATTTTTTGAAAATGAAAAAGGGATATAACCCCATAAATAATACTGTCTGGTAGCGTTGGCCGAAGCTCACCTTCTATTATTCGTTGTGCTCGCGCGTCGTCGCTGCATCAACTGGCGGTGGTGGCTCTTCCTCCAAACCACTGAATGTTGAGTTGTCGACGCTCACCTTGTTCGCCAAAGTCTCTTGTGAGGAGTCTTAAATTCCCCACAAATCCCGATGCAGGAGATCGGCCTAGCAACAGCGGAGGAGGCGAGAAAGCCGGAGAAATGAAGGGCATCCAGGTCAAACGGGAAACATTCGGACCTTGGACCCTCATATGGCAAGGGCAACGAGGTCATACGGTGAATTGGCGGACTTCGGACCCGCCCAAAGAGGACACACCGTGAATTAACGGTGCCTCGATGGACCTTGAACCCGCGCCCGGCAAGGGCAACGGGGTCATACGGTAAATTGGCGGACTTCGGACCCGCCTAAAGAGGACACACCGAGGGAAATAACGGCACCTAAAGCGCCTATAAAAAGGACGGCGCAAGCGCAGCTCGGGACAGTACGAGTGCGAGAATCAGAGCGAGTGCGTGAACGCGGAATAAGTAAACATCGAAACCGAAGTGCCCAAGGATCAAGATCGCAAAGTCGAGACGCCGAACGACGAAAAGTCTACAAGGCTGAGGCTACAACGCTGAGATCCAACGGTGCTAGGTCGTGGTAAAGTCAAGCTTAGGGAGTCCTGGCGCGGTGTCAGGCGATAAAGGTGGCTAGGCGATAAGGGAGAACTTTGTTCTACCTGCTAGGCGATACACCTTGCCGCCAAAGTCCAGGATGAACTCCGGAAGCCAGGCGATAAAGGTGGCTAGGCGATAAGGCGTAACGTCGGTTCACCTGCTAGGCGATACACCTTGCCGGCCCCGGTAGGGAAGCTCGCATAACATCCAGAGACTTGGTGGAGTCGTCCCGATCTCAGTCACCCGGAGCAGCAAGCCAAAGCAGCGCAGTAGCAGGCCAGGAGCGACGCAGCGGTAAGCCAGGAGCGACGCAGCAGCACGCCAGGAGCAGAGCAGCAGCGAGCCAGGAGCAACGCAGCAGGAGACAGCGACAACGGGCAGCAGAATCATAGCAATAAGGCTATATTTTAGAGATTTAATAAACCAGCACCAACCTAATCGTTTCTGGCGTTATCCTTTGGTCACGGGCGGTCACTCAATACAAATTTGGTGGAACGAACTCACAACCTCTCTGAGCTAGCCGCACGTTTACGTAGCGAGCAGAAATAAAGAATCAGGTCGTTACATCTGGCGCCCAAGAGTGATTGTCCTGACCAAGGAAACAAAAGTTCCGAGATGGGGAAGTCCTGGATTTATAATCTCAGGAAGGAAGACTTCGACGAGGTGAGCCAAGTTTTAGGAATAGAACTGGACGGCTCAGTCGATTCGATGAGGAAGACGCTGGGAGATTTCGTCGACCAGACGGCAGAGGAGCCAGACATCGCCGATTTGGTAACGGGCCTGGAAAAGAAATTCCGGAAAATGCCCACGCCAAAATTTAAAATCACAACCGCCGAGCATCGCAAGCCACGCAAGTCGGCAGCGGGAAAATAGCCGGGAAAGAAAGGAGAATTCCAGGACGCACATGCAGGACTACGCGAAGGTGGCCAAGCAGGTCCGGGAGTGGAATTTCCGCTACGACGGAAACGACAAGCCGCTGGAATTCTTGGAGCAAGTAGAGTGGTCAGTCGTGACTTACGGTCTCGACATAAATCAGATCCCACGAGCAATGCCAGAGCCTTGAAGTGGTTCATCGCCAACAATCGGCACTGGGAAACCTGGGGAGACTTCATCTACAGCTTCCAAAATTTCTTTCTGCCCCGAGGATACATGGCGAAGCTGGCGGATCAGGTCAGACAGAGGAAGCAAGCCTACGGGGAGAGCTTCAAAGACTTTATGGTGGATATGCAGACCCTGATGCGGCCACTGAATATGTCGACCAAGGAAACGCTGGAGAGGATAAAAGAGAACAGCACGCCGGCACTCAGAATGTTCGTTCGCCCATACGAATGTCGAAATTTGGAGACATTGATGGCGCTGGCTGACGAATTTGAGGAGCTCGACCAGCAGCGGGAGAAATTCGAGCTGGAAAACAATCCCCGCAAGCAGCAAGGGCAGAGCCACCCAGTGCCAAGGCCAAGACCAGACCAGGGTGCGGTGTGCAGGCGGTGCCAGGAGGACCCGGACGCACAACCACGAAGTACGCCGCGCGGCCACGAACCGGCAAACAATCGCGGCGGATACGTGGCAAATCCTACCCAGGCCTGCCGCAGATGCGGGGGTCCAGACCACTGGGCGAAGGAATGCCGAAACCAACGTCTTACGTTCTGCTGGCGATGCGGAAAAATAGGAGTTCGGACGGTTCAATGCTGTTCCGGGTCGGGAAACGCCCAGCGACCCCAGCCTCCGAGGGGCGGCCAGGGATCGCAAGGTGCTGCCTCTCGAAATTAATGGGCGACCTGCAGGCGGAAGAAATGCAACTGTCCGCCACGGTGCTCATAGGTGAAAGTAAGATTAAGGCCACGGTGGATACCGGCGCCACGGCGAGTTTCATCAGCGAAGAGCTGGCGGACAGGCTGCAGGCAGCAGGAAGGGTCGGACCCACGAGAAGGCAAGTACGGATGGCAGACGGTCGCTGTGGGGAAATAAGATCACAGCTGGAGACCAGAATTGGTCTGGGAACGAAAACAATTTCAATGGAGCTGCTGATTTTACCAGGACTGATAGACGCCCTGGTGTTGGGATGGAATTTCCTCACCAGAATCGGGGCCGAAGTCGAGTGCGCAGGACACAGCGCGTCGATACCGGCAAAGAATAGACGAGGAGGATGGCTGGAGGAAAAACTGTCAGTGGCAATAGTTGAAACACCCAAAAGATTTGCGGAAAAGGATGTGGAGGGATTTTTTAAAAGCCGAGTTGGACGAACTGGAAGGAATAAATGGTACATCCAACGTGGCCGTACATAGGATCACCATGAAGGACGACCAACCAGTCAAACAACGGTACTACCCTAAAAATCCAAAAATGCAGGGTGAGATAAATGCCAAGGTAGACGAGCTGCTGGAAAAAGGATGCATCGAGCCGTCCAGGAGTCCCTATAGCTCGCCAATAGTCATGGTGAGAAAGAAGACTGGAAAGTGGAGGCTGTGTGTGGATTTCCGGCAGATAAATGCGAGGTCCATAAAGGACGCATACCCGATGCCGATGATAAATTACATGGACCAGCTGCGAGAGGCGAAGTACATCAGCAGTCTCGATCTAAAGGACGGTTACTGGCAGATCCCCTTGGAGGCAGACAGCAGGCAGTATACGGCGTTTACTGTACCAGGGAAGGGCCTGTTCCAATGGAAGGTGATGCCATTTGGCCTACACTCCGCGTCGGCAACATTCCAGCGGGCATTGGATCAAGTCATTGGACCAGAAATGATGCCGCATGCCTTCGCGTATCAGGACGACATTATCGTCATCGGACGAACGCTCTTCGCATATGGAAAACCTGAAGGAAGTGTTTAGGAGACTAAGGGCCGCCAACCTGAAAGTAAATGCGGAAAAATGCAAATTTTTTAGAAAGGAACTGCAATACTTGGGGCATCGCATAACAGACCAAGGCATCGGAACAGACCCAGAAAAGGTGTCGGCAATTGCCTTAATAAAACCACCGGCCAACGTTAAGGAGTTACGACAATATTTGGGAGTGGCGTCGTGGTACAGGCGTTTTGTGCCAGATTTTGCAACGTTGGTGCATCCGTTGAATAGCCTGCTCCGGAAAAGCACAAAATGGGAATGGACAGATGACCATCAACAGGCGTTTGAAGCTGTCAAGGCCAGGCTAATAGCAGACCCAATCTTAGCATGCCCAGATTTCACAAAGACATTTGTGCTGCAGACCGACGCCAGCGATTACGGGCTCGGTGCTATTCTCACACAGAATTCCGACCAAGGCGAGAGGGTGATCTCGTATTCCAGTAGGTCCCTAAATGGTTCTGAGAGAAATTTCTCAGCGACTGAGAAGGAATGCCTGGCAATTGTGTGGGCCATACGCAAGTTAAGGCCATACTTGGAGGGCTACCACTTCAAAGTGATCACGGATCATATGGCACTGAAGTGGTTGAATAGCATCGAGAGCCCAACCGGAAGAATCGCACGATGGGCGCTGGAACTGCAGCAATATGACTTCGAGATCGCGTACAGAAAGGGCCAGCTGAATATAGTCGCAGACGCACTATCACGACAGCCACTGCCAGAAACATGTCGACGGGTAAAAACACAGGAACAGCACAAGGAAACCGGCGAGTGTAACTGGATAAGGGATATGCGGAGCAAGATTTCCCAAAATCCCCAAAAATATCCAGACTACATGACAGAAGCCGACCAGCTATATCGCCACATACCGCACAGAGCAGGCAACGAGGATGTCATATCTTGGAAGCTATGCGTGCCAACGGGGTCCAGGCGGCGGGTAATGTCGGAGAACCACAACTCACCGACAGCCGGCCACATGGGCAGTCGGAAAACAATTGCCAGAGTCGCCGCAAGATACCATTGGCCGGGAATGCACCGCGACATAAGGAAATATGTGCAAAACTGCGAGAGCTGCCTACGATATAAGCCAAGCCAACTACAGGCGGCCGGAAAAATGCTGACCCAAGTTCCGGAAGAGCCGTGGGCCACTGTGTGCGCAGATTTCGTCGGACCACTGCCCCGCTCCAGACACGGGAATTCTATGCTGCTAGTGCTAGTAGATAGGTTCTCCAAGTGGACCGAAATGGTGCCAATGCGCAGGGCAATGACGGAAACTCTGGAAAAGGCGATCCGCGAGCGGATCCTCGCAAGATACGGCGTGCCCAAGGTACTGATTACAGACAATGGCGTTCAGTTCACCAGCAGGGCGTTTAAAAAGTTCCTGGGTGAATTAGGCGTCCGACACCAGTTCACGGCCCCATACACGCCCCAGGAAAACACGACGGAGAGAGCCAACAGGACGGTGAAAACTATGATCGCCCAGTTCACAGGGGCAGACCAGAGGACTTGGGACGAAAAGTGGCCGGAACTGCAGTTGGCCGTGAATACGAGCGTGGCCGAATCAACAGGATATTCGCCTGCTTTTATTACGCAAGGGAGAGAGCCTAGGTTACCCAGCGCACTGTACGATGAAGGAACAATCGGCACAGGAAGGGAAACGCAAACTCCGGCCGAGAACGCCAAGAAGCTAAAAGAAATCTTCGAGCTGGTGAGGAGAAATATGGAAAAGGCAGCGCAGGATCAGGCACGCCATTACAATCTCCGTAGACGCCCATGGAAGCCAAACATCGGGGACACAGTCTGGGCTAAGGAACACCATCTGTCCAAGGCCGCAGAAGGATTCGCCGCAAAATTGGCACCAAAGTACGATGGGCCGTTTAAGATAATAAATTTCAATTCGCCGGTGATTTGCAAGTTGCGGCACGAAAATTCTGGCAAAGAAAAAACCGCCCACGTTAGCCAATTAAAAAAACAAGTAATTGATGGCCAAAACAAAGGATCGAAGTCGGACTTAGCAGGGGCGCACTGTGACTCCGAAGAGAGGGAGAGGACGATACACAGTATCGAACTCACACAGATGCAATAGGAGCGCGAGAGCGGGAGTGGGAGGGTCTTAGGATGCGGATACCGTTACCGGGTAACGCATACTAAAGCAGGGACCCGTCGGAGCCCGTAGCAAGGGAAAGTCCAAAGGCCGCCGCGGATAACGGAACCGGACACATAGGAAACCGAGGTGTCGTCAGCGCGCGAGCGCCACAAGACGGGTCTATTAAAATCAGGTCGCCGAGATGAAGACACGCAGCAGCAGCAACAGCAAGATCGTGGTGGGAGAGGGGCGGGGAGGCAGCACCAGGCAACAGCCAGCGGTGAGATGGAGGCGGGACTCAGGTTCCGCACTCCAGCTGCTGGCGTCTCCCCTGGTGTCGCGGTCCCCGTCGCCGAACCCCGAATCGGAGGATGAGGAGCGCATCACCGATATCGAGCTGGAGGAGGAGGAGGAGACCGGCGTCCGGCCGGCAGGACAGGAGGTCGAGATGGCCACCATCGACCTGTCCTCATCCGACGAGGAGGAAGAGGAAGTCAAGGAGGACACCGGGACGGAGACGGTGAGTCCGGAGGTCTCGTCGGACGAGGAGGACGAGCCCCGTCGGGCGGCAAAGGCCAGGAAGGCATTCCGCCGCATAAGGAGGGCCGCAGCCGGATTCGGGCGGATCCGGTTGGGAGATGCAGCGCCCTCGGGCCACCCGGAGGAGGCAGTGCGCATACTCGCAGCCCGGACAGAGGTGGTGCGGCGAGTATTCGCGCAGCGGGCGGTGGCACGGGCAGCCGCAGCAGCCAGGGAGTGGCAGAAGCGGCTGGACGAGGCTGAGGCCGAAGAGGCAGCGTTATGGGCCCGGCCAGGCCCCCCGGAGCAGCCACCGCTGCAAGCGCCTCCACCGCCACCGCCACCACCATCGCCGCCCCGGGCCGCAGCCCCGCCACCGCCACCACCGTCGCCGCCCCGGGCCGCAGCACCGCCACCGCCACCACCGTCGCCGCCCCGGGCCGCAGCACCGCCACCGCCACCACCGTCGCCGCCCCAGGCATCAACACCGCCGCCGCCACCACCGTCACCGCTGCAGGCAACATGGCCATCCCAGGCACCACGGCACGGAGCGGAGACACCTCCG
Organism: Drosophila kurseongensis; assembly: GCA_018153305.1. Taxonomy (NCBI): domain Eukaryota; kingdom Metazoa; phylum Arthropoda; class Insecta; order Diptera; family Drosophilidae; genus Drosophila; species Drosophila kurseongensis. Next base: position 2,374,324 of record JAECXX010000001.1, read on the forward strand.
CCTCCGCCGCCGCCGTGGGTGCCAACGCCATCGCCGTCGCCAGCAAAACAGCTCGGTGGGGAGCCGGAGTGCTGGGAGAAGGGGCCCTGGGTGTGGCCGACTTCAGGAGGGCAAGCCGCGCGGCCGCCCAAAATCGCCAGGCTGACGTCGTGCCCGGAGCCGCGGTCCCCACCAGCCAGGCCGCCGGTGAGCCGCCAGCTTTCGGCGGACAGCAGCCACTGGCAGGAGATGGCCGAAGAAGAGTGGCCGCCCAGGGTGGCAGCCGAGGCCAATAGGCAGCGGGAGAGAGCCCGTAGCAGCCGCTGGGCCAAACTCATGGTGGTAGACGGCGTCCGCTACCGCATCAGGGTGTCCAACGGGGTGGTGAGAGTCCTGAGGGGCTAATAAAAACCATTAATGGTTTTAAAATAACAAACTGGTTTGTTTATTTACCTTTTAGAATAAAGGGTTGCCGGACATAGGCAATAGGGACGGGGGCGCCGAGATAGGCGGTCGATCGACAGTTGCGATCGATGGGTCAAGAAAATTGGTTGTGTCTATGTTCAAAAAATCCAAATGGCAACTTAAGACAACGAAAAGGCAACGACGATGGCAACACTGGAACCCACAATCGGTAAACGCGATCGTGGTGAGATTCCAGGGAGTTGCCGGACCGAGGGAATCGAAATGGTGACTTTTAGTTTGGGGAAATGTCTGGGCGGGAAAATTCGAATTCCACGCAGGGGAACGGGGAACTGTCTCGGGAACGGGGAACTGTCTTGGGAATTGGGAACTGTCTGGGGAACTGGGAACTGGGAACTGTCTGGGGAACGGGGAACTGTCTAGGAAACAGGGAAACAGTCGGGAGAAATAATCTTTCAAGAAGCGGTATGCAAAAGTCTTTTAGGGAAACAGTCGCGGGAAAGTTCAAGTCTTTCAAGGAGCTGTAAGAGTAAAGTCTTTTTGGGAAAACAGTCTGGGGAAAGGTTAAGTCTTTCGGGGAACTGTCTGGGGAGTTTCTAACACGCAATTCAGGCGGGGAATTCGAGTAGTCTAAACATCAAGGGCGGGGAAAGTCACCACTTTCATTACGTTTCCGAAGGAAGGGGGAAATGTGAGGAGTCTTAAACTCCCCACAAATCCCGATGCAGGAGATCGGCCTAGCAACAGCGGAGGAGGCGAGAAAGCCGGAGAAATGAAGGGCATCCAGGTCAAACGGGAAACATTCGGACCTTGGACCCTCATATGGCAAGGGCAACGAGGTCATACGGTGAATTGGCGGACTTCGGACCCGCCCAAAGAGGACACACCGTGAATTAACGGTGCCTCGATGGACCTTGGACCCGCGCCCGGCAAGGGCAACGGGGTCATACGGTAAATTGGCGGACTTCGGACCCGCCTAAAGAGGACACACCGAGGGAAATAACGGCACCTACAGCGCCTATAAAAAGGACGGCGCAAGCGCAGCTCGGGACAGTACGAGTGCGAGAATCAGAGCGAGTGCGTGAACGCGGAATAAGTAAACATCGAAACCGAAGTGCCCAAGGATCAAGATCGCAAAGTCGAGACGCCGAACGACGAAAAGTCTACAAGGCTGAGGCTACAACGCTGAGATCCAACGGTGCTAGGTCGTGGTAAAGTCAAGCTTAGGGAGTCCTGGCGCGGTGTCAGGCGATAAAGGTGGCTAGGCGATAAGGGAGAACTTTGTTCTACCTGCTAGGCGATACACCTTGCCGCCAAAGTCCAGGATGAACTCCGGAAGCCAGGCGATAAAGGTGGCTAGGCGATAAGGCGTAACTTCGGTTCACCTGCTAGGCGATACACCTTGCCGGCCCCGGTAGGGAAGCTCGCATAACATCCAGAGACTTGGTGGAGTCGTCCCGATCTCAGTCACCCGGAGCAGCAAGCCAAAGCAGCGCAGTAGCAGGCCAGGAGCGACGCAGCGGTAAGCCAGGAGCGACGCAGCAGCACGCCAGGAGCAGAGCAGCAGCGAGCCAGGAGCAACGCAGCAGGAGACAGCGACAACGGGCAGCAGAATCATAGCAATAAGGCTATATTTTAGAGATTTAATAAACCAGCACCAACCTAATCATTTCTGGCGTTATCCTTTGGTCACGGGCGGTCACTCAATACAAATTTGGTGGAACGAACTCACAACCTCTCTGAGGTTAGCCGCACGTTTACGTAGCGAGCAGAAATAAAGAATCAGGTCGTTACACTCTTCTCATCTCGTCGTCGATCCTTGTTACGGACGACGCCTCATCCAGGAGTGGGTACGTATCCACCCGTCGATTGACTCCGTACAGCGTTGCTGGTAATATACGACATAGTCAACATAGCTTAAATTTCTCTGTAGGGCCGCTTCCGCTGCCTGCGGGGCCCTCCTTTTGGGCTACGTCTGGAAATTGTTGACTGCTGGTTTTTTTCGTTGTAGCTTTTGTTGCGGCCTCGTTGCGGCGACCATCTTCGCACGTCGTCTGCAGCATATACAGACGGTGATGCCTCTTTCTGCATCCGTTGAATTGACACTCACCATGCGAGTTGCAAGATCTAGTCAAGTTACAACTTCGTAGGCAAGTAAAGCATAGACGAAGCTTTCGCACATACCTCCCACCACCTGTCTTAAGTTCTGTGTACATTATTTTTTTACAATCTCTATGGTTAAACGATCATTCTTTTAGCAATGAGTCATATATTCAAAATATGAGATCATGTCTTTAAAAATCCTTTACAAATAGCCGGTCATACAATAAAAACTTGCTGGTGTCAGTAACAAACAAGAAAGGAAGCCAACTTCGGCATTATAGTATACCCTTGCAGTTATTACAAAACGACTACATTTCGATTTCTATGCTTATATTACAAAAAACAATAAAGCTGTGTCGATTTTGCGCTGCATTTTGCCATCGTTTCTATGGCAGCTTCTAAAAACACCAAAGTTATGACATTTCCAATCAATAAGTTATATGGCGACTATTGGATATAGTCGGCTGATCCCGGCCGTTCCTATTTAAATACTGCGTGCAAAGGAACATAGGGATTCAATTCGATATCTTTAAAAGTGAGAGACTAGTTCGCGTAGACAGACGGACAGACACGCGGACATGCTTATATCAACTCGGGACGCGATCCTGATCAAGAATATATATACTTTATAGGGTCGGAGATGACTCCTTCAGTGCGTTGGACACATTTGACCAAAATTATGATACCCTCTGAAAGGGTATAAAAAAAAGTTATACTTTTTTTAATTTATTTCCGATTGTTCCTATGGGAGCTATGTAATATAGTCACCCGATCTGGCTCGGTCCGACCTATATACTACCTGCAATACAAAGATTACTTTTCGGAAAATTTCAAGCAGATAGCTATATTAGAAACGGACAGACGGACAGACGGACAGACGGACATGGCTAGATCGACTCTCCTAGTAATGCTGATTAATAATATAATATATACCTGCAATATATACACAACTTTTGGGAGTGTTTCAAGAAGATAGCATTAAAACTGAGGGACCATAATCCAATTCCTAATTTTAAGCAACTTCGTCTAATTAACCAAATCAGATAAAAACCAAAATCAAAATCCGGGATATTACCCTCAATTATTCAATCAAGCTAGGGCACAAAACATATTCAATAACCAGCGTTTTTTTTTTTTTTTTTAAAAAAACTTTGTTCTTATTTATTGGATCTTCTCTATTACTTAAGAGACTAACAATAAGTTTTCAAATCTTAATCTATGTTACGTTAACTTATGTTATTGAAAAAGGGATGGGAAATCATTCCGCTGTAGACGGGAATGATAGCTTAGCCGGTTGAGTTGTCTGGCAAGCAGGTTTGGGTGATTTGATAATCTGGCTTCATATTTAATTTTTCTGGAAACAATTTCTTCTTTTACGGGATTTATATCCAGGTCTCTCTGGATGTTTGCATTGCGGATGTACCAGGGGGCTCCAGTTATTGTTCGTAGGGTCTTTGATTGTACTCTTTGAATAATTTCTATATTGCTGCTGCTTGCGTTTCCCCAGAGCTCGGAACCGTAGGTCCAGATCGGCTTTAAGCACGAGTTATACAGTAGTACTTTATATTCGAGTGGAAGGGGGGAGCGGTAGTTCATGAGCCAGTGAAGGCTGCTGGCCTTAAGTTTTAAATGGGTCTTCTTTGCTTCTATATGCTTTCTCCAGGTAAGCCTCCTGTCTAGGTGTATGCCGAGATAGGTGACTTCGTCTGCTTGTGGAACCGGCTTGTTGTTTAGCGTCAGTGGTGGGCATTTCGACAAGTTTAGTGTAAATGTAATGTGCTTACACTTTTGCTCATTGACTTTGATACGCCAGTCTGCGAGCCATTTTTCTACAGCTACCAGGTGTTCTTTTAAATGGGCTGTAGCTGTTTTTGGGCATTTTGAGCGGCTGACAATGGCAGTGTCGTCAGCAAAAGTTGAGATGAGGGTCTGGCGGCTTGTTGGAATGTCTGCCGTGTAAAGGATGTACAAGATTGGTCCAAGCACACTTCCTTGGGGTACTCCAGCTTCGATGTTACGGATGGTTGAAGTAAAGGTTTTACATCTCACGGTGAAAACTCTGTTTCTGAGGTATGACTCAAGCAACTTGTGAGTGTTTTCCGGTAGGAGGGTTTTGATTTTGTATACCAGACCGTCGATCCAGACGCGATCAAATGCCTGTGATACGTCCAGAAATAAGGCACTGCAATATTGCTTGTGTTCGAAAGCCGTGCGAATTTCAGATGTTAAGCGGTTTACCTGTTCGATAGTTCCATGCTTTTCCCTAAATCCGAATTGGTGCAGAGGGATCGTTCTGTTGTTTTGAAGATGTGTTACTAGATGAACAAGAAGCAGTTTTTCAAATAGCTTTGATAGACATGGGAGCAGACTGATGGGCCGGTACGAGGAAGGCTGGGATTTGTCTTTTCCTGGCTTCGGGATCATTGTAATGACAGACTTTTTCCATTGGTCAGGAAAGTAGCCCCACTTCAATATTGAGTTAAATATAAATGCGATGCATCTGACTGCGCATGCAGGTAATTCAATTATCATTTTTGGAGAAATAAAATCGTGACCAGGAGCCTTTTTTGGGTTTATGTATTCTTTAATAGCCTTAAGTATTGTGCTGGTTTCAAGGGTAACTGGGGAGGACGGCGACGCTAGCGAGACATTCGGTAGAGTGAATTGGTTGGATGGCGGGTGGGGCTTGAAGACATTTTCCAAGTGATAGGCAAAGGTGTTAGCTCTTTCTTCGTCACTGCGCGCCCAGGCACCTGTTTGTGATCGAATTGGCCAATCGGGATCTATTGGTGGCTGCATGTTTGGGTGCGCTCTCCATAGTGGGAATTTATTACCCGTCGGGGATAGTTTCGCAATGTAGGCCCGTTGGGCCTGGTTCTTTTCGGTAGAGAGGGCCTTCGACAATTTTCGAGATGCTTCATTAAGTCTTTTCTTAGTAGCTGGGGACCGATGAGTCTGCCAGTCTCTGCGAAGTCTACGTTTTTCAAGTAGGAGAGACTCGATCTGGATATTTGAGCGTCCAGTTCTTAGCGGGTTTGTGGATGAGGGTTCTGGCGTAGAATGTTTGGCGGCAGAGGACATTACGTCCGTGAGGTGTTTAAGCGACTTGTCAATGTCAGATTCAGAGGAAATTTCAGGATCAAGTTCGATGTGTGCACTTACATATTTTTTGTACTTCAGCCAGTTTGTTTTGTTTGATGTTAGATGTTGGGGGCGTTCCAGAAGCTGCGGCTGTTCAGATAGACAGAGGAGAACTGGCGAATGGTCCGATGTAAGCTCTTCTAAGGTTTTTATGTTTATCAGCCTGTGCGAGACTCTTCTAATAACAGCGAAATCGATAATGTCAGGTTGTTTATTTGGATCTGTGGGCCAGTATGTAGGCCTAGCTGGTGAGACAAAGTCAAGCGCATTACCAGGAGTGATAATAGCGTTGTATAATTGGCGGCCTTTGGGGTTGATAAGACGAGATCCCCAGTGGGGATGCTTTGCGTTATAATCACCGGCAGCTATAAAGCAGCGTCCTAGTGAGTTGTAGAAATTCATAAACTCATTTTCTGCAATACTGAAGCGTGGGGGGCAATATATGGCGGATAGGGTAAGTGGGCCGCCAATTAGGTTTATACGTAGGGATGTGGCCTGCAGGTAGTTAGTAGCGAATGTCTCCAAGGGATGATGTTTTATGCGTTGTTTTATGAGTATACCGGTACCTCCGTGGGCTTTACCGTCCGGGTGGTTGGTCGCGTGGAATATATATCCGATGATATGGAAGTAGTTTTTATTAGTTAGATGGGTTTCAGAAAGTAGCATGATATCGATATTGTGGCTGTTTAGGAACTGTAGGAGTTCGTTTTTGTGCCGGGAAACGCCGTTTGCGTTCCAGAAGCATATTCTTAAGGAGTCCATTTATACAGACTTTTGTTTGATCAGCAGTTCCATTAGAAGACTCTGGTTTCGCAGTAGTTCTTGAAGGGAACTTTGAATCGTCATCATGACGTTTGCAAGAGTAGCTAGTGTAGATTCTAGACCGCTAAGTGTTTGTGGGGGAAGAGTTTGGTTTTGCTGCGTAGAAGGTTGACTTGTTGTTTGGCCATTTTGGCTTAAGAGCGGAAAATCATTTAGGTTTGATATGGGTGGCTGTGGACGCAATGCTGCAGGTTGGGCGGTAGATGTTTGTGAGATTCCAGGGTAGCGGAGTGCGTTGGCAAAGGAGACACCAGGAGTGGTTGTTGATGGGGTGAAGATGTTTGGTTGGGCAGAGTGTTGAGCCGCGAGTGGATTACTGCGTTTTTGATTTAGGCGGCTCTTGAGTTCTTTGTAGACGGGACAGCCCCGGTAGTTGGCAGTATGATTTCCCCACAATTACTGCATTTCCTCAGAGTAGGGTCTTCTTTGTTTCCCAGGCATGCTTCAATGCAATGCAAATCTCCACAGGCGACACAAACTGGACGCAGGGTGCAGTAGGTTCTTGTATGCCCGAACTCCTGGCAGTTTGTACACTGTACGGGGCCGTTCCGCTTATGCGGTTCCTCTACGGTGATTCTTCGGTGAAGGAGATATTGCAGATTGTAAATAGGATGCACTGTATTTTTCTTTAGAGGTTTCGTCTCTGGGGCCAGCTCAATCTTAAACAGTGGTTGGGGAATTTTATCCCTGTTCACTATGTTTACGATGTGCTTAACGTCGAAGCCATTTTCCGTGAGGCCTTCAGCTATTTCTGCTACCGCAACAGTCGATTCTATACCTTTAAGTACAACTTGTAGGCCTTTCTTACTTTTTAGTTGGTAAGTGTAGTAATTTATAAGCTCATTGTCGAGATATCTTGTTACAGAACGGAAGTTGTCTTCGTTGTTAACCTGGAGTTTTGTTTCTAATATGTTTCCTCTTTTTAGGGTATTGATATAGAAGTGGTTAGGCCCGATTACTTGTTTAAGCTTATTAATCAGATCGACACTGTTGTGTTTCCTAATATATATTGGCGGTGGCTTTACAGCTTTCATGACTTGAGGCGCCTGACCCTTGTCTTCTTCGGTCTCGCCAAGTATGGCAAATCTGTTTTCGGATGTTCGTGTGTTGCCTAAAGTTTTTGGTACTTTTGGCCAATTTGAGTTTACGTTTTTTTGTGGACTAAGCTTTCTTTTTATTTGTACATACCGATCGATCCCCGTCTGTACGAGAGTATTATTCGTAAGAGGGTCAGTAGAGCAAAGTTTTACTTGTGGTGTTGAGATAGGCCACTGGGTAGCCGCAGACGTTAAAGTTGTTGTTGTCGTTGACGTTGCTGTAGTAAGAGAGGGTACAGTGCTGGTGGGCGCACAAGCCGAAGTAGTCGGTGCATCGATGAGAGAGAGAGGTGACGGGCATTGTGAACTCCACGACTGAGTAACGGCAGCGCTGCTTGAGCATAAAATCGCTGGTGACAGTGAGCGGGCTCTTTCGGTAGCGGTCAGTGACGTTAATTTTGTTGTTGCCTCCGATGAGTCAATTGAAATGTAAGCATTGTTCCGTGCAGAAGACAGCCGTCGTTCGTCTAGTTGTATTTGTTGCCGATCGCGACTTGGCTTCGTGGCTTTACCGGTTGCACTTGTTAATATTTTATTTGCGTTCGACATTTTTAATTGTTTTTGATTAACTAGATCTGTTTTAAATTTAGTTTTAATCACAAGGAGGTGTTGACCTTGGGATATGGCATTGCTGCCAGCGTCTTTTCGCTATTTTTCTTAGTTTTGGTGGTCACTTTGTAGATTTTTGGAAGTCTTTCAGCAGGGCGAGCAAAAAGACACGTCTACGCGGTTCGGTGGTCACAAACGCAACAGCGTTCAACATCTTAAATTCTCCCAATGCCCCAGTAAAAAGACAAAGACAAGTCAGAGTTGAGTGGCCGCGCAGACCGGGAATCAACCGCAATATAAAAATTTCATTTCTTAATAAAACATACAAGGGAATCACAGGTTCTTCTATCAACATAATTAAATAAAATTTTGCAATAATAAATGTTTTTTTTTTTAATAAAAAACAAGAAAGGAAAGCTAACTTCGGGCGGAGCAGAAGTTGATATACCCTTGCAGAATATTCTGTAAAACCCATAGAAAATCCCAACTTCCTAACTTTACAAACACCAAAGTTATGGCATTTCCGATCAATTAGTTTATGGCGGCTATAGGATATAGTAGGCCGATCCCGGCCGTTCCGACTTATATACTGCGTGCAAAGGAATGAAGGGTGTGTGCAAAGTTTCAACTCCATATCTTTAAAACTGAGAGACTAGTTCGCGTAGAAACAGAAAGACGGACAGACAGACAAAGTCATCACTTTTGGCAAGCATGAACGCTTACCACCAAGAAACATTATGATATTACAAATCAACATTTTTTTTTTGTTGTTGAGGTGAAATTCTCAAAAGATTATCGAATTGCTCTAATAGCTTATCTTTTAAAAAGGGCTATAGATTTTTGTAAGCTTTTGGGAATCTGAAAGTATTTTATACAAACAGATTGGAAGGTAAGTCCAGTTGGCATGGTCAGTGTTTAACCTAATATAGGCGGAAATTTTTAAAGTTTAATATATGTTAGGAGGTTATAGTAATAGGGAAATGATCGCTTCCGTGTAAGTCTCGGACAATTTACCATTTCCTTTATGGTACCAGGGTTGCGGGTTGCAGGTTGACTCAGGTAAATGTTGGTAAAGGAGTTGTGAGTAGAATGATGGGTGGCAAAGCTGTCATTTTAAAAAGATTCTTCTGATTATGATATATTCAACTTGATAACCTTTAGAAATGCAAGAGCAAAACAGACTCCAAGCGTTGAAGTCCCTGACATAAACTAGAGGTTTATAAGCTGAATGTATGAAATGGGTGGTTAATAGTTCTAGGTTGGGGGGTATGTAAAAGTTTAATATTATTAACAACAAGTGGAACAAGTGGATGAGTTCAGATTGATAGTTTTGTGTGGAATATTTCCCAAGAATGGCAGACTTATTGAAAACAAGAAAGGAAAGCTATCTTCGGGCGGAGCCGAAGTTAATATACCCTTGCAGAATATTCTGTAAATAAAATTGGTTTGTCAAAAATAAAACCCATAAAAATCCCAACTTCCTAATTTTAAAAACACCAAAGTTATGGCATTTCCGATTGTTCAGTTATATGGCAGCTATGGGATATAGTCGGCCGATCCCGGCCGTTCCGACTTATATACTACGTGCAAAGGAAAGAAGGGTGAATGCAATGTTTCAATTCGATATCTTTAAAACTGAGAGACAAGTTCGCGTAGAAACAGACAGACGGACCGACAGACGGACAGCTTATATCAACTCAGGACGCGATCCTGATCAAGAATATATATACTTTATAGGGTCGGAGATGTCTCCTTCACTGAGTTGCACACTTTTGACAAAATTATAATACCCTCTGCAAGGGTATCAAAATAACCAACATATAATAAATCGTTTGGGAGTTGCGACTTGTGTAGTATTAAATTTGATCTTAGATCCTTGATGGCATATAATGTTGGGATTGGTTTGTTTAATTAATAATGTAATTCTTTAAATATCCGTTCACATTTCATTGTAGAATTTGAAGGATCATCGTTTGGAAGAGTTAAAGTTGATATTATATTACATATAATTATAAATAATAATGAAAACTGAATTATATTTATATTTCAGAATCATCCATGGAATCATCTTTAAATAAGTTGTAAGGATGCTTTTAGCTGGGGTCGGCGTCTCAGTCCGCCCAGGATCCTCATCAGATAAAATTTGTTATCTTTGAAACAGTTGAGGGGCGGGTATCACTATGTTTCCTTTGGTAAATTTTTACTCGGGTCACCGAGTCGTGTAAAAAACGCAGTAGACCGGCCTGGACATGCACCGGCGGCCACTTAGCGGCTGACACTACAGTGAAAACTCTATGAAAATGTCTGGGGAGATATAGACAGCGTAATCGTGGCTAACCTTAGGGGGCACAAACTATTTGCGAACAGGCCCGGAATACTCACAGACGGCGCTGTCGCGGCTAATCCTACTGTGAAAAGTCTGCAGACATGTCCGGATGCGCACAGGCGGCACTATTGTAGCTAACACTAGTGGCACAAACTATTGCGAACAGGCCCGGAATACTCGTAGACGGCACTGTCGTAGCTAACCCTGCTAAGAAAAACCTCTACGAAAATGCCCGGAATACTCGCAGACGGCATAATCGGAGGTAACTCTGGTGGTCCTTATTATTGCGAACAGGCCCGGAATACTCGCAGACGGCACTGTCGGCGCTAATCCTGCTGAGAAAAACTTCTACCAAAGTGCCCGGAATACTCGCAGACGGCATAATCGGAGGTAACACTGTGTGACGGTTCGTCGCTGTCGGGTGGCTCAGGGATGACCAGGGTTTGTCACAAGAATTTGTTTGTGTCAGGCGTGGTTGCTGAAAGAGAGCTCCGACCCAGCCCAGAGTAGAAGTCGTGGGAAATTACTTAGTAATTGATTAGGACTAGGTTTTATTTCAGTAAATATCTTGACATTTGATTAAGAACTAACGAGTTCTCCGATTTGGCGGGGTGCCGCCCTTGCTGCCTTTGCTTCCTTCGTCCACTTAGAATACCTGGTATCGGGAGCCGTTCCGCTGTTCGAGAGGACCAGCATGTGTTGCCTGAAATGAGAATGGGGTGCTTGGGGACCTTGAAGTCAGCCACGAGCGAGAGAGCGCTATTTAGTGCTTGGGGACCCGAAAGTCGACCACAAGAGAGAGAATGTTGCTTGGGGACCCTAAAGTCAGCCATAAGAGAGAGATTGTTTGGTTTGGGGACCCTGAAGTCAGCCACAAGAGAGAATGTTTTGCTTGGGGACCCTGAAGTCAGCCGCAAGAGAGAGACTTTGTTGCTTGGGGACCCTGAAGTCAGCCACAAGAGAGAGAGAGAGTTACTTGGGACCCTGAGGTCAGCCACAAGAGAGAGAGAGAGAATTACTTGGGGACCCTGAGGTCAGCCACAAGAGAGAGAGAATTACTTGGGGACCCCGAGGTCAGCCACAAGAGAGAGAGAGAGATCAGCCGGTGAACCGTGCCGTAAGGAGGTGTGATCCTGAAATCAGACGTCTCCTAGGGATACCTCCAGGAGGAGGGACTACTACTAAGCTAAGGAGCTAACTACTATGTATGAGCGGACTTGGATCGAATGATCCGGTCCACCAAAAAGTGACTTCGCTGCTTACCACCACTGGGGAGTTGCTTCTGCACCCTTAGACGGTTGGCTGCTAAGTGCCTTTCTATGGCCCGTGGTCCGTCTTATATAGGCCTCGGCGTGATCTAGTGTGCCCGTCGCCTGTGTGGGATTGGCCGGTCTCAGTGTGACCATCTCTCTTGATCTAGTGTGCCCCTACGCGCGCGATCGTTGGCGCGCGTGTTCTTGGTTTGAATTTGAGTTAAACGCTCCTTTCATTTAATTTTTCTAGTCTTTTTTTTGTTTACAACTTGGTTTTGTGCGCGCAGCGTCACAACTGGTGGCTCTAATTATTGCAAACAGGCCCGGAATACTTGCAGACGGCACTGTCGCAGCTAACCCTGCTAAGAAAAAAAACCTCTACAAAAATGCCCGGAATACTCGCAGACGGCATAATCGGAGGTAACACTGGTTGCACAAAGTATTTTGCGTTTTGATTTTGAGTTACTCTAGATTTATTTAAATGGGTTCCTTTTCTAAGCCCTGTCTGTCCCTGTCGCACTCATTATGCTCACCCTGCTTGCCGAAGCCAGTGTCCTGGTGTTTTCGCTCTGCGTTCGCCTTTCTCCTTCGCCACGTGCCTCGAGGACTTGCGTTTTCTTGGGTTCCAATCTTCTCGTGCGCCACAATTTTTAACCTCACGCGCGTCGTTCCCGCTTCAAGTCTCTCATCACAGTGTGGCCGTTGCTCTCTTTTCTAGAAAACCTTTCCAGTGGGATTTCGTCGTGGTGGCTTCCTTTTGGTATTTTCTGTGGTGTGATCGTGGTTTGTGTACTGACTTCGGCGGGGAAACTTAACTATTCTTCCAGCTTATTTGATAGTTTTGGCGGCCACTTAGGGCTTATTCAATTTTATAAACTTCATAATTAATTTCTCTTAACCTACTGCTTAAACTTATATTCCTTAGGGCTAATTCAAATTATCAACTTCATAATTAATGTCTCTTAACCTATTGCTTAAACTTAGATCTAACAAAATCGTAAAAATTATATTTAAAAGCAAAAAATGTGATTCTTCACACCCCCCCTTTACTTCGGGAGGGGGTGTGGATGGACCGTGACGCGCCTGCTTTTGGACAGGTTGATCCGGTATTGTGTTCCCTCGACTCGCTCCACGCGTCGTATGTCCCTCATCCGTGGTTGCGCTAATTCCCGCTCAATCCGGGTTCGGAGCATGGTCCGTGGACGAGTTGCTCCTTGACGGACGGCTCGGCAACGCTGACTGGGCCTTATGCCGGCCACTGGGCACTCGATCTTGCGCACGGCTCCGCAAGCGACCTCTACCCATGTCTGGTAGACAGCTTCTAAGCGTTGCCGCTTGAGGTTGCGCCGTGTCGGGGTTGCCGCTGGGCGTTCGGGTGTCGTCGGGGTCCGAAGCGTGTAGGTTTCGCCGTTGTAGCTCGGCCCGCGCCCTGGCTGCTTGGCTGGAGCTACTGGGGCCATCAAACAGCGGTTCGTTGGTGGCGGCTCCTTCGACCCTTGGTACGGCGATACCCGGTGACGGCAAGTGATTCCTAGCCATTTTGCGAGGGCTGTCGTAGGGACCTGGTCCATATAGTGCCTGATAGGACGGTGGTGGGGTGACCTGTCGTGGCTGCGTCTCCCTCCACAGGGGTGGGCGGTAGTCGTTGGAGTCTGAGAGCTCGATGATTTCGACGGGCGCAGTGGGGGATGACCGCGCTCCGGGCGCCGTACCTGCGTTCGTCGTGGCGATTGACCTGGCCGTAGTCTCCGATTCGTCGGCGCTGGAAATGGCTTCATACCGCGGAGGTAGGGTAGGAATTTCGACGGGAGTGGGCCACACGGCGACGCTGGACATCTCTCTAGTAGTCGCCAGCACAGCAGCGCTGGGCAACTCGCCAGTAGTGGCCAGCAGGGTGTCGTGAGACTATTCACCAATGATGGACAGCACGACGTCGCTTGGCCTTGGCGGGGTCGGGTTGCGGTAGTTTCCGAATCGGCTGTCTGGTTCCACGTCCATGTCGCTGGCGCTCCCAAAGTGCTCTCCTATTGGGGCGCAGAGGCTCGACCTCGTCGATGGAAAGACCGGTGCCCTCAGCCTCTTGCATGAGTTCGCCCGGTTCCGACAGCGGGTCAGTCAGGAGGTCTCTCATGGAATGCTGTAGAGCCTCGTCCATCTGATTGGCGATGACGTCGTAGTCGTCGTCGTCGTCGGCCACTGTGCCCGCCACTGGGCGTCTCGATGGTGGAATGTTTTGGTGGCCTGTCATTGAGTTCCCCTGGCGGGGAAGGACGTTGGGTAGTCGCGACTACCAGCAAGTGGCCCCATTACTCAAGACGTGGCTTCCTCGATGGCATCAGGTGGCTCGTTGTCGTCGTGATGATATTCCTTTATGTCACTTAGGCCGGCTGTACGTCGCTGTTGACTCCCAGGTACCTGTAATTGTAAGAGATTAGGAGACAGGAACTTGTGCACAGTGTATGGTCCGTCGTATTTGGCCGCAAGTTTTGCGGTGAATCCCTCTGAGGCCTTGGATAGCACGTGACGGCGGAGGAGTACTAGTGATCCCACGGCGGGTCGCCATTCCCGGCGTCTGAGATTGTAGTGTCGTCTCTGTTCGTTCGATGCTCGCTCGCTGTTGTCCTTGACGATCCGGAACAATTCCCGCATCTGCTCTGCTTTTTCTCCGGGTGGTGGTTGATTCGACGTGTGGTCAGGTGTGGCTTGATCGAATAGGGTTTTGGGTAGTCTCGGTTCCCTCCCTTGCATGATGAAGGCGGGGCTGAACCCTGTTGTATCCGAAATACTCGAGTTTATGGCCAACGAAAGTTCGGGGAGCAGTTCATCCCAAGTGTTTTGTTCGGCTCCAACCAAGTACAGGGCCAGCATTGTTTTTATGGTCCTGTTTGCCCTCTCTGTTGGGTTTTGTTGGGGCGTGTAGGGAGCCGTGTGTTGAAGTTCCATTCCAAGACTTTTACAGAATGTTTTAAAAGACCGACTTGTGAACTGGGTCCCGTTGTCACATACGAATGTACGGGGAACTCCAAAGCGGCTTAAAATTCTGTCTCGAAATGATCGCTCTAGATGGGGTGTGGTCGCTTTCCGAAGTGGGACTAACTCTACCCACTTAGTGAATGCGTCCAAAAATGACAATAGCATGGTATTTCCGTGACGAGAACGTGGAAAAGGGCCCATGAAGTCTGCACATACTACGCTGAATGGTTCTTCGACTTGGCGTGTGATCATCCGGCCGGCGGGTTTAAGTTGGCTTACCTTGTATTTCTGGCAAGTGTGACACCGTCGTACATACTTTGTAACTTCCCTGAAAAGTTCTGGCCAGTAGTACACCGTGTGCCCAGGTGTCCGGCTGTTGGGTGATCGTGGCACTCCTGCAAGACCCGTTGGCGGTACTCCTGGCCGACACATAGTTTCCACGGGACTTGATCTTCCTCCTGGGGTGTGTTTCCCGTCTTTCGGTACAGATGGCCACCTTCGATCCGATAGTCTGGAAATTTTTTTAGGTTCTTGAGTTACCTGAAGCGTCATCCTACGTATCCAATTGCACTGGGATGGCTCCACATCGGCTTGTCGCACCGTGTCCAAGGGTTGGTGCGAGAGAGCGTCCGCAACTATGTTAAACTTTCCGTGTCGATATTGAACGTCGAACTGATATTGTTGAAGTTCGAGCGCCCACCTTGCGATTCGCCCGGTCGGGTTGTCAATTGAATTCAACCATTTTAACGCCAGATGGTCCGTCACAACTTCGAAACGATACCCTTCAAGGTAGCAACGCATTTTCCGAATGGCCCATACGATCGCGAGGCATTCTTTCTCAGTTACTGAGTAATTTTCCTCGGCTCGTGTTAGTCGTCGGCTGGCGTAAGCATCCGTCGATGCTCTGAAGCAGGACTGCTCCTAACCCGTGATCGCTAGCATCGGTTTGTAATGAGAATTTCTGAGTAAAGTCAGGGCACGCAAGCACTGGGGCTTCAGTGAGTCGGGTCTTCAGTGTTTTGAACGCTTGTTCCTTTTCCGTGTCCCAACTCCATTTCTTGCCTTTTCGGAGGAGTGTGGATATTGGTTCGACGATGGAGGCAAAGTTCGGAACAAAACGGCGATACCATGACGCGACTCTGAGGCAGCGGCGTAGTTCACGAACATTCGTAGGCGGCTGTAGTTCGCGAATCGCGGCGATCTTATCAGGGTCAGTGTGAATCCCTGATTCGCTTATCACGTGGCCCAAATATTTCAGACTCCGCTGGAAAAAGCTACATTTGTCCCGGTTAAGTTTCAGATTGGCTTGCCTAAGTCGCCTAAAGACTTCGCGCAGGTTTTCGATATGTTCGTCGAGGGTCGTACTGATAATGTCGTCTAAATACGCGAATGCCGAAAATTCTAACTCCGGACCTATGACACTATCGAGGGCTCTTTGTAACGTCGCGGGGGCCGAATGTAACCCGAATGGCATCACCTTCCAATGAAAGAGGCCTCGTCCCGGCACAGTAAAGGCGGTGTATTCCCGACTGGCGGGTGCGACCGGGATTTGCCAGTATCCACTCTTAAGATCGAGCGTTGAGATACACCGAACGTTTCGTAAACGTTCATACGCACATACGGATATCACGTGTCTTCTTGCCGACCAGCACTATGGGCGCGCTATGGGGGCTCTTTGATAATTCGATCAGTCCATCACGCAATAGCTCGTCCACCTGTTTATTGATAACTGCTTGCATCGCTGGATTTTTCGGGTAATATCGCTGTTTGATGGGCTTATCATCCCTCATAATGATGTGATGTCCCGCGATATTAGATGTACCCTTCAGATGGTCGAACTTGTCTAGCTCGGTCTGTAGAAAAGCACTCACCCTCGGATCCATGGCTTCCGGCGCCGTTGTCAAGTTCGGGTTGGTGTCGATGATGGCCAGACTTTCCTCGCATCGGAAGTCTATCGACGACGATTGGCCGGGCCTAGATTCGTATACGCGTTCCACGACTGGATCCCGAAAGTCGATAGAGAGGGTCCCGGACCTTGCCGGAAAGGGTTACGCTGCTGAGCCGTCTGGTTTCCTCTGGGCAAGGCCGAAATCCAACTAGGTTGGGCCTCCCTTGCTGTCGCGTTCTCGTGGCGGTTTCGGGTCCGTCTAGTGCGATTCGGTCGTCTAGGGTTTACTGCGGAGGTCTCCGTTGTGTTCTCGTTGCTCCTGGATATTTCAGGAGCGCGCTGCCCCTCGTCCGGTGCGTTGTCCCTCGCCGGAATTTCCTGGTTTCCTCGTTGCCTCTCAAGATTCCAGAAGGGGCAGCCACGCACCTCGTTCGGTGCGTTGTCCCTCGCTGGAATTTCCATGGTTTCCTCGTTGCCTCGCAAGATTCCAGAAGGGGCAGCCACGCACTCCTCGTTCGGTGCGTTGTCCCTCGCTGGATTTTCCATGGTTTCCTCGTTGCCTCGCAAGATTCCAGAAGGGGCAGCCACGCACTACTCGTTCGGTGCGTTGTCCCTCGCTGGAATTTCCATGGTTTCCTCGTTGCCTCGCAAGATTCCAGAAGGGGCAGCCACGCACTCCTCGTTCGGTGCGTTGTCCCTCGCTGGAATTTCCATGGTTTCCTCGTTGCCTCGCAAGCTTCCAGAAGGGGCAGCCACGCACTCCTCGTTCGGTGCGTTGTACCTCGCTGCAATTTCCATGGTTTCCTCGTTGCCTCGCCGATCGCTGGTTAGTTCAGCCCTCCAGTTGCAATAATTCTCCCCCGCAGCTAATGGTGGCCTTGATGCCGCAAAGGAAATCGATTCCTAGCAGGAGATCATCTAGTACCGTGGCCATCACTAGCAAGAATAACTTTACTTGTTGGAGACCCAGGTGGATGGTTACTACCAGGCCCCTCGTAAGGTCACGGTGGGATCCATCGGCCAATCGGATCCGGGTGCGAATCTCTCGCCAATCTCTTCCACGACCGATCTCCGCTGCTCGTTGTTCGCTAATGAAGCTCCGTGTGGCTCCCGTATCCAGGGTGGCCTTAAACGGTTTCCCTTTGATGCGGACCTGTGCCTGGATCCGGCCCTGCTCTAACTTTAATGCTTGACTTACTGGTTTGGGGAATCTCTCGGGTTCCTCGGGCGATCCCCGCCTGCTCGAGGCCCGTAGCCGTTTCCCGATCTCCGGCAACATTCCACGGTGCGAAGGCCACGTCTGCCACAGTCCCAGCAGAATACAATTTTGGGTTGTCGGCACTCCCGTTGGAAATGGCCGATTTCCCCGCAGTTCCTGCAGGCGTTATGCACGTTGATCGGAGCCCTTCGATTTCGGCATGATGGTCCCATGTTGTATTTTGGTACCTCTCCCTGTTGTCCCTTCCTAGTTCGAGTGCACACGCGCACCCATCTGGGCACCTTGAGTTTCTCGATGTGGGAGGTTAAATCCCTCGCGCTCCTGAATACTTGTTTGATTCCTCTCTCCTTATGACCTCGAAGTTGACTACGAGCTGTGTCAGTTCAGTTAATGTTCGAAAATCCTGACGCCGAGTGTACAGTTGGTACTCAGGCAACATATTTTCGCGTTCAAGTTCTTGCGCCATGGTGTATCCTGCCCGCTGCAAGAGTATGCAGTATCGATCAAATAGAATTTGAACAGCTCACCTGGTTGCTGCGTATGTGTCCGGATCTGGTCTTCCAGTCTTTGGAAGTATCGCGGCGGTAAGAAAAACTCAAGGAACTCCTTCTTAAAAGTTTCCCATGTTGTGCCCTGCAGTCTGCTCGTACGAAACCAGCTCTCCGCCCTTCCGGCTAATAGCACCGGCATCGCTTGGGGTACCGTCCGTGGGTCGACTTGATACGTGGCTGCCCTTTCTTCGATATGTTCCATAAATCGTATTGGGTCGCCGGACCCGTCAAAAGTAAGCCCCCATCGGCCCATTTTGTCCACCAATGTGGCGCAGGAAGTGATCTCAGGTCGCGCCTGTCCCCCACGACGTTCGTCAGTCTGTAGTAGCGTGGTTAAATTAGGGGCAGAAGTGGTCCGTGGCAACTGGAGAGAGTCGCTCCTATAGCCGCCAGGTCCTTTTTCGTTCGGGTGGTCGACCACGACAGAAAGGGGCGACTTTTGGTCAGGAGTAACGGCGATCCCGTACACTGTTTCCATTTTTGCCAACTGATAAATTAATTGGGATTTATCTGCGCGGTGCACGTGGTTCGCGATTTTAATTGACGGGGTTTGTACACTTGACGACGATAAAATCTTGTTCATTTTGAACGATGTTGCCTCCTTGAGTTCTCACGACCGACTGACTTTATGACGATGAGTCCCGCTGTTATATACCCGATGGCGGAGCGATCACGTTGCCCTCGTCGGCTTTGTTCGGGTCGGCCTAACGCACGTGGGTCCCTTCTTACTATGGGTATATTACGAGCGTGCGATCTCAGAGGTTAGTTAGGGCTATCTTCGACACGAATGTTATATTTTGTTTTCAATAAAATTTCTCTCAGTGTATTTATTAATATATATTTACTTCTCTGCCGTTCTTACAAATTTTTCAGCTTCCCAATGACCCCCTTGACAAAATTATCTAACACCCAATGGTGGAAAACAAAATGGCCACGATGGTTGGAATTTTCCCCGAATTTTCCTCAACGAGTCCCTGCTCGGGCGCCAATCTGTAAGGATGCTTTTAGCTGGGGTCGGCGTCTCAGTCCGCCCAGGATCCTCATCAGATAAAATTTGTTATCTTTGAGACAGTTGAGGGGCTGGTATCACTATGTTTCCTTTGGCAAATTTTTACTCGGGTCACCGAGTCGTGTACAAAACGCTGTGGAACGGCCTGGACATGCACCGTCGGCCACATAGCGGCTGACACTACAGTGAAAACTCTCTGAAAATGTCTGGGGAGATATATTGTAGCACTATTGTAGCTAACACTAGTGGCACAAACTATTGCGAACAGGCCCGGAATACTCGCAGACGGCACTGTCGTAGCTAACCCTGCTAAGAAAAACCTCTACGAAAATGCCCGGAATACTCGCAGACGGCATAATTGGAGGTAACACTGGCGGCCCTAATTATTGTGAACAGGCCCGGAATACTCGCAGACGACACTGTCGTAGCTAACCCTGCTAAGAAAACCTCTACGAAAATGCCCGGAATACTCGCAGACGGCATAATCGGAGGTAACACTGGTGGTCCTAATTATTGCGAACTGGCCCGGAATACTCGCAGACGGCACTGTCGCCGCTAATCCTGCTGAGAAAAACCTCTACGAAAGTGCCCGGAATACTCGCAGACGGCATAATCGGAGGTAACACTGGTGGCTCTAATTATTCCGAACAGGCCCGGAATACTCGCAGACGGCACTGTCGTAGCTAACCCTGCTAAGAAAAAAAACCTCTACGAAAATGCCCGGAATACTCGCAGACGGCATAATCGGAGGTAACACTGGCTGCACAAAGTATTTTGCGTTTTGATTTTGAGTTACTCTAGATTTATTTAAATTATTTTCTAAGCCCTGTCTGTCCCTGTCGCACTCATTATGCTCACCCTGCTTGCCGAAGCCAGTGTCCTGGTGTTTTCGCTCTGCGTTCGCCTTTCTCCTTCGCCACGTGCCTTTAGGACTTGCGTTGGGTTCCAATCTTCTCGTGCGCCACAATTTTTTTAACCTCACGCGCGTCGTTGAGGAGGGGGGGGGGTGGAGTATGACGCTGCGCGCACAAAACCAAGTTGTAAATAAAAGAAAGACTAGAAAAATTAAATGAAAGGAGCGTTTAACTCAAATTCAAACCAAGAACACGCGCGCGCCAACGATCGCGCGCGTAAGGGCACACTAGAGCAAGAGAGATGGTCAAACTGAGAACGGCCAATCCCACACAGGCGACGGGCACACTAGATCTCGCCGAGCCCTATATAAGGTTGACCACGGCCCATAGAAGGTCTAAGGGTGCAGAGGAAACTCCCCAGTGGTGGTAAGCAACGAAGTCATTTTTGGTGGACTAGATCATTCGATCCAAGTCCGCTCATACATTGTAGTTAGCTCCCGTAGTACTTCCTCCTCCTGGAGGTATCCCTAGGAGACGTCTGATTTCAGGATCACACCTCTTTACGGCACGGTTCACCGGCTGATCTCTCGCTCTCTTGTGGCTGACCTCAGGGTCCCCAAGCACTTCTCTCTCTTGTGGTTGACTTCAGGGTCCCCAAGCAACACGTTCTCCCTCCTGTGGCTGACTTCAGGGTCCCCAAGCACCCCATTCTCATTTCAGGCAACCCATCCCGTGCTGGTCCTCTCGAGCAGCTGGACGGCTCCCGACACCAGGTATTCTAAGTGGACGAAGGAAGCGAAGGCAGCAAGGGCGACACCCCGCCAAATCAGAGAATTCGTTAATTGTTAATCAAATGTCAAGATACTTACTGAAATAAAACCTAGTTATAATCAATTACTAAGAAATTCCCCACTACTTCTACTCTGGGCTGGGTCGGAACTCTCTTTCAGCAACCACGCCTGACACAAACAAATTCTTGTGACGAACCCTGGCCATCCCTGAGCCACCCGACAGCGACGAACCGTCACAGCTGGATAACAAATCCAGAATAAAAGCCGATCAGCTAGAACTAGAAACTAATGCCATCTATAAAACAAATTATATCCGAATTATAGAACAAAACTACACTCGAAACTATACATAGGAAACTTCCCGATAGAATGTATATGTCCTTGGCCAGGAAATAAATTTGCATAATTAAATATTGAAAACAAGCGTCAATGGAGTTAGGGCTATTTGATGTAAATCCAATTGAATAAGAAAGGAAGCAAAATTCGGTAAGCCGAAGTTTATATACAAGTTTATAAAAACAACAAACTTATACATTTAACATTTTTTTTTTCTATTGTTCCAATAGGAGCTATATGTCGTCCGATCCGACTCCGTCCACCTATTTACTAGCTGCAACAAAAAGAAAACTTTTGGGAAAGTTTCAAGCAGATAGCTATATAAGAAACGGACGGACGGACAGACGGACATGGCTAGATCGACTCTCCTGGTGATGGTGATCAAGAATATATATATAGGGTCGAAAATGTCTCCTTCAATGCGTTGCAAACTTTTGACTGAAATTATAATACCCTCTGTTAGTTATACTTTTTGAATTTTTTTTTCCGATTGTTCTTAAGGGAGCTATATGATATACGAGGGCAGTCCTCCTTAGCCTCACCGCCCGATGGCGTCACTATCGCAAGACAAATTTACTTTCGTGTAGTACATTCTCGTAGACGGCTACTGTCGAAATTTCAACCGAATCGGACTCGTAGCTTTGTTTTGACTGCGTGTGGAATCGGATTTTAGAAAAATGGAGAAAGAGCAATATCGGTCTGTTATTCGATTATTGTTTTTGGAAGGGAAATCGCGCAGTGAAATCAAAGAGCGCTTGGATGCTGTGTACGGTGACTCTTTTCCTTCCATGGCGACCGTCAAAAATTGGTTTAACGAGTTTCAACGTGGTTGCACTTCGGTTTTTGACGACCCACGCCCAGGTGTCCCGAAAACGGCTACCACGGATAATAACGTGACAAAAATCCACGATCTCGTATTGGCAGACCGCCGATTGAAGATAGCAAGATAGCTGAGACAGGAAGCATGTCAAAAGACCGCGTGGGTCATATCCTGCATGAAATTTTGGGCATGAGAAAGCTGTCGGCGCGATGGGTGCCGCGTTTGCTTACTCCGGACAACAAACACAACAGTGAGACCACTTCAGAGCAGTGTTTGACGCTGTTTAAGCGCAATCCGAAGGAGTTTAATATTGTTAATTGTTCGTTTCGTGACCGTCGACGAAACATGTATCCACTGGTACATACCAGAGACCAAGGAACAGTCGAAACAGTGGACTTCACCCGGCGAACCGTTTTTTGGAATACACAAGGTGTGATCTACATCGACTACCTGGAGAAGGGCAAAACGGTCACAGGGCTGTATTTCGTCGAATTATTGGGCCGATTCGCCGCCGAGTTGCAGAAAATACGGCCCCATTTGGCGAAGAAAAAAGTGCTCTTCCATCATGACAACGCACCGGCTCACACTTCCGCCCTCGCCAAGGCCAAAATGTTCGAATTGGGCTACGAAATGCTACTACATGTGACTTCTTTTTGTTTCCAAACTTGAAAAAGTCACTCGCTGGACAGAAATTTGTGTCGAAGGAGGAGGTTGTCGCCGCCACAGTCGGGTTAAAGAAGTTTGAGCATCGCTGGGTCATGTGTATCGAGCTAAAAGGAGATAATGCTGAGAAATAAATCGCCAATTTTCCAAAATTTTCGTTTTTCTTTCGGAGGCTAAGTACTTATCGGACTACCCTCGTATATAAGAATAAATGTATTTTAATCATAAAAAAGTAAAATTTAAATGATTTTAATTTGAGTGCAAAAATGTATTAACAATATTAACTAATAAATCAAATGTAAAGGAAAAAATGTAGGTTATAAAAGGGTCTGAACGCAACAGAATTGTATTATTTAAATCTGTGTTTGTCAATATGCGAGACATCTTTTGAGTATGTTGCAGCCGGCACTTCTTTATTTCTTTGTTGTTCGACTCCGCAGCCTCTTCACTTTCACCGTGGATTAAAATTTTATGCACTGTTGTTGGAAGATATTACCATGGATATATTTTTATCAACTGCTTAGCAGTATCTAACGCATAGCTCTCGATTTTTTAGCATTAATGGAATATCCTGATGCTAAGGCTTGCAATTTCGTTGCGCATCGGGCTATTACTTCTTCATCAATGCCTGTATTATCAGATGCCAAACTCGGGTTACCAAAAAATCTCCTGGCTGTATTCCCATCGTTGGAAGTTCCTCTGCCTCCCTCTCTTGGCTTATCAACAATTATTCCCATTTAATCGCGAAACTCACATTAAGATAATACTATTCTGATCTTGCTTGCCACATTGTTTTGACCAACTTATATGAAATGTGAAAAAAGTAAGAATGAAGTGGTGATAAGCCAAATTCAAAATACCTTTTAGCAACTTTATTTCCTTTTAATTTTTTTTTTTTTTTTTTTTAAGTTGAGTTCTTCTCTAGCTCGACTTCTGCATATGTTTCAGCTACTATTTGTCATTTGGATATCTTAAAGTCTTAAATTTGAGAATTTTCTCATAGCTTGGCAATATATTGCATAAAACTTCACTATTTATGAACTGACAAATAAAAATTAAAAGCGATAAAACCTGTTCAATATTTGGTTCGGATGACTTTAGGATCGGTGGAAAATCGGATGAAGGCAAAACAGAAGCTGCAGACTCATCATGTTTTTCTTGCAGGACTATCCGACGACCTTTTGTCCTTTTTAAGGACTCGGCAAAATCATTTTTGGGTCGTCCACGTTCAGTACTTGAAACCCTTTGTTGAGAAGGCTCAATTATAATTGTTTCAATAGTGTTCAGCCATTTAGATTGATATTGAACTATTGAACTCTTAATTAATAATTAATAATTTTTTTTTTTTCAAAATGTAACTTATGCAATTCTCAAGTTTTATCAACTCAACTGCGTATCCTTTATTTTTAATGCTTTCTTCTACCAAACTGGTCACTCTACGATTTTTTTCTATATTCATGCCCTCTTCTGTGCACCAAAATTCAAAGATGTATATGCGGGTCAATAACTGATAACACTCATAAAGGGGGGATCGGGGGTAACATATCTGAAAGTCTATTTAAACATGAAAATGATGATTACATAGTACATTAAAAAACAAGAGAGAACGCTATAGTCGGGTGCCCCGACTATCAGATACCCGTTACTCAGGTAAAGGGAGTGCGAGGGAGATGGAGATAGAAACTTTGATCACGCATAACTTTTTAGCGAATGGTCCGATTTGAAAAATTTCTTCTACATTTCGATAGGTATTGATAAACACAATCAAACTGCATTTTTACTTTTCCGAAATATTTAAATTTTTAAAATCGTATTTAAGCGATTGTGGGCGTTAAAGGGGGCGTGGCACCCTTTTGAAATAAACTTGCGCTGCGTAGGAACTCCTAGAATCTGCATGCAAAATGCCAATCTTCTAGCTTTTATAGTTTCCGAGATCTCAGCGTTCATACGGACGGACAGACGGACAGACGGACAGACAGACAGACGGACAGACGGACATGGCTAGATCGACTCGGCTAGTGATCCTGAACAAGAATATATATACTTTATAGGGTCGGAAACGCTTCCTTCTACCTGTTACATACTTTTGCACGAATACAATATACCCTTTTACTCTACGAGTAACGGGTATAATTATAATTAATCAAATAAACACAAGAAACAATAAATCTATCAGATTAATTTCACAAGTAGAGTTTATTAAAGTAAATACCTGAAACTTTAAAGTCAATTTTGAATAATCGAAATCGGACCTCTATTGCGAACGTAAGACCAATTTGAAATGCAATTTAGTTTTGAGGAAAAGCTAACGGAACGCTGCTGCTCTGCAAAATTGAACTTCAGAACTTTTAGAAAGTCCCGTAAGATTTCCAGAAAAATCTGGTTTGCTATAGAGAAGCTTAGACATTTTTGAGACAATTTGTTTACTTTTCTCCAATTTTTGATACTGGCGATTTATTGAATTTTTGCCTATTGGTGCAGCAACTGTGCACACTGGTCCCAATGACCAATATTTTTGCATAAACTAGAAAAATGAAGCTACAGACTTGAAACTTGGCACACTATATAGTTACTACCACGCCTTCCTTTCCGCCCCATAGAAATGCACCCTGGGATTTACAAAACATTCATGAAAATTGGGCCAATATATCCAATAAATTTTAAATATTTATAAAAAAACTTTAGTAAAGCCAATAGCCAATATATCCAATAAATTTTAAATATATATAAAATAACTTTAGTAAATATCCTTTCAATCCCCTATCCCCTCCCGCCCTACCAATTTTCAACTTCCAAACTAAATAATGCATCTTGAAAAATTATTATATATTTACTTAATTAATTTTTAATCACTTTCAACATCTAAATCAAAGGAATATGCATCGTTACATTCAAATGTATCCAAGTCATCTTCATCATTATCTGCAGTAGGATAACTATTTAGGAAATCGACATTTGGTGGTGTTAAAAGATCAATAACTTCTAATGGGTAACTGCTGCATTTTTTGTTTTGATGAACTCTTTCCTTGATGTGGATGCTGGAAACCATCGGATCTGATGAATCAAGTGCTCTACAAAAAACGTCAGTCATGGTGTTTAAGCGACTATTTTGTCTTGCATGCGAACGTCTATCATTTTTATAAATTTTGTTCCGAGCTTCGGATGCATTTTCGCCTACTACTTATGTACAGTAGCTGACATTGGGTACCAGGGATACTTGCCTATATATAAAAATGCAGTTTTTGCGCAGAAACTTTGAAATTTTGAAGCATCTATTTCAAAGTTGCATGAAATTGCTATTAAAATAAAATAGAAAATTTTCAAAATCTCCTGGTCGAACCCAAGTGCATTTGCAAATTTGTCGGTATGGAAAAATGCTCTCCTCGCTGTGTTTCCGTCGTTGGTATTGCCGCTTCCATTTGCTTTGGGCTTATCGACATGGAGCCCAAGCTCCTCCCATAATTTGTGCTGAATTTCTTTTTTCCGGGCAGCCACTTTTTCTTTGTCTTGAGGGCCACGTACTTGCCACTTGTGAATACCAATTCTGTATGACACTTTTAAAACAAATTCGAAAAAACAAATCCACGCATGTAGAGGACTTACTCCATACTCGAGCACTTGGGAGTTCTTCGGCGTAAATTTGTCCGATTGAACATCAGCGACAGTCATGAAGTCCAGGGGCTTCGCTCCACAGATTGGGCAAGACTGGGTCGAATTGGTTTCTGTCAAAGTATTAAGAACTTTCCCATCAATTAATGTCATTTTCAGTTTAAAATTTATGGGGAAAACGCTGTTGCTTTCATCTGTGAAAACAAACGGCACTAAATTTTCAATTTCCGAGTCCAGTCGTTTTTTCTCTGCTCTGATATGACTTTGTGTTTCTTTTATGAATTCAATTTTTAGAGGCCTGCAAAATCGAACAGACTGCGGAGACCGATTCATCCAAATAACTCGACCTATTGAATCCACTAACTTAAGCGGAATTAGTGTTGTCAAAAACAGAGACTGATCGAATGTGTCTGTGGCTTCCAGGGCGAAATTTTGCTTGTAAAGGCATTGCTCAGTTGAACCGTCAAATCCATAACTGGCAATTAATGTCAAACCGGAAATATCTTTATAAACATTGAACACGTCTTTTTGTAACAGCATAATACGCTCGGCTGTGTGGCTTAATAAGTTCTGTAATGAGAAAGACGCGACAGATTCTGTAATATATAGATCTTTAGGTCTGCATTTATCTTTTGCACCGATAATTTGCTTGTAACTTGGGTAAATGTCACAATTTCTCTTTTTACCTTCCAGTCTAATGCTCATGTACTGTTTTTTGGTAAATCCATTCTTCATCAAAAAATCTAAAGTTTCTTCTGGAGTTAATGGTACAAGCTCAGCTTTCGTTATTCCTTCCTCCACGGGTTTCAAGCACGCTTTCTTGGCCGCGATAGTAGTTGCATGAGCAAGGAGATTGACGTCATTATTATTTTCTGCTGAAACTTCGCAAGCTAATCTATGCTTTAATCGAGAACGAAATATTGAGAACAAATATTGCATTAAACACTTAAATTTTACATACCTCCACTAATATTTTCCATTTTACTTTGTTTTAAAATATTAAGTAGAACTTCTGCAATCTTACTTTAAAGTGTGCTTTTATTTAGCGCACCAAAAAGTCAACATTTCTGATCAACGAACGGCTGACTTTCAGGGCTACCAAATTTAACAGGACTGCAATTTTAGTAACGAAATTGCGATTTTTAAATGTAACGTATATTATTCTAAGGAGATAAAATGTTTTTTTTTTCAAAGCCTCAAAAAAAAAAATGGGTTTTTGCAAAAATTTTGGGCATTGGGACCAGTGTGCTGTGGTCAAGATGCCGTTTTTTTTGGCATAAAGTTTTTTCTCTCTCTTTCCTTAAGAGAAACACTCGATAATAATGAATCCGAGAAATCTAAAGCTCTGTGAAATATATCAGTCATAGTATTGAGCCGACTATTTTTCCTTAAATGCGACAATCTATCTTTTTTGAAACTTTGTTGCTGGCTTCAGAAGCATTTTCGCCTAAGCATCCTAGTGGATCCAAGCTCGAATTATCAATCTGGTAACCATGAAACAATATTTTATGAATTGTTGGTGACATCGGATACCATGAGTAGATACGCAAATATAATGAAAAAGATGTTTCACAAAATAAGAGAAATTTTTACGAATTTATATAATAATTGGAAGAAATGGCGAATAAAAGGGCGTAAAATTTATTTAAAAGATCTTCGTTAAAGTTGGTAATAGATGCGAGTAGTTTAGTATTGGAAAAACTTCCTTGCCGTATTACCATCATTGCTATTACCGCTTCCATTCTGCTTTGGCATGTTTATCCGAAGACCCATTTCGTTCCAAAACTTTTCTTGAACATATTTTTTCCGTTTGCTCATTTCATTCTTATCATCACCTTTTATATACCAATTTTTTATTTCAATTTTATATGAAATGTTCAAGACAAATTCTAAAAACCGGATCCAGGCATGCAATGGACTTTCTCCAAACTGCAATACTCAAGGCTTCAGGACAAAAAGCTCCGAAATAAATCTGTTATTTCTAATATTTTTGGCACCACAGATTGGGCAACATTGAGTAGATTAGTTGCAGTTAAAACGTTTAGCACTTTGCCATCAATAAGTGTCATTAACATGTAAGGTGAGTTATTAGGTATTAGGTATAGATTATAAGTATAACTGCAGCAGTCTTTTCTTGTCCAGGTTACAGGTTTCCGTCTTCAATATTGTGGCCCAAGAAGTAAACCTCTGCAAGAAGTGACATTTTCGCCACTTGATCTTCAGGCCAAACGGTCCAGCTCTTTTAAAAACGAGTGCCATCCTTTCCAAGCATTGCTCTGCAATTATTAATTCATCCGTGAAATATTATATCATCCATGTATAAGTCGAGGATATTTTTTTCATCAGCTCCTGAAACACATGGTTTACATAGCGAATAAACACAGCTGGCGAGTTCCGAAATCCAAATGGTGTTCTATTGAATTCGTACAGTCCGGATTTAGTATTGAATGCTGTGAATTTCTTGCTTTCCTCCTCAATGGCAACGTTCTCCAAATCCATCACCGTAAAATAACTCGCTTTTTGCAGCTTTTCGAGCACGTCGTCGCTTACAGGGACGAGAAAGCAGTCTCTCAACACCATCCATCAACGCAGATACGGCGTGTGCCATCCTTTTTGTTTACCAGCACCAGACGGCTAGCAAAATTTGATGTAGATGGGCGTATAATTCCAGCAGCTAACCATTCGTCGATCTGCTTTTCGACATCCTTCTTCGGCAATTGCGAATCGACTCGGTGACTGACGAAATGGAACGATCTCGCCATCCGGAACAATTCGTAGCTTGACTGGAACCTCCGCTACTAAATCCACCGCCTTGTAGTTCCTAATTAGCATCGATACCTCCTTTGCATACTGTGGGGAGCATCGATTTCATCATTTGTATTAATAATATTATAAATACTCATCTGATTTGGTTCCTCACATGCTTTCTCTCCCAGGGGGAAGAAAACTTGTATCCTTTTGCCGACAATGAAAAATTGAATTTCGAAACGAAATCGAAACCAAGCAGCGCGTCATACTCGATGTCTTCGTCCTTAACGGCAACGAACTTGTGTGGCGTCATCTTCTCATCTACTGCAACCTCAGCCAAAAAGCATCCAACTGGGCACGTGATCTTCTTTCCCAGTCCACAAAGCTTCGAAGCACATCTCTCTTAGATAATATTGGGTATTTTGTTTAAGATGAACTTTCTCAATATAGATACATCGGCTCCAGTATCCACTAAGCACTCCACTTCGACGTCGTTGATAGTAACCTTCTTCATGCGACTTGCACTGCGCACAACTTGGATACCAGCAGCTGACCCAGGGCAATGTCTAGACATGTGGCCCTCTTTATTGCAGCTAAAGCATTTCGTGGCAGCTTTGCAGTCCTTGCGGAGGTGATCAGCAGATCCACAATTAAAACTCTTTCTGTCGTTGAACTCGTGCTGCTTCTTCTGATTCGGCGTCCATTTTCCATCGTTCGGCTGAAATGGTCTATTTCTCTTTTCGCCGACGCGTTCATACACCACATACTGATTCTGCAGCTCTTTGAAAGACTTGCCACTGTTGAGAGTGTATTTGAAGTCACTCGTGAAACGATTCCTGCTTGCGTTTCTTGCGATCACGGAGCTGCTTATGAACATCCGCGCTGCACACATATTGACGACTAAACTCTGTCTGCAGCAACATACGCATCTCTGTGTATTGATGTATGTAAGTAGAGTCCAAAAACAATTTCGCTGTGTTCGTCATTTTGGCACGTGCCTGTACATACATCTGCTTTATGTTCAGACCATAAGCTGCAGCATTTAGCCCGAAATTGTCAAACCAATTCTTGACCGGCATGGATTCTCCTTCAAACTCCGAAATGATATTCGCGAAGCTTTCCACCGTGATTGAGCAACAACTGTTTTGCTCTTCTACTCCCATCTTCCTTCAGGGTTTTTGTATTCTTGTCGATTGAAGATATTTCAATTGTTCCAGCTGCGGAATTTTGCCCCACACCTGCTTCCACACGATTCTGCACGCTTCTTTCGGTCACTTTTTGTCCACCACATGCTTCGAGAAGATTCTGCTCGTTTCTTTTGGGGTGACTCATTTTGTGTTTTTTCTCTGCTGCGGCAACTGATCTTGTGTATTACGGCTGTCTCCCATTCGTAATCGTTATTCTCGAATGTTCCTGCTTTATTGGCTTCTCAATCATCCGCTTTTTCCCTTTTGCGATCAAACTTCACGGCGTCAGTTAAACTCTTTGCTTCTTGTTCTTTGAGACTTCTCGGGACGGCGTCACTTTTCACTTGCGATTTTCAAGTTAGGACGAGCCCCCAAACGTAAGTTGAGTTATTAGGTCACCCCGGTTAGAATAGAAGTTTTCTGCGTAGTTTTCAGATTTTTCTATTCTGCATCGTTTTTCTGCTTCTTTACTGCTGCTTTCGTCTCCGCCGAATGAATCCGCTCCTCCTTTTTCTCTGTTAGCCTCCTGTTGCTCTCCTGTCGTATTGCTCTCTTTCTGCTGCTATGGTCCTGTTAATCTGCTGGTTTGAGATTATTAAATTGAGAATCTAAAAGGTTATTTTCCATCATTATTTGGGCCGTAGTTTTTTTTACTAGTTCAGTTTTCAGATGTTTTTAAAATCGTATAGATTGCGGTGTTCTATTATTCCATGTGTTGTGATCAAAAGAGTCTATAATTTTTATGGGTATAACAGAAGTAACAAAAATGCAGTGATCTGAAAGCTGTTCGCCAGGTGTTGAATGACCCGTTGAACCATCAAATCCATAGATGCATATTAATTTAATTTCAGAACTATTTGGAAACTGATTTAAAACATCGGCTTGCATTTAAATAATTCTGTGCGCATTATGATCCAAAAGGTTTTGTAATGATACTTGGGCGGCCGTTTCCGTTACTTTTGTATCTACCAGACGGCATTGTAATTTAAATTCCATTACTAGACTATAAGTTGAATAAATGTTACAGTGGCGACTTTTATTTATTAGTCTAGTGTTTATGTATTGGAGGTAAGCTAAAGCATCATCGGGTGCAAGTGAAATGGGTTTTTGTATATCAAATAGCTTTCTTGATTCAGTTAAGTATTCGGGTGTTGTTTTGTTTTTTTAAGAACAAAAGCCGTGTCCTTCTTGCTTTGTTTCTTTACAGAGACTGGTGCAGCAGTGCAAAAAGATTTTTGTCTCAATTATTTTTATTTGCGAGCTCAGATGCCAATTGCCTTTTTAATCTTGTACCCGCATTCGTGAAAGATAAGGTTTGACGTCCCATTTGCTGTGGTGTTTTGCAGGTTTCATCAATAGTAATTGATATTTTACACTTACAGTATGCTTAGACATGAACCGTTCAAGCATGTAGTAACATTTGGGAAGATATTTATGAATGTAATATATATGTAATATATATATTACCAAAATGTGAGAAAAGGGGGACGAACGGTTCTTTTCCATCATTATGAGGGCCATGGTTTCTTTTACTATTTCAATTTTCAGAGGTTTGCAAAATCGTATAGATTGCGCCATAAACTCAAACGTCCCTATATATTACCAAAATGTGAGAAAAGGGGCACGAATGGAAATAAGTTTTTGGTTTGAGGCTGAAGACAACACTCACAAGTACAATCTAGACAAATTAGTTGCTTTCAACATGGAACAGCTTATTAGGTATATTCCACGAAACACGGAGAACGCATGTTAGTTTTTTAAAAAATACACATACATTTTACATTTCACAATACTATGTCCCTAGAACTACACATAACATAACAATATACATTAAATAGTGCATACCTTTATACCTTCTACCTTTATTTGAGCTAAAAACTTAAGTAGATCGTATGATTCGGGTGGCGTTTGCAGTTCCCAAATTTTTGTAATTCATTTGTGTCAAGTTATACCGTCAATCTTGGCGAGAATAAAATGTATAAGGAGTCCCTGTTTGTTTGCCCTGCTGCATTAATTCGCGTAGGACGTCCAGGAGCCATGCCGCTTTAACGGGGCAACAATCTGCCTTTTAATGCCGCTACTACGTTCCTTGTTTTGTTGACACAACTCAAAGGATTTAGAAAAAATGAATTGAATTGAGTTCAGTATCAAATCAATAAGCTTAACGCAACAGTCCATCGCATTCTGAAATCAACAAAAAATTCACAAATTGACACTGGTCCCTTAAGACATTGCGTGCTCGAAATAGGATGATCATGTTGAAATTGCAATACTTAATGCTCGCGATAGCGCTTGCAAAAATCAATATAGCCCAAATATCCTAGAAACTGCAGTCTTAGAAAATGTTTGGCTTAAGGCATATTGACAGTTGTTTCCAAAATAATTCTTCAATCTATTAACTTTTTACATTTTGTTATTAAATTTCTGAAGGTCCAGCAAATCACATTTTTTCCCGTAGCACACCAGAATGTGTGTGGGTAATGTAGTAGCAGAATATAACGGAGAGCCTCGTGCGCAAGAGAGCTACATGCATGCGGAGTAGCGTATTGTGAGACCCAGCCAAGTGATCTACATCCAATCACCTCCGTCGATGAAGGAATCATCATTATCAATGACCGGTCAGCACAGGTGCAAGCGGACAACGGATCCAGAATCCTGATACATGGAATGCACCTAATCACCTTCAATATCAACTCTGATGACGGTCGTTAAATTTAGTTATTACTCTGCTCAGCGCCAAGGCTAGCTGTTAAAAGAGGGCAGTTACCTCTCACCGTAAATATCGGCTAGTAATAGAGATAACGCCACCTGGCGGTTTCTCTTCCCTTTTTTGGATTAGCAGCTCGGCGGAACTTCTTTTGATACGGGACCGAGGCTGCAGCAATGCGAAGACATATCTTGATCAGCCTCCTCCCTCTAATGTCGAAGTGAACAGCTATGAAGTCGACTTAGTGATAGGGGTCCCACTAGCTATATTGCAAATCTGGCTCAAAACAAGCATGGCAATTTCTGCCCAGCAGGGTAGTTGTTTGCCTCCGATAACCTAAAAAATTTGTCTTATAAACGCACTTAGTAAGCGCAACGTGTGCTAACTTGATGGTTGTAAAAGATTTAACCACAATATTGTAGTTGAGCAATAAAATTGGGTCCTTAACATCAAATGGTACCTTGGTTCTGCCAGCCGGACATCCACTCGACGGATATGTACTCAACTTCTATCGAACATTGTATTAAGTCCTTGTATCTTATCAGATTTTGTAACATTAAATTCTTAATCTGGGTGATTTTTTCACGAAACTTATGGTGTTTTTAGCAAACGAAATTATGAATTTACACAAAAGATAAACATAGGATCAGATCCGCCGAAACTTTTAAATCTTCTAAAGATTCTCGAGCGTTTTCCCATGAATGACAATTAAACTGAACTTGGTATTATAAGACCTACCTAAAGAGCTGAATTCGTTAACTAGGGAGGCATAAAACATTTAATTCTAGGCGTTTTAACGATCTGCTATTTAATGCCGCTACTACGTTTCCTGTTTTGTTGACACACGAGCATATTTTACAAAACTGTTATTTAAAAAAGATTGATCTAAGAATATTGAAATAAAAAAATAGCAATGTAGAGGGATCTGAAAAAAGAATAAGTTTCATTGCAAAAGTTGGACATTCAACGTAGACTGTGGAAAGAATCAGGACTTTACGTAGACTTAGGTGGTGGACGATAGCGAACTTTGAATATATATCCGTGTCGACCTATGCGGAATACTGTGGTTGAAAGAAAGTTATATGTTGCCATTACCCGGTGTTGTTTTCTTTGTTTTTCTTTCTGGTTTCCTGCCAAATATAGTTTGCACTCCTGTGTATCTTCACCCGATGCCCATGATTCCATAATTTCTTCTCTATCGCTAGAATAATCTGCTTTATTCCTCTACCTCTGTATTTCTTCCTTCAACATCTTGAGACGCTCTTGTTGTACCTGAAGACCGATGTCATCCAACAATGGAATGGAATGCTTTCTCTGCTCCGATACCCTCTCTCCTTTAGTTTCTCCAACTAAAATGAGATGTTGTCGTAAATGTGACTATAATAAACTTAACGATATTCTATATAGTGTTAAATTCTTTTTCTAATGAATGCGTTCCTGATAGGTTTCCTTCAAACCTAAACAGGCTCCTTGGTTTACCAATGCGCTTCAAAGTCTTTAAAACCTTAAATCAAACACTTATAAAAAGTATAAAAAATAGGGCAAGCCATCAGATTTTTCGAAATATGTGGTGGCTCGATCGGATTTTAATGTTCTCAACAGTCATTGCTATTCTATGTATCTAAATCGATGTAAATTTGAATTTTCAAATTATACAGTTTTTAACTTTGTTAATGCCAAGCGTAAGTCATCAGCATTGCCTTTATCGGTATGGAGGCATCGAAAGATTCTGAAATTGCTGATTTATTTCCTTTTTTATTTGTTTTTCCAAACTACTTATAGTTCGACAGCTTGGTCAAATTCTAACTACCCTAATCCCTTAAATAGGGGAAATGATATTTTTACCCCTGTAAATACCGAAAGTTCTCTCTTAAGAGATTTAGCAACAACAACCGCAACTTATTCTCAGGGTCCAGATGGACTTCCTATATGTGTGCTTAAGTTTTGTGCGTCAACCATTTGTAAACCGATTCTTAAACTTCTTAATTTGTCTATTTCATCATCAGTTTTTCTTACTATCTGGAAGCACTTTTTTATTATTCCACTTCATATAAAGGTGGCGAAGGCGGATGCCGGCAATTCCTAAAGCATTTAAACGTAATATCACTTCTCATTTGCAACATTTATGTTCCTCGCTTATATCACCGTGTCAGAATGGTTTTGTTAAGCGAAGATTGACCACCTCCAACCTTCTTGAATTGTCATCTATTGGAATAAATGGATTTAAGAAAAAAATGCAGACTGACGTTATATATACAGATTTAGTAAGGCCTTTGACTCCGTCAACCAATTTCTTCTTTTATTCAAATTAGATCAGCTTGGGTTTCCTGGTAATCTATTAGCTTGGATTTCAAGTTACTTGAATGGTAGGACTGATATAGCGTCGGGATTTAACTTACAGTCAGATATTAATTATTTTCATGGTTGGTGTGAATACAACCTTTAAAATTTGAACTGCCTTAAATGCAACGTTATGACTTTTTATAGGGGTACTCCTTCGTTTATTAGTTACTTTCTTAAAAATACGCCACTCGACCGTACATATTCAATTAACGATTTAGGTGTTCTTCTGGACCCCAAACTTAAATTTGACTGCCACATAATGTCCAATGTTAACAAAGCCATGAGTTTTCTTGGGTTTATAAAGCGTTGGTCAAAAGAATATGACCCTTATCCGACCAAATTATTATTTATTTCCATTGTTCGTCCTATTTTGGAATATTGTTCGTCGGTTTGGAGTCAACAATATCAGGTGCACATTGACCGTATTGAGTCGGAACCAAACAAATTTCTTCTATTTGCCCTTCGTAGTTTGAACTGGGATTAAAACGTAAGGCTATCTTCCCACCAGAGTAGACTACTGTTGCTTCATTTACCTACACTTGTAAATCGTAGAACAATGCTTGGTACTATTTTTATGCTAAATCTTATAAGAGGTGATATTGATTCTGCAGAACTTGTAAACCGCCTAATTTTCAATGTTCCTGTTAAACTAACACGAAATTATTATCCTCTAAATTTGCCACGATGTTCATCAAATTTTTGTCTGCACGAGCCCTTTCGCGTTCTATGTAATAACTATAACAACCTTGTAAGGATGTTTTCTCGGCCGGGGTACAGATCTCAGTCGGATCCAAGAGTCCTTTACAAGAAATTTGTAAATCACCGAAACACCGGACTAGAGAGTTCCGTCCTACAGGTGAACGGATGATTTTGAAGGGGAGTCTGCACCGAAGGTTCTGATCCGTGTCGACGGAAACGTGGACGCGTGGAATCCTTGTCTTGTGTTTCGCGTCAAGGGAAAAAGAAAAATCCACCGGGCTGGAGCTTCGGGCGAGGCCGAGCCGGGAAGATACTTTGGGAGGGGGCCGGATAGTAAAAGGACAGAGGGATTCGACTTGACTGACCGGCCGGGACGGGTGTCCACGTGCCAGTCTCCAAACTACTACGTAGACCAGACACTAGGTTAATAGATCCGGCGGGTCGGGTGCCCACGCGCAAATCCCAAGCTACGTAAGGGAGTGGGGAAACTACCCGAGAACGGATCCGGCGGGAAGGGTGTCCACGCTCAAATCCCAAACTACGTAAGGAAATGGGGAAACTACCCGAGAGAGGATCCGGCAGGACGGGTGTCCACGCTCAAATCCCAAGCTACTTAAGGAGGGGAGTTGGGGGGGGAATTACCGGACCGAACGGGAAGGGGTCCGCGTTCAGGTCCGGTGGTACTACTGGGAGCAAAATTACGGCTACTGTGGCGAACGGGAAGTATGTCCACGTTCGGGCCCAAAATAGCTGTGAGAATGAGGTTAGGTTTCTTTTCTAACTACTAAATGAAATACACACGATCGGGAGATGTGATTAAACAATAAAAACACTTTATTGAGATTGTCCTCACCCGAGTCCGCTACACCGTTCTGAGCGTATGAAAACCTATTCGTACTAACCTCTTCAATGTCACCCCCGATCGACAGCGTAGCACTTGGCCAAATTAAACAGCCGGAACACTCGCGATGAGAAAGCTGCGCAAAGTCGCGTTAGGCGTCACGTTTGGCCTGTCCTGCTTGCGGAGCACACGTGGGGTCTCGAAGTTCCGCTGAGCCGTGTGCCGATCACACGTCTGCCTAGTTCCGCGATTCCGAGAGAAGTCACGCTATCCGGTTGTTGTGTGATCGCCTACCCTTTTCCTCCTTTTTCCCGCACTCGGGATTTCTAGTATCTTCCTACTACTGGTATCTTAGCTTCTTGGCTTTCTAGTATTAAATGCGCCTCGGCTAAATATCGGTTGGCGTTGCCATCCTGGGATTTGAACATAGATATAACTTATTTAATCTTACTGTGTCTTAATATTTATTGAACTCCATGATATTTCTCTTAAAACTATTATAAAGATAACAAAAAGCCATTGAGGCGTACACGCCTCCTAGGCGGGCTCGTCACAACCTTTATCATTTAATTTGCATTTCAACTTCTATCCCGGTATTGAAAACTAATATTTTAACTCATTTGCTTCATTCTTAGTTGTGCCTTTTATTTAAATTTGTGTCCTGTCTATATTTGTTTTATGTACCTTCCTCGCAAACTCGCATTTGTTGCCCAAATTGATAATAGGGCCCCGCGCGTAACAAGCACGTGCTTGGTGTCGTTGGCCACTTGTTTGTACTGCTCGAAGTGCATCAACGTCCATCATATAAATATATTATGGAATTCAAATTGAAGATTTAGTTTTGACTGACAAATTTAAGAAAAATGATGATTAAAAGAATTATTTAAAGACAGAAGCTTCTTAAAAACGGCTTTCGAGAGAATCAAAGAGACGTCCAATATTACTCAGTACCAAATAGATATTACGGGAAAAAGACGGATAAAACTGAAATATTTTCCGAATAATCCCAAAATAAAAGCCGAAGCCGATAGCCAGGTGGACGGTTATTCGAAAGAACTGTTTCAATGGAGAGCAATGCCCTTTGTCATGCCTATCACATTACAATCTCCTATAAGATCACGTTCATCATTAGTCGAACACTGAGGGAACACATGACCAACTTTAAAGAATTGTCCAATGCCTTCGAGAGACTAGCCTTAATCATATAGTAAAAATCTACACATTTCATTTGCTTTGCCCGAACCTCTGCCAAAGCTGTGCTGAGAGCCACGTTCGAAGACAACTTTGGTTTCTCACAAGATTAAACAGATGCGAAGCAACATCAATAGTCGGGAGAGTTCCTGATACAGCCTTTTACAATGAGAGCGAGCAGTCCAGCAATAAGTATTCACCACGGGACTCAATTGCATGTTCCATCTAACTAATGACAAACTCTCTTTTTATACCCTTGCTGATGGTATTATAGTTTCAGTCAAAAGATTGCAACGTAATGTATATATATTCTTGATCAGCATCACCAGGAGAGTCGATCTAGCCATGTCCGTCCGTCTGACGTCTGTCCGTTTCCACGCAAAACTAGTCCCTCAGTTTTAAAGCCATCTGCTTGAAACTTTCTTAAAAGTTGTCTTTCTATTGCAGGTAGTATAAGTCGAAACGAGCCGGATCGGGTGACTATAGAATATACCTCTTTGTTGTTTTTAATTTTTTTTTGTTCTTTGGGATTTGGTTATATTTAAATATTATGGAATTACGGTTTTAATTTAATTAAAATCGGACATCTATATCATATACAGTAAGGAGCAAAAGTGATTCCACGATCAACATTTTCATGTTTGAGCGAGCATAAAAAATAAACGAATGAAGAAAATGACAATAGGGCTCCATTTTATCTCAAATATAAAGTAGATGTTGTTATTTTCAGCCTAGACAAAAATGGATTAAAAAAAATAGCATAACATACTGAAAAGAAACCCAAAAAAATAAGAGTTGGGGATAGGAAAATGAGCTGTATTACAAACTATACGAGCGTCGCCCAGGCTAGGCGGTATTGGGTATTAAAATCAAATAGTAGGGTCAAACGTTACTTATAATGGACTATTCTTACAATGACATTACAATCTCTACATGTATTTGACGAGCTGTATTACATTTATTTTATCTACATATAAGGAAGGAATGGAATGGGACGAGAAAGCCATATCGCTCGGGAATCGGGTCTACACTAATACAATTAATAAATTAAACATATGTAGGTGTACAAACCGATTTTAAGGGGGACCTCTAGTAAAAGAAAAACAATGGAGTAGGTCAAGAATATGATGGAACTTTTGACTCACAACTTTGAAAATGAGGTATCGTATTGCTGGGCCCGCGGCTCAATTTGGAGCACGGGAATGGGGCAATTGCAAAGCATTAGGGGAGACGACAGTCAGACGGTTTTCCTGCTATTCTGTTTTTGTTTGAAGAGGCGAAAGGCGTACTAAGAACTTGCTACCCTTATGCCGGCACCGTGTTAACTTCCAATGTCGCTCTGTTAACGCAAGTATCTAAGCAGGAAGATTTACCAACGACTGTGAAACAGATCAATGGCGTGGCCGGCAAGTATCAGTTGGTTCGAGCACTTCTAGATTATTGCTCAGAGGTCAATTTAATTTAAATTGAACGAATAAAACGAGAAAAACAAAAGTTTGCGAAATCAATAAAACATTACAAGTGAAATATAGGCAATTTCTGGCGGCACCTCGAAAAATTGCAGGCTCCCCTCTTAAGCAAACCAGTCTGATGCTATAAAGAATAAATGCAGATTCATTTAACGACGCTTAGAGCAAACTCTTCCAGTTATTTTCCATTATGCCATGTCCGTCTGCTCGACCGTCCGTCTGTCCGCCCGTATGAACGTCAAGATCTCGAAAACCATAAAAGCTATATATTTGGGATTTGGCATAAAGATTTAAGATTTTCTTACGAGGCGCAAGTGTAAGTGTAACTATTGCCACGCCCACTGTATCGCCGCACCAAACTCTCTACATACCTTGTAGCGGCCAGTTATTGGGCCGAATATGTCAAAACTAGCACTGGAATACTCACACAGTCAATATTTATAGTCGTGGCACTTGTCTAGAGCGTTTCTTCTTTTTTTTACTTACCAATTTCCAATCACAAAATATTCGTACTTACTTCCTTAAAAACACTCTATAATTTCCAAGACAAAATGCACTCTTGATATTAATTACTCTTGCAGTTATATACATGGCATTAGTTGGCCGTTTTTTTATCAAGGGAAGACCTTTGCCAACATTCCAAATCTCTGTTTTTCTACCTGAGCTAGTGAGTATGTAAATACTTCCTCTTATCTGCGTTACAAATACCTGAGCAAAATATAATACTCTCTCTCAGAAAGTGTATATACATTGAACCTTTCGACTACCATCTGTGGCTGTCAATAGCATTTTTCCATTTACTATGAGTCAAAAACAAATTCCTTTTCGGAATAGGAATACCTGCTGAGAAAATAGGAGTGAATATATAATCAAATTTAGGTCGCTCGAAATTATTTATCCCAATAAAAGCCGAAATTATTATTATTAATGATCTCTCCACATTTCTTTTCATACCGCTTACCCCAACATTTTAGATAGCAGAAATGTTGAAGCTTATAAGTCAAAATATAAACATATATTAATTAGACCCATTAGAAGTTTTCGTTGAACTGTTTCCACCGAGAATATACATGGATTTGTTGCCGTCTCTTTCACTGCCATAGATTTTTCCAGCCTTTTTAGCCATCGATCCCAAAAGGTCCTGTGAAATTTTGTGTGCTGATCTTAAAGATGATGCCCATTCTTTTAAGCCTATTTCATCCTAAAGTAAAGTAAGATGTTATTTCGTCAAAATGTTCAAAGTACGTATTACATCTTACTGAGTTTGTCAAAATGATTCTTCCATCTCGGCTACCATCGTTGATCCGAATTTGAATGCAATTCTCGTTTTTGTGTAAAACAAAATCGGATGAGATATCTTCTACTTGGTCCATAAATATCAATTCTGGTTTATTATTTCCACTTTCAGAATGTAGCTCTAGCCTAAAAATAAATTGTTAGAACAAAAGAATACACGCTTTAAGATTGTAAATGGATAAAAAACAGGAGATGAGGTCCTAGAAGCCATAAATCAAAACCAAAATAAATTCAGTTTTTACACAATTCACAATGTAATTGCAGCTGTTTCAAAAATAAATTAGATTACAAAAATTTTTATTTTTAAAATAAAACAACTATTTTTATTTGTGGTTTTCTTAAATATTAACATATTGAATTAAAATAGTCATCTGGCAGTCGTCAAATCTTTTTCGCCTTACCGCCCGGTATATTTTCGGCCGGCATACTAAAAACTTTTTTTTCTATGCTGATATTAATATGGCTTACTCGCAATACACTACTGGGTATGCAGGGTATTTGACTTCTTTCTACCTCCCATCAGTGCTTTCTGAAGCCTAACCTTGTGACCTCAGCTATCTGCTCCGTCTACCAGAATGTCGAATCGTTGTGAAATTAAGCCTCAAGATATATATATTTTGCCGATGCTGAAGAATACGGCATTGTTGTCAGTTTCAGCGTAAAAGTGTGAAGTATATACCAAACCCTGATGTACCACGACTAAAACTGTTTACGGCACCACAATAGAGCAGCTCCATGTCCAGACCAGCAGAGGCATCCAAAGCAACGCAGACTCTTAAGTTGGTGACAGTGCTTACAGTCAGAAGCCCAAGCGTTGAAGTCGCCGCCTATGATTGAGGTATAATATGACATCTCGATTAGGTCTTAAAATGTTTTATTAAAATAGGCTATTACTAAATTCAAAATGGTTCTAATTTATAGGTTTTAAAAATTTATTCAATCCGATTGATATTTTATTAAAATTTTGTGTTTGAACTTTCAAGTTACTATTAAATATTTCTTTAACGAATTTCAAATAAATTCCTAAAGATCTTATTAAAATAAATTACATAAAAAAAAAACAACAAAAAAAATGTTTTTAACGTCTGTCTGTCCGTCCGTATGAACTTCGAAATCAGGGAAACTACAAGAGCCAGCGATGTAGGATTTAGAAGCCAAGCCTTTTTCGCATACAAAAACTGGGTTCATCCCAGAGCTCGCAAGTAACGGTCGACCGTTTCTCGTTGTCTGCAAATAAGTGTCTTTTCCTGACTCCTTGCGAAAAGACTCAGAGAGCAACCGATTTATGGGTTCTTGAATGAGCTCGCTCGCGCTCAGAGCGAAAGCTTTTTTTTCTATTCTGTTTGGTTCTGGTTCCAAGACCGTTTTGTCGAGTTGAGTGAAGCAAAAGGTCTTTTCCGTATGTATTGGTTTACATTAACACGCATAGGCAAGCAAATCGTTATTTTTCTGTTTTGCAGACGAAATATATCAATTGAGTGTGTCAAGTTGTTAAATATTTGTTGTGTAAAATGGGAAGAGACTTGAATAAATATGTGCATCAATTCTTTAAATTTAATTTGGAAGATAAGAAGTGAATTTGTAGTGTTTGCGGTGTTAAATTGTCCGGCAATTATTCAACAAACTTAAAACGGCATTTAACAACGAAACATATGGACATTTTCAATGAGTGGAACAATTCTGGATATTCAAAACTAACCCAATGTGAAAAAAAACGTAGAAAATCGTATCAATCGAGCGAAGAAGCAATTGTTTCTTCTTTGATTAAAATAGTAACCACGGACGGAAAACCATTTATATTTCTAGACAGTGAAGGGTTCAAAGAAATAATGGATCCAATATATAATGCACTTGGCATGAACCCTGTAACCTCTAGAAATATTATGAACTTATGTCAGTCAAAGAGCAGCTTGTCAAAGAAAATATAAGGGCTCTTGTGAAGGAAAAGCTGGTGTCGCTGAAAATCGATGTTGCCACCTGAATGGATAAAGCCATTCTAGGAGTAAATTTGCAAATGGTCTACTCAAGCTTGGCTAAAACCGAGATTATTGTAAAGACATTAGGCATGATTGAACTCGGGGAATCTCACACTGGAATATATAGTACATGAAGAACAAAATTCTAGAAATCTTAGATGATTATGGAATATTACTAGATCAAATCTACAGGTAAAAATTGAACTACATACAATTTTTAAAATATGTGACTTTTTTAAGAATTTTCATATTCATGCACACAGTATTACTTCTGACAATGGCGAAACATGATAAAAGCCGTCCAAGTTTTAAATGATACCACAGAGGAATCCCTTTTTGAAGAAGACACAGAAAGTGAGAATCTTCTGAATGAACTGGATACTTTTGAACTTGCTAATATACACCTTGTGAGATGTGCAGCACAAACTCTGCAACTGTGCGTATTCGATGTGAACAAGACAAAGGATGTGAACAAAGGTCGCCGATAAAATAAGATCTTGTCGCACATTATGCAAATCGCTTCGCACAGAAACATATAGGTTAGTAATGATAATATATATATATATTATATATATATATATTATATATATATATATTATATATATATATAAATATAAAAATATAAATATAAAGATAAATATAAATATAAAGATAAATAAATAAAAAAAAAATAAAATACTTATTATCACTTTATTATTTAAGGCACAAACATGAAATGTTCGAGCGCTCGAAACTCCTGTGTGTAAAGAGATGTTTGATTCCTCATTCTCGTCAATCCTTTTTAACCGCATCCTCATCTGAAGAGAAGTCGCTGTTCTCGGCATTTTTGGACGATTTTCAGACAGTGTCAGAAAGCAAAAAGATCCTGTTTCTGCAAAACTTGTCAAAAGCTATGCTGACATCGAAAACTTCGACGTTACATTTGGTCGCTTGCCATTAAATTGAAATATATTTGAATTTTTTAATGACTTGCAGCTTAAGTTTCCTCATATAAGTGCACTAGCGCAGGTTGTGCTGGCTACACCTGCAACGGAAGTTGCTTCTTCTCAGCCCAACACTTTATATTAAGTGAACGAAGAAGTTCGATTAGTGCAGAAAATCTGAATGCCTTACTAGTTATAAAGCTTAACACTTAATATATAATAATAATAAAAAAATGAAAAGCAACATTTTCTGAAACTTTTTTTTGCTTTTTGATAGCATTTTGATATATGAAATATGAAATCAAAATGGAACTTGTTAACAAAAATATTTGAAAATAAATTAAAATTTCTCTATTAAACAAATGATATTATTTCTTTTTCACACCAACGAGAGTAAATGTGAAGACCGTTTGCGTTGAGTTTTTCGGTCAATCGGTCTTTTGCTGACTCTGAGCTCAAAGAAAAGCGCTGAAAAGAAAACATAAATAAAGACAGCAAGAGTCTCTTGCTCAGAGCGAGAGCGGGAGAGTATGAGCTTTTTCGGTTGTGCTCGCAACGAGAGCGCAAGAAGAAAAACGGTCAACAGTTATTTGCGAGCTATGGTTATTACCAATAAATTCTGCATTTTTGGATAGCTTAGACTTTTTTCTATTTTTTTACATAATCTCTGTTTCGATCAAAACACTTTTGCATTTTTTTATCCCACTGTCATAGAA
Organism: Drosophila kurseongensis; assembly: GCA_018153305.1. Taxonomy (NCBI): domain Eukaryota; kingdom Metazoa; phylum Arthropoda; class Insecta; order Diptera; family Drosophilidae; genus Drosophila; species Drosophila kurseongensis. Next base: position 2,418,826 of record JAECXX010000001.1, read on the forward strand.
CTCCCCCGCCTGGCTGCGAAAAAAGTTCAGGACCGCTTCTTGTACCTCCTCATCGGTTTCGAAATGGGTTCCCCCAAGGTGATTTTCAGTTCTGGAAAAAGATGAAAGTCACTTTTTGTTCTGCTGACATCGGGAATCAATTCGGACAGCTCTTCAAGCGTCACCTGTCGATCTTCTTATTGCTTTGACTTTGGCAATGATTTCGTCAGAAACCGACCGGCCGCCCGGCGCGCTGCTCATCGTGGACGTCGGTTCGACAGTTTTTGAAGTCCCTGACCCATCTTCGCACCATTCCTGAACTCATGCAGTCTCCGTACACTGCACAAAAGGGAATATCCTTGGCAGACATTTGCTTTGCAGCCAAAAACCGAATGACAGACCGCAATTCGCAGCTGGCAGGAGACGCAAGTGGAAGCTCCATCGCGAACGGTTGCCGAGCCAAAACTGAGCGTCGCAGCGAAGCGGGAGAGGGCGGGAATTGAGTGGGGGAAGCAACCTACTCGCCACTGTCGCCGTGAGTTAATATTGTGACGTCGACTATTGCGTTTATTCTTGTTTTAATGTGAAATCAAAATGAAAATTGTCCAACATATAAATCCCCAAAAATATAAACTTTAATACAAATATGTAGGGGCACGATTTGGGTCTAAAAGACCTATTCAATTCAGGGGTAGCGAAAAAAAGGGATTTTATTCTTCACGATTTTTCAGCTTCGTATAAATGTTAAGACGATTATACGCGCGAGACCGAGAGTAAAGCGTAAGATGAAAACAAAAACAAGAGAGAACGCTATAGTCGGGTGCCCCGACTATCAGATACCCGTTACTCAGGTAAAGGGAGTGCGAGGGAGATGGAGATAGAAACTTTGATCACGCATAACTTTTTAACGAATGGTCCGATTTGAAAAATTTCTTCTACATTTCGATAGGTATTGATAAACACAATAAAAATGCATTTTTACTTTTCCGAAATATTTAAATTTTTAAAATCATATATTACTGATTGTGGGCGTTAAAGGAAATATCCGTCTTACGGATCCAAACATTTATATGCGTCAACAAATTAAACCTTTTTAAGGAGCAGGACTTTTCTTTGACCTTCTTTTGCTTCTGCTCTCATGCATAAAATCAAAATGCATTTGCCTATATGCACCCACAAGCTCCTCGAGTCGTATCTCTGCAAGAGTATTTTTTAATGAGATGAAAGGCACTAACATCGGACGAGTATTTGATTGAAGCTGGAGTTCCACAAGAAAGCGCACTTGGGCCTACCCTATATACTACGGATATCAATACGAACGAGATACTAACAACGTCCACGTTTGCCGACGATACTGCGATTCTGACTCGCTCCAGATGCCCAGTCCGAGAAACAAGCCAACGTAACGTTTACTCTTAATAGTCAAACATACCCTATTACCCGCTTACTTTGAACGGTATGCAGATCCCCAAAGCCAAAGAAGTAACGTACTTCGGCGTCCACCTCGACAGGCGATTAACCTTGCGTCGACACATCAAATGCAAGAAGATGCACTTAAAACTAAAACCCAGTGGACTACACTGGACTACAAGATCGTGCTCTACAACTCAACTCTTAAACCCATTTAGACTTATGGCTCCCAACTGTGGGGGAACACGAGCAGTACCAACATAGACATTATACACCGCGCACAATCAAAATTGCACAATCAAAATTGAGAAACAAAAAGTGTTTTACAAAGAAAAGCTATCAGCACACCATCAAAACCTGACTGCGTCGCAACGACCTCCCAACCCTAATAAAAAAACAAATTATTATTCGTCTTTGACTTACAAAGTGAACGGTCGTGTTTTTTTTCTGCGCTTCGAATTTTGTATTTTGTTTTCGTTTATTCTGGGTGGGTTTTATCAAAACAATTTTAATTTTCTTCCGTGTTATTTAAACATAAATTTAAACTCCGTTCGCTTCGCGAGTGCACTTTGTATTTAATACTAATAAATTGTTTTAGTTTTCGTAATTCTTATCTGTGTTTTCTTTTCTTTTATCCCCACCGTTTCTCTTTTGTGCATGCACATTAACTTATTTACGCTCCCGCTCTCTTGCCCTTTTCTTTGAAAGTTCTAAGCGTTCAGTTTCTGCGCTCTTGCGGTACTTATAACTGCTCGCTTATAAATTTCAATTCGCTTTCTTGGTACTGTGGTCCCAATAAATAAAATGAATAATAAAAATTTAGTCTGCTTCTGCAAGAAATGCAGCCTCGTAATCAGGGCTGACCAGTCTAATATGACTTGCTGGCCGTGTGAAAATATGGTGCACACCAAGTGCGCCGATTTTACTGGCCGGACAAGTGATGACCTTTCAAAGGGGCCCAATTTGCAGTTTTGTTGTGACGCTTGTGTGGAGGTTGCGAACGAGATGAAATCGTTCATGCGCCAAACTAAAGGCGGCTTAAGGGGGCTGATTAGCTGTTTCGGTGTTGCTAGAGATAGTTTTCGCCGAGCTGATGATCTCCTCTCTGCGCTGGACTCGCAGTTTAATAGTCGTAAGCTATTAGAAGAGTCCCCTAAGCGCAAAAAGGCCGCTGGTGGTAAGGAGCAAAAGGGGAACACCCCGCAACCGAAATCAAAAGAACAACAGAGCATTCCGGCGGATCAGCAGCCGATTTCAGCAAACCCTCAAATGTTGCTAAGATCGGCAGCTAAAAAAGATTCGGTATCCGAACAATCCGTTACAGAATGCATGCAACCAGGGACTTCTAAGAATTCCGATTTGTCCGTAGTGGTTTCACAATTAGTGGATCCACCTATCTCTCAGAATGTAGCATCACCACCACAAGGGACTACTGAGTCCGGACAACAGGCTCAAGTTGGTTTGGCAGAGGCAATGTCTGCTCCACCAAAATCCCTTTCAGTGGTTCCACTCAAGAAACAAATTTTCGTTTCTCGGCTTTCCCCTGATCAAACATCTTCTGATGTATTGTCTTATATACAAGACAAAACTAAAGCCGATTGTAATAGTGTAAAGGTGGAAAAGTTTAAGTTTTCTTATGCTAGAGACATTTCATCTTTCAAGATAACTGTCCCTAACGAGCTTTTTGAAGCCATATGCTCGGGCGACTTTTGGCCGGATAATATGGTTGTAAAAGAGTTCGAGGCTAAGATAAAGAAGAAGGGGCCCGTGGGAGTAAAACTTCCTAGTCGAGGCCAAACCAGTGTACCAATTTCAAAAAACTAACTTCTAACCTCCTTCTTTCCTAACAGAATGCAAGAAGTTTGCGTAGCAAACTTACTAAATTGTATTCCGATAGCCTTTCCTTTGCATCTCATATTATTGTGTTCACAGAAACCTGGTTAAAGCCGGAGATCTTTAGCTCCGAAGTTTTTCCAGGTAAGTACACAATATATAGGTATGACCGTCTCTTTAGACGGGGAGGTGGAGTCTTAATTGGAGTTGATTCAAACCTCCCGTCTGAGGAGTTATTTTTTGATGAATTCAATACCATTGAATTTATTTGTGTAAAGGTATCGCTTCCTGGTAACTTTATATACATAACTTGCTCATATATTCCGCCGTTGTCTGAACTTCCTGATTATTTAAATCACCTATCCGTTATTAAGTCCGTTGCAAATAAGCTTTCCGATAGGGATCAGTTGATAGTTCTAGGTGATTTTAATATACCTGGAGTTACTTGGTCCACTGAGGATGGATCGAATGTCTTACTACCTATAGCACAGCATGATTTTATTGATGGCCTGCTTGATATATCTCTATCTCAAGTAAACCATGTTCGAAATTCATTAGGTCGCCTACTTGATTTGTGTTTTGTATCAAATCCTGAAGGTGTGTTTCTGTCCAGAGTAGCACCACTCACGCAACCTGAAGATCCATATCACCCAACATTCGAACTTTCATTTGATACGGGTAGAGTTATAGAAGAAAAATCAGAAAAATCCAAACGAATACATTGTTTTCGCAAGGCAGACTTTCTGAGGCTAAATAAGTTTATTTCTGGCTTTAATTGGTCTGATCTTTACCTATGAATTAATATGTCCGATGCAGTTAATGTTTTTTACACTGCAATAAACTCATTTTTTAATTCCTGTGTTCCGTGGTACTATCCGTCAACTTCCAATAAATAACCTTGGTTTAGCAAAGAGTTGACACACTTAAGAAATGTAAAGTCCAGACTTTTTAGGAAATATAAAAATACCGGTTCTCAATCTGTTTTTACTAGATATTTAAGTGCTCGGTTAAGATTTACCGTGCTTAATGCTCAGTGTTATAACAGTTACTTAAACCGTTGTAAGGTCCAGTTCTCTCAGGACCCGAAACAGTTTTATAATTTTGTTAACACCAAGCGTAAATCTAATTCTTTTCCTTCCTCGCTGTCGTTCGAAAACATGACGGGAACCACAGATCAGGCAATAGCCGATTTATTTGCCCAATTTTTTCAAACGACTTACTCTACTTTAGATTATTCATCACAGCCTTATTCTTACACCATATCCAAGTCAAACCTCATATTCTGTCCCACTTTAACAGAAAGCTCCCTTCTTTTGGATCTTCTTCGTATTAAGCCTGTTTATTCGCCAGGGCCCGATGGTATTCCTGGGTGCGTGCTTAGGTATTGCGCTAAGGCCCTGTGCAAACCTCTTCACAAGTTGTTTACCTTATCTCTAGAAACCTCCCAATTCCCAAATATTTGGAAGGAATCATTTGTTATTCCTCTTTTCAAAAAAGGTAACAAGTTAGAAGCCGGTAACTACAGAGGTATTTCTAAGTTGTCAGCTATTCCTAAGCTTTTTGAAAAAATTATTACTCCTCATTTGCAGCACCTTTGCAGATCAATCATTTCTCCATGTCAACACGGATATAATAAACGTAGATCCACAATCACAAACCTTCTAGAGCTCACTTCATTTGTGATAAAAGGCTTCAATAGTAGTTTTCAAACAGACGTCATTTACACTGACTTTAGTAAAGCATTTGACTCTGTAAATCACTTACTTCTCATTCAAAAACTTGACCTTTTAGGTTTTCCAGTTGATCTGCTTAAATGGATTTCAAGTTATCTGAATGGCAGGTCACAAAGGGTCCTTTTTAAAAATTCAATTTCTGAAATTCTCCGTGTTACCTCCGGTGTCCCACAAGGGAGCCATCTGGGTCCGTTACTTTTTACATTATTTATTAATGATCTTCCCTCAATTATAAGTCATTCTCGCGTACTTATGATGTTAAGTTGTGCCTGCAGTATAAGGACATTTCCTGCCATTTAGACTTGCAATCCGATCTAGATAATTTTCAAAACTGGTGCCGAGATAATTTATTAAATTTAAACGGTTCCAAGTGTAAGCTGATGACTTTTTATCGGGCCAATCCGATATACGCGACTTACACGTTAAGTGGCAGCTCTTTGGATAGAATAACTCTTGTAAACGATCTTGGCATTCTCTTGGACCCCAAACTAAAATTTTCTAATCACATTTCGTCCATGGTTAATAAAGCCAGAGGAGTGCTTGGATTTATTAAAAGATGGTCAAAAGAATTCGATGATCCTTATTTGACTAAAACTTTATTTATTTCGCTAGTCCGTCCGATTCTGGAGTATGGGTCTCCCGTCTGGAGTCCACAATACGGAATACATATTGGTCGTATTGAATCTGTACAAAAAAACTTCCTTCTTTTTGCTTTACGGCGCCTAAACTGGGATGCAAATCTTATCTTACCTTCTAATTCTAGTAGACTTCTTTTGATTAATTTACCATCCCTAGCCAACTGTAGAACGATGCTTGGTACTATCTTTATTTATAACCTTATACATGGTGATATTGACTGCCCCGACTTGTTAAGTAGGCTAAACTTTTCTGTGCCAAGTAGATTAACTAGAAATTATATTCCCCTAACTTTAAATCATTGTAGATCTAACTATGCCTTGCATGAGCCTTTCAGAGTATTATGTTCTGACTATAATAGACTTTTTCCTGTAATATCAAATCTTGACTCTCTGCCGCTCCTAAAACGATTAATACTTGCTTCATTGGCACAAGATTGATCTAACTATTACTTTTTTCCCCGGACCTTTACCTTTATTTTCCTATCTCGCGTCTATCTTATCGCGAATCGTGCCGTACGATACACGGCTGCGCCCCTCGGTCGGTTGGGCAGGTAAGTGGGCCGTGGGACTCCGCCCGAAAAAAAAAAAAAAAAAAAAGAATATATATAGACGCAAAATAGTGTGTCGAAGTTGAGCTTAGCTGAACAAACTAAACAGTATTTGTAGCTACAAAAGTGCTTAAGTAAACAGGATGAAAGAGGAACTAAACCTATTATTACAATCTTGCCACCAGGTGTTGCGATATAATTGTTTGTTTACTTTTGTGCCTAACATACTAAATTACTAACTGTTGTTTGGTCGTCTGAACGTTGAGCTATTTGATGTAGTCATTTTATAGTTTCTTATGTCTCCGAATTTGTTAGGTGGGAACGATTTTATCTAGGACATGTCAAAGTTTGTTTTCCGGACTTCGCAATTAATTTGTTGCTGATTTGTTGTCAAATAGTGGAAATTTACACGGATTTTCAACGTTGAATGAAGCATGATGATTTAAATTTAAGTTTTCAAGAATTGGTCCTTCGGATTTAACTTGGAGTTGATTTAGTAGCAGCAACAAATAATACTGCAAGGCTTTCAAGGCTTCGATTTGTCATTGACTCGAGCTCTCCTTTTTTTATTGCCTCCACTAACTTATATGCGTAATAAGGTACTATGGGGATTTAGTGATAGCATTGATGCCATCTTCTCAGAGATAAAATTTATCTGTATTTCCAAATTAAGCAAAACTCTAAAGTTGACCCACCGACCATTGAAGGCTTGTAACGCTACTTTTCCTGCGTCGAGTAAGTTATATTTATACCCGTTACTCGTAGAGTAAAAGGGTATATTGTATTCGTGCAAAAGTATGTAACAGGTAGAAGGAAGCGTTTCCGACCCTATAAAGTATATATATTCTTGTTCAGGATCACTAGCCGAGTCGATCTAGCCATGTCCGTCTGTCCGTCTGTCCGTCTGTCTGTCTGTCCGTCTGTCCGTCTGTCCGTCTGTCCGTCCGTATGAACGCTGAGATCTCGGAAACTATAAAAGCTAGAAGATTGGCATTTTGCATGCAGATTCTAGGAGTTCCTACGCAGCGCAAGTTTATTTCAAAAGGGTGCCACGCCCCCTTTAACGCCCACAATCGCTTAAATACGAATTTAAAAATTTAAATATTTCGGAAAAGTAAAAATGCAGTTTTATTGTGTTTATCAATACCTATCGAAATGTAGAAGAAATTTTCCAAATCGGACCATTCGTTAAAAAGTTATGCGTGATCAAAGTTTCTATCTCCATCTCCCTCGCACTCCCTTTACCTGAGTAACGGGTATCTGATAGTCGGGGCACCCGACTATAGCGTTCTCTCTTGTTTTTATTGTGTTTTTCATCGCATTATAAACACATTTTTCCACGGTCTTTCTTAGTTTTGTGATTCGTGCTAGTACATTTGCCACACATTTTTTTTTTAGTACCGAATTCAATCTTTACGATACGGTTATGGAATACATCTTAACTAATAAGAAAAAAATTTTTTTGTTTTTTCTGATGATCCAGTAACGAGATATGCTGTTCACCGCAAAACCTTTTTTCTTGGAGGCGCCTACGGAGCTTGGCTGCGAACGGCTCATTTATTTTTTTTTCGATGAAAATTTGTGAAAACATAGTTTAAATGTTGTTCTTTGATACACTTATAAAATAATTAATCTCACATTAACCGTATCGTGTGACAAAATTCATGAAAATAGTCCTTTTTGGGCCGAATTAACCATACCCCAACCCTTAAAATGTCCCAATTTTTGCCTTATAATATGAAGGCTTTTGGTTTCGTTCCGATCCACCCTTGTTGATGGTTTTGATACACCTATCAATTTCATTTACAATCTTTTTCTGTGCATCGAAAATTTTTTGAAGTTGACTCTTTTTAGCAGAATTTTGTTAAAAAAAAATGTTAAAAAACTTAACAGACTAACTTTAGAGCAATGCTTATTGTAGTTCGATTTACATCATTCTGTCATTCGGTTTTTGGCTGCAAAGCAAATGTCTGCCAAGGATATTCACTCCGAACTTTTTGTAGTGTACGGAGAAGACTGCATGCGTTCAGGAGCGAAGATGGGTCAGGGGCTTTAAAAACGGTCAAACCGACTTCCACGGTGGGCAGCGCACCGGGCGGCCGTCGGTTTCTGACGAAACCATTGCCAAAGTCGCAGCAATAATGCGTGAAGATCGACAGGTGACGCTTGAAGAGCTATCCAAATAGATTCCCGATGTCAGCTGGACAACAAGTAACTTTCATCTTTTTCCAGAACTGAAAAAACACCTTGGGGGAACCCATTTTTAAACCGATGAGGAGGTACAAGAAGCGGTTCTAAACTTTTTTCGCAGCCAGGCGGGGGAGTTCTATGACAGTAGGAGACAAAAATGAACAAGTGTATTGAACGAAACGGAGATTATGTAGAAAAATAGAAAAAAGTCTAAGCTTTCCAAAAATGTAGAATTTATTGGTTTTTAACCTGTTTTTGTATGCGAAAAAGGCTTGTGGAATTTATTTTACGAACGCGCCTCGTATATAGAAACAGCTAGGAATAGACAGTCTAGCGATAAGACTAGAATATGCCTTGCATGAGCCTTTCAGAGTATTATGTTCGACTATAATAGACTTCGTCCTGTAATCTCAAATCTTGACTCTCTGCCGCTCCTAAAACGATTAATACTTGCTTCATTGGCACAAGTTTGATCTAACTATTACTTTTTTTCCCCGAACCTTTACCTTTATTTTCTTATCTCGCGTCTATCTTATCGCGAATCGTGCCGTACGATACACGGCTGCACCCCACGGTCGGTTGGGCGGGTAAGTGGGCCGTGGGACTTCGCGCGAAAAAAAAAAAAAAAATAATAATATAATTTAAAAATAATGTAATACTAAGTAAATACTACATATATATTTAATTTAAACAAATAATAATAAAAATAATAATACAAGATGAGCTCCAAGAAAAAAATAGAGTTACCTAAAAAGCAGTCTGATATTATTTTGGAAATTAGAAAGTTGGAGGTAAAAGAAAAATTAGAGGAGCAAGAAGTGCTAGATTAAAAGAGCTACAAAAGTTCTTCAATGCGAATCATAGCTATTTGCTAAAGATCGGTGTAGTCGATCACGAATAATTAAATTCTAAGAAATATCGGTGTAGTCGATCACGAATATTTTAATTCTAAGAAATATGATTTAATAATAATGGTGTTGGCGCAGATCAAAATAAAATCTGAAAAAGCTCTTTACAGAGCTCATTTATACAAAAAAGGATCTCAGTCCATCTCTTAAATGTAATTATCTCAAGTCAGCATTAACGGAAAAGCCAGGAATGTCGTTAAACCATTTGTTGCTCGGCTCGGGAGAAAATTATGAAGCCACTTGTGAGTTTTCAACCAAACGGTATAAGAATAAACGAGGCTATAATAGATATGCCCAATTAAAATTTGGAATCTAATAAGCAGATACAAACATTTATTGACACAATTGTTGAGTCAATTTATATTATCAAATTAAAAGGAGACTTATCAGAAGATGTCGATAACATTTTTGCCCACATAATTCTTAGAAAATTTGACACGGAGTCCCTTAATTTGAATGAAACTCAAGTCAAAAAGACAAAAAAAATTTAGGCACCTTCTGATGGGATGGACTTTTATGAGCAGAGGCTCAATTCGATTTCATAATTTTCACAGGAAGATAAACCTGTAAGGAAAATTATTAATAATAATATGAGTAACAAGAAAGGAATAAAACTGCGGCAAGCCAAAGATAATATATCCTTGCAGTTATTACAAAAAGACAACATTTCGATTTCTATGCCTATATTACTAAAAACAATGAAGCTATGTCGTTTTTGGCTGCATTTTGCCTTCGTTTCTATGGCACCTGTATGATATTATTGTCCGATTTCGACAAACCTAAAAGCGTAATTCTGATATAGTAAGTAATTACAATGTCTCAAAGGAATATGTTGATAGATGTAGAAAAACAGCAAAATACATTTTTTTTAAATTATTATAATTTATATGACATATTTATATGACATATAAATTATAATTTATATGACATATTTATATGACATATAAATTATAATTTTATATGCTATAGGATATAGATGTCCGATTAATTTAATTAAGATCGTATTTCAATAGTATTTAAATATTACCAAATTCCAAAGAACAAAATATATGAAAAACAACAAAGTTATACTTAAAAAAAATTTTTTTTCCGATTGTTCCTATGGGAGCTATATGATATAGTCGATCGATCCGGTTCGTTCCGACTATATATATTACCTGCAATAAAAACACAACTTTTGGGAAACTTTTCAAGCAGATAGCTTTAAAACTGAGGGACTAGTTTGCGTAAAAACGGACGGACGGACGGGCAGACGGACATGGCTAGATCGACTCCCCTGATGATGCTCAAGAATATATATACTTTGTAGGGTCGGAAATGTCTCCTTTACTGCGCTGCTGAAATTATAATACCCACTGCAAGGGTATAAAAATACCTATGTAAAATAAATGACAGATGTTTTGTAAAATTTTAAATATAACTGAAACCGTGGGTTGCAATCTGCGAACCTGTTGAAACGAAACGATTATGTCAATATATGCTAATCTTATCTGCGAAATCTATTTGATTTGTATACAATTTATTTCTCCAAATGTAAATGTTTCAAACCGCTAAAGTTGTGTTGATATGCCTGTTATTTTGTAATCTTTCCTAAGGCATCTATTTGATATTGTCTTTCAATTTTTATAAAACTAAAACTGTAATTCTGAGATTGCTAAAATTTTAGGAAACAACAAAGTTGATCTTCTGAACCTTTGCTTAGTATACCTCTAAGTGCCCCAACGTCTGCCGAAAGCAGAATAAAAATTCTCGCATTCATGTGCAATGAGCCCCCTAATTTGCAGGGTAATCGCTTTGCGGTTTTCAGCGAGATCCCCAAATCAAAAAAGAAAAGACCTTATCAAAAACTTACGGAAGCCTTCCCTAAACTTCCAACTCCAGTTAAAAAAAATCCAAAGTTTATAATCTTAAAAACAAAAGACCCACAAAAACCAATCTCACACTACTCTTGCTTTGCTGTACACAAGGCGCTACAGAACCATTAGCAAGAAAATAATTTCCATTTCTACGCTAAGAGATGGGAATCTATTGATACTAGATACCACCAAACCAGTGGCCGACAAATTCATCTGCACAACCGCCTTATCTGGATTATGTGACGTCGAATTCAATTACCACGAATCCCTTAACTTTGTGAAGGGAACAATATATGCGCCATGCCTAAACAACATTCCTGAAGAAGAAATTGTGAAAGAGCTACAAGCTCAAAACGAATATTCGGTAGTGGTCTGGTCACTTTTGATCTCTATAATCTTCCGAGCAAACTGGACGTCTCTTGGTACAATGTTTAAATAAGGGAATACATACCCAACCCAATGCGGTGCGAAAATTGCCAGAAGTTTGGACATACAGCAAAACACTGCGATGAACCAACCATGTGCTCCACCTGCGCCTCTTCACCCGCTTGCCCATCATATCAACAACAAAAAATAAAAACAACAAAAAATGCAGCTGCGAGAAGCTAGAATTATTTAAAAACAACGACAACAAACATTATCGACAATCAATCAATCGCCTCTTCAAGCCCGAAAACGGCTTCCATCCCGAAGAACGACTCTCAGCAAGCAGAAGACAACAACAAACCATCAACCAGCAAGACAAACGCAAGCAATGTAACCTCAAAAACAAATGTACTCCCCTCCCACACCTCATTGTATTTAACAACAAAATTATTCAACAAACAGATCATTTAAAAGTCCTAGGAATTACCTTCGACTCTAGGCTCACATTTAAAGAACACTCCCTTAGGGTAAGAAAGTTAGAATCTCGTCTTAATATAATTAAATTTCTAAGCTCGAAATACTCGCATGTACATTTTACTACTTTTAGTAACATAACCAGGGCATTAATACTCTAATAAATACTAGGTTGTCAAAAAAGTCTTGCGGTATTTTCGCTAGTTGTCGCTGCAAGCGCGTAGTTCTAGTTTTATTCGTCGCATCGGATCCTTTTTGGAAAGCTCTTTTCACGCGCCAACACGTGTTAGATTACGGCATATTTTACAGTACTACTACGATAAAGGCAAAAATGCATCTCAAGCCGCCAATAAAATGTGTGCAGTTTATGGACCCGATGCAGCCATCGGGTTCCACCACACAACGATGGTTTCAACGTTTTCGTTCTGGTGGTCTAAGATGCGCCACGCTCCGGAAGGCCTGTCGTCGAATCGCTGAATTGGTCGAAAGAGACCGGCATAGGAGCAGTCGTAGCATCAGTCAAGAGCTGGCGTGGCATCATGCATGGCATCAAAACGTTATAAACCATTTGAAGAAGTTTGGAGTCACTAAGAAGCTCGATGGGTGCCACACGAATTGACGCAAAAAAACATCTTTGACCGTATCGACGCATGCGAATCGCTTCTGAGTCGCAACAAAATCGACCCGTTTTTGAAGCGTATGGTGACTGGCGATGAAAAGTGAGTCACTTACGACAACGAAAGGATCTCCCCCTTGACAACTCTTTATTCGTGTCAGAATCTACGGCTATATTACTAGCCTGACGCTTTGCCACTAATAACAATGGCAAGTTTGTTGTCTGCACTGCCTGTCGTCACTTCAGGCAATCCCCGAATATAGCAATCCGACCATAAGGGAGGTACAAAGAATAACTAAACAGCATCCCAAAAAAATAACACTCTTTTGGGTTCCTAGCCATCAGGGTATAAAAGGGAATGAATACGCGTATAAGGCAGCCCATAACATAGGCCTGTCACCAAAATTATTGTTCACCCCTATAAACAGCAAGGACATACACAATCTAATAGATCGACACCTCGAAATCCAAAAGATGGAGGAATGGACCACGTTTACCCATAGATACTGCAGAATTAATCTCACATGCCAAAAAATACCTCACCCAGCAGCATTGGGAAACAACAATACGAGCTGCAGCCACTATGCTGCCCTTTATAGGTTCGGAGAAGTCCCCTTCACTGCGTTGCAAACTTTTGATTGAAATTATAATAGAGGGTATTACAATGCTAGGGTTTAAAAAATATATGGCAAATTGCGCGCAATGTCATAAATTTAAAAATATGAACCCAAAAGAGAGGACTGACTGTGTGTCTTAGGCATTCGTCAAATAAAAAATGCACAAGCGAGCAGTTTTGTTTGTCTTGTCATAAGCCTCACCACACGTTACTTAATTTTTTTACAAATAAAATTCAAGAAGAAGTGAATACGTGTAGAACAACAGTGCAAGCGGTGTTAGCCACAGCCCTGATTAAAAAAAACGAGGAATGGAGGCTTTGAAATATTAACAGCTTTGATTGACAGTGGATCTGAAAGTACCATTATTTCAAAAGAAGCCTCACAAATTCTGCAGTGACCTAAAATAAAAAATTATACAGTGGAGTTTCCTCTATTAAAAAATGAATTTCGGAGCATAAAGCAAATTAAATCCAACAAAGATAAATTGATGGTAGATGTCATTATTCTTACAAAATTAATGAAGGCACTACCAGTTCGATCAATAAATATCGACCTGACAAAGTGGGCTGAATTCCGGCTTGCCGATCCTGAATTTAAAAATCTAGGAAGAGTGGACTTAATTATAGAAACAGATTTATATGCTCACATTTTTAAAGGTGAACATACCGAATTCGGTTGAATTGTGTCGGGCTGCAGAAAATAGAACGGCAACAATATGATAGTTGCAAACATGATCGAGTCCAAAGAATTGGAAAGACTTTGGGAATTGCTAAATGAAGAATCTAATGATATAACAAGAAAGGAAAGCTAACTTCGGGCGGAGCCGAAGTTGAAATACCCTTGCAGAATATTCTGTAAATTATATTCTCCAAAATTATTCATATGATGCATTCTTAACACTCATAAAAAATCCCAACTTTCTAACTTTACAAACTCCAAAGTTATGGCATTTCCGATCAATCAGTAATATGGCGGCTATAGGATATAGTCCGCCGATCCTTATAAAATTTTATTAGTCGGATTGATTGGCCAAATATAAAACCCATAGAAAATCCCAACTTCCTAACTTTACAAACACCAAAGTTATGGCATTTTCGACCAATCAGTTATATGGCAGCTATAGGATATAGTCGGCCGATCCTTATGAAATTTGGTAGGTCGGATTGATTGGCCTAATATAGAACCCATAGGAAATCCCAACTTCCCACCTTAACAAACACCAAAGTTATGGCATTTCCGATCAATCAGTTATATGGCAGCTATAGGATATAGTCGGCCGATCCCGGCCGTTCCGACTTATATACTGCGTGCAAAGGAAAGAAGGGTGTGTGCAAAGTTTCAACTCGATATCTTTAAAACTGAGAGACTCGTTTGCGTAGAAACAGACAGACGGACAGACGGACATGCTTATATCAACTCAGGAGGTGATCCTGATCAAGAATATATATACTTTATAGGGTCGGAGATGTCTTCTTCACTGCGTTGCACACTTTTGACCAAAATTATAATACCCTCTGCAAGGGTATAAAAACCGAAAATTTGTGAAAACAATTTTATAAAGACTACTACTACAGATTCAAGTGGTAGGTATATTGTTAAGATTCCATTTAAGGACGATGCCTCCTTAGGGCATCAAAGCCGCAAGAAATGGCACGGCTTATTAAAATGGAGAAGAAATTTCAGCGGAATGAAAAACTTAAAGATGCTTAGAGAGTTGAGATTTATGAGAGAATATATTGATCTTGGACATACGGTTGAGTCGTTTAAAACTGGTGGCGTGATGTATTACTAAATATAAATAAAAAACCATGTAAAGCTCATTTTGATAATCTTGGAATCCTTTTAAATCGAACTTTTCAGATAATATTTCGCTCATGTTGAATTAAGCCCAACAATCCTTCGGATATGAATATCAGCGTAAGTCTGACTATCAAAAAATACGAAATACAAGCTGAACCAAAGATCAATAAAGGCAGGATTAAAAAACGACCTAATAAAAAGAAACCAAACAGCAGCAGGGAATTTACTCTATGAAGCCGGAATTGAGTATGCAAGATAATGATTATTAATTCAAAAAATTATATAAAAACCGACATAGCGCTTATAAAAACTACAAAAGAAATAGGAAAATACTTTGAAACCATTATAATTTAGTCATTTCAATTTCAATTTATTAAAATCTTTATTATTTAGCTAACATTATAAATTTATATGCAAATTTTTGGTAACAAATATTTATAAAAAGTGTAAAATGAGATATTTTGAAAAAAAAGATAAATTTTGGAAATATTTTGGAAAAAAAATAAAAGGGTAGGGTTGATTGTTTGAACAGGGGCTACTTTCAATTTTGTGATGGCAAATGTTCGACTGACCCCTATCTCCTTAAATCGGAAGTAGAGAGATGGATTACCCGAGAGTAAGAACAATAAAACTACGTCTGGCCTTTTGGGAAAACCAAAGAATTCTAATAAACGTATACATTTTAAAACACTAAAGAAATATGGATCAGCAGAATCGAACCGTTTGAGTCCTTAAGTTGCGACTAATTGTCTCCAGTTCAAGACACTTCACAATGCTGTCAACTCAATGCAAATTGTAAGATTTTTTCTAAACTTTCTGTGGAGAAAGCGCTTTGAAATTCAGATTTGAATCTACAACAGAGTATCCTCTGCTATCTTAAAAAGAGGTAAACACCGTGTGTATGCTGCGGAATTTACGTGCGACTGACGCTTGATAAGTGAAGAAGAAACAAATTGATATACATATTTGGCTTACACCTAATTCGTTAAAGCGAGAGGAATATAGGAGCATGCAGCAGGCTTCTTCGGCGGTTCACCATCTTTTTTGATACCATGCGTTGATTGCCGTTTTCACTACCTGACTTCTTCAAACCATATATCGCTTTCCTTAGCAACAGCACCTTCTCGGGATTCTTCTCATCAAGATATCCTTGGGGCTGCTTCATGTAGACAGTCCCGCTGAGATCGCTATTGAGGTACGCCGTGCATACATCTATTTGGTGAAGATAAAGTTTAAGCTTCGCCGCTATTGCTATCATAAAACGCACGCTCTCCAGTCGGCACACCGGCGAAAATGTTTCCATGGCTAACGCCACTCTGGTGCATGCGTACAACTTAAAACCACTTTGAAAGTTAACGGAATTTTAACATTTTCCGAAACAAGAGCACTTAAGATGTTATACTGCTTCTTGGGACGACCAGGTTTTCCCGTCCGGATGATTTTGGGGCGACCTTCTCTTCGGCACTCTCGTACTGATCTGAGCTCCCGCTGGAGCTGCCGTTCTCGATGGATGGGTAAGGAACACTTTCTGCAATCTCATCTGGCAGGGGGTTTCCTCGAGTTCCTCCAGATCGACCAAAACTACATCACCTTTGGATGCCGCAGCATGATGCTCGTCAAACAAAACATCACGTTTCTCAACCAGTTGTCGAGCTACTGGGTCGTACAATCGATATCCTTTGGCTGCAACCGAGTACCCAACCATAATGTACTCCTTGCCTTTGGGTTGAAATTTGCTACCCTTCCTTGGGCCTTTGTCCAGAGCGACTGCAAGAGATACAAATACTTTTAGATGCTTTACACGAGGCTTCTTACCCGTCCACGCTTCTATAGGAGTCATACTCTCCACCGCGCTAGTAGAGGATCGGTTTCGCAGATAAACCGAAGTGTTGACTGCCTCCGCCAAAAAAACATCTCCAAGTCCGGCCTGAACCAGAAGGCACCTTGACATCTCCACCAGCGTCCTATTAGCTCTCTCCGCAACTCCATTTTGCTGGGGAGTATAGTTACGCTATTGTTAGTTGTCTGGCAATTCAGTGGTAGCTGAGACATTCGTCGAACTGCTTGTTGACAAATTCTCCACCATTATCGCTTCGCAGGCATTTGAGCTTTTTGCCTGTTAGCCGTTCAACCAGGCTCTTGAACTTGATTAACATTGACAGCACCTCGTTCTTCCCACGCAGAAAATATACAAAAATCCTTATGGATTTGTCGTCAATGAAGGTCAGAAAATACTTGGAACCTCCCAGAGACTGTGTCGGGAAAGGTCCACAAACATCTGCATGTATCAGTTCCAACAGCTCCTCAGCCCGATTACATGTTGCCGTTGGGAAAGGCTGAACATGGATTTTGATGACCATACACGTTTTGCAGGTAATACTTGCTGGCAGACCAATATTTGCAATACCGCGAACAATCCCTTTGTTTACCATTTTTTTCATGCTACACAAATTAATGTGTCCGTACCTCTTGTGTAGCAAAGCACCATCAACGGCTACCATACCAAAACATTTATTTCGCCCGCCGTCAAATAAATACAAATTACCAATATTATTGGCATTCACGTTGCATTCTTCATCTTGCACAACCTGGGCTTTCTCTCTATCAAAGAACACCTTGCACCTGTTCTGCACAGCACTGCTCACGGACATAAAATTTCCGGTCATCTTTTGAACGCAGAGTACATTTTTTAGCGCCAAACGCACAGGGCTGTCTCTATTTTGACGTCACCTTTTCCTTCGGCTTGAAGGAAACCAGCATCGGCCAGTCCGATCTGTTCAGTGTGCTTCTTAAATTTTTTGAATAGCTCTCTTTCACAACACATATGGCTTGTCGCGCCACTGTCCAAGCACCACATAGAGTTTTTTAAGTTGTTGACGTCACAGGCATGCAGCAGGCTGCTTTGGCGGTTCACCATCTTTTTTGATACCATGCGTTGATTGCCGTTTTCACTACTCACGGCTCTACACTGGGACTTTATGTGACCCTGCTCACCACACTTAAAGCAAACGATATTTTTTCGCTTTTTCTTCCCATTCCCCTTTGTCTGCGAGTATTGTGGCTTCTGTGCTGCGATGAATGCCCTTGAATTATCCACTCGCTCTTCTGCTACTCCTTTTCTTTTACTCTCTTCTTTCAACTTAATGGTGAGAACTTCAAACGAGGGCAACTTGTCTCGTGTTTCCATTACCACCACGAAATGCTCAAACTGTTCTGGAAGACTCGACAGCAAAACGATAGTTAGTGGTTCATCGTTTAGCTCTATTCCAACTCCAGCTAGGCCCTCCAGAATTTCAGCAAATTCGCTTATATAGGTAGACATGCTCTGCCCCTCCTCCATCCGGTTGCTGAGTAGTTTCTTGTACAACTGTACCTTCCGTACAGGTCCGCATGGCTGATGTACCTCCTTTAGCTTCGTCCATGCCTCCACCGCAGTCGAACAATTCTTGATGTAGGCTAATTGAGATGTCTTTACACTCAATGTAATTGTCAGCCTATTCACTTCCTCTGGAAAATTCGATTCCGTTAGTTCTCCAGACGTAACACTCCACAGACCGGAATGCATCAATACAGATCTCATCTGTATTTTCCAGGTGTCAAAGTTCGTCTCCTCTAACTTGTCGATTTGATAAAGAGCACTCATTGTTCTTAACCCTGAGTCACACACCGCACAATTATCTTTAAAACGTCTTTAATTACATTTATGCCTGGGCCCATAACCTATTGAGCGGCAAAATTGGAAAAAGAGATAAACACCGTGTGTATGCTGCGGAATTTTATTTGCGACTGACACTTGATAAGTGAAGAAGAAACAAATTGATATACATATTTGGCTTACACCTAATTCGTTAAAGCGAGAGGAATATAGAAGCCCCGCGATCTGTACTTATACATATACTGGCGTGCATTGCCTTATAAGGAAAATATACAGGGTCTTTATTTTCTACACCCTTCCTCAATGCAAGCATTCTACCAAAAACTATTCAGTACATATTTAACATCTCTGTAAATTTTACGTGTTTCGTTTTCAAAAGTTTCTTAGTCAAAAATCTGCTATCATTTCAGTTGTACATTTATATTTTAACCAAACTTGACCTTCCTTAACAATCTCTCTAACAAAATGATGACGTATGTCAATATGCTTTGATCTGGAATGGTACACAGGATTCTTGGTTAACGCCTGTGCGCTCAGGTTATCCATAGACGACGATCGGTGTGTTGTCGTCTCCGCAGCCGATTTCCAAAATCAAACCTTCGCATGACTATCGCCTCCTTGAACGCCGCCGAAAATGCCATGTACTCCGCTTCAGTACTGCTTAGCGCCACGCTTCGCTGCTTCTCCGAACGCCAAGAAATTGGACCACCAGCCAACATAAAGATGTATCCAGTGTAGGACTTCCTGTCTAGCCTGTCGCCTGCCCAATCCGCATCCACATATCCACAGAACGGTTGACCACACTGCTGATAGTGTAATTTCCAGTCAACAGTCGACGAGAGATATCTCAAGACATGCCTTATGCCAGTCATGTGTTCAACATGAGGTTTTTGATTCCGCTGAGCAAACTTCGAAATGGATTGCAGTATGTCTGGCCTTGTTGTAAGTGCTAGCCACATAAGCTCTCCCACTACAGATTAATAAACTATTGGATCAACTCTTTTGCATTCAGAGGTGTCTTCGCCGACTTGCTATCTTCGCTGCCATGATTACGGAATAAGTCCTTAATGTATTGCGAATGTCCCAATGTAATCGCTCCAAGATCGCCCTTTCGTTCGATTTCCAACCCAAAAAATGGTTAAGAGGGCCCTTGTCAACGCATTCAAAAATTTGTGAAATACTGCTCTGGATCTTCAGCAAATCCTCATGCGCTTGACAAGCTATAAGAATGTCGTCAACATATATAAGGATTACCTTCTCCACTCTGTTTGTATAAACATGGTTCGTTGTCACAGGCAACAAATCCCAAATTCTGCAGAACTCCATTCAGCTTCTCGTTCCAGGCCCTTCCTGACTTCTTCAAACCATATATCGCTTTCCTTAGCAACAGCACCTTCTCGGGATTCTTCTCATCAAGATATCCTTGGGGCTGCTTCATGTAGACAGTCTCGCTGAGATCGCTATTGAGGTACGCCGTGCATACATCTATTTGGTGAAGATAAAGTTTGAGCTCCGCCGCTATTGCTATCATAAAACGCACGCTCTCCAGTCGGCACACCGGCGAAAATGTTTCCATGGCTAACGCCACTCTGGTGCATGCGTACAACTTAAAACCACTTTGAAAGTTAACGGAATTTTAACATTTTCCGAAACATGAGCACTTAAGATGTTATACAGCTTCTTGGGACGACCAGGTTTTCCCGTCCGGATGATTTTGGGGCGACCAGGTTCTCCTAAGCGGCTCCTCGTTTACCTCCACATCCTTCTCTTCGGCACTCTCGTACTGATCTGAGCTCTCCCTGGAGCTGCCGTTCTCGATGGATGGGTAAGGAACACTTTCTGCAATCTCATCTGGCAGGGGGTTTCCTCGAGTTCCTCCAGATCGACCAAAACTACATCACCTTTGGATGCCGCAGCATGATGCTCGTCAAACAAAACATCACGTTTCTCAACCAGTTGTCGAGCTACTGGGTCGTACAATCGATATCCTTTGGCTGCAACCGAGTACCCAACCATAATGTACTCCTTGCCTTTGGGTTGAAATTTGCTACCCTTCCTTGGGCCTTTGTCCAGAGCGACTGCAAGAGATCCAAATACTTTTAGATGCTTTACACAAGGCTTTTTACCCGTCCACGCTTCCATAGGAGTCATACTCTCCACCGCGCTAGTAGGGGATCGGTTTCGCAGATAAGCCGAAGTGTTGACTGCCTCCGCCAAAAAAACATCTCCAAGTCCGGCCTGAACCAGAAGGCACCTTGACATCTCCACCAGCGTCCTATTAGCTCTCTCCGCAACTCCATTTTTCTGGGGAGTATACGCTATTGTTAGTTGTCTGGCAATTCCGTGGTAGCTGAGACATTCGTCGAACTGCTTGTTGACAAATTCTCCACCATTATCGCTTCGTAGGCATTTGAGCTTTTTGCCTGTTAGCCGTTCAACCATGCTCTTGAACTTGATTAACATTGACAGCACCTCGTTCTTCCCACGCAGAAAATATACAAATATCCTTATGGATTTGTCGTCAATGAAGGTCAGAAAATACTTGGAACCTCCCAGAGACTGTGTCGGGAAAGGTCCACAAACATCTGCATGTATCAGTTCCAACAGCTCCTCAGCCCGTTTACATGTTGCCGTTGGGAAAGGCTGAACATGGATTTTGATGACCATACACGTTTTGCAGGTAATACTTGCTGGCAGACCAATATTTGCAATACCGCGAACAATCCCTTTGTTTACCATTTTTTTCATGCTACACAAATTAATGTGTCCGTACCTCTTGTGTAGCAAAGCACCATCAACGGCTACCATACCAAAACATTTATTTCGCCCGCCGTCAAATAAATACAAATTACCAATATTATTGGCATTCACGTTGCATTCTTCATCTTGCACAACCTGGGCTTTCTCTCTATCAAAGAACACCTTGCACCTGTTCTGCACAGCACTGCTCACGGACATAAAATTTCCGGTCATCTTTGGAACGCAGAGTACATTTTTTAGCGTCAAAACGCACAGGGCTGTCTCTATTTTGACGTCACCTTTTCCTTCGGCTTGAAGGAAACCAGCATCGGCCAGTCCGATCTGTTCAGTGTGCTTCTTAAATTTTTTGAATAGCTCTCTTTCACAACACATATGGCTTGTCGCGCCACTGTCCAAGCACCACATAGAGTTTTTTAAGTTGTTGACGTCACAGGCATGCAGCAGGCTGCTTTGGCGGTTCACCATCTTTTTTGATACCATGCGTTGATTGCCGTTTTCACTACTCACGGCTCTACACTGGGACTTTATGTGACCCTGCTAACCACACTTAAAGCAAACGATATTTTTTCGCTTTTTCTTCCCATTCCCCTTTGTCTGCGAGTATTGTGGCTTCTGTGCTGCGATGAATGCCCTTGAATTATCCACTCGCTCTTCTGCTACTCCTTTTCTTTTACTCTCTTCTTTCAACTTAATGGTGAGAACTTCAAACGAGGGCAACTTGTCTCGTGTTTCCATTACCACCACGAAATGCTCAAACTGTTCTGGAAGACTCGACAGCAAAACGATAGTTAGTGGTTCATCGTTTAGCTCTATTCCAACTCCAGCTAGGCCCTCCAGAATTTCAGCAAATTCGCTTATATAGGTAGACATGCTCTGCCCCTCCTCCATCCGGTTGTTGAGTAGTTTCTTGTACAACTGTACCTTCCGTACAGGTCCGCATGGCTGATGTACCTCCTTTAGCTTCGTCCATGCCTCCACCGCAGTCGAACAATTCTTGATGTAGGCTAATTGAGATGTCTTTACACTCAATGTAATTGTCAGCCTATTCACTCCCTCTGGAAAATTCGATTCCGTTAGTTCTCCAGACGTAACACTCCACAGACCGGAATGCATCAATACAGATCTCATCTGTATTTTCCAGGTGTCAAAGTTCGTCTCCTCTAACTTGTCGATTTGATAAAGAGCACTCAATGTTCTTAATCCTGAGTCACACACCGCACAATTATCTTTAAAACGTCTTTAATTACATTTATGCCTGGGCCCATAACCTATTGAGCGGCAAAATTGGAAAAAGAGATAAACACCGTGTGTATGCTGCAGAATTTTATTTGCGACTGACGCTTGATAAGTGAAGAAGAAACAAATTGATATACATATTTGGCTTACACCTAATTCGTTAAAGCGAGAGGAATATAGAAGCCCCGCGATCTGTACTTATACATATACTGGCGTGCATTGCCTTATAAGGAAAATATACAGGGTCTTTATTTTCTACACCCTTCCTCAATGCAAGCATTCTACCAAAAACTATTCAGTACATATTTAACATCTCTGTAAATTTTACGTGTTTCGTTTTCAAAAGTTTCTTAGTCAAAAATCTGCTATCATTTCAGTTGTACATTTATATTTTAACCAAACTTGACCTTCCTTAACAATCTCTCTAACAAAATGATGACGTATGTCAATATGCTTTGATCTGGAATGGTACACAGGATTCTTGGTTAACGCCTGTGCGCTCAGGTTATCCATAGACGACGATCGGTGTGTTGTCGTCTCCGCAGCCGATTTCCAAAATCAAACCTTCGCATGACTATCGCCTCCTTGAACGCCGCCGAAAATGCCATGTACTCCGCTTCAGTACTGCTTAGCGCCACGCTTCGCTGCTTCTCCGAACGCCAAGAAATTGGACCACCAGCCAACATAAAGATGTATCCAGTGTAGGACTTCCTGTCTAGCCTGTCGCCTGCCCAATCCGCATCCACATATCCACAGAACGGTTGACCACACTGCTGATAGTGTAATTTCCAGTCAACAGTCGACGAGAGATATCTCAAGACATGCCTTATGCCAGTCATGTGTTCAACATGAGGTTTTTGATTCCGCTGAGCAAACTTCGAAATGGATTGCAGTATGTCTGGCCTTGTTGTAAGTGCTAGCCACATAAGCTCTCCCACTACAGATTAATAAACTATTGGATCAACTCTTTTGCACTGATCGTTCGTGCAATCTACTTGGAAACCTGCATCCAGAGGTGTCTTCGCCGACTTGCTATCTTCGCTGCCATGATTACGGAATAAGTCCTTAATGTATTGCGAATGTCCCAATGTAATCGCTCCAAGATCGCCCTTTCGTTCGATTTCCAACCCAAAAAATGGTTAAGAGGGCCCTTGTCAACGCATTCAAAAATTTGTGAAATACTGCTCTGGATCTTCAGCAAATCCTCATGCGCTTGACAAGCTATAAGAATGTCGTCAACATATATAAGGATTAGTGAAAGGTTACCTTCTCCACTCTGTTTGTATAAACATGGTTCGTTGTCACAGGCAACAAATCCCAAATTCTGCAGAACTCCATTCAGCTTCTCGTTCCAGGCCCTTCCTGACTTCTTCAAACCATATATCGCTTTCCTTAGCAACAGCACCTTCTCGGGATTCTTCTCATCAAGATATCCTTGGGGCTGCTTCATGTAGACAGTCCCGCTGAGATCGCTATTGAGGTACGCCGTGCATACATCTATTTGGTGAAGATAAAGTTTAAGCTTCGCCGCTATTGCTATCATAAAACGCACGCTCTCCAGTCGGCACACCGGCGAAAATGTTTCCATGGCTAACGCCACTCTGGTGCATGCGTACAACTTAAAACCACTTTGAAAGTTAACGGAATTTTAACATTTTCCGAAACAAGAGCACTTAAGATGTTATACTGCTTCTTGGGACGACCAGGTTTTCCCGTCCGGATGATTTTGGGGCGACCTTCTCTTCGGCACTCTCGTACTGATCTGAGCTCCCGCTGGAGCTGCCGTTCTCGATGGATGGGTAAGGAACACTTTCTGCAATCTCATCTGGCAGGGGGTTTCCTCGAGTTCCTCCAGATCGACCAAAACTACATCACCTTTGGATGCCGCAGCATGATGCTCGTCAAACAAAACATCACGTTTCTCAACCAGTTGTCGAGCTACTGGGTCGTACAATCGATATCCTTTGGCTGCAACCGAGTACCCAACCATAATGTACTCCTTGCCTTTGGGTTGAAATTTGCTACCCTTCCTTGGGCCTTTGTCCAGAGCGACTGCAAGAGATACAAATACTTTTAGATGCTTTACACGAGGCTTCTTACCCGTCCACGCTTCTATAGGAGTCATACTCTCCACCGCGCTAGTAGAGGATCGGTTTCGCAGATAAACCGAAGTGTTGACTGCCTCCGCCAAAAAAACATCTCCAAGTCCGGCCTGAACCAGAAGGCACCTTGACATCTCCACCAGCGTCCTATTAGCTCTCTCCGCAACTCCATTTTGCTGGGGAGTATAGTTACGCTATTGTTAGTTGTCTGGCAATTCAGTGGTAGCTGAGACATTCGTCGAACTGCTTGTTGACAAATTCTCCACCATTATCGCTTCGCAGGCATTTGAGCTTTTTGCCTGTTAGCCGTTCAACCAGGCTCTTGAACTTGATTAACATTGACAGCACCTCGTTCTTCCCACGCAGAAAATATACAAAAATCCTTATGGATTTGTCGTCAATGAAGGTCAGAAAATACTTGGAACCTCCCAGAGACTGTGTCGGGAAAGGTCCACAAACATCTGCATGTATCAGTTCCAACAGCTCCTCAGCCCGATTACATGTTGCCGTTGGGAAAGGCTGAACATGGATTTTGATGACCATACACGTTTTGCAGGTAATACTTGCTGGCAGACCAATATTTGCAATACCGCGAACAATCCCTTTGTTTACCATTTTTTTCATGCTACACAAATTAATGTGTCCGTACCTCTTGTGTAGCAAAGCACCATCAACGGCTACCATACCAAAACATTTATTTCGCCCGCCGTCAAATAAATACAAATTACCAATATTATTGGCATTCACGTTGCATTCTTCATCTTGCACAACCTGGGCTTTCTCTCTATCAAAGAACACCTTGCACCTGTTCTGCACAGCACTGCTCACGGACATAAAATTTCCGGTCATTTTTGGAACGTAGAGTACATTTTTTAGCGTCAAAACGCACAGGGCTGTCTCTATTTTGACGTCACCTTTTCCTTCGGCTTAAAGGAAACCAGCATCGGCCAGTCCGATCTGTTCAGTGTGCTTTTTAAATTTTGTGAATAGCTCCCTTTCACAACACATATGGCTTGTCGCACCATATTGAGTTTTTTAAGTTGTTGACGTCACAGGCATGCAGCAGGCTGCTTTGGCTGTTCACCATATTGTTTGATACCATGCGTTGATTGCCGCCTTTACTACTCACGGCACTACACTGGGACTTTATGTGACCCTGCTCACCACACTTAAAGCAAACGATATTTTTTCGCTTTTTCTTCCCATTCCCCTTTGTCTGCGAGTATTGTGGCTTCTGTGCTGCGATGAATGCCCTTGAATTATCCACTCGCTCTTCTGCTACTCCTTTTCTTTCGCTCTCTTCTTTCAACTTAATGATGAGAACTTCAAACGAAGGCAACTTGTCTCGTGTTTCCGTTGCCACCACGAAATGCTCAATCTGTTCTGACTCGACAGCTCTATTCCAACTCCAGCTAGGCCCTCCAGAATTTCTGCAAATTCGCATATATAGGTAGACATGCTCTGCCCCTGCTCCATCCGTTTTTGAGTAGTTTCTTGTACAACTGTACCTTCCGTACAGGTCCGCTTGGCTGATGTACCTCCTTTAGCTTCGTCCATGCCTCCACCGCAGTCGAACAATTCTTGATGTAGGCTAATTGAGATGTCTTTACACTCAATGTAATTGTCAGCCTATTCACTCCCTCTGGAAAATTCGATTCCGTTAGTTCTCCAGACGTAACACTCCACAGACCGGAATGCATCAATACAGATCTCATCTGTATTTTCCAGGTGTCAAAGTTCGTCTCCTCTAACTTGTCGATTTGATAAAGAGCACTTATTGTTCTTAATCCTGAGTCACACACCGGACAATAATCTTTGAAACGTTTTTAATTACTTTTATGCCTGGGCCCATAGGCTATTGAGCGGCAAAATTGGAAAAAGAGATAAACACCGTTCTAAGAGCTTACTATGTCTGCTTAAAATATTATACCAATAATCCCAAGTTGGCAGTTGGCTTTACTCTTGAACGTGATTGTAATCAAGCTTCGACTCAAAATCATCATTTTGCTAGAAAAGATAAGAAGTAATAAAACCTTAGATGTAATTTTTAGTCCTAAGTGAAAGAACTGAACCAAGCATCCAACAAGCTGAATAGGCTAATCACGAGTGCTATTAGTATTAAAACCTATACATAGTTATGCCCCTGAAGCTGGTTTATCAATTTCTGGTAATATGAAGCATAAAATACGGATCTGTATTTCAGATAATTTTTGGAGTAAAAATAAAAGCAATCATTATTTTTGGTTGTTTTTTTAGCAATCCGAAAAAAAAAGTTTAAATACTAGAATAGTGTCGCAATGTTCGACACTACAAAAATTAAAAAAAAATTTGTTTCACAAAATGGCGATTGATTGTTCGTCCGTTTCTACGCAAACCAGTCCTTAGTTTTAAGGCTATCTGCCTGAAACGTTCCCAAAAGTTACCTTTCTTTTGCAGGTAGTATTAAAGTCGGAACGAGCAGAGTCGGGTGACTATATCATATAGCTGACATATAACTGAACGATCGGAAATGCGATAACTTTCTTGTTTTAAAAGTGAGGAAGTTGGGATTTTTTATGGGTTTTATATTTGGCCAATCAATCTGCCTACCAAATTTCATAAGAATCGGCCGACTTTATCCTATAGCCGCCATACAACTGATTGATCGGAAATGCCATAACTTTGGTGTTTGTAAAGTAAGGAAGTTGGAATTTCCTATGGGTTTTATATTTGGCCAATCAATCTGACCTATTACATTTCATAAGGATCGGCCAACTATATCCTATAGCTGCCATATAACTGATTGATCGGAAATGCCATAACTTTGGTGTTTGTTAAGTTAGTAAGTTGTGATTTTCAATGGGTTTTATATTTGGCCAATCAATCCGACCGACCAAATTTCATAAGGATCGGCCAACTATATCCTATAGCTGCCATATAACTGATTGATCGGAAATGCCATTACTTTAGAGTTTGTTAAGTTAGGATGTTGGGATTATTTTTGGGAAATCACTTCGACCTACCAAATTTTAAAGTGATCGGACGACTATATCCTACAGCTGCCATATAACTCAACGATTGGAAATGACATAACTTTGGTGTTTTTAAAGTTAAGAAGTTGGGATTTTTTATGAGTATTAAGAATGCATTATATGAATAATTTTGGAGTATATAATTTACAGAATATTCTGCAATGGTATATCAACTTCGGCTCCGCCCGAAGTTAGCTTTCCTTTCTTGTTTTTGATGTTATTGTGTGTGATCACAGAAATGTTTTATGGGACTCAGACAAGGACTCTGGGCAGGTGTTCGCATCAGATTTTTGACATTATACAGCAGCCAAAGCTTTGTATTTTGTGCAGTGTGCTTGGGGTCATTGTCTTGCTGCAACCAATATTCACTTTTCAACACCAATTGTTCAGCACTTTGCTTTAAATTGTTATTTAAAGTGTCCTTGATCCATGATTGTTTCAATAAATTAAAATTTTCAAACTCCGCTTGCCGCCATACACCCCCACACTAAAATTCCGCTTCCTCCTTGTTTCACCGTGCCAACTAATTTTTCTTTGAAATAAACTCAAAAGTAAGCCGTTTTTGCCTATTGACTTCTGAAATCAAAGGTTTTTTGCGGGCAACTCTACTATGGTAGTCAGTCTTCTTTATGATGCGACGTACAGTTTGTACCTGAAGCTATGCCTGATCAGCTATAGTCCTGAAAGTAAGCTGTATAGACTATAATAGTCTTTTATCGCAGTTGGTTAGCAAGGGCTGACGGCCAGAACGACCCTTTGACAAGATACTGCCAGTCGAATTGTAATTGTTTATAACTTTTTGGATAGAGGAGTGGGCTCTCAAAATTGTATATTTATTTTTCGCTACTCAATAAAAATTTCTTTGCTTTTTTATCCATGTTAAAATTCTCCTAAATTTGATGCAAAATTGTAGTTTCAACTGCGCAATACCTACAGCTCAGACATTCTGCAGAAGACCGGCGCCAAAAGTCCTAACGGTAATCGCACAATCTTGCATTCCACTTAGCTTTAAATAGCTGTACGCAGACTTTTGGGCGTACATTTCTTTGTAGTGTTAAGTTTCAAATTTAAAATAAAATATAAAGTATTGTTCAATATATTATGCGCCATTTAAGACAATAAACTAAAGTTTCGTTAAAAAAAATAATGAGTTAAATACATGCATAAATTGCAGAACAATTATTTATTCAAGTTTGATTTTAAAATTATTTGGGGTGTACGCAGACTTATGCAAGTGAGTGGATGTGTCCAATTCGTTTGCATCTTAAAGGATCACGAAATAATAAGCTGTGACATAAAATAAGTCAGTATTTTTAGTTTTTCTTAGTTTTAAGTGTTATATTAGGTTGTCATATTTATTTATGATTATTTGTGCGTGTTCACAGAGAACGGTCGTGTTTTTGTTTTGCGCTCCGAATTTTCATTTTTCCTATTGAAACCACCGGGGTTTACTTAAATCTCTTTAACGTTTCTACACCTTTAAGTGTTTTCTAACAACTTTCCGTTCGCTTCGCGAGTGCATCGTGATTAACTTGTGTTTAGTAAACAAAAAGTTTTTAGCATAATTTAATTCGGTGCTGGTTTGTTGTTATTGTTTTCTATTGCCCCTCTTTTCAATCTTTCTCTTCGTCGTTGAGCGCTGTTGGAACGGCACGCACTCCAACGGCAATATCTCTCAGAGGTGTTTTATACCGGAGTTAATCGGTTATCCCGCTCTCTCTCTCTTTTCGTTTCTATCTCGTTTCGTGGTGCCTAACATCAAAGTTATTCGGTGTTTCGCTCCCGCTCTGTCGCTCTGTTTGATCTCTCATTAAATCGCTTTCGATTTTTTGTCCGCTATAGTGCACAGTGGTCCGTGGTCAGCGAAAATGGCTTTCTGTTCATTAAAAAATTGCAAGAAAGTTATCTCTGCTGGACAGCAAAGTATTCCCTGCCATACATGTGATAAAATTTATCACGCAAAGTGTCTTGGCTATTCTGGCCTGGTTCGTGATGCCATCGATAAGAGGAGTGGCCTACGCTACTACTGCGATGAATGCATTGTAAACGAGAACCAGGCAATAACTATTAGGCGGCTCACAAAAAGCAGTGTTACGGAATTAATCCAAAACTGCCGTAAAAATACGGACCTGCTCGTGGCGCTTGAAACGCAGCTCACTAGTCGCATGCTAGCTGAGCCCGATTCCCCAAAGCGCAAAAAAGTCGCGGTCGGTGGGCATTCTATGGCAGGTGCCGTGCAACCTGCTGCCCGCGATTCGATTCCAGCTCAGCTGCCAATCTTAGGCGCCACTCAAATGGTACTAAGATCGGGGGCAAAAAGTGATTCGGTATCCGAAGTTGCTGGAATCAATGTGGCTCCGCTAGGTACTTCCGCTCTGTCCGATCAAAATAAAGTAGTGGCCCCAACGATACTGGTAGTACAGATACAAATTCTGTAGTACCAAAAAGTTGCATGTGTTGTACCAAAAACGGTTACTAGTGTTCGGGTGCCCCAGTTAAAACATGTATTTGTTTCACGGCTCGCCCCAGACCTCTCATCACTGGATATTACGGCTTATATCCGTAACAAAATCCAAGTTGATGATTTCGAACATTTGCAATTTTCTTATGCTAGGAAGGTATCATCATTTAAGATTGGTATTCCTTGTGCTCTTTTTGCATCTGTGTGTTCCACCAGTTTCTGGCCCGAGGGCATATTTGTAAAAGAGTACGAAGCTAAGAGAAAAAAGAATAGTTCAGGGGAAATGGAAAATACCATTAAAGAACCATCCCCAGCGTCCTCCACATCCTCTTCTGTCCCAAAAAACTAGCCTCCTCTTTTCTTCTTTGCTATCAGAATACAAGAGGCTTACTTAGTAAGCTGACTAAATTGTATTCGGATAGTTTTTCTTTCCCATATAATATTATGGTATGTACAGAGACCTGGTTAAGGCCGGATATTCTTAGCTTCGAAATTCTCCCGGGTAAGTACCCAATTTATAGGCTTGATCGTCAGTCCAGACGGGGAGGTGTAGTCCTGATTGCTGTCGACTCCACCTTTTCGTCTGAATTACTAACTTTCGAAGAATTTTATGACATCGAATTCCTAGGTATAAAATTATCGTTTCCCGGTAGTTTTGTATATATCACTTGTTCATATATCCCACCATCATCTGAGTTCCCTATTTACGCAAAACACCTTTTCGTTATTCAGTCCATTTCCAAAAAACTGTCAGATCGAGATCAGTTAATAGTATTGGGTGATTTTAATATACATAGTGCAACATGGTCCCCTGACGAAAACTCTAACATTTTACTTCCTTTAGCGCAGCATGACTTTATTGACGGCTTGCTTGACATTGCGCTATCCCAAGTGAACCATGATAAATTTAGAAGGCGTTTGCCTATCAAGAACGTCACCAATTACACAACCGGAAGATCCTTATCATCCAACTTTAGAGCTGACTGTAGACGCAAGAACAGAGCTGAATAAAAAATCCGAAAAGTCGGTTAAACGAATCCGCTGCTTTCGTAAGGCAAACTTTCATCTTTTAAATACTTTTATATCCGGCTATGACTGGTCCGAATTTTATTCATGCACTAACGTTAATATCTTTTATAATGCATTGAATTCCTTCTTTTATCTGTGTGTTCCGTTATACTATCCGTCAATTTCAAATAAACCTCCGTGGTTTAATAAAGAGTTGTCACACCTAAAAAATATTAAGTCCAGACTTTTCAATAAATTTAAAATGTGCGGTTCACAATCTGCCTTCTCTCGGTACCTAAGGGCTCGGTCAAATTTTATCGTGCTTAACGCCCGGTGTTATAAAAGCTATTTGACTCGTTGTAGGGTCCAATTTTCACAAGATCCAAAACAGTTTTATAATTTTGTTAACACTAAGCGTAAATCAGCCTGTTACCCTGCATCGCTATCATTCGAAAACTCTACGGCAAACTCTGATCAGGCAATTGCCGATCTATTTGCCCAGTTTTTCAAGACAACTTATTCTGTTTCATCCCGTCCAAATCCGTCTTATTCAAATGCCATACCCAAGTCGAACTTGATTTTTTGTCCGAGGTTAAGCGAAAGCTCCCTTCTTTTGGATCTCCATAAAGTTAAGCCAGTCTATTCACCGGGTCCGGACGGAGTTCCAGGCTGCGTGCTTAAATACTGTGCTGAAACTCTGTGTAGACCTCTGTACAAATTGTTTACCTTGTCTTTAAAAGCATCTCATTTCCCACTTATTTGGAAGGAGTCATTTGTCATTCCCCTTCATAAGAAAGGAAATAAATGCAATACAAGTAATTACAGAGGCATATCCAAATTATCCGCCATCCCAAAGCTTTCCAAAAACACTATTACACCCCATTTGCAACATCTTTGTAGATCGATTATATCTCCATGTCAACATGGATTTTTAAGGCGAAGATCTACGACGACAAACCTCTTGGAGCTAACGTCTTTTGTAATAAATGGCTTTAGAAAGAACATGCAGACTGACGTAGTTTACACTGATTTTAGTAAAGCGTTTGATTCAGTAAATCACTCGCTTCTTGTATTAAAGCTAGACTTATTAGGGTTTCCATGTGATCTTCTAACATGGATCTCAAGTTATCTGAGTGATAGGACTCAAAGAGTCCTCTTTAAAAACTCGATCTCTGATTTGATCCGAGTTACTTCAGGCGTCCCACAAGGAAGCCACCTTGGCCCACTTCTTTTTACTTTATTTATAAACGATCTCCCTCTAGTCTTGACAAAGTCGCGTGTCCTTATGTACGCAGATGACGTTAAGTTATGCCTGCAATATAACGAAATTTCTAGCAGTTCAGACTTACAATCTGACCTAAATGCTTTTCAAACATGGTGTTGTGAAAATCTTTTGGATTTAAATAGCGCTAAGTGCAAAGTAATGACATTCTTTCGGGTGAACCCACAATATGCAATGTATACGCTGGGTGGTTGCACGTTGTCAAGA
The DNA here is from genome assembly GCA_018153305.1 of Drosophila kurseongensis. Lineage (NCBI taxonomy): Eukaryota > Metazoa > Arthropoda > Insecta > Diptera > Drosophilidae > Drosophila > Drosophila kurseongensis. Next base: position 2,451,516 of record JAECXX010000001.1, read on the forward strand.
ATTACGCGTGTTGATGACCTTGGCGTCCTCCTTGACCCAAAACTTAAGTTTTGTGACCATATTACCTCTATGGTGAATAAAGCCAGGGGAGTTCTTGGATTTATTAAAAGGTGGTCAAAGGAATTCGATGATCCCTATGTTACAAAGACTCTGTTCATTTCACTAGTCCGTCCAATCCTGGAGTACTGTTCAGCAGTTTGGAGTCCTCAGTATGGTGTACATATAGACCGGATAGAGTCCGTGAAAGAACTTTTTATTATTTGCTCTACGGGGCCTTAACTGGAATGCAAGCCTTATTTTACCATCCTACTCTAGTAGACTTCTCCTAATTAATCTACCATCCTTAGTAAACCGTAGAACGATGCTTGGCACAACTTTTATCTATAAACTTATTCACGGGGATGTGGAGAGTCCCGAGTTACTGGGTCGCATAAGCTTCTCCGTGCCTAATAGAATTACCAGGAACTATGTTCCTCTTACATTAAATATTTGTAGATCTAACTTTGATATGCATAAACCGTTTAGAGTACTGTGTAACGACTATAATAGACTATACCATATTATTTCTACTACCGACTCTTTGCCAAGCCTAAAAGCATCAATTTTATCTTACTTAGCACAAAATTAGTATTAGTATTAGTCTCGTACGTATTTCTAATCTTAGTCTGACTGCTTCTACATTTCGCTTTTTAACTTCTCGCGATCTCGTTTCTACGCCTATAAGGCTCCGCGCGTAACAAGCACTGCTTGGTGTCGTAAGGGCCACTTGTTTGCGCTGATCATAGTGCATCAACGTCCGAAAAAAAAAAAAAAAAATAACTCCATTCCGCTTTTTTTGCTCTTTATTCAACGCTTTATAAAAATTGATACAGTGAACGGATTTACCTCAAATATGCGCCGTTTTGTTCGAAAATGTGTTCTCATTTAGACGGCAACTTCATAATACCCCCCTCGTTGAAACTTCCTTCCTTATTTGTGAATAACTCTGTTAGCCACTTTTCACAACCCTCTTTTGAGCCCAACTTTACACCAGTAAGGGCATTCGCCATGGACAGGAACAGGTGGTAGTCATTTGGCGCTATGTCCGAGATATATGGTGGATGCGATAAAATCTTCCATCCGAGCAAAGTATGATGAAGTATGTGGTCGCGTTGTCCTGGTGAAACACTACACCCTTCCTGTTGGCCAATTCTGGTCGCCTCTGGTCGATCGCCAGCTTCAAACGGTCCAGTTGTTCCTGGCCGTCAATCCCGGCTTGGCCACTGTTTTGGACAATTCTCCGGCCTTAAACCACGACTTGATATTGTCGTATGTGATCCATTTTTCGTCGCCAATCACCATCCGCTTCAAAAATGGGTCGAGTTCATTCCGTTTCAGCAGCGTATCGCAGGCGTTGATTCTGTCCAACAGGTTTTTTTGCGTCAAATCATGAGGCACCCAAACATCCAGCTGTTTTTTGTATCCAGCCTTCTGCAGATGGTTTAAAACGGTTTGGTGACTAACTCCTATCTCCTCGGCGATGTCACGAGATGTCACATGCCAGTCTAGCTCCATGTTTTCCATGATTTGATCGGTATTCGTCGTCACAGGTCTTCCGCCGGCTGGCTTATCCATGGTGTCGTTTTCGGCTCTGAATCGTCGAAATCATTCCTCCGCGGTTCGAAGTGATAGAGTACCATCCCCTAAAACACCATTAATCTCACGGAATGTTTCACTAGCGGATTTACCTTTTACAAAGAAAAACTTTAAATCAGCGCGAATTTCGGCGTTAGCGAACTTCATGTTCACACATGAAGTTGAATAGCGTCAATCGATATATAGCATTGCCCGATACCGATATGTAGCGCTTTGCACAAAGCCGCCAGACTTAAAAACCAAAAAAAGCGGAGATGTTTGACAACCTGATATATATGATATATCGAATTTAAGGAGTGGCTACGTAAACTACCTGCAGACTCAACGAAAGTTTAATAAAAGGCAGCCTGCGGCTTAAAAAAAAAACATTAAAACATCAATCGGCTCATTGACAAATTTCAAAAAATCATTTTCCAAAAAAAATTTGAAGACACAGGAGCAGAAAGTCACTCTCAACATGTTCATTGCTGAGCACATGTTAATCTCACCGATCGACAATTTTTCCCATTCATATGTTAAAAAAAAATCGTGTAGTACAGCAAAAAAAACAAGAAAAAAAAGCTAACTTCGGAAGCCGAAGTTGATATACCCTTGCAGAACATTCTGTAAATTATATTCTCCAAAACTATTTATATGATGCATTCTTAATACTCATAAAAAATCCCAGCGATCTAGGTTTGAGCTGCGTCTGCAATTTTACAGTATTGGGGACATTCGTTTAAAACGCAAGAGGATGTTTACATTAATTTCGGGTTCTTTCATATATTTATAACGCAAGAGGATGTTTATATTAATTGGCGACTCATGGGAGCCGATGATTTAGGGTTCTTTGCTTACTGTGACCAATACGTAGCGTAAATATGTTTATGTGGTAGATATATTAATTCCCCATCCATTAGAAAAGAGAAATAGATATATTAGGGTATATGTGAGTGGGTATATTTTGTTTGTGTGATGTTTTCGTTTAATTGTAGGGTATTTTCATTTCGTGCAATATTGTTAAATTCTGTTAGGTTTTTTGGGTTCTTAGTATTGTTTTTCTTTTGATTTTTATATTTAATTACAATGCTTTTCGGAAAGTGCAATGCTTTTCAAAAGTGTGCAACGCAGTGAAGGAGACATCTCCGACCCTACAAAGTATATATATTCTTGATCAGGATCACCTCCTGAGTTGATATAAGCATGTCCGTCTGTCCGTCTGTCCGTCCGTCCGTCTGTCCGTCTGTCTGTCCGTCTGTCTGATTCTACGCAAACTAGTCTCTCAGTTTTAAAGATATCGAATTGAAACTTTGCACACACCCTTCTTTCCTTTGCACGAAGTATATAAGTCGGAACGGGATCGGCCGACTATATCCTATAGCTGCCATATAACTGTTTGTTTGGAAATGCCATAACTTTGGTGTTTGTAAAGTAGGGATTTTATTTTTATTTTTGGCCAATCAATCCGACCAACCAAAATTCATAAGGATCGGGCGACTATATCCTATAGCCGCCATATTGATCGGAAATGCCATAACTTTGGTGTTTTTAAAGTTAGGAAGTTGATATTTTCTAGCTGTTTTATTGTTGGCCAATCAATCCGAACTATCGAATTTCATAAGGATCGGCCGACTATATCCTATAGCCGCCATATAACGGATGGATCGAAAATGCCAAAATTTTGGAGTTTGTAAAGTTAGGAAGTTGGGATTTTTAATGAGTATTATGAATGCATCATATGAATAGTTTTAGAGAATATAATTTACAGAATATTCTGCAAGGGTATATCAACATCGGCTTCGCCCGAAGTTAGCTTTTCTTTCTTGTTTTTATACCCTTGCAGAGGGTATTATAATTTTGGTCAAAAGTGTGCAACGCAGTGAAGGAGACATCTCCGACCCTATAAAGTATATATATTCTTGATCAGGATCACCTCCTGAGTTGATATAGCCATGTCCGTCTGTCCGTCTGTCCGTCTGTCTGTTTCTACGCGAACTAGTCTCTCAGTTTTAAAGATATCGAATTGAAACTTTGCACACAGCCTTCGATCCTTTGCACGCAGTATATAAGTCGGAACGGCCAGGATCGGACAACTATATCCTATAGCTGCCATATAACTGATTGATCGGAAATGCCATAACTTTAGTGTTTGTTAAGTTAGGAAGTTGGGATTTCCTATGGGTATTTTATTTGGCCAGTCAATCCGACCTACCAAATTTCATAAGGATCGGCCGACTATATCCTATAGCTGCCATATAACTGATTGATCGGTAATGCCATAACTTTGGGATTTGTAAAGTTAGGAAGTTGGGATTTTCTATGGCTTTTATATTTGGCCAATCAATCTGACCTACCAAATTTCATAAGGATCGGCTGACTATATCCTATAGCTGCTATATAACTGATTGATCGGTAATGCCATAACTTTGGGATTTGTAAAGTTAGGAAGTTGGGATTTTCTATGGGTTTTATATTTGGCCAATCAATCTGACCCACTAAATTTCATAGGGATCGGCCGACTATATCATATAGCCGCCACTTAACTGAACGATTGGAAATGCCATAACTTTGGTGTTTTTATACCCGTTACTCGTAGAGTAAAAGGGTATATTGTATTCGTGCAAAAGTATGTAACAGGTAGAAGGAAGCGTTTCCGACCCTATAAAGTATATATATTCTTGTTCAGGATCACTAGCCGAGTCGATCTAGCCATGTCCGTCTGTCCGTCTGTCCGTCTGTCCGTCTGTCTGTCCGTCTGTCTGTCTGTCCGTATGAACGCTGAGATCTCGGAAACTATAAAAGCTAGAAGATTGGCATTTTGCATGCAGATTCTAGGAGTTCCTACGCAGCGCAAGTTTGTTTCAAAAAGGTGCCACGCCCCCTTTAACGCCCACAATCGCTTATATACGATTTCGGAAAATATTTCGGAAAAGTAAAAATGCAGTTTTATTGTGTTTAAAAATACCTATCGAAATGTAGAAGAAATTTTTCAAATCGGACCATTCGTTAAAAAGTTATGCGTGATCTCCATCTCCCTCGCACTCCCTTTACCTGTGTAACGGGTATCTGATAGTCGGGGCACCCGACTATAGCGTTCTCTCTTGTTAAAGTTAGAAAGTTGGGATTTTTTATGAGTGTTAAGAATGCATCATATGAATAATTTTGGAGAATATAATTTGGAATATTCTGCAAGGGTATTTCAACTTCGGCTCCGCCCGAAGTTAGCTTTCCTTTCTTGTTTTTTTTATAATTTCTTCGATTTGTACAGAACAATTAAATGCTTTTATGATTTTACTTATTGCTTGATTTATTCATGATTGATTTAAAATTGTTTTCGGTAAATTCAAATTAACTATAATATTTGGCTCTATATAAATTGTTTCATATTTTTTATACATTTTTGTGTATCTACATTCGGCATTGGCTTGGTTTAAAATTCCTATAAAGCATTTATTTGTAACTCTTTTTTTTTTATTAAATTAAAATGTTTGATTATTTTGAAAATAGTATTTGTCTTCTAAAGGTTCTGTTAATATGTCATTAAATTAATTTGGGAAAGGCAAAATTTGGAATATTGAAATTTTTGTAATGTCTTTTGGGATATAAGAAATTATCAATATTTGATTAGTATTGGTTTGTAACCAAGTAGAGGTTTTTATTATTAATAGTTTTTCTGATTTAACGTGGGTTAAAACTGCCTAGTCTAGTAAGTTGCATGCCTAGTTCTATATCGTCTTTATATACTGTGAATTTTTGTAGATTAAAAATAAGTAATGCTACCTGTTGAAATTGTATTTAACAGTAAGCATTACATAATCTGTTCGGTAACCATATCTTTATATGTAACAAGAATGTATGTTATCGAACAGCGAGCTTTAAACATATGTTTTTCTCCTCTCGCTGCCTACTCTTGTTCTTAAGTGTGTATACTCGTACAATCACGAGTCCAGTTCTATTATAACGATTAAACTATTAACTACAAAGCCGCTGCGTTATTCTTTGCCTGGGATAATCCAATATTTTCTCCAACAAAGGTTATGGGCCCAGACAACCGGCAATATATACATAATAGTTTAAATACAGAGATTCGACAAAGTCATCTCGAGAACTCAAAAATTTTTGTTAAACGCCAATAAATCGTGAAGCGTGGTTCGTTAACAAAATGAGTGTGTCTGCTCAAATCGAAAAATTGGGAGAAGACAACTATGACGTATGGTCGATATCGATGCGGAGCGTATTAGTCACCCAGGATTTGTGGAGTGTTGCAAGTGGAAGCATTACCAAGCCCCTAGCTAAGGCGGAGTGTGCCACTTGGGAAATTATTGACCAGAAGGCGCTAGCGTCCCTGATCCTAAACGTGAAGCCGACACAGTTGATGCATATTAAGCACTGCTCAACTGCATACACGGCATGGAGAAAACTTCGAGAGATTCATGCATCTGGCCGTCCAGCCAAAAAGGTACAGCTCTATCAAAAACTCTTGGGGCTAAATCTGCATAACGGTGAAAGTGTCAACAGTTATATTAACACATTTACGGAAACTACCGATAAGTTGGCCGAACTTGATATACGTCTCCAAGATGATTTGAAGGTCATCATGATATTGTCCAATATGCCAAGTAATTGGGAGAGTTTCGTCGTAGCAATCGAAACTCGGGACAAGTTACCTTGCTTCGACACAGTTAAGGTAAAGCTTTTAGAAGACGGAGCGAGAAAAGAAGAGAGAGATAGGAGAGAACGTACTGATCAAGCGGTATATGCACACCGAAACAAAGTAAGGGTACAGTTTTCAAAAGTCGCGGAAAAGTTATCAAAGTCGAAAACCAGTACGAAAAAATTCAGTTTAATGGAAAATGTTACAATTGCAGAAAAATCGGCCATCGCGCCAGAGATCGCCGAGATAGTGAGTCTATCGAAAAACTGCAATCGAACTGCCTAATGCATATCAGTGTGTGTAAACAAAACGAATTTGTATGGTGTCTTGATTCTGGTGCGACGTACATTTAGTACATTTATAGAAAAGAAATCACAGATAATGCTTGCGGCGGAAGAGTATATAGAATCTTCGGGTTTTGGCGCAGTCATGTTCTGCGCAGAAAATGTAAACATTCAGTTGGAGGAGGTGTTGTTCGTTCCAACGTTGCACATGAATTTTTTATCAGTAAGCCAAGCCGCTGCTTACGGTAAATTCACAGTATTCGATAAATACAAAGCTGTTATCAAAGATGAAAAAGGCAACATTATGCTACAAGCTAAGCAGCGGAATAATTTGTATTTATTCGAAATGAGTTCGCACAGCAATATTGTTTGTATGGCAAAAGAAAATACACTAGTAACGAAATGGCACGGTTCGGCCACATAAACTTTCAGAGTTTAAAACAAATAGCAGCTCAGAATCTAGTGACCGGGATTGATATTCAACATGTGCCAACAAACATTAGCTGCGATACATGTAACATTTCGCTACCACACCCACAAAGATCAGACATGATTTCAACAAGCGTGTTGGAATTGATTCACTCAGATGTCTGCGGGCCCATGAATGTGAAATCATTGGCCGGGAACCGCTACTTCGTTACATTCATAGATGATCATTCTAGAAAAATCCATGTTTACTTCATGCATGCAAAAAATGAGGTACTGCAGAAGTTTAAGCTGTTCAAGAACTACGTGAAATGTCAAAAAGGAAGAAAAATCAAACAGCTGAGGAGCGAAAATGGCAAGGAGTACGTCAATAATGAATTCACGGAATTTCTTAACTCTTGCGGAATTAAACGGCAATTGACAGTACCCTATACACCCCAGCAAAACGGTGTCGCTGAACGGGCTAACCACACCATCGTAGAGATGGCAAAAAGTTTGCTAATTCATGCAAATCTGGATGAATTTTTGTGGGCTGAAGCCGTCCAAACAGCTGCCTATTTAAGGAATAGGTGCCCAACAAAATCACTAGACGGAAAAACACCATTCGAGATGTGGAACAAGCGTTTACCTTCAGCATTTGCCCTGGACAAAACGTCACGAGGAAAATTCAAGCCAAAAGGAAAAGAGTACATTTTCGTTGGATATTCTCATTCAGCAAAAGCCTACCGGCTGTATGATCCAGGGAGCGACGAGATGTCAAATTTTTTGAAGGTGAGTTTGCTAAGAAAAATTATAGTCCTCAAATATCCAACTTCGATTCAAATATTATTCGCCTTGAGTGTCATTCGGAAGTAGAACAAGGGGCTGCCAACAAAGATAGATTCACAACTCCAGAGGACAAAGAGGAGGAAGCCCAGCAGCACTCTGCAAGGTGCGATTCTACACACAGCGGCGAAGAGGAGGATATATTTGTCAGCGCAAGTGATCCTGTTGAGCAGGATGAAGTACACGGCGAGGCAGTCCTAAACCAAGACGAAAATATGCCGATATCCTTACAAAATGAACTCGCAGCCCGTCGGGGCCCTGGAAGGCCGAAAATAATTAGGACGGGCAATCCTGGCAGACCGAAAAAGAAGTTCCAAATGCTCAACAATCTTAACAGCCTTGAAGACGCCGAGACTCCGAACACAGCGGACGAAGCACTGTCTGGCTAGTACAGAAAACACTGGAAGGCGTCAATGCAAGCAGAAATGGATGCGCTCGTGGCCAACGGGACTTGGTCATTAACATATCTGCCCAAAGGTCAGAGGGCCATCGGATCAAAATGGGTGTTTCGCAACAAAAGAAACAAGAATGGCGAAATTGAACGGTTAAAGTCTCGACTATTGGACTAGTTGATTCCGATAGAGCAGATAATGTATAGCTTAAGCAAAAGTGTTGAAATTGTATTTAACAGTAAGCATAACATAATCTGTTCGGTAACCATATCTTTATATGTAACAAGAATGTATGTTATCGAACAGCGAGCTTTAAACATATGTTTTTCTCCTCTTGCTGCCTACTCTTGTTCTTAAGTGTGTATACAATCACGAGTCCAGTTCTATTATAACGATTAAACTATTAACTACAAAGCCGCTGCGTTATTCTTTGCCTGGGATAATCCACTATACCACGTGGTTATTTCCTCCAACACTACCCTTTTGTCTACATTATTGACCAAGTTTAAATGATTTATTGGTTCAATACCTTTGTTTACCGCTTATATTACTTTATTAAGTTCGTTAACTTGAATTGTGTTTTGTTCTAAATTTTCAATTTTATGTATTAATTCTTCTTTATCTTGTTCATCTAATTTTCCAAATTGATATTTGTATGTTGTGCCTATAAAATTTATAAGACCTCTTTTGCTACGTTTTGCAATTCTGATTCCATTAACTGTTCAACTTTTCTGTTAAGTATAAAATTTGTTTTAAACCTGAAAATTCTTCTGATTGTTTAATTAAATTAGTATACGTTATTTCAGTTTTGGTTAAGTTGACAGTTAAACAATGATATTCGTAATTAGTTGGCAAGTCCAAGGTTCCTGTTTTGAATATTAAATAACCGTTTTTTGCTTGAACGGGATTGATTTCCAAATTTTGGCTATTGTTAAGTTTTGTAGAAAGTATTAAAATGAATAGGATGTTGATAGTGTTGATCAACAAGTAAGGTTTGATTTTCATTTGATGTGCATCTGGAATTTATTTTCGTTATTATACCCTTGCAGAGGGCATTATAATTTTGGTCAAAAGTGTGCAACGCAGTGAAGGAGACATCTCCAACCCTGTAAAGTATATATACAGATATATATAGTTTCGCCTATATAATCAATCATGCCGAGCTGCTTGTCATTTTTATATCCTCGAAGAAGGTATTATAATTTCAGTTAAAGGTTTGCAACGCAGTGAAGAAGACATTTCTGACCCTATAAAGTATATATATTCTTGATCAGCATCACCAGGAGAGTCGATCTGGCCATGTCCGTTTGTCCGTTTCTACGCAAACTAGTCCCTCAGTTTTAAAGCTATTTGCTTGAAACTTTTCCTAAAGTCTTTCTATGTCTTTCTATTGCAGGTAATATATAAGTCGGAACGACTATGAAAAAAATTTTTTAAGTTTTGTCAAAATCGGACAACAATATCATAAGGCTGCCCTAGCAACGATGGCAAAATAGAGCACAAAATCGACATATGTTCATTGTTTTTAGTAATATAGGCATGGAAATAAAAATGTTTTCTAATAACTGCAAGGATATATAAACTCCGGCTTGCCTAAGTTTCCTTCTTTTCATGTTTTAATTTTATTTTTGGACAGGGAATAAATTAAACAACAAATTCGGACGAATACTACATATAAATGATAATATAGTCCAAATGCAATTTTAAAAACACAATTTTAAAAAACCAACGATTTCAGAGTCAAAAACACCTACCTATTTGGATATAATTTGGCATATTTAGTTTGCCATACAGAAGCAAAAGATCCTCCAAGTTTTTTGATGTACCCATGTAATATGCAATCAGATTCCTTTTCATCTGCGTCGAAGTGTTGCTTTTGCTTTGCCTTTTTTTTTTGTTCGATTTTATCGGTCTCGGAATTGACCGTTTCAAAAACTGTTTCCGACACTTCCTGTTGCCATCTATAAAAATAAACAATAAAGAATTTAATAGTTATAAATGCGTTTTTTAACTACATTTCCGTACATTTGTTACATGGGTTTGGTTTCGCAATCTACAAATTTTAGTTTGTCAAATACAGTATTAGTTTTTTCAAAATGTTGTTTAATTAGTCCTGGAACTAGCCGTTAGTGATAGACTTAATATAAATGTATTATATTAAGTGTAAATATTATTATTTCTCTGATCAAAATAAAAATTAATCCCAACTCGAAAAGTTGACAATTACGGTAATCCGGATCAAAATCCAAGTTAATTATCTTAAGATAAAACGATGTCCACCGAGAGAGTGTGCGAAAGCGACTACTTTATTAACACGTTATATTATTTACTCAAAAATAATTTTTTCATAGTTTTTTTGTTTCAGATGAAAATTACGACCTGCATTTTTCCCACCGCACGACACATGCACACCAGTGCCTTGGCGAAATGCTTGTTATATGGCAGCTATAGGATATAGTTGGCCGGTCCTTATAAAATTTGGTAGGTCGGGTTGATTGAAAAATCCAACTTCCTTACTTTACAAACACCAAAGTTATGGCATTTCCGATCAATCAGTTATATGGCAGCTATAGGATATAGTTGGCCGATCCTTATGAAATGTAATAGGTCAGATTGATTGGCCAATTATAAAACCCATAGGAAATCCCAACATCCTAACTTAACAAACACTAAAGTAATGGCATTTCCGATCAATCAGTTATATGGCAGCTATAGGATATAGTTGGCCGATCCCGTCCGTTCCGACTTATATACTGCGTGCAAAGGAAAGAAGGGTGTGTGCAAAGTTTCAATTCGATATTTTTAAAACTGAGAGACTAGTTTGCGTAGAAATAGACAGACGGGCAGACGGACGGACATGCTTATATCAACTCAGGACGCGATCCTGATCAAGAATATATATACTTTATAGGGTCAGAGATGTCTCCATCACTGCGTTGCACACGTTTGACCAAAATTATAATACCCTCTGCGCCGAGAAGTGGTAAAAATGTTTTACTGAGCTGGTCTTCATTGGCTAAATGGTCTTCCAATATGGCCCTGAAAAAAATTAGCTTATAAGGAAACACTTGAAAGTTAGGGAAATATGGAAATTTAATTTTAATTTTTTGAAGACTCATTGTTAAATGTAACCCAGAGTAAAACTCCCGTAAATCGATCTATAATGTTCTTCTCAGCGGGATTTCACGACCCTCCTATACTGATAAAACTTTTGACAGCAAAAGTCGGACGACTTTGGTATTGCAACCTCTAGTGGAACGATCCACTTTCAGAGAAACTGCGCCGATACTGTTGAAAAGGTTTATATGGGCTACACATTGGAATTGCTGTCAAGGGATCGGTCTAGATTTATAGACTTAGGAACCGTAGGAGATGATTTGGATTTGACGTGGGGCGTGAGGCGTGGGGCGTGAGGCGTGGGGCGTGAGGCGTGGGGCGTAGGCGTTTGACTGACACTCAGGTGGCACTACATAGGCTAGAACAATATCTGACAAAAATGAATGTTTTTAATGCACACAGAAAGGCTGATAAATATTTATATAGCATTGAATTGGCTCTGGCAGTACGTGTCAGCTAAAGAAAATTCAGTTGGTCTCGTGTAATAACTTGCGGTTAACCGGGCAAATATTTTTAAGAGAAAATAATAAGTGCCAACCCATTTTCGAATTGCTAAATTATTCGTCAAACATCTTCACAGGTCTAGTCTTGACAAGGGCATGCATGTTAGGCTTATTACATCAACAGCAGCGCGATCGTTGTGCAGAATTACATAATTCGCTTTAGATATAAACCTAGATTGCTGTTACAAGTAAACACGCTCAGAACCTTATTGACAGGTGCGCAGCCGCCACGGCTCCGTGTAGTGCATCAACAACGACAAGATCACTTACTTGAACCAAGTCATGTCTATTTTACCTTATTTATTAATTTTGATGGAAAATAAATAACAAATATTTATTACATTTTTTTTATAATTTGAGGCAAAAATGTTAAAAATGACTTCAGAAATTGTATCATTGTTTCCACGGAAACCCGTTACTATTTTCATTCTTAAGATTAACGATTAGTGTTTAGGGACATGAGGCAGTAAATCGAATCACAAGAATTATCAGTCAAATCATTAAAATATTGGGAAAGATATTGACTGTGATAAACTGCAAAGAAATGGGTAACTATAAAAAAGTTAAAAAGTTGAAATACCCTTGCAGAATATTCTGTAAATTATATTCTCTAAAATTATTCATATGATGCATTCTTAACTATCATAAAAAATCCCAACTTCCTAACTTTAATATAGTCATATGGCAGCTATAGGATATAGTCGGCCGATCCTGGCCGTTCCGACTTATATACTACGTGCAAAAGAAAGAAGGGTGTGTGCAAAGTTTCAATTCGATATCTTTAAAACTGAGTGACTAGTTTGCGTAGAAACAGACAGACGGACAGACGGACAGACGGACATGCTTATATCAACTCAGGAGGTGATCCTGATCAAGATCATATATACTTTAAAGGGTCGGAGATGTTTTCTTCACTGCGTTGCACACTTTTGACCAAAATTATAATATCCTCTGCAAGGGTATAACAATTTTGGTGCAAAGAAATCGAATACTGGGTTTTGCCATTAAAAGAGGTTTTTGAAAAAGCACTAGAATTCTATCATTGTCTCGAGAAGAGGTCGAATCGAATTATTCTATTTCGGAAACTGATAGTCTACAAAGTTTACCTCTTATTTTTAATTTTTTTTTTGTTATTTCCGTTTACTTCAGTAGTTAACAAATTTCTGTTAGCGCTAAAGCCCCTAAATTTTATTTTTACGATATGCTCCGTTTCCCATCGAGTGGTCGGCGTCAGAGATTTACAAATTTTTTAAGGATAAGTAGAATCTGATTTCTGAAACATTTTAAGTCACAGAAGACTCTGAAGATAGATCATGGCACGATTTGTTGAAATGCGATCAAAGAATTCGAAACGGGTCGTGTCTGTCAAAATAAAACATGCATATTACGAGAAATATAGGTCGGAATTGTCTAGTAAATCTTAAAGGGACGAAACAATTAATATTACTTAACTAGCAGAGCCAACTAGAGCCAACTTGGCTATTGATAAAATTTAATATGAACATTACACCATTGCATATTCTACGGTTCTGCAATGCTGGCAAGTCCAGAAGACGTAGCCTGTTGATGTAGGATGGCAGGTAATGAGGATATCAGTTTAGTCCTCTTAAAGCAATTTAGATAACTTATTTCTAAAATGATTCAATTTATACCTCGCATGTATATTACCATACATCAGAAAATTTGACTTCAAGAATGCAGGTAAATCGTTTATAAATAAAATTAAAAGGAGTGAACTACCTTGCGGAACTCCGGAACTATTAAATACTACTTTTTGGGTGCAAGTAATTTGCATTCCATTTGACTTAGCGAATATGGAGGTCTAACAGAGCTATCAATTGAATAGCAGGAAGTGGTTAAGTGAATCAAAAGCCGTACTTAAATCCGTAAAAACGCCATATACATGTTATTTTTTCTAAAATCCGTTTCTTAACAATCCGTTTCTTCAAAGGAACAAAGGGTGTGTGCAAAGTTTCAATTCGATATCTTTAAAAATAAGAGACTAGTTCGCGTAGAAACAGACAGACGGACAGACAGACGGACATGCTTATTTCAACTCAGGACGCGATCCTGATCAAGAATATATGTACTTTATGGGGTCGGAGATGTCTCCTTCACTGCGTTGCACACTTTTGACCAAAAGTATAATACCCTCTGCAAGGGTATAAAAACAGCGCAAAAATAAAAAAAATGTTCACATAGAATGGAAAAAAATCAAAACAAATTGTCTTAGCTGCTTAATGGAAAGTCGAATTTTTCTAAAAGTCTGAGGGGTTCTTTTTTAAAATAGCTTTGAAAGCTTGAGCTTGTGCTCATTTTTGCAGCGCTGCTGCGGTCAGTAAGTTGTTTTTCTCCGAATTCAATTATTTGAAACTAATTTTTAAATTGAAGGTATGACTTCTTAATAATTACCTTTAATGTCAAACTTTTTTCGTAAAACTAATTTTGTTGATTTAATCAATTATTTTGTGTTTAGTTGAAGTTTCAGTTGTGATACATTAATTCATGCATACATACATTCTTAAAGCCTTTATAGGATCTGTAGTGTCCCAACATAACAGGGTCTGACTGCAATGATACTCTGAAGGAATCGAAAGCAAAAGTCGTTAGACCGGCGTCGTGCGTTTAGCGTTATTCGACCGTGTAGACTGCTTCATTTTCTCTTCACGCCCGTTCTCGTGCTCTCGCTCTGCTACGAATTCAGATGAGCGAGCGATAAGATAATGGGGAGGTGGAGTCTTGATTTCTGTTGACTCAACCCTTTCGTCTGAATTACTAACTTGCGAATAATTTAATGACTTCGAATTTCTAGGTATAAACTTTTCCCGGTAGTTTTATATATATTACTTGTTTATATATAGTATCCTACCATTATCTGAGTTCCCAATTTACGCGAATCACCTTTCTGTTATCCAGTCCATTTCAAAAAAACTGTCAGGTCGAGATCAGTTAGTAGTACAGGGTTGCCCATATTCGACGGACCCATGTTTTTTTAAAAAAATCAAAGAAAAAAATAAAAATTTGGCGGTTGGCAATCTTAATCATTTAATTTGTTCCAAGTAGATTTGTTTACATCAATTTTTGAATATGATATCTTTCAAATGGCCGCCTCTGGCGTTGATGGCGTATTGTGCCCTTTTTGCAGCATTTTCCATCGTTTTCGCCAACATTTCGGCCGGAATAGCGGCTATTTCTTCACGAATGTTGTCCTTGAGCTCTTCTAGGGCCCTTGGCTTGTTAACGTAAACCTTTGACTTCAAATATCCCCACAAGAAGAAGTCAGGCGGCGTCAAATCGGGCGAACGCGGTGGCCAGTCCAAATCACCACTTTTCGACATCAAACGGCCCGGAAACAATTTCTTGAGTTTTCACAATTGACTTGTTCTGTTGAATGTAAATTTCAACTATTTCAGAGCGCTCGCGTGGCGTGTATTGTTCCATGGTAAAAATCTGCTTGGACTGACGCTTCAAACGCGGTATGTCATTAAGCGATCTGGCATCTCTGTCAAAAGTTATGGCGTCGTCAGATGGGTCCGTCGAATATGGGCAACCCTGTATAAGGTGATTTCAATATACCTAGTGCAACATGGTCCCCAGACGAAAACTCTTTTAGCGCAGCATGACTTTATTGACGGCTTGCTTGACATTGCGCTATGCCAACTAAACCATGCTAAAAACTCTTTGGGACGTTTACTGACTTGTGTTTTGTTTTAAATCCAAAAGACTTACGCAACCGGAGGATCCCTTTCACCCAACTTTAGAGCTGACTGTAGATGCGAGAACAGAGCTGAATAAGAAATCCGAAAAGTCTGTTAAATGAATTCGCTGATTTCGTAAGGAAAACACTTATCGTTTAAATACTTTTATATCAGGCCAGGACTGGTCCAAACTTTATTCATGCACTAAGATGGCTGAGGCCGTTAATATATATTTTATAAAGCATTGAACTCCTTATTTTATCTGTGTATTCCGTTACAGTATCCAATAAACCGGTATTTCCAATATTGTAAACATCCATTGTTTAATAAAAAGTTGTCTCACCTAAAAAATGTTAAGTCCAGACTTTTTAATAAATTTAAAATTTGCGGTTGACAATCTGCCTTCTTCGATACCCACAGTATAAAATAAACCAGAATTTCCAATAAACATCCATTGTTTAAAAAAAAGTTGTCACTCCAAAAAAATGTTAAGTCCAGACTTTTTAATAAATTTAAAATTTGCGGATCACAATCTGCCTTCTTCGATACCTTGGTTTGGTCAAATGTTATAAAATCAATTTGACTCGTTTTAATACTGTTTTGTATTAATAAACGCGAACTTATGATTGCAGGGACGAAAGGGAGTTTGCTTGATGAGGTTCATTTAACAACTGACTTTTAATTTCAATATATAAACGCTTAAGCCTAACTTAACGAAGGGGGCGAGGGACAGGGCGAATTCGCGAGAGCGATTAAATCTTTATTGCGCTCCCGCTCCCGCCTTACACTATTCAACAAATTAAAAAACGCAAAGTGCGCAAACACCGCCCCCTCTGAAGGACCGCCGTCTTCAGCATGCCACAGGCAGCACCGCCAGCTTATGGACCGATCGCCGATACGTCGCATCCTTTGTCCTCACGTCCGCCACTCGGACCTTGCCGTCAGCGCCGACGTGCACCGCCACGATCCGCCCGATCATCCACTTCTGCGGCGGAAGATTGTCCTCGGCGACGACGACGAGAGCTCCCACGTCGACGTTCGGAACCTCCTGGTGCCACTTGTTTTTCGCCTGGAGGCTCGAGACGTTCTCCCGGGACCAACGCTGCCAAAACCTGTGCCTGAGACACGAGACACTGCGCCATCGTCGTAAGCAGGTTGGGCTGACTTGGTCCGTGAGCGCTGCTGAGGGTGGAGCTAGGAGGGGCCCGCCGATCAGGAGATGGCCTGGGCTTAGGGCTTCGCCGTCGTTGGGATCCGTGCTGATCGCTCCGAGGGGCCTGGAGTTGAGAACGGCCTCCACGCTGGTGAGGAGAGTTCCGAGCTCCTCCGCGGTCAGGATGTCTTCGCCGACCGTCCGAAGGAACAGGTGCTTTGCTCCCAAAGTCCGCCGAAGTGAGGTGCTCTGGGCGGTATGAATGCAAACTCGCATCCTTTTCTTAATGCGAATGTTGCGATACCGCCCCCCTGCTCCTCCAGACGGGCCCGGAACTCTCTCATGTGGCGATCGGCTCCGACGAAGTGCGTCGCGTTGTCGCACCACACCTTCTCCGGAATCCCGCGTCGACTCACGAACCTTTGGAATGCCAACAAAAACGCATCAGTGGTGAGGTCGCGTTGTCGCACCACACCTTCTCCGGAATCCCGCGTCGACTCACGAACCTTTGGAATGCCAACAAAAACGCATCAGTGGTGAGGTCAGACACTAACTCTAAGTGGACCGCTTTGGACGCAAAACATCCAAAAACGGTGGCTTACCACGGATACTATACGTTGTGTTAAATGGGCCACAAAAATCAACACCACAGATATTAAAAGGGCGCAGAGCTCGAAGTCTGTCTGATGGCAAGTTCCCCATGATTTGCGTCAAGAGTTGCGGCTTGCACCGAAAGCAACGAATGCAAGAACGAACTGTTCTGCGGCAAACTTCCTGCGCATTAACCAACCATATCTTTTCTCGCAACAGACTTACAAGAGCTCGGGGGCCAGCATGACAGCTTGTAACGTGCAGGTAGGACACGTAAGTTTTAACAAACTGTGAGCCTTTCGACAACAACAACGGGAATTTGGATTCGTGCGGGATAGGAGCATTCAATAACCGACCCCCAACTCGCAGCAATGTCGAGGAACACCAATCTAATTTTTTCTCCTGGAGAAAAGGGCTTAGTTTTTGTAAATTCGTTGCTACCGGTTTATTTTTCCGAATTTTACCTATGTCGTCACTGAACTCGTGAGATGTGAGAACTTTCACTATTTTCTCGAACGCAAAATTCAAAGGGCTGCGAAACTTTTTTACTCCTTTGAATAAACCGTAAGACCCACACGAAAACCCTTAGAAGCCTTATGTGCGACAAAAAGGATTCTATTTTCTGAAACACATAATTGGGCTCTGGGATTACCACAAGCGCCAATACTGATTTGCGTAATTCCATCGTCACGACATCAGCAGGTACTTCGGAGTGTCGATTTACAGGCCAATCTTTTTCTGTATCGAGCAAAAACGACGGCCCAGCGAACCAAATGGAAGCTGTGAGTTCCTCAACGTTACATCCCCGTGACACGATGTCCGCTGGGTTTACTTTCGTTGGGACATGTCGCCAGATTGCTTTTTCCGACCACTCTTGAATCTCCGCAACTCGGTTTGAGACAAAAATTGACAACGACGAAGGATGCGTTTTGATCCAATGCAAGGTGATCTCCGAATCCGTCCAGAGGAACACTTTTGTAATCGGAAAATTAAGCAATGGTCTTACACGATTATAAAGATCCGCAAGAAGGTGAGCTGCGCACAACTCAAGGCGGGGCAAAGTTTTCGTCTTGAGGGGAGCTACTTTGGATTTTGCTGTCAATAAAGATACTTTTAAACCTTCAGCGGTACTAGTGCGAACGTAGATGCACGCTCCATATGCTCGCATGGAAGCGTCAGCGAAACCATGTATTTCTGCCGGGACTTTGGCGTCTGTTTGGCGTCTTCCCAAGATGTCTGCAGTTGCATCGGCAGAGACTCGTCCCAGTCTAACTTTTGAAGCCACAGTTCCTGCAACAACATTTTTGCCCTACTCACTAGAGGACACAATAGGCCAAGCGGATCGAAAAGTCGGGCAGTCACCGACAGTATGTTTCGTTTTGTCGCACGAAGATTCAGGAAAGAGTCATCCAACCGAAATTAAAAGTAATCTTTACCCGGCAACCAAACCACGCCAAGGGTTTTAGTTACGTCTGAGTCTGCCGTTAGCGGCATGACAGCGCTTTCAGATGTGGACAACTCTGGGCAGTTAGAAAACCACTTTGCCAATTCAAATCCTGCCTCTTGCAATACCTGAGAAACTTTGTCTCGAAGGCTTAACAGGTCCTCAACGCATCTGGCGCCAGTCAACAAATCGTCAACATAAAAGTCATTCTGAATGACCTTAGCGGCTTTTGGACACGAATCCTGCGCGATCTCTCCAAGCCGCATTAAACACCGAATCGCCAGATAGGGTGCTGGCGAAGTTCCATAAGTCACGGTGTTGAGCTTGAAGATTTTTAGAGACTCAGATGGATCTCGTCTCCACACTATGAGCTGAAAGTTTCGGTCAGCTTCGTCAACCATTACTTGACGATACATATTTTTTACGTCTGCTGCTAGCGCAAACTTGTGCAGTCTGAACCGAAGCAGGGTCGAATATAGCTCCTCTTGAATGGTGGGGCCAACCATCAAGATGTCATTCAAAGCGACCTACGTCGATAAACGGCTCGAGGCGTCGAATACCACTCTCAACTTAGTCGAGGTGCTTTGAGGTCGCAGCACGGATTGGTGCGGAATGAAATAGTGCGGACTGTCTGGAATTTTATTGCTAGTGGAAGACATGTGGCCCATGGCTTCATATTCTTCCATGAATTCCAGGTACATCTTTTTTAAAGAAGGATCTTTGGATAATCTTCTTTCGAGCGACAAAAATCTACGTTTCTCAACTTCATATGATGAACCAAGAGTGTTTGGGTCAGATGATCTTTGAGTATTTTTCTCAAAGTGTTGCTCACAAAGTTGCTGCTCAGGAGTATGGACCTTGGCCTTGGGCGGCAAGTCCTCCACAGACCAAAATTTCTGCAGGGTTGTGTCTATTGACTCCAACACTTCCTCCTGGCAGCTGAGGTGTACCAACTTTTCAGCATTTCTTATTTTTTCTGAGGCACATCTCCCTGACTCTATCCAGCCGAGAACTGTTTTCTGCAAAATGGGAAACTCAGGCCCTTGCTTTATCTGGCCGACTGACAATAGTTCAAAGAACGAGTCTGCGCCTATGAGCATATCTATTTTTTGGGGCTTGAAGAAGAATGGATCTGCCAATTGAATATTTTCAGGCACCCTCAAACCGCTGGTGTTCACCGTTTGATCCAGAAATATTTTGTAATATGTAAAATTAGGACGACAATTGACTGCTACCCACTCGCGACTTGACTATCGTGTGTATTTTCTTGGTTGCTTGAGCATTAGTTCCACCAATGCCCCGCAAGCTGAAACACATGTCCTCTCCCTTAATCTGAAGTCTCTGAGCGAGCTCGTCGGTCACAAAATTTACTTGTGAACCAGAATCGAGCAACGCTCGAGCCAAAACTAATTCGCCACTTTTTGTTTGGACGCTCACGATGGCTGTGGCAAGAATAACTCTATCCGATGCAGTCGCATGCAAAACATGCGAAGTGGATGGAGTATTCTGCAAGAGCGTGGGCTGAGGAGGAGGTGGCAACGCGAGATTTGATGGCGAATAAATGTGAAGCAATGTGTGGTGTGAGGACTTACACACCCTGCATCTTTTCGATTTGCATCTTTTTACCGTGTGGCCCTTACGGAGGCAGTTAATGCATAAGGGAGCCTTTTTTGCGAAATCAAATCTTTGCTGAACTGTTAGGACAGCAAAAGCAGTGCAATTTCCTACTTGATGTTCTGCTGAGTTGCAAAACACACATACTTCGGGGTCGTCCATGGCAGCAACAAACGATTCTTCTTTGGATAAGCCTGGCTTTGCTGAACAATTTTTGGCTTACGCTTCTTCGGCAACCATATGCTGATAGCGCTTGTTCAGGGCCGACTCACACTCGCTCCAAAGAGAAAGCGAGGTATAATCTAACTGTTCTTCCCATTTTCTTTTAGTTCCTGCATCGACTTTGCCCATTACTTGATGGATAAGGATGGCATTCGTAATACGTTTGTCATCCCCAAAGGACAAAAGAGAATCGTACAGCGCTGTGACTGTGTCGATCAGGTTTCTCAAGGCGGTAGCTGATGGCTGGGAAATCTTTGGCAGATTAAACAGTGTCAAAGAAAATTAAACAATCGTACACCCGCCTTAAGCTAGAGCTTTTGGATAATTATCCGCGGTAACTTGGAATGCCCTGACTGTTCCTAGCGCGTCTCCAGCCAAACACGATATTAGATGGTTGAATTTTTCGATATCGTGCAGCGTGTTATCTTTGTCAACAAAAGTTTCGAAAAGGCTTATCAAATTTTTAAATTCGGAATGTTTTCCGCTGAAGGTTGGAAGAGTGACGCTCGGCAAACGGCATTGGGGTGTGCGCGTTGCCGGCGGAGCGGAATTGTCAACGCTCTTACACTTTGTTTCCGCAATTAGGAAAATTAGCAACGATTTTGCTATTATCGCAGTCTCTTCGAACTCTTTGCGGTACACATCATCTTCATCTTTCGCTTCAATTTTATTTTCTATAAGCGAAGCATTTTCGATGTGCGTATTTAGGATTTCTAATCGACATTCTAACTCAACCGTATTTAAAGAGAATCGACCAACATTTAAATATCTTTGCGTTCGTTCTACACTCCTCATATATCCATCTCGTTGGCTTTTCAACTCTTCGATGTCCTGGTTGTTTCTTTCTGATTTTGGCATTTTTTTTTGTTTTGGTATCGAAGATTTTTAAATTTAATTTATTTGAGTTTTTTTTTTTTTTAATTATATGTATGTAAATGTGTACAAAATAAAATTTTGTTTTTAAATTTATTAAATTTAAAATAATAACCAACGAGAGGAATAAGCTGAACGCAAGCAGTGTAGGGGAGCTATTTAAAATGAATTAAGGAATTAATTTAAGGAATCCTAATTTATTTTAATAATTCAATAATTATAAAATGCCGAGAGCACGTAGTGTAGGGGAGCACACGCCAAGCTCAAACACCAAAAACGAACAAACGTTTAGGCAGCGGCAACGCTTGCACCGTTCCAGCGATCGAAAACGAAAACGACGAAAGATAACTCGAAAGAACGGGCTGCGCTGTCTGTGTGTGTGTGTATGTGTGTAAGGCTGGCGGTGCTCAACGCAATGCTAACGGAGAATGAAGCACTGACCGATAACTAAGGGCAACGAATATATAAACCTGACGCTTAAAAGCGCGGGAAATGGCGAAAAGCGAGGGAAATTTGAAGAAAATGCGCGGCAGAAAATTTGCCGGGGACTTAATTCTGGAATTATAACTTTACACAATTCTCAACTTTTACCTTTTTAATTTTTTGCAAAGCTATAATTGGTGTTCACTACGACGAGAAATGGCGTTATTTTTTTTTTTTTTTTTTAAACCAGGATGCCGACAAATATTTATTTGATTTTGGTCCAAAGCGATTCACTTATGTATGTATAATTCGAAATATGTATGTATGTATGGATGTATATATCAGAATTATAATTGTTAGTACATGCAAGTTTTATTTATTTCTTGGTTAGAATGCTCGCTATCTACCGAAATTTTCACACGAATGCAAAATGTTGAAAGATGGTCCAAAACACAATTTATGACACGCCACAGATTAACTTTCAACTTTTAGCACTCTATACCTGGTGGGACGATACACATCCGTCGGCAACTTCCCTCTTCGAGTCCAAATGACTTCCTTCGTAGGCAGCAATTGGCGACAAGCAGCGGCAACAATAACTTCTGGTCCAGTTAACGGCGATCTGCAGCGGTCAATTTGTCCAGCGGCAGCAACGACGAATTAAAGTAGGCAGGAACTGGCGACAAGCAGCGACAACAACAACTTTACTGTTTTAAAAGCCGGCGCGATTTATTGTTTTTAATTTTGTTTGTTTCACCAAAAAAATACACTCGAGTTCCACTGCAAATCACGTCGGGGTCACCATGAAAAGTTTTAATACTGTTTTGTGTTAAGCAAATAAGACCGAAAAAGGCTCCAGGGGGCGACCTAATAACCCCAAAAATGATAATTGAACTTCCAAACTCCGCAGTGGATGTTATATGCAAGCTATTTAACGGGATCACAAAACTTGGCTACTACCCCAAAAAATGGAAAAAGTCCGTGGTTATAATGATACCGAAGCCTGGGGAAGACCACACAATTCCCTCATCGTACAGGCCAATAAGCTTACTATCGTGCCTGTCCAAATTACTGGAAAAATGCCTGCTCACGCGCATTACACCATATTTAATAGAACAAAACTTAATCCTGGCACATCAATTCGGGTTTCGTGAAAGCCACGGAAATTCGTACAGCCTTCCAACATCGGGTATATTGTAGTGCGATATTCCTCGACGTCTCTCAGGTATTCGACCGAGTGTGGCTTGAGGCCTTATGCATAAAATCATGACATTACTGCCAGAAAACACTCATAAGTTACTTAAGTCGTACCTCTACCACAGAGTCTTTGAGGTTAGATGCAATACAACGACATCCAACGAGTATAACATTGAAGCCGGAGTCCCACAAGGTAGCGCACAGGGCCCTACCCTGTTTGTCCTATACACAGCAGACGTCCCTACGAACGAGCGGCTGACTACGTCCACATTTGCTGACGACACCGCAATCCTGAGCCGCTCGAGATGCCCAACTAGAGCAACAGCTCAACTGGCTGATCATTTGGTGGTAGTTGAGAAGTGGCTATCAGACTGGCGAATCAAAATTAATGAACAAAAGTGTAAACATATAACGTTTACCCTTAACAGACAATCGTGCCCCCCGCTAACTTTGAATAGTACGCAGATTCCCCAAGCCAGCGATGTAACATATCTCGGCGTCCACCTCGACAGACGCCTAACCTGGCGGAGGCACATTGAATGCAAGAAAGTACATCTCAGACTTAAAGCTAGCAGCCTACACTGGATTATAAATTCTCGATCACCCCTGTGTCTGGACTTTAAAGTTCTTCTCTACAACTCCACCTACGGCTCCCAGCTCTGGGGGAACGCGAGCCTACCACAAGAAGCTTACACTGCACCCAAATAATCTCGCAAGGAACCTAACACGGGTTTCGAACAGAACCCGTCTTCATCGAAACGATCTACCAGCCCAGCAATAAATATTAGGGCCCGTTAGTCTAAATTCAGTCTACATGACTGTAAGTAAAGTTATATTCTTAAGATTTGATATACTTATTGTTAGTCTCATATAGAGAAGATTTAATAAATAAAGCATATATATACAAAAAAAAAAAAAACACTGATTTGAATTTGTAAACCAAAATGAAATGTATGCGGAAATATTAAAAAATAAACTTAAATATATAATATACTTATTCTTATCATTAACCCAATAGTGAATACGTCCATATTGTTAGGGTACCAAGTCTGAAAAGTAGCAAAAGACAAAATGAACAGGCATACATATAAAGACCAATTCAAGCGCAGGCGCAACATTCTTCAAAATGAGAAATGCAATGCAACAACATCCAACGAGTATAACATTGAAGCTGGAGTTCCACAATGTTACACGCTGGGTCCTACTTTATTTCTCCTATACACAGCAAACATTCCTACAAGCGTGAGGCTGACTGACAACGTCCATATTTGCTGACGACACCGCAAACCTGAGCCGCTTGATTTTCCCACCTAGAGCATCAGCTCAAAAGAATTTGGACACACGAAATATTACTGCATGCTTCGCCCCGTATGTGTAGCTTGTGGAGAGCTCCATGGCTCTGCGGAATGCAAATTAAACAAAGAGGACCCCAGCAACAAAAAATGTGGAAACTGTGGATGTAACCACACGGCAAATCATAGAGGTTGTCCGGTTTACAAGAAGCTAAAAAGCCGGATCCAACAGAAAGTGTCTACATATCGATCCCAGCACCATTAATATCTTCGAATCTCCATTGGGTAGCTCAAACGTTTCCAAAAACGTAAGCTTTGCGAGCGTACTAAAATCCAACCTTGACGGCACTACCTACAATGATGAAATATTAAGCAGTTAGGTACAAAATAGGAAATATTGATATGTAATAAAAAACCGCATAAAGCATCACTTCCACAATGAGTTCTCAACAAACTATTTGAAAGCCACCTCTATAAATCTACAAACGGATGGTCAAAATATAACTCTAGTGGCTGTATACTGTCTTCCCCGCTTCACAATAACCGAAGCACAGTTTTTGGACTACTTCAACACACTAGGCGAACACTTCATACCAGCAGGACACTATATCGCCATGCCCACGCACTGGGGATCTCGCCTTTTGACTCCAAAAGGCAGGCAACTTTACAACGCCATTATAAAGGTGGGCAATGTTCTGGACTGTGTTCCACCTGCTTCACCCACATATTAGCCAACAGATCCCAGAAAGACCTGATTGACTTCGCAGTTACAAAAAATATCCCACGCATTGTCAGACCTATCATCGGACCACTCGCCTGTGCTTCTTAGTCTACACCAGCGGCCAGAAACCAAAAACAATCCTTCCAAAATAACATCAAACAGAACGAACTGGCTCAAATTTAAAAAGTTCCTTAGCTCGCACATTAAGATAAACCCACGGCTGAACAACGTAGAAGACATAAACAGCTTTACCAACACACTCGAGTCCGTTTTGGTCTCAGATGCTCGAATATCAACACCCCAAAGAAGAACAACCAAAGATACACAAATTCACAAATCGAGGGGCTGGTCCAGAAAAAGCGCCGATCACGAAGAGAGTGGCAGTTACTTAGATCGTCATTCGCAAAGATAAAGTTAAAATAAGCCACACGACGGCTCACCGAAGCATTGCAACAAGAAGATTCCAACGGCGCTATGTAGAGCAGCTATCTCTAACCAGCTCAAAGTACCACCTATAGAGGCCTCAATCCACACTAAGCACACCAGTTGAAACCGTTACCCCAACAAGGACAACATCTGGTAATTGGGTCCGTAGTGACAAAGATAGAGCCGACACATTCGCTGTCCATCTTTAGAATGTCTTTCGGCCAAACCCAGCACTACTTTATTTCTCCTATACACAGCAAACATTCCTACAAGCGTGAGGCTGACTGACAACGTCCACATTTGCTGACGACACCGCAAACCTGAGCCGCTTGATTTTCCCACCTAGAGCATCAGCTCAAAAGAATTTGGACACACGAAATATTACTGCATGCTTCGCCCCGTATGTGTAGCTTGTGGAGAGCTCCATGGCTCTGCGGAATGCAAATTAAACAAAGAGGACCCCAGCAACAAAAAATGTGGAAACTGTGGATGTAACCACACGCAAATCATAGAGGTTGTCCGGTTTACAAGAAGCTAAAAAGCCGGATCCAACACAAAGTGTCTACATATCGATCCCAGCACCATTAATATCTTCGAATCTCCATTGGGTAGCTCAAACGTTTCCAAAAACGTAAGCTTTGCGAGCGTACTAAAATCCAACCTTGACGGCACTACCTACAATGATGAAATATTAAGCAGTTAGGTACAAAATAGGAAATATTGATATGTAATAAAAAACCGCATAAAGCATCACTTCCACAATGAGTTCTCAACAAACTATTTGAAAGCCACCTCTATAAATCTACAAACGGATGGTCAAAATATAACTCTAGTGGCTGTATACTGTCTTCCCCGCTTCACAATAACCGAAGCACAGTTTTTGGACTACTTCAACACACTAGGCGAACACTTCATACCAGCAGGACACTATATCGCCATGCCCACGCACTGGGGATCTCGCCTTTTGACTCCAAAAGGCAGGCAACTTTACAACGCCATTATAAAGGTGGGCAATGTTCTGGACTGTGTTCCACCTGCTTCACCCACATATTAGCCAACAGATCCCAGAAAGACCTGATTGACTTCGCAGTTACAAAAAATATCCCTCGCATCATCGGACCACTCGCCTGTGCTTCTTAGTCTACACCAGCGGCCAGAAACCAAAAACAATCCTTCCAAAATAACATCAAACAGAACGAAGTTCCTTAGCTCGCACATTAAGATAAACCCACGGCTGAACAACGTAGAAGACATAAACAGCTTTACCAACACACTCGAGTCCGTTTTGGTCTCAGCAGCTCGAATATCAACACCCCAAAGAAGAACAACCAAAGATACACAAATTCACAAATCGAGGGGCTGGTCCAGAAAAAGCGCCGATCACGAAGAGAGTGGCAGTTACTTAGATCGTCATTCGCAAAGATAAAGTTAAAATAAGCCACACGACGGCTCACCGAAGCATTGCAACAAGAAGATTCCAACGGCGCTATGCAGAGCAGCTATCTCTAACCAGCTCAAAGTACCACCTATAGAGGCCTCAATCCACACTAAGCACACCAGTTGAAACCGTTACCCCAACAAGGACAACATCTGGTAATTGGGTCCGTAGTGACAAAGATAGAGCCGACACATTCGCTGTCGATTTTTAGAATGTCTTTCGGCCAAACCCAGCATCAGACCTGCTAGCTATTCAACCACGAGTAGACAACAACATACACGATCACATTGTATTTACGCCGAGTGATATGGCCAAGGTTATAAAGGAGCACCTGAAGCCACAAAAATCTCCAGGATGCGATCTAATAACTCCGAAGATGATTATTGAGCTTCCACAAATACCATTTTCACAATATGCCAGCTTTTCAATGCAATGATGAGAGTCAGCTATTTTCCTGAGCAGTGGAAAAAGTCGATCATCATAATGATACCTAAGCCTGGAAAAGACCACACAGCCGCCTCAGCTTATAGACCTATAAGTCTACTATCATGCCTATCAAAGCTCTTAAAAAATGTGCCTGCTCACCCGTATTGTACCTGATCTAAAAAATCACAACCTAATCCCAGGTAAACCGTATAACATCGAAAATTCAAACCGCATTTGAGAACAGGGAATACGGTAAAGTCATATTTTTTGACGTTTCTCAGGCCTTTGACATGGCTTAACGGCGAAATGCATAATTACTTTAATGCGCCTTAGCAGTACTCACAAACTCCTAAAGTTATTAGGAAATTCGCGGTGAGATGCAACAGCACAATATCTGCTGACCATAACCGATCGTCTTTGACTTTCAAAGTGAACGGTCGTGTTTTTTTTCTGCGCTTCGAATTTTGTATTTTTGTTTCGTTTATTCACATCGGTGGGTTTTATCAAATCAATTTTCATTTTCTTCCGGTTATTCAAACATACATTTAAACTCCGTTCGCTTCGCGAGTGTACTTGTAATAATACTAATAAATTGTTTTAGTTTTCGTAATTCTTATCTGAGTTTTCTTTTCTTATATCCCCGCCGTTTCTCTTTAACTAAATTACGCTCCCGCTCTCTTGGTCTCTTTGCTTTGAAAGTTCTAAGCGTGCAGTTTCTGCGCTCTTGCGGTACTTATAACTGTAAGTGCTGACCAGTCTAATATGACTTGCTGGCTGTGTTAAAATATGGTGCACACCAAGTTCGCCGGTTTTACTGGCCGGACAAATGATGACCTTTCAAAGGGGCCCAATTTGCAGTTTTGTTGTGACGCTTGTGTCGAGGTTGCGAACGAGATGAAATCGTTTATGCGCCAAACTAAAGGCGGCCTGATGGGGCTGATTAGCTGTTTCGGAGTTGCTAGAGATAGTTTTCGCCGAGCTGATGATCTCCTCTCTGCGCTGGATTCGCAGTTTAATAGTCGTAAGCTATTAGAAGAGTCCCCTAAGCGCAAAAAGGCCGCTGGTGGTAAGGAGCAAAAGGGGAACACCCCGCAACCGAAATTAAAAGAACAACAGAGCATTCCGGCGGATCAGCAGCTGATTTCAGCAAACCCTCAAATGTTGCTAAGATCAGCAGCTAAAAAAGATTCGGTATCCGAACAATCGGTAACAGAATACATGCAACCAAGAATTCCGATTTGTCCGTAGTGGTTTCACAATTAGTGGATCCACCTATCTCTCAGAATGTAGCATCATCACCACAAGGGACTACTGAGTCCGGACAACCGGCTCAAGTTGGTTTTGCAGAAACAATGTCTGCTCCACCAAAATCCCTTTCAGTGGTTCCACTAAAGAAACAAATTTTCGTTTCTCGGCTTTCCCCTGATCAAACATCTTCTGATGTATTGTCTCACATACAAGACAAAACTAAAGCCGATTGTAATAGTGTAAAGGTGGAAAAGTTTAAGTTTTTTTATGCTAGAGACATTTCATCTTTCAAGATAATTGTCCCTAACGAGCTTTTTGAAGCCATATGCTCGGGCGACTTTTGGCCGGATAATATGGTTTTAAAAGAGTTCGAGGCTAAGACAAAGAAGAAGGGGCCCGTGGGAGTAAAACTTCCTAGTCAAGGGCAAAAAAATAACTTCTAACCTCCTTCTTTCCTATCAGAATGCAAGAGGTTTGCGTAGCAAGCTCACTAACTTGTATTCCGATAGCTTTTCCTTTGCATATCTTTTTATTGTGTTTACAGAAACCTGGTTAAAGCCGGAGATCTTTAGTTCCGAAGTTTTTCCAGGTAAGTACACAATATATACAGTGGAGAGCAAAAGTGAGTACATGTTATATTTCACATTTCGGACCGAATTATGAAGAAAACAGTAAAGCATATGGAAAAAATGTTTATTCTCTTTATTCAATATATAACTTACTATAGATTAACAAGAAAAGATCAACGAAGAGGTGCACAAAGAAGAACAGAAAACTTGAAAACAAAAACAACTCGTATGTACTCATTTATGCACCTGACATTTTAAATTTCTTATCTGCAAATGAATCAATAGTTTACCGTTAATTGTCATATTATTGCTTTTGCTTTGTTTCTCAGACTTATTGTAATGGGCTTATTATGATTTAAGGTGTCGACGTGGTTACATTGGAAGTTAAGAGCGATTTTGATTAATATTTGTAAATCATGCGTAAATTGAGTCAGGACGTTGAGAATTCTATAATAACTCTTACCGAGAAAGGCTGTTCGTCCCGGTTAATATCTAGAGAACTTGGAATAAGTCAGTCGGTGGTCATACGCGTCTAAAAAAGACGCAATGTTTCGGTTGAATCTCCTCTGAGGGGCCGTCCTCGACTTTTAACAGATGCGGATGCTCGTCATATTATGTCTAATATGAGAAAGGACAAGTTCTTAACGCCTAAGGTGGCTTCTTTGAGATTAACAAAGATGTAAGTCGATGGACAGCTCGAAGAGCACTTCAAAAAATTGGGTATGTTGCAGCAGTGAAAAAAATAAACCTGATTGTCGGATAAAAATGTGAAGGCACGGTTAAGTTTTGCCAGACGGCACCGAAATTGGTCTATAGATGACTGGAAGCGGGTAATTTGGTCAGACGAAACGAAATTTAATAGATTCCAATCAGATGGAAAACAATATTGCTGGCACCGGGCCCGTTTAATCAATCCAACGACAACACGTTAAGCAAACGGTAAAGCATGGTGGAGGCAATATAATGGTTTGAAGCTGTTTCACCTGGTGGAACATTGGACCAATGCACAAAATAGAAGGGATTATGAACAAAGAGCAATATCTAAATATATTGAAGAACAATCTTCCCGAGTTTATTGATCGCTGTGCTTACAACGAAGCTGAAATCGTGTTTCAGCAGGATGGAGACCCGAAGCACACTGCAAAAGTCGTCCAGAAATGGCTAGTGGAACAAAATTTTCAGTTGATGCAGTGGCCGGCTCAAAGCCCTGACCTTAACCCAATAGAAAATTTTTGGTCAATAGTCAAAAGACGATTGGCACAATATCAATCAGCTCCGTCAAGCCTTGCAAATTTATGGGAAAGGGTGCTTGAGCAGTGGCGCCGTATACCCAAAGAAATCTTGGAAAACCTTGTGGAAAGTATGGCAAACCGTAAGGAAAGCTTTATGACGCTTAAGGGCTTATGGACCAAATATTAATATTAAACAATAAATAAAATTTAACATTCTTGTTTGCAGATAAGAAGTTTAAAATGTCAAAGGTGCGTAAATGAGTACATACGAGTTGTTTTTGTTTTCAAGTTTTCTGTTCTTCTTTGTGCACCTCTTCGTTGATCTTTTCTTGTTAATCTATAGTAAATTATATATTGAATTGAATAAAATTTTGTTCCATTTACTTTACTGTTTTCTTCATAATTCGCTCCGAAATGTGAAATATGCAAACATGTACTCCCTTTTGCTCCCCACTGTAGGTATGACCGTCCCTCTAGACGGGGAGGTGAAGTCTTAATTGGAGTTGATTCAAACCACCCGTCTGAGGAGTTTTTATACCCTTGCAGAGGGTATTATAATTTTGGTCAAAAGTGTGCAACGCAGTGAAGCGGACATCTCCGACCCTATAAAGTATATATATTCTTGATCAGGATCACCTCCTGAGTTGATATAAGCATTTCCGTCTGTCCGTCTGTCCGTCTGTCTGTTTCTACGCAAACTAGTCTCTCAGTTTTAAAGATATCGAATTGAAACTTTGCACACACCCTTCTTTCCTTTTCACGCAGTATATAAGTCGGAACGGCCGGGATCGGCCCACTATATCCTACAGCTGCTAAATAACTGATTGATCGGAAATGCCATAACTTTGGTGTTTGTTAAGTTAGGAAGTTGGGATTTCCTATGGGTTTTATATTTGGCCAATAAAACCGATCTACCAAATTTCATAAGGATCGGCCGACTATATCCTATAGCTGCCATTTAACTGAACGATTGGAAATGCCATACATAACTTGCTCATATATTCCGCCGTTGTTTGGACTTCCTGATTATTTAAATCACCTTTCCGTTATTAAGTCCGTTGCAAATAAGCTTTCCGATACGGATCAGTCGGTAGTTCTAGGTGATTTAAATATACCTGGAGTTACTTGGTCCACTGGGGATGGATCGAATGTCTTACTACCTATAGCACAGCATGATTTTATTGACGGCCTGCTTGACATATCTCTATATCAAGTAAACCATGTTCGAAATTCATTAGGTCGCCTACTTGATTTGTGTTTTGTATCAAATCCTGAAGGTGTGTTTCTGTCCAGAGTAGCACCACTCACGCAACCTGAAGATCCATATCACCCTACAATCGAACTTTCATTTGATACGTGTAGAGTTATAGAAGAAAAATCAGAAAAATCAGAAAAATCCAAACGAATACATTGTTTTTGCAAGGCAGACTTAGGCTCTTAGGCTAAATAGTTTTATTTCTGGCTTTAATTGGTCTGATCTTTACTTATGCAGTTAATGTTTTTTACATTGCAATAAACTCATTTTTGAATTCCTGTGTTCCGTGGTACTATCCGTCAATTTCCAATAAATCACCTTGGTTTAGCAAAGAGTTGACACACTTAAGAAATGTAAAGTCTAATCTAATTCGTAATTCTTTTCCTTTTTTCGCTGTCGTTCGAAAACATGACGGCAACCACAGATCAGGCAATAGCCGATTTATTTGCCCAATTTTTTCAAACGACTTACTCTACTTTAGATTATTCATCACAGCCTTATTCTTACACCATGTCCAAGTCAAACCTCATATTCTGTACCACTTGAACAGAAAGCTCTCTTCTTTTGGATCTTCTTCGTATTAAGCCTGCTTATTCGCCAGAGCCCGATGGTATTCCTGGGTGCGTGCTTAGGTATTGCGCTAAGGCCCTGTGCAAACCTCTTCACAAGTTGTTTACCTTATCCCAAATATTTGGAAGGAATCATTTGTTATTCCTCTTTTCAAAAAAGGTAACAAGTTAGAAGCCAGTAACTATAGAGGTATTTCTAAGTTGTCAGCTATTCCTAAGCTTTTTAAAAAAATAATTACTCCTCATTTGCAGCACTTTTGTAAATCAATCATTTCTCAGTGTCAACACGGATTTATTAAACGTAGATCCACAATCACAAACCTTCTAGAGCTCACTACATTTGTGATAAAAGGCTTCAATGGTAGTTTTCAAACAGACGTCATTTACACTGACTTTAGTAAAGCATTTGACTCTGTAAATCACCTACTTCTTATTCAAAACTTGACCTGTAAGGTTTTCCAGTTGATCTGCTTGAGTGGCAGGTCACAAAGGGTCCTTTTTAAAAATTCAATTTCTGAAATTCTCCGTGTTACCTCCGGTGTCCCACAAGGGAGCCATTACTTTTTACATTATTTATTAACGATCTTTCCTCAATTATAAGTTATTCTCGCGTACTTATGTACGCAGATGATGTTAAGTTGTGCCTGCAGTGTAAGGACATTTCCTGCCATTTAGACTTGCAATCCGATCTAGATAATTTTCAAAACTGGTGCCGAGATAATTTACTAAATTTAAACGCATCCAAGTGCAAGCTGATGACTTTTTATGGCGTCAATCCGATATACGCGACTTACACATTAAGCGGCAGCTCTTTGGATAGAATAACTCTTGTAAACGATCTTAGCGTTCTCTTGGTCCCTGAACTAAAATTTTCAAACCACATTTCGTCCATGGTTAATAAAGCCAGAGGAGTTCTTGGATTTATTAAAAGGAGGTCAAAAGAATTCGATGATCCTTATTTAACTAAAACTTTATTTATGGGTCTCCTGTCTGGAGTCCGCAATACGGAATACATATTGGTCGTATTGAATCTGTACAAAAAAACTTTCTTTGGGATGCAAATCTTAACTTACCTTCTTATTCTAGTAGACTTCTGTTGATTAATTTACCCTCCCAAGCCAACCGTAGAACGATGCTCGGTACTGTCTTCATTTATAACCTTATACATGGTGATATTGACTTGGTAAGTCGGCTAAACTTTTAACTAGAAATTATATTCCCCTAATATTAAATCATTGTAGATCTAACTATGCCTTGCATAGCACAAAATTGATCTTACTATTACTTTTTTCCCCGGACTTTTACCTATATTTCCTTATCTCGCGACTATCTTCTCGCGAATCGTGCCGTACGATACACGGCTGCGCCCCTCGGTCGGTTGGGCGGGTAAGTGGGCCGTGAGACTCCGCGCGAAAAAAAAAAATAATAATAATAACATTGAAGATAGAGTTCCTCAAGGCAGTGTTCTTGGCCCAACACATTACCTCCTTTATACTTCCGACATTTCCACGAGCGGACGACTTACTTTACTATGTCTACATTTGCTGAGGATACTGCAATCCTAAGTCGATCAAAATGTTCACAAAAAGCATCAGCGCAACTAGCAGATCACTTATCTGTTGTTGAATAAAGAGCAAAAGTGTAAGCACGTTATATTTACATTAATCAGACGAGACTGCCCTCCGCTTACATTAAACAAAACTGTGCTGCCTCAAGCAAACGAAGTAACGTACCTTGGCGTACACCTTGAAAGACGACTCACTAGGCGCAGACACATTGAAGGTATAGGTATCCCGCAAGATACTGCTCTACAACTCAGTTCTAAAAACAATCTGGACAAATGGCTTTCAGTTGTGGGGGAGCAGCAATTAAGCAGAAAGCTCGGTCGAAGCTCCTCAAAACCATCATCGGTGCACAGTGGTACGTTCGGAACGATAACATTCAGAGTCTTGGGGCGATGGAAAGTTCCTTACGCGAACGCAGGGAAAGATCACGTCTGAATCGCTTTAATGTAAAAGGTTTCAAATGCGACGAAATCGGGCATTAGGACACTGCAAGGTCAAAAAGTTTGTTCAAATTAATGAAGCAACACCAACACGATAATCGTAAAGATATGTGCTCAAGCCACCGAGCAATTCGATTTTTTTATCTCACTATGCCCACCAAGCTGCGAAGGCTTTATAGTTGAAGCTCTACGATATATTGTCTGATAATTCGAAGGCTAGTTCCACAGATCCAGCACCACCACAACCAAGCTTTTATCCTTACCTGCAAAGTAAACTGTCCAATATAGTAACAACAAATAGGGCGTCCTTAATAATACTAGTGCGACAGTACTTCGAGCAAAGAAAGCAAGGACCTCTTACAACATCGGAAGGTGAATATAAGAAACGTGTATAATTATTTGTACAGATTAACCAACTTCAGGTAAGCAATAATGATTTTCTAGCCTTAAGGCCATTGCAAAGGAATATCTATGCCTTCCAGCATCCTCCTCAGAAATAACCGTTAGTAAGGCACGTCAGATTATTTTGTACCGACGATGCGCGTTTAAGTCAAAAAACCTTAGACCAATATTTGTTTATTAATAGGAACTTCAATATAAATATAATTTGATCTCAAAATAAACATTTTTTTGAAGATACGATTACCAGCGATCAGGGGGAAGCCTCCAAGAAATACTTGGTAGAACATCGGTTCTTGGTGCAGCCAACCAAGTTTTCTCCGAAGCAGGAGCTCGAACGGCTTTCCCACAACTTCCTTACGGAATACCAGTTTGTGAGAAGTTGAAAAACTCCGCAGAAATAAAACAAGGAATGTTTATGATCACACAAACAGAGTCCAACCTGTTGCCAAATACGCAGTCAATTCGCCCATAATGGTTCGAGAGAACCGGCGATACTGGAGAGTTCACCTGGCGTGTGCAAAATAATATAACGGGATAAAGCCGGACTTTGGACTTTACGGTGGTGCCGTGCGCAAAGGACGATAGGTCGAACGCTAAAGCTGTGGACTTTAGGTCAGGAGGCAAGAACGGGTAAAGGCAATGGTCGCGGTTATTATAATAATAAATATAATCTCAATAACGGCCAAAATAATAATAATTACTACTACAATAACAATAATAGAGGAAACAATAAAATAAATTATAGAGGAAATAACCACCAAAATGCAGGTTATAACTCTAGTAATAGTAATAATAACAATAACAGTATTAGGTAACGCTTCGGGAAACTCCCAACACCCTTTATATACTTAGCAGTAGGGAAATACATTCTTAACCTTTAGAAATGTTGCAACGGGAAAATAACTTGTATTTTTAACAGGCACAGGTGCAGAAATATCAATTTTCTTTCAATACTTTCAAACCAATCAGATAGGTATAATTTAAATATATCGATACCGACAATTTTAAATACACCTTTGACAATAGATCAAGACATAGACCTAACGGAAAATGAAGATTCCGATTCGAGCTAAGGAATCGAAATAAAAGAAAAAGATCTACATGATCTAACAATTCCTGCGGTTATAACAATAAAAGAAGCAGAAGAAGAAGACGGTATAGAATCAGATGTAAGCGTGTCAGATACAAAAGAAGCCCAAAGGGCATATATAAAAGATATCTCGAATGCCATCCCGGAATTTAACGGGCAAAAGATACATCTTCAAAGATTCATAACAGCCTTGAAGTTGGTTAACTTGACTAAAGGCACATTCGAAGATTTTGCTGTAGAAGTCAATAAATCCAAAATAATAGGATCTACACTATACAAAGTACAGAATGAAACAACAATAAATTCAATAATAAAGAAATTGCAAGACACTATAGTCAGCGAAACATCCGATGTAGTCAAAGCGAAAAT
Source organism: Drosophila kurseongensis (assembly GCA_018153305.1). Taxonomy (NCBI): domain Eukaryota; kingdom Metazoa; phylum Arthropoda; class Insecta; order Diptera; family Drosophilidae; genus Drosophila; species Drosophila kurseongensis. The sequence continues at coordinate 2,487,588 of JAECXX010000001.1, forward strand.
GGCGAAAACAAGCCAGAGAGGCAAAATAGCCGAGAAATTTACCTCAGAAATAGATAGCTTACGAAAGCTCCTTGAAGACTCGTACATTGACGAAGGCCTACCAGCCGAAAACGCTGACAAATTCAGCACAAAAGAAGCCATTACCACAATGGTTAAAAATTGTGAGCATGGCCGCCTAAAAATAATTTTAGAGGCAGGCAACTTCACAACTATGAATGAAGCCGTCACTAAGTACATACAATGCAGTACTGAAATGACAGGCAATGCAAATTCAATACTGTACACACAAAGAGGAAACAACTATCGCGGTAACAACTTCAGAAATAATTACCGCGGTAGGGGCAATAACCGAGGTAATTATCAGAATAACGGATATTACCAATATAATGGCTATAACCAAAATAACGGTTATAACCAAAACAAGAGAGAACGCTATAGTCGAGTGCCTCGACTATTAGATACCCGTTACTCAGCTAAACAACTTAATATAAATATGCGCTATTGTATTGCGCCATCTACCCCAAGACATTGGTACCACGGGCCATTAAAGGCGGAAATGTAGGCGCTAGCCAGGCTTAAGCGTTTAATGGGTTTTTGGGCGTTAGAGTGGACGTGGCAAACTGTTATTAGGCCAATCGATAGGTATTGACGAAACAAATACATATCAATTACAATTTTCATAATAGCATCAAAACTGTGGCCACAGCTTGTGGCTTGTGGGCGTCAGAGGGGGCGTGGCACCATTTTGAAACAAACTTGCGCTGCGTAGGAACTCCTAAAATCTACATGCAAAATGCCAATCTTCTAGCTTTTATAGTTTCCGAGATCTCAGCGTTCATACGGACAGACAGACGGACAGACGGACATGGCTAGATCGACTCGGCTAGTGATCCTGAACAAGAATAAATATACTTTATAGGGTCGGAAACGCTTCCTTCTACCTGTTACATACTTTTGCACGAATACAATATACCCTTTTACTCTACGAGTAACGGGTATAACTATAATAATCAGATCAACAACAATTATAGAGGTCGTGGTTATTATAGAGGAAACAACCGTGGTAGAAGCACCAACAATGCAAATACGAACACCAACAGCCAGAATAATAATAATGTCCGACAGGTACAAACCACGTCGGAAAACCAATAAAGACCCTTAACATAAAAAACCCAGTAAAGAATACGGTTCATACTATCAATCTTAATTTCAATCTTTTCGTTTCTCTCAAAAATGAATGCACAAATAAATTGTATACATTACTAGTTGATACAGGTGCAGACATATCTTTAATAAAAGAAACTTCGGACTCGTTGAACAATGTTCATTATAAAAATATTACCCAAATATCAGGTGTTGGTGAAGGAACAACCAACTCAAAGGGATTAGTATCAATAGAACTTCTTTCAAGCAACTATGCTATACCACATACTTTTCATTTAGTAACATCAAATTTTCCTATTCCATGTGATGGAATCATAGGCATAGATTTTATGAAAAAATACAATTGTCAAATAGATTTAAAACCAGAAAACGATTGGCTCATACTGAGACCAGAAGACCTTTATAATCCGATTCATATTCCAATAAATCATACACTAGAAAATAATTTGACAATTCTACCAGCAAGATCCGGAGTAGTCCGAAAAGATGCTATAAATTCAGCAACCAGGTATATATTAATACCAAACCAAGAAATCCAAAATGGTGTATTCATTGGAAATTCCATTGGAGATTCTAAAAACACTTTTGTCCGAATTTTGAATACAACTAATAAAACTGCAATCATTCAATTAAATACACTGAAAATTGAATCATTGGATGATTACGATATAATTAAATATAATAAAAAGACAGGAAAGCTAACTTCGGCGGAGCCGAAGTTGATATACCCTTGCAGAATACTCTGTAAATTATATTCTCAAAAATTATTCATGTGATGCATTCTTAAAACTCATAAAATATCCCAACTTCCTAACTTTAAAAACACCAAAGTTATGGCATTTCCAATCGTTCAGTTATATGGCAGCTATAGGATATAGTCGGCCGATCTTTATGAAATTGGTAGGTCGGATTGATTGGCCAAAAATAAAACCCATAGAAAATCCCAACTTCCTAACTTAACAAACACCAAAGTTATGGCATTTCCGATTAATCAATTATATGGCGGCTATAGGATATAGTCGGCCGATCCTTATGAAATTGTAGGTCGAATTGATTGGTCAAATATAAAACCCATAGAAAATCCCAACTTCCTAACTTTACAAACACGAAAGTTATGGCATTTCCGATCAAACAGTTATATGGTAGCTATAGGATATAGTGGGCCGATCCCGGCCGTTCCGACTTATATACTGCGTGCAAAGGAAAGAAGGGTGTGTGCAAAGTTTCAATTCGATAGCTTTAAAACTGAGAGACTAGTTTGCGTAGAATCAGACAGACGGACAGACGGACATGGCTATATCAACTCAAGAGGTGATCCTGATCAAGAATATATATACTTTATAGGGTCGGAGATGTCTCCTTCACTGCGTTGCACACTATTGACCAAAGTTATAATACCCTCTGCAAGGGTATAAAAATGTAAACAAAGAAGAAATTATAGAGAAATTGAACAAAAATTTTCCACCTCAGTTCAAGAATATTCTTAACGAATTATGCACAAAATACACAGATATATTCGGAAAAGAATCCGAATCAATATCAACTAATAATTTTTACAAACAAAAAATAAGAATGAAAGATGATGATATAAAGAATTACAGAATCCCCAACAGTCAAAAAGAAGAAGTAGAAAAGAAAAGAAGTTTCAGAATACAACAGTCCATTATTAATAGTCCCGAAAAAATCATTACCAAATTGCAATACAAAAAGATGGCGTTTAGTAATTGATTACCGCCAAATTAACAAAAAAATTTTATCAGATAAATTTCCACTACCAAGAATAGACGATATTCTTGACCAATTAGTAGAGCTAAATACTTTTCATGTCTAGACCTAATGTCAGGATTTCATCAAATAGAACTCGAAGAAACGTCTAGAAATATAAAATCCTTTTCCACGAGCAATGGCTCCTTCACGCGATTACCTTATGGTTTAAAAATAGAGCCAAATTCTTTCCAAAGAATGATGACAATTGCATTTTCAGGTATCGAACCTTCACAGGCATTCTTGTATATGGATGACCTAATTGTTATCGGTTGTTCAGAAAAACTTATGATTAAAAATCTTACAAACGTTTTTGATTTATGCAGGAAGCACAACCTTTAATTGCACCCAGAAAAGTGCACATTTTTCAGACACGAAGTGACCTTCCTTGGACACAAGTGTACTGACAAAGGTATTTTGCCAGACAATAAAAAATACGATGTAATTGAAAAATAGCCAGCCCCAACGGACGCAGACAGCGCTAGAAGATTCGTTGCATTTTGCAATTACTACAGACGTTTTATTAAAAAATTTTCCGATTACTCACGACACATAATTAGATTTTGTAAAAAGAATGTTAAATTCGAATGGACAGATGAATGTCAAAACGCATTTGAATACCTTAAAATTCAATTGATGAAACCTACACTTCTACAATACCCAGATTTTAAAAAAGAATTTTGTATAACAACAGATGCAAGCAAACAAGCTTGTGGAGCTGTTCTTACTCAAGATTACAATAACACACAGCTACCAGTAGCCTATGCATCAAGATCATTTACTAAAGGAGAAAGCAACAAAAATACAACTGCACAAGAATTAGCAGCTATCCACTGGGCGAAAACCATTTTCGACCATATATTTATGGAAGACATTTCACAGTCAAGAAAGACCATAGGCCATTAACTTACTTATTTTCGATGATAAGCCCGAGCTCAAAACTAACGCGAATGAGATTAGACTTAGAAGAATATGATTTTACTGTGGAATATCTTAAGGGAAAAGACAATAATATAGCCGACGCGCTTTCTAGAATAACCATAACGGATTTAAAGAATATTCAAACGAATAATAAAATTCTCACAGTCACTACCAGAAACCAAAGTAAACAGAAAAATTCCTGCGCAGGAAAAGAAAAAACAAGAAAGGAAAGCTAACTTCGGGCGTAGCCGAAGTTGATATACCCTTGCAGAATATTCTGTAAATTATATTCTCCAAAATTATTCATTCCTTAACACTCATAAAAAATCCCAACTTCCTAACCTTAAAAACACCAAAGTTATGGCATTTTCAATCGTTCAGTTATATGGCAGCTATAGGATATAGTAGGCCGATCCTTATGAAATTTGGTAAGTCGGATTAATTGGCCAAATATAAAACCCATAGGAAATCCCAACATCCTAACTTAACAAACACCAAAGTTATGTCATTTCCGATCGTTCAGTTATATGGCAGCTATAGGATATAGTCGGCCGATCCTTATGAAATTTGGTAGGTCGGATTGATTGGCCAAAAATAAAACCCATGGAAAATCCCAACTTCCTAACTTAACAAACACCAAAGTTATGTCATTTCCGATCGTTCAGTTAAGATATAGTCGGCCGATCCCGGCCGTTCCGACTTATATACTGCGTGCAAGAGAAAGAAGGGTGTGTGCAAAGTTTCAATTCGATAGCTTTAAAACTGAGAGACTAGTTTGCGTAGAAACAGACAGACGGAGAGACAGACGGACAGACGGACATGGCTATATCAACTCAGGAGGTGATCCTGATCAAGAATATATATACTTTATAGGGTCGGAGATGTCTCCTTCACTGCGTTGCACACTTTTGACCAAAATTATAATACCCTCTGCAAGGGTATAAAAATAGATTTGCCTAGGCAAACTCTAAATAAAGCTTCTCAGCCCAGTCATTGTAAATGACGAGGTACGAAAAGTAGTGACCTTGCAAATAACAGATTCACAATGTTTACTAAAGCATGGGAAAAAAGTTATAGCAAGAATTGATGTTAGCGATATGTACACCAATGGAATTCTCGACTTAGGTCAGTTCTTTCAAAGGCTTGAAAAAGAAGCCGGTATACTTAATATCAGCAAACTCAAAGAATCAATAGAATCTTTTAAAATAATGGACAATAAAATATTACTATCTCTAAGAGTAGCGCTACTCAAGCCGGTGACCCTATTATCAAATAATGATAAAGAGAAAGAATCATTACTGTTTACATTCCATGACATTAAGATTAGCAAAGATAAAATATGACCCGATTTATAACAAATTATATAAGAAAATGCCCAAAATGCCAAAAATTCAAAACAACCAAACATAAAAAAACAACATTGACGATAACTGAAACGCCACAAATGGCTTTTCACAGGGTAATTGTGGATACGATCGGTCCACTACCTAAATCTGAACAAGGAAATGAATATGCAGTAACCCTAATCTGCGATTTAACTAAATACCTTGTGGCAATACCAATCCAAAACAAAAGTGCAAAAACAGTAGCAAAAGCTATATTTGAAGATTTTATTCTGAAGTACGGTCCATTGAAGACGTTCATAACAGACATGGGAACAGAATATAAAAATTCGATAATTGAGGATTTATGTAAAAACATCAAAAACATAACTTCTACCGCACACCATCACCAAACTGTAGGAACCGTGGAACGAAGCCACAGAACATTTAATGAGTTCATCCGCTCATACATTTCAGTTGAAAAAAAAGATTGGAATGTATGGCTCCAGTACTTCGTATATTGTTTCAACACAACACCCTCTATGGCACATGACTATTGTCCATATGAGTTAGTTTTTGGTAAAACTTCAAATTTAACTCAACATTTTAATAGCATAGATAAAATAAAACCTCTATATAAGTTTAGACTAGAACAAGCATTTAAAAAGCTAGATTAATGTTAGAATCTCATACAAAGAAACGAAAAATGAGATATGACAAAAATACCTTAGATTTTGATTTAAAAATAGGAGATCAGGTTTTATTGAAAAATGAAACAGGGCATAAGCTAGACTTTAAATATACTGGACCTTATAAGGTTGAAAGTATAGAAGAAAACGATAACATAGTAATTTCAAAAAACAAAATAAAAAACAAACAGTACATATGGATAGGTTAAAAATTTTTATTTCATAATCACTTTAATTCTCTTATAAATATATCACGTATGGCCATACATAAATTAAGAACCATAATTTAATGGAAATATAATACAAAATTAAAAAATATATATATATACTAAAATAAATAATACTTTCTGATTCGAAAAAAAAAATAATAAATTAAATAAATATCACAACAAAAAAAAAAAATAATATATATATATTATTATAAAACAAGATGTTCATTTATATTTTATATACATATAGTAAGAAAATAACTTCATAGAATTACGTTATTTTTCAAAAGGAGGGAGATGTAGTATGCATGTATCATTGTAGCGAGTACCCATTGTACCGACACCAACATTGTGTTACAGTGTACTTAAACAAATACAAAAATGCCGCTAAACTTTTGCGGCCAGCCAAAATATGAATGCGCCTCAGAGCCCAACTTATGGGAAGTGCTAGTGTCAGCATATTCCCATTGCCTGAGTGCAGACACATACAAGGCATGCATGTACAACTTCCCTCGCGCTCTCAGTGCTACCAGCACAAATACAATTGCGAGCATATACTTCGATATATATGACGGCCGCTGCCAATGTTTGCAGGCAGCGCAGCCGCAAATAGCTAGCTGTAATTCATTATTAATTTGACGATTCAATAATAAAGATCTGCCCATGGCAATTAAAATAAAGTGACTATTCTTTTAACAAACATATGATCTCTGTTCCAAACTTACACGCATGAGACTTCAATTAGAGGATTATAATTTTACGGTAGAGTATCTAGGGTATAGATAATTATGTAGCAGATGTGTTTTCAGGAATAACAATCAAAAGAATCACTACAATATATCAAAGTAGACAAAAGTCCTGCGCAGGAGAGCAATAAATAGAATTGCCTTGGCAATCTATTAAATAAGCTTCATATGAAGCTTTATATGAAGTCATTAAAAATTACGAAGTTCGAAAAGGAGTTACCTTGCACGTTAAAAATAAGATATGTTTTTGTTTAAATATGGAAAGAAAAGAAAGAAAGATTTAAATACTTATGAAATTCTCGACATAGGTAAGTTTTTTCAAAGGCATGAAATGCAAGCCGGTATACATAAAATACATAAAGCCAACTCAAAATGGCAGCGTGGAAAAATATCTTGGAACAAGTTTCAATTGATATTTTTAGACAAATGGGTTACAAAACATTAAATTCATTGAGAGTAGCGCTACTCAACCCGGTGACCCTAATAGAAAATAAAAAATAAGCTTTTTTGTCTACATTCCATACCGATCCAATGTCAAAAGAATAATGTCTAGAAAGGTATGACAAACCAAAAACTCATCCCCGTTCGTCCCGCTTTTCTCACATTTTTGTAATATATAGGCACGTTTGAGTTTAGTTACAGCGAACTTTTCGAAATATGGCTCAGCAACAATCAAAAAATGCAATGTGTATCGGATTGGATATACACCAAAATTAATAAAAACACTGTGGAAACACGGTTCATGTCTAAGCATACTGTATGGATGGTTGGCGTCTAAAATAGCAATTATTATTGATGAATCCTGCAAAACCCCACAGCAAATGGGACGTCCAACCTTATCTTACACGAATGCGGGTACAAGATTAAAAAATAAATTGGCATCTGTCGGCGCAGCTGCACGTTCTTTAGTAATAATCATTTAATGAAAAAACGAAAACCGGAAACTAACTTCGGCAAGCCGAAGTTTTAATACCCTTGCAGACTTAGACGAAATTGCTAAAATTCGAAACGAATAAGGTATACATAAATAAACTAGATTTGCATAGTTTCATGTCAATAGCTTTTATACTGCAAAAATGTCATATAACAAGAAAGGAAATACCCTTGCAGAATTTTCTGTATATTATACTCTCAAAAATTATTCATATGATGCATTCTTAACACTCATAAAAATCCCAACTTCCCAACTCTTTTTTTTTTTTTTTTATTAACATTTGCATTTTATTTATTGGATCTTCTCAGAATTGAGACTAACAACAAGTATATAGAATCTCAAATTAAAAAACTATTTGACAGTCAAGGTGACTGCCGCGATATTTAGGGGCTCTAATGACTATTGCTGAGCTGGAAGGTCATTGCGTTGCAATCGGGTCCGGATGGAAACCCTGGCTAGGCCCCTGGCGAGCTGGTTTGGATGAAAAGTTAGCTTGGTGTGGTAGGACGCTTTTTGTTTTGATATTTCATCTTTTACGGGTAGAATGACAAGATCTCTGTGGATGTTGTCGTTCCGAACATACCAAGGTGCCCAAGTGATAGTTCTCAGGTTTTTTGATTGTGCTCGCTGAATAATGTCGATGTTGCTGCTGCTCGCGTTTTCCCACAATTGGGAGCCGTATGTCCAGACTGGCCTAAGCGTTGAATTGTAGAGCAGGACCTTGAAGTCCAGGCAGAGGGGGGAGCGCGCGTTTATAAGCCAATGGAGACTGTTTGATTTTTAGTTTTAGGTGAATTTTCTTAGCTTCGATATGTCTCCGCCATGTAAGTCTCCTGTCTAGGTGGATGCCAAGGTACGTTACATCGTCAGCTTGTGGAAGTGGCGTGTTATTCAGGGTTAGCGGGGGACACGTTTGTCTGTTAAGAGTAAACGTTATGGGTTTACACTTTTGCGCATTTATTTTTATACGCCAGTCTGATAACCACCTCTCCACTACCACGAGATGATCAGCTAGTAGTGCTGTTGCCTGCGTTGGGCATTAGGACCGATCGCGGTATCGTCTGCGAATGTAGAAGTAGTTAGCCGCTCGTTCGTGGGAATATCTGCGGTGTAGAGGAGAAATAGAGTTGGACCAAGGGCGCTACCATCGGATGTTGTGGTGCTGCATCTCACGGCGAAGGCTCTGTTGTAAAGGTACGATTCAAGTATCCTGTGAGTGTTTCCCGGCAGGATCGTTCTGATTTTTTGCATAAGGCTATCAAGCCAGACTCGGTCGAAAGCCTGTGCAACGTCAAGGAATACCGCACTGCAGTATTCCCGAAGCTCGAATACAGTCCTTATTTCTGTTGTTAATCTGTTGACTTGCTCTATTGTTCCATGGCTTTCTCGAAAAGCCAAATTGATGTGCTGGAATAACGTTGTGCTCTTTCAGATATGGGATGATGCGCGTCAAAAGGCATTTTTCGAGCAGTTTTGACAGAGACGAGAGTAAACTTATCGGTCTGTACGAAGCTGGTATTGTGTAATCTTTCCCTGGCTTTGGGATCATTATGATGACCGATTTTTTCCATTTTTTTGGGAAATAGCCAAGTCGTGTAATCCCGTTAAAGAGTTTACAAATAACCTCAACTGCACAGTTTGGAAGTTCGATTAACATTTTGGCAGTTATTTGATCACCGCCTGGGTCCTTTTTTGGTTTCAATTGCTCGCTGATTACTTTTGCAATTTCATTTGGTTGAAACAGAATTGGCTCCGTCTCAGATTCAATTCGAATTGACGGCGACGGTAGTGCGAATGAATTAGTTGCAGGGTTTGGCTGAAAAACATTTCGAAAGTGTAAAGCAAATGTACAAGCTCTGTCTTTGTCGCTTCTGGCCCAGCTGCCTGAAGAGTCTCTTATGGGGATTACTGTTTCGGCCGGCGCACTTAGATTTGGGTGGGCCCTCCACAAGGGATGCTTAGTGTTGGTGGGTGAAAGTTTCCCAATGTACTGGCGTTGTGCTTTTTCTTCTTCTTGCCTTAGAGCCCTGGTAAGTCTGCGACCAGCTTCTTTAAGACTTTGTTTGGAGGATGGCGATCTGCTGGTTTGCCAAGCACGTCTCAAACGTCTTTTCTCCAGAACAAGCTGTTCGATTTCAAGGTTAGTTTTGTGTTTGTACGTGTGCCCATCCCTCCCTTGCGGTGTTGAGACTTTGGCTGCTGCGACGAGTACAGACTCAAGTGTATCGGCATAGCAGTCGATGTCCTCCTTGATGTTGAGCTGTGGAGTTAGTTCAATGTGGGAACTTACGTACTTTTTGAACTTCAGCCAGTTGGTTCGACGCGACGTCAGCCTGCGAGGGTGCTCGATTAATTCCGGGCTTTGAAGAAGAGTTATTAGCACTGGTGAGTAGTCCGATGATATTTCCAAAAGCAATTTTGCAGATATTAGATTGCGAGAAATGTTTTTTGTCACAGCAAAATCAATTAAATCAGGTAGTTTTCTAGGATCTGTAGGCCAGTATGTAGGGCTGCCTGGTGATACGTAGTCCAGTTTGTTGCATATTTAAATGAGTGCATTATATAGTTGCCTTCTTTTGGGGGTCACAAGGCGGGATCCCCAGTGCGTGTGCTTGGCGTTGTAGTCTCCTGCTGCCTTGAATCGCTCTCCAAGTGAATTGTAGAAGTCCATGAATTGGTCTTCGAAGACTGTAAAGCGGGGTGGGCAGTAGACAGCGGCAATGGCAAGGTTGCAGTTGCCCAACTGTAATTTTATCGATGTAGCTTGCAGATGATTTTTAGCAAACCGTTGGTGAAAGTGGTGTTTGACGCGGTCTCTTATTAAGATTCCAGTTCCGCCATGCGCTTTACCATCTGGATGATCGGTGCCGTAGAACGTGTATCCCCGTATTTGAAAGTTATATTTGCTGGTGAGATGCGTTTCTGCCAGCAACATAACGTCGATGTGGTTTTCGTTCAGAAAGTGAGTTATTTCAGGTTTATGCCGTGAAACACCGTTGGCGTTCCACAGAGTTATTCGAAGGCTAGGCATGGTTTATTTGGACTGCTGAGCTGCAAGCATTTGTAGTAAGATATTTTGGTTTTGCATAAGGGTTTGCATGGTGGTTTTCATGAAGGACATAAATTCCATCATATTTTGTTGCAAAGTAATCATCATAGATTCCATGTTACTTTGTGGCTGTCCCATGGCCTGCTGGATGTTATCAATATTCGGCTCTATGTGAGCTGTGCCTGATCTTAGAGCACTGGCGTAAGAAATTCCGTTGGTGGTAATTGAGGGGCCAAATGATGATCTGGCTGCTTTTGCGAAGAAAACTTCCGGTGTCCTTTGTGATCTCATGTAAGTGTTTTGTGTGTTCAGGGAGCGTGCCGTTGTCGCCCGACTTTTCATCACCTTGTAGACTGGACAGCCTCTGTAGTTTGCTGTGTGGTTTTCTTAGCAGTTTACACACTTTTTAGTGACAGAGTCTTCCTTGTTGGCAGGGCAGGCAGTTTCCACAAGCTACACATACTGACCTGAGGGTGCAGTAAGCCCTGGTATTACCGTATTCCTGGCAATTTGTGCATTGCACTGGCCCGGTCCGTTTGTGCGGCTCTTCCACTGTGATCCTACGGTGCATAAGGTACTGCAACTTGTAGATCGGGTGCACAGCGTTTTTTTTTTCAAAGTTCTGCTGTCTGGCTCCAGCTCGACCTTGAAGAGTGGTTGCGGCTTCTTGTTTTTGTTCATAATGTTTATAACATTTTTTGCGCGAAAACCGTTTTCTTTTAAGGCCTCTGTAATTTCGGAGGAGGTCACATCGGGTTCTATTCCCTTGATCACAACTTGCAAACCTTTGCAACTTTTCAGCTGGTACGTGTAGTAATTCTTTTTGGCATCGTTTAAGTACTTTGACACTGCTCGGAAATCGTCTTCGGTTTTGGTTTGGAGTTTAGTTTCGCTTATATTCCCTTTCATAAGCGGAATAACATGAAAGTTATCTTTTCCGACAAGCTCAACTATTTTGTTGACTAGGCCATTCGAGATCTTCTTCCGAATAAAAATAGGTGGGGGCTTTAGTTTCCTTGGGGCTAATTGTTCAGACTCTGTTTCAGGCTCCGCCAGAATGGAAAATCAATTTTCATCTAATGGCCCGGGATTTACAGGGCCTTCGTTGGAACGATTTATTTGGGGCTTATTGCCATACGAACGTTTCGACTGATTGGCTAATTGTTTTTCCGGAGCGTTAATAAAACACGTCTGCACGCAGCCGAATTAATGGAAAAAAACTCTAAAAACACCAAAGTTATGGCATTTCCAATCGTTCAGTTATATGGCAGCTATAGGATATAGTCGGCCGATCCTTATGAAATTTGGTAGGTCAGATTAATTGATTGGTAGGTCAGATTGAGAATTTTTCATCGAACCTCCGAACCGCGTAGACGTGTCTATTTGCTCGCCCTGCCGAAAGACTTCCAAAAATCTACAAAGTGACCACCAAAAATAAGAAAAATAGCGAAAAGACGCTGGCAGAAATGCCATATCCCAAGGTCAACACCTCCTTGTGATTAAAACTAAATTTAAAACAGATCTAGTTAATCAAAAACAATTAAAAATGTCGAACGCAAATAAAATATTAACAAGTGCAACCGGTAAAGCCACGAAGCCAAGTCGCGATCGGCAACAAATACAACTAGACGAACGGCGGCTGTCTTCTGCACGGAACAATGCTTACATTTCAATTGACTCATCGGAGGCAACAACAAAATCAACGTCACTGACCGCTACCGAAAGAGGCCGCTCACTGTCACCAGCGATTTTATGCTCAAGCAGCGCTGCCGTTACTCAGTCGTGGAGTTCACAATGCCCGTCACCTCTCTCTCTCATCGATGCGCCCACCAGCACTGTACCCTCTCTTACTACAGCAACGTCAACGACAACAACAACTTTAACGTCTGCGGCTACCCAGTGGCCTATCTCAACACCACAAGCAAAACTCAGCTCTACTGACCCTCTTACGAATAATACTCTCGTACAGACGGGGATCGATCGGTATGTACAAATAAAAAGAAAGCTTAGTCCACAAAAAAACGTAAACTCAAATTTGCCAAAAGTACCGAAAACTTTAGGCAACACACGAACATCCGAAAACAGATTTGCCATACTTGGCGAGACCGAAGAAGACAAGGGTCAGGCGCCTCAAGTCATGAAAGCTGTAAAGCCACCGCCAATATATATTAGGAAACACAACAGTGTCGATCTGATCAATAAGCTTAAACAAGTAATCGGGCCTAATCACTTCTATATCAACACCCTAAAAAGAGGAAACATATTAGAAGCAAAACTCCAGGTTAACAACGAAGATAACTTCCGTTCTGTAACAAGATATCTCGACAATGAGCTTATAAATTACTACACTTACCAACTAAAAAGTAAGAAAGGCCTACAAGTTGTACTTAAAGGTATAGAATCGACTGTTGCGGTAGCAGAAATAGCTGAAGGCCTCACGGAAAAAGACTTCGACGTTAAGCACATCGTGAACATAGTAAACAGGGATAAAATTCCTCAACCACTGTTTAAGATTGAGCTGGCCCCAGAGAAAAAACCTCTAAAGAAAAACGCAGTGCATCCTATTTACAATCTGCAATATCTCCTTCACCGAAGAATCACCGTAGAGGAACCGCATAAGCGGAACGGCCCCGTAAAGTGTACAAACTGCCAGGAGTTCGGGCATACAAGAACCAACTGCACCCTGCGACCAGTTTGTGTCGCCTGTGGAGATTTGCATTGCATTGAAGCATGCCTGGGAAACAAAGAAGACCCTACTCTGAGGAAATGCAGTAACTGTGGGGGAAATCATACTGCCAACTACCGGGGCTGTCCCGTCTACAAAGAACTCAAGAGCCGCCTAAATCAGAGACGCAGTTATCCATTCACCGCTCAACACTCTGCTCAACAAAACATCTTCACCCCATCAACAACCACTCCTGGTGTCTCCTTTGCCAACGCACTCCGCTACCCTGGAATCTCACAAACATCTACCGCCCAGCCTGCAGCATTGCGTCCACAGCCACCCATACCAAACCTAAATGATTTTCCGCTCTTAAGCCAAAATGGCCAAACAACAACTCAACCTTCTACGGAGCAAAACCAAACTCTTCCCCCACAAACACTTAGCGGTCTAGAATCTACACTAGCTACTCTTGCAAACGTCATGATGACGATTCAAAGTTCCCTTCAAGAACTACTGCGAAACCAGAGCCTTCTAATGGAACTGCTGATCAAACAAAAGTCTGTATAAATGGACTCCTTAAGAATATGCTTCTGGAACGCAAACGGCGTTTCCCGGCACAAAAACGAACTCCTACAGTTCCTAAACAGCCACAATATCGATATCATGCTACTTTCTGAAACCCATCTAACTAATAAAAACTACTTCCATATCATCGGATATATATTCCACGCGACCAACCACCCGGACGGTAAAGCATACGGAGGTACCGGTATACTCATAAAACCACTTACCCTATCCGCCATATATTGCCCCCCACGCTTCAGTATTGCAGAAAATGAGTTTATGAATTTCTACAACTCACTAGGACGCTGCTTTATAGCTGCCGGTGATTATAACGCAAAGCATCCCCACTGGGGATCTCGTCTTATCAACCCCAAAGGCCGCCAATTATACAACGCTATCATCATCCTGGTAATACGCTTGACTTTGTCTCACCAGCTAGGCCTACATACTGGCCCACAGATCCAAATAAACAACCTGACATTATCGATTTCGCTGTTATTAGAAGAGTCTCGCACAGGCTGATAAACATAAAAACCTTAGAACAGCTAACATCGGACCACTCGCCAGTTCTCCTCTGTCTATCTGAACAGCCGCAGCTTCTGGAACGCCCCCAACATCTAACATCAAACAAAACAAACTGGCTGAAGTACAAAAAATATGTAAGTGCACACATCGAACTTGATCCTGAAATTTCCTCTGAATCTGACATTGATAAGTCGCTTAAACACCTCACGGACGTAATGTCCTCTGCCGCCAAACACTCTACACCAGAACCCTCATCCACAAACCCGCTAAGAACTGGACGCTCAAGTATCCAGATCGAGTCTCTCCTACTTGAAAAACGTAGACTCCGCAGAGACTGGCAGACTCATCGGTCCCCAGCTACTAAGAAAAGACTTAATAAAGCATCTCGAAAATTGTCGAAGGCCATCTCTACCGAAAAGAACCAGGCCCAACGGGCCTACATTGCGAAACTATCCCCGACGGGTAATAAATTCCCACTATGGAGAGCTCACCCAAACATGCAACCACCAATAGATCCCGATTGGCCAATTCGATCACAAACAGGTGCCTGGGCGCGCAGTGACGAAGAAAGAGCTAACACTTTTGCCCATCACTTGGAAAACGTCTTCAAGCCTCAGCCGCCATCCAACCAATTCACTCTACCGAATGTCTCGCTAGCGTCGCCGTCCTCCCCAGTTACTTTTGAAACCAGCTCAATACTTAAGGCTATTAAAGAACATATAAACCCAAAGAAAGCTCCTGGTCACGATTTTATTTCTCCAAAAATGAATTACCAGCATGCGCAGTCAGATGCATCGCATTTATATTTAACTCAATATTGAAATGGGGCTACTTTCCTGACCAATGGAAAAAGTCTGTCATTACAATGATCCCGAAGCCAGGAAAAGACAAATCCCAGCCTTCCTCGTACCGGCCCATCAGTCTGCTCCCATGTCTATCAAAGCTATTTGAAAAACTGCTTCTTGTTCATCTAGTAACACATCTTCAAAACAACAGAACGATCCCTCTGCACCAATTCGGTTTTAGGGAAAAGCATGGAACTATCAAACAGGTAAACCGCTTAACATCTGAAATTCGCACGGCTTTCGAACACAAGCAATATTGCAGTGCCTTATTTCTGGACGTATCACAAGCTTTTGATTGCGTCTGGATCGACGGTCTGGTATACAAAATCAAAACCCTGCTACCGGAAAACACTCAAAAGTTGCTTGAGTCATACCTCAGAAACAGAGTTTTCACCGTGAGATGTAAAACCTTTACTTCAACCATCCGTAACATCGAAGCTGGAGTACCCCAAGGAAGTGTGCTTGGTCCAATCTTGTACATCCTTTACACGGCAGACATTCCAACAAGCCGCCAGACCCTCATCTCAACCTTTGCTGACGACACTGCTATTGTCAGCCGCTCGAAATGCCCAAAAACAGCTACAGCCCATTTAAAAGAACACATGGTAGCTGTAGAAAAATGGCTCGCAGACTGGCGTATCAAAGTCAACGAACAAAAGTGTAAGCACATTACGTTTACACTAAACTTGTCGAAATGCCCACCACTGGCGCTAAAAAACAAGCCGGTTCCACAAGCAGACGAAGTCACCTATCTCGGCTTACACTTAGACAGGAGGCTTACCTGGAGAAAGCATATAGAAGCAAAGAAGACCCATTTAAAACTAAAGGCCAGCAGCCATCACTGGCTCATGAACTACCGCTCCCCCCTTCCACTCGAATATAAAGTACTACTGTATAACTCGTGCTTAAAGCCGATCTGGACCTACGGTTCCGAGCTCTGGGGAAACGCAAGCAGCAGCAATATAGAAATTATTCAAAGAGTACAACCAAAGACCCTACGAACAATAACTGGAGCCCATTGGTACATCCGCAACGCAAACATCCAGATTATCAAATCACCCAAACCTGCTAGCCAGACAACTCAACCGGCTAAGCTATCATTCCCGTCTACAGCGGAATGATTTCCCATCCCTCTTCAATACCATAAATTAACGTAACATAGATTAAGATTTGAAAACTTATTGTTGGTCTCTTAAGTAATAGAGAAGATCCAATAAATAAGAATAAAGTATAAAAAAAAAAAAAAAAATTGATTGGCCAAATATAAAACCCATAGGAAATCCCAACATCCCAACTTAACAAACACCAAAGTTATGGCATTTTTGATCAATCAGTTATATGGCAGCTATAGGATATAGTTGGCCGATCCTTATGAAATTTGGTCGGTCGGATTGATTGGCCAAATATAAAACCCATAGGAAATCCTATCTTACTAACTTAACAAACACATAAGTTATGACATTTCCGATCAATCAGTTATATGGCAGCTATAGGATATAGTTGGCCGATCCTTATGAAATTTGGTCGCTCGGATTGATTGGCCAAATATAAAACCCATAGGAAATTCCAACATCCTAACTTAACAAACACTAAAGTAATGGCATTTCCGATCAATCAGTTATATGACAGCTATAGGATATAGTTGGCCGATCCTTATGAAATTTGGTCGGTCGGATTGATTGGCCAAATATAAAACCCATAGGAAATCACAACTTAACAAACACCAAAGTTATGGCATTTCCGATCAATCAGTTATAAGGCAGCTATAGGATATAGTCGGCCGATCCCGGCCGTTCCGACTGATATACTGCGTGCAAAGGAAAGAAGGGTGTGTGCAAAGTTTCAATTCCATATCTTTAAAACTGAGAGACCAGTTTGCGTAGAAACAGACAGACGGACAGACGGACATGCTTATACCAACTCAGGAGGTGATCCTGATCAAGAATATATATACTCTATAGGGTCGGAGATGGCTCCTTCACTGCGTTGCACACTTTTGACCAAAATTATAATACCTTTTGCAAGGGTATACAAATAGAAAAAAAGGGATATTTTCGCAGCCTTTAGCAATTTTTCCTACGGAAGCTATACGATATAGACGTACCCTAATCAAGATATGCGTAAATAATTAAGACTTCAAAAGATTTATGTCAATAGCCTATACACTGCGCAAAATATTCTGAAAAACATCAAATTTCGACCGATTTCACCCTATTGTTCTATGGGAGCTATAGGATATAGACGTCCGATCAGCACGCGCTTTTACCCTGATCAAGGTATGCAAAAAAAAATTAAATTCGGAAAGATTCATGTCAATAGCTTATATACTGCGCGAAATATCCTGAAAATTATACATTTTTAACCGATTTCACCCTATTGTTCCTATGGGCGCTATAGGATATAGACGTCCGATCGATACGCGCTTTTACCCAGATCAAGGTATGCATAAAACAAGAAAGGAAAGCTAACTTCGGGCGGAACCGAAGTTGATATACCCTTGCAGAATACTCTGTAAATTATATTCTCAAAAATTATTCATGTAATGCATTCTTAATACTCATAAAATATCCCAACTTCCTAACTTTAAAAACACCAAAGTTATAGTATTTCCAATCGTTCAGTTATATGGCAGCTATAGGATATAGTCCGCCGATCTTTATTAAATTTGGTAGGTCAGATTGATTGGCCAAAAATAAAACCCATAGAAAATCCCAACTTTCTAACTTAACAAACACCAAAGTTATGGCATTTCCGATTAATCTATTATATGGCGGCTATAGGATATAGTCGTCCAATTCCTAACTTTACAAACACCAAAGTTGTGGCATTTCCGATCAATCAGTTATATGGCAGCTATAGGATATTGTCGGCCAATCCCGGACGTTCCGACTTATATGCTGCGTGCAAAGGAAAGAAGGGTGTGTGCAAAGGTTTAATTCGATATCTTTAAAACAGATACTAGTTTGCGTAGAAACAGACAGACGGACATGCTTATATCAACTCAGGAGGTGATCCTGATCAAGAATATATATACTTTATAGGGTCGGAGATGTCTCCTTCACTGCGTTGCACACTTTTTACCAAAATCATAATACCCTCTGCAGGGGTATAATAAGAAGGAAGCAAACTTTATTTATATTCATTTTCGGATCTTAACTAAGGCAGCTATATGATATGGAAGCTTAAGTGACTCTTGTAAATTTGAATCATTAATTCTGTTTCTAAAAACAATAATTGATAAACTACTCCTCCTTAGAGTAATGATAAGTAACCTCTGATATACTCTTACTACAAGGTACTAGTTCCCGAGGGCGACTATATCATATAACTCCCATGGGAGCAATCGGAACAAAAATAAAACCAAATTTTAACTTTGTTGTTTTTAATTTTTTTTTGTTCTTTGGGATTTGGTTATATTTAAATATAATGGAATTACGGTTTTATTAAATTAAAATCGGACAACAATATCATATAACTGCCATGGAAACAATGCCCAAATGCAGCGCAAGATCGACATAGCTTCATTGTTTTTAGTAATATAGGCTATAAATCGAAATGTAGTCGTTTTGTTATAACTGCAAGGGTATATAAACATCGGCTTGCCAAAGTTTGCTTCCTTTGTTGTTTTATAATTATTTAATTATCTCATTAGACTTAAAAGACATAATTTGTATACCCTTGCAGAGGGTATTATAATTTTGGTCAAAAGTTTGCAACGCAGTGAAGGAGACATCTCCGACCCTATAAAGTATATATATTCTTGATCAGGATCACCTCCTGAGTTGATATAAGCATGTCTTTCTGTCTGTTTCTACGCAAACTAGTATCTGTTTTAAAGATATCGAATTAAACCTTTGCACACACCCTTTTTTCCTTTGCACACACCCTTTTTTCCTTTGCACGCAGCATATAAGTCGGAACGTCCGGGATTGGCCGACAATATCCTATAGCTGCCATATAACTGATTGATCGGAAATGCCATAACTTTGGTGTTTGTAAAGTTAGGAAGTTGGGATTTTCTATGGGTTTTATATTTGGCCAATCAATCTGACCTACCAAATTTCATTTTTAAGAGTGTTAAGAATGCATCATATGAATAATGTTGGAGAATATAATTTACAGAATATTCTGCAAGGGTATTTTAACTTCGGCTCCGCCCGAAGCTAGCTATCCTTTCTTGTTTAAATAATTATCATCAATCCACAATCACCGAAATAATTCGAAAGGATCTTCGTATGAGTCCAAGTACTGTTGTTGAAGATTTCTGGAGTGATTCCACAATGGAACTGTCCTGGATTAATACCACTGCATTCACTAACACAAGCCAGACGTGTTTCATCGGCAATGCATATTAAATGCATATTGGATTCTCAAAGAAAATACAATGCGAGAAGCACATCCTCAAAGCGAGGCGAAAATGGAGGCAAAAAATCATTGGAAACTTCCCAAACTACTGTGGCCCTTTTTGGATTCATCACAAAATTTGAAGAAAAAGGACAGACAAGGCGTCATCACCTTATTTTGCTGTTTCTCTACAATACTTCCTTTTTTTTGGGGTAGCGAAGTTTACTGATACAGTCAGTAGAAATCGAGTAATTAAGTAGGAATAGGGAAGGTAACACTGCGACCACCTCATGCAAACATACATGGTCCTGCTCAATTAGCTGTGTTAACTACTGCTCATCAACGAATACAAACGTAAATAACTAACGTACTCACTTATCACTGATAAAATTCGAATTCACTTACCACCAGATCAAATGCTGGCTGACGCAACGGAAGGAAAAAAATAACTCTATGGCATCCTGCGAGCGAAAGGCAAATACTTATGCAATATTTTATAGCGCTCTCTTTTATTAAATTGTACCCCATGAGATTTTTACTCGGAGAGATTAGTGTCCCCAAGCAGCATCACCAACTCAAGTAATGAAAACTAAATTCTACCGTTAGGAGTTGAAAAACTCGGCACATTTAGGACAAGAAGTGTGAGTGATCACACAAGCAGAGGCCTACCTGTTGCCAGATACGCGGCGAGTTCACCCGTAGTAACGATAGTACAGAGTAAGTTAGAGAGAACCGGCGACACCGGAGAGTTCGCGTACCGTGTGCAAAAGAATATAACGGAACAAAACCGGTCTTTGGGCTTTACAGTGGTGCCGTGCGCAGAAAGCGAAAGGTCGAACGGTAAAGCTGTGGACTTTAGGCCAGGAGGCAAGGAGACGCCGAGGGATACAGAGGCCTAGATAAGCAGGACAAGCGCTGAAATCTTGATCAGTGAACAAGCTACAGACTGAAAAGGAACAAGGATTTTGCCAAAATGGCAGCCAAGCATGGTATCACAAGAAACCAGAACGATCCAGGATTGACCGAGATCTGGTCTGAACTAGAAGAAACCTAAAACAGCAAACCAGGGCCGAGCGTCAAATTGCTGAACACAGACGCCGAACAGCTTATAGCTATCCAGGGCATGGACAGCATAAAAGAGGCTGGCAGAAGTAGGAATACGAACAGAAGATCAAGTAACGTGCCGGAGATGTGAAGATAGTGCCGGAATTTGATAAAACAGCCAATAAAGAGCATCCTCCAACTTTATCCAAAGTCCCTTAGTCCCAAGTAAACATCAAAATCACTGAAGAACAAAAGAGTTGTTAGCAGTCATGACTCCCCAAGAGGGGGATATAGATATGTAAAGCATAGGTGGTGCGTCCAAAAGTTGCAGAGGGACTTGCAATAATAATGAAAAAGTAATTGGTTGGAGGAAGTCATTAGCTGCAGAAGGACATACACCAAAGCTGAGATAATTGACTTTAGAGCAACGGCGATAAATTTATTGGTTGTGGAAGGATTTCCACCAGTGGGTTTGAGTTGATTGGCCACAAGTTTTTGGTTGTAAAAAAACTTGCACCAATGATTTCAAGTTTCGAAATATTGGTAATTTTAATTGAAAAAGTATACTGATTGTTCCTATCAAAATAATTTATCATTTATTAATTAGTAAGGCTTATACAAAATTATAGCTGTATGCTCTTCGTGTGTGAGCTTTGTCAGGAACACCTTGTCAAAGTGTGTATTATAAAGCCCAACTGTATTAGCGAAGTGTAGCTGTTTTCATCGATAATTGCATCATATTTGGAATGTCGTAAGTGCAGGGAACATGTCAAGCTGGTTGAACGAGAACAAAAAAGAACATAAATAGCCTTCACCTCCCATTTGAAACCAAATTGATAGGGTGACTTGGGCAAGAGCCCAAGCTAGCGTTTTTCACTCAGATTCGAACAAACGCACAGCATTTGTAACGCAAGAGGGATAGTTGGAGATTACAATTACGCCTTTTGTCTTCTCTATTTCAGCGAGCAGTTATGAAAACAAAGGGGAAAATTAAAGTAAGCTCAGTCTTTTGCTTATTCTGTTCTTTGCAAAAAATTCACAAACGCTCACGAGATACGAGTAATTAGCACATTCAAAAGCATGATAACCGCAGTGGATACCAGCCAGACATCGTGTCAGGATGCACTAGATAATGTTTATCTAGGCATAAATTGCGACTTCTACCAAAGTTATCCCATTAGAGCTGCTATTTGGTAAGGAAGTAAGAGAAAAAAGCATTAAGATAAAAAAATAGACAAGACAATGTAATATATGACAATGCTTGTAGTCTTATCTTGTAAAACGTTAAGAATTTATCGATATTATTTCCTGTATCGTTTAATTAAATGTGATTTATGAAAGAAATGAAAATATAAGTTTTGATCTGTGCAGGATAATAGCTTTAAAAGCTTCTGGACACCTAAGCTAAATTAAATTTTCAGGAATATTGTTTTTCGGACGGATGTAAAATTTATTTTGAGAGTATAAAGTTAAGAGTGAAGCACGGCGTCAGAAAACAGAAAGTCTGTCCCTAAGTGAGGTCTTTTCGTTAAGCGCTGCCAGGGAGAATAATATATCATATTAAATCATAACATTGTAAAACTAAATGGTTTAGGCTAAATGGAGCACGTTGCTAATTCTAACTAATCTAAACGAACAGTTCTGTTTAAAGGTTTTATTGCATATTTCAAATATTTGCATATATTAAGTCACTTGATATTAGGACAAGTTTTCGGTGTATTAATGGATGTGGATATATTTAATTTTTATAAAACAAGAAGAATATATTGTGTGCTGAATTTTTCCATTAGAAACGCCCTTTATAACATTTTTAAAAGTTTTCCCTGACTTAAGTGACCACACGACAGTTGGTAATTGCTTCGATCTACTGTCCTCCACCGTTTTCTTGGTCTGCGCAGGACTTTAGACAACTTTTCAGTCGATTTTTTTTTACCGATTTTTACTGTTTGAGACTTTAAACTATGGAAATTCACTCGTGGGCTTAACCAGCATGGTACTCTGTCGAATATGAAACAGCTAATGAATTCGCTAACTCATTGAAAGAAAGATTCAAAACTTTCGACTTAGCCACGAAGATAAAACAGCCTTAACAAGAGCCATTAATGACGTTTGGCCTGGTCCTGCTGTTGAAATTCTGGCCATAGATTCAGACGAACAAGGCCCCTGGACATGACAGTGTGGATGGAAGAGGCGAAAGTCTTGCCACTGACAGCAATATCGTTCTTAACGCGCATCTTCCATGATTGTTCTTTCATATCACCCCGCTGTGCTAACCTTTTCCAAGATTTTCGAGCGAATTCTTTTGAAACGGCTTTTGAGTATTAATATATTCCAGGATGCGATTCCGGACCATCAGTTTTAGGAGTCAGCATAGTGCTGCTGAACAGATGCATGGTGTGGTCAATCAAATTCTTTAAGCCTTTGAGACAAACAAATATGGTTGCGAAGTATTCTTGGATGTGATGCAAGCCGTTGAAGTCTATTATTCCTCTAGCATAATTTAATCTACTTCGCTCATTTCTTGTTGGCAGAACCTGAAGTGGATGTTCGAGGCTCAAAGTCTACAACGCGAGCAATACTTGCTGGAATCCCTCAAGGAAGTGTGCTTGGCCCTGTTCTGTATACGATATACACGTCAGACCTTCCTTCGCCCAGAAGAAGACATACTTTAACAGCGACGTATGCAGAGGACACTGAATTTTTTTGGCGACGAGTGTACTGCGAAGGGATGCTACGAACATGGTGCACGACATGTTAAAAGAATTTGAAGCGTTACTTGCTGTTAATCTTGCGAAGACTCAGCATTCAACTTTTTTGCTGAGCGCTCAGTACTTTTACTTTATCGCCTTACTGAACGGGGTTTCCAACACTCTGCCACGGTTAGCTTGGCGAAAGGCTACTTTCTGTGGGAATCCACTTTTAGGGTACTGCAGTAACAAGTGTTTGTGGTTTTTATAAACAGTTTAATGAAGAAGATGCATACACATGGATCCCAAAATGGGAATGAAGGTACGGAAGGAATGGTGGTGCTTTTAAAAAGACGGACTTGCACTAACATTGTTGCAGTAATTAAACTCTACCAAGAAACAGGGCAACGGCGATAAATTATTTGGTTGTAAAAGGCTGGTTTTCCAACCTGGTTTGGTTGAGTTATGCTAAGTGAAAAGATTTCTGAACTAAATGTTAAAAAAGGGCAAAGTCGGAAAAAGCTTCGGGTCACCAGGTTAAAAAGCAATCAAATTTAATAATTCCGTGAGCAGCAAAGAAAATGTCAAAATAAGCAATTCGCAAGAACAAATATAACCCACGAAGTCGATAATAACGAAAGCTAGCAGAAACCAGCAAAGGGACATTGAGGAAGAAAGAGGTTGAATGATAAATACAAATGGGAACAATAAGGTGCACTATCGTTAGCATGATTGTAGCGCTTGATGAGGCACTCAGCAGTGGATCATTGCTGGCGCCACCCATTGGTGGGTAGCCCTAGTTTTGGCTGAGGAAGGTGGGCGAAATGGGGTGTTGGAGGCACAACAACGGTTTCTAAAAATTTTTAACACAATTTTCGTGGGTTTACATTTTATTATTCATTTTTAGTTTTTTCATTTGAAATGACATGTAATAAAAATACACAAAATGTAAAGATGATTAAGGTCAGAAAAATATAAATGGAAGAAAAAAACAAGAACGGAAAGCTAATTTCCGGCGGAACCGAAGTTGAAATACCTTTGCAGAATATTCTGTAAATTATATTCTCCAAAATTATTCATTTGATGCATTCTCAACACTCATAAAAAATCCCAACTTCCTAACTTTAAAAACACCAAAGTTATGGCATTTCCAATCGTTCAGTTATATGGCCGGCTGTTCCGACTTATATACTGCGTACAAAGGAAAGAAGGGTGTGTGCAAATTTTCAATTCGATATCTTTAAAACTGAGAGACTAGTTTGCGTAGAAACAGACAGACGGACATGCTTATATCAACTCAGGAGGTGATCCTGATCAAGAATATATATACTTCATAGGGTCGGAGATGTCTCCCTCTGCAAGGGTATAACAAGAAAGTTATAATTTTTTTGAATTGTTTTTTCCGATTGTTCCTATGGGAGCTATATGATATAGTCGCCCGATCCGGCTTGTTCCCACTTATATACTACCTACAGAAAGACAACTTTTGGGAAAGTTTCAAGCAGATAGCTTTAAAACTGAGGGACTAATTTGCGTAGAAACGGACAGACGGACATGGCTAGATCGACTCTCCTTGCGATGCTGATCAAGAATATATATACTTTATATTGTCGGAAATGTCTCCTTCACTGCGTTGCAAACTTTTGACTGACATTATAATATCTTCTGCAGGGGTATAAGAATCCCAACTTCCTAACATTAAAAACACCAAAGTTATGGCATTTCCAATCGTTCAGTTATATGGCAGCTATAGGATATTGTCGGCCGATCCTTATGAAATTTGATAGATCTGATTGATTGAACAAAAATTAAACCCACAGAAAATTCCAACCTAATTCGTAACTTTAGAAACACCAAAGTTATGGCATTTCCGAGTGTTCAGTTATATGGCAGCTATATGATATAGTCGCCCGATCCGACTCGTTCCGACTTATATACTACCTGTAATAGAAAGACAAATTTTGGGAAAGTTTCAAGCAGATAGCTTTAAAACTGAGGGACTAGTTTGCGTAGAAACGGACGGACGGACAGACGGTCAGACGGACGGACAGTCGGACAGACGGACGGACAGACGGACGGACAGACGGACATGGCTAGATGGACTCTTCTGGTGATGCTGATCAAGAATATATATACTTTATATGGTCGGAAATGTCTCCTTCACTGCGGTGTAAACTTTTGACTGGAATTATAATACCCTCTGCAACGGTATAAAAAGTATAAGACCCTAACTGTGTAGCTTTATTTCTATATCGAAGAGTCTATGACTGGGTTCTGTGGTTAACTTTTTTTTATGAAAAACAAGAGAGAACGCTATAGTCGAGTTCCTCGACTATTAGATACCCGTTACTCAGCTATTGTATTGCGCCATCTACCCCAAGACATTGGTACCACGGGCCATGAAAGGCGGAAATGTAGGCGCTAGCCAGGCTTAAGCGTTTAATGGGTTTTTGGGCGTTAGAGTGGGCGTGGCAAACTTTTATTAGGCCAATCGATAGGTATTGACGAAACAAATCCATAATAGCATCAAAACTGTGGCCAAACCTTGTGGTCGTCAGAGGGGGCGTGGCACCATTTTGAAACAAACTTGCGCTGCGTAGGAACTCCTTAAATCTACATGCAAAATGCCAATCTTCTAGCTTTTATAGTTTTCGAGATCTCAGCTTTCATACGGACAGACGGACAGACGGACATGGCTAGATCGACTCGGCTAGTGATCCTGAACAAGAATATATATACTTTATAGGGTCGGAAACGCTTCCTTCTACCTGTTACATACTTTTGCACGAATACAATATACCCTTTTACTCTACGAGTAACGGGTATAACTACAGGCAGCTTACAGAAAATAAGTTTTTATTTATTACCAAATAATATGAAACCTATACTCAATAGTAGTATGTTATTACAAGATACAGGGTGCTCCATCTTTCGTGTCGGTATGTAAACGCTGAATAACTTTCACATTTACCAAACCGATTTATTGCATCATCTATGTTTTGGAAACGTCAATTCAGTACAATTTTTGCAATGCATCGCTGCACACCGAAACAACGCGCTGAAATAGTGGCACTTCACATCGAAAACAGTCCTTCCGTTGTATTAACTTGAATATCGGAAAAAATATGGAGGTTTTTGATTTCACCTCCCCGGACTTTTTTTGTGGGGCTATCTTAAAAGCAAGGTTTACGCCAACCAGCCTCAAACTATTGACGACCTTAAGGTAATTCGTGCTGAAATCTAGCGTTGATTACACCCGAGATGCTCGGAAAGGTAAGAAAAAAGGATTCATTTTGTAATTGCTAACAAGGGAGTCCACTTAATTGATTCGGCTTTCCGAAGTTTGCTTCCTTTCTTGTGTATACTAAATATGAATATACCGAGTTGGTTTAAACCTTATACTATAACCTTATACTAAATATAGTAAAGTATTTGATTGCTTGATTTGAATACTATCTATTTATCTGACCTTATTCAGATATTTTTAATTCTCAATAGTTTAGAATTCATGTTGGAATTGATTTATTTTAATGACTATTATTTATTTAGGTGTATGCTTTATAGGGTCTAAATTCCTGCGTTGCATAGTTTGACTTTAACTTTAAAAACTATGCGTGGGTATAGTGCTAGTATAAGTTATAGCTCGCAAATAACTGTTGACCGTTTTCCTTCTTCCGCTCTCGTTGCGAGCAGAACCGAAAAAGTTCATACACTCTCGCTCTGAGCAAGAGACTCTTGCTGTCTTCATTTATGTTTTCTGTTGAGCGCTTTTCGTTGCTCTTTGTATATCGCTCTGTCAATGAGCAGTGCGTAAAGAACGGAACGAGAAACGGTCGCAAAATTAGAGTCAGCAAAAGACCGATTGACCGAAAAACTCAACGCAAACGGTCTTCACATTTACTTTCGCTGATGTGAAAAAGAAAGATTATAATTTGTTTAATGGAGAAATTTAAATTTATTTTCAAATATTTTTGTTAACAAGTTCCATTTTGATTCCATATTCCATATATCTGCAAAACAGACGCTTAACGATTAGCTTGCCTATGCGTGTGAGTGTAAACCTATACATACGCAAAAGACCTTTTTTCACTCAACACGACAAAACGGTCTTGGAACAACCAGAACAAAACAGTATAGAAATAAACGGTTTCGCCCTGAGCGCGAGCGAGCTCATTCAAGAACCCATAAATCGGTTGCTCTTTGAGTCTTTTCGTAAAGAGTCAGGAGAAGACACTTATTTGCAGACAACGAGAAACGGTCGACAGTTATTTGCGAGCTCTGAGTATAACAAAAAGAAGAAAAACATGTTCATGGATAGAATGATGTCTTAAGACTATGAAAGATTTAAAAAACAATCGATAACATTATTATCGGAAATTTTTGGCTTAAATGTTTAAACTAACCTTTCAGATATGGTCAACGAAAACAACTTGTAAAGATCTTGATCTGTGTCGTTTAGTTTTATCCCCTTCGTATCTTCCTCATCAAACGATCCGATATCAAAGGCATCAGCTGCATTCACTTCTCCTCTTGGGGGTACCAACGGCGGAATATATTTTTGAATGTAAACTTGGTGCCAGTCGATTCCACAAAAAAAATTATGCATTTTTACTTCGTCAGCACTAAAAAAATTAATAGTTATATTTAATTTGCTGGAAAATTGTTAAAACATACATGTTGGTACTGATTTAATTGACTTTTGTTTTTTGATTCTAAAAATCATATTATTTTGTTTGTTTTTTTTTAAAGTATTCTTTGAGAGAACTCGCCACCGACCCTGCGGACTGAAAACTTACAGGTAGGTTTTTGTCCCTTTATAACGATTTCTAATAGTTTGTGTTTAAGACTGGGAATATTGTACAGAACGTATACAAAAATTGTCTTAATGTTTAAGTATTGAATTAGAATATTTTTCTTTTTTTTGTTAAAATTTATTCAACAATGTTTAAAACAATTTATCAAAATACAATTAATTTATTAAGAAGAAAATGCAATTGCCTATTAACTGAGCTTTGGTGTACACAAACTAATATAAATTGTAAAATAAAATGGGGGAAAAATCACGCTTCATTTGAAAGGGCCGCTCCATTAAAAATGGATCTAAAAATATTAGGAATTTGGATACGAAAATTAATGATGTTCTTAGGAGGAGAATGGGGTTTAAACGGTAAGGAAATGGCACATTTGTCTAATTCTATTAATATTTATGTGTGTGAAAAATACATTTAATTATAATATAATTTTGTTTTCTTAAAAAAAAAGTATTTATTTATCTTACCCATTTCCCATGCAGCCAAGTCGTTTAGGTACGTCCCTTTGAAGTAGCATTTCCAACAAATTTCTTAGTTCCATAGAAAACGATTCTGGAAGTTCTACGTTCTGCAAAACAAATAATTGGCCAACTTTTTAATTTTTTATATTTTAACACTAAGCTAGTGTTAAACAGTGATTGTTTTATTTTTAATTTTCAGAAAAAAAAACAATTTTTGAAGGCGCAAGCCCTGTATGCATGTTATTTTAGTCGGTCGCTTAAAACTATGTTACTTTGTCATACTTCCTCTAATTTTGGCAGCTAAATACCAACTGAAAAAAAAACAAAAGACAAAGTTGTAGCATACAGTCTCCTTTATTTATCAGGAATTGATGATACGTAAGATTCAATACGACTTTTATATACCATTGCAAATGTTTTTATTTCTTTCTGTGGCAGCTTGTGCATAATATTGATGCCAGAGTTTGAAAAATTAATTTGATGTATTCTTAATACTCATAAAAAATCCCAACTTCCTAACTTTACAAACACCAAAGTTATGGCATTTCCGATCGTTCAGTTATATGGCAGCTATTGGATATTGTCGGCCGATCCTTATGAAATTTGGTAGGTCGAATTGATTGGCCAAACCCATAGCAAATTCTTCTTAACTTTAAAAACACCAAAGTTATAGCATTTCCGATCAATAATTTATATGGCAGCTATAGGATATAGTCGGCCGATCCCGGCCGTTCCGACTTATATACTGTGTGCAAAGTTTCAATTCGATATCTTTAAAACTGCTTAGAAACAGACAGACGGACATGCTTATATCAACTCAGGAGGTGATCCTGATCAAGAATATATATACTTTATAGGGTCGGAGATGTCTCCTTCACTGCGTTGCACACTTTTTACCAAAATCATAATACCCTCTGCAAGGGTATAATAAGAAGGAAGCAAACTTTATTTATATTAATTTTCGGATCTTAACTAAGGCAGCTATATGATATGGAAGCTTAAGTGACTCTTGTAAATTTGAATCATTAATTCTGTTTCTA
Source organism: Drosophila kurseongensis (assembly GCA_018153305.1). NCBI lineage: Eukaryota > Metazoa > Arthropoda > Insecta > Diptera > Drosophilidae > Drosophila > Drosophila kurseongensis. The sequence continues at coordinate 2,517,372 of JAECXX010000001.1, forward strand.
AAAACAATAATTGATAAACGACTCCTCCTTAGAGTAATGATAAGTAACCTCTGATATACTCTTACTACAAGGTACTAGTTCCCGAGGGCGACTATATCATATAACTCCCATGGGAGCAATCGGAACAAAAATAAAACCAAATTTTAACTTTGTTGTTTTTAATTTTTTTTTGTTCTTTGGGATTTGGTTATATTTAAATATAATGGAATTACGGTTTTATTAAATTAAAATCGGACAACAATATCATATAACTGCCATGGAAACGATGCCCAAATGCAGCGCAAGATCGACATAGCTTCATTGTTTTTAGTAATATAGGCTATAAATCGAAATGTAGTCGTTTTGTAATAACTGCAAGGGTATATAAACATCGGCTTGCCAAAGTTTGCTTCCTTTGTTGTTTGATCTAAAACCCGCTTTTAACTTTGCGATAAGGTCAAACTCTGACTTGAATTGGTACACAGAGAGTATGTTCGAGGAAGCTCAGTTCGAAATTGGGTGCAGTAGTGCCCAGTGAAGTACTTTTTATTTGTTTCCTTTTTTTTAATTAAAAATGAATTTTTTATTATTATTATCAAATAAAACAATAAAGAAAATCTAACTTCGGGCGGAGCCGAAGTTGATATACCCTTGCAGAATATTCTGTAAATTAAATTCTCCAAAACTATTTATATGATGCATTCTTAATATTCATAAAAAATCCGAACTTCCTATCTTTAAAAACACCAAAGTTATGGCATTTTGTTATATGGCAGCTGTAGGATATAGTCGTTATATGGCGGCTATAGGATATAGTCTGCCGATCCTTATGAAATTTGCTAGGTCGGATTGCTTGGCCAAAAATAAAACCCATAGAAAATCCAAACTTTCTAACTTTACTAACACCGTTCAATCAGTTATATGGCGGCTATAGGATATAGTCAGACGATCCTTATGAAATTTGGTAGGTCAGATTGATTGGAAAATCATAAATTCGGCTGCGTGCAGACGTGTTTTATTAACGCTCCGGAAAAACAATTAGCCAATCAGTCAAAAACTTTCGAAAAAATTAATAAGCGCGATGTTTTGCGTTTCGCGATGCAAATCGCATATCGTAAACTAAAGTTTAAATTAATTAAATAATTAATCTTTACGCACTAACGATAAACAAATGAGTAAGAACGTGGATCAGAGCACTCAACGACAAAAACAACAAGACGAAGCCCTTGAAAAAATTCAGAGAGAGCAAGACAAACGTCGTCTCTCTTTGGCCCGTAACAACGCTTATTTTACGGTGACGAGTAATACTCTAGAACCGAAAGTGCTTGAAGGTGCAAGTTTACTGACCGCCGAAAACCAGAGAGCTAACTCTTGCTCTCCCGCCCTGCTCTTCACCGCTCAAACGTCATGGAGTGAGCAATGCAAGACTCCAACAGAGCTTCTGCCGCCTAGCGCAACAACAACAGAAACTACTACGACTACTACAACGGTCTCTGTCGCCAACAATGCAATAACGACTCCACCCTCTTATTGTGCTGCGGGTAAAGCAACAACACAACCAAGTGCAAACGGCAAAAACAAAGCTACGGTAGAAGAAATGACAATTCAGGCATGGATCGCTACATTAATATCTACCAAGCGCAAGCTAACACCCCCAAAAAACTCGGTTGCCGTCCGAAAATAAATTTATAAATAAAAAACAATTTAGCCCAAAATAAATCGTTCCAACAAAGGCCCTGTAAATCCCGGGCCATTAGATGAAATTGATTTTCCATTCTGGCGGAGCCTGAAACAGAGTCTGAACAATTAGCCCCAAGGAAACTAAGGCCCCCACCTATTTTTATTCGGGAGAAGATCTCGAATGCCCTAGTCAACAAAATTGTTAAGCTTGTCGGAAAAGATAACTTTCATGTTATTCCGCTTATGAAAGGGAATATAAGCGAAACTAAACTCCAAACCAAAACCGAAGACGATTTCCGAGCAGTGTCAAAGTACTTAAACGATGCCAAAAAGAATTACTACACGTACCAGCTGAATAGTTGCAAAGGTTTGCAAGTTGTGCTCAAGGGAATAGAACCCTATGTAACCCCCTCCGAAATTACAGAGGCCTTAAAAGAAAACGGTTTTTGCGCAAAAAATGTTAAACATTATGAACAAAAACAAGAAGCCGCAACCACTCTTCAAGGTCGAGCTGGAACCAGACAGCAGAACTTTGAAAAAAAAACGCAGTGCACCCGATCTACAAGTTGCAGTACCTTCTGCACCGTAGGATCACAGTGGAAGAGCCGCACAAACGGACCGGGCCAGTGCAATGCACAAACGGCCAGGAATACGGTCATACCAGGGCTTACTGCACACTCAGGTCAGTATGTGTAGCTTGTGAAAACTGCCACGGCTCCGAACCCTGCCCTGCCAACAAGGAAGACTCTGTCACTAAAAAGTGTGTAAACTGCCAAGAAAACCACACAGCAAACTACAGAGGCTGTCGAGTCTACAAGGTGATGAAAAACCGGGCGACAACGGCACGCTCCCTGAACACACAAAACACTTACATGAGATCACAAAGGACACCGGAAGTTTTCTTCGCAAAAGCAGCCAGATCATCATTTGGCCCCTCAATTACCACCAACGGAATTTCTTACGCCAGTGCTCTAAGATCAGGCACAGCTCACATAGAGCCGAATATTGATAACATCCAGCAGGCCATGGGACAGCCACAAAGTAACATGGAATCTATGATGATTACTTTGCAACAAAATATGATGGAATTTATGTCCTTCATGAAAACCACCATGCAAACCCTTATGCAAAACCAAAATATCTTACTACAAATGCTTGCAGCTCAGCAGTCCAAATAAACCATGCCTAGCCTTCGAATAACTCTGTGGAACGCCAACGGTGTTTCACGGCATAAACCTGAAATAACTCACTTTCTGAACGAAAACCACATCGACGTTATGTTGCTGGCAGAAACGCATCTCACCAGCAAATATAACTTTCAAATACGGGGATACACGTTCTACGGCACCGATCATCCAGATGGTAAAGCGCATGGCGGAACTGGAATCTTAATAAGAGACCGCGTCAAACACCACTTTCACCAACGGTTTGCTAAAAATCATCTGCAAGCTACATCGATAAAATTACAGTTGGGCAACTGCAACCTTGCCATTGCCGCTGTCTACTGCCCACCCCGCTTTACAGTCTTCGAAGACCAATTCATGGACTTCTACAATTCACTTGGAGAGCGATTCAAGGCAGCAGGAGACTACAACGCCAAGCACACGCACTGGGGATCCCGCCTTGTGACCCCCAAAAGAAGGCAACTATATAATGCACTCATTTAAATATGCAACAAACTGGACTACGTATCACCAGGCAGCCCTACATACTGGCCTACAGATCCTAGAAAACTACCTGATTTAATTGATTTTGCTGTGACAAAAAACATTTCTCGCAATCTAATATCTGCAAAATTGCTTTTGGAAATATCATCGGACTACTCACCAGTGCTAATAACTCTTCTTCAAAGCCCGGAATTAATCGAGCACCCTCGCAGGCTGACGTCGCGTCGAACCAACTGGCTGAAGTTCAAAAAGTACGTAAGTTCCCACATTGAACTAACTCCACAGCTCAACATCAAGGAGGACATCGACTGCTATGCCGATACACTTGAGTCTGTACTCGTCGCAGCAGCCAAAGTCTCAACACCGCAAGGGAGGGATGGGCACACGTACAAACACAAAACTAACCTTGAAATCGAACAGCTTGTTCTGGAGAAAAGACGTTTGAGACGTGCTTGGCAAACCAGCAGATCGCCATCCTCCAAACAAAGTCTTAAAGAAGCTGGTCGCAGACTTACCAGGGCTCTAAGGCAAGAAGAAGAAAAAGCACAACGCCAGTACATTGGGAAACTTTCACCCACCAACACTAAGCATCCCTTGTGGAGGGCCCACCCAAATCTAAGTGCGCCGGCCGAAACAGTAATCCCCATAAGAGACTCTTCAGGCAGCTGGGCCAGAAGCGACAAAGACAGAGCTTGTACATTTGCTTTACACCTTCGAAATGTTTTTCAGCCAAACCCTGCAACTAATTCATTCGCACTACCGTCGCCGTCAATTCGAATTGAATCTGAGACGGAGCCAATTCTGTTTCAACCAAATGAAATTGCAAAAGTAATCAGCGAGCAATTGAAACCAAAAAAGGACCCAGGCGGTGATCAAATAACTCCCAAAATGTTAATCGAACTTCCAAACTGTGCAGTTGAGGTTATTTGTAAACTCTTTAACGGGATTACACGACTTGGCTATTTCCCAAAAAAATTGAAAAAATCGGTCATCATAATGATCCCAAAGCCAGGGAAAGATTACACAATACCAGCTTCGTACAGACCGATAAGTTTACTCTCGTCTCTGTCAAAACTGCTCGAAAAATGCCTTTTGACGCGCATCATCCCATATCTGAAAGAGCACAACGTTATTCCAGCACATCAATTTGGCTTTCGAGAAAGCCGTGGAACAATAGAACAAGTCAACAGATTAACAACAGAAATAAGGACTGTATTCGAGCTTCGGGAATACTGCAGTGCGGTATTCCTTGACGTTGCACAGGCTTTCGACCGAGTCTGGCTTGATGGCCTTATGCATAAAATCAGAACGATCCTGCCGGGAAACACTCACAGGATACTTGAATCGTACCTTTACAACAGAGCCTTCGCCGTGAGATGCAACACCACAACATCCGACGACTACGCTATAGAGGCTGGAGTTCCCCAAGGTAGCGCCCTTGGTCCAACTCTATTTCTCCTCTACACCGCAGATATTCCCACGAACGAGCGGCTAACTACTTCTACATTCGCAGACGATACCGCGATCGGTCCTAATGCCCAACTCAGGCAACAGCACTACTAGCTGATCATCTCGTGGTAGTGGAGAGGTGGTTATCAGACTGGCGTATAAAAATAAATGCGCAAAAGTGAAAACCCATAACGTTTACTCTTAACAGACAAACGTGTCCCCCGCTAACCCTGAATAACACGCCACTTCCACATGCTGACGATGTAACGTACCTTGGCATCCACCTAGACAGGAGACTTACATGGCTGAGACATATCGAAGCTAAGAAAATTCACCTAAAACTAAGATCAAACAGTCTCCATTGGCTTATAAAGGTCCTGCTCTACAATTCAACGCCCAATTGTGGGGGAACGCGAGAAGCAGCAACATCGACATTATCCAGCGAGCACAATCAAAAATCCTGAGAACTATCACTGGGGCACCTTGGTATGTTCAGAACGTAAAAGTAAAAGATGAAATACCAAAACAAAAAGCGTCCTACCACACCAAGCTAACCTCTCATCCAAACCAGCTCGCCAGGGGCCTAGCCAGGGTTTCCATCCGGACCAGATTGCAACGCAATGACCTTCCAGCTCAGCAATAGTTATTAGAGCCCCTAAATTTCGCGCCAGTCACCTTGACTGTCAGATAGTTTTTTAAGTTTTAGATTCTATATACTTATTGTTAGTCTCATTTCAGGAAGATCCAATAAACAACATTGATTGGCCAAAAATTAAACCCACAGAAAATCCCAATTTTCTAACTTTAAAAAAACCAAAGTTAACCCATTTCCGATCGTTCAGTTATTTGAGAGCTATAGGATATAGTGGGCCAATCCCGGCCATTCCAACTTATATACTGCGTGCAAAGGAAAGAAGGGTGTGTGCAAAGTTTCAATTCGATATCTTTAAAACTGAGAGACCAGTTTGCGTAGAAACAGACAGTCGGACAGACGGACAGACGGACATGCTTATATCAACTCAGGAGGTGATCCTGATCAAGAATATATATACTTTATAGGGTCGGAGATACCTCCTTCACTGCGTTGCACACTTTTGACCAAAATTATAATACCCACTGCAAGGGTATTAAAAGAGACCAGATCTAGCAACGCAAACGAAGCCACACACAGCCTTAGTTCGCAAACTGAGTCCTTCTACCATATCTTAAAGTCTCATGCCTAACGAAATGCTGCATTACTTTCTCTCCGACACGGCGATTCTGACATATACACGCCCTCGTGTCTACAATAAACATCTCATTCCAACTTTATAATTTTATTTACTTCAGAAAAACTTAGCCAAATAATTTTCAAATTAATTTAGTTAAGCATAAATGCTGTCACTGATTAATGTTAATTGTGATACAAAAAAGGAGGCAACCACTATTGCTACTGAATGGATAATAAAAAATTGTCGTCCATTTAAGTTGATCAGCGATTCAGGCCTGAATGAATTCAGTAAGTTTCTGATCAAGGTGGGCAGTACCTACGGCTCTAACGTGGACGTTGACCAACTGTTGCCGAATCCAACGACAATATCAAGGAATGTGGCGTCTCTGTACGAAACTTACTTCGGGCCAGTCAAAGCAGACATTCAAAAATATAAATGTTATGGATATGCACTTACAAGCGATATTTGGACAGACAATCATTTAAGACTATCATACTTGTCTTGTACTATGCATTATGTAAAGGACGGCATATTGATGAACCGTCTGGCTGTTAAAAGCATGAAAGGAGAAGGCTGCACAGGTAATTATAAGAAGCTCGTCCCAGTTTTTACATTTATTAAGAGTTGTAATTGCTTTAATTAGGCGTGAACGTTCGCGCTAAGTTGATAGAAATATTGGAAACATTTTCTTGCCACCTTGAAGAAGACCATCCCGTGATTGTTGCAGATAGGGGATCGAATATGAGAACGGCTTTTGGAGTTAGCTGACATCGTAAAGATATCAAAAGAAGGCATTGGCTTTATATGGCATGAGCATTTGACTATGAGAAAGCTCTGTTCAAAGTGGGAGCCGCGTTTGCTCACTGTTGACCAAAAACAAGAACGTGTTGATGATTCTGAGCAATGTTTGGCCATGTTTAAACGTAACAAACCGGAATTTTCGCGTCGATCTGTGATAATGGATGAAACATGGATCCATCACTTCACTCCGGAATCTAAACGATCGTCATCTGAGTGAATAGCAACTGGTGAACCTCGTCCAAAGCGCACGAAAGCACTACAATCGACTGGAAAGGTTATGGCCTTGGTATTTTGGGATGTGCGTGGTGTAATATTTATCGACTATCTTGAGAAAGGACATACCATCAACAGTGAATATTATATAGCGTTATTGGAGCTTTTGAAGGCCGAAATTGCAAAGAAACGACCGCATATGGCAAAGAAAAAAATTTTGTTTTATCAAGACAACGCACCGTGTTACATGTCAATCAAAACAATGACAAAACTACATAAATTAATCTTCGAAGTGCTCCCACATCCACCGTATTCTCCAGATTTGGCTCCCAGCGACTACTGGCTGTTCGCAGACCTGAAAAAACAAAAACTTTGCGAACTTTGTTTAGAAAAAAAACTTAACCGGATTTCGACAAACAACTTTATAAATGCTTGTCGGAGAGGAAGTAATGCAGCATTTCGTTAGGCATGAGACTTTAAGGTATGACCATGGGTTGTGCTGGTAGATACTAGTTCAGTCTGTTAACTAAGGCTGTGTTTGGCTTTGTATGCATTGCAAGATCTGGTCTCTTTTTATACCCTTGCAGAGGGTATTATAATTTTGGTCAGAAGTTTATAACGCAGTGAAGGAGACGTTTCCGACCCTATAAAATATATATATTCTTGATCAGGATCAGGGGAGTCGATATAGCCATGTCCGTCTGTCCGACAGTTTCAATACCGTTTGCGAGCTCAGTTTAAAAGCTAGCGATGTGAAACTTTCACAGTCGTCCTAAAACATGTGTACGCAGATTAAATTTGAAAATCACCCCGATCGGACGTCTATATCCTATAGCTCCATTATAAACAATCGGATATATCTGGCAAGAATTTAAGATATTTCGCGCATTGTAAAAGCTATTGACATGAATCTTTCCAAATCGTATTTTTTTATGCATACCTTAATCAGGGTAAAAGCGCGTGCTGATCGTACGACTTTATTCTAAAGCTCCCATAGGAACAATAGGGTGAAATCGGTCCAAATTTGATGTTTTTCAGAATATTTCGCACAGTGTAAAAGCTATTGAGTTAAATTTGTTCAAATCGTATTTTTTTATGCATTTCTTGATCAAGGTAAAAGCGCGTGCTGATCGGACGTCAATATATTATAGCTCCCATGGGAACAATAGGGTTAAATCGGTCCAAATTTGATGTTTTAAATAAATAAATACATTTTTCCAAGTCTTATTTATTTACGCATACCTTGATCAGGGTAAAACCGCTTGCCGATCGGACGTCTATATCTTATAGCTTCCGTAAGAAAAATTGTTAAGGGCTGCGAAAATATCCCTTTTTATACCCTTGCAGAGGGTATTATAATTTTGGTCAAAAGTGTTGAACGTAGTGAAGTTACAATGTATAAAATTAAATATATAACAATTTTTCATTTTTAACATTGATTTAGGGTTTTTATTTCATAAAAACTAAAAACAACGTAATTTCATGGGTGGCGTAAGTATTTTGACAGTTTATTTTCGTTTTAATTAACTATATTGTATTAGAAATTTATTATAAACTGGAAATTAATAAAAAATATACACTCTTTTGGTGTCTATCACCTTTTGGAGACGATTTGGAACGGAATCGGCCAAGGTTTGAAGGTATTTTAAAGGAATATCTTTCCAGTTCATTGTGACCTCAGTAATGGTTTCTGCTTTTGTCCTGGTCAGATCAGTGCTTCTATTTCGCTTTATAAGCGACCACACATTTTCAATAATGCTTAAGTCAGGACTTTGTGGTGGCCAATCGAGGGTTTCCACCCCAACATCTCTTAAAAACCTAGTAATCATTTTGGCCTTATGGCAAGGAGCGTTGTCCTGTTAGAAAATAAATACCTTTCCTATTAATCTGTTGCCGGAGGGAAACGCATAACTGTTTAAGGTATCTAAATATCGGTTCTGGTTCATGGATCCGTCGATAGGAACCAAGTCTCCCACAACATTATAGGAAACTGAACCCCAGAACATAACGCTTCCACCACCATGGCTTACTCTTTGACACACAGGACCAATTTTGTTACGATAATTTTTGTTAATTCGTACAAAAACTTTCTTTTGAGACGCATGGAATGCAAAACTACTCTCATCCGTCCACAGGACATTACGCCAAAATGAAGCGGGCTTGGTAATGTACCTTTTCTCAAACTGCAAACGCTTAAGTTTATTTCTTGGGGTGATAAAGGGTATTGGCCTTGCGATATATGTTTTCATAATTGCTTCAATCAAACGCCTGCGTATTGTTCTTTCACTTATGGAAGTAGATTCTGTCTCATTCCACTTCAAGGACACCGCCTTTGGTGTTTTTAGAGCGTCCTTCTTAAAAGCACGGACGATTAGACGATCTGCCTCAGCTCCTGTCTTTCGGTTTCTGCCTTTACGGCGAACATTGATCACATCATTAAATTTTTTATATTTATTGATTTGATAATAAATGGTCTGACCACACAAATTATATTCCTTAGCGATGTTCTGTACGGAAACACCCAAGTTATATTTGGTCACTATTTCTGATCTTATTTTGGTGCTCAGCTCAGATGTTTTTACCATTTTAAATATTAAAAAATTAATATTTATTTAATTAATTCAATATTAATGAAAACTTGTATTAATCTTCTTGAAGAGCACTTCCAACTTGCCTAGAAACAACTAAATGACGCAATGACAAAATATATATGCCGCTGCAAAAATCGTTGCTTGCTGGCATTCTTATCAGCAGAACGAGAAAACAAAAGGCGATTGACGAAATATTTATCATATTTGCACTTCTCTTTTATCATCCCTTTTGGTTCATACAATGCACTGGTACTTAGTTCAATAGTCTAATAGTCAAATGAATACTATGACAAAATATATATGCCGACCAGAGTATATATTCTTGATCAGGATCACCTCCTGAGTTGATATAAGCATGTCCGTCTGTCCGTTTGTCTGTTTCTACGCAAACTGGTCTCTCAGTTTTAAAGATATCGAATTGAAACTTTGCACACACCCTTCTTTCCTTTGCACGCAGCATATAAGTCGGAACGGCCGGGATCGGCCGACTATATCCTAAAGCTGCCAAATAACTGATTGATCGGAAATGCCATAACTTCGGTGTTTGTAAAGTTAGGAAGTTGGGATTTTCTATGGGTGTTATATTTGGCCAATCAATCTGAATTACCAAATTCCATAAGGATCGGCCGACTATATCCTATAGCTGCCATATAACTGAACGATTGGAAATGCCATAACTTTGGTGTTTTTAAAGTTAGGAAGTTGTGATTTTTTATGAGTGTTAAGAATGCATCATATGAATAATTGTGAAGAATATAATTTACAGAATATTCTGCAAGGGTATTTCAACTTCGGCTCCACCCGAAGTTAGCTTTCCTTTCTTGTTTTCTATTTTGCTATCACATTTTTGCAGTATAAAAGCTATTGACATGAAACTATGCAAATCTAGTTTATTTATGTATACCTTATTTCTTTCGGTACTTTTTTAATTTTAGCCACTTCGGCAAAGTCTGCAAGGGTGTTAAAACTTCGGCTTGCCGAAGATAGCTTCCGTTCTCGTTTTCTTATGGTTTTTGGCGTGGCGTGAGGTGGTCACGCGTATTTATCTAAGAGACAAGAACTGAGTATGGAACACCAGAAGCCAAACGATCAAGCGACCAACAATGACGACCTGCATTACTTTAATTCTCCGACATCAGAAGTGGGATTCGGCCCTAAGCAAACTTCTGCAAGGGATGTCTTCGCGTTGTTAGAGCAACAAAACCGAAATTTTCTGGAACTGGTTAAAAGGCTACAGATGCCGGCGAGCGAGTAACAACCGACTAGCGAGATTTGCTTGCCTGGGTAATTGCGTTGAGTACATTTTTGGAAGGCGCAGCTGCCCAGTGGCTAACACAAATATGCTAACCAGGAATAACTTGGCAACAGTACCGGCAATTGTTTGAGCAGTGATACGAGAAATCGGAGACGCCAGCCGCCGTCATTTTGAATCTTCTTAATAGTCGTCCAAGCAACGGTGAAAGCTTGCCTGTTTTTGCGAGTCGCAGCGTGACGTCACTGTGGATAAAATTGCATAATTTGAATTCTGAACAAATTTCCATCGCGCTGGTTCTTGGGCGCATGGCTAATCTCGACCGGCGTTTGAAACGAATGATACACACAACGCATGTAAACAATCGAAGTAAACTGGAAGCGAAGCTGCAAGTATTCTCAGCGCTAAAAAAGCATCCGATTACATCAAACTGGGAACCAGAGACCAAGCGTGATAAAACTGTGGAACTCAAATGTTATCAGTGTTGAAAACTCGGTCATAAAAAGCAAGACTGTAGATCTGGAATGGGATTCCAGGTTTCGGCAACTGGAAAGAGTGGCGTTCAGGGCAGCCTCGTCATCGAAGGGCAAATTTAACTTGCTACACATGTCAGGAGGCGGACACATTGCCACTAATTGTCAAAGAATGTAGAAAACCGGATTGGGAGTAAGATCGGAAAAGAAGGGTGGAGCCTCAATCGAGTATGCTGGTCAATTACATTTGAGCTGTGTGCTCATTAATTAAAGAAAGCATTTCTTGAATTTTCTTGAATTGTTTTTTCAGGTTGTTCCTATGGGAGCTATATGATAGAGTCGCCCGATCCGGCTCGTTACGATTAATATAATACCCGCAATAGAAACACAACTTTTGGGAAACTTTCAAGCAGATAGCTTTAAAACTGAGGGACTAGTTTGCGTAGAAATGGACAGACGGACGGACGGACAGACGGACAGACGGACGGACAGACGGACATGGCTAGATCGACTCTCCTGGTGATGCTGATCAAGAATATATATACTTAATAGGGTCGGAAATGACTCCTTCACTGCGATTCAAACTTTTGAGTGAAATTATTATACCCTCCTCAAGGGTATAACAACGAAGTTAGGTATATTTTCCTATTTACGAACTTTGTTTAGAAATAAAGCTTAACAGGATTTCAACAAACAACTTTATAAATGCTTGTCGGAGAGGAAGTAATGCAGCATTTCGTTAGGCATGAGAATTTAAGGTATTACCATTGGTTGTGCTGGTAGATACTAGTTCTGGTAGATTGGGGACTCAGTTTGCGAACTAAGGCTGTGTCTGGCTTCTTATGCGTTGCTAGATCTGGTCTCTTTGTTTCTTCTGGTTTTTGGCGTGTATCTAAGAGATTATAATGAGCAACAAAGGCAACGAAGACTCACGCAAACTGCAAGCGAAGCTGCAAGTATTCTCAGCGCTAAAAAAGCATCCGATTACATCAAACTGGGAACCAGAGACCAAGCGTGATAAAACTGTGGAACTCAAATGTTATCAGTGTTAAAAACTAGGTCATAAAAAGCAAGACTGTAGATCTGGAATGGGATTCAAGGTTTCGGCAACTGGAAAGGAGTGGCGTTCAGGGTAGCCTCGTCATGGAAGGGCAAATGTAACTTGCTATATATGTCAGGAGGCGGACACATTGCCACTAATTGTCAAAAAATGCAGAATACCAGACTGGGAGTAAGATCGGAAAAAAAGGGTGGAGCTGTGCGCTAAAGTAGAGCCTCAATCGAGTATGCTGGTCAATAGTGAGAGATTTCCAATTACATTTGATTCGGGAGCTGAGTGCTCATTAATTAAAGAAAGCATTTTTAATAAGTTAGTTGGTATTCATTTGCTAGTCCTGCATTATTAGTAAAGAAGAAAAACGGTTTAGCAAGGCTTTGTGTTGATTATAGAGAATTAAATAAAAATACAGTAGCTGGTAAGTTTCCATTACCGTTGATATCAGATCAAATAGCTAGACTTATGGGAGATAAATATTTCACTTCTCTGGACATGGCTAGCGAGTATTAACAGATTGACTCAGTTGAATATACTGCTTATGTTACTCCCGATGGGCAGCACGAATTTCTTTTGATGCCCTTTGCCCTTTCAAAGAGCTGTATTGAAAGCACTTGGCAGTCTTGCTCATTCGCTTGTAATCGTTTATATGGTTTTATAGTTCTAGAAATGAAGGAGGAAGCGTATGAACTTGTATTAGACGTTCTAGTAAAGGCAGGATTCTCATTTAACATTTCAAAGTGCTTTTTCTTTAGATCTACAGTTCGCTACTTTGGCTAAGTGGGGGAGATACGTCCAAATTTAAACAAAATAGAATCGCTAGTGTCGTTGCCTCCACCGAATTCAGTTGCTACTCTAAGACAGTTCATTGAGTTAGCGTCATATATTCGTCAATTCATTCCGGGGTTTTCACAACTGATGAAACCTTTATATTTTTTTATCTGAAAAGAATTGTTTTGATTAGCAAACACAGCATGAAGAAATTCGCTGTAAAATCATTAGTGTATTTACAATTAGTGGGTGTACAAGTAGAAAACCGTCGTTTTGTTTCATAATTTTAGGCTTTATTGCATATATATAGCTACAGACCAGTTATTCAAAATATTTTCCATCGCTGGCCACAACTTTTTCCCATCTTTCCGGTAGCATGTGAATCCCACGTCGAAAAAATTGTTCATCTTTGGACGCGATCCATTGATCTAGCCAATTTTTGCGCTCGGCTCATGCGCATCAACTGGGTCCGGTAGAGTGCTCCTGTGAGGGATTCGCCTGGTTTCAAAAGTTCGTGGTACACTACGCCGAGTTGGTCCCACCAAATGCACAGCAGTAGCTTCGAACCATGAATGTTTGGCTTTGCTCTCGAAGTCGATGCGTAGCCGGGTGGCCCCCATGATTTTTTCGGCTTAGGATTGTCGTAAAGAATCCACTTTTCATCGTTGGTAACGATACGATGCAAGAAACTTGTTCTTTTCTGACGTTGGAGTAATTGCTCGCTCGTAAAGAGACGCCTCTCAATGTCCCTTGGCTTCAACTCGTACGACCCCATGTTCCCTGCTTTTGGATCATTCCCAAGCTTTTTAGGCGAAGGGAAATTGATTGCTAAGTAACACCCAAGGAACCCGCGAGTTCTTGTTGTGTCTGACAAGAATCTTCATCCAGCAGAGCCTCCAAATCCGCGTCTTCAAACTTTTTCACAGGACCCTTGTCTTCCACGTCATACTCGCCATTTTTAAACTTTGCAAACCATTCTCGACACGTTCTTTCACTTATACACGACTCATCATAAGTTTCTACGATAATTCGACGCGCTTCAGCTGCCGATTTTTTCGAATTGAACGCGAAAAGCAAAATCTCCCGCAAATGACGCTTATTCTTATTAATCAGGTACATAAGTCTATCATGCATCTAGGTTGGGAGAAAGCGCTAGACAAGGTGTACGTTCATTACTGGTTTTCTAGTATGGCAAAATAAGTTCGAAGTTTTGTGGAGAACTGCATTACATGCAGAGTTTCTAAGGGTACGTCAGGAAAACCTCAAAATGAATTTCATCCAATTCGCAAAAATTTGCATTCCTTGGCACACCGTCCACATAGATATATCGGAAAATTGAGCGGAAAAAGTGATCGTAAAGAATATATCATTGTACAAATCGACGCTTTTACTAAATACGTTTATCTGTTTCACACCTTTTCTTTGGATGAGAAAACTTGTATAAAAGCAATGAAATCTTCAATTGCCATTTTTGGCGTGCCAACACGTTTAATTTTCGATCAGGGGCGCAGCTTCACGGGCACAAAGTTTGTGCAATTTTGTTCTAACCAAAAGATTCAATTACAACTAATTGTAACAGGTGCAAGTCGAGCCAACGGTCAAGTTGAAAGGGATATGAGTACACTAAATAATCCGTTGACGGCCTCACTAGTGCAACCCATGTCGCGACTCCTGAGGAAAGGAGTTAAGTGAAACTGGGAAGAACCTCAACAGTAGGCATTCGAGTCACATAAGGCACGGATGACAGCCGCCCCAGTGTTAACCTGCCCAAACTTCGAGTACAAGTTCCAGCTCCAAACGGACGCGACAAAGGACTCGGAGCGGTCTTCACGCAGAACATCGAGGGCGACGAACGGGTTATTGCCTACGTGAGCCGTCGCCTTGAACGAGCCAAGGAAAACTATTCGGACACCGAAAAAGAGTGCCTCGCCATCATGTGGGCCACGCGGAAGTTACGCTGCTACCAGGAGGGCTACAAGTCCGACGTGATCACGGATCACCTTGCCCGTAAGTGGCTGAACTCCATTAACAACCCCACGGGACGTACGAGTATAGCACGTTGGGCACTGGAACTCCAGCAGTACCAGTTCGTCATACTTTACCGGAAGGGTAAGAGCAACATTGTCGCCGACGCCCACTCCCGACAACCTCTCGGAATGCTCCAGTTACTCTCGGATTTAGGTGCTACTGCAAATGGCTACAAAAAATGCAAGAGCAGTTCCAAAAGCGCCCCGAGAAATTTCCAGAGTACTCCCTGGACCATGGACAGCTTTGCAGTCATATAGGACACATATACCACCAACGGCTTTTTTGCGCATTTATTACTCCTCTAATAGCTTACGGCTATTAAAAGTGACAACAGCGCAGAAAGTAGACCATCAGATCGGCGAAAGCTACTTTTAGCAACTCAGTCCCTTCAAACCACCTTTAGTATTTCGTATGAACGTTTTCGTCTCGTTCACAACATCGACACAAACGTCACAACAGAATGGCAGGCATGGCTCTTTTGGAAGGTCATCACTTTGGCCAGTAAAACCAGCCAGCAAGCCAAGTTTAACTGGTCTGCCTTGATAATTTTACTTATTTGACCACTATACCAAAAATTAACTTTTTATTTGTAGGCAGTTTTGAATACCGCATGGGCGCAGAAACTGTACCCTTTTATGTTATGATTTATTGGGGAGACACAAAGAACGAAAGAGCAGGAGCGTTAAAAACGCACAAAAAAAAACTGCAGAGTCACAAAAAGAATAAAACATAACCAAAAAAACAAGTTATAGTAGTTTTATTACATTTTCGAAAAAACTAGAAAGTAATCACTAAATATAAGTATGTCTTAAACTGAAAATTACCGTTGGGCAAGAAAACCGGCTTGTGGATTTATCAAGCGGAGGTAGTAAAAGCGATTTTTCAATCTTAAAATTAATAACAAATTATTTAAAATAACCTAAAAAGTCTTTTTGATATAAATATTAACACAACTCTTAAACATCTGTAACTAAGTTGTTTCCAGTTATCATAATTTTAATTTTTTTAAACAGATTTATATTTAATGTTTCTAAGTGCTTTTCACATTCCTGCTATTGACAATGATAATGCCAGTAACCTCATTGCACCTTTTTCGATAAGCCGTACGATGGGCAAGTATGAACCCTCTTGGGCCGCTTTTAATAGCGAGGAATTCAATAGTTTCCCTAATACTTGGAGCAATGAGCATCAGCCTTAACGTTTCACCACATATACATTAGTTAGAATTGTCCCCAATAATATTTGGTAACTGGGTGACGAGAACAGCATCGACTGACCCGAGTCGCGTAAATAACTCTACTTTTAGTATATGTTCCAGCATGATTATTATCGTCCGACATCGTAGTAGCGGTTTCGGTTTTACACGGTTTTCTAAACGCAACTGCCTGCGTCGTTCTTTTCTTCTTTTTGTGCTTACCACCGAACCACACTCGGCGACAGCGACACTATGCTGTCGCCCCGCTAAAACGGTACTTCTTAAAGCGCCAACATGCAGACAACCAAACACAGCACAATTAGAGGCTGATGCAATATTACCATAATGATGAAATTAGTCTTCTGGTGAAATTTCCAAAACTGTATACCCATACACTCATACCAACATCCACACACTCTTAGTGTGCGCCGACATGGCCATCCTGACCATTACACGACCTCGTGAAATTTTACCAAAAATGCTTTTTTACCAAATAAAATGCTTTGTTACTTATAAAGTTTATTCAAATACAACTTCTAATTTTTCATCTAAATTTATAATTTCCATTACAATTTACATCTTAATTTTGTTTTAACTTATACAAATTGTTTTCTTTGACACTGCTCATTTTTACATTTTCATTAACCTTTCAGGTTTCATATTATGTTATCTAATGCGCCACACGCCATGATCAAAACAATTGTTTTGCACTTGTGCTTACATTATTATAACAAATTTAATTATTAGTCCTTAAGGCACCTGTAATGTCTTTTTCAACAGTTTCTTTTTACATGCTTTCATTACTGACTCTTTCAACAATGTCTTTTTCAACTATTTCATTATTTAAATCTTTATCACAACTTTCAAACTCAACTGGTATTTGCCCATTTGGCATTTTTCCTATGTCATAAGCATATTTATATTTTCTATTATTTGTCAAAGACCTTAGCATATATTTATCCCCCTCTAACAATTCAGTTATTTGAAACGGCCCCCTAAATTTTGGACTCAACTTTGTTTAAAGCTTCTCTTCATTTATTAACAATAAGAAATCTCAAACTCTGCATCCAACAACTTTAGCCTTGTTTTCATCAAATTGGTCCTTGTTATATGCTGCTGCATCTGAAATATTTTAACTTGCTCGTGCTCTCACTTCTGCCCAGTCGACGTCTTCTACCATATCGCAGGGTGGAAGCAAACCCAACGGGCGGACAATTCGACTAACGGTACAGTTCAAAGCTAATTGAACTTCTCCTAATGCATCTTGCCAAGATCGATTGTTAGTTTCAACGGCAGTTAATAAGTTCTTTAAGGTGCTCATAAAGCGTTCAACTTGTCCGTTTGCTCTACTTCCACCTGTCGCAATCAAATGCAAATTAATTTTTTTGTTGTGAACAAAACTCACTAAATCTAGTGCTGGCGAAATTTCTGCCCCGATTCGCTATCATGCGATTTGGTACTCCAAACAGATGCAATTTTCAGCATTAATTTAAAGCGTTTGGGTTATATAAACAAATTTAGTAAAGGCGTCCACCTGAACAATGATATACTCTTTCTGATCAGACTTGCCACTCAACTTTGCAGTTATGTCGATGTGAATGGTGTGCCAAGGTGTATTTACTTTTGGTATTGGAAAGAAGACTTACTTGAACTTGAATGCAGTTCTCAACAAACTTCCTAATATACTTGGACATGTTATCGAACCAGTAATAGTCGTAGGCCTTATCTAAAGTCTTCTCCCATCCCAAATGCATGATGGACTCATGGATCTGATTTATTACGGACCATCTAAATGGTCGAGGAACAATTGGTAAAGATCGAGTTCTACCATTTCGCTGAATTTTTTTGATATATTATTCCTGCTCTCAACTCATAAGTTTTACCAATGTCCTCAGCAAAAGAATTTTCTTTCAATTTATTTACAATATTAATTATTTCAGAATTTTGACGCTTTTCGGCCAAAAGCCAACTGTTAGATATTTCTGCCAAATTAAAAAAGAAGTTAACATGAGACATTCGTTTACCTTCTTTATCTTGAATGTCAAATGTAAAAACGACTGTAAATACGCCCACCATCTTTGTACCCTGGGACATAGATCCTGTTTAGTTCTTGATGCTTTATGTGAGTTACAATCAGTAAAGACAAAAACATTTCTACCCAATAAATAATGGCGAAAAGGTTTTAAAGACAAAACAACAGCAAGAGTTTCTAATTCATAAGAATGATGGCACCGTATCCTCGAGAACATGCATTGGTATGCAACTCAAGTGGATGGTTTGGAGTGTAAGGATAGAAATAACTTTTTGTCTAATTTCTTCATGTTCCGATCGCCAGACAAAATCATTCTTCTCCATTAAAAGATGTAACGGTTTCATAAAACAGGAAAATCCTTGCATAAATTGCATGAAAACCCTACCGATTCTTTGTGCATGGGAATCTGATAATACCCGCTGGTTATGTCTAAACATTAACAAGAGAGAACGCTATAGTCGGGTGCCCAGACTATCAGATACCCGTTACTCAGGTAAAGGGAGTGCGAGGGAGATGGAGATAGAAACTTTGATCACGCATAACTTTTTAACGAATGGTCCGATTTGAAAAATTTCTTCTACATTTCGATAGGTATTGATAAACACAATAAAACTGCATTTTTACTTTTCCGAAATATTTAAATTTTTAAAATCATATATTACTGATTGTGGGCGTTAAAGGGGGCGTGGCACCTTTTTGAAACAAACTTGCGCTGCGTAGGAACTCCTAGAATCTGCATGCAAAATGCCAATCTTCTAGCTTTTATAGTTTCCGAGATCTCAGCGTTCATACGGACAGACAGACAGACAGACAGACAGACAGACGGACAGACAGACGGACAGACGGACAGACAGACGGACAGACGGACATGGCTAGATCGACTCGGCTAGTGATCCTGAACAAGAATATATATACTTTATAGGGTCGGAAACGCTTCCTTCTACTGTTACATACTTTTGCACGAATACAATATACCCTTTTACTCTACGAGTAACGGGTATAAAAATATTTCGCTCCATGAAGTCTGGCTATCTGGTCTGATTTAAGGGGCAAGGGATATCTATCTGCGACTGTATTAGAATTTAATTCACGGTAATCAACACACAAACGATGAGTGACGTCTTTTTTGTTAACCAACATTATGGGACTTGCGTGAGGTGAGCAACTTGGCCTCATAATTTTACATTGTGATCATTCATTAATCTTTTCTCGTACCAATTCTCTTTCATTTGGGCTAAGCCTATATGGTCTTCTTTGAACAATTTTTCTTGGGTCTACTAATTTAATTTTCATTTCACCCGAACTAACTCTAGTCGAAGGAAATTCATTAGCGATCGGAGAAGCTCTCATTCTTTTGCGGCAGCAGAAGCGGACGGACCACTGCGACAAGAAGCGGAATGGCACGGCGGAAAAGGATCCCCGATGTTAGCTAGATTATTGAAATAGCCAACTTGAGTGCGAAGGTTAGGAAATCAGAGTGAAATAAAGAAAATAATTAGTGAAAGGAAACCAGCCCCACGTGTATGTGTAATGAGTGGGGTGAGCCTTAGGCGGTGTCTCGTGTCAGTTGAGGTTACCGTGTTGCGCTTCCGAGCAGTTTTCTCTGCGCAACGCGTCCCCCAAACTGTCACCCTCTCTATCTCTCGGGTGCTTGTGGGGTTACTGTGCGTTAATCCGTATCGGTCAAGTTGCTGTGTTGCGCCTCCGAGCAGCTTTTTTTGCGCAATACGACCGCCTGACCGACAACGGAAAAACTCCAGCCAAGTTAACGTGTTGCGCCTCCGAGCTGTTTTTCTCTGTGCAACACAGCCTCATGGCTGACGCCAAAAGTGCGTGTTAATCAGGTTTTAACGCAGCGCCTCCGAGCCGCTTTCATTGTGCAGTTTTAAAACTTCTGATCACCCCCAACAGTCCCCTTTTCCCCTTCGGGTAAGCACGTTACGTCTCCGCGCTGTCTACTCTACGTAAACGTGGAGACCCAGGCCAGTAATCCCAAACTAATCCCGGCGGCAACTCGCAGTCTCTTGTCGTCTCCTGAATTTCTACAAATTGAACTGTAGAGGACCCTGGCCGGACTGAATCCTATCCTAGCCTTTGAAAAAGGTCCTTACAGTTTACAGTTTTTGATATTATAATTTCAAATTTTCCTGGTGATATTATAACATTAAATCCAGAGAACAGTACTTCTCGACCAATAATAATATCATTCTTAAAATACTCATTATCCAAAACATGAAATAAAATTTCAATACAGTGTTGATTAATTTTTACGTTGCTAAGAATTTGCAATGTGCTACATATGCCGCCACTACCAATACCCTTCAACATCACAACATTGTTAATTCTTTTACCAACTTATTTGTTACTTATATTTTGTTTTAATAATGAACATTCCGCTCCAGAGTCGAATGTTGTTATAAACGTCTGACCATGATGACGTCGACATTCCATCATCTTGTGGCCTAACTTTCCACAGAAATGACATTTGATTGTTGAAAGTTTTGGACGCTTTATGTTAGGTGAAGATATTTCCTCTTGCAGATTTTTCTTCTTTTGTCGAAAGTGAATGCTATAAGCTCGGTTTGCAATTCACTTCTGTTGCGCATTTTTGAAGTAAAGGTTAGGCGCTAGAATGTGTTATCAACATGAGCCATCTTCGCAAGCGTCACAGAAACTGCAATTTCCTCCACGTCCATCTCGCGCCATTTCGTGATAAGTGACGTCATCATACGACTAGCATAATTGGAGAGGCATTCGCCATCGGTCGGACAATTAGCTTACATTGACAGAAACATAGCCGCTGGCGTTTCTACACTGCCAAAACGCTGCATGAAAAGTTCTTTAAATTCGTCCCAAGTTATGTCAGGATAACATATTTGACAACAACGCACTGCCTTTTACGGTATTTTCTGCCAAAATTATATTTACTGTAGAACACCACGGCGATGCGTCGGCGCCATCAAGGTCTGCGTTGAATTGTGGTGGCAAAATTTTTTTTTTATTTATTGTTTCGGGTGTCGCTGATTGTACGCATTTCCATTAAAATTCGCCATGGCCCATCTGATTCATTAGGTAGCGAGCCAGATCCCACTTTTGATGTTGCAGCACGATTTTTATCGTCCGACATCGTAGTAGCGCAGCGAGTTTCAGTTTCACACACACCAAGTTCTAAACGCAACTGCCTGCGTCATCCCTTCTTCTTTCTGTGCTTACCACCGAACCAAACTCGGCGACAGCTTTCACTACGCTGTCGTTCCGCTAGAAACGGTACTTCTTAAAGCGGCAACACAGCATAATTAGAGGCTGATGCAACATTACCAAAATGATGAAATAGTCTTCTGGTTAAATTCCCGAGACTGTATACCGTTACACTCATACCAACATTCCCACACTCTTGGTGTGCGCCGACAAATGCATTTCCAGAATATGTATGATAGCGTACTGTGAATATGATGTCATTACATTAGTTGAAACCTGGATCAATCTGGATTTCTATGATATAGAATTCTTCTTCTGTTAAAACCCAATACTCAAGAAGCGTCCTTATTATTGTGCTTCGAAATCTTCGTAGCGCTTTTATTCTTCTCTTGAATAATGACCCTCTTCTTGATTAAATTATCGTGTCTCTAGACCTGCGAAGACAATTTGCATGGTGGCCTTATTTATCCCCAAGCAGCAGTTTCGAATTATAAAAGGCTCATGTGGATAATGTTGCCCGCATTCATCGGGAACCGAAAAACTGTCAGTATTTGACTGAAACCTATGAAAACCTATTCATTTTTCGCACGGAATTGGTCTAGATAAATTAATTATTTACTAAGCGAAGTGTGCCTAACTTAATTTTTAACCGGGCTTAAGCTTTCAAAGCTTAAGCTGGTTATGGCGTACAAATGAGGCAGTTTTTAATGTCCTGAAGTGGAATAAATCCTTTTAAAGGATTGGGAAAATATTTCTTATAAAGTCTCGACTTTACATTTCTCAAGAGTGTATTTTCTAACCCAAGGTGATTTGTTGGAGATTGACTTATAGTACACAAATCACAGGAATTAAAAACGATTTTATTGCAGTCTGAAAAATTTTAATCAGTCATATTATTGCATGAGTAAATATCAAATAAATTAAAGCCAGAACAAAAAATATTTTGCCCTATAAAGTCTTCCTTGCGAAAACAATGTATTCGTTTGCTTGACTTCTCAGATTTTTCTTTTTTTCCTGTCGATTGTCACTTCGATGGTAGAATGACATGAATCTTCAGGTTGCATGAATGGTGCACCTAGACAGATTTTATACGAAACTCAAGTCAAGTAGGCGATTAAGGAATTTCGAATGGTTAACTTGAGATATAAATATATATATAGTATTCCGTCAATAAAATAATGTTTTGCTAAAACATTTGATTAATTTTTAGGTATTCTGTACCAAATTGAATTTTAAATTTGTAAGTTGAGCAGTTATAAATACCGAAATAAATACCAAAAGCGCAAAAAAGCTTTACGCTTTTGATTGAGCCGGAAGGCAGAAGTAACGAAAAAGCGGGGGCGTAAGAATCAAGAATATATATACTTGGTAGGATCAAAAATGTGTTTTATGAAAAAAATCCATATTAGTCTTATATATTACTTAAATTAAATTAATCATTAAATTTTTATTTAAAAAAATTTTCGAATAACTTTTATTTTCAATTTTAGACTTAGGGTCTTATAATTTCAGTTATAGTTTGTAACGCAGTGAAGGAGACATTATTTTAGCATTGTTATAAAAACTCGACTATACTTAATTAAATTTTTTTAATATATTTTTATTTAAGTTAGAAAAAGCTAAAAACGTACCATAGTCAATGTCATTTTGTCAATTTCATGCTTATCCTTTGTTTTATGTTGCCGAAATGGAGAATGACCTTTAAGCAACTTATACAACATGCAGCCGAAACTAAACCAATCAGCGCAAGAATCGTACGACGTTCCTTTAGATAATACTTCTGGAGCCATATATCCGTGGGTTCCAACTGAAGCATGTGGCTTCTTTCTTGAAAAGTCGCAAGCCAATCCCAAGTCAGAAATTCGTATATGTCCATTTTCATCGAGCAATATGTTGGCGGGTTTTAAGTCACGGTACACAATGCAACGTTTATGCATGTGTTCTAACCCCAAAATCACCTAAAATTTTAAATTCTTTAGATTGAAATAAAATATTTCGTAGTATTGCTTACCTCCGCTGCATAAAATTTCATTTCGTCTTCACTAAAAATACCATGTTGAGATAAATGGTAATGCAGGTCACCGCCATTCATTAAGTCTAATATAAAACACAGTTTATCTGGCGTGTGAAATGCATATGTCATGCAAACTATGAACGGACAATCAATCTAAGAGAATACAATTATAAAAAAGTAATACACTATTTAAAAATAATCTTACTCCAGTGCTGACTGCTTGCAACATGTTTCGTTCATTTAATGCGAGCATTTCTCCTTGTTTCATTTTAATCCGTTTTTTGTCTAAACATTTCATAGCATACATTTTTCCAGTATCTGCTTTTCGGCATCCATATACTTCTCCAAAACCGCCACGTCCAATTATTCTATGTACGCTGAAATCATTCATAGTCAACTGAAAGATATGATATTTGGAAGTATATTAAACGTTATCATTAATTATTTCTTTAAAATCTAAGTAACGGTATGGTGGACTTTCCTACTATGTGATACCACCTAATTACTAAAATATTACAGAATGTATTGCTTGAACATAGGCGTAATATAAAAACATTATCTGCTTTCTCTTAATTTTCAACACCAAATTTTGGAGAACAAAATTGCCTCTACCTCTTATAGTTTCTAAAATCACGACGTTTATAAAAACAGAGTTATGCTAATACAAGTTTTTATTTATTATAAGATTAACAGGTATAAATATAGCAAAATACTTATCTTAATAATCCACTAACTTCTTGTCCGTTGGTCCTGCGTTCGATTTTAGGCTGCTCTGTTAGCCAGCATAACTCGGCAACGCTGAGAATTCGATTTGACTTCAATAAGATCATTTTATAGTTGGACAACACCAACTAAGTTCATGTTCACGACCAGAGAGTCTCTACTCCGCCTTCTGGATCCCATGGCAAGCGCCCATCCTATAGTGAGGAAACATGTTCTTACATGTCGTTCTCTGAAATTTTGCTTGCTGGCTGCGTCGCAAATCATCAGCAAAATGTCTGCTCTGATCTAATAACTTCGGGCGGAGCCGAAGTTGATTTACCCTTGCAGAATACTCTGTAAATTATATTCTCCAAAATTATTCATATGATGCATTCTTAATACTCATAAAAAATCCCAACTTCCTAACTTTAAAAACACCAAAGTTATGGCATTTCCAATCGTTCATTTATATGGCAGCTATAGGATATAGTCGTCCGATTCTTATGAAATTTGGTAGGTCGGATTGATTGGCCAAATATAAAACCCATAGAAAATCCCAACTTCCTAACTTTACAAATCAATCAGTTATATGGCGGCTATAAGATATAGTCGGCCGATCCTAATGAAATTTGGTAGTTCAGATTGATATAAAACCCATAGAAAATCTCAACTTCCTAACTTTACAAACACCAAAGTTATGGCATTTCCGATCAATCAGTTATATGGCAGCTATAGGATATAGTCGGCCGATCCCGGCCGTTCCGACTTATATACTGCGTGCAAAGGAAAGAAGGGTGTGTGCAAAGTTTCGACTCGATATCTTTAAAACTGAGAGTCTAGTTTGCGTAGAAACAGACAGACGGACAGACGGACATGCTTATATCAACTCAGGACGCGATCCTGATCAAGAATATATATACTTTATAGGGTCGGAGATGTCTCCTTCACTGCGTTGCACACTTTCGACCAAAATTATAATACCCACTGCAAGGGTATTAAAAGAGACCAGATCTAGCAACGCAAACGAAGCCACACACAGCCTTAGTTCGCAAACTGAGTCCTTCTACCATATCTTAAAGTCTCATGCCTAACGAAATGCTGCATTACTTTCTCTCCGACACGGCGATTCTGACATATACACGACCTCGTGTCTACAATAAACATCTCATTCCAACTTTATAATTTTATTTACTTCAGAAAAACTTAACCAAATAATTTTAAAATTATACATTAATCAGTTCAAATCATCAATTCGTAATCCAAGATACATAATAGAGAGCTGCACGGCTGCACTCAAATTTTAGTACTCTCTCAATACTCTTGAGTTGTGTACTCTAATTTGAGCACAACGCATTAAGCTGAGTTCGCATCGCACTGTATTCTCATTTGAGCGCAATTTTGAGTATTCATATGAAATGGCATTGAATGAATGTGTGTGCAAAACGGAATAAATGAATGAATGAAGCATAGAATTGACTGAATACTCAGAATACAATTTGTGCGCCGCTTATTGCGCACTGCGTTTTACTTTCATTTTTGGTGGCGTTATAGACTTCAACGGAAAGGAAGTAAATGATTTTGTGGCATGCAAGTTATGTTATAACATTTATAAATATACGGGAAGCACATCTAATTTAGTTAAGCATAAATGCTGTCACTGATTAATGTTAATTGTGATACAAAAAAGTAGGCAACCACTATTGCTACTGAATTGATAATAAAAAATTGTCGTCCATTTAAGTTGATCAGCGATTCAGGCCTGAATGAATTCAGTAAGTTTCTGATCAAGGTGGGCAGTACCTACGGCTCTAACGTGGATGTTGACCAACTGTTGCCGAATCCAACGACAATATCAAGGAATGTGGCGTCTCTGTACGAAACTCACTTCGGGCCAGTCAAAGCAGACATTCAAAAATATAAATGTTATGGATATGCACTTACAAGCGATATTTGGACAGACAATCATTTAAGACTATCATACTTGTCTTGTACTATGCATTATGTAAAGGACGGCATATTGATGAACCGTCTGGCTGTTAAAAGCATGAAAGGAGAAGGCTGCACAGGTAATTATAAGAAGCTCGTCCCAGTTTTTACATTTATTAAGAGTTGTAATTGCTTTTATTAGGCGTGAACATTCGCGCTAAGTTGATAGAAATATTGGAAACATTTTCTTGCCACCTTGAAGAAGACCATCCCGTGATTGTTACAGATAGGGGATCGAATATGAGAACGGCTTTTGGAACGATCAAATTCACTGCATCAACCATTTAATACATAACGTAGTAGAAAAATCTGTTAAGACAGTACCAGAGCTATCACAAATAGTAGTTGAGTGCAGCAAATTGGTGAAATACTTTAAAAAATCCGGCTCCAATTCAGATTTAAATCTTTCCTTAAAAAGCTTTAGCCCAACGGCTTGGAATACTGTTTTTTATTTATTGAAGTCGATAGAGCAAAATTGGATTGATATCACAAAGATTCTAAAAGAAAAAAATGAAACAATTAGAATAGAACTAATTCACTTAAATGAGATATCGACAAAATTGGAAGGTAATAAATATCCAACAATTCATTTGACTATACCCTACGTAAATAAATTGAAAATATCTTGCCAAGCAAACATAGCCGATAGTGATCTTCTTGCCAAAGTCAAATTAGTTTTGCTAAACCATATTTCAGAAACCATTCCGCAATATATTACAAAATTTCATAAAATAGCCCTGTTTTTGTTTCCACCGACAAATAAATTGCTCCAATTTTCAGAAAATGAGAAAAAAACCATTATAGATGACTGCAAAGAAATTGTAGTGGGTTTTTTATTAGATGAGGTTTCCAACGAAAATGATGGCAATGGCCAAAATTGTCATGATGATGCATTTATTGATTTCATCGAAGTCCAAAAATCTACAACCACAATAGATCAAATAGACAAGGAAATAAACGGTTATTGTAACACAAGTGTAATTTTTTCAGATAGTTTTGATTGCCTTAGTTGGTGGACCGACCATAAAAAATGTTCCCCCTTTTATTTAAGACTAGTTGTAAGATTTTTTGTATACCAGCAACTAGCGCGGCTTCTGAGAGAGCGTTTTCTGATGCCAGAAACTTCATTACTGAAAAACGCTGCAGTGTATCAAAAAATCCAGAAAGCATAAATAAAATTATGTTTCTACATTCTAATATAAATAATATTTAATAAGGAAAAATTAATAATTAGTTTTTAAGCGAAATATACATACATGATGAAAATAAACATTGTATTATTGACTTTTAATGAATTTCGCAATAGTAAATACAGCTCACGTAAAAGGAAACAATGCGTCATTCATCGCACTCACTATTTTTACCCTGTTCTTTCGGCATTCAATTCGCTCTTTCTATGTGTGAGTTCGATGAGTTGAGTACAGCGAAGGCGCACACATTCATTCATATTCATTGCAATTCGCAGCCGAATTCATTCAACTCATTGGCAGATGAATGTCTCATAAGCCGTTTTAAATGCGGCCGTGCAGCCCTTTAATACATAACTAGACTTTTGTTAGCTAACTTTAAAATCCATCGCCAAACACATCTTTAAACAAATTAAGTTGTCCATCGCCAAAAACATTGACTTCACGCATTTTATTAAGTTCCGTGTTCGTCCAGCGCTCAACACAAGGCTTCGCGAATTCATCAACCACATTGCTCGTCCATCGCCAAACACTTGGCTTCACGAATTCATCACATTTCTACAGCAACCATCGTCCATCGCCAATCACGTGTCTTCACGAACAGAGCTCACTGTTTTTAAGCAGCACAAAGTCACCCACACAGAACCTAATTACCATAATCATATTTTTATCTCATATCTAGCAACCTATACCATGTCCTTATCGGCCAACTCCCTTAATTTAATCTTGTCAATTTCAGTTTCGGTAACACTAATAGGAATAAACCCCAGTGGATGCGCAAGTTTACCAATCACTTAGTGGTACGATTAACTGTAAAGTTAAGAGCTATCTGTACATCCCCCAGGGCATCTTGCCACGAATTAAATGTAATTGAATCTTTTAGTTAGAACAAAATTGCACATACTTTGTGGCCGTGAAGCTGCGCCCCTGATCGGTATTCGAAGATTTCATTGCGTTTATACAAGTTTTCGCATCCAAGGAAAAGGTGTTAAACAGATAAACGTATTTAGTAAAAGCGTCGATTTGTACAATGATATATTCTTTATATATATCTATGTGGACGGTGTGCCAAGAAATGCAAATTTTTGGGAATTGGATGAAATTCAATTTGAGGTTTTTCTGACTTACCCTTAGAAACTCTGCATGTAATGCAGTTCTCCACAAAACTTCGAACATATACCATACCAGAAAACCAGTAATGATCGTAAACCTTGTCTATCGTTTTCTCCCTTTCATAGGTGGCAACTAATGCCAATGGTAAATCGTAATTCCTCAACTCAGTTACGGTTTCCGATATTACTGTGAAGTCAATTTGCTTCTCTTCAATTTTACTTGGTACTGACTTATTTTTTTCACAAACCGGATTCCTAGAGAGAGCCCACGTGTGTCATGCGTTTACCTTCTCTGTAATACATTTCAAATTCAAATGTTTGCAGAAACTCCCACCAACGATAAACTCTAGGTAACAATTTGTCTTTATTTCAACTTTATTTCAACTTTATTTCGACTATATTTCGACTTTATTTCGGTAAAAATCACGAATTTTCTTCCATGTAGATAATGACGAAAATGTTTTACGCATTCACGACAGCCAGCGTTTCCAATTCATAGGATGTGTACCTGGACTCACAGGAGCAAGTTCCTCTACTTTAGTATTCAACCACATGAGTTTATACAGTGCAAAAGGATACCCGATAGAGCTGCCGTCGGTATGCAGTTCAATCGGAAACTGAGGATAAAAAATAATCAAAAATAATTGTAAATACACTAATGATTTTACAGCGAATTTCTTCATGCTGTGTTTACTAATCAGAACTATTCTTTTCAGATAAAAAAATATAAAGGTTTCATCAGTTGTGAAAACTCCGGAATGAATTGACGAAAATATGACGCTAACTCAATGAACTGTCTTAGAGTAGCAACTGAATTCGGTGGAGGCAACGACACTAGCGATTCTATTTTGTTTAAATTTGGACGTATCTCCCCCACTTAGCCAAGGTAGCGAACTGTAGATCTAAAGAAAAAGCACTTTGAAATGTTAAATGAGAATCCTGCCTTTACTAGAACGTCTAATACAAGTTGCAACTGCTCATACGCTTCCTCCTTCATTTCTAGAACTATAAAACCATATAAACGATTACAAGCGAATGAGCAAGACTGCCAAGTGCTTTCAATACAGCTCTTTGAAAGGGCAAAGGGCATCAAAAGAAATTCGTGCTGCCCATCGGGAGTAACATAAGCAGTATATTCAACTGAGTCAATCTGTTAATACTCGCTAGCCATGTCCAGAGAAGTGAAATATTTATCTCCCATAAGTCTAGCTATTTGATCTGATATCAACGGTAATGGAAACTTATCAGCTACTGTATTTTTATTTAATTCTCTATAATCAACACAAAGCCTTGCTAAACCGTTTTTCTTCTTTACTAATAATGCTAATAACTAATAACTTATTAGAAATGCTTTCTTTAATTAATGAGCACTCAGCTCCCGAATCAAATGTAATTGGAAATCTCTCACTATTGACCAGCATACTCGATTGAGGCTCTACTTTAGCGCACAGCTCCACCCTTTTTTTCCGATCTTACTCCCAGTCTGGTATTCTGCATTTTTTGACAATTAGTGGCAAAGTGTCCGCCTCCTGACATATATAGCAAGTTACATTTGCCCTTCCATGACGAGGCTACCCTGAACGCCACTCCTTTCCAGTTGCCGAAACCTTGAATCCCATTCCAGATCTACAGTCTTGCTTTTTATGACCTAGTTTTTAACACTGATAACATTTGAGTTCCACAGTTTTATCACGCTTGGTCTCTGGTTCCCAGTTTGATGTAATCGGATGCTTTTTTAGCGCTGAGAATACTTGCAGCTTCGCTTGCAGTTTGCGTGAGTCTTCGTTGCCTTTGTTGCTCATTATAATCTCTTAGATACACGCCAAAAACCAGAAGAAACAAAGAGACCAGATCTAGCAACGCATAAGAAGCCAGACACAGCCTTAGTTCGCAAACTGAGTCCCCAATCTACCAGAACTAGTATCTACCAGCACAACCAATGGTAATACCTTAAATTCTCATGCCTAACGAAATGCTGCATTACTTCCTCTCCGACAAGCATTTATAAAGTTGTTTGTTGAAATCCTGTTAAGCTTTATTTCTAAACAAAGTTCGTAAATAGGAAAATATACCTAACTTCGTTGTTATACCCTTGAGGAGGGTATAATAATTTCACTCAAAAGTTTGAATCGCAGTGAAGGAGTCATTTCCGACCCTATTAAGTATATATATTCTTGATCAGCATCACCAGGAGAGTCGATCTAGCCATGTCCGTCTGTCCGTCCGTCTGTCCGTCTGTCCGTCCGTCCGTCTGTCCATTTCTACGCAAACTAGTCCCTCAGTTTTAAAGCTATCTGCTTGAAAGTTTCCCAAAAGTTGTGTTTCTATTGCGGGTATTATATTAATCGTAACGAGCCGGATCGGGCGACTCTATCATATAGCTCCCATAGGAACAACCTGAAAAAACAATTCAAGAAAATTCAAGAAATGCTTTCTTTAATTAATGAGCACACAGCTCAAATGTAATTGACCAGCATACTCGATTGAGGCTCCACCCTTCTTTTCCGATCTTACTCCCAATCCGGTTTTCTACATTCTTTGACAATTAGTGGCAATGTGTCCGCCTCCTGACATGTGTAGCAAGTTAAATTTGCCCTTCGATGACGAGGCTGCCCTGAACGCCACTCTTTCCAGTTGCCGAAACCTGGAATCCCATTCCAGATCTACAGTCTTGCTTTTTATGACCGAGTTTTCAACACTGATAACATTTGAGTTCCACAGTTTTATCACGCTTGGTCTCTGGTTCCCAGTTTGATGTAATCGGATGCTTTTTTAGCGCTGAGAATACTTGCAGCTTCGCTTCCAGTTTACTTCGATTGTTTACATGCGTTGTGTGTATCATTCGTTTCAAACGCCGGTCGAGATTAGCCATGCGCCCAAGAACCAGCGCGATGGAAATTTGTTCAGAATTCAAATTATGCAATTTTATCCACAGTGACGTCACGGTGCGACTCGCAAAAACAGGCAAGCTTTCACCGTTGCTTGGACGACTATTAAGAAGATTCAAAATGACGGCGGCTGGCGTCTCCGATTTCTCGTATCACTGCTCAAACAATTGCCGGTACTGTTGCCAAGTTATTCCTGGTTAGCATATTTGTGTTAGCCACTGGGCAGCTGCGCCTTCCAAAAATGTACTCAACGCAATTACCCAGGCAAGCAAATCTCGCTAGTCGGTTGTTACTCGCTCGCCGGCATCTGTAGCCTTTTAACCAGTTCCAGAAAATTTCGGTTTTGTTGCTCTAACAACGCGAAGACATCCCTTGCAGAAGTTTGCTTAGGGCCGAATCCCACTTCTGATGTCGGAGAATTAAAGTAATGCAGGTCGTCATTGTTGGTCGCTTGATCGTTTGGCTTCTGGTGTTCCATACTCAGTTCTTGTCTCTTAGATAAATACGCGTAACCACCTCACGCCACGCCAAAAACCATAAGAAAACGAGAACGGAAGCTATCTTCGGCACTGCAAAAATGTGATAGCAAAATAGAAAACAAGAAAGGAAAGCTAACTTCGGATGGAGCCGAAGTTGAAATACCCTTGCAGAATATTCTGTAAATTATATTCTTCACAATTATTCATATGATGCATTCTTAACACTCATAAAAAATCACAACTTCCTAACTTTAAAAACACCAAAGTTATGGCATTTCCAATCGTTCAGTTATATGGCAGCTATAGGATATAGTCGGCCGATCCTTATGGAATTTGGTAATTCAGATTGATTGGCCAAATATAACACCCATAGAAAATCCCAACTTCCTAACTTTACAAACACCGAAGTTATGGCATTTCCGATCAATCAGTTATTTGTCAGCTTTAGGATATAGTCGGCCGATCCCGGCCGTTCCGACTTATATGCTGCGTGCAAAGGAAAGAAGGGTGTGTGCAAAGTTTCAATTCGATATCTTTAAAACTGAGAGACCAGTTTGCGTAGAAACAGACAAACGGACAGACGGACATGCTTATATCAACTCAGGAGGTGATCCTGATCAAGAATATATACTCTGGTCGGCATATATATTTTGTCATAGTATTCATTTGACTATTAGACTATTGAACTAAGTACCAGTGCATTGTATGAACCAAAAGGGATGATAAAAGAGAAGTGCAAATATGATAAATATTTCGTCAATCGCCTTTTGTTTTCTCGTTCTGCTGATAAGAATGCCAGCAAGCAACGATTTTTGCAGCGGCATATATATTTTGTCATTGCGTGATTTAGTTGTTTCTAGGCAAGTTGGAAGTGCTCTTCAAGAAGATTAATACAAGTTTTCATTAATATTGAATTAATTAAATAAATATTAATTTTTTAATATTTAAAATGGTGAAAACATCTGAGCTGAGCACCAAAATAAGATCAGAAATAGTGACCAAATATAACTTGGGTGTTTCCGTACAGAACATCGCTAAGGAATATAATTTGTGTGGTCAGACCATTTATTATCAAATCAATAAATATAAAAAATTTAATGATGTGATCAATGTTCGCCGTAAAGGCAGAAACCGAAAGACAGGAGCTGAGGCAGATCGTCTAATCGTCCGTGCTTTTAAGAAGGACGCTCTAAAAACACCAAAGGCGGTGTCCTTGAAGTGGAATGAGACAGAATCTACTTCCATAAGTGAAAGAACAATACGCAGGCGTTTGATTGAAGCAATTATGAAAACATATATCGCAAGGCCAATACCCTTTATCACCCCAAAAAATAAACTTAAGCGTTTGCAGTTTGAGAAAAGGTACATTACCAAGCCCGCTTCATTTTGGCGTAATGTCCTGTGGACGGATGAGAGTAGTTTTGCATTCCATGCGTCTCAAAAGAAAGTTTTTGTACGAATTAACAAAAATTATCGTAACAAAATTGGTCCTGTGTGTCAAAGAGTAAGCCATGGTGGTGGAAGCGTTATGTTCTGGGGTTCAGTTTCCTATAATGTTGTGGGAGACTTGGTTCCTATCGACGGATCCATGAACCAGAACCGATATTTAGATACCTTAAACAGTTATGCGTTTCCCTCCGGCAACAGATTAATAGGAAAGGTATTTATTTTCTAACAGGACAACGCTCCTTGCCATAAGGCCAAAATGATTACTAGGTTTTTAAGAGATGTTGGGGTGGAAACCCTCGATTGGCCACCACAAAGTCCTGACTTAAGCATTATTGAAAATGTGTGGTCGCTTATAAAGCGAAATAGAAGCACTGATCTGACCAGGACAAAAGCAGAAACCATTACTGAGGTCACAATGAACTGGAAAGATATTCCTTTAAAATACCTTCAAACCTTGGCCGATTCCGTTCCAAATCGTCTCCAAAAGGTGATAGACACCAAAAGAGTGTATATTTTTTATTAATTTCCAGTTTATAATAAATTTCTAATACAATATAGTTAATTAAAACGAAAATAAACTGTCAAAATACTTACGCCACCCATGAAATTACGTTGTTTTTAGTTTTTATGAAATAAAAACCCTAAATCAATGTTAAAAATGAAAAATTGTTATATATTTAATTTTATACATTGTAACTTCACTACGTTCAACACTTTTGACCAAAATTATAATACCCTCTGCAAGGGTATAAAAAGGGATATTTTCGCAGCCCTTAACAATTTTTCTTACGGAAGCTATAAGATATAGACGTCCGATCGGCAAGCGGTTTTACCCTGATCAAGGTATGCGTAAATAAATAAGACTTGGAAAAATGTATTTATTTATTTAAAACATCAAATTTGGACCGATTTAACCCTATTGTTCCCATGGGAGCTATAATATATTGACGTCCGATCAGCACGCGCTTTTACCTTGATCAAGAAATGCATAAAAAAATACGATTTGAACAAATTTAACTCAATAGCTTTTACACTGTGCGAAATATTCTGAAAAACATCAAATTTGGACCGATTTCACCCTATTGTTCCTATGGGAGCTTTAGAATAAAGTCGTACGATCAGCACGCGCTTTTACCCTGATTAAGGTATGCATAAAAAAATACGATTTGGAAAGATTCATGTCAATAGCTTTTACAATGCGCGAAATATCTTAAATTCTTGCCAGATATATCCGATTGTTTCTAATGGAGCTATAGGATATAGACGTCCGATCGGGGTGATTTTCAAATTTAATCTGCGTACACATGTTTTAGGACGACTGTGAAAGTTTCACATCGCTAGCTTTTAAACTGAGCTCGCAAACGGTATTGAAACTGTCGGACAGACGGACATGGCTATATCGACTCCCCTGATCCTGATCAAGAATATATATATTTTATAGGGTCGGAAACGTCTCCTTCACTGCGTTATAAACTTCTGACCAAAATTATAATACCCTCTGCAAGGGTATAAAAAGAGACCAGATCTTGCAATGCATACAAAGCCAAACACAGCCTTAGTTAACAGACTGAACTAGTATCTACCAGCACAACCCATGGTCATACCTTAAAGTCTCATGCCTAACGAAATGCTGCATTACTTCCTCTCCGACAAGCATTTATAAAGTTGTTTGTCGAAATCCGGTTAAGTTTTTTTTCATTGTCAAATGCTCATGCCATATAAAGCCAATGCCTTATTTTGATATCTTTACGATGTTAGCCAACGCACGCCACTTCACTTTTCGATCATTCAAAACGATTTTGTGGATTTTTTTGATGTTTTCTTGTGTTCCCGCCTCATTTGGACGTCCATTGCGTTCTGCATCATCAGTGTCTCTACGACCACGTTTGAAGTCAGCAAACCAACATTTTATTGTTGCATCTGATGGAGCGGAGTCCCCATAACACATTTCAAGCCATTGCTTCGCTTGAACGGTACTTTTTTCCATCAAGAAGCAGTGTAAACTTAAAACACTAAATTGTTTTTGATCCATTGTTTTAAAAATAACAAAAGTAGCGTCACTCTTACCACAATAACTAACAAAGTAATGAATAGAATATTATAAAATTTGAACAGCTGTCTTTTGGAAGTTAGTATCAACTGAAAATAAGGTGACTGCAAGAAAACTAGCTCTATCTATGTGTTAGGCCCGGGACTTTTCAGCCCATGTGTCAAAATGCGAAATCCAACGTTAGCGGTGTCAAAGGTTTTGCCACTGGACGAATCCAAATATCAATCCATCCCATTGAAGCAAACTGCGATCAACCGAGCCGCCATTAGGGGTAGACATCTGGATTGTTAAAATTGAGTCACAATTTTTTGTTTCTGAAACAACTGATGATCAGAAAACTAGACATCATTGTTATTATCTAAAGCGGAGAGTCTAAGAGAATCTTAGAAAAAAGGAAAACAAAAATTCAGAAGCTTCTATATGGTGTAATTTTAGAAGGGGTTCCAAGAATTTTTTTGGGAAATTAAACCAATTGCCAAATACTCAAACATACACATTGACAATTTACTCGAGAGACCATAAAAAAAACAATTTTTTTTTCTAAAGTAAACTTTTGCTTCTGATTTTTACAGTGTTTGCAAGACCACCGTAAAAGAAGGGGATATGTTTAACAAGAGAAAATTCAAATGTTAATATGTTCAAGCCGAACTATTACAAACGATCTCATACACACACATAGAATGCGCCCATGAATCATTTCGAGTTACGTAACCAACGTGATTAAATTAGGTGTATGACTTTTGGCTTTGGCAACGCAGAATTTAAATTTATCTACATCTACTTCCTTATAACATCGCCTGACTTTGAGGAAAAATATTTAATGAAAGGTTGAGAAACGGCAGCAAATTAAAAGACAGGAATTACTTCATTTGTAGTTTCTTAAAGCTCGAACGGTAAGTAAACTAAAGAAGTTTACCGGAATGATAAAGTACTGCCGTCGATTAATTTCAAAAAGCTAGTCACAAAAGGAGTGCAGTAAACTCCTTCCTGCATTGCTGAGGTCAAGTGATCAACTTTGCAAGCAAAGATGAAAGAAGTGGATCGAAAGATGCGGCCACTTCGGAAGTTAAATAAGTCCGCACAAATAAGGCAAGGGGTGTGTATGATCACCAAGGAGGAGACCTACCCGTTGCCAGATATGCGGCGAATTCGCCCGTAGTAACGGTAGGGCGGCGAAAGAGAATGAAAACGTTAGAGCGAGAGAGCAATACCGAAGAGTCCACGTGCCGTGTGCAAAAGGGTATAACTAAAGAACAATATAATCTCTAAGATGCGTAACGCCATACGATTTTTTTGCACACGAATTTTTTGTGCTGGCTTTTCAACTGGCTTTTCGCTCTCTTGCCCGAAAGCCAGCGAGAGATCGCTCTAGAGCCAGCCGCTCTCTTGCACGCATACTGCGACAGCCGACGACTGTATGTGTGCACATGTATTCACAAGCGAAGAAATTCGCTGCAGCGCGCTGTCGAAATACACTCTTTATTTTAAAATTCTAACATTATTAAAAGTACTTATTTTGTATTGCCTTTATATGACAATTATTCGAATGTAGAATATTTTTTAGTAATGACCAAATATATCTACGTATAAAAAGATACATAATTTATTACATACATGACTTCACATTGCAATAATTGTCATTAGGGTATTCAGAATGCGACGTGTGAACGATTTTAGGGGCCTCAGAAATTTTGCGATTGAACAGGATGAAAATTTTTATATTTATTGTCTTTTAAATATATGGATTTAAAAATATGTGGTATTTTTGTATTATATTTATTATAATATAAATAATTAATTAACGTTATATAATAACATTATATAAAATTATTATCATAATATAAATTAAATTTATATATGTAAGTATTTGTATATTAACTACTTTAGTTATTTAGAAATTACCCATTTTTAGTATTTCTTATGAAAATGAAATTTGGTTTAATGATTTTCTGCGTTTTAATTTAATTTGTAAATCGCGCGCTTTTGGGTGAAAAATAAATAATATTTTACTAAAAATTAAAAAAAAAAACAAGAAAGGAAAGCTAACTTCGGGCGGAGCCGAAGTTGATATACCCTTGCAGAATACTCTGTAAATTATATTCTCCAAAATTATTCATATGATGCATTCTTTCCAATCGTTCAGTTATATGGCAGCTATAGGATATAGTCGGCCGATCCTTATGAAATTTGGTAGGTCGGATTGATTGGCCAAATATAAAACCCATGGAAAATCCCAACTTCCTAACTTTACAAACACGAAAGTTATGGCATTTCCGATCAATCAGTTATATGGGCCGTTCCGACTTATATACTGCGTGCAAAGGAAAGAAGGGGGATAACGACATATCTCCGCCGTCATATCTCCGCCCAGTGTATTTTGTCGGCGGAGATATGTCGTGATTTATTTGGGGGAATTCTGTCGCTTAAAAGCGACACAGCTCCCCCATTGACTAACGCGGAGTTATGTCGTCTAAAAACGACATATCTCCGCCCTTCTACAAACGACATATCTCCGCGGGGAGATATGACGTTTAAAAACGACATATCTCCGCTCGAAAATATTTCGTTTTTAAACGACATATCTCCGCGCGGAGATATGTCGTTTGTAGAAGGGCGGATTTATGTCGCTTTAAAACGACATATCTCCGCGCGAAGTTTTCATAGCTACAAAGTTGATTTTTTTTAAATATTCATATATACTCATTTTCAAATGTACATATTCATATTCGTGCATGTAAAATCAGGACAAATTATAGAGCTCTAAATTTTTTTTCCCACATACACAAACGTACATACATACATATATTGTCACATTCCCTTTTGAATTTGATGTCCTATTGTGTGTGTGAAACAGTGGAAAAAAGGCAAATTTAAAATCATTATTTGATTAAACACAAGTTCAAACACAAATACTTTGAATATTCTGAAAAAAAACATAAATATATTATAATAGTTTTAAAAGTTACTATTAATTATAAAAATTAATATAAATATATTTCCCATTTTTGGAAATCTTAAGGTTTTGTACCACTTTACTATGAGAAGTGAGAAGTTATGTGGCACGCGCCAAATTGCATTTTACCGTTCTTTATTATCTGTTCTTTTATTAAGTGCTGCGTACGTACAAGAAGAAGTCATTTAACTTCGTAAGTTCACAGCGAGCAGTTGACCTAATAATGGACTTGGAAAATATTAAATTTGAAATTCGGGAAGGAAGCCGTAAGGGCTCACAGCTTTTTGTTTCGATGTGTGATGAGCAGTTTTTTGTGAAAAATAAAATATTGAAGCTCGGTGATATAGCAAACGTTCAGATAAAACACGTGATTTTCCTAATGTTAATAATATGGTGCATAATCATCCGTCCCAATGTCGCGAAGTAGCAAAACTCGGTGCGGTGTCAGAAATTAAACAAAAATGCCAAGACAAGACATAAAACAAGTTTAATGATGTTCTTGCTGAGTGAGTAAACAAAAATAATAATTTTTTCAAGTCAAATTTTCCTCATTTGTTAACTAGTTCTGAATGAAAAAAAAATTAATGTTAAATGTTTCTGAAAGTAAAAATCTTTTGTAAAAATAACAAATTTAAAAAGCTAATATTAAATAAATATTTATTTTTTAATATTACGATTTTTTTGTGATTTTAAAACTTTTTAAATTTGTTTTTATTACAGTTTGTATTTAGAGATTACGTTGTAGATTACATATTTGTGTATTTTCTATGTAGATAAAGTTGGTTTCACAATATATATAAAATATATATGTAATGTATTACATACTTTTACATTTTTGTAATTTTAGTAAAATTCGATATTAAAATTTAATTATTACTTTTCTTAAATTTTCTGTTTGATAAAGAAAAACCAAAGGTGATGAGGAAATTGAGGTCAACTACGACACTGTCAAACGAACTCTACAAAGAATAAGGCAGCCATTCTTGCCAAAGTCTCCAACAACCCCAGAGGGTGTTCGTTTAATGTTTGAAGATGAAAACGTCATGAACCTATTTGGTATGACCAAAGGAAATTCTCCAAAATGTTTTTTCAAAAAAGTACACCTATCAAGCTCATTTGCTAACTGTATTTTTTCTTCGGACAAGATAATTGGCTTAATTGAAAATAATATTGAAGAGAAAAATCGTAATTACCTCATTGATGCCACTTTTAAAGTATGTCCTTTTGGAGATTTTAAGCAACTTTTAATAATTTACATTAAACATATGCAGAAGGTAAATTATTTCTTTTAATTGATATAAATGATTATTTTTATTTTTTTATTGCTTTAGATAACGCCGTTTATATTCGTATTGATGACGCGAAAAACTGAGTTGTGCTATCAGCACTTGTTTTTGTATATTGATTCCAACATTTGTTGCTTAAAAGGTGCATTTTTTATTTCGGACTACGAAAAAGCAATGCGTAACGCTCTAAAAAAATTGCATCCTTCAATGAATTTCTTTGCTTGTTGGTTCCATTTTACACAAGCATGCAAAAAAATGCAAAGAAGACGCCCGGATTTGAAAAAATGTTAAATTGCAATAAACATGCATATGTACTCTTTCTCAAGTTTTTGTATTTACCGCTTCTACCAGCTACAAAAATAGTCGAAGCATTTAATATGTTGAAATGCCAAGCAAAATCTTTAGAAAAGATTATGTTTTCTCCATTTTTAAAATATTTTGAAAAACAGTGGCTTAAAAAGATTGGTTCTATGTTATAAGTTATAACTTATAAATTTGTATTGGTATTCGTTTTTTGGTATATAATAATACCTTATTTTATTTCTTAGGAAGGACCCGAGAACATATCGGTTTTTAAGCGTTCAACTCGAACCACCGGGTCTGTTGAAGCGTATAATTTGAATTTAGGCAATAAGATTCGAGCAAAAGGGCATTTTTTCAAATTTGTACAATGTTTAATTGATGCAGAATTTGAGAAAAGCCGGGAATTCGCCCTCCTGTTCCAAAACGGCGGTGTTGGAAATCAACCAATAACGAAACAGTTACGTGTAAGTATATGTTATCTTATTAAGAGATAACTATACATAAGAACAAATATTTTTTTCAGAATCGTGCTCAAAAAATCATGGACGCAATGGAGTTGTTTGATATTGGAGAAATAGATATTCAGGGATTTTTAACTCGCACGGTTTCGCTAAGCGATCCTATTGAGAAGAAGGATATCTTTAACAGTGTGGATGACATGGAAACTAATTCGTCTGAGCTTAATTCTTCAACATCATCAATTTCCTCAGACGGTTCCAATTTAAGTCAGTTGTCGGATACTGCTATTGTCCAAATGAACCCATGTAATGTGTGCCTATTGAATCCTAAATCTGTTTTGCTGCGACCATGTAATCATGTTAATGTCTGCGGCATATGTTGGGATAAAATTGTCGAAAATAATTCCTTGAATGATAACGACATTGACGATGATGAAAGTGGAAATTTAAAACCGAAATGTCCCAGCTGTAATCAGCCTGTTGATGAGGCAATTCGAAATGTTTTTATTTACAATTAAATAAGAAGTCTTAAACAACTAAAATGCTGTTAATAAATACATGCTGTCAAAAACAAAAAGTTTGAAGTAATACCTATAAATACAAGGTTTTTCTTTGAATTGGGACGGCATGATCCAAGGCAGGGTCTACAAGGAGGTAAAATATTTCTTTTTTAAACGACATACCTCCGCGCGGAGATATGTCGTTTGCAGAAGGGCGGAGATATGTCGTTTTTATACGACATAACTCCGCGTTGATCAGCGGGGGAGTTATGTCATCTCAAAACGACATATCTCCGCGCTTCTGCAAACGACATATCTCCGCGCGGAGGTATGTCGTTTAAAAACGAAATATTTTCGAGCGGAGATCTGTCGTTTTTAAACGTCTTATCTCCGCGCGGAGATATGTCGTTTGTAGAAGGGCGGAGATATGTCGCGCGGAGATATGACGCTATGCCCTACCTGCAATAGAAAGACAACTTTTGGGAAAGTTTCAAGCAGATAACTTTAAAACTGAGGGACTAATTTGCGTAGAAACGGACGGACGGACAGACGGACGGACAGACGGACGGACAGACCTTTGGACTGACGGACATGGCTAGATCGACTCTCCTGGTGATGCTGATCAAGAATATATATACTTTATAGGGTCGGAAAGGTCTCCTTCACTGCGTTGCAAACTTTTGACTGAAATTATAATACCCTCTGCAAGGGTATAAAAATATAACAACGATTAAATATAAATAGGATTTAATATTTATTAGGTATACAAAAAAAAATGGATAAATAAATATTAATATCTGCGTATTAAATTAAATGTTTCGTTTTATATATTTAAATTAAATTTAAAAATATACCTTTTAACACAAAACATATAAAACTGCTTGATTAAATATGAAAATATTTAAATGCAGGTTGATAATATTAGATATGATGTTATTCGTATTTACTTTAAATATTTTAAGTCATTAAATCAAAGTTAAATATAATTGAATAAAAATTTAATATTTTTCATGGATAAAAAATAAAGCGAAATATATTTAAATATATACTTCGCTTTGTTTTTGTTTAACAATAATAGTATATTTAAATATATTAAACTTTATTGAAATATTTTTAAATTTAATCAAACAGTTTTATATGTTTTGTATTAAAAGATGTTTTTAGCTTTAATTTAAATATGTAAAACGAAACTATGAATTAAATATGCAGATATTCGTTTTTAAGGTATATAAAAATGTTTTACATCAAGCTTCATTGCCATATATACATATGTACATAAATGCAATTTAAATAAACATCCTGTACAATCATATAAGTTCTTTTGACACACAATTAGTTTCTTAGTCCAGAAATGATTTCTGGCCGAAAATCGTCTTCTCAAACAAATACGCACACATACGCAATTGCTTATTCGTGCAATTCTATTTTTAGATTTTTACGCTCTCAACTTTGTGCGAGCGGAGAGAGTATATTTTTGTCGCCACCAAAAAACAAGCTGCATATTGCAAAACCAACGTATGGCCGTTATGCATCTTAGAGATTATATTGGTCTTTGGAATAACGGTATCAGTGAAAAAGCAACCGAACGCTAGTCAACAACACAAGACAAATCAACCACAGGAAGAAAGCAACAGAACGCGAGTAAATACTACGCATCAAATCCACAGCAAGAACAAGCAGCGCCGTGCCGATTCAACAAAGCGCAAGATCGCTACATCGAGACATTCGGGACTTGGAATTGAAGTCTCCGAATTGAGATACATGTGGCTGAGGTCATCAAAGCATCACGCGGCTAAATCCAGGCGCTTTGTTCCAACTGTTGTCGCGACTTGAGCTTGGCGTATTGGTCGGAGAGTCCGGCAGAGTTGAGCAAAAAGAGTCCCTGGACGAAGAACCGTGGGCTCGGAAGGAAGCCAGCTGCCTTGCGAAAGGATTGCCTTGACGAACTCTGACGTACGCCTTAACCGTCAAGCGAGAATTGTGCAGGCCCTGGGGCGACTAGCCAAGAAAGACGCGCGTCCGATCGACGGGTGTCTCGAGAGGCGTCAAGAGCACAGTAGTTCACCTCCAGAGTCCTAGAAATTCAGCTGACCTATTCCCGAGAGCCAATTAATAGAAGTTATGAAAGAAATTTGATTTGTTAAGATTAGAGAAGATATAAATTAGAAATAGAAAGTTAAAAAAGA
Source organism: Drosophila kurseongensis (assembly GCA_018153305.1). NCBI lineage: Eukaryota > Metazoa > Arthropoda > Insecta > Diptera > Drosophilidae > Drosophila > Drosophila kurseongensis. Next base: position 2,560,519 of record JAECXX010000001.1, read on the forward strand.
AAAAAAAAACATACCTTTTATTTTGTTCCTGAGTTTAGCCGCCATATAAACGATGTCAAAATGCAGCGCCAAATCGACATAGCTTCATTGTTTTTAGTAATACGAGGGATATAGCAACCCTCGTTCGTATTTCTGGCCTAATAATGAAAATGCGAATATTTATGATTAAAAATGGTTTTATTGGTTTTCGAAGTATTCTCCAGCAAGACTTATACACTTTTGCATGTGCTCAAACCAATTGTCAAAGCACTTTGTCCACTCCGATTGAGACACCTCCAAAACATGGTTTTTGAACGCTTCAACAGCATCTTCTGGCGTCGAAAATCGTTGACCACGCATTTTTCTCTTGATGTGCGGGAATAAAAAGAAGTCATTGGGTGCCAAGTCAGGGCTGTATGGCGGATGACCCATCAATTCGACATTTTGGCCAGTCAAAAAGGAGCTGGTTTGAGCTGATGTGTGAGAGCTAGCATGGTCATGGTGCACAAGGTCGCCACATGACCTGAAAAAACAGGCCACCATTTGCTTCGAAGTGCTTCTTCCACGAACAACTTTCGTTGGATTTGGCTCGTCTTCGAAGACCCACACGGTCGATTGCTGTTTTCTTTCGGGCTCATAAGCATAGATCCATGATTCGTCACCTATGACGATCTTATAAACGTCTTTTAAAACACCGCTATTGTATTTTTTCAAATTTTTTTACACCAATCCACACGAGTCATTTTTGGAGCGATTGTCAAATTGTGCGGGATCCAACCAGAAGAAATTTTTTTTACGACCTAGTGGTCATGCAATATCGAATGCATGCTGGTGGAAGAAATGCCCAAGGATGCCTCTATCTCACGGTATGTCACATGACGATCTTGCATTATCAGTTCATGCACGGCGTCAAAGTTCTTTGGAACAACGACTGTTTTTGGACGACCTTCACGACCTTCGTCTTCGAGCGAGCGTCGGCCACGATTGAGTGGTTTTTCACAGTGCTATAAGATGGTGCTCCATCGCCATACAAAGATTTAAGTTCATCGATGCACTCTTGTCGTGTTAATTCACGTCGAAAGCCGTGAAAAATGATTGCGCGCAAATGTTCACGAGTTAATTCCATTTTCTGCCAAATTGATTTTTTTAAGTCACTGTAAACAAAACAAATTATAGCCGTACGTCAAAACGTTCTGAGCACGTTTCTGCTAAAACATGTCAAACTTCCCAATGAAAACGTCAGATGGCGCCAGGCAACACTTAGTATTGCCTAGGCCAGAAATATATACATATAGCAGCCCTCGTATAGGCATAGAAATCGAAATGTAGTCGATTTGTAATAAGTTTTTTTCTTGTTATACCCTTGCAGAGGGTATTATAATTTTGGTCAAAAGTGTGCAACGCAATGATGGAGACATCTCCGACCCTATAAAGTATATTCTTGATCAGGATCGCGTCCCGAGTTGATATAAGCATGTCCGTCTATCTGTCTGTCTGTTTGTACGCGAACTAGTCTCTCAGTTTTAAAGATATTAAATTTAACATCCTTTTTTCCTTTGCACGCAGTATATAAGTCGGAACGGCCGGGATCGGCCGACTATATCCTTTAGCTGCCATGCAACTGATTGATCGGAAATGCCATAACTTTGGTGTTTGTAAAGTTAGGAAGTTGGTATTTTGTATGGGTTTTATTTTTTGGCCAATCAATCCGACCTAGCAAATTTCAGGTCGGCCGACTATATCCTATAGCCGCAATATAACTGATTGATCGGAAATGCCATAACTTTGGTGTTTGTTAAGGCAGGCTTGCACCTTGTGAGGTCAAAAAAATCAATTTTTGTTTTGCAGTTTCGGATAGATACATGTTTCAATTTTATTCTCCTAAAATTTCAAGTCGAAATCTCTTGAATTACGAAAGTTATCGGCCGTTTGGTGGGCCTATGTCAAGCGCGCGGGTCAGCGTGGGCCCGCCGCGGCCAAGCGGCCCTGCCGCTGGTTCGATTTGAGGTTAGAGATTTGTTTTCACAGAACAAATTAATTTTGCAAATTTGATGCCAGATTCGTGATCAGCGACCCCGAAAACTTAAGTACCGATGAATATTTTGATTGAGATGTATGAAATTCGACATACATTGTTGCCATTATAGTGCAAATTTTCAAACGCGTTTTTCTCGAAACCATGTTTTTCGAGTTGGCGGAAGTCGTACAATTCGCAATTTTTTATACATGTTCCTCAGAAGTATGTGCATGTCTGGAACTAGGATCTTTTGAAAATATTAAAAATTGTTTATTTAAAAAAATAATGAGTAACGAAAAAATGAGAAAAAAACCGATTTTTTTTTCAAAAGCTCATAATTTTTGCATTTTTTATATTTTTTCAATTATCCTAGTTCCCGCGATGCGAAAAAGTGTACAGATTAAGAATATATTCGTTTTTTGCGTTTCAGATTATTTCTTAAAATTCCAAAAAATCCGCCATGAGGACGAGTTTTTCGCGGACATGCCGCCATTGTTGGGTACTCCCCCTCCCCCCTTCACTTGGATCGCCCTCAAAAAAATTGTGTAGCTTCAATAAACTGTACCCTACAACTGGCTAAAATTTTATTCCAATACCTACCATACTTTCCAAGAAATAAATTCCAGAAGAAAAATCAGGTTTTGGGCGCCAACAAGGTGCAAGCCTGCCTTAAGTTAGGAAGTTGGGATTTTCTATGGGTTTTATTTTAAGGATCGGCCGAATATATCCTCCCATATAACTGAACGAATTAGGAAGTTGGGATTTTTTATGAGTATTAAGAATGCATCATATGAATAGTTTTGGAGAATATAATTAACAGAATATTCTGCAAGGGTATATCAACTTCGGCTCCGCCCGAAGTTAGCTTTTCTTTCTTGTATTTAATTTTTTTTTGTTGATCTTTCGGATTTGGTAATATTTAAACACTACGGAATTACAGTTTTAATTATGTTAAAATTAGACATCTATATCATACAGCTCCCATGAAAAATTCAAAAGATTAAACAAAAATTAATATGAAAAAATTATTTATTTTGCTGTTTTTCTATTTATCGAAATATTCCTTTGAGATTTAGTAATGGTATACTATATCAGAAATATGCTTTTAGTTTTGTTAAAATCGTACAACAACATCATATAGCTGTCATAGCAACGATGGTCGTTTTGAAATAACTGCAAGGGTAGTCCACCGATGGATCAGTAAATTTGTTTTTCACCGACCGGTTACCGTGTTCAGCTTAAAAAATTAATTGCAAAGGAGTCTCTCGGACTTCAGCTTTTAAGTTTGGGTCAACGGAGTCGGACAAAAAATATTTTATTTATTTGCATTTAAGAAACGCTTTTACTCGCGTTGGTCCCTGCTCGGTCGCCAGTTAATTTCTAAGATAATAAAAACCCAAAAATATATTTGGAACGTTTGATTTATTTGGAGTTCGATTTGAGATTGATTTTGTTAATTTAAAAATACCCTGATCTGAGCTGTGGGTTAGGTCAACGTCGACGTCGCGGGAGAGACCGCAGCGGTGCCATAGTTCTGATGGAGCGGCCGAAACTTCAAGGTTTCCAGAATCAGCATTTTGGTATTGCGCTGTGGCTGTTAACCTTGCTTGTGTTTAAGTTATTGAACTTGGGGTTCTTGGTGTGTTTATGTTATTGAACTAGCGGGTTCTTGACCGTTGTATCGAAATGTTGGAATAATTCTCAAAAAAAATTTTGAAATATTTCTGTGATTAACTTGTACGCACATTTCATTAGATACATATAGTAACATAGGGAGAGTAGTGAGAAAGCAGAGAGTGCGGTCGCGTTCTAAAATCGCTCCGACTAACCCATCTAGTTTTCAGCACAAATCAACAAGCGTAGCCGGCCATCCGGCTTGGAGTTACGTAACACGCACCTGGACATCTTCTGGTGGCCAGGAGGCCGCAGGCGACAGCTGGGAATTCGTTTCCCCAACAGGTTTGGCGACCAGGCAGGGGCCGGTCATAGGTGAGGGAGGGGAGGTGTCTCTGCCTCATTATTTCCACTCGTTGTTTGTTTAGTTGTTGTCAATTCCACTCGCGCTTTTTTATTTTCGCAAGCACACGTACAGTGGTGAAAAGCGCTTGCGCGACTAGCTGATCGTAGTGTGCGAAAGGAGCTGCGGGTGCCATAGCAGCGAACTTCGAACAGGGTGCAGGCCAAGCACATAAGTGCGTGCCGTAGCACGTAGGGAAATATTGGGTGGTTCATTTGAATTTTGGGCGGTAAATTTAAAAAATTCTAGTAAATATATTTTAGTACTAAGATTTTTTCCTTATATTAAATTTTATTTGTTATTTCTTTAATTTGTGTCCGATCGCAGATCAGCAGGATACTGCGGGAAAAAGGTCCAACCTTCCCGAAAAACCAGTGCACACGCACTGAATCCCCCAGGCGGGGAAATGTCGGGCAGGAGTTGTGCCAAACGATAGTGGAGGCACGCCGGCAAACAAAGGCCTGGCGCCGCCGCCCATTGCCGACGGTTTTCATACGCCGTTGTCCAGTCTACCTGACTGGGCCAACATGGGAGCCGACCCATTTAAAAAAAGCAACGTGATGGCGAGATCGCCAGAAAAAAGGGTGGAGTGCGGTGGCAAGAAGCCTGGCACCCCCCCCAGCAGGAGAAAAAAGCTGCCCAAAAACTGCTGACGGAGAGCAGGGGGATGTGCTTAAACAGCTGACTGGTCTAGGATCGAAGGCCAGGGAGTTGAAGAAGTTAATGGACGGAAAGCGCTCCATCACAAACCCCATGAGGGATATAGTCGATGAAATCGACTACCTCCAGAGGGAAGTTCTGTCGGCTGTGCAATGCATAATCGAAGAACACGAAAAGGCTAAGGAGACAGCCAGAAAAACTTGTGCAGAAGTGCTCGCGAGCGGAAACAGTAAGCGACCCAGGGGCCAAGAAACTGGGAAAACGCTAGCCGCACCAGCAAAAAAGGCGATGCATAAGGCACCGGCAAGCGATGCCAGTGCTACAAAGGGGATACAGGCTGGGAAAGATAGCACCAGCAAGCCCCAAAAACCTGGGAAGAAGCCAGAGGAATGGCAACAGGTGAAGCGGAAGGAAAGGAAGCCCAGGATGCGACCGCCTCGCAATGATGCGATAGTGATCTCAACCTCCACTGGAGGGTCCTATGCGGAAATCCTTAAAAAGGTTAAGGCTGAACCGCAGCTGAAGGAGCTAGGACAGGCCGTACAGGCTGTTAGGCGCACAGCTAAGGGGGAACTCCTAATCCTTCTTAACAAGGTATCTGACCCTAAAACCGCGGAGCTTCAGACCACAATGAAGGCGGTCCTGGGCAGCAATGTTGACGTCAGAGCGCTGACTGAGACAATGCTAGTCGAGGTAAAGGACATAGACGAGACCACCGAGAAAATGGACATTCTATGTGCGGTTAAATCACAGTTCGATGTGGAGCTGCCTGAATCCGCGGTGGTCAGTCTAAGGGCGGCATACGGGGGCACCCAAACCGCCACACTTAGAGTCATGCCCGACATAATGAGACGGCTCATAGAGAAGGGAAAAATTAGGCTGGGATGGACTTCGTGTAGAATCCGCCCAAAGATAACACCTAAAAGGTGTTTTAAGTGTATGGAGTTTGGCCATATAGCAGGAAATTGCAGGATCCAGGAGGACTGCTCAAAATGTTGCTACAACTGCGGCGCAAAGGATCACCAAGCTAGAGGCTGCAAGGCAAAGGCCTGCTGCATGCTTTGCAAACGCAAGAAGGAGAAAGATTGCGACCACCCAACCATGAGTGGGAAATGCCCGCACTTCAGGAGGGCTATGCAAGGGCTTAGGGGTAAATGAAGTTCCTTCAGATAAACCTAAACCATTGTGAGGTTGCCCAATCGTTGCTGGAGCAAAATGTCATAGAGGAAAACGTAGACATTGCGCTCATAAGTGAGCAATACAGGAATAAAAATTCCGGAGAATGGCTTTCAAATAATAGCAAAAAGTCGGCAATATGGAGCTGCGGAAATCCAAAGCTCCAGATTAGCAAGAAAAAAAGCGGAAATTGCTTCGCTAGGGCCCATGTGAATGGTATAGCTTTCTATAGCTGTTACCTGCCGCCAAGCCATAGCCTTCCCCAGGCAATATCTGTGCTCGAAGATATTGCAGAAGATGCCCGGGAAAACCGTCCAGCCGTAATAGCAGGGGACTTTAATGCCTGGGCTACCGACTGGGGCTCCCCCCGGACAAATGCGAGGGGAAAGGCACTACTAGAGAGCTTCGCCGCACTTGACCTAGTGCTGCTGAACTCTGGAACGAAACCGACCTTCTCTAGAGCCGGAACCAGTTCCATCATTGACCTCACATTCGCGAGCGCTGGATTGGCATCAGGCTCCAGCTAGGAGGTTAGTGACACCTACACGGGTAGTGACCATGCAGCAATAATCTGCACGATAAAACCGAGAAATGGCCCACCACGGTTTCCTAAGACCGTGCTACCCTGGCAAAACAAACAAAACAAAATAGAAACGCTAGACGTGGAGATGGTACAGATGCTGTTCGAGGACCTCTCCACTAGCGGTACAGCTGAAGAGCGGGCAAACCACATCGCAGACTACACAAAGCTAGCCTGTGATGCATCTATGCAGAGAAAGGGAAAAAACCCATCAGGAAGAAGGCCTGCATACTGGTGGAACCAATCCATTGCGGAAGCCAGGAAAGACTGCCACAGGGCAAGACGCGCATACCAACGCTCAAGAGGAAGGCCCGAATTTGAGGCACTTCAAATACTTTTCAGGGAAAGAAGACGAGCCCTGGAAAAAAATATAAAAGAGAGCAAACGCAGGTGCTTTAATAACATATGCGAAGAAATAGACTCCAACCCATGGGGCTTCGCATATAAACTCGTCACAAAACGGCTTCGGGTATTTAGTAGGCCATCGCCGACATGCCCAGCCGGCCTAAAGAGGATAGTGGAAACACTATTCCCAGAGCAAGAGAGTATGGCGCGAACCTCACAGATCGTGAATACTGCGAACATAAAGCTCACTAGTGCCGAAGAAGTCCACCGGGTATTGAAGACAATACTGGACGACAAGGCACCGGGACCAGATGGCATCCCGAATAAAGTCCTTAAAATTGCTATTAAGGCAAACACAAACATGACATGTATAACGCATGCCTAACAGAAGGTGTGTTCCCTAGTCGCTGGAAAATACAGCGGCTGGTACTCATACCAAAGGGGGACAAGCCAGCGGAGGAGCCTTCTTCATATAGGCCACTCTGCATGCTAGACACAGTGGGTAAAATTCTTGAAAGAATAATCCACTCCCGGCTAGAAGGTGCTCTTGACGAAACCAACGGCCTCTCAGAGATGCAGTACGGTTTTCGAAAGGGTCTATCTACCATCGACGCAGTCGGTAAACTGTGCGAAGTCGCAGATAAAGCGATCGAGGGGAAAAGGTGGTTGTACTGAAATTGGAGAAGCCACAATTAAATCTCGCCCAAGCCTAAAATACTTGGGTGTCATGATTGACCACCGGCTAACCTTCAAAGAACATCTAGCGTACGCTAGTGGCAGGGCAGGTAGGACTGCGGCCGCGATCTCGAGGATTATGGCAAACACTCGGGGACCGAGGCAACCAGGTCGGAGATTACTGGTAAGCGTTGTCACCTGCTGGCATTGGAATCAGTTGAGATCCGAGCAGGTAGCACGGAAATCGAAACAGCTGAATCCCTACGGAAAAGGTGCAGAGAACTTACCACTGCGAAGTGGCAAGAGAGGTGGGCACAAAGTAGCAAAGGACGATGGACGTATAAGCTTATCCCAGAACTGCAGAGATGGCTGGGACGGAAGCATGGACATGTGGACTTCTACTTAACGCAAATGTTGACAGGACATGGATGCTTTAAATACTATCTCAATAGATTTAAGCATGAACGTTATCCGCACTGTCCACTCTGCGAGTCAGATAACGAAGACGCAGAACACGTGTTTTTTGTCTGTCCGAGATTTGAAAACGAACGAAGAGATCTGAGCATTAGGGTTGGGAGGACGCCAGCTGCTTGTAACCTGGTGGACACTATGCTCGTTCAGAAGAAAATTGGTCTGCAGTATGCAATATGGCCACAATAGTACTCAAAAAGCTGCGCAACGCAGAAAGACTGCGAAATTCCAATAGGATAGAATCCTACAGAGCCCTAAGGGCATTCCCCCCCGGCGAAGTAATACCTAACGGCAGTTCCGCCGGGGAAGCGGGGAGGGGGTGGAGTTTTTACTGGGTTAGAGTCCCAGACTTCGGCAAGCTATCTCAGCTCCGAGTTGGCTTTCGATGCTTTAGACCACCAATAAAAAAAAAAAAATAATTTAGTAACATACCCATACCCACATATCTACCACATAAACATATTTACATTACGCATTTGTCACACCCAAAATCATCGGCTCCCAAGAGTCGCCAATTAATATAAACATCCTCTTGAGTTATAAACAAATGAAAGAACCCAAAATTGTCCGCTCCCACGACTGACCAATTAATGTAAACATCCTCTTGCGTTATAAACAAATGTCCCCAAACTCCAAAAAGCTTTTATTCCCAATACTGTAAAATTGCAGACGCAACTCAAACCTAGATCGCTCTTATGCGCAGTGCTCTCATTTTGGACACTCTCAATTTATCAATAAAGTTCTTTCTCCCAATCGAAGGTTTGATAAGCGCCAGCATGGTTTTTAAGTTTGAGTTTTAAGTTGAATCTTGTAAGGAGTAGACCTATCTCTCCTAGTTCGCGTTTACACTATGTTGATAAGTCCCGAATTTGTTATTGGCGCAGCCGGGAGGATATAACTCGTTCGTCCCAGTGCAATTCTAAACCAGCTATCGCAGTGTCGGTTTGTGTCGCTAATATACGAACGAAAACCTCAATTTTTGCAACACGCTATCGAAGCTCAGGTTGCCAAGTTTTTTTTAACAAAAAATAAATCTTGACCCGCGTGACTGTCAAGTAACTAAAAAATAAAAATTAGCAAAAACCCGTTTTATTGTAAAAGTTAGTGCCTTTGTTCGTAACACAAGGGTTACTACAAAAATAAAACACCTTAGTTCTCCCCCACCAGTGGTAATAGACAGATATAACAATTTTAAATAAAATTCATAAAACAAAACTTTTAAATTTGTGAAAAAAAAAAAAAAAATTTTAACTAAACAAAAACCAAAAAAATGGCAGAGCCAGTGATATTATTGTCAGAAAACCATCTAAATCAATCCCTGAACCAAATCAGGCAAGTGCCGCAATTTGAAGGTAACACGCTCGAACTCAGTCTGTTCATCAGGAGGATAGATTTTATCCTGGAGTTGTACCCCACAACATGTATACGCCAGGCGAGTGTATTCTTCAGTGCGATTGAAATGCAGCTTCACGGAGATGCCCAGAGGATATCTCAACTATCAACAGTCAGATGCTGGAGGGACTTAAGGAACGCCCTCATCAACGAATATAAAACCCAGACGGCCTCCGAAGAACTACTAAGACGTCTGTATAACACCCCCTTTCCTGGGTGTATACGTAAGTTTGTTGAGGACATTGAGTCCAAATCTTTTGTAATATTAAATAAATGAGCCTTAGAAAATAACGCTTCAAATACAATTTTATACACAAATGCTCTTAATAATACAGTTAAAGATGTTATTATGAAAAAATTGCAAGACAGACTTTTTATGACATTGGCTAGGTATGATATTACTAATGCTAATAAACTACAAATTCAAAACCAAGATAAGAGAAATTATCAACCCCAACAAAATACTAATAAACAACAAAACTATAATTCCCAAAACCAATACAGACAGCAGAATAATATTTCCCCAATATAGGCAACAGGCTAGTACGTCTCAAGGCCAACATAAGCCTAGTTATAATAAAAATAACAGCGAAACTTTTTATGAAAACCACCCATTAAATCAAGCAACAAAACAAGAATTCCAACAAAAATTAAATTATAATCAGGTTAGGAATCCTATAAATTATCAATCACAACAAAATGGGGCTAATGCTCCTAATCGACCAATAAAAAGAAATCGCGAAAGTACGAGTGGCCATATGAAAATGTATACAGAAAATTTTCATCAACAAGCCTCGGACACCGAACAGGAAATAGAAACCCTTACATACGAATCATCATGAATAACAAAGAGTTCCGATGTGTTCTAGACACAGGCTCTTCTATTAATTTAATTAAAGAAAATTACTTTCATTTTTCAACCAAAAATACACCTCTTAAATTTCATACCATAAATGGTAATATTCAGTTAAATAAATCCGTGTCCTACCATGCAAGTAAGCTTTGTCCGACCAAACAAACATTTTGGGTCCATAATTTTTCCGATAGATATGATATGCTCATAGGAAGAGAATATCTCGAAGCTTGTAACGCAATTATTAATTATAAATCAAAAACAGTTAATTTAAACGGTTATCAATTCGGAATGATATTTAATTATAACGATTTCGAATATAAACAAGGAGAAGCAGAAATTGATTGATGCGATCCCCCATTTTCAACAGATACAGCTTTTAATTTTGAAATAAATAACGACTTGCAAGAAACCAATAAGTTTAGATTAGAATACCTTAATGACGAGGAAAAAGATAATCTTAAGAAAATTTTAAATGAATTTAGCGACATACAGTACAAAGAAAGTGACAATTTGACTTTCACTAGTACCATCAAGCATGTCATTCATACAAAAAATGAGCAACCGGTTTACAAAAAACCATACAAATATCCTCAAGCTTACGACCAAGAAGTCAATTCGCAAATGAGAGATATGATAAAACAGGGAATAATTCGAAAGTCAAATTCCTCTTATTGCTCACCCATTTGGACAGTACCTAAGAAAGGTGATGCATCTGGAACAAAAAAGTTCCGTATCGTAATTTAAATGAAATTACGGTAGATGACAAATACCCTATCTCGGTCATGGATGAAATATTGGACAAACTTGGTAGATGCCAATATTTTACCACTATTGACCTTGCAAAAGGTTTTCACCAAATACAAATGGATGAAAATTTTATTCCAAAGACAGCTTTTTCCACCAAAAATGGCCATTATGAATATACTCGAATGCCCTTTGGATTGAAAAATGCCCATGCTACCTTTCAAAGGTGCATGAACAATCTCTTAGAAGATTTGATCTACAAGGATTGTTTTGTCTACATGGACGATATTATCGTGTACTCCACTTCATTGGAGGAACATGTATTATCTTTGCGAAAGGTATTTGAAAAATTACGAGAAGCTAATCTCAAGCTTCAACTCGACAAATGCGAGTTTATGAAAAAGGAAACAGAATTCCTTGGACATATTATAACAACAACTGGTATAAAACCCAAATCCTCTCAAAATAGAGGCAATACAAAATTTCCCTATACCCAAATCCCTAAAACAAATAAAATCCTTTTTAGGTCTTTGTGGATTTTATAGGAAATTTATCCTAAACTTTGCTAAAATTGCAAAACCAATGACAGCAAAGCTTAAAAAAGGAGTAACTTTAAATATAAAAGATAATTATTATGTACAAGCGTTTGAAAAACTTAAACTTTTAATAATGTCCGATCCAATACTTATATACCCAAATTTTCATTAACAACAGATGCAAGCAAAATTGCTATAGGAGCAGTATTATCGCAAAACCATAAACCAATCTGTTATGCTAGCAGAACTCTTAATGAACACGAAATTAATTATTCGACAATAGAAATATAACTTTTAGCTATTGTCTGGGCCACCAAATATTTCAGGTCCTATCTTTTTGCCAGAAAATTTCTGATCCTAAGTGATCACAGGCCTCTAGTATGGCTCAATAATATTAAAGAACCTAATATGAAATTACAACGCTGGAAAATCAAACTAAATGAGTTTGATTATGAAATAAAATATTTGCCCGGTAAAGAAAACCATGTGGCAGACGCCTTATCTAGAAAAGAATAGAGGAAGCCTATTTAGGAGAGACTTCCAGTAATTCAAATACAGAAAGACCACTGAATTATTATAACAGACAACTAGAATTTACAAGAGGAGACTCAAATAAAGTCGAAGTAATAAATTATTTTCATAAAACAAAAATCATAATAACATATAAAGAGATGACAATCGAATACGCAAAACAATTAATAATTGAATACTTTTATAACAAGAAAAGCGTAATATATTTTCCAATTGAAAAAGACTTTTTAATTTTTCAAAAGGCATACGTTGAAATTATTTCCCCAGATAACTTAACTAAAACAATAAAAACTAATAGTAAATTAATAGATATTAACACTTACGCAGAATTTAAAGAAATTATTATTAAAACACACAGAGAACTATTACATCCAGGAATAGAAAATCAAATAGCACTTTTTAAAGAAAAATATCATTTTCCCGATCACCAAAAATGAATTCAAAATTTTATCAATGAATGCGAAGTATGCAACATCGCAAAAACAGAACACAGAAATACTAAATTAGAATTCGAAATAACCCTAGAAATTTTTAATCCAACAGAAAAATATGTCATTGATTTTTATATGATAGATAATAAACAATTTTTATCTTTTTTATTCTAAATTTGCCACCTTAATTGAAGTCAACAGTCGAGATTGGTTAGAAGCAAAAAGAGCATTAACTAAAGTTTTCAATGAAATGGGAAAACCAAGCCAAATTAAAGCAGACAAAGATTCAGCTTTCATGTGTGCAGCATTGAAACTTTGGTTAAAATCTGAAGATGTTGTTATTGATTTAACAACAAGCAAAAATGGAATTTCTGACGTTGAGAGATTTTATAAAACAGTAAATGAAAAGTTAAGAATCACAAACAGTGAAACAGACATAGAAAATAAGCTAACAAAATTTGAAACTATTCTCTATGTCTATAATCATAAAACAAAACATAACACGACAGGCAGAACTCCTGCAGATATTTTTATTTTCGCTGGAACTCCAAACTATAATACACAGTCAAATAAAATCAATAAAATAGAAAAACTAAACAAGAGAGAACGCTATAGTCGGGTGCCCCGACTATCAGATACCCGTTACTCAGGTAAAGGGAGTGCGAGGGAGATGGAGATAGAAACTTTGATCACGCATAACTTTTTAACGAATGGTCCGATTTGGAAAATTTCTTCTACATTTCGATAGGTATTGATAAACACAATAAAACTGCATTTTTACTTTTCCGAAATATTTAAATTTTTAAAATCGTATATAAGCGATTGTGGGCGTTAAAGGGGGCGTGGCACCCTTTTGAAATAAACTTGCGCTGCGTAGGAACTCCTAGAATCTACATGCAAAATGCCAATCTTCTAGCTTTTATAGTTTCCGAGATCTCAGCGTTCATACGGACAGACAGACAGACGGACAGACGGACATGGCTAGATCGACTCGGCTAGTGATCCTGAACAAGAATATATATACTTTATAGGGTCGGAAACGCTTCCTTCTACCTGTTACATACTTTTGCACGAATACAATATACCCTTTTACTCTACGAGTAACGGGTATAATGATTCACGAAATAAATTTGAATTTGATACTAGATATCGCCAAGCTCCACTAGTAAAATCAAAAACCACTAGTCCGTTTATAAAGACAGGAAAAATCAACAAATTAGATGATAATCATTACGAAGAAGTTAACAGAGGAAGAAAAATAATACATTATAAGTGTAAATATAAGAAAACAAAGAAAATTAACGAAAATAAATAATTCCAGATGCACGCCAAATGAAAACCAAACCTAGCTTGTTGATCAACACTATCAACATCTTATTAGTTTTAATACATTTTACAAAACTTACCAATGGCCAAAATTTGGAAATCAATCCCTTTCAAGCAAAAAACGGTTATTTAATATTTAAAACTGGAACCTTGGACTTACCAACTAATTACGAATATCATTGATTAACCGTCAACTTAACCAAAACTGAACTAACTTATACTAATTTAATTAAACAATCAGAAGAATTTTCAGATTTAAAACAAATTATATACTTTACAGAGAAATTAAACAGATAAATGAATGGAATTAGAATTGCAAAACGTAGCAAAAGAGGTCTTATAAATTTTATAGGCACAACATACAAATATCTATTTGGAACATTAGATGAACAAGATAAAGAAGAATTAATTAATAAAATTGAAAATTTAGAACAAAACCCAATTCAAGTTAATGAACTTAATAAAGCAATAGATGCGGTACACAAAGGTATTGAAACAATAAATCATTTAAGCTTGGTCAATGATGTAGACGAAAGGCTAGCATTACTTATTTTTAATATACAAGAATTTACTGAATATACAGAGGACATTAAACTAGGAATGCAACTTACTAGACTAGGCATGTTTAACCCTAAATTAGTTAAGCATGATACTTTAACACATGTTAATTCAGCAAAACTATTAATAATAAAAACCTCTACTTGGTTACAAACCAATACTAATCAAATATTGATAATTTCTCATATCCCAAAAGACATTACAAAAACTTCAATATTCAAAATTTTGCCTTATCCAAATGAATTTAATGACATATTAACAGAACCTTTAGAAGACAAATATTATTTTCAAAATAATCATATATTTTTATTTAACACAAAAGAAAGAGTTACAAATAAATGCATTATATGAATATTAAACCAAGCCAATGCCGAAAATAAATACACAAAAATGTATAAAAAATATGAAACAAATTACATAGAGCCAAATAGTATAATTACTTGGAACTTACCGAAAACTATTTTAAACCAAACATGTATAAATCAAGCAATAGTTGTCGAAGGAAATGAAATCGTAAAAGCATTTAATTGTTCTGTACAAATCGAAGAAATCTTAATAACAAATACTATAATGGATTACACACAAACTATTTATGTAAACAATAATGTAACAATGATAGAACCACTGTCAATAATTGAAGCAAAAGATATAATAAGAATACATGCAAGAAAAAATAATGCATTTTGTGGCAGCCTGACACTGCGAGCGTTGCTGAGAGCGGAGAACATGCTGACATTCATTGAGTCATTCTCTGACATACACTTGTACAGTGCGGACCGCACCGGAGAAAGAATAAATATTATTTGTGTAATCTGGTAGTTGCGTGCAGTTGGTTTGTATTTATTGGGGAATTTACAGGTCATTACATTGGCGACGAGAGAAAAACCGAACAAAAAAAAAAATTTGAAAAGACCGATAAAGAATGGAATTCATTGCGGCTGTATGTGTGTTATTTTAACACAGCCTACGAAAATAAAATGAGTGGCCACTTAAATGTAGCCTAATGGAGGCCGTTGTGGAGGGTCACAACTTCAGTCTATTGTTTACAACTTGCCAGGAGCGATGGTCCCTTATATTCCGGAGGAGCAGAACGATGTCTTCACACCTTTGGTGGAAAAATTAAACGAATATTTTTCGCCGATACGCAATTCGGTATTTGAGCGACATTTGTACCGTGGCATGACACCGCGGGATGGAGAATGTTTCACCGAGTTCCTTATGCGATTGCGTCAGCAGGTGAGGAAGTGTAATTTTGGTACTTCCAAAACAGATATAAGAGATCTGTCTCAAGGATAAATTAATTGATTCTTGGGCACCGGCTGAGCTTGTCTAATTGAGGAACAGGTGAGCAAGCAGACGCAATCAATGTCATCAATGTCATCAAATGGATGCACAGGCTCTATGGTCAATAAGATTGCATCGCGCACGGCTAAATGGAACAACTAAGAGATATCGGACTACTGTGAAGAGATCCGACGGAAATCATCGAGGAGGTGCAAAGCGGCGCTATGTAGATGAAGCACCGGTCCGAGCAGTGAGTGGTGGTCAACAATTTCACAATTTCTGTTTCCGAGTTGCGAATGATTGTGACATGGGCGAAGTCATTTCTTGCCGAGTTGGTGGTTTACCAATTAGTATGGTCATCGATTCCGGATTCAAGTATAACATTTTAAGTCAAGATGATTCGAACTATCTACAAGAAAAAGGCGCAGCTATATTAAATCTGCGAACTGAGTCGACAAATCAATTTCGGGCATATGCTGCGGATCAGCTGTTACAAATTTCATGTGTGTTTGAAGCACCGATTGCAGTTGGAGGGAATGCTGAGTCTATCGCAACTTTTTATGTAATAAAAAAGGTAGGCAATCGTTGCTTGGTCGCGGAACAGCCATAAAACTCAACGTATTGAGACTGGGCATAGCTATAAATAGAGTCGAAAAGTTGAAACCTTTTCCAAAGTAGAACAATGTATCTATTCGTCTGTCAATTGATCCACATGTGAGGCCCGTGAAGCAACCAATGCGACGCATCCCAGCCGCCATTGAAGCCAAGGTAAAAGAAGAGCTAGAATCGGCTTTATCTCAAGATATAATAGAGCCAGTACACGGACCAAGTGAATGAATTTCTCCAATAGTTATCGCATTCAAAGGTGATGGAAATATAAGGCTGTGCATTGATATGCGTCAAGCGAATAAAGCAATTCATGGGAAAATTACCCATTACCAACATTCGAGTCGTTTTTATTTTTCTTGACTGGATTTGAAGAGTGCGTACTGCATCGTAATTGCATCCAAAAATCCGAGAAATTACTACATTTATAACACCACAAGGACTGTATAGGTACAAGCGTCTGAGCGATTAGGGAAATGCCCGAATGATTTAAATTATATAGATGATGTAATTATCTTCGGAAGTTCATTGGAGGAGCACGACAAAATGCTGGAGATGGTAAAAGTTATTTTCAAGGAAAACAATATATTTCTAAACAAAGATAAATGCGTATGGAAAACACAGCGACTTAAGTTCCTTGGGCATATATTATCTGAATCAGGCATTTCTGCTGATCCAGAGAAAATAGAAGTAATTACGGCCACCAAAGAACAAAGAGGAACTTCGTAGTTTCTTAGGCCTGGTCACGTACGTGGGAAAGTTCTTGCCAGATTTGGCAGATACAACAGAATCGTTGAGAAAGTTACTCAAAGCGGATGAGAAATTTCTGTGGAACCAAAAAAACAGCAAGCATTCGACAAATTAAAAATTGGAGTTTCACGAGTTTTGGAGTTGGCATATTTTAACGTGAAATTAAAAACTCGTGTAATAGCTGATGCCAGTCCTGTAGCGCTGGGAGCGGTCTTAATACAGTTTTCTGAAGTTGAGAAACGATATTCGCAAACGGAAAAGGAAAGTTTGGCATTGGTATGGAGCGTGGAGAAATTTCATTACTATGTTGCTGGTCTGGAATTCGAGTTGGTAACTGACCATAAGCCATTGGAAGCGATTTTTAAACCAACTTCTAAGCCTCCAGCTAGAATTGAGAGGTGGTTATTACGTCTACAGGCATACCGTTTCCAGGTGATATATAAGTCTGGGAAGGAAAATATTGCTGACTCAATCTCACGCTTATGTGACATTTCAAGTACAAAATCATTTGATTGGGGTGGAGAGGAAAACATATTCCATATGATTTCAATTTCTACTCCGACATCTTTAAATATATCCGAGTTTTCCGAAATGAGTACAAGAGACGAGGAAGTACTGATGCCATAACATGCCTGGACAATGACTGCTGGAATTCTGCAACAACTAGCCCATATTATCCGTTTCGCCTGGAGCTGTCGAGTATTGGTAGTATTCTACTAAGAGGAAGCCGTCTGATCATCCCCCAACAACTACGACAGAGAGTTTTAACACTAGCTCATGAGGGACACCCTGGAGAAGCAGAAAAATTTGTCAAGGATTGTCGTGACTGTATATTGGTATCTTTACCAGATAATCCAGTCCCAATGAGACGTCATGCATTTCCGAGTAGCCCATGGGTATGGGTAGCCACTGATTTGTTGGGACCGTTGCCAAATAATGAGCACTTGCTAGTCCTTATTGATTACTATTCTAGATACATAGAAGTAAAATCAATAGGATCAAAGGTGCTTATTGAAGAGATGTCAGAAATTTTTAGTAGATTGGGGTATCCAAAAAAGTTAAGGACAGATAATGGCAGACAATATGTGAGTGTAGAGTTTAAAAAATATTGTGAGACGAATGGAATTGACCTCATTACAACCCCTCCATATTGGCCTCAAGCTAATGGCGAGGTAGAAAATATGAACAGGTCATTAGTAAAGCGGTTGAAAATAGCACATGTGAATGATAAAAGTTACAAACAGGAGATTCAAAAATT
This sequence comes from Drosophila kurseongensis, assembly GCA_018153305.1. Classification (NCBI taxonomy): domain Eukaryota; kingdom Metazoa; phylum Arthropoda; class Insecta; order Diptera; family Drosophilidae; genus Drosophila; species Drosophila kurseongensis. The sequence goes on from JAECXX010000001.1 coordinate 2,578,711, forward strand.
CATATTAATGTACAATGTCACTCCCCATGGTACTACGGGCTCGCCACCATCCGAGCTTATATTTAATCGCACAATTAGAGACAAGATTCCGGGAGTTCAGGATATAGTTGGGGAAGTGGGAGAATCTGAAGAGAGAGACAGGGACTTTATTAATAAGGAAAAAGGAAAAGAGGTGGCAGATAAAACTAGAAGAGCCACGGAATCTAAAATACAGGTGGGAGATAAAGTAGTGCTAAAGAACGTGATTTTTCCTAACAAGTTAACTCCTAATTTTGATACAACAGTCTATGAGGTAATTCAGATAGATGGAAGCGTAGTAAAGATATCGGGAGGAGGTAAAACGTATTTGAGAAATATAAGTCATGTTAAAAAGATCTCAGGGGGTTCTAGTTTGGACATCGAATCTTCTCAACAGTTGGATGGCAGCGAACAAGGAAATGGTGCCTCACTTGTAACACAGCCACCACCGCTACCGCCAGCAGAAGCGATTCCCGATATCTCCGTGGAGCAGCCTTCAGATGTGCAGCAGAACTTGAAGCTGAAGCTGAAAAAAATTGGAGGGATGTGGCAGCCTGTCACTGCGAGCGTTGCTGAGAGCGGAGAACATGCTGACATTCATTGAGTCATTCTCTGACATACACTTGTACAGTGCGGACCGCACCGGAGAAAGAATAAATATTATTTGTGTAATCTGGTAGTTGCGTGCAGTTGGTTTGTATTTATTGGGGAATTTACAGGTCATTACACATTTCAAATTATAATACTTGCTATTTTAATTGTAATAATTATAATTTTAATTCTTTACTTTTTTTATAAATTTAAGAGTATTCCGAGAATCAATGTAATTAAATATAAAAATCAAAACAAAAACAATACTAAAACCCAGAAAATCTAACAGAATTAAACAATATTGCACCAAATGAAAATACCCTACAATTAAACGAAAATACTACACAAACTAATATACCCACTCACATATACCCTAATATATCTGCCTGAGGACAGGCTCTTTTCTAATGGATGGGGAAGTAACATACCCATACCCACATATCTACCGCATGAACATATTTACAATACGCATTTGTCACACCCAAAATCATCGGCTCCCAAGAGTCGCCAATTAATATAAACATCCTCTTGAGTTATAAACAAATGAAAGAACCCCAAATTGTCGGCTCCCACGACTGACCAATTAATGTAAACATCCTCTTGCGTTATAAACAAATGTCCCCAAACTCCAAAAAGCTTTTATCACCCAATACTGTAAAATTGCAGACGCAACTCAAACCTAGATCGCTCTCATGCTCAGTGCTCTCATTTTGGACACTCTCAATTTATCAATAAAGTTCTTTCTCCCAATCGAAGGTTTGATAAGCGCCAGCTTAGTTTTTAAGTTTGAGTTTTAAGTTGAATCTTGTAAGGAGCAGAGCTATCTCTCCCAGTTCGCGTTTACACTATTTTGATAAATAAAAATTATATTTTTTTCAAAGTGCTTAATCCCGAATTTGTTATTGTATAACCGATTTAAAAAAAATCTTAAAAAACAAGAAAGGAAAGCTAACTTCGGGCGGAGCCGAAGTTGATATACCCTTGCAGAATACTCTGTAAATTATATTCTCCAAAATTATTCAAATGATGCATTCTTAATACTCATAAAAAATCCCAACTTCCTAACTTTAAAAACACCAAAGTTATGGCATTTCCAATCGTTCAGTTATATGGCAGCTATAGGATATAGTCGGCCGATCCTTATGAAATTTGGTAGGTCGGATTGATTGGCCAAAAATAAAACCCATAGAAAATCCCAACTTCCTATTTTTACAAACACGAAAGTTATGGCATTTCCAAACAATCAGTTATATGGCAGCTATAGGATATAGTCGGCCGATCCCGGCCGTTTCGACTTATATACTGCGTGCAAAGGAAAGAAGGGTGTGTGCAAAGTTTCAATTCGATAGCTTTAAAACTGAGAGACTAGTTTGCGTAGAAACAGACAGACGGACAGACAGACGGACAGACGGACAGACGGACATGCTTATATCAACTCAGGAGGTGATCCTGATCAAGAATATATATACTTTATAGGGTCGGAGATGTCTCCTTCACTGCGTTGCACACTTTTGACCAAAATTATAATACCCTCTGCAAGGGTATAAAAATAGAAAACTGCGCCGAGCCGAAGTTATAACAAAAACAAGAAAGGAAAGCTAACTTCGGGCGGAGCCGAAGTTGAAATACCCTTGCAGAATATTCTGTAAATTATATTCTCCAAAATTATTCATATGATGCATTCTTAACACTCATAAAAAATCCCAACTTCCTAACTTTACAAACACCAAAGTTATGGCATTTCCGATCAATCAGTAATATGGCGGCTATAGGATATAGTCGGCCGATCCTTATGAAATTTGGTAGGTCATATTGATTGGCCAAATATAAAACCCATAAAAAATCCCAACTTCCTAACTTTACAAACACCAAAGTTATGGCATTTCCGATCAATCAGTTATATGGCAGCTATAAGATATAGTCGGCCGATCCTTATGAAACTTGGTAGGTCGGATTGATTGGCCAAATATAAAACCCATATAAAATCCCAACTTCTTAACTTAACAAACACCAAAGTTATGGCATTTCCGATCAATCAGTTATATGGCAGCTATAGGATATAGTTGTCCGATCCCGGTAGTTCCGACTTATATACTGCGTGCAAAGGAAAGAAGGGTGTGTGCAAAGTTTCAATTCGATAGCTTTAAAACTGAGAGACTAGTTTGCGTAGAAACAGACAGACGGACAGACGGACAGACGGACAGACAGACGGACAGACGGACAGACGGACAGACGGACAGACGGACATGGCTATATCAACTCAGGAGGTGATCCTGATCAAGAATATATATACTTTATAGGGTCGGAGATGTCTCCTTCACTGCGTTGCACACTTTTGACCAAAATTATAATACCCTCTGCAAGGGTATAACAAGAAAGGAAAGCTAACTTCGGGCGGAGCCGAAGTTGATATACCCTTGCAGAATACTCTGTAAACTATATTCTCCAAAATTATTCATGTGATGCATTCTTAATACTCATAAAAAATCCCAACCTCCTAACTTTAAAAAACACCAAAGTTATGGCATTTCCAATCGTTCAGTTATATGGCAGCTATAGGATATAGTCGGCCGATCTTTATGAAATTGGTAGGTCGGATTGATTGGCCAAAAATAAAACCCATAGAAAATCCCAACTTCCTAACTTAACAAACACCAAAGTTATGGCATTTCCGATTAATCAATTATATGGCGGCTATAGGATATAGTCGGCCGATCCTTATGAAATTGTAGGTCGAATTGATTGGTCAAATATAAAACCCATAGAAAATCCCAACTTCCTAACTTTACAAACACGAAAGTTATGGCATTTCCGATCAAACAGTTATATGGTAGCTATAGGATATAGTGGGCCGATCCCGGCCGTTCCGACTTATATACTGCGTGCAAAGGAAAGAAGGGTGTGTGCAAAGTTTCAATTCGATAGCTTTAAAACTGAGAGACTAGTTTGCGTAGAAACAGACAGACGGACAGACAGACGGACAGACGGACAGACGGACATGCTTATATCAACTCAGGAGGTGATCCTGATCAAGAATATATATACTTTATAGGGTCGGAGATGTATCCTTCACTGCGTTGCACACTTTTGACCAAAATTATAATACCCTCTGCAAGGGTATAATGATTGATTTTTTATGAAACGATTAAATATTGATATTTATGCGTATAAATTTAAAAATTAAAAAAAACGACATACGCATTTCCAATATTGCGATAAAATAATTGTAAGCATGTTTCCAAATTAATGTTGTTCACACACAGTCCAAAAAGGCTTTCAAATTTGTATATATGTTTATTCTTTAAAAATATTTGACTTAAACCTGTTATACGTACTTGTGTATTTAGTTCCAAATTTTTCCACTGGCAAAACCTAGTAAATTTATCGCTAAAAAATAAAAAAATATATATATATTATTAAGAAATTCAGAATTGGAATTAAGCTTGGATAATGTAAAGTATATTATTAAGAAGATTTTAACACCGAATCGAATAACTGTACGGTATGGCTTGACTTGTTTAATTCAGTTTGGTTTAATGTTCAAGTACTTAAATTAAAAAGAAATCCATAATTCTAAAATGTAAAAAATGTTCCTTTTAAGATCGTTTCAATTATTATACAATAAATAAAGTGAGTCACAAAAGTGTTGGTTGAATAAATACATGTTTTTTGATTATTTTATTTATTGTTTAGGGTAAAGCAAAATAAACAAGAAAGGAAAGCTAACTTCGGGCGGAGCCGAAGTTGAAATACCCTTGCAGAATATTCCGAATTATATTCTCCAAAATTATTCATATGATGCATTCTTAACACTCATAAAAAATCCCAACTTTCTAACTTTAAAAACACCAAAGTTATGGCATTTCCAATCGTTCAGTTAAGTGGCGGCTATAGGATATAGTCGGCCGATCCCTATGAAATTTGGTAGATCAGATTGATTGGCCAAATATAAAACCCATAGAAAATCCCAACTTCCTAACTTTACAAATCCCAAAGTTATGGCATTACCGATCAATCAGTTATATAGCAGCTATAGGATATAGTCGGCCGATCCTTTTGAAATTTGGTAGGTCGGATTGACTGGCCAAATAAAATACCCATAGGAAATCCCAACATCCTAACTTAACAAACACTAATGTTATGGCATTTCCGATCAATCAGTTATATGGCAGCTATAGGATATAGTTGTCCGATCCTGGCCGTTCCGACTTATATACTGCGTGCAAAGGATCGAAGGCTGTGTGCAAAGTTTCAATTCGATATCTTTAAAACTGAGAGACTAGTTCGCGTAGAAACAGACAGACGGACAGACAGACGGACAGACGGACAGACGGACAGACGGACATGGCTATATCAACTCAGGAGGTGATCCTGATCAAGAATATATATACTTTATAGGGTCGGAGATGTCTCCTTCACTGCGTTGCACACTTTTGACCAAAATTATAATACCCTCTGCAAGGGTATAAAAATAGTTTGAAAAAATTTTTATTAATTGTGGTTTTTTTTGGCTTCACTAATTTTTGGCACCCGACTTCGAGGATATTCGGCTTTAAATTTATGCTTTATAAATTCACTCCACTAATTGCCGGCACCCCACTTCGAGGATATTCGCGAAGAACATTTTTTTTTAGTTCTTTCTTGGATTGAATCTTATGTTAGAGCACTTTAAGCTTGAGATGGGCCCAAAGATTTAATTAGGTAGACTTCAGGGCTCTGTTGATGCGTTGGAATATGTTTGGTGTTGTGCAATTTATGTCATATTTAAATGTATATCTGCGCAGTAATATGCCGACTTAACAATCTCACTATATCAGCTGTCCAGTCAGGGATTATCTATATCTGCAAAAAATCCTAAAGACGAACACAATCTCGTAATGCAACTACAGGTTTTGTTCGAAAAGAAATACGATTCCCTTCTGACCTTTTACTTTTCGGGTAAGCCATGTAGGGTCTGCACAGCTAAATTCCAATGCCGCTTTGTTAACGCGAGTATCTAAGTATCTAACAATGGCGTGACCGGCAACTATCACTTCTGGATTCTTTTTCCTAGGTCAATCTAATTACAAAGAGTACCGCCAAACGAATAATACAATCATAATTTTTGCTTGTAAACCAATTTATTTCAATGTTTTCGAATTTCAGAATTTCAATATACTCATGCAAGAGTACATGGACAAAGGAAAAATGCCGACTTTTTTAGTCCCACAGTTGTTACACCTTGTTACACCTATACTCTTGTTTCGGTTATGTTTTATAAAAATATAATAAAGCAAGGAAGGAAAGCTAACTTCGGGCGGAGCCGAAGTTGATATACCCTTGCAGAACATTCTGTAAATTAAATTGGTTGGTCAAAAATAAAACCCATAAAAATCTCAACTTCCTAAATTTAAAAACACCAAAGTAATGGCATTTCCAATCGTTCAGTTATATGGCAGCTATAGGATATAGTAAGCCGATCCCGGCCGTTCTGACTTATATACTGCGTGCAAAGGAAAGAAGGGTGTGTGCAAAGTTTCAATTCGATATCTTTAAAACTGAGAGACTAGTTTGCGTAGAAACAGACAGACGGACATACGGACATGCTTATATCAACTCAGGACGCGATCCTGATCAAGAATATATATACTTTATAGGGTCGGAGATGTCTCCTTCACTGCGTTGCACACTTTTGACCAAAATTATAATACCCTCTGCAAGGGTAAAAAAATTTTATATAAAACAATAAGAAAAGCTATAGTCGAGTGACACGACCATAAGTCCCACAGTTCAAAAGTACCTTAATACACCTATACTCTTGTTTCGGTTATGTTTTATAAAAATATAAGTAAATAAGAAAGGAAGCAAACTTCGGCAAGCCGAAGTTGATATACCCTTGCAGTTATTACAAATCGACTACATTTCGATTTCTATGCCTATATTACTAAAACCAATGAAGCTATGTCTATTTTGCGCTGCATTTTGCCATCGTTTCTATGGCAGCTATTTGATATTATTGTCCGATTTTAATTTAATTAAAACCGTAATTCCATAATATTAAAATATTATCAAATCCCAAAGATCAACAAAAAAATTAAAAACAACAAAGTTAAAATTTTTTTTGAATTGTTTTTTTTTTCCGTTTTTTCCTATGGGAAAAAATGAGCCGATCCGGCTCGTTCCGACTTATATACTACCTGCAATAAAAGACAACTTTTGGGAAAGTTTCAAGCAGAAAGCTTTAAAACTGAGGGACTAGTTTGCGTAGAAACGGACTGACAGACGAACGGACAGACGGACGGACAGACGGACATGGCTAGATACTGATCAAGAACATATATACTTTATAGGGTCGGAAATGTCTCCTTCACTGCGTTGCAAACTTTTGACTGAAATTATAATACACTCTGCAAGGCTATACAAAAATTATATAAAACAAAAATAGTCTTTGACTTTCAAAGTGAACGGTCGTGTTTTTTTTCTGCGCTCCGATTTTGTATTTTGTTTCGTTTAATCCCATCGGTAAATGGTATCAAAACAATTTTCATCAGCTATTTAAATATACACTTAAATTCTGTTGGCTTCGCGAGTGAATTACGATACAAATCTTTGTGCACAAACTAATAACTAACAAAACTATTATAATTTCTGTTCTGTTTTCTTTTCTTGTAACCACCCCGTGTTTCTTTTGTGCGTTGTTCGTCGTAAGTCGTAGTACTGTTTTTAATGTTACTTTTGCATGTAACAAATGCAGCCTCGTAATTAGGCCTGACCAATCTAACTTGACTTGCTGGCTGAGTGAAAACATGGTGCACACCAAATGCGCCGGTTTTACTGGCCGGACAAGTGATGACCTTTCAAAGGAGCCCATTTTGCAGTTCTCAGTGGATCCACCTATCCCTAAAAATGTAGGTACACCTCCACAAGGGACTACTGAGTCCGAAAAACCGGCTCAAGTTGGTTTTGCAGAATCAATGTCTGCTCCACCAAAATCCCTTTCAGTGGTTCCACTAAAAAAAACAAATTTTCGTTTCTCAGCTTTCCCCTTCTGATCTTACTGCCCATCTTATATACAGGACAAAACTAAAACCGATTGTAATAGTGTAAAGGTGGAAAAGTTTAAGTTTTCTTATGCTAGAGATATTTCATCTTTCAAGATAACTGTCCCCAACGAGCTTTTTGAAGCCATATGCTCGGGCGCGTTTTGGCCGGATAATATGGCTGTAAAAGAGTTCAAGGCTAAGATAAAAAAGAAGGGGCCCTTGGGAATAAAACTTCCTAGTCGAGGCCAAACCAGTGTGCCAATTTCATCCTATCATCTTTCGTACACCAACTTTCCTATCGGAATGCAAGAGGCTTGCAAAGCAAGCTCACTAAATTGTATTCTGATAGCCTTTTCTTTGCTTCCCATATTATCGTGTTCACAGAAACCTTGTTAAAGCCGGAGATCTTTAGCTCCGAAGTTTTCCAGGTAAGTCCCAAGATATAGGTATCACCGTCCCTCTAGACGGGGAGGTGGAGTCTTAATTGGATTCAAACCTCCCGTCAGAGGAGTTATTTTTTTAAGGAATTCAATACCATTGAATTTATTTGTGTAAAGTTATCGCTGATTACTTCCATCACCTTTCCGTTATTAAGTCTGTTGCAAATAAGCTTTCCGATAGGGATCAGTTGGTAGTTCTAGGTGATTTTAATATACTTGGAGTTACTTGGTCCACTGAGGATGGATCGAATGTTTTACTACCTATAGCACAGCATGATTTTATAGACGGCCTGCTTGACATATCCTTATCTCAGTAAACCATGTTCGAAATTCACTAGGTCGCCTACTTAATCTGTGTTTTTTATCAAGTCCTGAAGATGTGTTTCTGTCCAGAGTAGCACCACTCACGCAAACTGAAGATCCATATCACCCTACAATCGAACTTACAATTGACACGGGTAGAGTTATAGAAGAAAAATCAACCAAACGAATGCATTGTTTTCGCAAGGCAGACTTTCTGACGCTAAATAATTTTATTTCTGGCTTTAATTGGTTCGATCTTTACTTATGCAATAATATGTCCGATGCAGTTAATGTTATTTACACTGCAATAAACTCATTTTGTAATTCCTGTTTTTCGTGGTACTATCCGTCAATTTCCAATAAATCACCTTGGTTAGCAAAGAGTTGACACACTTAAGAAATGTCCAGACTTTTTAGGAAATATAAAAATACGGGTTCTCAATCTGTTTTAACTAGATATTTCAGTGCTCGGTCCAGACTTACCGTGCTTAATGCTCAGTGTTATAATAGTTACTTAAGCCGTTGTAAGGTCCAGTTCTCTCACGACCCGAAACAGTTTTATAACTTCGTTAAATCTAATTCATATCCTTCTTCACTGTCGTTCGAAAACATGAAGGCAACCACAGATCAGGGAATAGCCGATTTATTTGCCCAATTTTTTCAAACGACTAACTATACTTTAGATTATTCTTCACAGCCTTATTCTTACACCATATCCACGTCAAACCTCATATTCTGTCCCACTTTAACAGAAAGCTCTCCTCTTTTGGATCTTCTTCGAATTAAGCCTGATTATTCGCCAGGACCCAATGGTATTCCTCGGTGCGTGGTTAGGTATAACGCTAAGGGCCTGTGAAAACCTCTTCACTAGTTGTTTACCTTATCTCTAGAAACTTCCCAATTCCCAAATATTAGGAAGGAGTCACTTGTTATTCCTCTTTTCAAAAAAGTTAACAAGTTAAAATCCAGTAACTATATTGGTATTTCTAAGTTGTCAGCTTTTCCTAAGCTTTTTGGAAAAATCATTACTCCTCCTTTGCAGCACCTTTGTAGATCAATCATTTCTCCGTGTCAACACGGATTTATTAAATGTAGATCCACAATAATAAAGGGCTTTAATAGTAGTTTTCAAACATTTGACTCTGTAAATCACTTACTTCTTGTTCAAAAACTTGACCTGTTAGGTTTTCCAGTTGATCTCCTTAAAATGGATCTCAAGTTACCTGAATGTCAGGTCCCAAAGGGTCCTTTTTAAAAGTTATATTTCTAAAATTCTCCGGTGACCCACAAGGAAGCCATCTGGGTCCGCTACTTTTTACATTATTAATTAACGATCTTCCCTCAATTATAAGTCATTCTCGCGTACTTATGTACGCAGATGATGTTAAGTTGTGCTTGCAGTATAAGGATATTTCCTGCCATTTAGACTTACAATTCGATCTAGATAATTTTGAAAACTGGTGCTGAGATAATTTACTAAATTTAAACGGTTCCAAGTGCAAGGTAAAGACTTTTTCTCGGGTCAATCCGACATATGCGACTTACAGGTTAAGTGGCAGCTCAGATAGAATGACTCTTGTAAATGATATTGGCGTCCTCTTGGACCCTAAACTACAATTTTCTAATCACATTTTGTCAATGGTTAATAAAGCTTTAATAATTTATTAAAAGATGGTCAAAAGAATTCGATGATCCTTTTGTAAGTAAAACTTGGTTTTTTTCGCGAGTCCGTCCGGTTCTGGAGTATGGGTCTCCCGTCTGAAGTCCACAATACGGAATACATATTGGTCATATTGAATCAGTACAAAAAACTTTTTTCTTTTTGCTTTACGGCGCCCAAACTGGGATGCAAATCTTAACTTACCTTCTTATTCTAGTAGACTTTTGTTGATTAATTTACCCTCCCTAGCCAACCGGAAAACGATGCTTGGTGATATTGACAGCCCCGACTTGGTAAGTCGGCTAAACTTTTCTGTGCCAAGTAGATTAACTAGAAATTATATTCCCCGAATATTAAATCATTGTAGATCATGCCTTGCATGAGCATTTCAGAGTATTATGTTCTGACTATAATAGACTTGCGTAGCACCAAGTAAGGCTCAATCTTTTCTGGAAGGGAATAAGACGTACCGGACTAGCAACTTTTAACTGGTTCGTGGGAAATTGCATTTTGGAGCTTCCGAAAGCCGCAGACAAAATATCAAGGGGCTGCAGCTCTGATGATTTCGTTTCCGGAGCCATGATTTCTAAAGGAGAACTATGCTATAGTCATTTTTCGCGATCTTTTTACGACCCATGGGGAATATGGCTCCGCGCGTTACAACCACTGGTCGGTGATGGACAGGCCACTTGTTTGTGCTGATCATTGTTCATTAAGGGTCCATTCTAGTTAGTTTTGTCAAAAAAAACGACAATTTTTTTGCATTTTTCGATAGCTACAAGTGTCTAGAATATCTTACTAAAAGGGGAAATCGAAATACGTAATAGTTTAAAAGTTATGAGCCCCATGACGCCCCATCACCATCGGCCCAATGCCCACAATTTCGCTTGCACTCGCGACCAAGAGCGGCGATCGACATATCCGTCAGTGGAGGAAAGAACTGCCCGAAAAGGGCAAGATTAGATCAATTTTGGTGAAGCCGAGGGTCTACTTTATGGTCCTGGAATAGCTGATTAGCTTTAAGTATTAAGATATAATCATTTATATCGAAAAAACTGTACATTAAACTTTAAACACGTTTTCTGGAAAACCACATTTTTTCGAGCTGACGACTGTCATATCTCTTAAAATACGCGTAATTAAATTGTCCTTGGAATGGACTGTAATTACATAAATAGCTTATACATTGGATTTTTTATCGACAAAAAGTAAAGAAAATTTGCAGTAAAACGACACTAAATTTTCCAAACGCTGCCATTTTGTTTATTTTTATTCAATTTCGATAAAAGTAGTCTATTCCATTACCACACTCCTACTAAACAAGAACATTTTTAAATTTTTTGTTTTAGACAATTTTTACGACCTGTAGAAGAGTCGCTAGCGGGGTTCCTGGTTCGTGCATTGGCCTACGTCGCCCTGTGTCCTGCTTCCGGAATTGCTTCAATATTTTTGAAATTGTTACAAAATCATCTTTAAAATATTAGAGATAATATACCTGAATAGTTTGCAGTACCTATGTTTTTTCTTTGTCAAAAAAAAATTACTGAAGATTGCCTATTCTTTGACACAACTAACCAGAGTAGACCCTTAACGTCCAAAAAAAGTCATAGTGAAGCCAACCACATTGATTTCAGTAATATATTTTTCGTATTGCAAGGGTGTCCACCAAACGGTCCCCCCCGTGATTTCAGTAGAATTGGTATATAAAATAAAACGCTATAATATTTATTGAAGTTTAAATGGAATGTTTCAAATGACTAGTTTGAACAGGCCGCTGCTTCGGCGACCCATCGTATTTAGAATGCTGATTTAGAACGGGGGCAACCGGGGGAAGTAGAGCGTTGGGCCAACGGCACCTAAAGTGCTGCTGGAAAAATCCCTCAGAGAGGGATAGCTGCAGCAATACCGTCTTTAAAAGCAAAGGAAGCAAACTTCGGCAAGTTGAAGTTTATATACCCTTGCAGTTATTACGAAACGACTAAAAAGAATGAAGCTGTGCCATCGTTTCTATGGCAGCTAAAAGCTTAATTCTGATATAGCAAATAATCTCAAAGGAATATTTTGATAAATATGTTCATGTTTTTCTTTTAATTTTTCGATTTTCTTATGGGAGCCATATGATATAGATGTCCGATGTTAACTTAATTAAAACCGCAATTCCATAGTCTTTAAATATTATAAATTCCCAAAGAACAAAAAAAAATTAAAAACATCAAAGTTATATTTTTTTATCTTTTTTTCCGATTGTTACGATGGGAGCTATATGATATAGTCGCCCGATCCGGCTCGTTCCGACTTAAATACTACCTGCAATAGAAAGACAACTTTTAGGAAAGTTTCAAACAGATAGCTTTTAACCTGAGGGACTAGTTTGCGTAGAAACGGACGGACAGACAGACGGACGGACAGATGGACATGGCTAGATCGACTCTCCTGGTGATGCTGATCAAGAATAAATATACTTTATAGGGTCGGAAAAGTCGCCTTCACTGCGTTGCAAACTTTTAACTGAAATTATAATACTTTGCAAGGGTATTGTTCGGTCAACGTTTTCCCTGTGTATATTTTTATTTGTATAAATTCCAGGAATTTTTTAGTCCTACTTTAGACAGGCACTAACCATTCAATCCAAAATAGAAACGTTGGATTCAACTGACGCGTTGACATCGAGGATACCTACATAACAACCAAATTGGCTATCAAACAACTCCTCGGCAACCACCTTCTGAACTGTCTGAAGGGCCCAGCACTGGGAGCAGTAAAGGCGTTCCCAGTCACCAGTGAGAACATTCTAAAGGCTCTGGATAAGTTAAAGGCTCGATATGACAATCTTTAAATTGCAGCCTGTAAGCTCGTCGAATGCACATCAATTACGCAGCCTCATCGATAATGCATCCGCCTTGTTCAGCTCTCTGTCGTCGCTTGGCTCGGATGGAAAAATTTCGCAATCAATTCTAATTTGCTTGATCATGGACAAGTGCGATCAGCAAACTCGAAACAAATGGAACGAATCAGTGCGTCAATGTACTTGAACGCCACTGTTAGTACTTAGTGTCCAGAGGAACCTCCTCGAATCGAACTCGGAAGGCTATCCATTCGAAACCAAATTAATCTGCATCTCTTAATTTGCGCTCACCAAGGCCATGTGTATTTTGTGCTCATTTGTGCACACATAAAGCATCGCACATCAACGACAATAAAGTCTCGACTTTCGCCCTTTGAATTATCTCTCGATCTCTGCATAACGCCTACCATCGCATATCAACCGGATACCCGAATTGATATTTCGACCTAGAATCTTCCGCCCAATATGCGGTTAGCGGATGATCAATTTCATCTTTCCCGGAGCGTTGACATGCGTTCGGCGCAGAGGCATTCTTTGATATCCTCGCTGTGGGCCAAGTTAAACTCGGATCCCATTTGCCGAATCTTCAAAAAACGCTATTCGGATGGGTAGTCGCAGGAAGCCATCGTTTTAATCAATCAAGGGAATCCTATACATATCAGGCTCAAAGCCTATCCGCCATCGATACAAATTTAATGCGTCTGTGGGAGGTGGAAATAAACATCGGTTAAGCGACTCCAGCCCGAACACTAACTGTGTGAGGAGCACACTACCGTTCAGCTCAGTTGCTCTTTTGATATTGCTCGTCAAAAGGTTCCTCGTCGAACGGCGCCTTGTCCCTTCACCGGAAACCTACACCCAATACAGGATGTTCATGAACGAATACGAACAAATGGGCCACATGGCGCTTGTAACAAATCCTAACTTATCGGTCCCGCACTACTACATCCCTCATCATTGTGTGATGAAGCCAGCGAGTGAGTCCACAAAACTTCGAGTGGTCTTCGATGCGTCATGCAAGACGTCGAATCAAGTCTCCTTGAATGAAATCTTACTGTGCGGCTTAACTATACAATATGATCTTTTCCTGATTCTGCCACGTTTTCGACTAGTACTATATGCCCTATCTGCCGTCATAGCGAAAATGTACAGACAAGTAAATGTTGACATAAACGACCGAGACTTTCCAGGTGAACAACTACGTGCATATCAGCTCAACACGGTTAGCTACGGAACGGCTTCCGCACCATATCTTGCTGTACGTAGTCTACATCATTTAGCAGATCTTCATCGCGCCGAATATCCCATTGGTGCTGTGGTATAAGAACATCATTTTACGTCGACTATTTACTAACCGGAGCAGATGAACTACCGACTTTGCGAGTCGTAAGGGATCAAGTCACCAGTGCACTTGAAGTACAGTGGGATCAGAAGTCAGACACAATACTATTTGCCTTCACTCCCAAAAACGTGCCCACAACAATCACAAAGCGTACGATACTCTTTGTCGCGTCTGCGCTATACGACCCACTTGGATTGCTGTCACCGCTTATTATCGTCGCCAAGAATAATTTCTACAGGAACTTTGGCTCGCAATTCTGAGTTGGAATGAATCCGTACCGCAACACTTACATATCGCTGGACAAAATGTCTGCAGTCCTTCAAAAGTTGTTCAACTCTTTCGGTGCCTCGCTTGCATCAGTACCAATCAATTCAGCTTCACGGATTTTGTGACGCATCGATTCGGGCATAAGGCTGCTCCATTTACCTGTGTACCGAAAGCATCGCTGTCCGACTCCTCACCACTAAATCCAGAGTGGCTAAAACTAAAGTCTCTCCCGAAATTGGAGATGTGCGGAGCGGACGTATGCAAAGGTTCACCCACTACTTATGGACAAGCCGCATAAAGCGTACAATCGAGTATCCGAAATCCAAGTTTCAACTTCTACTGGAGAGGTGAGATATGTAACAACATCGTTAAACCCAGCTGACATTCTGTCCAGGGGAGCTACTACGCCTGAACTCCAAACCTTAATATAGTTTTCTGGCCCCTTGTTCCTATCGCAACATAAGTCAAACTGGCCCACGTCTCCTAGTCACAAGAATCTTGACATGGAATAAATCATTTTGGAGAAGAGAAAAAGCACATTCACAGCCATAGTGAGTTTAAACCATCTGATTGAAAAATTGGACACAATAAGTTCGTACACTCGCTGCCTACGTGTAGTGGCATGGATGTTCCGCTTTCATCGATTCATTCAAGGCTATTAGATTGACACCAGAAAAACTGCGACTCGCTTCCGATTGCATAATATGGAATCTTTAACAACAAGCCTTTTCGATGAAATTTATACTTTTGCAAAAATCTCGACCGCTAAAAGGACAATTAAAAGCAGGTAGTGCTGAGCGTCTTTGCCGCAACAACCCTTTTCCAAGTGTGGCATTGACTTTTGCGGTCCAATCAACACTTATATTCGCATACGTAGAAGGGGTCCTGTAAAGTCCTACCTGGCAATCTTCGTCTACATGGCATCAAAGGCAGAACTATCGATAAACGCATTTCTCGCTGCTCTCAAGCGAATGATTGCTCGACGCGCATTGCCATCAGACATTTATTGTAACAATGCTACCAACATTCCGGGCGCTGCCAATCATCTCCACGAACTGAAGAAATTTATGTTCGACCAAACCACGCAAGATGCCATTAATGCATGATGTTCCTCTGACTTTATAACCTTCCATTTTATATCTCTTATGGCACCACATTTCGGCGGGCTTTGGGAAGCGGCAGGGAAAAGCGCGAAGGGATTGCTGAACAGAACACTCATGAATACACGGCTGACATTCGAAGAGCTCATCACAGTGGCGGCTAAAGTTGAAGCCATTCTTAATTGCCGTCTGATCCGAGTGATTGTGGAGCAATTACTCCGGGTCACCTCTTGATTAGAAAATCGCTGCGTGCTTTACCAGAGCGCCAAATCAACATTGTAAACTTTACCAATCTTCACCAACTGCGAGCCCGCACCAAATGATGTCAGTCTTCGACAAACATCAAAGTTGGATCTTTGGTCATCATAGACGATGACAATCGCCCTCCACAACATTGGAATTTCGGCCGCATCGACGCCGTGGAAGCGGGCAGAAATGGCCTGGTTCGAGCTGCTCATCTGCATTGATTCCAACATCTGACATGAAGGACTGAGAAGTGTTAATAGCAGATCCTTTCAAGGGTGCCGGGATGTTCGGTCAAACTACGTTTTCCCCTGTGTATATTTTCATTTGTATGAATTCCATCGTCTGTGCACTCTGGTATCTAATATTTATTTATTTTACTCGTTCTCTTTTCAACTTATTAACTCAGCTGAAGCTGCCAATAAATCAGTACGACAAAGAGAGCGAAACGGAGAACATCTTTTCTTGACAAGTTACCAATTTTCACACTGCCCAGACCCTAGTTTTATGTCGCTACAAAAACGCTTGTGGATGCAACACTATCCATCCGAGAACTGTTTTTTTTAAGATGGCAAGCTCAGGCGACTGCTTTTACGATACAAAAATCGGACGCTAATTTGCTATTCCCTACTCGATACTTCACAGCCGGGTGTTTTTTAGTAGCTTGGGTTTAGTCCACCCAATGCCTCCTAAGCTCAGGCACAACTTTATTTGTGATCCCGAGTCGAGCAACGCTCGAGCCAATACAAACTCGCCACTTTTTGTTTGAACGCTTACAACAGCAGTTGCAAGAATCGACTTTATCCGAGTTTATCCAGTCGCATGCAAAACATGCGAAGCGGATGGAGTCTCCTGCATGAGTTAAGAAGCGAGAATTGTGTTTGGGTAATATATATGCAGCCACGTATGGTGTGAGGAATTGCACACTTTGCATCTGTTCGATTTGCATTTTTCCATTTTCGAAGGCAGTTAATGCACAAGGATGCTCTTTTAGCTAAATCGAATCTTTGCTGAACTGTTAGAGCTGCGAAGGAAGCGCAGTTTCCAATTTGATGTTCAGCTGAGTTGCAATACACGCATTGTACAGGGTCGTTCCTGGCAGCGACAAACGAAAAACTCATATTTTCATTCTTCTTAGGATTAGCTGCCTGCTTAACAGTTTTGGGCTTGGAAGCCTCTTTCGCTATCATGTGTTAGTTCAATGTCGCCTCACATTTGTGGAGGCGAAGTATAATCTAACTGTTCTTCCCATTTTCTTTTAGTTTCTGCATCGACCGTGCTCATTACCAAATTTATTAAATCGTCTAATAGGAATAAACTAGCCTTCAAAATTAAACGAATTATCATTTTTTTTCTCAGTTAAAAAAAAAACACAACAAGAAAGGAAAGCTAACTTCGGGCGGAGCCGAAATTGAAATACCCTTGCAGAATATTCTAAAATTATATTCTCCAAAATTATTCATATGATGCATTCTTAGAACTCATAAAAAATCCCAACTTCCTAACTTTAAAAACACCAAAGTTATGGCATTTCCAATCGTTCAGTTATATGGCAGCTATTGGATATAGTCGGCCGATCCTTATGAAATTTGGTAGGTCAGATTGATTCCCCAAATTTAAAACCCATAGAAAATCCCAACTTCCTAACTTTTCAAGCACCAAAGTTATGGCATTTCCGATCAATCAGTTATATGGCAGCTATAGAATATAGTGGGCCGATCCAGGCCGTTCCGACTTATATACTGCGTGCAAAGGAAAGAAGGGTGTGTGCAAAGTTTCAATTCGATATCTTTAAAACTGAGAGACTAGTTCGCGTAGAAACAGACAGACGGACAGACTGACGGACAGACAGACAGACGGACATGCTTATATCAACTCAGGACGCCATCCTAATCAAGAATATATATATTTATAGGGTCGGAGATGTCTCCTTCACTGCGTTGCACACTTTTGACCAAAATTATAATACCTTCTGCAAGGGTATAAAAAACACTCGAATTTCGGCCTCCTAAATTGGGAAGCCAATACCCAAACCCTTACTTTCAGGGAAAAATAAATTTAGTTAGTTGGTACTATTGTTAGAAATTGTACCTGGATTAGCTCTATGTGTGATGATAGTCATTATTTTTCTTATGGGTATTATTTTATTCGTGTTATCAGTAAAACAAATAATATATTACCTCTCCAAAAATTTTTTAAATGGCTTTCCCTTAAGCTGTGTAAATATTTCTTCCATGTATGGCTGTAAAAAAACAAATTTGTATAATTTAATAGAATGGTTAAAGATATAATTGCTCGAATAGTCTAATTAATATTTTATGAAAGAAAATTTGTACGTCACTCTTCAGGCTATATTTTTTTTCTAACAAGGCTATATAATATTTTGAATCATTATATCTAAAAAATCATTAAGAAAAGCAAATCATCACTCAGATAGACGAAATCTGTTGTACACAGACAGACTTTCCAAGGTACTTGAAAATTTCGTTCAAAAGCAGCAGATTCAATTCTGATGAACTCTAAAAAATGATGTCACATAGAGTATGTTACTCGTTTTTCGATCAGAGTACTAGGCCTAATCAATTTATTTAATATTAAGGTAGTTTTATAGCGAAGTAAAACTATGGAATCTCTTCTGGTCAACATTTCGATTCCTTGTGAATTAAAATTAGCTGTTTAAGCAAAATAGTTCATATTGCTTTCAGCTAAACTTTTGGCCAGTGAAATGCAGTAGGCAATGGATTCGATGGTTGAGAGCAGCCTTTTCAGATGAGCATCCTGTTTTCAAATTTGGAAAATACGTAAGTTTTTATACCCTTGCATATGGTATTAAAATGTCATTTAAATGTTAGCAACGCAGTGGATATTTCGACCCTACGAGGTATATAGATTCTTGATCAGTAGACAAGCCCTGTCTGTTTCTACGCAAAGTAATCTCTTATTTTCAAAGTTATCTGGATGAAACTTTCTCACAAGTATATGGTCAGAACTACTTTATTATTAAAGGAACAATAGAAATCATAATTTAAAAAAAATTAGAATTATTTTTAAACATGTAAGTTAACTATAACTTTAATCAATTATTCATATTAATATTGTAAACATTTTATTTTGGTAGACTGTGTTTGCTACTGTGTTCTCACGAGATTTTATCATATAAACATTCCCAGACTCGCACCTAGTAAACAAGCGGCTAGCCGAAGTTTATACGAAGGTCGTCCGATAAGTACTTAGCCTCCAAAAGAAAAACGAAAATTTTGGGAAAGTGGCGATTTATTTCTAAACATTATCTCCTTTTAGCTCGATACACTTGACCCAGCTATGCTTCAACTTCTTTAACCCGTCTGAAAAAAAACGTTTTCTCGAGGTCTGCAAAATAGGCCTCTGTGGCGGCGACGACCTCCTCATTCGACGCTAATTTCTGTCCAGCGAGTGACTTTTTCAAGTTTGAAAACAAATAGAAGTCACACGGGGCCAAATCTGAAGAATATGGTGGATGGGTTAGCAGTTCGTAGCCCAATTTGGCCTTAGCGAGGGCGGAAGTGTGAGCCGGTGCGTTGTCATGATGGAAGAGCACTTTTTTCTTCGCCAAATGGAGCCGTATTTTCTGCAATTCGGCGGCGAATCGGCCCAATAGTTCGGCGTAGTACAGCCCTGTGACCGTTTTGCCCTTCTCCAGCTAGTCGATGTAAAGCACACCTTGTGAATCCCCAAAAACGGTGGCCATCACCTTTCTGGCCGATGGGACAGTCTTCGCCTTCTTCGGAGCAGGTTCGCCGGGTAAAGTCCACTGTTTCGACTGTTCCTTGGTCTCTGGTGTGTACCAGTGGATCCATGTTTCGTCGACGGTCACGAAACGACGCAGAAACTTGTGAGGAGTCTTAAACTCCCCACAAATCCCGATGCAGGAGATCGGCCTAGTAACAGCGGAGGAGGCAGGAAAGCCGGAGAAATGAAGGGCATCCAGGTCAACCGGGAAATATTCGGCCCTTGGACCCTCATATGGCAAGGGCAACGAGGTCATACAGTAAATTGGCGGACTTCGGACCCGCCTAAAGGGGACACCGTGAATAAACGGTACCTCGTTGACCTTGGACCCGCGCCCGGCAAGGGCAACGAAGCAGCGCAGCAGCGAGCCAGGAGCAACGCAGCAGAAGACTGGACAACGGGCAGCAAAACAATAGCAATATGGCTATATTTAGAGAATCAATAAACCAGCACCAACCTAATCCTTTTTGGCGATATCCTTTGGTCACGGGCAGTCACTCAATACAAATTTGGTGGAACGAACTCACAACTCCCCTGAGCTAGCCGCAGATTTTCGTAGCGAGCATACAACAAAGAAACAGGTCGTTACATCTGGCGCCCAAGAGTGATTGTCCTGACCAAGGAAAGAAAAGTTCCGAGATGGGAGTGTCCTGGATTTATAATCTCAGGAAGGAGGACTTCGACGAGGTGAGCCAAGTTCTGGGAGTATAACTGGAGGGCTCAGTCGAGTCGATGCGGAAGACTCTGGGAGACTTCGTCGACCAGACGGCAGAGGAGACGAACATCGCCGACTTGGTAACGGGCCTGGAGAAGAAATTCCGAAAACTGCCCACTCCAAAATTCAAACTCACAACCCCGAGTGCCGAGGGCCTGTTTGCGAGCATGGATGTGTTGAGCATCGCAAGCAACGGCCGGCAGCGGGAGAGTAGCCGGGAAAGGAAGGAGAGTTCCAGGACGCACACGCAGGACTACGCGAAGGTGGCTAAGCAGGTACGGGAGTTGAATTTCCGCTACGTCGGAAACGACGAGCCCCTGGAGTTTTTGGAGCAAATAGAGTGGTCAGTCGCGACTTACGGTCTCGACATCAACCAGATCCCACGAGCAATGCCGGAGCTACTACAAGGCAGAGCTTTGAAGTGGTTCATCGCCAACAATCGGCACGGGGAGACCTGGGGAGACTTCATTTACAGTTTCCAAAACGAGTTTGAGAAGCTCGACCAGCAACGGGAGAAGTTTGAGCTGGAAAACGATCCCCGTAAGCAGCAAGTGCAGAGCCATCCAGTACCAAGGCCAAGAACAGACCAGGGTCCGGTGTGCAGGCGGTGCCAGGAGGACCCGGAGGCACAACCACGAAACACGCAGCGCGGCCACGAACCAGCAAACAATCGCGGCGGATACGTAGCAAATCCTACCCAGGCCTGCCGCAGATGCGGGGGTCCAGACCACTGTGCTAAGGAATGCCGAAACCAACGGCTTACGTTCTGCTGGCGATGCGGAAAAATAGGAGTTCGGACGGTTCAGTGCTGTTCCGGGTCGGGAAACGCCCAGCGACCCCAGCCTCCGAGGGGCGGCCACGGATCCCAAGGTGCTGCCTCTCGAAATTAATAGGCAACCTGCAGGCGGAAGAAATGCAACTGTCCGCCACGGTGCTCATAGGTGAAAATAAAATTAAGAACACGGTGGATACCGTCGCCACGGCGAGCTTCATCAGCGAAGAGCTGGCGGACAGGCTGCAGGCGGCAGGAAGGGTCGGACCCACGAGAAGGCAAGTACGGATGGCAGACGGTCGCTGCGGGGAAATAAAATCACAGCTGGAGACCAAAATTGGACTTGGCACGAAAGCAGTGTCAATGAAGCTGCTGATAGACGAGGAGGATGGCTGGAAGAGAAACTGTCAGTGGCAATAGTGGAAACACCCAAAAAATTCGCGGAAAAGGATGTGGAGGGGTTTCTAAAGGCCGAAACGGAAAAACTGGAAGGCAGAAAGGGAACATAGAACGTGGCCGTACATTGGATCACCATGAAGTCAAACAGCGGTACTACCCTAAAAACCCAAAAATGCAGGGCGAGATCAATGCCAAGGTAGGCGATCTGCTGGAAAAAGGATGCTTCGAGCCGTCTAGGAGTCCCTATAGCTCGCCAATGGTCATGGTGAGGAAGAAGACTGGGAAGTGGAGGCTGTGTGTAGATTTCCGGCAAATAAACGCGAGGTCCGTGAAGGACGCATACCCAATGCTGATGATAAATTACATTCTGAACCAACTGCGGGAGGCGAAGTACATCAGCAGTCTCGACTTAAAGGACGGTTACTGGCAGATACCTTTGGAGGCTGACAGCAGGCAGTACACGGCTTTTACTGTACCAGGGAAAGGCCTTTTCCAATGGAAGGTGGATTGCATCAGGTTATTGGACCGGAAATGATGCCGCACGCTTTTGCGTATCCGGACACATGGAAAACCTGAAGGAGGTGTTCAGGAGACCACGGGCTGCTAACCTAAAAGTAAACGCTGAAAAGTGCATGTTTTTCAGAAAGGAGCTGCAATACTTGTGGAATCGCATAAGAGACCAGGGCATCGGAAAAGGTGTCGGCAATTGCATTCATAAAACCCCCGGCCAACGTTAAGAAGCTGCGACAATACTTGGGAGTGGCGTCGTGGTACAGACGTTTTGTGCCAGATTTTGCAACGTTGGTGCATCCGTTGAACAGCCTGCTCCTAAAAAGCACAAAATGGGAATGGACAGATGACCATCAACAGGCATTTTAAGCTGTCAAGGCCAGGCTAATCGCAGACCCAATCTTAGCGTGCCCCGATTTTACAAAGACGTTTGTGCTGTAGATTACGGAACTGCAACAATATGACTTTGAGATCGCGTACAGAAAGGGCCAGCTGAATATAGTAGCAGACGCACTATCGCGACAGCCGCTGCCAGAAACATGTCGAAGGTTAAAAAAACAAGAACAGCATAAGGAAACAGGCCAGTCTAACTGGATAAGGGATATGCGGAGCAAGATAGCCCAAAATCCCCAAAACTATCCAGACTACATGACGGAAGCCCACCAGCTATATCGCCACATACCGCACAGAGCGGGCAACGAGGATAACACATCATGGAAGCTGTGCGTGCCAACGGGGTCCAGGCGGCGGGTAATGTCGGAGAACCACGACTTACCGACAGCTGGCCACATGGGCAGTCGGAAGACAATCGCCAGAGTCGCAGCAAGATACCATTGGCCGGGAATGCACAGCGACATAAGGAAATATGTGCACAATTGCGAGAGCTGCCTGCGGTATAAGCCAAGCCAACTACAGGCGGCCGGAAAAATGCTGACCCAAGTGCCGGAAGAGCCGTGGGCCACTGTATGGGCAGATTTCTTCGGACCACTGCCCCGCTCCAAACACGGGAATTCTATGCTACTGGTGCTGGAAGATAGGTTCTCCAAGTGGACCGAAATGGTGTCAATGCGTAGGGCAACGACGGAAACGCTGGAAAAGGCGATCCGTGAGCGGATCCTCGCAAGATAAGGCGTACCCAATGTGCTGATCACGGACAATGGCGTTCAATGCACCAGCAGGGCGTTTAAAAAATTCCTTAGTGAGTTAGGCGTCCGACACCAGTTCACGGCCCCATACACGCCCCAAGAAAACCCGACGGAGAGAGCCAATAGGACGGTAAAAACGATGATCGCCCAGTTCACCGGGGCAGACCAGAGTACTTGGGACGAAAAGTGGCCGGAATTGCAGTTGGCCGTAAATATAAGCGTGGCTGAATCCACGGGATATTTGCCAGCCCGGTGACCAGAATTGACCTATTCAAATCAGGTCGCCACATGCATACAACAAGCAGCAGCAGCAGCAAGTCCGTGAGGGCAGAGGTGCGGGGAGGCGGCACTGGGCAAGAGCCAGCGGCGAAATGGAGGCGGGACTCTGGTTCCGCACTCCAGCTGCTGGCGTCCCCCCTGGTGTCGCGGTCCCCGTCACCTAACCCGTAGACGGAAGACGGTCACGGTCATCGACCTGTCCTCGTCGGAGGAGGAGGCCAACGAGGAGGACACCGGGACGGAGGTAACCAGAAGTATTGCGAGATAAGATAAGATAACTGTCCCCAACGAGCTTTTTGAAGCCATATGCTCGGGCGCGTTTTGGCCGGATAATATGGTTGTAAAAGAGTTCGAGGCTAAGATAAACAAGAGAGAACGCTATAGTCGGGTGCCCCGACTATCAGATACCCGTTACTCAGGTAAAGGGAGTGCGAGGGAGATGGAGATAGAAACTTTGATCACTTTTTAACGAATGGTCCGATTTGAAAAATTTCTTCTACATTTCGATAGGTATTGATAAACACAATAAAACTGCATTTTTACTTTTCCGAAATATTTAAATTTTTAAAATCGTATTTAAGCGATTGTGGGCGTTAAAGGGGGCGTGGCACCTTTTTGAAATAAACTTGCGCTGCCTAGGAACTCATAGAATCTGCATGCAAAATGCCAATCTTCTAGCTTTTATAGTTTCCGAGATCTCAGCGTTCATACGGTCAGACAGACAGACAGACGGACAGACAGACGGACAGACGGACATGGCTAGATCGACTCGGCTAGTGATCCTGAACAAGAATATATATTCTTTATAGGGTCGGAAACGCTTCCTTCTACCTGTTACATACTTTTGCACGAATACAATATACCCTTTTACTCTACGAGTAACGGGTATAAAAATAAAGGGCCCTTGGGAATAAAACTTCCTAGTCGAGGCCAAACCAATGCAAGAGGCTTGCGAAGCAAGCTTACTAAATTGTACTCTGATAGCCTTTCCTTTGCATCTCATATTATCGTGTTCACAGAAACCTGGTTAAAGCCGGAGATCTTTAGCTCCGAAGTTTTCCAGGTAAGTCCCAAGATATAGGTATCACCGTCCCTCTTGACGGGGAGGTGGAGTCTTAATTGGATTCAAACCTCCCGTCAGAGGAGTTATTTTTTTAAGGAATTCAATACCATTGAATTTATTTGTGTAAAGTTATCGCTTCCTGGTAACTCTATTTACATAACTTGCTCATATATTCCGCCGCTATCTGAACTTCCTGATTACTTCAATCACCTTTCCGTTATTAAGTCTGTTGCAAATAAGCTTTCCGATAGGGATCAGTTGGTAGTTCTAGGTGATTTTAATATACTTGGAGTTATTTGGTCCACTGAGGATGGATCGAATGTTTTACTACCTATAGCACAGCATGATTTTATAGACGGCCTGCTTGACATATCCTTATCTCAAGTAAACCATGTTCGATATTCACTAGGTCGCCTACTTAATCTGTGTTTTGTATCAAATCCTGAAGATGTGTTTCTGTCCAGAGTAGCACCACTCACACAAACTGAAGATCCATATCACCCTACAATCGAACTTACAATTGACACGGGTAGAGTTATAGAAGAAAAATCAACCAAACGAATGCATTGTTTTCGCAAGGCAGACTTTCTGACGCTAAATAATTTTTTTTCTGGCTTTAATTGGTTCGATCTTTACTTATGCAATAATATGTCCGATGCAGTTAATGTTATTTACACTGCAATAAACTCATTTTGTAATTCCTGTTTTTCGTGGTACTATCCGTCAATTTCCAATAAATCACCTTGGTTTAGCAAAGAGTTGACACACTTAAGAAATGTCCAGACTTTTTAAGAAATATAAAAATACGGGTTCTCAATCTGTTTTAACTAGATATTTCAGTGCTCGGTCCAGACTTACCGTGCTTAATGCTCAGTGTTATAATAGTTACTTAAACCGTTGTAAGGTCCAGTTCTCTCACGACCCGAAACAGTTTTATAACTTCGTTAAATCTAATTCATATCCTTCCTCACTGTCGTTCGAAAACATGACGGCAACCACAGATCAGGCAATAGCCGATTTATTTGCCCAATTTTTTCAAACGACTAACTATACTTTAGATTATTCTTCACCGCCTTATTCTTACACCATATCCACGTCAAACCTCATATTCTGTCCCACTTTAACAGAAAGCTCTCTTCTTTTGGATCTTCTTCGTATTAAGCCTGTTTATTCGCCAGGGCCCGATGGTATTCCTGGGTGCGTGCTTAGGTATTGCGCTAAGGCCCTGTGCAAACCTCTTCACAAGTTGTTTACCTTATCCCTAATATTTGGAAGGAATCATTTGTTATTCCTCTTTTCAAAAAAGGTAACAAGTTAGAAGCCAGTAACTACAGAGGTATTTCTAAGATGTCAGCTATTCCTAAGCTTTTTGAAAAAATTATTACTCCTCATTTGCAGCACCTTTGCAGATCAATCATTTCTCCGTGTCAACACGGATTTATTAAACGTAGATCCACAATCACAAACCTTTTGTGATAAAAGGCTTCAATAGTAGTTTTCAAACAGACGTCATTTACACTGACTTTAGTAAAGCATTTGACTCTGTAAATCACTTACTTCTCATTCAAAAACTTGACCTTTTAGGTTTTCCAGTTGATCTGCTTAAATGGATTTCAAGTTATCTGAATGGCAGGTCACAAAGGGTCCTTTTTAAAAATTCAATTTCTGAAATTCTCCGTGTTACCTCCGGTGTCCCACAAGGGTCCGTTACTTCTTACATTATTTATTAATAATCTTCCCTCAATTATAAGTCATTCTCGCGTACTTATGTACGCAGATGATGTTAAGTTGTGCCTGCAGTATAAGGACATTTCCTGCCATTTAGACTTGCAATCCGATCTAGATAATTTTCAAAACTGGTGCCGAGATAATTTACTAAATTTAAACGGTTCCAAGTGCAAGCTGATGACTTTTTATCGGGCCAATCCGATATACGCGACTTACACGTTAAGTGGCAGCTCTTTGGATAGAATAACTCTTGTAAACGATCTTGGCGTTCTCTTGGACCCTAAACTAAAATTTTCTAATCACATTTCGTCCATGGTTAATAAAGCCAGGGGAGTGCTTGGATTTATTAAAAGGTGGTCAAAAGAATTCGATGATCCTTATTTGTCTAAAACTTTATTTATTTCGCTAGTCCGTCCGATTCTGGAGTATGGGTCTCCCGTCTGGAGTCCACAATACGGAATACATATTGGTCCTATTGAATCTGTACAAAAAACTTCCTTCTTTTTGCTTTACGGCGCCTAAACTGGGATGCAAATCTTATCTTACCTTCTTATTCTAGTAGACTTCTTTTGATTAATTTACCATCCCTAGCCAACCGTAGAACGATGCTTGGTACTATCTTTATTTATAACCTTATACATGGTGATATTGACTGCCCCGACTTGTTAAGTCGGCTAAACTTTTCTGTGTCAAGTAGATTAACTAGAAATTATATTCCCCTAATATTAAATCATTGTAGATCTAACTATGCCTTGCATGAGCCTTTCAGAGTATTATGTTCTGACTATAATACCCTTTTTCTTATAATCGCAAATCTTGACTCTCTGCCGCTCCTAAAACGATTAATACTAGCTTCATTGGCACAAAATTGATCTTACTATTATTTCTAAATATTTCTTATTCCTGTGGTGGGAGTATAGTAAAACATCTTTATATTTAATTAAAGTTGAAGTTATTGATTAAACTCGAGGTCAAACGTTGGTTATGTGTTCACTGCCCACGAAATTGTGATGAAAGTTAATAATAGATAAGTCATAACTAACGTTAAACAAAACTTATATGCAAAACTTATATTAACAGGTCTCATTATGGTTAGAAAGGAAGACGTTTTCTTTATTTCAAAACACAGTGAATTAAAATGTGTAATTTTTTTTTTTTAAATACGTTGGAAAATTCTTACAAGATATCGGTGTTTAAGAGTTCAGTTAGAATCATAGGGTCTGCTGAAGCATATAATTTGAATATGGGCAATCAAATTAAGGCAAAAGGACATTTTTCCAAATTGTGAAATGCTTAATTGATGCAGACTTTGAGTAAAACCGAGAATTTGCCCTCTTATTTCAGATCGGTGGTGTTAAAAAATAAACTAATAGAAAAGCAGTTACGTGTATATATAAGATATTTTATTACAAAACATATAATCAATTTTCGTAGATGTTTCATATGTCGGTTGTCCGAAACTGCAACTGTCCATGTGAACCCATGTTTTTGACGCTTGAGGTGACGTGCAGTCGAATCTAGCTATTCCTATCATACTCCCCAGAGAGTGCAGGCGTGATGAAAGTTTAAAACATTGTGATATAGAAAAATCATAGCCAACACTAAACATGAAATATAACATTAAATAGCTTTAATGTAAAGGTGTTTGGAAAAAGCCACCCGGGTAACAATTTCTAAAAATTTTCACAAAAAGTATGTTGTCAGTTGAAACGAAGCCGAAGTTTATATACCCTTGCAGCTAAACGATTTAATTTTCGATTTCTATGCTTATATTACTAAAAATTATAGAAGAAATTAAAATATAACCAACGTATGACCTCGAGTAATCCAATAACACTACAAAAACAATGAAGCTATTTAGATTTTGCGCTGCATTTTGCAATCGTTTCTATGGCAGCGATATGATATTGTTTGATATACTACTTTGGGCAAAAATTAAGGTGAATTTTCAATTTAAAATTCGAGGGCTTAACATTTCGGAATAGTTCTTTTCTTCTTGAGTTGGCAGGACTGTTGATGAAATCTGGGGGTAATTTCATGTCAATGTCGGTATCAGTACTATATTTACGCTTGTGTTTACCAAACGAGCAAGATTTTTACAATGTCTGATTTAATTGAGCAGAGAAGTGCCATCAAATTTTGTTTGCGAAATGAAATTTCGGCTGCAGAAACGTTGAGGAAGTTGCGGAAGGCCCTTGGTGATTCTACCATGTCCCAAAAAATCGGTTGAATGTTAGAGACCTTACTGATATGATCGGAATATCAGAAAAATCTGCTAAATCCCAAAGAACAAAAAAAATTAAAAACAACAAAGTTATACTTTTTCAAATTTTTTTCCCGATTGTTCCTATGGGAGCTATATTATATAGTCGCCCGATCCGGCTCGTTCCGACTTATATACTACCTGCAATAAAAAGACAACTATGGAATTACCGTTTTAATTAAATTAAAATCGGACATCTCTATCATAAAGCTCCCAAAGGATAATCAAAAAATTAAAATAAATAAAAATTAAACAAAATTTTGCTGTTTTTATATTTATCAAAATATTCCTTTGAGATACAGTTTTTTTTTAAATCGGACAACAATATCATATCGCTGCCAAAGAAACGATGGCAAAATGCAGAGTAAAATCGACATAGCTTTATTGTTTTTAGTAATGTAGACATAGAAATCGAAATGTAACTGCGCAAGGCACAGAAATCGAAATTTAAATACTGGTAAGGTACCTTAATACCATGACCGGAAGTCATCCCCATATGTCTTTGGTATTGAAATAACCAAACACACAGTACTGACCCCTGATCTTAGCTGAACGCCAATTGATATCGTCTATATATAATAATCGGCGTAAAATGCAGCACACTATAAAAAAATTAAATAAAATAAAATAAATTAATAATTATTTTGGTCGATTATACACTTCATTTTAGAGTTTTTAAATAAAGCGACTAGAAAGAAATCGACACATCTTAGAAAAACTCACTTTTGGCTTTAATTTCATAATAATTTTGTACCCTAACAATATGGGCGTATTCACTATTGGGTTAATGATAAAAATAAGAATATTAAATGTTATAATATATTTTTTAATATTTCAGCATAAATTTCATTTTGGTTTACAAATTCAAAGCAGTGGTAGCAGTAAAATGTCTGGCATATATGTATGTGTTCCAATTAATAGAAATCAATTTACTGAGATAGGAACAGTAAAGCGTGACAGTAAGCCGGAGAGTGCAGACGTGTTTTGCGCGAGCTCCGGAAAAAAAAACCGCTCAAAAGTGAAAAACAATAACTAAAAATACCGGAGTAGTGTAACAAAGGCAATCTAATTGCTAAAAACAGTAAATAATAATTAGTGCTATGATAAAACTAGTGCAAAGTTATTATAAAAACTAAGAAGTGCCACAAGTGATAGCTCAATGAGCGGCGATTCAAAAAATGAGCGTAGAAGCTCCGTAGACCAGAGAAACAGTTATATCTCTTATTTCTCAACCCGTGATACAGAAGTAGAAAGAACTTCTTCAAAGAGCAACTCAGCCCTACTGAACATTGACAGTGCGAGAGCACGGTCTTGTTCTCCCGCCCTACTCACACCAACTCCCACTTCATGGAGCTTGCAGTGTAGAACCCCACCCCCAGCTTCGACTCACAGCTCACCAGCCACGAGCACTGCGACCTCGTTAATTTCTGCAACCGCAGCCACTGCAACAACAACATCAACGGTCGCCGTTAACAACAACGCGATTTCGAATGCGTTTGCAACTTCTGCAGCGCCGAATAAAACTACAAAGCCAATTGTAAGTACGAGTGCCAATATCGGCAATATCAAACAACAACAAGTGGGTCCGGCTATACAGACTGGCATGGATCGTTACATCCAAATCAAACGGAAGCTAAGCCCGCAAAATAAAATGGTTGGAAATAAACCAAAACAAAATTGCCCAAATAAAGGCAGCGAACAACCAGGGGCATCTAGTAACAACAGATTCGCCCTATTGTCGGAAATTGATAATAATCAATCCGAATCTGGACAGGCTGTTCAAAAGAAACCAAAGCCCCCACCAATTTACATAAGGGAACAGAATTCAAATGCCCTAGTAAATAAAATTGTTGTGCTGGTCGGGAATGACAACTTTTATGTTACTCCTCTTGTTAAAGGGAATATTCACGAAACAAAGCTTCAAGCTAAAACTGAAGATCAATTCAGAGCTGTAACTAATTACCTAGACGAGGCTAGGAAACCCTACTACACGTACCAGCTCAAGAGTAGCAAGGGCTTGCAAGTAGTGCTAACGGGCATAGAGCCCGACGTATCCACCAATGAGATAAAAGAGGCACTGAAAGAAAAAGGATTCTTCCCTAAAAATATTATTAATATTATCAACAAAAATAAAAAGCCGCAACCACTCTTTAAGGTCGAACTGGAGCCAGAAAGCAGAGCCTTGAAGAAAAATGAAGTGCACCCGATCTACAAACTGCAATTCCTGTTGCATAGAAGGATTACTGTTGAAGAACCGCACAAGCGGAATGGCCCACTGCAATGCACAAACTGCCAAGAGTATGGACACACCAGAAACAACTGCGGGCTTCGTTCAGTCTGCGTAGCTTGTGGTGGCTTCCACAAATCCGAACCTTGCCCTGCAAGCAAAGAAGACCCAAAGACAAAGAAATGCGCTAACTGTGAAGATAACCATACCGCAAACTACAGAGGCTGCCGGTCTATAAAGAGCTGAAGAGTCAGTTTCAACAAGCAAAACAAGCACGCTCCCAGAATGCACGAAATGCGTACGTGCAATCCCAAACCACACCCAATGTTTTCTTTGCGAAGGCAGCCAGATCTTCATTTGGGCCCCTCAACACAAATGGTGGAGTTTCATACGCCAGTGCCCTAAAATCAGGACTTGCCAATCAGACGGGACTCCCACAAGCTCAATGCTCTGAGCAAAATACAATTACACCTCAGCAAGCAATAGGACAAATACCAAACAGCATGGAAACCATGATGCTGACTTTACAACAGGGTATGATGGAATTTATGTCCTTCATGAAAACAACAATGACAAACCTTATGCAAAATCAAAACATTTTAATAAATTTGCTCACATCCCAACAATCTAAATAATCAATGTCTGTGTTCGAATATCCATGTGGAATGCCAATGGCGTTTCACGGCACAAACTTAAAATAACTCAATTCCTAAATGAAAACCAAATAGATGTAATGCTGCTGGCAGAAACGCATCTCACAAGTAAATACAACTTCCAAATAAGAGGTTATACTTCATACTGCACAGATCACCCGGACGGTAAGGCTCACGGAGGAACTGGAATCCCAATCAGGGAACGCATTAAGCACCACTATCACCAGAGGTTTGCAACAAATTATTTGCAGGCTACATCTATAAAACTACAAGCAGGCAACGGCAGTATCACTATAGCCGCTGTCTATTGCCCACCGCGTTTTACAATAACTGAAGATCAATTCTTGGACTTCTACAATTCACTCGGAGATCGCTTTATAGCAGGAGGAGACTACAACGCCAAGCACACGCACTGGGGATCAAGACTCGTGACGCCCAAAGGAAGACAACTGTATGAAGCAAGCAACAAACTCGACTATGTCTCCCCTGGCAGCCCCACATATTGGCCAGCTGACCCCAGAAAACTCCCGGACTTAATTGACTTCGCTGTGACCAAGAACATCCCAAGAAATCTAGTAAGCGCCAAATCGCTTTCGGACTTATCATCTGACCACTCGCCAGTTTTAATAACTCTCCTTCAAAGCCCGAAAGTAATCGAGCACCCCTTCAGGCTGACCTCGACTAGAACTAACTGGCTAAAGTACAAAAAGTACGTAAGTTCCCACATTGAACTAACACCACAGTTAAACATAGAGAACGACATCGACTTCTGTGCTGATGCCCTG
This sequence comes from Drosophila kurseongensis, assembly GCA_018153305.1. NCBI lineage: Eukaryota > Metazoa > Arthropoda > Insecta > Diptera > Drosophilidae > Drosophila > Drosophila kurseongensis. The sequence continues at coordinate 2,610,849 of JAECXX010000001.1, forward strand.
GAGTCAGTACTCGTGGCAGCAGCCAAAATCTCAACACCAGAAGAGACAATCGTGCGTAGCAACCAATACAAAACTAATCTGCAAATCGAACAACTGGTTCGGGAAAAACGACGTCTACGACGCGCTTGGCAATCCTGCAGATCGCCCCATTCGAAGCAACTCTATAATGATGCCACCCGCAGACTCACCAAAACACTCAAGCAAGAAGAGGAGCTTGCGCAGCGCCGGTACATCGAGAAACTCTCGCCGACCAGTACAAAGCATCCTTTGTGGAGAGCTCACCCAAATTTAAGCTCTCCGATAGAATCAGTCACTCCGATTAGAAACTCCTCGGGTACTTGGGCCCGCAGTGACGAAGACAGAGCCGAAACATTTGCTTTACACCTACGAAATGTATTTCAGCCGAACGCCGCCACAAACTCTTTTCAACTACCGGCGCTTAGCTCTGAAATTGCAATCAACCCGATTTTGTTTCAAGCAGCTGAAATTGCTAACGTCATTAGGAAGCAAATAAAACCGAAAAAAGGCTCCAGGGGGCGACCTAATAACCCCAAAAATGATAATTGAACTTCCAAACTGCGCAGTGGATGTTATATGCAAGCTATTTAACGGGATCACAAAACTTGGCTACTACCCCAAAAAATGGAAAAAGTCCGTGGTTATAATGATACCGAAGCATGGGAAAGACCACACAATTCCCTCATCGTACAGGCCAATAAGCTTACTATCGTGCCTGTCCAAATTACTGGAAAAATGCCTGCTCACGCGCATTACACCATATTTAAGAGAACAAAACTTAATCCCGGCACATCAATTCGGGTTTCGTGAAAGCCACGGAACCATCGAGCAAGTCAACCGGATAACTTCAGAAATTCGTACAGCCTTCGAACATCGGGAATATTGTAGTGCGATATTCCTCGACGTCTCTCAGGCATTCGACCGAGTGTGGCTTGAAGGCCTTATGCATAAAATCATAACATTACTGCCAGAAAACACTCATAAGTTACTTAAGTCGTACCTCTACCACAGAGTCTTTGAGGTTAGATGCAATACAACGACATCCAACGAGTATAACATTGAAGCCGGAGTCCCACAAGGTAGCGCACTGGGCCCTACCCTGTTTGTCCTATACACAGCAGACATCCCTACGAACGAGAGGCTGACTACGTCCACATTTGCTGACGACACCGCAATCCTGAGCCGCTCGAGATGCCCAACTAGAGCAACAGCTCAACTGGCTGATCATTTGGTGGTAGTTGAGAAGTGGCTATCAGACTGGCGAATCAAAATTAATGAACAAAAGTGTGAACATATAACGTTTACCCTTAACAGACAATCGTGCCCCCCGCTAACTCTAAATAGTACGCAGATTCCCCAAGCCAGCGATGTAACATATCTCGGCGTCCACCTCGACAGACGCCTAACCTGGCGGAAGTACATTGAATGCAAGAAAGTACATCTCAGACTTAAAGCTAGCAGCCTACACTGGATTATAAATTCTCGATCACCCCTGTGTCTGGACTTTAAAGTTCTTCTCTACAACTCCACACTTAAGCCCATTTGGACCTACGGCTCCCAGCTCTGGGGGAACGCGAGCAACAGCAACATTGACATCATACAGCGCTCACAATCAAAAATTCTGCGAACAATCACTGGGGCACCATGGTATGTTCGGAACGAAAACATCCACAGGGATCTGGGCATACCACCGGTCAAAGATGAAATAGCAAAGCAGAAAGCGGCCTACCATAACAAGCTTACACTGCACCCAAATAATCTCGCAAGGAACCTAAGACGGGTTTCGAACAGAACTCGTCTGCATCGTAACGATCTACCAGCCCAGCAATAAATATTAGGGCCCGTTAGTCTAAATTCAGTCTACATGACTGTAAGTTAAGTTATATTCTTAAGATTTGATATACTTATTGTTAGTCTCATATAGAGAAGATTCAATAAATAAAAGCATATATTACAAAAAAAAAAAAAAAAAAAAAAAGGAACAGGGCATATCGCAGTCGGTGTCACTTAAAGCACCGACTGCTCTTAAGCGGCTGAGAAACTTCAAACAAAATCAGCTTTGGTTGTTGTTCTGCGAGCGGATGGTGCCTGCATACCCTACCGACGATTCCATTTTAGGGGGCAGAAACAAAACAGCTGTTTGGATTTTGTTTTGTTTACATTTTTTAGGACACTTGTTTTGAATTTTATGTTTAATGATCTTTGGTTGATTTTTTTTTATGATTCGCAGAGTAATTTGAATTGTCTTTTTCCTTTGCTATTTTTATGAGAGATGTTGTTTTTGGCAATGCGAGTAATAGGCCGACTTATAACTTGAGTGCCAATTCTATTGTTTACCGTGCTACCACCTCTCTAAAAAGCCTTCAGAAAAAGGGAAGACTGCGTACCGGTGTGGCTGTCAGCTTTTCTCCCCTTCTCCCTGCTGACAGAGTATTATCAAAGTATTATCTTAGTTTCTAGTAATTTCTTCTCCGGAGTTGCCACCCCGGGCATATGGTTCGGAACTCAACTTATACGAATCGGGTTTCCCACCAAATTTAAAAATGTAACTTTTGATAGACTCCTTGTCGCTTTTCTTTTATGATCTACCAAATAAAAAAATAAACTAAATACAACAAGAAAGGAAAGCTTACTTCGGGCGGAGCCGAAGTTGATATACCCTTGCAGAATACTCTGTAAATTATATTCTCCAAAATTATTCATATGATGCATTCTTAATACTCATAAAAAAAATCCCAACTTCCTAACTTTAAAAACACCAAAGTTATGGCATTTCCAATCGTTCAGTTATATGGCAGCTATGGGATATAGTCGGCCGATCCTTATTAAATTTGGTAGGTCGGATTTATTGGCCAAAAATAAAACCCATAGAAAATCCCAACTTCCTAACTTAACAAACACCAAAGTTATGGCATTTCCGATTAATCAGTTATATAGCGGCTATAGGATCTGGTCGTCCGATTCTAATGAAATTTGGTAGGTCGGATTAATTGGTTAAATATAAAACCCACAGAAAATCCCAACTTCCTAACTTTACAAACACGAAAGTTATGGCATTTCCGATCAATCAGTTATATGGCAGCTATAGGATATAGTCGGCCGATCCCGGCCGTTCCGACTTATATACTACGTGCAAAGGAAAGAAGGGTGTGTGCAAAGTTTCAATTCGATAGCTTTAAATCTTAGAGACTAGTTTGCGTAGAAACGGACGGACGGACAGACGGACAGACGGACGGACAGACGGACATGGCTAGATCGACTCTCCTGGTGATGCTGATCAAGAATAAATATACTTTATAGGGTCGGAAATGTCTCCTTCACTGCGTTGCAAACTTTTGACTGAAATTATAATACCCTCTGCAAGGGTATAAAAATATAAACTAACATGAGCTTCAATTCCTTACAAACTACAAGCGGCTGGCCAGAGGGTCGTGGTTGATGTCAGGCGTCACAGGCGCTCCATCCTCCCATGTGAGGGGGCTGATTTGATCGATGAGCTCCTCCAGGCTAGGCGAGGCTGCCGGCTCCGGGCTCAGGCGCTCCTCGGTGGAGTCGTTTTCACTGCGATCTGGCTGCTCGTGGAGCTAATTTCGATGACCTCGTCGTCTGAGATTGGATCGTACACCGAGTAGAGCGGTGTAGTTGGCGGTGGCAACGGGTCGTGTCGTCGCTAAGTTGTCGGTGGCGGGCGTCTCCGGCTGGGCGGGCGTACGTGGGTCCTGTCCGGGCGGAGCGCATATTGCGACCAACGGTGGCGGCGACTTGTAGTCCTGGGGTGGTCCCCTGGGTTTTCCAATGTCTCCTTGTCTTGGGTCGATTTGGTTTATTTATTTATTTGTACAGAGTAGGCTTATTTTTCAAAATTAAGCTACCGTAAGAAAAGACAGCAATAGCTGCTGTGGCTTTCGGCTGATTAACGTTTCATACATTTTTCGTCTTATTTTTTAGAAAGTTTAGCACTTAACGTTTAATTAAATTACAATTAACATAGCGGGAAGATATCAATCTTAAGGTTAACATTTGATTTTAGAAAGAAATAATAGATATAATATGTATATTTTGATAATAGGTATGTCTTACAGGCGATTAAATAAGTTAGCCTTTTTTAAGAAAGTAAGAAGGATAAGTAGGTTTTCCGGTTTTGGATTGATTAAGAGAGGGATGAGATCAGAGTTCGGGGTTGAGAGTCTAATTCTTTGAAAGTAAGTGCATTCGTTTAAAATATGTTTGATTGATGGAGGTTGAAGGAATCTATTTGCATGGGTCAGCTTAGTAAGCCCAAGGCGTAACCGTATAAGTTTGGTTTGTTCAATTCTTGGTTTGGTTAATGTGCACTCGTTGTGAAATGTAAAGCTTTTGTGTCCTGCCCATTCAAACGTATTTTGTCGATGGCGGGATCGGTTAGCCATTCGATGACGATGGATATCTATTAATCGTGCTCGACCAATATTGCGCGGTCTGACAAGCCTGTGATGGCCGTTAAGCCTTTTGAAAATTTGGTGGTGCTGTTACTGCGGGGCCGTGGCGTCATGGACACCATGGTCGTCGTTGATGCCGGTCTTGCTTGCTGGCCTGTCTGCTTCAGATCGTTGTCACTATCTTCGTCACTGTTTTGGTGGTATGGTTTCAAATTGTTGATACTCGCGGTTCGGCGTCGGCGAGTTGATGGCTCCTGTAGTCGAACTATGTTTGGGGACAAGAACTTTACGACCTTTACGCTCGTCGTATTTTGCGGATAGCTTAGGAGCAAATAACTCTGCAGCGTTGGATAACGCATGCCGGCGGCCTTTTTGAGATCCAGCGTCGAGATGCAGCGGGCATGGCGTAGCCGCTCTAGAATATGGTGGATCCTCGGCAGAGGATATGAATCGGGGATCGAGTTATCGTTAAGTTGCCTGTAATCGACGCACATCCGGACGTTTCAGTTTTTCTTAGCGGTGATGACGATCGGCTCGCTAAGGGGACTTTTGGATGGCACGATTTTTCCGTCGCGAAGCAGCTCGTCGATCTGTTTGTCGGTGACGGCTCTCATTGCGGGATTCCTCGGGTGGTACCTCTGGTTGATCGTTTTGTCATCCTGCATAATGATGCTCGGCGATGTGGGAGACGCCGGTTAGTATGTCAAACCGAGGGAAATCTCGTTTGGGAAATGATCCGATCCAGGGCTCTGGGTAGGTCTCGGCGTGGTCGTTGGGGCGCGGCTCATCCTCTGAGTCGTACCCGGCGTCTGCAATTCCACCCGCGGAAATGTTCGTGGTCATTGCTGGTTCCGGATCCTGGAACCAAACTCGTTTCGCTTCCTTACGAAACGGGTTACTTTGGATAGCCAATGAGTCAGGTGCAGGCAAGGCACCAATCCAGCTCGGGGCTTTTCCTGGACCTGCATGGATGACGTGTGTTGTTGTGTTCCCGTGGTTGGGACGTGGTAGGGCAGCCGTGATGTGATCACGCTGGGGTTGCGCTCGTGGAGCGGCTTGTAGAGGACCCTCCGGCTGTGGCCTGGTTACCAAGTCTTGGTCCTTGGCGTTCGGAGGTGTCCTCGGGTAGCTCCCGGCGACTGGTTCCTCCAGCAGTCGACGGTTCGAATGCCCTGTCGGCCACAATCCTAGCAGAACATGATTTGGGGATTTCGACACCCTGTCGCGCCGTGTTCTTTCTGCCCACAGTTGCGGCAGGCCCTGCTTGTGTTGATGCGTCCTGAAGATTGGGGTCCCTGAACATGCGTTGATGAAGGATTCCGGCGTGTGACGTCGGTTTTTGCATTTGGCTGCCGTAGTTGCTGTGTCGGATGGACTGCTGTATATTCGGTGTTCGTCCGGTTCCTCGGAGTCGAAGTGTTGTGTCTGTGGTAAGAGTCGGCTTGGCCGGTTATGTAACCTCTGAGTGCTCGGCCTCCGCGGCTGCATGCGACTTCAAAGTTAACGGCGAGCTGCGTTAACTTGGCCAGCGTATTAAAGTCCTGTCGCGGAGTGAACATCTGGTAGCATATTCTCGTAATTCGCTCCAGTTCTTGTTATTCTGAGATCCCAGTGCGTCTCATTTGTAGTTTGAGGTCGACAAGGTACTCCTTGAAAGGCTCGTTTGTTCTCTGGTATCGAGTGCGGATCTCGTCTGCCAAACGTTGGTAGTAGCGCGGCGGCAAAAAGAACTTAAGGAACTCTCGTCGTACCTCGGTCCAAGTTTTTCCTTGTAGACCGCTGGTTCGGAACCAGTTTTCAGCTCGTCCGGTCAGCAGGACAATGAGGGAATGGGACAGATACCGTATCGTAATTCCATGTCTCCCAGTTGTGATAGTAAGGTGTCAGAGTGCTCGGGTTGTCGTGCGAATGCGTACAGCCGAGCTTGTTATTCCTCGACTGTACCGCTGTGTTCCAGGCCCAGCTCCAAAAGGATTGCTTCGAGCTCATGCTTCCTTCGGTACGAGATCCATTTGACTCCCATGGTCAAATAGGGTAGGATAGGATTCGTTATCCTAGCTGGGTGGTGGTGGTTGACTGTAAGTGTAGTCCTTCGTTGCTGGCGACTGTGTGTAGTCCTTCGTTGCTAGTGACTGTGTGTAGTCCTTCGTTGCTATCGACTGTGTGTAGTCCCTCATTGATGGCGATTGTGTGTAGTCCTTCGTTGCTGGCGACTGTGTGTAGTCCTTCGTTGATGGCGACTGTGTGTAGTCTTTCGTTGCTGGCTGCTGTGTAATCCTTCGAGGATCCTTGGAGATGGTTGTCGCGGAGGACGGATTAATGTCCACAGTTTGGTGTCCCGGCATTAACTCTGGGATTCACTGACACCGGGTTGACTGAATCCGGGATTGACTGCCTGCGGGATTTGACTGCCTCCGGGTTGACTGACTGCGGGTTGATTGACTCCGGGTTTATGCTTCCTACTTGGGGCGACGTCGGCTGCGACGTCGTGGCCAACTTCTTCGTCTGTCTTCGGGGCGCGTTCGTCTGTCTTCGTCCGATCGTAAGCTTCGTGCCTATGTTTCGCGTCGTGGGCGCCGACGTAGTGTTCGGGGACCTGGTGCCCCGAACGATGATATTTTCGTTGTTGCGTTTGTGTGTACGTGTCTACGTATGTATGTGTATCCATGTTCACGTATGTACGTCTGCGTCCCGAAAAATATGGTCATGGCACCCGCGTGTTCCCGGACACAAAATTCCCCCTAACCCCACTAAACTTCATCCTATGCTGTCAAAACTGTGGAGCTTTAATCCACGTTGGATGTCGATGTCCTTGACGTCCTGAATATCCTGTCTAGTCTCTGCTCGGGCGCCATTCTGTAAGGATGCTAATCACGGGCCAGGATACAAAATCGTACCAGGGCCCTACACAGAAATATTTATATATTTGCTGGGACAGACAGGACGGGTGTCCAAAGGGCTGGAGTTGTTGGGCATGGGGAAATTAGGAGGTGGAAAAGGGGTGCAGTTGAGCCGCTCCCGTGAGTCCGGGTGCCGACCGTTCCGCAGCCCTGCCGGGATGTTGCCGAAATGAGCCCGAACCCGTGCGCCAGGTGACGGGCTCGTTTGACCAAACGAAGGTGTTTTGGGGCACAGGTTCGACGACTACGTCACCCGTAAGCCGCTGGCCTGGCTCCGTGGGAATCCCGAGGTGGAGCCGTATCCAGCTCGGAAGGAGGCGGGTGTAGCCTCCATGGCCGCAGCGTTCGCGACCCCGAGAACCCGGGTGCCGCTCCCGCCTTGGTTGCCGAGCCAGGTGAGGAACTTGGGGAGGAGAAGTAGTCTCCACGGCCGCGGCGTTCGCAACCCCTCGAACCCGGGTGCCACTCCCGCCTTGGCTGCCAAGCCAGGAGCGGACCTCGAGGAAGTGGTCTCCACGGCCGCGGCGTTCGCGACCCCGAGAACGGGCTCGGAGAGGAACGTGAAAATGAAGAGGGAGGAAACCTTGCCAGAAAAACGCCGAAATAGAAATGTTTCGTTAAGTAGTTTATTTACCCTTTCTCACTCGGTCCTAACATAAATGGTTCCTAGCTCTAACTCTAATCTGTCTCGCCGCCACGAGAGTTGTTCCCCGTAGGGTTCGGCCCGAGGCCTGTCTCACCGGCTCCTACTGTTCCTCCATCGTCATGGAGGCCCGCCTATCCACGGTGGCGGGGACCCATGGGTCTCGTTGACCTGTGCGACCGTTAGTGGTGCCGCTCGGTTGGGCGCCGCTAAGTCCCGGACACGTGCGTGTCCTCGTTATTTTCTTCAGCTCCAAGATATACGTCCGTTTGCCCCTGGTGCCAAAAGCCAACTCCCCGATCGGCGAGCAGAGGGGCGTTCGTGAGCCGTCCTCTGCCGCCGATCCCTTTGCTGCTCGTTGGCGTTCTCGCCTTACGCCGGTATATATAGGGAATTACAAGAAACTGGTATCGACCGACTATTCTTTAAAAGCGGGCGGCTCAAAGCAAGTAGTGGTCATGGATACCGATGAAGGATAGTTGTCGTGCGGACCTTGGCAGGTCTTACAACTACTTTTCATGTCAGGCGTGTTACGCGACCTGTGCCGCCTGACTTTAAGGTCCACTGCTGAGCTGTAATTACAGCTGAAACGATACCTCCCACAGGCTGGGCAGCTTACGACCCAGGTGCTGCGGCTTTGCGGGGAAGACGCAGTTGACCTTGTTTTTAGCCCACACAACCTTTTGGCCCGCAGCACTTGCCTTGTCAATAATAGGTATACCCATTTACCCCGGTGAAGTTTTTCAGCCGGAAAATGTCAATACAAAGATGTCAAGCTTAATCATCATTTTCGGAACATCAGCCTGGTCCACATCGTTCTGGAAAGATTGCCAGGAAGGGTGGCGGAGGGATACATTGAAACAAGAGACGCTAAGGACAATTCTAAGTGCGTTGCAGAGCACCCGCAAGAAGCGCAAACGTCTACAAACGTGTCAGGAATGCCAAGACCATTCCTCGTCTTTAAGATTTTTGACCAGAAAAAGTCTGTCGATATCTTTGCCTTACAGACTTATTGACGACGGTGGCCGGAAGAATAAGTAGCTTCCTTTATAGTATATAGTTTTTGCAAGTACAGCAAATTTTTTCATGGGAAAAACTCGGCATCACACTACAAATAAAATTCAATAAACTTATGGTTGACAAATGAATAGTGTCAACCCAACCTTCTCTTTCAGACCACAAATATATTTTCCGTTGACATTTCACCTCAGTCTTTAGTTAACAACAGGAGAGTACAATCCCCAGGAACAGGACTTCACAAAGAAGTGGGCGACCTTACAAACATTTTAACCAACGCACCATGGTCACGATGTCGTTTTTTTTTTTGGCATAAGGTCGATTTTTTATGTTAATATATCGTTGTTTTCTTATGTTAATCTTAAAGTAAATTCATCATACAATATACAAATTTTAATTAAAAGCTTTAAAGCGCCACCAAAGATTTTTGTCAGCTTTTAAAAGTGAGCTTGCGATCAGCTGATTTCTGAATAGAAATTTATGCCAAAATATTTAGTTGCTTTATGTTGTGTCACACGCGTTAAATTGGTCCAGAAAATTTAACTAAATTATGGAAAGTAATCTACACGGTATGCACTATTTAATGTATATCGTTATTTTATGTGCAGTTCTATGGATTTCGTATTGTGTAATATCCAATTTATGAGTATTTATTTAGAAAACTAACATGCGTTCTCCGTGTTTCGTGGAATATAACTAGTAAGCTGTTTCATGATGAAAGCAACTAATAGGAGCATATTGTACTTGTAAGTGTTCGTCCCGCTTTTCTCACATTTTGGTAATATATAGGCACGTTTGAGTTTAGTCACAGCAAACTTTTCGAAAAAAAAATTAATGTGTATCGAACTACACGAAAGCGGGTACAAGATGAAAAAGGACATTGGCATCTGAGCTCGCAAATGAAAATTAAGGGTGGCCCAACAAAGATTTGCGTTTTAAAATCGCTATAAAAAAACAATGAGTATATTTTTTTCAACATTTTTTTTTTATTGGATAGCCTCAACATTGCGGTTTATGTATGAAACTCCACTTTGTTCATATGGCGACTTCAATCTCGTGCTTTAGGTCGTCAATCGTCTCTGGGTGGTTGGCGTAACACTTATCCTTGACGGCACCCCACAAAAAATAGTCCAACGGGGTCAAATCGCATCTGGGAGGCGGCCAGTTGACATCGCCGTTTTGTCTGATTATGCGATTTTCGAACGTACCGCGCAAAAGATCGATTGTGACGTTGGCTGTGTGGCACGCAGCGCCGTCCTGCTGGAACCATATGTCGCCTATGTCTGCCTCTTCCATTCGGGGAAAGAAAAAGTCTTCCAACATGCCGCGATAGCGGACACCATTAACGGTTACGGCGGCTCCTTCCTCGTTTTCAAAGAAAAACGGCCCAATGATGCAACCCGACCACATACCGCACCAAACAGTCACTCGTTGTGGATGCATTGGCTTCTCCAAGACGACGTGTGGATTTTCTGAACCCCATATTACAACTGGCGAATTTTTCCCAGACATCCTTCAATTCGGAGACCATAACTTCATTGCTAAAATATCAATATGGCATAGACATCCTGACCGCACCTCCTCTACACAGTAGCTACAATGGGCAAGTGGAACGATTAAACGATTAGGTGTATTAAAATCGACAAACAAATTGATGTCAGGAGAGCCACGGTAGGGTATATTAAAACGCTAGACTCGGTCACAAATTTGCAACCCAAATATGCTATAAATTCAGCCAGCGACAAACAAAAGTTGGCAATAAGACACCAAATCGAAAAAGCTCAACAAGCTAATTTATATAGGTGCAACCCAGCCAGACAAAATCGAATCTTTGAGGTAGGAGAAAATGTATACCTTAATAATAACAAAAGGTTGGGGAATAAACTAACCGCACTGTACTCAGAAGCGCGTGTACAAGCAGACATGGGAACGTCTGTCTTCATTAGAGGAAGGGTGATCCATAAGGACAACCTCAGATAAAAAACTTTTTAATTTTTTCTATACTTTTCACACGCACCCTACACTTACACATATTGACCCTATAAAATGCACAGTAGTTTTAACCTTTCGCTCAGTTATGATTGAAAAAACTAAGTGCCCGATTTATTCCCAAAGTCTCACATGCGAAAGTTGCTGGATGTCTAGGCCAGGAGTAGCGGAAACCCCTGATGCATCCGATTTTGAAATGCTTAAAGTGTCCGAGTCACAAACGCAGGAGAAAACCAACAAGCTCACAAACACCATTAATAAAATTATCAAAGCAAAACAAAACAGAAAGGAAAGCTAGCTTCGGGCGGAGCCGAAATTGATATACCCTTGCAGAATATTCTGTAAATTGCAATATTGGTTGGCCAAAAATAAAATCAATAAAAAATCGCAACTTCCTAACTTTAAAACACCAAAGTTAGGGCATTTCCAATCGTTCAGTTATATGGCAGCTATAGGATATAGTTGGCCGATCCTTATGAAATTTGGTAGGTTGGGTTGATTGGCCAAATATAAAACCCAAAAATTCCAACTTCCTAACTTTACAAACACCAAAGTTATGGCATTTCCGATCAATCAGTTATATGGCAGCTATAGGATATAATCGGCCGATCCCGGCCGTTCGGACTTATATACTGCGTGCAAAGGAAAGAAGGGTGTGTGCAAAGTTTCAACTCGATATCTTTAAAACTGAGAGACTAGTTCGCGTACGGACATGCTTATATCAACTCAGGGCGCGATCCTGATCAAGAATATATTTACTTTATAGGGTCGAAGATGTCTCCTTCACTGCGTTGCACACTTTTGAGCAATATTAATGAGCAACATCTGAAAGGATATAAAAATATTATTTTTGTAAAATATTATGCAGCTTATTGATGCAGCTTGCAAAATCTTGCGAAATTCCCTTCCTGATTCCGTTTCTGATTTAATAATATTTATTGAATTCATTCTTTATACAAATTGATGCAGTGAACTGATTTAGCTAAAATATGCGCCGTTTTGTTCGATAATGTGTTCCCATTTAGACGGCAACTTCATAATACCCTCCTCGTAGAAACTTCCCACTTTATTTGCGAAAAACTCTGACAGCCAATTTTCACAACCCTCTTTTGAGCCCAACTTTACACCAGTAAGGGCTTTTGCCATGGACAGGAACAGGTGGTAGTCACTTGGCACTATGTCCGGCAACATGGTGGATGCGATAAAATCATCCATCCGAGCTCCTGTAGCTTCTGACGAGTCATCAAAGAAGTGTGTGGTCAGGCGTGGTCCCGGTAAAACACTACACCCTTCCTGTTGACCAATTCTGGTCGCTTCTGGTCGATCGCCAGCTTCAAGCGGCCCGGTTTGGCCATTGTTTTGGACGATACACCTTCACAAACGACCGTTTTCGCTTGATACTGTCGTATGTGATCCATTTTTCGTCGCCAGTCACCATCCGCTTTAAAAATGGGTCGAGTTCATTCCGTTTCAGCAGCATATCGCAGGCGTTGATTCTGTCTAACAGGTTTTTTGCGTCAAATCATGCGGCACCCAAACATCCAGCTTTTTTTTTGTATCCAGCCTTCTGCAGATGATTTAAAACGGTTTGGTGACTAACTCCTATCTCCTCGGCGATGTCACGAGATGACGCATGCCGGGTTAGCTCGATGTTTTCCATGATTTGATCGGTATTCGACGTCACAGGTCTTCCGCCTGCTGGCTTATCCACGGTGTCGTTTTTATCGGCTCTGAATCGTCAAAACCATTCCTACGCGGTTCGAAGTGATAGAGTACCATCCCATAAAACACCATTAATCTCACGGAATGTTTCACTAGCGAACTCCATGTTCACACATGTATAACTTTTCAACGCAATAACCAAACTTATTATGAATAGCGTCGTTTTGTACTTTATACCGATATGTAGCGCTTTGCACAAAGCCGTCAAATTCAAAAACCAAAAAGAGCGGAAGGGAGATCTTTGACAACCTGATATATCGGTGCGCCAGGTCTAGACGAATTTCTTTGTATGTGGCCTTTGTTTACATTTGCTAATACATGATCTGACATAAGTGTTTACATGGTACATTTATAATAAAATTATCCAGTAATATCTTAGAAATAATGAATTGTTTTAGGTGCTTTTTATATTCCATCTCTTTTTTGGATTCCTTTAAATGATTCCAACACCTTCATTGCGACAAGTGCATATGAGTTCGTTCACGGTATCGTTGAGCTCTCTAAGTCAACTCAGCTCAGTTGAAAATTCAAATGGTCTTTTCTTCTCTCTCTTCGGAGCTTTCAAAGATCTTTATACCCGTTACTCGTAGAGTAAAAGGGTATATTGTATTCGTGCAAAAGTATGTAACAGGTAGAAGGAAGCGTTTCCGACCCTATAAAGTATATATATTCTTGTTCAGGATCACTAGCCGAGTCGATCTAGCCATGTCCGTCTGTCCGTCTGTCTGTCCGTCTGTCTGTCTGTCTGTCCGTATGAACGCTGAGATCTCGGAAACTATAAAAGCTAGAAGATTGGCATTTTGCATGCAGATTCTAGGAGTTCCTACGCAGCGCAAGTTTGTTTCAAAAAGGTGCCACGCCCCCTTTAACGCCCACAATCGCTTATATACGATTTCGGAAAATATTTCGGAAAAGTAAAAATGCAGTTTTATTGTGTTTATCAATACCTATCGAAATGTAGAAGAAATTTTTCAAATCGGACCATTCGTTAAAAAGTTATGCGTGATCAAAGTTTCTATTTCCATCTCCCTCGCACTCCCTTTACCTGTGTAACGGGTATCTGATAGTCGGGGCACCCGACTATAGCGTTCTCTCTTGTTTGTATTTAGAATCGACCCAATACTAACCCCTGAAGATTTTATTCTTGAGATTGCTTGGGAATTATCTACTTTCTCTTTGCCTCTATCATTAAGCTAACTTCATTGTTCAAAATAAGCTTTTCTGGTCGTTTCTTGAGCTAGATTCTTAGTCCCCAAGTCGTGCTTTATTCTGCGTAATTATAAGTGATATCAGACTTAATTATCACGTTGTAAGAATGTATTTAAGGAAAACCCTAAACTTTTACTCGGTTGTTAACTCTGAACGTAAATCCTAATCTTTTCCATCCTATCTTCATTTGAATAACTTCTTGGCCAGCGACGAATTTGATTTCGCCAATCTGTTTTAAAACTTTTTTCAGACTAATTACTCTTCCAACCCCTTATCCGTACTTCCTGCCGCACTTATAAATCATTTCTATGCCAATCAGTAATGATTATTTAGTATTCGATAACCTAACCTATCACTTGAACACAATTATCTTCCTTCAACCTAGAAGGAATTCCTTATTTGGATGACAGGCATTCCGAATTACCATGGAATAGCCAAGATCTTTGTCATGCCTAAGTTGTTAGAGCTGATATTAAACTTTTAGTTACAAAATCAATGCTACTCACTATTGTCCCCATCTCAGCATGGTTTTATAAGGGTCCACAACAACAAACCTCCTTGAATTTACTTCTTTATAAGAAACGGATTAAAGCAAAAAATACCAAGCTAATATCGTATTATCGTATTTACGGATTTTAGATTTTTTTTTTTTATTTTAACATATATTTGATTTATACGTTAATCAGCCAATTAAATGGCTAGAAAACGTAGGGACTGGGGAAAAACATAACAGCAGCGATAGATATCAATTTTTGGTGACGATCACGATTATATTTTATTTACTGGGAAGGACTCTCGTTCTTTGCCGCCCTCCTATACATAGGTCTGATGGATGCCTTCTCTTTAGCCTTCTTCTAATCATAGGGGTTGCAAATGAAGCAGCTAGGTAGTTCGAGTGGGCTCGAATCCGTGCATTGTAGCGACTTGAGAGACGATTGATTTGTTCCCTCACGGTGGGGATGTGAAGGTCTTTTGTTATATCCTCATTTCTCACATACCACGGCGCATTTACAATGGTTCGCAGTGCTCGGTTTTGCAGCCTTTGTACTCGCATGATGTTTGAGTCGGACGCCGTACTCCATATTTGCATGCAATATGTCATGGAAGGGACTACTATTGCCTTGTAGATCAGAATTTTATTTCTGAGGCTCAGATGACTCGCTGCTCTAAGCATCCAATTAAGCTTCCTAAGCTTACTACGTTGTTGTTGTTATGTTGCTGCTATTTTGACGGTGTGTTGCCTCCATGTGAGCCGCTTGTCGAGGATCAATCCAAGATACTGCACCTGAGGGGATTGAGGGATAAACGTGCCTTGGAAATTAACCCTAGGGAGGGTTTGATGCTTTAAGGAGAAGTTGCAATGTTGCGATTTATTTCCGTTTATGCTTATAATCCACCTGTTCGTCCACTCGCCGTACAGGTCGAAGAAGTTCTGGGTAATTCTGGACGCTTCGATTCGACACGGAGAGTTTGAGATGAAGGCTGTGTCGTCAGCATACGTTCCCAGGAGGGTACCCGGATCTCTGGGATTTGGCAAGTCAGAGGTGTTAAAGATGTACAGCACGGGATCCAAAACACTACCTTGTAGTACGACAGCTTCGCTTGTACCATAAAGCTTCTTTCCAGCAGATATGTTTTGAGAAGGAGATCCTGCGCAGTTGGCAAGAGATTTTAGCAATCCATCGTGCCACACTCTATCGAAAGCTTTCTTTACGTCCAAGAAGATAGCAGAGCTGTACTGTCTATTGTCAAAGGCATCCAAAATATGATGAGGAGCTCTGTGCACTTTTTCCGGGGTTCCATGGTGACTCCTGAAGCCGAACTGGTGGTCTGGAATTGCATCCTGAACACTTCTTACTGCCATCATTCTGCTAAGAAATATTCTCTCGAATATTTTAGAGAATGTGGGCAGCAAGCTTATTGGTCGGTACGACGCAACAAGGTTCTCCGGCTTACCTGGCTTCGGTATCATCGATATCACAGCGCACTTCCATTGTGTGGGGAAGTGGTGGATACGTAACATGGAGTTGAAGAAGGACTAACAACAGTATACCCTTTTTCGGAAGTACCTTGGCAACCCTGCTGTCAATACCGTCAAATCCTGGAGCTTTACTGAGGTGCAGCTTTTTTAATTGGTGACAAATTTGTTCCGGACTTATATGACGAATAGGCTCTGCTTCTGGGGAGTAGCATTAAGAAATTGCAGTGTGTTTTCAACGTCATCATTTTAGAAAGGATGGTTTTATTAAGCGCCGGTCCACAGCAACAAACCTCTTTGAATTTATGTTTTTTACAAGAATCGGATTTAAGAAAAAACAAGAGAGAACGCTATAGTCGGGTGCCCCGAATATCAGATACCCGTTACTCAGGTAAAGGGAGTGCGAGGGAGATGGAGATAGAAACTTTGATCACGCATAACTTTTTAACGAATGGTCCGATTTGAAAAATTTGTTCTACATTTCGATAGGTATTGATAAACACAATAAAACTGCATTTTTACTTTTCCGAAATATTTTCCGAAATCGTATATAAGCGATTGTGGGCGTTAAAGGGGGCGTGGCACCTTTTTGAAACAAACTTGCGCTGCGTAGGAACTCCTAGAATCTGCATGCAAAATGCCAATCTTCTAGCTTTTATAGTTTCCGAGATCTCAGCGTTCATACGGACAGACAGACAGACGGACAGACCGACAGACGGACACGGCTAGATCGACTTGGCTAGTGATCCTGAACAAGAATATATATACTTTATAGGGTCGGAAACGCTTCCTTCTACCTGTTACATACTTTTGCACGAATACAATATACCCTTTTACTCTACGAGTAACGGGTATAACAAGAAAGAAAAGCTAACTTCGGGCGGAGCCTAAGTTGATATACCCTTGCAGAATTTTTTGTAAATTATATTCTCCAAAATTATTCATATGATGCATTCTTTATACTAACAAAAATCCCAACTACCAAACTTTAAAAACACCAAAGTTATGGCGTTCCAATCGTTCAGTTATATGGCGGCTATAGGATATAGTCGGCCGATCCCGGCCGTTCCGACTTATATACTGCGTGCAAAGGAAAGAAGGGTGTGTGCAAAGTTTCAATTTGATATAATTAAAACTGAGAGACTAATTTGCGTAGAAACAGACAGACGGACAGACGGACATGCGTATATCATTTCAGGACGCGACGCTGATCAAGAATATATATACTTTAAAGGGTCGGAAATGTCCCCTTCACTGCTTTGCACACTTGTGACCAAAATTATCACACCCTCTGCAAGGGTATAGCAACAAAGTTATAATTTTGTTGAATTATTTTTTCCGATTGTTCCTATGGGAGCTATATGATATAGTCGACCGATCCGGCTCGCTCCGACTTATATACTACCTGCAAAAGACAGACAGCTTTTGGGAAAGCAGATAGCTGTAAAACTAAGGGACTAGTTTGCGTAGAAACGGACAGACGGAAGGACATACGCACGGACAGACGGACATGGCTAAATCGACTCTCCTGGTGATGCTGTTCAAGAATATATATACTTTATAGGGTCGGAAATGTCTCCTTCACTGCGTTGCAAACTTTTGACTGAAATTATAATACCCTATGCAAGGGTATAAAATGAATAGTTCAGGGGACATGGAAAATACCATTAAAGAACCATCCCCAGCGCCCTCCACTTATACGCCGGATGGCTATGCGTTGTCTAGAATCACGCATGTTGATGACCTTGGCGTCCTTCTTGACCCAAAACTTAAGTTTTGTGACCATATTACTTCTATGGTGAATAAAGCCAGGGGAGTTCTTGGATTTATTAAAAGGTGGTCAAAGGGATTCGATGATCCCTATGTGACAAAGACTCTGTTAATTTCACTAGTCCGTACAATCCTGAAGTACTGTTCAGCAGTTTGGAGTCCCCCAGTATGGTATACATATCGACCGGATAGAGTCTGCGCAAAAGAACTCTTTATTATTTGCCCTACGGGGCCTTAACTGGAATGCAAGCCTTTTTTTACCATCCTACACCAGTAGACTTATCCTAATTAATCTACCATCCTTATAAAACCGTAAAACGATGCTTCGCATAACTTTTATTTATAAACTTATTCACGGGGATGTGGAGAGTCCCGAGTTACTGGGTCGCATAAACTGCGTGCCTAATAGAATTACCAGGAACTATGTTCCTCTTACATTAAATATTTGTAGATATAACTATGATATGCATGAACCGTTTAGAGTACTGTGTAACGACTATAATAGACTATACCACGTTATTTCTACTACCGACTCTTTGCCAAGCCTAAAAGCATTTGTCTGTTTCTGTGAACAAGGCAAAACATCGCAAGCAAAAGCTTTGCCTTTCCCAAAATTGTGACACGAAAGTCAGCGTCCAAGGGGAAATAAATCTCGCCCAGAAACATAAACAATGCGTGCGGGAAATAAGCAAGACAAAAAACAAGAAAGGAAAGCTAACTTCGGGCGGAGCCGAAGTTGAAATACCCTTGCAGAATATTCTGAAATTATATTCTCAAAATTATTCATATGATGCATTCTTAACACTAATACAAAATCCCAACTTCCTAACTTTAAAAACACCAAAGTTATGGCATTTCCAATCGTTCAGTTATATCGCAGCTATTGGATATAGTCGGCCGACCCTTATGAAATTTGGTAGGTCAGATTGATTGCCCAAATATAAAACCCATAGAAAATCCCAACTTCCTAACTTTACAACCACCAAAGTTATGGCATTTCCGATCAATCAGTTATATGGCAGCTATAGGATATAGTCGGCCGATCCTTATGAAATTTAGTAGGTCAGATTGATTGCCCAAATATAAAACCCATAGAAAATCCCAACTTCCTAACTTTACAACCACCAAAGTTATGGCATTTCCGATCAATCAGTTATATGGCAGCTATAGGATATAGTCGGCCGATCCTTATGAAATTTAGTAGGTCAGATTGATTGGCCAAATATAAAACCCATAGAAAATCCCAACTTCCTAACTTTACAAACACCAAAGTTATGGCATTTCCAATCAATCAGTTATATGGCAGCTATAGGATATAGTCGGCCGATCCCGGCCGTTTCGACTTATATACTGCGTGCAAAGGATCGAAGGCTGTGTGCAAAGTTTCAATTTGATATCTTTAAAACTGAGAGACTAGTTCGCGTAGAAACAGACAGACGGACAGACAGACGGACAGACAGACGGACAGACAGACGGACAGACGGACAGACAGACAGACGGACATGGCTATATCAACTCAGGAGGTCATCCTGATCAAGAATATATATACTTTATAGGGTCGGAAATGCCTCCTTCACTGCGTTGCACACTTTTGACCAAAATTATAATACCCTCTGCAAGGGTATAACAAACAAGAAAGGAAAGCTAACTTCGGGCGGAGCCGAAGTTGAAATACCCTTGCAGAATATTCTGTAAATTATATTCTCCAAAATTATTCATATGATGCATTCCTAACACTTTGAAAAAATCCCAACTTCCTAACTTTACAAACACCAAAGTTATGGCATTTCCGATCAATCAGTTATATGGCAGCTATAGGATATAGTCGGCCGATCCCGGCCGTTCCGACTTATAAACTGCGTGCAAAGGAAAGAAGGGTGTGTGCAAAGTTTCAATTCGATATCTTTAAAACTGAGAGACTAGTTCGCGTAGAAACAGACAGACGGACAGACAGACGGACAGACGGACAGTCGGACATGCTTATATCAATGACATTCATGGTGCTTTGTGAAATCCGTACGGACGGAGATTAGAGTTTAACGATTTTCTTCAGTTCTTCCTTTTTATACCCTTGCAGAGGGTATTATAATTTTGGTCAAAAGTGTGCAACGCAGTGAAGAAGACATCTCCGACCCTATAAAGTATATATATTCTTGATCAGGATCACCTCCTGAGTTGATATAGCCATGTCCGTCTGTCCGTCTGTCCGTCTGTCTGTTTCTACGCAAACTAGTCTCTCAGTTTTAAAGCTATCGAATTAAAACTTTGCACACACCCTTCTTTCCTTTGCACGCAGTATATAAGTCGGAACGGCCGGGATCGGACGACTATATCCTATAGCTGCCATATAACTGATTGATCGGAAATGCCATAACTTTCGTGTTTGTAAAGTTAGGAAGTTGGAATTTTCTATGGGTTTTATATTTGGCCAATCAATCCGACCTACCAAATTTCATAAGAATCGGACGACTTTATCCTATAGCCGCTATATAACTGATTAATCGGAAATGCCATAACTTTGGTGTTTGTTAAGTTAGGAAGTTGGGATTTTCTATGGGTTTTATTTTTGGCCAATCAATCCGACCTACCAAATTTCATAAGGATCGGCCGACTATATCCTATAGCTGCCATATAACTGAACGATTGGAAATGCCATAACTTTGGTGTTTTTAAAGTTAGGAAGTTGGGATTTTTTATGAGTATTAAGAATGCATCATATGAATAATTTTGGAGAATATAATTTACAGAGTAATTTGCAAGGGTATATCAACTTCGGCTCCGCCCGAAGTTAGCTTTCCTTTCTTGTTTATTTATAAATATGATTAATTGCCTTTTTAGTCCGGCCCTTCGCAGTCATAATGGCTATCGCAAAGTAACATTCCGCTTGTTATTAGCTAGAGGCCAGCCGTATCTTAAGTCTTATCCCGTGCGGAATTTTCGACAGCGAGTGGACGACGTGCTTCACAGTTGCCAAATGACAGCTACACCATGTGCACTTATTGGAGTCATTTACTTGTCATATTGTTTGTTTGCTTATAAATGAATGCCAAATCAAAGTTTTTAAAAATATGGCCAATGATACGGTGCAGCGGTTGGTGTTTTTTATGTCTACGTATATATGTAAATATTTTTTTGCATGTATATACATTCGGCGAAGTGAGCGTAGCAGTCTCAGAATGGGTCTAATGCACACATACATTGTATGTAGATCGCGGTCGGTCCATGCTCAATATGCTGAGGCCTCAATTATTCTCCGAATTGACTTCCTAAGTGTCATATTGCTTTGCACTTGGAATGTACTTAAGAACTAGGCTTACGAAACAAAGTAAAACAGTATGTATTTTTAAATACCCTTTTTAAAGTGTGTAATCGATGTATGTTTATTATACAATATACAATTATACCTCCCATTAACATTTCTCTAATTTGTGTCTTCGGAATTCTACGATATGAAGACGTTAAGGTGTGATTGGCCAAACTTTAAAATAAGCGCTGCAAGTTAAGTACAAAATATCTAGCTAAATATAGTTTTCGACATAGCGACGGAAAGACTATATGAAAGAATATGGCTAGATCGGCACACATGGTAAGGATCACCAAGAATATATATATTTTTTATAGATTCGGAAAAGCTTTCTTCTACCTGTTACATACTGTTCAACAAATATAATATAGGCTTTTACAATTCGAGTATCCGTGTATAATAACCAAAGCTTCAATGTTTTTAAACATCTACGAATATTTTTGGAAATATAGACTTTTTTATTTTTGAAATGCATTTCTAAGTTCATGATAAAGAATATATATACTTTTCTGGAATTGTCTTCTTCTCTGCTTTGCAAAGATCTTACCAATGTTATAATATCCTCTGCGGGGGTCGAGTATAATAATTTTGTTTGCCCTGGTGGGAGGTTCTATAACTTGTTTGATCCAAAAAAAGTCAGCACAGAAACGCCGCTGTTTTAATATGAGTTTTATTTTTGGCAAAAATATTTAAAATTGTCTATAATCATTATTATTTAGTGTTTTTTTCTTTTGATCAAAAATAATGGTCGTAATAACATATTTTTAGGAATGTTGAAAAACTAATACGATTTTGTATTAATAAAACGCGAAACTTGTGAACGCAGGGAAAATTAATTTATTGGCGATGGCGACGAAAAGGAGTGTGCTCAGAACGATGTTCATATAACAACTGACATTTAATTTCAATATATAGACGCTTAAACCTAACTTAACGAAGGGGCGAGAGACGGGGCGAATTCGCGAGAGCGATTAAATCTTTATTGTGCTCCCGCTCCCGCCTTACACTAGTTAACAAAATTCAAAAAAACAACGCAAAGTGCGCGAACACCGCCCCCTCTGAAGGACCGCCGTCTTCAGCATGCCACTGGAAGCACCGCCAGCCTATGCACCGCTCGCCGATACGTCCCATCCTTCGTCTTCACGTCCGCCACTCGGACCTTGCCGTCAGCGCCGACGTGCACC
Source organism: Drosophila kurseongensis (assembly GCA_018153305.1). NCBI lineage: Eukaryota > Metazoa > Arthropoda > Insecta > Diptera > Drosophilidae > Drosophila > Drosophila kurseongensis. The sequence continues at coordinate 2,633,001 of JAECXX010000001.1, forward strand.
GCCACGATCCGCCCGGTCATCCACTGCTGCGGCGGAAGGTTGTCCTCGGCGACGACGACGAGAGCTCCCACGTCGACGTTTTGGACCTCCTGGTGCCACTTGTTTTTTGCCTGGAGGCTCGAGACGTACTCCCGGGACCAACGCTGCCAAAACCTGTGCCTGAGACACGAGACACTGCGCCATCGTCGTAAGCAGGTTGGGCTGACTTGGTCCGGGAGCGCTGCTGAGGGTGGAGCAAGGAGGGGCCCGCCGATCAGGAGATGGCCTGGGCTTAGGGCTTCGCCGTCGTTGGGATCCGTGCTGATCGCTCCGAGGGGCCTGGAGTTGAGCACGGCCTCCACGCTGGTGAGGAGAGTTCCGAGCTCCTCCGCGGTCAGGATGTCTTCGCCGACCGTCCGAAGGAACAGGTGCTTTGCAGACTTCACACCTGCCTCCCAAAGTCCGCCGAAGTGAGGTGCTCTGGGCGGTATGAACGCAAACTCGCATCCTTTTCTTAACGCGAATGTTGCGATACCGCCCCCCTGCTCCTCCAGACGGGCCCGGAACTCTCTCATGTGGCGATCGGCTCCGACGAAGTTCGTCGCGTTGTCGCACCACACCTCTAGGTGGACCGCTTTGGACGCAAAACATACAAACAATGCCACGTATGATTTGTACGGTGGCTTGCCACGGATACGATACGTTGTGTTGAATGGGCCACAAAAATCAACACCACAGATATTAAAAGGGCGGAGAGCTCGAAGTCTGTCTGATGGCAAGTTCCCCATGATTTGCGTCAAGAGTTGCGGCTTGCACCGAAAGCAACGAATGCAAGAACGAACTGTTCTGCGGCAAACTTCCTGCGCATTAACCAACCATATCTTTTCTCGCAACAGACTTACAAGAGCTCGAGGGCCAGCATGACAATTTGTAACGTGCAGGTAGGACACGTACGTTTTAACAAACTGTGAGCCTTTCGACAACAACAACGGGAATTTGGCTTCGTACGGGATAGGAGCATTCAATAACCGACCCCCAACTCGCAGCAATGTCGAGGAACACCAATCTAATTTTTTCTCCTGAAGAAAAGGGCTTAGTTTTTGTATATTCGTTGCTACCGGTTTATTTTTTCGAATTTTACCCATGTCGTCACTGAACTCGTGAGATTGGATCACTTCCACTATTTTCTCAAACGCAAAATTCAGTTCTCTTGGTGTAATACTTTTTTCAAAGGGCTGCGACACTTTTTTACACCTTTGAATAAACCGTAAGACCCACACGAAAACCCTTAGAAGCCTTATGTGCGACGAAAAGGATTCTATTTTCTGAAGCACATAATTGGGTTCTGGAATTACCACAAGCGCTAATGCTGATTTGCGTAATTCCATCGACACGACATCAGCAGGTACTTCGAAGTGTCGATTTACAGGCCAATCTTTTTCTGCATCGAGCAAAAACGACGGCCCAGCGAACCAAATGGAAGCTGTAAGTTCCTCAATGTCACATCCCCGTGACACAATGTCCGCTGGGTTTACTTTCGTGGGGACATGTCTCCAGATTGCTTTTTTCCGACCATTCTTGAATCTCCGCAACTCGGTTTGAGACAAAAACTGACAACGACGAAGGATGCGTTTTGATCCAATGCAAAGTGATCTCCGAATCCGTCCAGAGGAACACTTTTGTAATCGGAAAATTGAGCAATGGTCTTACACGATTATAAAGATCCGCAAGAAGGTGAGCTGCGCACAACTCAAGGCGAGGCAAAGTTTTCGTCTTGAGGGGAGCTACTTTGGATTTTGCTGTCAATAAAGATACTTTTAAACCTTCAGCGGTACTAGTTCGAACGTAGATGCACGCTCCATATGCTCGCATGGAAGCGTCAGCGAAACCATGTATTTCTGCCGGGACTTTGGCGTCTGTATGAACGAATCGCGATACCTTGATCTTGGGCAGCTGCAACAGCGTTCTCTTGAAAGCTTCCCAAGATGTCTGCAGTTGCATCGGCAGCGACTCGTCCCAGTCTAACTTTCGAAGCCACAGTTCCTGCAACAACATTTTTGCCCTAGTCACTAGAGGACACAATAGGCCAAGCGGATCGAAAAGTCGGGCAGTCACCGACAGTATGTTTCGTTTTGTCGCACGAAGATCCAGGAAAGAGTCATCCAACCGAAATTGAAAGTAATCTTTACCCGGCAACCAAACCACGCCAAGTGTTTTAGTTACGTCTGAGTCTGCCGTTAGCGGCATGACAGCGCTTTCAGATGCGGACAACTCTGGACAGTTAGAAAACCACTTTGCCAATTCAAATCCTGCCTCTTGCAATACCTGAGAAACTTCGTCTCGAAGGCTTAGCAGGTCCTCAACGCATCTGGCGCCAGTCAACAAATCGTCAACATAAAAGTCATTCTGAATGACCTTAGCGGCTTTTGGACACGAATCCTGCGCGATCTCTCCAAGCCGCATTAAACACCGAATCGCCAGATAGGGTGCTGGCGAAGTTCCATAAGTCACGGTGTTCAGCTTGAAGATTTTTAGAGACTCAGATGGATCTCGTCTCCACACTATGAGCTGAAAGTTTCGGTCAGCTTCGTCAACCATTACTTGACGATACATCTTTTTTACGTCTGCTGCAAGCGCAAACTTGTGCAGTCTGAACCGAAGAAGGGTCGAATACAGCTCCTCTTGAATGGTGGGGCCAACCATCAAGATGTCATTCAACGCGACCTGCGTCGATGTACGGCTCGAGGCGTCGAATACCACTCTCAACTTTGTCGAGGTGCTTTGAGGTCGCAGCACGCATTGGTGCGGAATGAAATAGTGCGAACTGTCTGGAATTTTATTGTCAGTGGAAGACATGTGGCCCATGGCTTCATATTCTTCCATGAATTCCAGATACATCTTTTTTAAAGAAGGATCTTTGGATAATCTTCTTTCAAGCGACAAAAATCTACGTTTCGCAACTTCATATGATGAACCAAGAGTGTTTGGGTCAGATTTGAACGGCAAACGAACCGAAAATCTTCCGGACGACAATCTTTGAGTATTTTTCTCAAAGTGTTGCTCACAAAGTTGCTGCTCAGGAGTATGGACCTTGGCCTTGGGCGGCAAGTCCTCCACAGACCAAAATTTCTGCAGGGTTGTGTCTATTGACTCCAACACTTCCTCCTGGCAGCTGAGATGTACCAACTTTTCAGCATTTCTTATTTTTTCTGAGGCACATCTCCCTGACACTATCCAGCCGAGAACTGTTTTCTGCAAAATGGGAAACTCAGGCCCTTGCTTTATCTGGCCGACTGACAATAGTTCAAAGAACGAGTCTGCGCCTATAAGCATGTCTATTTTTTGGGGCTTGAAGAAGAATGGATCTGCCAATTGAATATTTTCAGGCACCCTCCAGCCGCTGGTGTTCACCGTTTGATCCGGATGATAACCAGAAATATTTTTTAGTATGTAAAATTCGGACGACAATTGACTGCTACCCACTCGCGACTTGACTATCGTGTGTATTTTCTTGGTTGCTTGAGCATTAGTTCCACCAATGCCCCGCAAGCTCAAACACACGTCCTCTCTCTTAATCTGAAGTCTCTGAGCGAGCTCGTCGGTCACAAAATTTACTTGTGAACCAGAATCGAGCAACGCTCGAGCCAAAACTAATTCGCCACTTTTTGTTTGGACGCTCACGATGGCTGTGGCAAGAATAACTCTATCCGATGCAGTCGCATGCAAAACATGCGAAGTGGATGGAGTATTCTGCAAGAGCGTGGGCTGAGGAGGAGGTGGCAACGCGAGATTTGATGGCGAATAAATGTGCAGCAATGTGTGGTGTGAGGACTTACACACCCTGCATCTCTTCGATTTGCATCTTTTTACCGTGTGGCCCTTACGAAGGCAGTTAATGCACAAGGGAGCCTTTTTTGCGAAATCGAATCTTTGCTGAACTGTTAGGGCAGTAAAAGCAGTGCAATTTCCTACTTGATGTTCTGCTGAGTTGCAAAACACACATACTTCGCGGTCGTCCATGGCAGCAACAAACGAAAAGCTCCTGTTTCCATTCTTCTTTGGATAAGCCTGGCTCTGCTGAACAATTTTTGGCTTACACGCTTCTTCGGCAACCATATGCTGATAGCGCTTGTTCAGGGCCGACTCACACTCGCTCCAAAGAGGAAGCGAGGTATAATCCAATTGTTCTTCCCATTTTCTTTTAGTTCCTGCATCGACTTTGCCAATTACTAGATGGATGAGGATGGCATTCGTAATACGTTTGTCATCCCCAATGGACAAAAGAGAATCGTACAGCGCTGTGACTGTGTCGATCAGGTTTCTCAAGGCGGTAGCTGATGGCTGGGAAATCTTTGGCAGATTAAACAGTGTCGATATATTGTCAAAGAAAATTAAACAATCATTATCGTACACCCGCCTTAGGCTAGCCAGAGCTTTTGGATAATTATCCGCGGTAACTTGGAATGCCCTGACTGTTCCTAGCGCGTCTCCAGCCAAACACGATATTAGATGGTTGAATTTTTCGATATCGTGCAGAGTGTCATCTTTGTCAACAAAAGTTTCGAAAAGGCTTATAAAATTTTTAAATTCGGAATGCTTTCCGCTGAAGGTTGGAAGAGCGACGCTCGGCAAACGGCATTGGGGTGTGCGCGTTACCGGCGGAGCGGAATTGTCAACGCTCTTACGCTTTGTTTCCGCAATTAGGGAAATTAGCAATGATTTTGCTATTATCGCAGTCTCTTCGAACTCTTCGCGGTACTCATCATCTCCATCTTTCGCTTCAATTTTATTTTGTATAAGCGAAGCATTTTCGATGTGCGTATTTAGGATTTCCAATCGACATTCTAACTCAACCGTATTTAAAGAGAATCGACCTTCATTTAAATATCTTTGCGTTCGCTCTATACTCCTCATATAGCCATCTCGTTGGTTTTTCAACTCTTCGATTTCCTGATTGTTACTTTCCGATTTTGGCATTTTTTTTTTTTTTTTTTTTTTTATCGAAGATTTTTAAATTTAATTTAATTTATTTATTTATTTTTTTTTTTTAATTGTATGTAAGTGTGTACAAAAAAATTTTATTTTTAAATTTATTAAATTTAAATAATAATAACCAACGAGAGGAATAAGCTGAACGCAAGCAGTGTAGGGGAGTTATTTAAAATTAATTAAGAAATTAATTTAAGGAATCCTAAATTATTTAATAATTCAATATAATATGCCGAGCGCACGTAGTGTAGGGGAGCACAGGCCAAACTCAAACACCAAAAAACGAACAAACGTTTAGGCAGCGGCAACGCTTGCACCGTTCCAGCGATCGAAAACGAAAACGACGAAAGAGAACTCGAAAGAACGGGCTGCGTTGTCTGTGTGTGTGTGTATGTGTGTCCGGCTGGCGGTGCTCAACGCAATGGTAACGGAGGATGATGCACTGACCGATAACTAAGGTCAACGAATATATAAACCTGACGCTTAAAAGCGCGGGAAATGGCGAAAAGCGAGGGAAATTTGAAGAAAATGCGCGGCAGAAAATTTGCCGGGGATTTAATTCTCGAATTATAACTTTCCACAAGTCTCAACTTTTGCCTTTTTAATTTTTTGCACAGCTATAATTGGTGTTCACTACGACGAGAAATGGGGGAATTTTATTTTTAAAAATGCCGACAAATTTTTATTTGATTTTGGTCCAAAGCGATTCACTTATGTATGTATGTATGTATAATTCGAAATATGTATGTAAATATGTATGGATGTATATATCAGAATTATAATCGTTAGTACATGCAATTTTTATTTATTTCTTGGTTAGAATGCTCGCTATCTACCGAAATTTTCACACGAATGCAAAAAGTTGAAAGATGGGCCAAAACACAATTTAGGACACGCCACAGATTAACTTTCAACTTTAAACACTCTATACCTGGTGGGACGATACACATCCGTCGGCAACTTCCCTCTTTAAATCCATGTCCCTTCCTTAAGGCAGCAACTGGCGACAAGCAGCGACAACAACAACTTCTGGTCCAGTTAACGATCTGCAGCGGTCAAATTGTCCAGCGGCAGCAACGACGAATTACAGTAGCGGCAACAACAACTTCAATGTTTAAAGCCGGCGCGATTTATTTAGTTTTAACTTTGTATTTTTCACCAAAAAAAACTCGATTTCCACTGCAGATCACGTCGGGGTCACCATGAAAAAACTAATACGATTTTGTATTAATAAAACGCGAAACTTGTGAACGCAGGGAAAATTAATTTATTGGCGATGGCGACGAAAAGGAGTGTGCTCAGAACGATGTTCATATAACAACTGACATTTAATTTCAATATATAGACGCTTAAACCTAACTTAACGAAGGGGCGAGAGACGGGGCGAATTCGCGAGAGCGATTAAATCTTTATTGTGCTCCCGCTCCCGCCTTACACTAGTTAACAAAATTCAAAAAAACAACGCAAAGTGCGCGAACACCGCCCCCTCTGAAGGACCGCCGTCTTCAGCATGCCACTGGAAGCACCGCCAGCCTATGCACCGCTCGCCGATACGTCCCATCCTTCGCCTTCACGTCCGCCACTCGGACCTTGCCGTCAGCGCCGACGTGCACCGCCACGATCCGCCCGGTCATCCTCTGCTGCGGCGGAAGGTTGTCCTCGGCGACGACGACGAGAGCTCCCACGTCGACGTTTTGGACCTCCTGGTGCCACTTGTTTTTTGCCTGGAGGCTCGAGACGTACTCCCGGGACCAACGCTGCCAAAACCTGTGCCTGAGACACGAGACACTGCGCCATCGTCGTAAGCAGGTTGGGCTGACTTGGTCCGGGAGCGCTGCTGAGGGTGGAGCAAGGAGGGGCCCGCCGATCAGGAGATGGCCTGGGCTTAGGGCTTCGCCGTCGTTGGGATCCGTGCTGATCGCTCCGAGGGGCCTGGAGTTGAGCACGGCCTCCACGCTGGTGAGGAGAGTTCCGAGCTCCTCCGCGGTCAGGATGTCTTCGCCGACCGTCCGAAGGAACAGGTGCTTTGCAGACTTCACACCTGCCTCCCAAAGTCCGCCGAAGTGAGGTGCTCTGGGCGGTATGAACGCAAACTCGCATCCTTTTCTTAACGCGAATGTTGCGATACCGCCCCCCTGCTCCTCCAGACGGGCCCGGAACTCTCTCATGTGGCGATCGGCTCCGACGAAGTTCGTCGCGTTGTCGCACCACACCTCTAGGTGGACCGCTTTGGACGCAAAACATACAAACAATGCCACGTATGATTTGTACGGTGGCTTGCCACGGATACGATACGTTGTGTTGAATGGGCCACAAAAATCAACACCACAGATATTAAAAGGGCGGAGAGCTCGAAGTCTGTCTGATGGCAAGTTCCCCATGATTTGCGTCAAGAGTTGCGGCTTGCACCGAAAGCAACGAATGCAAGAACGAACTGTTCTGCGGCAAACTTCCTGCGCATTAACCAACCATATCTTTTCTCGCAACAGACTTACAAGAGCTCGAGGGCCAGCATGACAATTTGTAACGTGCAGGTAGGACACGTACGTTTTAACAAACTGTGAGCCTTTCGACAACAACAACGGGAATTTGGCTTCGTACGGGATAGGAGCATTCAATAACCGACCCCCAACTCGCAGCAATGTCGAGGAACACCAATCTAATTTTTTCTCCTGAAGAAAAGGGCTTAGTTTTTGTATATTCGTTGCTACCGGTTTATTTTTTTCGAATTTTACCCATGTCGTCACTGAACTCGTGAGATTGGATCACTTCCACTATTTTCTCAAACGCAAAATTCAGTTCTCTTGGTGTAATACTTTTTTCAAAGGGCTGCGACACTTTTTTTACACCTTTGAATAAACCGTAAGACCCACACGAAAACCCTTAGAAGCCTTATGTGCGACGAAAAGGATTCTATTTTCTGAAGCACATAATTGGGTTCTGGAATTACCACAAGCGCTAATGCTGATTTGCGTAATTCAATCGACACGACATCAGCAGGTACTTCGAAGTGTCGATTTACAGGCCAATCTTTTTCTGCATCGAGCAAAAACGACGGCCCAGCGAACCAAATGGAAGCTGTAAGTTCCTCAATGTCACATCCCCGTGACACAATGTCCGCTGGGTTTACTTTCGTGGGGACATGTCTCCAGATTGCTTTTTCCGACCATTCTTGAATCTCCGCCACTCGGTTTGAGACAAAAACTGACAACGACGAAGGATGCGTTTTGATCCAATGCAAAGTGATCTCCGAATCCGTCCAGAGGAACACTTTTGTAATCGGAAAATTGAGCAATGGTCTTACACGATTATAAAGATCCGCAAGAAGGTGAGCTGCGCACAACTCAAGGCGAGGCAAAGTTTTCGTCTTGAGGGGAGCTACTTTGGATTTTGCTGTCAATAAAGATACTTTTAAACCTTCAGCGGTACTAGTTCGAACGTAGATGCACGCTCCATATGCTCGCATGGAAGCGTCAGCGAAACCATGTATTTCTGCCGGGACTTTGGCGTCTGTATGAACGAATCGCGATACCTTGATCTTGGGCAGCTGCAACAGCGTTCTCTTGAAAGCTTCCCAAGATGTCTGCAGTTGCATCGGCAGCGACTCGTCCCAGTCTAACTTTCGAAGCCACAGTTCCTGCAACAACATTTTTGCCCTAGTCACTAGAGGACACAATAGGCCAAGCGGATCGAAAAGTCGGGCAGTCACCGACAGTATGTTTCGTTTTGTCGCACGAAGATCCAGGAAAGAGTCATCCAACCGAAATTGAAAGTAATCTTTACCCGGCAACCAAACCACGCCAAGTGTTTTAGTTACGTCTGAGTCTGCCGTTAGCGGCATGACAGCGCTTTCAGATGCGGACAACTCTGGACAGTTAGAAAACCACTTTGCCAATTCAAATCCTGCCTCTTGCAATACCTGAGAAACTTCGTCTCGAAGGCTTAGCAGGTCCTCAACGCATCTGGCGCCAGTCAACAAATCGTCAACATAAAAGTCATTCTGAATGACCTTAGCGGCTTTTGGACACGAATCCTGCGCGATCTCTCCAAGCCGCATTAAACACCGAATCGCCAGATAGGGTGCTGGCGAAGTTCCATAAGTCACGGTGTTCAGCTTGAAGATTTTTAGAGACTCAGATGGATCTCGTCTCCACACTATGAGCTGAAAGTTTCGGTCAGCTTCGTCAACCATTACTTGACGATACATCTTTTTTACGTCTGCTGCAAGCGCAAACTTGTGCAGTCTGAACCGAAGAAGGGTCGAATACAGCTCCTCTTGAATGGTGGGGCCAACCATCAAGATGTCATTCAACGCGACCTGCGTCGATGTACGGCTCGAGGCGTCGAATACCACTCTCAACTTTGTCGAGGTGCTTTGAGGTCGCAGCACGCATTGGTGCGGAATGAAATAGTGCGAACTGTCTGGAATTTTATTGTCAGTGGAAGACATGTGGCCCATGGCTTCATATTCTTCCATGAATTCCAGATACATCTTTTTTAAAGAAGGATCTTTGGATAATCTTCTTTCAAGCGACAAAAATCTACGTTTCGCAACTTCATATGATGAACCAAGAGTGTTTGGGTCAGATTTGAACGGCAAACGAACCGAAAATCTTCCGGACGACAATCTTTGAGTATTTTTCTCAAAGTGTTGCTCACAAAGTTGCTGCTCAGGAGTATGGACCTTGGCCTTGGGCGGCAAGTCCTCCACAGACCAAAATTTCTGCAGGGTTGTGTCTATTGACTCCAACACTTCCTCCTGGCAGCTGAGATGTACCAACTTTTCAGCATTTCTTATTTTTTCTGAGGCACATCTCCCTGACACTATCCAGCCGAGAACTGTTTTCTGCAAAATGGGAAACTCAGGCCCTTGCTTTATCTGGCCGACTGACAATAGTTCAAAGAACGAGTCTGCGCCTATAAGCATGTCTATTTTTTGGGGCTTGAAGAAGAATGGATCTGCCAATTGAATATTTTCAGGCACCCTCCAGCCGCTGGTGTTCACCGTTTGATCCGGATGATAACCAGAAATATTTTTTAGTATGTAAAATTCGGACGACAATTGACTGCTACCCACTCGCGACTTGACTATCGTGTGTATTTTCTTGGTTGCTTGAGCATTAGTTCCACCAATGCCCCGCAAGCTCAAACACACGTCCTCTCTCTTAATCTGAAGTCTCTGAGCGAGCTCGTCGGTCACAAAATTTACTTGTGAACCAGAATCGAGCAACGCTCGAGCCAAAACTAATTCGCCACTTTTTGTTTGGACGCTCACGATGGCTGTGGCAAGAATAACTCTATCCGATGCAGTCGCATGCAAAACATGCGAAGTGGATGGAGTATTCTGCAAGAGCGTGGGCTGAGGAGGAGGTGGCAACGCGAGATTTGATGGCGAATAAATGTGCAGCAATGTGTGGTGTGAGGACTTACACACCCTGCATCTCTTCGATTTGCATCTTTTTACCGTGTGGCCCTTACGAAGGCAGTTAATGCACAAGGGAGCCTTTTTTGCGAAATCGAATCTTTGCTGAACTGTTAGGGCAGTAAAAGCAGTGCAATTTCCTACTTGATGTTCTGCTGAGTTGCAAAACACACATACTTCGCGGTCGTCCATGGCAGCAACAAACGAAAAGCTCCTGTTTCCATTCTTCTTTGGATAAGCCTGGCTCTGCTGAACAATTTTTGGCTTACACGCTTCTTCGGCAACCATATGCTGATAGCGCTTGTTCAGGGCCGACTCACACTCGCTCCAAAGAGGAAGCGAGGTATAATCCAATTGTTCTTCCCATTTTCTTTTAGTTCCTGCATCGACTTTGCCCATTACTAGATGGATGAGGATGGCATTCGTAATACGTTTGTCATCCCCAATGGACAAAAGAGAATCGTACAGCGCTGTGACTGTGTCGATCAGGTTTCTCAAGGCGGTAGCTGATGGCTGGGAAATCTTTGGCAGATTAAACAGTGTCGATATATTGTCAAAGAAAATTAAACAATCATTATCGTACACCCGCCTTAGGCTAGCCAGAGCTTTTGGATAATTATCCGCGGTAACTTGGAATGCCCTGACTGTTCCTAGCGCGTCTCCAGCCAAACACGATATTAGATGGTTGAATTTTTCGATATCGTGCAGAGTGTCATCTTTGTCAACAAAAGTTTCGAAAAGGCTTATAAAATTTTTAAATTCGGAATGCTTTCCGCTGAAGGTTGGAAGAGCGACGCTCGGCAAACGGCATTGGGGTGTGCGCGTTACCGGCGGAGCGGAATTGTCAACGCTCTTACGCTTTGTTTCCGCAATTAGGGAAATTAGCAATGATTTTGCTATTATCGCAGTCTCTTCGAACTCTTCGCGGTACTCATCATCTCCATCTTTCGCTTCAATTTTATTTTGTATAAGCGAAGCATTTTCGATGTGCGTATTTAGGATTTCCAATCGACATTCTAACTCAACCGTATTTAAAGAGAATCGACCTTCATTTAAATATCTTTGCGTTCGCTCTATACTCCTCATATAGCCATCTCGTTGGTTTTTCAACTCTTCGATTTCCTGATTGTTACTTTCCGATTTTGGCATTTTTTTTTTTTTTTTTTTATCGAAGATTTTTAAATTTAATTTAATTTATTTATTTATTTTTTTTTTTAATTGTATGTAAGTGTGTACAAAAAAATTTTATTTTTAAATTTATTAAATTTAAATAATAATAACCAACGAGAGGAATAAGCTGAACGCAAGCAGTGTAGGGGAGTTATTTAAAATTAATTAAGAAATTAATTTAAGGAATCCTAAATTATTTAATAATTCAATATAATATGCCGAGCGCACGTAGTGTAGGGGAGCACAGGCCAAACTCAAACACCAAAAAACGAACAAACGTTTAGGCAGCGGCAACGCTTGCACCGTTCCAGCGATCGAAAACGAAAACGACGAAAGAGAACTCGAAAGAACGGGCTGCGTTGTCTGTGTGTGTGTGTATGTGTGTCCGGCTGGCGGTGCTCAACGCAATGGTAACGGAGGATGATGCACTGACCGATAACTAAGGTCAACGAATATATAAACCTGACGCTTAAAAGCGCGGGAAATGGCGAAAAGCGAGGGAAATTTGAAGAAAATGCGCGGCAGAAAATTTGCCGGGGATTTAATTCTCGAATTATAACTTTCCACAAGTCTCAACTTTTGCCTTTTTAATTTTTTGCACAGCTATAATTGGTGTTCACTACGACGAGAAATGGGGGAATTTTATTTTTATAAATGCCGACAAATTTTTATTTGATTTTGGTCCAAAGCGATTCACTTATGTATGTATGTATGTATAATTCGAAATATGTATGTAAATATGTATGGATGTATATATCAGAATTATAATCGTTAGTACATGCAATTTTTATTTATTTCTTGGTTAGAATGCTCGCTATCTACCGAAATTTTCACACGAATGCAAAAAGTTGAAAGATGGGCCAAAACACAATTTAGGACACGCCACAGATTAACTTTCAACTTTAAACACTCTATACCTGGTGGGACGATACACATCCGTCGGCAACTTCCCTCTTTAAATCCATGTCCCTTCCTTAAGGCAGCAACTGGCGACAAGCAGCGACAACAACAACTTCTGGTCCAGTTAACGATCTGCAGCGGTCAAATTGTCCAGCGGCAGCAACGACGAATTACAGTAGCGGCAACAACAACTTCAATGTTTAAAGCCGGCGCGATTTATTTAGTTTTAACTTTGTATTTTTCACCAAAAAAAAACTCGATTTCCACTGCAGATCACGTCGGGGTCACCATGAAAAAACTAATACGATTTTGTATTAATAAAACGCGAAACTTGTGAACGCAGGGAAAATTAATTTATTGGCGATGGCGACGAAAAGGAGTGTGCTCAGAACGATGTTCATATAACAACTGACATTTAATTTCAATATATAGACGCTTAAACCTAACTTAACGAAGGGGCGAGAGACGGGGCGAATTCGCGAGAGCGATTAAATCTTTATTGTGCTCCCGCTCCCGCCTTACACTAGTTAACAAAATTCAAAAAAACAACGCAAAGTGCGCGAACAAATGTTATAACAAATAAAAATGTAGAAATGATGTAATACAATTAATATCCCGTTTATTTTTTTTTGTATGATGAATCCGAATGATTTATTAATTCCTTAATAAAAAAAAAATAGGAACAGAAAAGCCGATGTTTCAATCTGAGTTTTTGTGCAACAATATTTAAAATCGTCTATGGTCATTATTATCGAGTGCTATCTTTTTTTTTATAAAAAAACGAAGACGGAAGCTAACTTCGGAAAGCCGAAGTTTTAATATCCTTGCAGACTTTGCCGAAATTGCTCAAATTGAAAAAGTAGCGATAGGAATAAGGTATACATAAATAAGCAATATTTGCATGGTTTCATGTCAATAGCTTTTATACTGCAAAAATGTCAAATAAAAATAGAAAAAAAGGGATATTTTCGCAGCCTTTAAAAATGTGTCCTACGGAAGCTATAGGATATTGACGTCCGATTGGCAAGCGCTTTTACCCTGATCATGGTATGCGTAAACAAATACGATTTAAAAGATTCATGTCAATAGCTTTTATACTGCGCGAAAAATCCCGAAAATCATTAAATTTTAACCCATTTCACCCTATTGTTCACGCGCTTTTACCCTGATCAAGGTATGCATAAAAAAATACGATTTCAAAAGATTCATGTCAATAGCCTTTATACTACGCGAAATATCCTGAAAATCCTTAAATTTTAACCGATTTCACAATATTGTTCCTATGGGAGCTATAGGATATAGACCTCCGATCGGCACGCGCTTTTACCCTGATCAAGGTTAGCATAAAACAAGAAAGGAAAGCTAAATTCGGGCGGAGCCGAAGTTGATATACCCTTGCAGAATAGTCTGTAAATTATATTTTCCAAAATTATTCATATAATGTATTCTTAATACTCATAAAAAATCCCAACTTCCTAACTTTAAAAACACCAAAGTAATGGCATTTCCAATCGTTCAGTTATATGGCAGCTATAGGATATAGTCGGTCGATCCTTATGAAATTTGGTAGGTCAGATTGATTGGCCAAATATAAAACCCATATAAAATCCCAACTTCCTAACTTTACAAACACCAAAGTTATGGCATTTCCGATCAATCAGTTATATGACGACTATAGGATATAGTCCGCCGATCCTTATGAAATTTGGTAGGTCGGATTGATTGGCCAAATATAAAACCCATAGGAAATCCCAACTTTCTAACTTCACAAACACCAAAGTTATGGCATTTCCGATCAATCAGTTATATGGCAGCTATAGGATATAGTGGGCCGATCCCGGCCGTTCCAACTTATATACTGCGTGCAAAGGAAAGAAGGGTGTGTGCAAAGTTTCAATTCGATATCTTTAAAACTGAGAGACTAGTTCGCGTAGAAACAGACAGACGGACAGACGGACAGACGGACATGCTTATATCAACTCAGGAGGTGATCCTGATCAAGAATATATATACTTTATAGGGTCGGAGATGTCTCCTTCACTGCGTTGCACACTTTTGACCAAAATTATAATACCCTCTGCAAGGGTATAAAAATACGATTTGAAAAGATTCATGTCAATAGCTTTTACACTGCGCGAAATATCATCAATTCTTGCAAGTTATATCCTATTGTTCCGTTGGGAGCTATAGGATATAGACGTCCGGGGTGATTTTCAAACTAGATCTGCGTACACATGCTTTACGACTGTGACGACTGTGAAAGTTTCAGATCGCTAGCTTTTAAACTGAGCTCGCAAACGGTATTGAAACAGACGGACAGACGCACATGGCTATATCGACTCCCCTATTGATCCTGATCAAGAATATATTTACTTTATAGGGTCGGAAACGTCTCCTTATTGGAATTTTCTATGGGTTTTATATTTGGCCAATCAATCCGACCTACCAAATTTCATAAGAATCGGACGACTTTATCCTATAGCCGCTATATAACTGATTAATCGGAAATGCCATAACTTTGGTGTTTGTTAAGTTAGGAAGTTGGGATTTTCTATGGGTTTTATTTTTGGCCAATCAATCCGACCTACCAAATTTCATAAGGATCGGCCGACTATATCCTATAGCTGCCATATAACTGAACGATTGGAAATGCCATAACTTTGGTGTTTTTAAAGTTAGGAAGTTGGGATTTTTTATGAGTATTAAGAATGCATCATATGAATAATTTTGGAGAATATAATTTACAGAGTAATTTGCAAGGGTATATCAACTTCGGCTCCGCCCGAAGTTAGCTTTCCTTTCTTGTCCGGCCCTTCGCAGTCATAATGGCTATCGCAAAGTAACATTCCGCTTGTTATTAGCTAGAGGCCAGCCGTATCTTAAGTCTTATCCCGTGCGGAATTTTCGACAGCGAGTGGACGACGTGCTTCACAGTTGCCAAATGACAGCTACACCATGTGCACTTATTGGAGTCATTTACTTGTCATATTGTTTGTTTGCTTATAAATGAATGCCAAATCAAAGTTTTTAAAAATATGGCCAAAGATACGGTGCAGCGGTTGGTGTTTTTTATGTCTACGTATATATGTAAATATTTTTTTGCATGTATATACATTCGGCGAAGTGAGCGTAGCAGTCTCAGAATGGGTCTAATGCACACATACATTGTATGTAGATCGCGGTCGGTCCATGCTCAATGTGCTGAGGCCTCAATTATTCTCCGAATTGACTTCCTAAGTGTCATATTGCTTTGCACTTGGAATGTACTTAAGAACTAGGCTTACGAAACAAAGTAAAACAGTATGTATTTTTAAATACCCTTTTTAAAGTGTGTAATCGATGTATGTTTATTATACAATATACAATTATACCTCCCATTAACATTTCTCTAATTTGTGTCTTCAGAATTCTACGATATGAAGACGTTAAGGTGTGATTGGCCAAACTTTAAAATAAGCGCTGCAAGTTAAGTACAAAATATCTAGCTAAATATAGTTTTCGACATAGCGACGGAAAGACTATATGAAAGAATATGGCTAGATCGGCACACATGGTAAGGATCACCAAGAATATATATATTTTTTATAGATTCGGAAAAGCTTTCTTCTACCTGTTACATACTGTTCAACAAATATAATATAGGCTTTTACAATTCGAGTATCCGTGTATAATAACCAAAGCTTCAATGTTTTTAAACATCTACGAATATTTTGGAAATATAGACTTTTTTATTTTTGAAATGCATTTCTAAGTTCATGATAAAGAATATATATACTTTTCTGGAATTGTCTTCTTCTCTGCTTTGCAAAGATCTTACCAATGTTATAATATCCTCTGCGGGGGTCGAGTATAATAATTTTGTTTGCCCTGGTGGGAGGTTCTATAACTTGTTTGATCCAAAAAAAGTCAGCACAGAAACGCCGCTGTTTTAATATGAGTTTTATTTTTGGCAAAAATATTTAAAATTGTCTATAATCATTATTATTTAGTGTTTTTTTCTTTTGATCAAAAATAATGGTCGTAATAACATATTTTTAGGAATGTTATAACAAATAAAAATGTAGAAATGATGTAATACAATTAATATCCCGTTTATTTTTTTTTGTATGATGAATCCGAATGATTTATTGATTCCTTAATAAAAAAAAAAATAGGAACAGAAAAGCCGATGTTTCAATCTGAGTTTTTGTGCAACAATATTTAAAATCGTCTATGGTCATTATTATCGAGTGCTATCTTTTTTTTATAAAAAAACGAAGACGGAAGCTAACTTCGGAAAGCCGAAGTTTTAATATCCTTGCAGACTTTGCCGAAATTGCTCAAATTGAAAAAGTAGCGATAGGAATAAGGTATACATAAATAAGCAATATTTGCATGGTTTCATGTCAATAGCTTTTATACTGCAAAAATGTCAAATAAAAATAGAAAAAAAGGGATATTTTCGCAGCCTTTAAAAATGTGTCCTACGGAAGCTATAGGATATTGACGTCCGATTGGCAAGCGCTTTTACCCTGATCATGGTATGCGTAAACAAATACGATTTAAAAGATTCATGTCAATAGCTTTTATACTGCGCGAAAAATCCCGAAAATCATTAAATTTTAACCCATTTCACCCTATTGTTCACGCGCTTTTACCCTGATCAAGGTATGCATAAAAAAATACGATTTGAAAAGATTCATGTCAATAGCCTTTATACTACGCGAAATATCCTGAAAATCCTTAAATTTTAACCGATTTCACAATATTGTTCCTATGGGAGCTATAGGATATAGACCTCCGATCGGCACGCGCTTTTACCCTGATCAAGGTTAGCATAAAACAAGAAAGGAAAGCTAAATTCGGGCGGAGCCGAAGTTGATATACCCTTGCAGAATAGTCTGTAAATTATATTTTCCAAAATTATTCATATAATGTATTCTTAATACTCATAAAAAATCCCAACTTCCTAACTTTAAAAACACCAAAGTAATGGCATTTCCAATCGTTCAGTTATATGGCAGCTATAGGATATAGTCGGTCGATCCTTATGAAATTTGGTAGGTCAGATTGATTGGCCAAATATAAAACCCATAGGAAATCCCAACTTTCTAACTTCACAAACACCAAAGTTATGGCATTTCCGATCAATCAGTTATATGGCAGCTATAGGATATAGTGGGCCGATCCCGGCCGTTCCGACTTATATACTGCGTGCAAAGGAAAGAAGGGTGTGTGCAAAGTTTCAATTCGATATCTTTAAAACTGAGAGACTAGTTCGCGTAGAAACAGACAGACGGACAGACGGACAGACGGACATGCTTATATCAACTCAGGAGGTGATCCTGATCAAGAATATATATACTTTATAGGGTCGGAGATGTCTCCTTCACTGCGTTGCACACTTTTGACCAAAATTATAATACCCTCTGCAAGGGTATAAAAATACGATTTGAAAAGATTCATGTCAATAGCTTTTACACTGCGCGAAATATCATCAATTCTTGCAAGTTATATCCTATTGTTCCTTTGGGAGCTATAGGATATAGACGTCCGATCGGGGTGATTTTCAAACTAGATCTGCGTACACATGCTTTACGACTGTGACGACTGTGAAAGTTTCAGATCGCTAGCTTTTAAACTGAGCTCGCAAACGGTATTGAAACAGACGGACAGACGCACATGGCTATATCGACTCCCCTATTGATCCTGATCAAGAATATATTTACTTTATAGGGTCGGAAACGTCTCCTTCACTGAGTTACAAACTTCCGACCTAAATTATAATACCCTCTGCAAGGGTTTAATTATGATTTTCCCTTTTTTTTTTACATGACAAATCTAAGTGATTGATTTTTTTTACTAAAAAAAAACATTAACAATAATTATTTGCAGTCCTTGGTTAATAATTACGTTGCTTTAATGATATTAAGCCGGACTAGTTCTTTACAATAACAGAAGCGAAAAAAAACCAGATTAATCAGTGTCTGTTTTTTATTTTACACTTTTAAAATATTGCTTACACAATTCGAGTAAAAACAAGAAAGGAAAGCTAACTTCGGGCGGAGCCGAAGTTGATATACCCTTGCAGAATACTCTGTAAATTATATTCTCCAAAATTATTCATATGATGCATTCTTAACACTCATAAAAAAATCCCAACTTCCTAACTTTAAAAACACCAAAGTTATGGCATTTCCAATCGTTCAGTTATATGGCAGCTATAGGATATAGTCGGCCGATCCATATGAAATTTGGTAGGTCGGATTGATTGGCCAAAAATAAGACCCATAGAAAATCCCAATTTCCTAACTTAACAAACACCAAAGTTATGGCATTTCCGATTAATCATTTATATAGCGGCTATAGGATATGGTCGTCCGATTCTTATGAAATTTGGTAGGTCGGATTGATTGGCCAAATATAAAACCCATAGAAAATCCCAACTTCATAACTTTACAAACACCAAAGTTATGGCATTTCCGATCAATCAGTTATATGGCAGCTATAGGATATAGTCGGCCGATCCCGGCCGTTCCGACTTATATACTGCGTGCAAAGGAAAGAAGGGTGTGTGCAAAGTTTCAATTCGATAGCTTTAAAACTGAGAGACTAGTTTGCGTAGAAACGGACGGACGGACAGACGGACAGACGGACAGACGGACAGACGGACGGACAGACGGACATGGCTAGATCGACTCTCCTGGTGATGCTGATCAAGAATATATATACTTTATAGGGTCGGAAATGTCTCCTTCACTGCGTTGCAAACTTTTGACTGAAATTATAATACCCTCTGCAAGGGTATAAAAACAAGAATTTATGAATTTCAAAGCACATTAACGGATCATTGGTCTTTGTCGCTTATTGAGAAGGTTTTTATACCCTTGCAGAGGGTATTATAATTTTGGTCAAAAGTGTGCAACGCAGTGAAGGAGACATCTCCGACCCTATAAAGTATATATATTCTTGATCAGGATCACCTCCTGAGTTGATATAAGCATGTCCGTCTGTCCGTCTGTCCGTCTGTCTGTCCGTCTGTCCGTCTGTCTGTTTCTACGCAAACTAGTCTCTCAGTTTTAAAGATATCGAGTTGAAACTTTGCACACACCCTTCTTTCCTTTGCACGCAGTATATAAGTCGGAACGGCCGGGATCGGCCGACTATATCCTATAGCTGCCATATAACTGATTGATCGGAAATGCCATAACTTTGGTGTTTGTAAAGTTAGGAAGTTGGGATTTTCTATGGGTTTTATATTTGACCAATCAATCCGACCTACCAAATTTCATAAGGATCGGCCGACTATATCCTATAGCCGCCATATTACTGATTGATCGGAAATGCCATAACTTTGGTGTTTGTAAAGTTAGGAAGTTGGGATTTTCTATGCGTTTTATATTTGACCAATCAATCCGACCTACCAAATTTCATAAGGATCGGCCGACTGTATCCTATAGCTGCCATATAACTGATTGATCGGAAATGCCATAACTTTGGTGTTTGTTAAGGTGGGAAGTTGGGATTTCCTATGGGTTCTATATTAGGCCAATCAATCCGACCTACCAAATTTCATAAGGATCGGCCGACTATATCCTATAGCCGCCATATTACTGATTGATCGGAAATGCCATAACTTTGGTGTTTGTAAAGTTAGGAAGTTGGGATTTTTTATGAGTGTTAAGAATGCATTATATGAATAATTTGGAGAATATAATTTACAGAATATTCTGCAAGGGTATTTCAACTTCGGCTCCGCCCGAAGTTAGCTTTCCTTTCTTGTTTTTTAATGACAAAAAAATATTTTATTTCGAAGTTATAGTTTTTTTTTTGTTTTAGAATGGTTCGTTTTGGCATATATACTTATTAATACTGACACTGCTAATAACCAAATGAAGAGTATACATATATCAGATTTTATGGTCATATTTAATATGATTAATAATAAAAACGCTTACTTCAAATAAGTCAACTGGAACTTCATTTTTTAATAAATATTTCTGAACACTCGCAACAGCATCTTTAGAGTAGTCCTATAAATATAAATTGGAATTTTAAAAGAGTTTTAAATGCAATTCAAGAGTACTTGCATAGGTGTGTGACAGCATTTCCTCCATTATAAAATTATCATAAACTTCTCTTGCCAATTTTTTTCTCTCATCGTAGCATTCTGTTTTTTCAAATGTTTTTATCTTAAAAAAAAAAGGAAAAACAATAATATGATATCCTTTTTAAAATAAATGAGAACTAATGTACCTGTTCATAAAACTTTAGTTGTTGTATAGGTTCGTCCGAATCGTTTTCACAAAAGTCTTTAAACAGCATATAACCTAAAAAGAATTTTGTAATAAAATACTTACAGTTGAAAAAAAATACATACCCAAAACTTCATTAAAAATTTTATGAAAATTAAGTTCGTTTTCCTTTTCCAAATATTTGTACATAACACTTCTGACACTGAAATAAAAATACTGTATGAATTTTTTGTTTAAGAATATCAATTAAACAAACAAGAACAAGTTACGATAGTAAGTTTTTATATGAGCATTATGAGTTGCATGCTAGCAGAGAAAACACGAATATGATTCCCAGTAGGTACACTTTAGTTCAAATTCGCCACCACAGTCGTCATGGCACGCCCCGATAACCAATTGGGCGGGGGAGTGGTCTTTAAAGTGGATTTGATAAATAATAAAAGTAATAAAAACAAGAAAGAAAGCTAACTTCGGGCGGAGCCTAGCAGAATATTCTGTAAATTATATTCTCCAAAATTATTCATATGACGCATTTTTTATACTCATACTTCTTTTGAATTTGACATATCCACCTTTTTCAGCCTCTTTTCTAATGCAAGGGGAGTGACAGTCATAAAATTAATTATATAGGATATAGTCGGCCGATCCTTCTGAAATTTGGTAGGTCGGATCATATCAACTTAGGACGCGATCGTGATCAGGAATATATATATACTTTATAGGGTCGGAGATGTTTCCTTCAGTGCGTTGCACACTTTTGACCAAAATTATAATACCCTCTGCAACGGTATAAAAATTGTTAGTTAATGGTGTACCTTGGTGGACTAAAGATGGGTATGTCCCCAGCGTTTGTGCGTTTTCTGTACATATACTCTTTGAAATTTTTTAGGTAGACACGAAAGGAAGGCCAGAATTATTCACAAGTGCATTGGAGATTTTTCAAAAAAATTGACGTAACATTTTTTAATTATTTACCATTCGAAAACAAACTATCGTTCCTAACCATTTACTTTACGTTGCCTACATCTAGTTAGTAAGTACAACTTAATTTTATTTGAGTGTAAACAAGAAAAGAAGCTAACTTCGGCAAGCCGAGGTTTATATACCTTGCAGCTACTACAAATCGACTACATTTCGATGTCTATGCTTATATTACTAACAACAATGAAGCTATGTCGATTTTGCGCTGCATTTTGCCATCGTTGCCATAGACAGACGGACATGGCTAGATCGACTGTCCTGGTGATGCTGATCAAGAATATATATACTTTATAGAGTCGGAAATGTCTTCTTCACTACGTTGAAAACTTTTGACTTAAATTATAATACCCTCTGCAAGGGTATAAAAATCAACACGCAAAAATTGCTGATTAATGTGCGAGTTAAAGGGAAGGACGTCATACCAAGTACACTTTAAAAGAACCTCAGTCAAAAATAATCGAAAGATTAAGATTTTTGTTTAATATGATTTGAATTTTGTTGACATTTTTTTTATTATGCTCACAACTAATATATAAATTCATATGTGCAAACAAGACTCACATTAGCATCTGATTGGTGGCGAAGCTTACGTTGTCCATAACTAGAGCGTGTCAACAACATACGTAATTTTCCTATTAATACGTTCTGACGACATGCTATGGGTTAGTAAGTGCCATAATGTCCATTAATTTTTAGGCAACCATGTCAAATGGCTTATATACATGTTATACAGTTTTCCACAAATTTTCGGACGTACTTTGACATACTATCAAACCAATATTGAGAGAGCCTTTTCACTAGCACTGTTGGCCAATACTGCGCTCAAGAATCCAATAATTAAACCAATAAATACAAACAAATTGTCCGAATTAACAATATAAATATTTCGTTGTTTATTGGCAACTATACAGGACGGCAACTATGCAAGGACGGCAGGCCGAAATGCTTGCCGTTTGCATGCGAAACGAAGTAGCGAAAGTTAGAAACTGAACATAGATTACGATCGGACGCAGCCGAAATCAACAACAAGGGAGAGCTGTTATGCGGGGCTCTTCCTCTCACTCTTTGAAAGCTCAGCTGTGCTGCGGTGTCTGGCTAAGCGCTTAGCTGGACATCCTTCCCCGCGTTGGAGGGCAAGGGTCTCCAACATTCATCTTAGTCAGCAGACATAGCTTGGCAACAGCCCTAGTTGTGGTGCCCAGTGCGGTCTTAAGCTCAGCAACTCTTGCAACGCCATCAGCTCCGACGATTAGCTTGGTCAGTCTTGCTAATGGCCAACTAAGAGGCGGTAAGTTCTCGTTCTTGATAAAGACTATATCACCGACAGCAAGTCCAGGTTGGTTAGACCTCCATTTAGATCTCTCCTGTAAGAGTGAGGTACTCCTCCTTCCAGCGGGACCAAAATATCTGTTGAAGATATGAAACTCTTTGCCAACGATCAAGGCGATTGAAGTTTAATCCAGTGACGTCTGGGATTGCCAGAGATTTGGGTGGAGTTGTGCCCAAAAAATGAGCAGGAGTCAGTACATCCAAGTCGTCTGGATGCTCTGTAATTGAAATTAATGGTCGTGAGTTTACGATTGAAGTAATATGGCAAACTAGAGTACGTAAGTCATCAAAACTGAGGATGGAGCTGGAAGCTGAGCGATAGAAGTGGTACTTAGCAGTTTTTACTGCAGCCTCCCACAGCCCACCAAAGTGCGGAGAGCGAGGAGGTATAAAACGCCAATCGATTTGATCCGCTACGCAGAAGTCTTGTACTGCCTTCTGATGGTTATCGCTCATGAATAACTCCTTTAAACGCTTAAGCTGGTTACAAGCTCCCACAAAGTTAGTCGCATTGTCATTGTAATAAAAGCAGGAGTAGACAAATCCTGCACCAGTTCTAGATGTATGGCCTTCGTTGCGAAGCAATTGAACACGCAGATGTAATATTTTATTGGCGGCCGAGTACGCACTTCGCTTTTGTAGTAAAAGGGGCCACAGAAATCTGCTCCGGTTATCATAAAGGTGTAAGATCCGTCATCCAATCTTTCCTTGGAGAGGTCTACCATGATGTTCTGAAGTAAACGCGGCTTGGCCTTAGAACACCTGATGCATTTGTTCACTACGCTTGCCACTAATTTGCGCCCGCCGACCGGCCAGTACTGATGGAGAATTATAGCCAGCAGCGCACGAGGTCCAGCGTGGAGATTCTTTTCATGGAAATATAAGATCATAGCGACTGTGACAGGATGGCTCCTTCGAAGTATAATAGGATGACGAGAATTAAAGTCCAGAGTGGAATTTTTAAGTCTTCCGCCGACGCGCAGAATCCCAAATTCATCAACGAATGGATTGAGTGACGATGTTGAGCTGGACAGCGCAACCTGGCCCTTTTCGGATATGCATTTCAAATCGCACTTGTTGGATCGAGCGAACAAGCATTCGAGTGCCTCCAACTAGATCGGCCACTGTCAACCCGCTTGATTTGGTCCTCTGATGAAACTTAAACAACTATCCAAAAGAACGCAGTAATTTGTGGAAGGAGTTTGCGAATTTGTGCCCTTCCGGTAGGTCCGCAAAGGGACATGTTGCGAGGAGGACTCGTTTACGAAGCTCTGGTAATGGTTCCTTTAAAATTACAGATACTGGCCATAAAGTTTGATCTTCGGATAGGAAAGCTGGCCTTCAAACCATAATTTTGAGCCTATAAGCTCCGAAGGAAGAGCTACCCTTGACAATGTGTCTGCCTGATTTAATTTAGTGGGTACGTAACGCCAATCCGCATAAGTCAACGACAGCTTCTGAATGCTTGCGACTCTACTTGATACAAAGACAGTAAACCGTGCGGGCAGTGGTTAAGTCGGACCAACAATAGAACTTTCCGGCGAATATTTTCATGCCTGCTACTTCATTAATATGCTGAGCGAGCAACTCTGCTCCGCACAGCTCCAGCTTTGGAACTGTCATACCTTTAAGAGGTGCCACACGAGACCTTGAGCACAGCAAATGCGATTGAGTTACTCCCTTTTCTCTTGCTACAATGTAGATGCAAGCACCATATGCGAGTATACTGGCGTCGCAGAATCCATGGACTTCAACTTGAGTATCTGGAAGTACAACTAGCTGCGAAAGGGGAAAACTTGGTGAGCTAGACAAACTATCATAGAAGGCGATCCAAGCAGATGCCAACGAGGCCGGCAAGCTTTCATCCCAATGAAGTTGCTCCTTCCGTAAGAGCTGTATAAATATTTTGGCCTTCGTTATGATGGGTCCAACCAACCCTAAGGGGTCATAAAAGCGAGTGATGATGGACAGAATAGAGCGGTTCGTTGGCCTAGATGACATTGATCTGGGCGAGACAGATCCCAAAGTAAGCCAAGGGTGTTTGTGAAGTCTGTTCCATCGTGAAACCTTAGTAGCTTCTCCTTATCCTGGCTAGAAATTCCATTTAAGAGCTCTGATGCGTTAGAGCACCACTTTCTGATTTGAAAGCGGCCTTTCTTCAATAATTCCGTTGTCTGCTTCATGATCTCAGCCACCTCTTCTGTAGATTCGCCTCCTGTCATTAATTCATCGACGTAAAAATCACGATTTAGAATAACAGAGCCGATCGGATATGCATCTTGCTCATCATGAGCCAACTGCTGCATGCAACGTGTGGCAAGAAAGGCCGCTGATCTAGTTCCGTATGTAACTGTATCGAGTTTATAGGTTTGTATTTTCTCTTGTGAAGAGTCTCTCCATAGGATGCACTGCAGGAAGCTATCAGGCTCTGGAACGCGAACACATCTGTACATCTTACAAATGTCCGCGGTTAATGCTACTCGAAAGGTTCGAAAACGTATGGAACAATTTAGCTTGCAGAGTGGGACCGTTCATGAGAACATCGTTCAACGAAAATCCAGTGGGCGTGGCAGCAGAGCCGTCGAATACAACCCTAAGCTTCGTGGTCGAACTGTCCTCCTTAAGGACGCAGTGATGCGGCAAATAGTATTGGCACCGACCCTTTGATTCGGGACCCACCAGCGACATGTGAGCCAATTCTCGATATTCCTTGATAAACGCTGCGTACCTTTCCTTAAGCTGAAGATGCCGATCCAGCTTTCTTTCTAAGTTAAGAAACCGCCGAAAAGCCTGTGTATAAGAATCGCATAAAACATCCAAGAGAAAACACGAATATGATTCCCAGTAGGTACACTTTAGTTCAAATTCGCCACCACAGTCGTCATGGCACGCCCCGATAACCAATTGGGCGGGGGAGTGGTCTTTAAAGTGGATTTGATAAATAATAAAAGTAATACAAACAAGAAAGAAAGCTAACTTCGGGCGGAGCCTAGCAGAATATTCTGTAAATTATATTCTCCAAAATTATTCATATGACGCATTTTTTATACTCATACTTCTTTTGAATTTGACATATCCACCTTTTTCAGCCTCTTTTCTAATGCAAGGGGAGTGACAGTCATAAAATTAATTATATAGGATATAGTCGGCCGATCCTTCTGAAATTTGGTAGGTCGGATCATATCAACTTAGGACGCGATCGTGATCAGGAATATATATATACTTTATAGGGTCGGAGATGTTTCCTTCAGTGCGTTGCACACTTTTGACCAAAATTATAATACCCTCTGCAACGGTATAAAAATTGTTAGTTAATGGTGTACCTTGGTGGACTAAAGATGGGTATGTCCCCAGCGTTTGTGCGTTTTCTGTACATATACTCTTTGAAATTTTTTAGGTAGACACGAAAGGAAGGCCAGAATTATTCACAAGTGCATTGGAGATTTTTCAAAAAAAATTGACGTAACATTTTTTAATTATTTACCATTCGAAAACAAACTATCGTTCCTAACCATTTACTTTACGTTGCCTACATCTAGTTAGTAAGTACAACTTAATTTTATTTGAGTGTAAACAAGAAAAGAAGCTAACTTCGGCAAGCCGAGGTTTATATACCTTTGCAGCTACTACAAATCGACTACATTTCGATGTCTATGCTTATATTACTAACAACAATGAAGCTATGTCGATTTTGCGCTGCATTTTGCCATCGTTGCCATAGACAGACGGACATGGCTAGATCGACTGTCCTGGTGATGCTGATCAAGAATATATATACTTTATAGAGTCGGAAATGTCTTCTTCACTACGTTGAAAACTTTTGACTTAAATTATAATACCCTCTGCAAGGGTATAAAAATCAACACGCAAAAATTGCTGATTAATGTGCGAGTTAAAGGGAAGGACGTCATACCAAGTACACTTTAAAAGAACCTCAGTCAAAAATAATCGAAAGATTAAGATTTTTGTTTAATATGATTTGAATTTTGTTGACATTTTTTTTATTATGCTCACAACTAATATATAAATTCATATGTGCAAACAAGACTCACATTAGCATCTGATTGGTGGCGAAGCTTACGTTGTCCATAACTAGAGCGTGTCAACAACATACGTAATTTTCCTATTAATACGTTCTGACGACATGCTATGGGTTAGTAAGTGCCATAATGTCCATTAATTTTTAGGCAACCATGTCAAATGGCTTATATACATGTTATACAGTTTTCCACAAATTTTCGGACGTACTTTGACATACTATCAAACCAATATTGAGAGAGCCTTTTCACTAGCACTGTTGGCCAATACTGCGCTCAAGAATCCAATAATTAATCCAATAAATACAAACAAATTGTCCGAATTAACAATATAAATATTTCGTTGTTTATTGGCAACTATACAGGACGTTGCAACTATGCAAGGACGGCAGGCCGAAATGCTTGCCGTTTGCATGCGAAACGAAGTAGCGAAAGTTAGAAACTGAACATAGATTACGATCGGACGCAGCCGAAATCAACAACAAGGGAGAGCTGTTATGCGGGGCTCTTCCTCTCACTCTTTGAAAGCTCAGCTGTGCTGCGGTGTCTGGCTAAGCGCTTAGCTGGACATCCTTCCCCGCGTTGGAGGGCAAGGGTCTCCAACATTCATCTTAGTCAGCAGACATAGCTTGGCAACAGCCCTAGTTGTGGTGCCCAGTGCGGTCTTAAGCTCAGCAACTCTTGCAACGCCATCAGCTCCGACGATTAGCTTGGTCAGTCTCGCTAATGGCCAACTAAGAGGCGGTAAGTTCTCATTCTTGATAAGGACTATATCACCGACAGCAAGTCCAGGTTGGTTAGACCTCCATTTAGATCTCTCCTGTAAGAGGGTGAGGTACTCCTCCTTCCAGCGGGACCAAAATGTCTGTTGAAGATATGAAACTCTTTGCCAACGATCAAGGCTATTGAAGTTTAATCCAGTGACGTCTGGAGTTGCCAGAGTTTTGGGTGGAGTTGTGCCCAAAAAATTAGCAGGAGTCAGTACATCCAAGTCGTCTGGATGCTCCGTAATTGAAATTAATGGTCCTGAGTTTACGATTGAAGTAATATGGCAAACTAGAGTACGTAAGTCATCAAAACTGAGGATAGAGCTGGAAGCTGAGCGATAGAAGTGGTACTTAGCAGTTTTTACTGCAGCCTCCCACAGCCCAAAGTGCGGAGAGCGAGGAGGTATAAAACGCCAATCGATTTGATCCGCTACGCAGAAGTCTTGTACTGCCTTCTGATGGTTATCGCTCATGAATAACTCCTTTAAACGCTTAAGCTGGTTACAAGCTCCCACAAAGTTAGTCGCATTGTCATTGTAATAAAAGCAGGAGTAGACAAATCCTGCACCAGTTCTAGATGTATGGCCTTCGTTGCGAAGCAATTGAACACGCAGATGTAATATTTTATTGGCGGCCGAGTACGCACTTCGCTTTTGTAGTAAAAGGGGCCACAGAAATCTGCTCCGGTTATCATAAAGGTGTAAGATCCGTCATCCAATCTTTCCTTGGAGAGGTCTACCATGATGTTCTGAAGTAAACGCGGCTTGGCCTTAGAACACCTGATGCATTTGTTCACTACGCTTGCCACTAATTTGCGCCCGCCGACCGGCCAGTACTGATGGAGAATTATAGCCAGCAGCGCACGAGGTCCAGCGTGGAGATTCTTTTCATGGAAATATAAGATCATAGCGACTGTGACAGGATGGCTCCTTCGAAGTATAATAGGATGACGAGAATTAAAGTCCAGAGTGGAATTTTTAAGTCTTCCGCCGACGCGCAGAATCCCAAATTCATCAACGAATGGATTGAGTGACGATGTTGAGCTGGACAGCGCAACCTGGCCCTTTTCGGATATGCATTTCAAATCGCACTTGTTGGATCGAGCGAACAAGCATTCGAGTGCCTCCAACTAGATCGGCCACTGTCAACCCGCTTGATTTGGTCCTCTGATGAAACTTAAACAACTATCCAAAAGATCGCAGTAATTTGTGGAAGGAGTTTGCGAATTTGTGCCCTTCCGGTAGGTCCGCAAAGGGACATGTTGCGAGGAGGACTCGTTTACGAAGCTCTGGTAATGGTTCCTTTAAAATTACAGATACTGGCCATAAAGTTTGATCTTCGGATAGGAAAGCTGGCCTTCAAACCATAATTTTGAGCCTATAAGCTCCGAAGGAAGAGCTACCCTTGACAATGTGTCTGCCTGATTTAATTTAGTGGGTACGTAACGCCAATCCGCATAAGTCAACGACAGCTTCTGAATGCTTGCGACTCTACTTGATACAAAGACAGTAAACCGTGCGGGCAGTGGTTAAGTCGGACCAACAATAGAACTTTTCGGCGAATATTTTCATGCCTGCTACTTCATTAATATGCTGAGCGAGCAACTCTGCTCCGCACAGCTCCAGCTTTGGAACTGTCATACCTTTAAGAGGTGCCACACGAGACCTTGAGCACAGCAAATGCGATTGAGTTACTCCCTTTTCTCTTGCTACAATGTAGATGCAAGCACCATATGCGAGTATACTGGCGTCGCAGAATCCATGGACTTCAACTTGAGTATCTGGAAGTACAACTAGCTGCGAAAAGGGAAAACTTGGTGAGCTAGACAAACTATCATAGAAGGCGATCCAAGCAGATGCCAACGAGGCCGGCAAGCTTTCATCCCAATGAAGTTGCTCCTTCCGTAAGAGCTGTATAAATATTTTGGCCTTCGTTATGATGGGTCCAACCAACCCTAAGGGGTCATAAAAGCGAGCGATGATGGACAGAATAGAGCGGTTCGTTGGCCTAGATGACATTGATCTGGGCGAGACAGAGAAAAAAATAGATCCCAAAGTAAGCCAAGGGTGTTTGTGAAGTCTGTTCCATCGTGAAACCTTAGTAGCTTCTCCTTATCCTGGCTAGAAATTCCATTTAAGAGCTCTGATGCGTTAGAGCACCACTTTCTGATTTGAAAGCGGCCTTTCTTCAATAATTCCGTTGTCTGCTTCATGATCTCAGCCACCTCTTCTGTAGATTCGCCTCCTGTCATTAATTCATCGACGTAAAAATCACGATTTAGAATAACAGAGCCGATCGGATATGCATCTTGCTCATCATGAGCCAACTGCTGCATGCAACGTGTGGCAAGAAAGGCCGCTGATCTAGTTCCGTATGTAACTGTATCGAGTTTATAGGTTTGTATTTTCTCTTGTGAAGAGTCTCTCCATAGGATGCACTGCAGGAAGCTATCAGGCTCTGGAACGCGAACACATCTGTACATCTTACAAATGTCCGCGGTTAATGCTACTCGAAAGGTTCGAAAACGTATGGAACAATTTAGCTTGCAGAGTGGGACCGTTCATGAGAACATCGTTCAACGAAAATCCAGTGGGCGTGGCAGCAGAGCCGTCGAATACAACCCTAAGCTTCGTGGTCGAACTGTCCTCCTTAAGGACGCAGTGATGCGGCAAATAGTATTGGCACCGACCCTTTGATTCGGGACCCACCAGCGACATGTGAGCCAATTCTCGATATTCCTTGATAAACGCTGCGTACCTTTCCTTAAGCTGAAGATGCCGATCCAGCTTTCTTTCTAAGTTAAGAAACCGCCGAAAAGCCTGTGTATAAGAATCGCATAAAACATCTAAGTTTCGCTTTAAAGGCAACCTTACGAAGAACTCCCCAGTTGGGAGGCGAGAAAAATTGGATTTGAAGTGATTCTCCCAAACTATATATTCTTGTTTGACCTTTTCCAAGTTTAAACCACAAGATTCAATATCCGAAAAACGCCTTAGCAGTATATCGATTTTTTCATTTGCCTCTTGTTTATCTTGCAGCGTGGATTGAGCTGCAACTAATGCCGTCCACTGAGATTGTCTGCTACCTCCTGAATCCACCCAACCGAAACGCGTTTTCTGAAGTATTGGTAGGTCTGGCGACAACTTGATTTGGCCGACTAAGAGAAGATCAAAGAACAAATTGGCTCCTATGAGAATATCGATGCGCTGAGGCCTGAAGAATTCTGGATCCGCTAATGTTATTCGGAATGTTCCAATTCGCAATGTCAAAGGAGAAACTTGGCTGGTGATCTGTGATCTTAGGTGCAACTAGAGTGGCAATATTGGCCTGATAATCAGAGACTCGAGAATGCAGGCTTAGATTAATAGTGTAGCCATCGGATGCAAAGCTGACGTCTCCGAGTCCTGACACCACATCTGTAGACTTGGTTCGTTTTAGTTGCAACTGCTGAGCAAACTTAGAGGTGATTAGATGGACCTGCGAGCCTGAATCTAATAAAGCGCGGCATGGAACGAGAATTCCAGCATAATTTTTTACCATAATGACTACTGTTGCAAGAAGCACTACATCTTGATCGAGCATTCCTATATGCTGGGGGAATAAGTTTCTTCCACTGGAGAAGGTGGCTCGGCGGGTTGGGACACGCTCGTCAAATTTGGTGCTACAGTGGCATCCGGTGTGTTGAAATGAAGCAATGTGTGATGCCTTGAGCCACAGATGCGACACGCACTGTTAGATTTGCATGCTCAAACCTGGTGCCCTCCTTTAAGGCAATTGATACATAGCCCAACCCTTTTGACCTCCTTTAATCGAGCAGACGATGTAAGGTTGCCGAAAGATGTGCATGAGTACATAGAGTGGCTAGGATTTCCACAAAATCCACAACCCTGACCGTTAGAATTAGTTGCTACAAATGAATTTCTACTATTGTTAAATTTTTTCCTTCCAACCTGCTTGTCAGGCGCGTATGTGCCCGTGGCATGTTCCATAGTTTCCAGGCGCTGGCATCGTGCCTCCAAAAACGAGGTGAAATCCGCGATTTTCGGTATTTTCCCCATCGCTGCATTTTCTTCCCATTTAGATTGAGTAGCTCTGTCCAATTTTTGAACAAGTGTGTAGGCAAATATAGCTCCAGAAAGCTCCTCCAAGGTGCCCATTCCCAAAAGAGCACGCAAATGTGCATTTAGCTTGTCCGATAGTTTCCGTAATTTTATTGCAGACGCTACCTCCACCTACTCAAGCCCAAACATCTCGCTGATGCCTGTTACTAAAACGTTTATTTAATAGTTCTAGCGCTACAAGAAAGTTTGCATCAGAAATCTCCAGCGCTCTAATTGTATCCAACGCCGGGCCATGGACACAGGATCGCAGAGATTGAAGCTTCTCGATATTTGACAATTCCGAATCTTTATGTATTATTGATGTGAAAACGGAGACGAAATCGGCAAACTCAGTGTAGCCTTGCTGGTGGCTGGTTGGCAATTTTACTTCCGGGACGCGCGATCTGTTGGCCACAACGACGGTTGGTCGCTCCGGTGAGTCTTCATGGCGGAACGTAGAGCAGGGCGGCTGCTCCGGCCTACGAATCTGCAGTTGGCTGCGAACACGAACTATAATTGCCATTACACAATTGTCAAAAATTTCACGAGTTTGACTATCGATTTCGTCGTTGTCCAATTCTTCAAGCGCATCGTGCGCACTATTAAATGAGGTTGCTAATTGGTTTATTAAATTTAAACGCACTTCTAAATCAATGTTGCTAAGCTTCCCAATAGCCTATTGGGAAAGCTCATTGCTAATACTTTGCATTCGCTGAACAAGGGCGTTCACCTTGCGTTTGTTAAAAGACACACTGTTTTGCACCGGCGTATCACTTCCCACTTCTTCGTCCGACATAGTTCACCGCAATGTTCTGTTAGCGTGCGCGAAGAAATTGAAATGAAATAGAGTTGATAAGAACCGTTGCAGTGACACCGGTGTTCACGAAACTGTATTTGAAACCATTTACTGCATGAGCATACGTATGTGGGCGAAAATTCTAAAATGCACGCTCGCACTGATTTTTTAATTATTTGTAAATGCAATCACGTCGGGGTCGCCAAAATGTTGCGGCTAGAGTGAGCCTTTGCACTAGCACTGTTGGCCAATACGGCGCTCAAGAATCCAATAATTAAACCACTAAATACAAACAAATTGTCCGAATTAACAATATAAATATTTCGTTGTTTATTGGCAACTATACAGAGTTTTAATGAGTTCAAATTCAATGTTGTGTTGATTGCGAAACGAAGTAGCGAAAGTTAGAAACTGAACATAGATTACGATCGGACGCAGCCGAAATCAACAACAAGGGAGAGCTGTTATGCGGCGCTCTTCCTCTCACTCTCCGAAAGCTCAGCTGTGTTGCGCTGTCTGGCCTCGTGCACATGATTAATGACAAACCACCTAAAGGCTCTCGGAATCACTGGTAAGCAACGAGTCTTGCCACTTCTTCGGCTCCGCCCGAAGTTAGATTTCTTTTCTTGTTTAAACATTTATAATGTCTTAAACTTTTTTTTGCCGAAAACACGGATTCGGTTGGTTAAACGGTCTAGCGTCCAGAATTTTTGAAAAGAAAATTGACCTTTCTTCCAATTGGAAGCGATTGGGGCCACTTGGGGAGCCCCAATAAATCTTAGCAAATCAGTTTAAAGTTATTAAAATGTAATAAAAATGCATATTAATATTGTAAACCAGTGGATTTGGCTGTGCGTTGATTCCTAGTTTTCTTAGTGATAGCTTTATATATTTATGTAGATATATATAGAGATGAATGAATTCCCTTGGCTGATCGAATACGTGTGTGTATTTCTGTGTGGGCTTTTGCATATGTATATTTCATTCTTTTGAGTGTATTTGTTTTTGAACTTTTCAAGAAATTACTATTTGGTATTGGGTTTGCAAAAATATAGTTATACTAACTTTAATTATTTTTTGTAATGGTATTTCGAAGAAAAAAATGACAATCATAAAGCAGAGTCAGGGGGTGGAAAAGAGATGGAGATATATATATGCAAGCGTATGCTGGATAAGACGGCTACTTTTTAATCGGGTATTAAAAATAATAAAAAGTTAAAAATTGAAGCCGTCATATTTTTAAACATTTATTATGCTTTTAACTTTTTTTTACCGAAAACACTGTATCGATTGGTTTAATGGTTTAAGCCTAGTATCCAGATCGACAAACGATTACGGTAGCGTAAAAACTTTAATCTTTCCAGTGTGACCAAAGTTTCAAGAGTTCATCAGATTTAAGCGTGCTACGGTCGTACTGTCAATCAGCTGGGTTTGTTTACAAGCAGCTAAAATTTAAATATCATATTTGCGGGAAAGAGCGTTTAAAAGATATTATCAACTACCTTGGCAAGACAAGTCTGCCGCTGAACAAAGAAATTAAAAAACAATACAATTTAAATTTAACAGTTGTTTTTTATAATTTAATGATAATTATTTGCTAATTTAAAGTTCATAGCTGCACTTTTATTGTGTTTTTTCGTACATTCTGGACCTAAAAAACATTTTGCTCTGACAAGAGGCACCCCAGATAGTATTAATGTTATTTTGTCCTCACATGTAAACACCTGCAATCGACTTTTGTGAGTTTTCCCTCCATTTCTTATAATGTTCAGTGAGAAGCGCATGCCAAAAGATTACATTTTTTAATCTTTTCGCTAGGGTTCACCCAAAGTTCATTTCCGCAGACTGGCAACGCTATGGAATTTTCTGGTATTTTTTTTGTCGATCAGGGGACCGACGTGAAAAAAAGGCCCGACGAAAAGTGAACGCCAGCTGTTTGCCTCTCGCTCTCTCTCATGACTGGCGTACGGTTTTCGTCGATCTGGATGCTAGGCTTTAGCGTACAGGATTTCATTTTCTAATTGAATGAGTTTGGTGGGGGGTGGGTCACCAATAACTATAAACTAAAGTCTACAGAAATTAAAACCGCATTAAAGCTCAGTTTATATTTTTAAGGAAGCGTAGGGAAATGCAAGGCAGAGGGAGAGGGAGGGAGACGGAATCATTTGTTGATAATTTTTATGAAAATGCAGAGAGAGATAGCAATATGCAGGCAGAAAACGTATGATGCTTATGGAGACACTTAAATTCGATAACAGATCGACTTTTTGCTTAGTTTCTTTGTTTAGAAGATAGCTAGAGCTTTGGTGAAACCATCAAATGAATCGTTAAAGCTTAAGGAACAACTTTACCGAATGAATTTTTGACGTTTGAAGATATTTTTGGCTAAATTTTAATTTTAGAACGGGTGTTAAAAATAGTAAAAAGCCTTAAATCTAAGCGGTCAATTTTTTTTAACATTTATAATGTCTTAAACTATTTTTGGGCGAAAACACTGATTCGATTGGTTAAACGGTTTAGCGTCCAGACTTTTTGAAAGGAAAATTGACCTTTTTTACAATTGGAAGCGATTGGGGCCACTTGGGGAGCCCCAATAAATCTTAGCAAATCAGTTTAAAGTTATTAGAATGTAATAAAAATGCATATTAATATTGTTAACCAGGGGTTATGGCTTTGCGTGCGTTTCCAGTTTTCTTACTGATAGCTTTATATATAGAGATGAACTGGGTGGCAGAATACATAACAAATAAATAATTTAGGTAAATATTAAGTTTTATAAATAAATGAATGAATTCCCTTGGTTGATCGAATACGTGTGTGTATTTCTGTGTAGGCTTTTGCATATGTATATTTCATTATTTTGAGTATATTCATCAATTCATCAATTAGACGAATTTCTAATTCTCCTATAGTTATACGCCTGTGTGGCATGCCAGTTATGAATCGATCTAAGAATTCATTTAAAATAGTTCTTAAGTTTTTTTTTTTTTTTTTTTTTTTTTCGCGCGGAGTCCCACGGCCCACTTACCCGCCCAACCGACCGAGGGGCGCAGCCGTGTATCGTACGGCACGATTCGTGATAAGATAGACGCGAGATAGGAAAATAAAGGTAAAGGTCCGGGGAAAAAAGTAATAGTTAGATCAATCTTGTGCCAATGAAGCAAGTATTAATCTTTTTAGGAGCGTCAGAGAGTCAAGATTTGATATTACAGGAAAAAGTCTATTATAGTCAGAACATAATACTCTGAAAGGCTCATGCAAGGCATAGTTAGATCTACAATAATTTAAAGTTAGGGGAATATAATTTCTAGTTAATCTACTTGGCACAGAAAAGTTTAGCCGACTTAACAAGTCGGGGCAGTCAATATCACCATGTATAAGGTTATAAATAAAGATAGTACCAAGCATCGTTCTACGGTTGGCTAGGGATGGTAATTTAATCAAAAGAAGTCTACTAGAATAAGAAGGTAAGATAAGATTTGCATCCCAGTTTAGGCGCCGTAAAGCAAAAAGAAGGAAGTTTTTTGTACAGATTCAATACGACCAATATGTATTCCGTATTGTGGACTCCAGACGGGAGACCCATACTCCAGAATCGGACGGATCATCGAATTCTTTTGACCACCTTTTAATAAATCCAAGCACTCCTCTGGCTTTATTAACCATGGACGAAATGTGATTAGAAAATTTTAGTTTGGGGTCCAAGAGAACGCCAAGATCGTTTACAAGAGTTATTCTATCCAAAGAGCTGCCACTTAACGTGTAAGTCGCGTATATCGGATTGGCCCGATAAAAAGTCATCAGCTTGCACTTGGAACCGTTTAAATTTAGTAAATTATCTCGGCACCAGTTTTAAAAATTATCTAGATCGGATTGCAAGTCTAAATGGCAGGAAATGTCCTTATACTGCAGGCACAACTTAACATCATAAGTACGCGAGAATGACTTATAATTGAGGGAAGATCATTAATAAATAATGTAAAAAGTAACGGACCCAGATGGCTCCCTTGTGGGACACCGGAGGTAACACGGAGAATTTCAGAAATTGAATTTTTAAAAAGGACCCTTTGTGACCTGCCATTCAGATAACTTGAAATCCATTTAAGCAGATCAACTGGAAAACCTAAAAGGTCAAGTTTTTGAATGAGAAGTAAGTGATTTACAGAGTCTAATGCTTTACTAAAGTCAGTGTAAATGACGTCTGTTTGAAAACTACTATTGAAGCCTTTTATCACAAATGAAGTGAGCTCTAGAAGGTTTGTGATTGTGGATCTACGTTTAATAAATCCGTGTTGACATGGAGAAATGATTGATCTGCAAAGGTGCTGCAAATGAGGAGTAATAATTTTTTCAAAAAGCTTAGGAATAGCTGACAACTTAGAAATACCTCTGTAGTTACCGGCTTCTAACTTGTTACCTTTTTTGAAAAGAGGAATAACAAATGATTCCTTCCAAATATTTGGGAATTGGGAGGTTTCTAGAGATAAGGTAAACAACTTGTGAAGAGGTTTGCACAGGGCCTTAGCGCAATACCTAAGCACGCACCCAGGAATACCATCGGGCCCTGGCGAATAAACAGGCTTAATACGAAGAAGATCCAAAAGAAGGGAGCTTTCTGTTCAAGTGGTACAGAATATGAGGTTTGACTTGGATATGGTGTAAGAATAAGGCTGTGATGAATAATCTAAAGTAGAGTAAGTCGTTTGAAAAAATTGGGCAAATAAATCGGCTATTGCCTGATCTGTGGTTGCCGTCATGTTTTCGAACGACAGCGAGGAAGGAAAAGAATTAGATTTACGCTTGGTGTTAACAAAATTATAAAACTGTTTCGGGTCCTGAGAGAACTGGACCTTACAACGGTTTAAGTAACTGTTATAACACTGAGCATTAAGCACGGTAAATCTTAACCGAGCACTTAAATATCTAGTAAAAACAGATTGAGAACCGGTATTTTTATATTTCCTAAAAAGTCTGGACTTTACATTTCTTAAGTGTGTCAACTCTTTGCTAAACCAAGGTTATTTATTGGAAGTTGACGGATAGTACCACGGAACACAGGAATTAAAAAATGAGTTTATTGCAGTGTAAAAAACATTAACTGCATCGGACATATTAATTCATAGGTAAAGATCAGACCAATTAAAGCCAGAAATAAACTTATTTAGCCTCAGAAAGTCTGCCTTGCGAAAACAATGTATTCGTTTGGATTTTTCTGATTTTTCTTCTATAACTCTACCCGTATCAAATGAAAGTTCGAATGTTGGGTGATATGGATCTTCAGGTTGCGTGAGTGGTGCTACTCTGGACAGAAACACACCTTCAGGATTTGATACAAAACACAAATCAAGTAGGCGACCTAATGAATTTCGAACATGGTTTACTTGAGATAGAGATATGTCAAGCAGGCCATCAATAAAATCATGCTGTGCTATAGGTAGTAAGACATTCGATCCATCCTCAGTGGACCAAGTAACTCCAGGTATATTAAAATCACCTAGAACTACCAACTGATCCCTATCGGAAAGCTTATTTGCAACAGACTTAATAACGGAAAGGTGATTGAAGTAATCAGGAAGTTCAGATAGCGGCGGAATATATGAGCAAGTTATGTAAATAGAGTTACCAGGAAGCGATAACTTTACACAAATAAATTCAATGGTATTGAATTCCTTAAAAAAATAACTCCTCTGACGGGAGGTTTGAATCCAATTAAGACTCCACCTCCCCGTCTAGAGGGACGGTGATACCTATATCTTGGGACTTACCTGGAAAACTTCGGAGCTAAAGATCTCCGGCTTTAACCAGGTTTCTGTGAACACAATAATATAAGATGCAAAGGAAAGGCTATCGGAATACAATTTAGTAAGTTTGCTACGCAAACCTCTTGCATTCTGATAGGAAAGAAGGAGGTTAGAAGTTAGTTTTTTGAAATTGGTACACTGGTTTGGCCTCGACTAGGAAGTTTTACTCCCACGGGCCCCTTCTTCTTTATTTTAGCCTCGAACTCTTTTACAACCATATTATCCGGCCAAAAGTCGCCCGAGCATATGGCTTCAAAAAGCTCGTTAGGGACAGTTATCTTGAAAGATGAAATGTCTCTAGCATAAGAAAACTTAAACTTTTCCACCTTTACACTATTACAATCGGCTTTAGTTTTGTCTTGTATGTGATACAATACATCAGAAGATGTTTGATCAGGGGAAAGCCGAGAAACGAAAATTTGTTTCTTGAGTGGAACCACTGAAAGGGATTTTGGTGGAGCAGACATTGCCTCTGCCAAACCAACTTGAGCCGGTTGTCCGGACTCAGTAGTCCCTTGTGGTGGTGATGCTACATTCTGAGAGATAGGTGGATCCACTAATTGTGAAACCACTACGGACAAATCGGAATTCTTAGAAGTCCCTGGTTGCATGCATTCTGTAACGGATTGTTCGGATACCGAATCTTTTTTAGCTGCCGATCTTAGCAACATTTGAGGGTTTGCTGAAATCGGCTGCTGATCCGCCGGAATGCTCTGTTGTTCTTTTGATTTCGGTTGCGGGGTGTTCCCCTTTTGCTCCTTACCACCAGCGGCCTTTTTGCGCTTAGGGGACTCTTCTAAAAGCTTACGACTATTAAACTGCGAGTCCAGCGCAGAGAGGAGATCATCAGCTCGGCGAAAACTATCTCTAGCAACACCGAAACAGCTAATCAGCCCCATCAGGCCGCCTTTAGTTTGGCGCATGAACGATTTCATCTCGTTCGCAACCTCCACACAAGCGTCACAACAAAACTGCAAATTGGGCCCCTTTGAAAGGTCATCACTTGTCCGGCCAGTAAAACCGGCGCACTTGGTGTGCACCATATTTTCACACAGCCAGCAAGTCATATTAGACTGGTCAGCCCTGATTACGAGGCTGCATTTCTTGCAGAAGCAGACTAAATTTTTATTATTCATTTTATTTATTGGGACCACTGTACCAAGAAAGCGAATTGAAATTTATAAGCGAGCAGTTATAAGTACCGCAAGAGCGCAGAAACTGAACGCTTAGAACTTTCAAAGAAAAGAGAGCAAGAGAGCGGGAGCGTAAATATGTTAATGTGCATGCACAAAAGAGAAACGGTGGGGATAAAAGAAAAGAAAACACAGATAAGAATTACGAAAACTAAAACAATTTATTAGTATTAAATACAAAGTGCACTCGCGAAGCGAACGGAGTTTAAATTTATGTTTAAATAACACGGAAGAAAATTAAAATTGTTTTGATAAAACCCACCGATGGGAATAAGCGAAAACAAAATACAAAATTCGAAGCGCAGAAAAAAAACACGACCGTTCACTTTGAAAGTCAAAGACTTATCATTATCAGCTAATTCCAAATTATCGTTAATCAGACTTTCTAAGAAGCTTATCAAAGTTTTATTATTCACTACATTGACAATTCATATGCCTTGTGAATTTGTTAGCATCAAGCTGCAATATTTCTCGACCAATTATAATATCGTACTTAAGGTAATTATCCATTACTACAGGGTCCGGCACTCGAAGTGTAACCAACTTCAGACCGCTCGCGCAGCTGACGTACGGGCATCAGCTGTCGGTAACTTAGCTAAATGACAGTATTGTTTACAAGTGCACGAAAGAATTAGTGAACGCTAAAAAAAATATCAGCAATGGATTTCAAACGTAATAGTGTGATTGCATTATATTATGCATAATATTTAGCTGGAAAATCACAACCATCGATTGTTCGTGAGCTTAAACATCTTAAAGTGAATAAAGTTTTCGTTTATCGCACCATAACTCGTTACAATGAGACTGGTAGCATCGCAAAACGTCATGCTGGTGGTCATCAAAAGACTGCAACGTCACGTGAGATGGTTCAAAAAGTAAAGAAGCGACTTGAGCGAAATCCCCGACGAAGTGCCAATCAAATGGCAAAAGAACTGAAAATAACCGACCGTGGTATCCGTCGAATACTGAAAAATGATCTTAAGGTCAAGCCTTACAAGATCCAAAAGGCGCACGATCTCACACCGAAGCAGCGACAAGTCAGGCTTAAGAGAGCGAAGTTGCTTCGCTTGGCCTAAAGCTGTCAACTTCCGAACATTGTGTTTTCTGACGAGAAAATGTTTACAACTGAGCAATTCGTAAACTCTCAAAACGATAGAGTTTATTTGACGGATCGTTCATGCGAGAATTTGAGTCGTCGATTATCCACCAGGAGGCAGCACCCGCCACAGATAATGGTTTGGGCCGCTGTAACCGCAGATGGGCGCTTTCCAATCGTTTTTATCGAGCCTGGCGACAAGGTTGCTTTGAAGCCGTGGGCAGACAAACATTTCGGTGACAGACCATGGACGTTTCAACAGGACTCGGCACAAGCTCGATTGAACCAAGAATGGCTGGAAAACAACGTTCCAAATTTCATTTCGTCCACACAATGGCTCTCGAATTCACCAGACGCAAATCCGATGGATTATTCTCTTTTGGCCATTTTGGAGAGCAAGGTCCGCACTAAAAGATACACCAGTCTCGAGGAGCTTAAAAAAGCCGTTGTCCGCGAGCGGGTCAAAATACCTGTCACATTCGGGCAGCTAGCGATTCGTTTTTGGATCGTCTCAAGGCCATAGTCAAGGCAAAAGGTGCTCATATCGAGCAAAAGTGAATTGTTTCTGAATTTTGTATTACTTTTAGACAATTTGTACTTTGAATTGAGTAAAAGTAATTTTCCAAACTAAATTTATGGCTTTTTTAAATGGTTACACTTCGAGTGCAGGACCCTGGACATGAAAAAGGAGTTCCACATTAAATTCGGAAATATTTACAGTTGCCAATATTTGTAAGTTGCTTTTAACAATCACCTTTTTTATCACCAATTCCTTTCAGCACTACTATTATATATCCTTTTTCCAGCCAGCTTGTTGTAAAGTTTTTCCTTGACCAAAGAATGCTCTTCCAAATCGAAGAAGAAGATAAAACTCTCACCCATTTGCTTCATAATACCAGTTGGCTCCAACCCTGCACACATGTCGACTCGCTTCCCGTTGTTGTAGTTGTTCGCGAAGTCGTTCCCTTCGTACAATGTAACCAGGATTGCCACACTTGAAGCAAGTAACTCCTGGCCTCTCCTGTCCAGCCAAGGGTGTGCCAGTATGATGATTAGGTTTTGCGTCGTTTCTCTCTGCACCCTTCTTCTTGCGGCGTTCAAACGCTTTATGTCCCATTTTGCCGCAATAATGGCATTTGATTTGCGCCTGCACCTTAAACCTCTTCTTGTCCGGTCGTTCATCCAATCCAGAGAAGTCGCTCACTTTTTTGAACGCAAACGCCTTAAGAATTGCTGCAGTTCATTCCTAGATTTTATGTTTGTAGTGAAAACGGAACTTTGCAGCCTGGGATCGATTTGGGACGTGTGGGCCAACACTAAAGAAACAACTATCTCTTCTTGGCTCATTCCTTTCCACTTCGTCAGCAGTGACGTCACCAGCCTGCTGCCATATACTGCAAGGACTCGTTTGCATTCGGCCGTCCGTTGAGAATATTGAGCAATTCGTCAGACGGTGGCTTCATAGCGGTGTAAAAAAAAATCTTTGAATTCCAGCCATCACATTCGAAGAGTTTCCATGCGCCAAGACTAATGCTCCGCCTTCCAGTAAACTCTCGGATATGACGGTTTTACACCACGCTGCGACATAGGCTCTAGGCGCAACAGGATTTAACATAGGCAATGTCAAAGTAATATTTTTCGAGGCTGCAGTCGATGTTTTTTGCACAGTTTTCAGCAAGTCTAGGAAGTTTCGCTTTTGTGTCTCTAAGATTGCCCGTCAGAATGTTCTTGTGGCGATGGGGATAGTCACGCTCTTGAAACCCTTAAACCGTCTCAGAAGGTCACACTTCTTTCTCTCAACTCTTTATTTCTAATGACAGGTTTTTCTCAGTGACATTGATTCTATTTTAGATTAATTATTATTATTAGTAATTCTCTCGACATATAAATGTAAAGTTTTTAAATATATATTGTTTAGGACCAAACTTTCAATTTTGAATTAACCGGCTATATAATTTTTATGTATTCTTTAGAGACGTTGCCACTATGTTCATAATGTAATATATATATCTATAATGCCTGCATTGCACAGTGATTGGCATCAAAGATAAAAAACAAAATAAAGTTTTTAGTACAGTTTATGTATATATATTTAAAACTAAAAATGATATAAACTGTTATCGTAGTTTTAATTCTTTTTATTTCACTTTATTTTTAATTTTATGTTAGCGTGCTTTTTACAATGTCTCTCTCTGTTTCTCTCTTTTGTCGTAAAGTGCCCGTTCTCTGATATTCACGTTATCCTTAGCCTTTTTCAATATTAGTTTTACTTAATTCTATATCAAATCGGAACAGCGGGATTGGTACATAAATGTGGATGTTGGTACTTAATTAATATAACTTAGAAATAGCTATAGACATGTTAATCACATCATCATACACTGCTTACAAAACCAAAAAAAAAACATTTAAAATCGATTTGATCAACTAGACTATTCGACCTTTCAAGTGCGCGAGTGGTGGAAAATTAGCCCGATTTCGCCTTTTCGTTGAAGATGCCGAATTTCGCCAGAATAAAAAGAACATATTGCTGAACAACAACAGCAATCTTTAAATGTAACGGGCAGAAAATTCTAACAACAAGTCGTAAAAAAAAACGTAGAGCCCTCGTACTTAGGAGGATAAGCGGATGACTTGTCACTAGCAGTAACTCTGAATACCGCTTTAGCGCGACCATACTCTCCAAGCAAGGTAGGCTGGAAACAGGTCCCTGTACTGGAACAATGTTATTATTGCGTAAAACTACCACATTTGAACAGTGAAACAGCAAATGCCGAGGGATGCATGATTGAATGGGTGCTCGGATGCAGTTATGTGGGCCCCGGTTGACTTGCCAAGATACTTACTCAGAGGACTTTTATAGACTGGTTGGGTCCTTGGGGGATGCCTATCAGGCTAGAAGGTGTTGACTGGGATAATATCCGTAGCAAAACCCAGGGCTAAAGTTATGCTTCCGCGGATCTGCAACACAAACCTCCCAACGCCGCCCAAAGTGGTAGGAGTTGGGGGATGGAAGCGCCAGGTTATACTGCCCCTAAACAATTTCTGCGAGTTTCTGAAGACTAGCCAAGGTATAGTGCGCAATTGCTTGGAGACCACTGCAGTAAATGTCTATAAACCATGGAAACAGACGAGACAGCATTTGTGAAGACAGACCTCTTGTCTGATGTGGACACGGCTACCGTGGAAGGATGCGCCTCGAAGAAGAGCAACCTTGCAAGAGGACTGCGGGGCATTGAGGTCTACTAAGTCTCTCTGTCAGATTTGAACTCAGAGGCCGAAGCTTCCGTCGACGGAAAAGTGTCTTTAACAAACTATCAAGTAAACATCAACCACTCTAAGGCAGACACGGCTGATCTTCTACTTCACCTGTCCCAGTGTGAGGACTCTTTCGTTCTTCAGATTTCAGTGATGCGTACCTAACAGCGAATTTTAAACACTAACATACACACTTAATACTTAAGGTGAGTTAATTTTTGATAACATCCTTTCAACTAACCTGTCTATGAAACACATAAGCTAAAGTTATGCCTACATTTCAAAACCTAAGTGGAAGAATTACCTCAATAAACTAGGCAGTCTATACCTGTGACAGGCAGTCTGCGAACGATTCGTAGTGCCCCATTGGTCATAATTCTGCACATCCTCCTAATATAAATCATCAGAAAACAGACGCATATTCTCGGCGTTTCAAAAGGGAATCGCGCGGGTTTGGAGACATTCATGCCATGGACATACCAGCATCAGGGTGAAAAACAATCCCAAAACGAGAGGACAGACTACTGCACCCCTGTCGACCATAAACACACATGACTTCAAAAAAGAAAATAAGTTAACAGCAAAGGTCAGTTAATGAACTTCAAATAAGTCCGTGAAATTTAGAAAAAGTAAAAGATAAGCTAGATGACATCATGCTTGCTACTGAAGATTTAACGAGCCATATTAAAATCTTAAGAGAGGTGCTCGATAAACTAGTAAGAGATAATTATGAATAGAGGCAGTAAGTGTGAGTTTTTTTAAAACGGAAAACGGAACATAATAGCGACTAAAGAGCATTAAGCGCGGCAAATCTTGAACAAGCTCTGAAACATCTAGAAACACCAGAATGTGATCCGGTATTTTAATATTTTTT
Source organism: Drosophila kurseongensis (assembly GCA_018153305.1). NCBI lineage: Eukaryota > Metazoa > Arthropoda > Insecta > Diptera > Drosophilidae > Drosophila > Drosophila kurseongensis. The sequence continues at coordinate 2,677,927 of JAECXX010000001.1, forward strand.
ATTTTTCAGGACTTTACATTTCTGAAATGTGAATTTTTCTCCAAGCCGGAAAAGTCTCAGAAAGTCTGCCTAGCGAAAACAATGTCTGAGGAGTCTTAAAATTCCCCACAATTCCCGAACATCCAGTTTGAACGGGAAATATACAGACCATGAACCCACGAAAAGCGGAGAATCCGTGAATCAACGGTACCGCGATGAACCTTGGACCTTCATTTGTTGCAAAGGCAAGAAGGTCAAATGGTAGGTCAAATGGGCTACAAAGCTGAGATGCAACAGTGGTAGGTCGTGGTCAAACCAAGCTTGAGCTTGACTTCGGGAGCCTGTGATACACCTTGCCGGCCCCAGTAGGGAGGTTCGCATAACATCCAAGCTAGAAAAGACGCAGCAGCAGCCAGCTAGGAGCAATAGCAATAAGGCTATAGTGATAGAATGGTTCATAGCCAACAATCGGGAGACCTGAGGAGATTTCATATACTGCTTCCAGGGCTACTTCCTTTCTCGAGGATACACAGCGAAGCTGGCAGACCAGTTCAGGCAAAGGAAGCAAGCCTACGGGGAAAACTTCAAGGATTATATGGTGGACATGTAGACTCAGGTAACGGGTAACGCGCACGAAGGCTAAGTCTGTAGGCTCGTCAGAGTCCCGTTGCCGGTACGGGCTCCCGCGAAATATAATTATGCTCTTCTTTAGGGAGGAGAACATTTAATATATTTTCTGTGGACAAACTGATCATTAACCTTATTAAAAAAACCGTATTGACAACGGAGAGGTGGTTTAAATAATCAGGAAAAAGAGACATCGGCAATTAATAAGAGCAAGTTATGTATTTAGGGCTACTTACCTGGAAAAACTTCCGAGCTAAGAATCTCTTGCTTTAACCGCAGTCTTAATTGGTTGCATTTACAAATAATAATTATTATGATTAATCTGTAGTATATTAAATATTACTATATTAAATTTTATTTTATTTAAATATTATTCAATTATGGATTAACTTTGTGGCAGAATGTTCCACAGACGGATAGTGTTTATAAAGAATCGTCTTTTCGAGCACAGCAACTTTGCTGAAATTATATTAGACAAATATATATATCTTAGAGATATTTCGCAAGTCGCAGACTGCAACCCGAAATGCGTCTAGTTGAGACCTTGCTTGTAATCTACCAGTAAGATATGACTATACAAACATAACTGCAGAACTTCAAAAATTAAAAAAAAAAACATTATCTAATATTGTATATAAGTAATATGATACTTATGTTTTTCCTAAGCCCAAACTGCTTCTGCAATTATTTACGAGAAACTTCTTAATCTTCTGAGACATTAATTTTTCAAAAACCTTAGCTAGAAGGGGGGATGGTCATTTGTCCTTATTTGGGTCCATTACTGCAATATCACAGCACTTTTCCAAATGTATTAAAATTTGCATTACAAATTTAAGTAATATTTCGTTATAGTAAGGGTTACATGATTTTAACCAATTTAGGACAAAAAATACATCAATATGTGAAAATCATTGAAAAAGGTTCTTTACATCAAAGTTGTGATCTGGTCTGTGCTTACATTTTCCATTTTTATACCCGTTACTCGTAGAGTAAAAGGGTATATTGTATTCGTGCAAAAGTATGTAACAGGTAGAAGGAAGCGTTTCCGACCCTATAAAGTATATATATTCTTGTTCAGGATCACTAGCCGAGTCGATCTAGCCATGTCCGTCTGTCCGTCTGTCTGTCCGTATGAACGCTGAGATCTCGGAAACTATAAAAGCTAGAAGATTGGCATTTTGCATGCAGATTCTAGGAGTTCCTACGCAGCGCAAGTTTGTTTCAAAAAGGTGCCACGCCCCCTTTAACGCCCAGAATCGCTTATATATTTAAATATTTCGGAAAAGTAAAAATGCAGTTTTATTGTGTTTATCAATACCTATACCAATATTTTCAAATCGGACCATTCGTTAAAAAGTTATGCGTGATTAAAGTTTCTATCTCCATCTCCCTCGCACTCCCTTTACCTGAGTAACGGGTATCTGATAGTCGGGGCACCCGACTATAGCGTTCTCTCTTGTTTTAATCATATATTTTCCCAGGTTTTGTTTATCAAGTACTGACGAAGGGGGTTTGCAAATTTGGGTTTGAAATGTTCGCACTGGCACCCTTTAGAAGTTTTTTAACATACGTTTTTGCTTTTAGTCGAGTTGCCTCAAAGCCGATTGTTTTTAACAGGGCGCGATGCCGGCGCGTGTCGTTTTATTCTATAAAATTGAAATCACCAAATATAACCTAATACAATTTTACTAAGCTAAGCTTACAGCAGTGTGTTCTGCTCTAACCAGGCGACAATGCGGAAGCTTAAATCTATGGCAGCAAACTATTGCGACCAAAAATGCCCGAATGCCCAAAAACTCATTTCTTGGGCAGGTCCACATCCTCGCCCAGCGTGTCCGACAAGTTAGCCACTCCCTTGAGTAAATCAATAAGCGTCAAGGGAGACTCCTAGTCCGCACCCACCGACAAATGGGTGAGCGGATACGAATACACTATGTTCTCCGCCTCGATCAATAAAATCTCTACTACGTGATCCCGTGGCGCCACCTCCTTCAATGTGTGACGCAGGACTTTCTTGGCGCACTGCACCATTCGTTCCCATACTCCTCTTTCTGACGAATTCGCTGGGCAATTAAATATCCATTCGGTGCCTCTGCAAGAAAGCTCATCCTGGATTCTTTCCGGATGGAACGCTTGGCCTTTCTGTCAGCTCCGACGAAGATCTTGTCGTTATCACTGCGCAGCTTATGGCCCCCTACAGCAGACGAAATTTGTCAAGCACGTGAAAAGGGCTACCCATTGTTTTTCCTTAGGACGAGCCACGGTTACCATTAGTGTTCTCCAATCCAGTATTATTGAACGGCCAGCCATTGGCCTCCAAGCGATCTCCTGGTTAAGGTCCCATAATTACGGCGGTGGCGCGCTCGTTGCAACTTACACACGTTGCATGCTGAGATCACTTTCAGTAGTACACGTTTTAGCTTTGTGAACCAGAATCTCGGCCAGCAATCGTCGTAGCATCCACATTTTGATACTTCATCTTGGAGTGGACATGGTGCACAATAATCTCTGTAAGACTGTGCCGATGTGACAGAATTATCGGCCTCCTCACACTGTAAGGTATACCCCATGCGGAATAATTTCTCCCGTAGGCTCGCAGAACTCCATGCTCATCTATGTAAAAAATAAGCCTTCTAATTTCGCTTCTTCCTGCATCTTTCTTAGGTCTTCCGTCGACCACATTGGGCATTTCCTCCTCATCGTTAGCATCCGGGCTCAGGTTGCCTCAAAAATGACGGTCCGCCTTGCCAAGGTGACTTTTGACCGAAGTCCACGTGGCACTGCAACCTCGTTGCATCATCCGCCGCATTGTCGGCTGTTGGCAGCCATCTCCAGTAAGATTGCTGACAAACTGTTTGTATCGCCGGTGCCTGCTTCCGATCCATCGTAGCACCGTCTTGGAGTCCGTTCATAATGCAATATCACACAAAGTTCACTTTGTGCTAGTTCACAAAGGCTCTTCTTAATTAAACTTGAAGTCGTTCATCCCACTGGACTTTCTGCCTCCAAATCTCTCGTAACAATACCTTCGCCGTTATCATGAGGCAGCAAAGGAATCCCAGGGGAACGAACTTAGACATGATCAAGCTTAAATACTCCCTCTTAGTGGGGACTCGATCGGGGTTCGGTACGCTGCTTAAATCTGAAGTCAACCGTGGCTGCCTGCCAACACATTCCTAGAATTTTTTCTTCCGACTCACCCCATCCGACGGACACCACTTTTCCTGACGAGCCCAATGCAGTTTCCACAATTGGTGAGCTGGATGAAAACTGACATGACTCGAATCCAGCGTTCGCATGTATCTCCTTCTTGTGGATAGAGAAGCTGATAACCTCGTTCTCCGTAGCGAAGCTGTCTACATAGCCATCGACATAAAGACAGTTGATAATGGCCTCGACTGCTGTCGGATCAGTAAGCCTAAGCTGTTTGGCAGTCACGGTCTTAACGTAATGCGCAGCGGCCGGCGGACAGGCTGCTCCAAAGGTCATTACTTTCATTTTGTAGACATCAGGTTTTCTGGTGTCGTTGCCATCTCTCCACAGGAAGCGTTGGGCACATCTTTCATCGGGTCGGATAAGAACTTGATGAAACATCGGTTTTCTTCACTTCTTTCTAGAGCAACTGCTTGAAACCTATATCATAGCAGGATTTGGCAGGACAACGTCGTCATTTTTCTAAAGGGGGTATATACCTTTTTTTGTCGAAAAAAATAGGAAAATTTGGATTTTTTGTGTATGTAACTATTGTTTTTATTAAATGAATGATTATATATTCTGAAAATTTAGATTGTTGACAATGTTTATGCAAAATAAATTTTGAAAAAATATTTAATAGTTTTTAAGGTGTGGGTGTTTCCCTTAGACGCCTTTTTTTAAAGAGCCCTGCGGTGATAATTCCCCAGGACGAACGGATCAACTGATACCGAAAAAATAAAAATATTTCATTAGTTTAAAGTAGTATCCTGTACTTTTTTTTTTTTTTTTTGTAATATATGCTTTATTTATTAAATCTTCTCTATATGAGACTAACAATAAGTATATCAAATCTTAAGAATATAACTTAACTTACAGTCATGTAGACTGAATTTAGACTAACGGGCCCTAATATTTATTGCTGGGCTGGTAGATCGTTACGATGCAGACGAGTTCTGTTCGAAACCCGTCTTAGGTTCCTTGCGAGATTATTTGGGTGCAGTGTAAGCTTGTTATGGTAGGCCGCTTTCTGCTTTGCTATTTCATCTTTGACCGGTGGTATGCCCAGATCCCTGTGGATGTTTTCGTTCCGAACATACCATGGTGCCCCAGTGATTGTTCGCAGGATTTTTGATTGTGAGCGCTGTATGATGTCAATGTTGCTGTTGCTCGCGTTCCCCCAGAGCTGGGAGCCGTAGGTCCAAATGGGCTTAAGGGTGGAGTTGTAGAGAAGAACTTTAAAGTCCAGACACAGGGGTGATCGAGAATTTATAATCCAGTGTAGGCTGCTAGCTTTAAGTCTGAGATGTACTTTCTTGCATTCAATGTGCCTCCGCCAGGTTAGGCGTCTGTCGAGGTGGACGCCGAGATATGTTACATCGCTGGCTTGGGGAATCTGCGTACTATTCAAAGTTAGCGGGGGTCACGATTGTCTGTTAAGGGTAAACGTTATATGTTTACACTTTTGTTCATTAATTTTGATTCGCCAGTCTGATAGCCACTTCTCAACTACCACCAAATGATCAGCCAGTTGAGCTGTTGCTCTAGTTGGGCATCTCGAGCGGCTCAGGATTGCGGTGTCGTCAGCAAATGTGGACGTAGTCAGCCTCTCGTTCGTAGGGATGTCTGCTGTGTATAGGACAAACAGGGTAGGGCCCAGTGCGCTACCTTGTGGGACTCCGGCTTCAATGTTATACTCGTTGGATGTCGTTGTATTACATCTAACCTCAAAGACTCTGTGGTAGAGGTACGACTTAAGTAACTTATGAGTGTTTTCTGGCAGTAATGTTATGATTTTATGCATAAGGCCTTCAAGCCACACTCGGTCGAATGCCTGAGAGACGTCGAGGAATATCGCACTACAATATTCCCGATGTTCGAAGGCTGTACGAATTTCTGAAGTTATCCGGTTGACTTGCTCGATGGTTCCGTGGCTTTCACGAAACCCGAATTGATGTGCCGGGATTAAGTTTTGTTCTCTTAAATATGGTGTAATGCGCGTGAGCAGGCATTTTTCCAGTAATTTGGACAGGCACGATAGTAAGCTTATTGGCCTGTACGATGAGGGAATTGTGTGGTCTTTCCCAGGCTTCGGTATCATTATAACCACGGACTTTTTCCATTTTTTGGGGTAGTAGCCAAGTTTTGTGATCCCGTTAAATAGCTTGCATATAACATCCACTGCGCAGTTTGGAAGTTCAATTATCATTTTTGGGGTTATTAGGTCGCCCCCTGGAGCCTTTTTCGGTTTTATTTGCTTCCTAATGACGTTAGCAATTTCAGCTGCTTGAAACAAAATCGGGTTGATTGCAATTTCAGAGCTAAGCGCCGGTAGTTGAAAAGAGTTTGTGGCGGCGTTCGGCTGAAATACATTTCGTAGGTGTAAAGCAAATGTTTCGGCTCTGTCTTCGTCACTGCGGGCCCAAGTACCCGAGGAGTTTCTAATCGGAGTGACTGATTCTATCGGAGAGCTTAAATTTGGGTGAGCTCTCCACAAAGGATGCTTTGTACTGGTCGGCGACAGTTTCTCGATGTACCGGCGCTGCGCAAGCTCCTCTTCTTGCTTGAGTGTTTTGGTGAGTCTGCGGGTGGCATCATTATAGAGTTGCTTCGAATGGGGCGAGCTGCAGGATTGCCAAGCGCGTCGTAGACGTCGTTTTTCCCGAACCAGTTGTTCGATTTGCAGATTAGTTTTGTATTGGTTGCTACGCACAATTGTCTCTTCTGGTGTTCAGATTTTGGCTGCTGCCACGAGTACTGACTCCAGGGCATCAGCACAGAAGTCGATGTCGTTCTCTATGTTTAACTGTGGTGTTAGTTCAATGTGGGAACTTACGTACTCTTTGTACTTTAGCCAGTTAGTTCTAGTCGAGGTCAGCCTGAAGGGGTGCTCGATTACTTTTGGGCTTTGAAGGAGAGTTATTAAATCAGGCGAGTGGTCCGATGATAAGTCCGATAGCGATTTGGCGCTTACTAAATTTCTTGGGATGTTCTTGGTCACAGCGAAGTCAATTAAGTCCGGAAGTTTTCTGGGGTCAGCTGGCCAATATGTGGGGCTGCCAGGGGAGACATAGTCGAGTTTGTTGCTCAAATTTATGATTGCTTTATACACTTGTCTTCCTTTGGGCGTCACGAGTCTTGATCCCCAGTGCGTGTGCTTGGCGTTGTAGTCTCCTCCTGCTATAAAGCGATCTCCGAGTGAATTGTAGAAGTCCAAGAATTGCTCTTCAGTTATTGTAAAACGCGGTGGGCAGTAGACAGCGGCTATAGTGATACTGCCATTGCCTGCTTCTAGTTTTAAAGATGTAGCCTGCAAATAATTTGTTGCAAACCTCTGGTGAAAGTGGTGCTTAATGCGTTCGCTGATAAGGATTCCAGTTCTTCCGTGAGCCTTACCGTCCGGGTGATCTGTGCAGTATGAAGTATAACCTCTTATTTAGAAGTTGTATTTACTTGTGAGATGCGTTTCTGCCAGCAGCATTACATCTATTTGGTTTTCATTGAGGAATTGAGTTATTTCAAGTTTGTGCCGTGAAACGCCATTGGCATTCCACATGGATATTCGAAGACAAGACATAAATTATTTAGATTGTTGGGATGTGAGCAAATTTATTAAAATGTTTTGATTTTGCATAAGGTTTGTCATTGTTGTTTTCATGAAGGACATAAATTCCATCATACCCTGTTGTAAAGTCAGCATCATGGTTTCCATGCTGTTTGGTATTTGTCCTATTGCTTGCTGAGGTGTAATTGTACTTTGCTCAGAGCATTGAGCTTGTGGGAGTCCCGTCTGATTGGCAAGTCCTGATTTTAGGGCACTGGCGTATGAAACTCCACCATTTGTGTTGAGGGGCCCAAATGAAGATCTGGCTGCCTTCGCAAAGAAAACATTGGGTGTGGTTTGGGATTGCACGTACGCATTTCGTGCATTCTGGGAGCGTGCTTGTTTTGCTTGTTGAAACTGACTCTTCAGCTCTTTATAGACCGGGCAGCCTCTGTAGTTTGCGGTATGGTTATCTTCACCGTTAGCGCATTTCTTTGTCTTTGGGTCTTCTTTGCTTGCAGGGCAAGGTTCGGATTTGTGGAAGCCACCACAAGCTACGCAGACTGAACGAAGCCCGCAGTTGTTTCTGGTGTGTCCATACTCTTGGCAGTTTGTGCATTGCAGCGGGCCATTCCGCTTGTGCGGTTCTTCAACAGTAATCCTTCTATGCAACAGGAATTGCAGTTTGTAGATCGGGTGCACTTCATTTTTCTTCAAGGCTCTGCTTTCTGGCTCCAGTTCAACCTTAAAGAGTGGTTGCGGCTTTTTATTTTTATACCCTTGCAGAGGGTATTATAATTTCAGTCAAAAGTTTGCAACGCAGTGAAGGAGACATTTCCGACCCTATAAAGTATATATATTCTTGATCAGCATCACCAGGAGAGTCGATCTAGCCATGTCCGTCTGTCCGTCCGTCTGTCCGTCCGTCTGTCCGTCTGTCCGTCCGTCCGTTTCTACGCAAACTAGTCTCTCAGTTTTAAAGCTATTGAATTGAAACTTTGCGCACACCCTTCTTTCCTTTGCACGCAGTATATAAGTCGGAACGGCCGGGATCGGCCGACTATATCCTATAGCTGCCATATAACTGATTGATCGGAAATGCCATAACTTTGGTGTTTGTAAAGTTATGAAGTTGGGATTTTCTATGGGTTTTATATTTGGCCAATCAATCCGACCTACCAAATTTCATAAGAATCGGACGACCATATCCTATAGCCGCTATATAACTGATTAATCGGAAATGCCATAACTTTGCTGTTTGTTGAGTTAAGAAATTGGGATTTTCTATGGGTCTTATTTTTGGCCAATCAATCCGACCTACCAAATTTCATAAGGATCGGCCGACTATATCCTATAGCTGCCATATAACTGAACGATTGAAAATGCCATAACTTTGGTGTTTGTAAAGTTAGGAAGTTGGGATTTTTTATGAGTGTTAAGAATGCATTATATGAATAATTTTGGAGAATATAATTTACAGAATATTCTGCAAGGGTATTTCAACTTCGGCTCCGCCCGAAGTTAGCTTTCCTTTCTTGTTGTTGATAATATTAATAATATTTTTGGGGAAGAATCCTTTTTCTTTCAGTGCCTCTTTTATCTCATTGGTGGATTCGTCGGGCTTTATGCCCTTTAGCACTACTTGCAAGCCCTTGCTACTCTTGAGCTGGTACGTGTAGTAGGGTTTCCTAGCCTCATCTAGGTAATTAGTTACAGCTCTGAATTGATCTTCAGTTTTAGCTTGAAGCTTTGTTTCATGAATATTCCCTTTAACAAGAGGAGTAACATAAAAGTTGTCATTCCCGACCAGCACAACAATTTTCTTTACTAGGGCATATGAGTTCTGTTCCCTTATGTAAATTGGTGGGGGCTTTGGTTTCTTTTGAACAGCCTGTCCAGATTCGGATTGATTATTATCAATTTCCGACAATAGGGCAAATCTGTTGTTACTAGATTCCCCTGGTTGTTCGCTGCCTTTATTTGGGCAATTTTGTTTGGTTTATTTCCAACCATTTTATTTTGCGGGCTTAGCTTCCGTTTGATTTGGATGTAACGATCCATGCCAGTCTGTATAGCCGGACCCACTTGTTGTTGTTTGATATTGCCGATATTGGCACTCGTACTTACAATTGGCTTTGTAGTTTTATTCGGCGCTGCAGAAGTTGCAAACGCATTCGAAATCGCGTTGTTGTTAACGGCGACCGTTGATGTGGTTGTTGCAGTGGCTGCGGTTGCAGAAATTAACGAGGTCGCAGTGCTCGTGGCTGGTGAGCTGTGAGTCGCAGCTGGGGGTGGGGTTCTACACTGCAAGCTCCATGAAGTGGGAGTTGGTGTGAGTAGGGCGGGAGAAGAAGACCGTGCTCTCGCACTGTCAATGGTCAGTAGGGCTGAGTTGCTCTTTGAAGAAGTTCTTTCTTTCTACTTCTGTATCACGGGTTGAGAAATAAGAGATATAACTGTTTCTCTGGTCTACGGAGCTTCTACGCTCATTTTTTGAATCGCCGTTCATTGAGCTATCACTCGTGGCACTTCTTAGTTTTTATAATAACTTTGCACTAGTTTTATCATAGCACTAATTATTATTTACTGTTTTTAGCAATTAGATTGCCTTTGTTACACTACTCCGGTATTTTTAGGTATTGTTTTTCACTTTTGAGCGGTTTTTTTCCGGAGCTCGCGCAAAACACGTCTGCACTCTCCGGCTTATTGTTGGACAGTTTCTGTACTTGAACGAAAGTTTTAAAAAAATTTTTTTTTTTTCATACGGGAACGTTTCTTGCAAAAAATTACGTTTTTGGACGCTAAAATTCTTACAAAACTATCTATTTCGGCGAAATACAAATTTTTACATGAAAAAATGATCGTTCAAGTACTAATAAAATTCATTACGAACATTTGAAAAAAAATTGAAGAAAATCGGTTCAGTAGTTTTTCGCCAATCCATATCACCGCAAAGTCATTTTTCAAAAACACCATTTCGAGATATTCGCGTTTAAAGTTTCAAGTTTTGGTTTGGGCGGGGACGAGGCGCGCGGCTAGGAGCGCTGTAACTTTTTTTCTACTTTTCGATTTTTTGAAAATGAAAAAGGTATATACCCCCATAAATAATACTGTCTGGTAGCGTTGGCCGAAGCTCACCTTCTATTATTCGTTGTGCTCGCGCGTCGTCGCTGCATCAACTGGCGGTGGTGGCTCTTCCTCCAAACCACTGAATGTTGAGTTGTCGACGCTCACCTTGTTCGCCAAAGTCTCTTCTCATCTCGTCGTCGATCTTCGTTACGGACGACCCCTCATCCAGGATTGGGTACGTATCCACCCGTCGACCGACTCCGTACAGCGTTGCTGGTAATATACGACACAGTCAACATAGCTTAAATTTCTCTGCAGGGGCGCTTCCGCTGCCTGCGGGGCCCCTCCTTTTGGGCTACGTGTGGAAATTGTTGACTGCTGGTTTTTTTCGTTGTAGCTTTTGTTGCGGCCCCGTTGCGGCGACCATCTTCGCACGTCGTCTGCAGCATATACAGACGGTGATGCCTCTTTCTGCATCCGTTGAATTGACACTCACCATGCGAGTTGCAAGATCTAGTCAAGTTACAACTTCGTAGGCAAGTAAAGCATAGACGAAGCTTTCGCACATACCTCCCACCACCTGTCTTAAGTTCTGTGTGCTTTATTTTACATTATCAATTTGATATCTTTAAAAGTGAGAGACTAGTTCGCGTAGACAGACGGACAGACACGCGGACATGCTTATATCAACTCGGGACGCGATCCTGATCAAGAATATATATACTTTACTAGAGCACCCGGCGAACTTTGTCTCGCCCCAATTTCACGACTTCATATAACCCCAGAGTAATAATAAAACACTGGTAATTCAAATTTCATAAAAATTTATTTGACTCAAAATCAGTGGAGAGCGATGTGATAAACAATATTTTTTGTTTTGTTATCCGGTGCAAAAATAAATAATGATGACGGCTTTCCCACACGCGAACAGGCTACGTATAACTGCCCATGTGAAAAACATTGATATTCCAGATTAATCCCGCAGACTCGAACCGGGAACTGAATCCTCTTGAATTGGAATGGAAGATCTGTTGGAATAATCGGAATTCGTGGGATAAGAACTTCCTCTCCTTTAAATTTGCCCTTAATAATCGTCGCATAAATCACTTTGTTCATCAGTTTTTTAACGGGCAACCGCGTACCGTTGCATAATCTCGGATGATTTAGATTCCGCAGCATTATAATAATTGATCCCACTTTCAGTTGCAAATTATGCGGCGGAGTTCCTGGCACATCCAGTGAGTTCAAAAATTCTGTCGGATAGTTGGTCGCTTCATCCTCGTCGGTCACGCTGTGAACGGATCTGTATGAATGCAGTTCTCCAGCGATTTGACTTTGAATAATGAAATTCAAACTATCTACGTCCTTATTCTTCGCTGCTAGTATTGCCCGCTCACTAATCCAATCGAGATTTTTATAATTTTGTGCAATGTCGGGAAACACTTTTGTGATGAGTTCCTCTTTCGACGATGTGAACTCGCAAAAATTAGCTGGGAACGAAATTTGTCCAGTCGAAACATCAACAGGAATTTCGCCATTGCCAAGCGCCAGCAGTTGTCTCGAGAATTCAGCAGCGGAGGGGTCATTCTGCAATGCGACTCTCATATTCGTTGACAAATTAAACTTCTTGACATATCGCCACAAAGAGGACGATTTTAGGCATGCATTAACTTCATCGGCAGCCGAGGCAATTTAATTTTGCCACCTTCACAGCATAAGCCAGGGGTTTCCAATCGAAACTTCAGTGCATTGCAATGCTGACATACTACAGGCAATGAACCAATAACAACGCAGCTATGATCTTTGTAGGGTGTTTCGAAATTGTATGCGAATGCAGCGCGATTCAAGTTATCATTTGCGGCTGGTCTTCTTCTACTCACATTTTGTCGGGCTTGAGGTGGTCTTTGTGCAGCGCGAAGCTGTGCAATTCTGGCGTGTGCCGATGCATTTTCTGCACGTACCTCTTCCGTTTGATTATTACGGACATTCTGACAATGTATCGCATTTCGTGAAGGCCGTCCAAGTCTTGATCTCAAAGCAGGCATTATTTCCAATTAAAACTTTGGCAATGTTTTTACAGTTTTATGTACAACAATGAAGGCATTATTTCCAAAGCCTGCTGTTTAAACAGTTTTATGTACAACAATGAATACATCTCTTGAGCCGATAGCGACTTTTCCGGCAGGTTTTCCCAAAATTTTCTTATGCATTAACCTTCTCTGGCAATTACAAACAACTGAAAAAAAATTTGAGCGAAATCGGCCCAGCCGTTTTCTTGTTTTGCGATGTCGTACATTTTTTGCACCATTTTTGTATATATAGATAGGGTCGGAGATGACTCCTTCACTGCGTTGCACACATTTGACCAAAATTAGACAGACGGGCAGACGGACGGACGGACAGACGGACATGGCTAGATCGACTCTTTTGGTAATGCTGATCAATAATATAATATATACCTGCAATAGATACACAACTTTTGGGAGTGTTTCAAGAAGATAGCATTAAAACTGAGGGACCTTAATCCAATTCCTAATTTTAAGCAACTTCGTCTAATTAACCAAATCAGATAAAAACCAAAATCAAAATCCGGGATATTACCATCAATTATTAAATCAAGGTAGGGCACAAAACAGATTCAATAACCAGCGTTCAACATCCTAAATTCTCCCAATGCCCCAGTAAAAAGACAATGACAAGTCAACCGCAATATAAAAAGTGCATTTCTTAATTAAACGTATAAGGGTATCACAGGTTCTTCTATCAACATAATTAAATAAAATTTTGCAATAAAAAATGTTTTTTTTTTAATAAAAAACAAGAAAGGAAAGCTAACTTCGGGCGGAGCAGAAGTTGATATACCCTTGCAGAATATTCTGTAAAACCCATAGAAAATCCCAACTTCCTAACTTTACAAACACCAAAGTTATGGCATTTCCGATCAATCAGTTTATGGCAGTCCTATAGCTGCTATAGTCCATTTCCTTTATGGTACCAGGGTTGCGGGTTGCAGGTTGACTCAGGTAAATGTTGGTAAAGGAGTTGTGAGTAGAATGATGGGTGGCAAAGCTGTCATTTTAAAAAGATTCTTCTGATTATGATATATTCAACTTGATAACCTTTAGAAATGCAAGAGCAAAACAGACTCCAAGCGTTGAAGTCCCTGACATAAACTAGAGGTTTATAAGCTGAATGTATGAAATGGGTGATTAATAGTTCTAGGTTGGGGGGTATGTAAAAGTTTAATATTATTAACAACAAGTGGAACAAGTGGATGAGTTCAGATTGATAGTTTTGTGTGGAATGTTTCCCAAGAATGGCAGACTTATTGAAAACAAGAAAGGAAAGCTATCTTCGGGCGGAGCCGAAGTTAATATACCCTTGCAGAATATTCTGTAAATTAAATTGGGTGGTCAAAAATAAAACCCATAGAAATCCCACATTCCTAACATAACATACACCAAAGTTATGGCATTTCCAATCGTTCAGTTATATGACAGCTATAGGATATAGTCGGCCGAAATTTATGAAATTTGGTAGGTCGAATTGATTGGCCAAAAATAAAACCCATACAAAATCCCAACTTCGTAAATTAAAAAAACACCAAAGTTATGGCATTTCCGATCGTTTAGTTATATGGCAGCTATGGGATATAGTCGGCCGATTCCGGCCGTTCCGACTTATATACTGCGTGCAAAGGAAAGAAGATATCTTGAAAACTGACAGACAAGTTCGCGTAGAAACAGACAGACGGACATGCTTATATCAACTCAGGACGCGATCCTGTTCAATAATATAATTTATAGGGTCGGAGATGTCTCCTTCACTGCGTTGCACACTTTTAACTAAAATTATAATACCCTCTGGAAGGGTATAAAAAGAGCGGAGTATATTTCCATTATATTTCAGTAAGCTTATAAGTAAATCTTAAGCCAAGACCATTTAACAAAACTATTAAAATGTAAACTAATTTTGAAAAGGTAAAGATTTTTACACCTAGGAATTGAACAAATCTATTAATTGGTTTAAAGAAGAACAGTACTTTCCCGATAGTTAGAACTTCGATAAAAATAACATTAACGAATCTGCGACATGAAATCTGAAAGAACACCAGAAATACGAAATGCAAAAGAACGATATGTAATTGATTTCTATATGATAAGTAACCAACAATTCCTTTCTTGTATCGACATCTACTCGAAATTCGCCACACTAATCAAAGTAAATGGTCGGAATTGGCTCAAAGCAAAAAGAGCCATAATGAAGATATTTAACGACATAAGAAAACCACAAGAAATCGAAGCATATACAGACTCAGCTTTCATGTGTTGAAATCAGAAAGTGGAGATATATCTATTGCGTCGACCAAAAAAAGTATATCAGATGTTGAAAGATTCCACAAGACAGTAAATGAAAAAATGATAATTATTAGTAGCGAAGAAACTAAATTCGAAATAATTTACGTATATAATCATAAAACAAAACACAAAAAACACATTAATAAAACAAAGGAATCAAACGAAAATAGCCAGCACCACGAACTCAATGAAAAATACAGAAAATCACCTTTACTAAAATAACGAACCCATTAGAAAAACTAAATGATAAACATTTTGAAGAAACAAATACAAGCAGGAAAATAGTTCATTAAAAATCAAAGTATAAAAAACAGAATAAGATTAAAAAAGTAAATACGATAATTCTAGCGAAATCTAAGGAAATGTATACATTCAACAAATCACAATTGTAAGATACAATATTAAAGTAATAAATTGTACAATTCAACTTGATAAATTCACGTTATCGAATAAAATTGCCGATTATATCAAAACTATTTATGTCAATAATAATGTTACACTGACGATCATTTTATTCTGTGTACTAAGTTAGAAAAACTATATAATTTTTCAAACCCAGCTACAAGCTTGGTAAGAACATACCTAATGGGCCGATCTCAATGTGTTGTAACAGAGTCTGAGACCTCAGACTTTTTATTTACTAAGCGTGGCGTCCCCCAAGGGTCGGTCCTTGGACCATTACTGTTTTCGATATATGTGAACGATCTTCCAAATGTCTTGTCTAATTGTGAAGTCCAGATGTATGCTGACGATATGCAAATGTATGTGAGTCGTCCATATAGCTGTATATCTGAATGTATTGATGTCAGTAATAGTGAACTTAAACTAGTTAGCAATTGGGCAATGAATAACGGTCTTCAAATAAATTCAAAAAAATCCAAATGTTTGATAATTTTTAAAATAGAAATAAACGCACCATGTAAGGCTCAAGGTTGATACTGATGAGATTGAATACGTAAATCGAGCTAACAACCTCGGAATTGTGTTCAACAGCACTTTTTCGTGGTCCAATCATATTAACTATATAGTTGGTAAGACATATTGTCAACTACGTCAATTAAAACTGATCCAGAGTATTTTACCAACCCATAGTAAAATGGTATTAGCAAAGTCGATTATAATCCCTTCACTATTATACTGCATTGAAATATTTGGAAAATGTGACTCAATAAGTAGGAATAAATTAACCGTAGCATACAACAATATAGCAAGATTTATTTTCAATATTAAACGACACGATTCAATTTCAAGTCATGCTAAACAAATCTTTGGACTAGACTTTTCCACATTAGTTGAATTTAGGACACTGATTCTCCTTCACAAAATAGTCACGACCAAGGAACCAAATTACTTGTTTTCGTTTCTCAACTTTGCACAATCACAAGAATCAACTATTCCTCAAGTGAAAATCACTTCTTTGCATGGGCTGTTAAGCTTTGGAATAATTTACCACACAGTTTAAAGAATACAAGAAGTGCTAGACAGTTTCGGAAAGAATTATTATTAATGTTAAAAAATAACTAACCCACACCCACAACCACACACAACTAATTATAAATCCAAGAACTAACTATAGATAGGAATTCAAAATTGTACTACGGATAATAATCAAAATCTGCAAATATGTTTAAGTAATTCTGTAAAACTTTCTGTAAGATTGTAAACTTTGTTTTGTGACTAGTGCTTTATTTTTATACCCTTATACCCTTTATACCCTAATTTCAGTCAAAAGTTTGCAACGCAGTGAAGGAGACATTTCCGACCCTATAAAGTATATATATTCTTGATCAGCATCACCAGGAGAGTCGATCTAGCCATGTCCGTCTGTCCGTCCGTCTGTCCGTCTGTCCGTCCGTCTGTCCGTCCGTCCGTCCGTCCGTCTGTCCGTCCGTCCGTCCGTTTCTACGCAAACAAGTCCCTTAGTTTTAAAGCTATCTGCTTGAAACTTTCCCAAAAGTTGTCTTTCTATTGCGGGTAGTATATAAGTCGGAACGAGTCGGATCGGGCGACTATATCATATAGCTGCAATATAACTGAACGATCGGAAATACCATAACTTTGGTGTTTTTAAAGTTAGGAAGTTGGGATTATCTATGGGTTTTATTTTTGGCCAATCAATCCGACCGACCAAATTTTATAAGAATCGGCCGACTATATCCTATAGCCGCCATATAACTGATTGATCGGAAATGCCATAACTTTGGTGTTCGTAAAGTTAGGAAGTTGGGATTTTCTATGGGTTTTATTTTTTGCCAATCAATACGACCTACCAAATTTCATATGGATCGGCCGACTATATCCTATAGCTGCCATATAACTGAACGATTGGAAATGCCATAACTTTGGTGTTTTTAAAGTTAGGAAGTTTGGATTTTTTATTGGTTTTATTTTTTGCCAACCAATATAATTTACAGAATATTCTGCAAGGGTATATCAACTTCGGCTCCGCCCGAAGTTAGCTTTCCTTTCTTGTTTTTAAGTTAAATTGTTAACTTTAGCGCTAGGAAGACAAATAAATAAATAAATAAAAAAATAGAACCCCGAGAATACATATAAACTAAAGAAATATTAAATGCAAATGTAAAATATTACAACGAATTCCAAATAATCTGTATAACCACATTAGTAATAAAGATTATAATAGTCTAATATTGTACTTAGCTAATAAATTTAAAAGTATTTCTAAGGAACTCATTGTAAAATTCACAAAACTAAGTCAAGATACACCTAGCAGCATAAATGTAAATGAAGAAATTAATTAAATTATTTTTATAATTATAATATTATTGTTAATTAATTAATTAAAAGAAAACATTATTTTGTATCGCAGATTGCCCTGAGGACAGGCTAAATTCAAAGGTTGGGGGATTGACATATCCACAGTACCACAAGGGCCTATGTATTTATATGCCTGCAGACAGACCCCTGCAGACATAAGACTAAACAAGAGAGAACGCTATAGTCGGGTGCCCCGACTATCAGATACCCGTTACTCAGGTAAAGGGAGTGCGAGGGAGATGGAGATAGAAACTTTGATCACGCATAACTTTTTAACGAATGGTCCGATTTGAAAAATTTCTTCTACATTTCGATAGGTATTGATAAACACAATAAAACTGCATTTTTACTTTTCCGAAATATTTAAATTTTTAAAATCGTATATAAGCGATTCTGGGCGTTAAAGGGGGCGTGGCACCATTTTGACAACAAACTTGCGCTGCGTAGGAACTCCTAAAATCTACATGCAAAACGCCAATCTTCTAGCTTTTATAGTTTCCGAGATCTCAGCGTTCATACGGACAGACAGACGGACAGACGGACATGGCTAGATCGACTCGGCTAGTGATCCTGAACAAGAATATATATACTTTATAGGGTCGGAAACGCTTCCTTCTACCTGTTACATACTTTTGCACGAATACAATATACCCTTTTACTCTACGAGTAACGGGTATAAAAATTATGAATGGTCACGATTTCAGAGTGAACGCACTTGAATGCAAGACTAATTAAATTTCACTGAATAGAAACTTAGAAATGTACTGAGAGAACTTTACTTAATATATGGAAAACTCAAGACCATGGCTTGATCGTCAAAAAAGTTTTTTTTTTTTTTTTTTTTTTATACTTTATTCTTATTTATTGGATCTTCTCTATTACTTAAGAGACTAACAATAAGTTTTCAAATCTTAATCTATGTTACGTTAACTTATGTTATTGAAAAAGGGATGGGAAATCATTCCGCTGTAGACGGGAATGATAGCTTAGCCGGTTGAGTTGTCTGGCAAGCAGGTTTGGGTGATTTGATAATCTGGCTTCATATTTAATTTTTCTGGAAACAATTTCTTCTTTTACGGGATTTATATCCAGGTCTCTCTGGATGTTTGCATTGCGGATGTACCAGGGGGCTCCAGTTATTGTTCGTAGGGTCTTTGATTGTACTCTTTGAATAATTTCTATATTGCTGCTGCTTGCGTTTCGCCAGAGCTCGGAACCGTAGGTCCAGATCGGCTTTAAGCACGAGTTATACAGTAGTACTTTATATTCGAGTGGAAGGGGGAGCGGTAGTTCATGAGCCAGTGAAGGCTGCTGGCCTTTAGTTTTAAATGGGTCTTCTTTGCTTCTATATGCTTTCTCCAGGTAAGCCTCCTGTCTAGGTGTATGCCGAGATAGGTGACTTCGTCTGCTTGTGGAACCGGCTTGTTGTTTAGCGTCAGTGGTGGGCATTTCGAAAAGTTTAGTGTAAATGTAATGTGCTTACACTTTTGCTCATTGACTTTGATACGCCAGTCTGCGAGCCATTTTTCTACAGCTACCAGGTGTTCTTTTAAATGGGCTGTAGCTGTTTTTGGGCATTTCGAGCGGCTGACAATGGCAGTGTCGTCAGCAAAGGTTGAGATGAGGGTCTGGCGGCTTGTTGGAATGTCTGCCGTGTAAAGGATGTACAAGATTGGTCCAAGCACACTTCCTTGGGGTACTCCAGCTTCGATGTTACGGATGGTTGAAGTAAAGGTTTTACATCTCACGGTGAAAACTCTGTTTCTGAGGTATGACTCAAGCAACTTGTGAGTGTTTTCCGGTAGGGAGGTTTTGATTTTGTATACCAGACCGTCGATCCAGACGCGATCAAATGCCTGTGATACGTCCAGAAATAAGGCACTGCAATATTGCTTGTGTTCGAAAGCCGTGCGAATTTCAGATGTTAAGCGGTTTACCTGTTCGATAGTTCCATGCTTTTCCCTAAATCCGAATTGGTGCAGAGGGATCGTTCTGTTGTTTTGAAGATGTGTTACTAGATGAACAAGAAGCAGTTTTTTAAATAGCTTTGATAGACATGGGAGCAGACTGATGGGCCGGTACGAGGAAGGCTGGGATTTGTCTTTTCCTGGCTTCGGGATCATTGTAATGACAGACTTTTTCCATTGGTCAGGAAAGTAGCCCCATTTCAATATTGAGTTAAATATAAATGCGATGCATCTGACTGCGCATGCAGGTAATTCAATTATCATTTTTGGAGAAATAAAATCGTGACCAGGAGCCTTTTTTGGGTTTATGTGTTCTTTAATAGCCTTAAGTATTGTGCTGGTTTCAAGGGTAACTGGGGAGGACGGCGACGCTAGCGAGACATTCGGTAGAGTGAATTGGTTGGATGGCGGGTGGGGCTTGAAGACGTTTTCCAAGTGATGGGCAAAGGTGTTGGCTCTTTCTTCGTCACTGCGCGCCCAGGCACCTGTTTGTGATCGAATTGGCCAATCGGGACCTATTGGTGGCTGCATGTTTGGGTGCGCTCTCCATAGTGGGAATTTATTACCCGTCGGGGATAGTTTCGCAATGTAGGCCCGTTGGGCCTGGTTCTTTTCGGTAGAGAGGGCCTTCGACAATTTTCGAGATGCTTCATTAAGTCTTTTCTTAGTAGCTGGGGACCGATGAGTCTGCCAGTCTCTGCGAAGTCTACGTTTTTCAAGTAGGAGAGACTCGATCTGGATACTTGAGCGTCCAGTTCTTAGCGGGTTTGTGGATGAGGGTTCTGGCGTAGAATGTTTGGCGGCAGAGGACATTACGTCCGTGAGGTGTTTAAGCGACTTGTCAATGTCAGATTCAGAGGAAATTTCAGGATCAAGTTCGATGTGTGCACTTACATATTTTTTGTACTTCAGCCAGTTTGTTTTGTTTGATGTTAGATGTTGGGGGCGTTCCAGAAGCTGCGGCTGTTCGGATAGACAGAGGAGAACTGGCGAATGGTCCGATGTAAGCTCTTCTAAGGTTTTTATGTTTATCAGCCTGTGCGAGACTCTTCTAATAACAGCGAAATCGATAATGTCAGGTTGTTTATTTGGATCTGTGGGCCAGTATGTAGGCCTAGCTGGTGAGACAAAGTCAAGCGCATTACCAGGAGTGATAATAGCGTTGTATAATTGGCGGCCTTTGGGGTTGATAAGACGAGATCCCCAGTGGGGATGCTTTGCGTTATAATCACCGGCAGCTATAAAGCAGCGTCCTAGTGAGTTGTAGAAATTCATAAACTCATTTTCTGCAATACTGAAGCGTGGGGGGCAATATATGGCGGATAGGGTAAGTGGGCCGCCAATTAGGTTTATACGTAGGGATGTGGCCTGCAGGTAGTTAGTAGCGAATGTCTCCAAGGGAATATGTTTTATGCGTTGTTTTATGAGTATACCGGTACCTCCGTGTGCTTTACCGTCCGGGTGGTTGGTCGCGTGGAATATATATCCGATGATATGGAAGTAGTTTTTATTAGTTAGATGGGTTTCAGAAAGTAGCATGATATCGATATTGTGGCTGTTTAGGAACTGTAGGAGTTCGCTTAAGGAGTCCATTTATACAGACTTTTGTTTGATCAGCAGTTCTTGAAGGGAACTTTGAATCGTCATCATGACGTTTGCAAGAGTAGCTAGTGTAGATTCTAGACCGCTAAGTGTTTGTGGGGGAAGAGTTTGGTTTTGCTGCGTAGAAGGTTGACTTGTTGTTTGGCCATTTTGGCTTAAGAGCGGAAAATCATTTAGGTTTGATATGGGTGGCTGTGGACGCAATGCTGCAGGTTGGGCGGTAGATGTTTGTGAGATTCCAGGGTAGCGGAGTGCGTTGGCAAAGGAGACACCAGGAGTGGTTGTTGATGGGGTGAAGATGTTTGGTTGGGCAGAGTGTTGAGCCGCGAGTGGATTACTGCGTCTCTGATTTAGGCGGCTCTTGAGTTCTTTGTAGACGGGACAGCCCCGGTAGTTGGCAGTATGATTTCCCCCACAATTACTGCATTTCCTTAGAGTAGGGTCTTCTTTGTTTCCCAGGCATGCTTCAATGCAATGCAAATCTCCACAGGCGACACAAACTGGACGCAGGGTGCAGTATGTTCTTGTATGCCCGAACTCCTGGCAGTTTGTACACTGTACGGGGCCGTTCCGCTTATGCGGTTCCTCTACGGTGATTCTTCGGTGAAGGAGATATTGCAGATTGTAAATAGGATGCACTGCATTTTTCTTTAGAGGTTTCGTCTCTGGGGCCAGCTCAATCTTAAACAGTGGTTGGGGAATTTTATCCCTGTTCACTATGTTTACGATGTGCTTAACGTCGAAGCCATTTTCCGTGAGGCCTTCAGCTATTTCTGCTACCGCAACAGTCGATTCTATACCTTTAAGTACAACTTGTAGGCCTTTCTTACTTTTTAGTTGGTAAGTGTAGTAATTTATAAGCTCATTGTCGAGATATCTTGTTACAGAACGGAAGTTGTCTTCGTTGTTAACCTGGAGTTTTGTTTCTAATATGTTTCCTCTTTTTAGGGTATTGATATAGAAGTGGTTAGGCCCGATTACTTGTTTAAGCTTATTAATCAGATCGACACTGTTGTGTTTCCTAATATATATTGGCGGTGGCTTTACAGCTTTCATGATTTGAGGCGCCTGACCCTTGTCTTCTTCGGTCTCGCCAAGTATGGCAAATCTGTTTTCGGATGTTCGTGTGTTGCCTAAAGTTTTTGGTACTTTTGGCCAATTTGAGTTTACGTTTTTTTGTGGACTAAGCTTTCTTTTTATTTGTACATACCGATCGAACCCCGTCTGTACGAGAGTATTATTCGTAAGAGGGTCAGTAGAGCAAAGTTTTACTTGTGGTGTTGAGATAGGCCACTGGGTAGCCGCAGACGTTAAAGTTGTTGTTGTCGTTGACGTTGCTGTAGTAAGAGAGGGTACAGTGCTGGTGGGCGCACAAGCCGAAGTAGTCGGTGCATCGATGAGAGAGAGAGGTGACGGGCATTGTGAACTCCACGACTGAGTAACGGCAGCGCTGCTTGAGCATAAAATCGCTGGTGACAGTGAGCGGGCTCTTTCGGTAGCGGTCAGTGACGTTAATTTTGTTGTTGCCTCCGATGAGTCAATTGAAATGTAAGCATTGTTCCGTGCAGAAGACAGCCGTCGTTCGTCTAGTTGTATTTGTTGCCGATCGCGACTTGGCTTCGTGGCTTTACCGGTTGCACTTGTTAATATTTTATTTGCGTTCGACATTTTTAATTGATTTGATTAGCTAGATCGGTTTTAAATTTAGTTGTAATCACAAGGAGATGTTGACCTTGGGATATGGCATTGCTGCCAGCGTCTTTTCGCTATTTTTCTTAGTTTTGGTGGTCACTTTGTAGATTTTTGGAAGTCTTTCAGCAGGGCGAGCAAAAAGACACGTCTACGCGGTTCGGTGGTCACAGCGTTGACCAAAGTCAGATCAATAAGTTTGAGATCTCATAACAATGTGCTTTACTCTAAAACACAAAGTTTGTAAAGTTTAAAATTTAAATAAATAAAAACCTTTTTCTAATAAACCTTTAATGCAAGCGTTGAATTATATTTATATTTTAGTATTGTACTTTTATGTGTTTAAAAAAAGTTATTAAGGTAACTACGACTCGTAGAGCTGCCGTATTCGCATATCAAACTCGAGTACATGCGTTTGGCAATAAAAAAAATGTTTTTTTTTATGATTTGCAAAAACAAACAACAAGCTTATACAAGTAACTAACTCATTATTAATAGCAAGGTAAACATAGGCAATGATAACTTATATAATTTGATTTATTTATTTTCAAAGAACAATTTTATAAGGAGATCTCCCTTGCAAATGACAAAATTAAAATGAATATCCTTCCTCCTTTATGTGTTGTCCTTTGATATTGTTTGTTGTCGTTAGTAGATGGCCACGATAGTAAACCGATATGCCTTTGAAACCTTGAGCTTAGCTTTTTCCATTTGATCCTTATGAACAGCACCTAACCGTCAATCTTGTTGGCTATTCTACGTTAACTACAAGAGGGGAAGTGGAGTCAAAAACCGCCAAAATTATGATGACCTAATATATGTTCTAGGTTTCTGGCACGTTTAAAGTGCTTTACTCGCTAATGTTGGATACGCTCTGATTTAAACATTACCGAATGTGCACCAACACTGTAAAAGTTGTTTTTTACTTTTATAAATTATCATTTAATAACTGTTTGGATAAAAAAGTTAAAAGTTTTTGTGACCGTTTAAATGCAAATGCTTAAATAAAACTATATTTCGAATTTGTTTCCTGAATTTTTGCGGCATACCAAATGTTTTATTTTTTAGAAAAAAAAAAATTATTGGAATCCAGCCGCCCGCCGCGTGGATTTGTTTCACTTGGGTGGAGATTGTGGTGACGGCTTCAACGCTGACGTCGCTGTATAGGAAATCGTCCACGTAGTAGATGTTCTGGAAGCGCTCTGCATTGGCGTCGCGGATATAGTGCGCGATAAATGGGGCGCAATTAATTCCGAGTGTGAGGGCCCTCATAGAGTATATTGAAGGTTGTCCAGCTTTCTCGCCGTGGTCCCACCTCAAGAACCTTTGTGCATGTGCATCCGTGGGTCGGACTCTTATCTGATGGAACATCTCTGCTATATCGCCGCAGATTGCGACCTGGCCGACCCTGAACGAAACTAGTAGGTCGAAAAGTGGTTGCAGCAGGTCAGGTCCTCGGAGCAAATAGTTGTTAAGGCATTTCCCGTTGGATTGGGCGGCGGCATTCGAAACTAGGCGAACTCTTCCCGGCTTGTTTGGGTTGATAGTTATGAAGGTAGGCAGATACCACGCCCGCTCGTTTTGTTCGGCGATCTCCTTGGAAGTTAACTTGCGTGCGTAGCCCTTATTGATAAGGTTGTCCACTTTTTTTTGAGTTTGCTCTCTTAGCTCGCTTTGTTTGAGGAACTTGCGTTGCAGACACTTAAGCCTGTTGAGTGCGTTCGTGTAACTCTCGGGTAGTTGTACGTCGGCATCCTTCCAGGGCAGACCGACTTCATATCGTCCATCGCTGAAAACGGCAGTTGATTGTAGGTGGCTCAGGGCTTGACTATCCTCTGCTGACAGCAATTTGCGTTGCGTTGCAGTTTCCATGCCAAATGTTTGCTTTATGGCTTCGTGTAAGTCAGCATCTAGTTGGCCGCAGCTACAAACGTGCACATTAACCCGCTCTGTTGCTGGTCCGCTTGTGTTGCAGCTTTGTAGTGTCCATCCTAGCCTTGTTTTCGACGCTATGGTCTGATTCCATGCTCCTTCCCGTATCTTCAGGGGCACAGCCAAATGCCAATTGTTGGCACCGATGAGAACAGAGGGGCGAGCATTTTTATATGATTCGATTGGGAGTCCTCTTAGATATTGGAATCTTTGGGCGAGCTCGCTCATATCGACTGATTGCGCGGGCAGGTTAAGGCGCTCTACGCTGTGTACATCCCTCAGCTTGAACTTAGATCCGGTGCGAGCGTTGGATATGTTGAGTGAGGCTCGTTCGGATGCGGGGTCGGTGTGCGTAGTATTGTTCGTCCACCTTAGGCAAAGGGATTGCCTGACGTCCTTCACGTTCAGTTGCTCGAAGACCTTTCTGTTGATAAGGGTGACGGAGGAGCCCTATCTAGAAATGCAAAGGTATGTAGTGATTGTTGATTGTAATGAATATTAATTGGAACAATGAGGAAATTTGTGTTTTCCATATGCCGATGAGTGTGGAGCAGTCCGTTATGGTGGTGAGGGATTTCGTCGGTGATGTCGCAACGCGTCTGGTTGTAGCCCTCTATGAATCAACGGATGGTGGCTTTGACTGCAGCCGTTGATGCCGCACACTTTTCTCAGGAAGCACTGTCGACGATGCCGGTTTAGGCAATTATGGCATAGTTTATTGACGCGTATAACGCGTAGCCTTTCCTCTAGGGCCATAGACTCGAACTCCGTTTCCTCCGTATGGTAGTGCAGAGTGGCGTTCCTCGTGTTGTAAAACGGCGACATAACCTTGCTGGCTGCCTCAGCAATTTCGTATAGCCATTCACTAAAGATCCGTACTGATGATGAGCCTCCGTTCCTGGCATACATTGCCCACTGCAGCTTGAGTTGGGAGGGCAGCTTGTCCACGAGCTCTTTTTTCCGCTTGAGTGTAGCCTGCGATCTCGGTACTGGTTTGGTAGCTACTGAAGAACAGTGGCCAGCTTTCGGGGTTGCCGTCGAAAGTCGGCAACTCTCTAGGGATCGCTTGGCGGGCAGCGATTTGTGCGGCGCTTGATGCGTTCTGCACGGACGGAGTTTTATAAGCTTCAGGGAGTGTAGCACACGAATTTTTTGTGCTGGCTTTTCAACTGTCTTTTCGCTCTCTTTCCCAAAAGCCAGCGAGAGATCGCTCTCGAGCCAGAAGCTCTCTTGCAGGCATACTGCGACAGCCGACGAGTGTATGTGTGCACATGTATTCACATACGAAGAAATTCGCTGCAGCGCGCTGTCGAAATATTCTCTTTATTTTAAAATTCTCACATTATTAAAATTACTTATCTTGTATTGCCTTTATATGATAATTATTCGTATGTAGAATATTTTTTAGTAATGACCAAATATATCTACGTATATAAAGATACATAATTTATTACATACATGACTTCACATTGGAAAAATTGTCATTAGGGTATTCAGCGTGCGACGTGTGAACGATTTTTAGGGGCCTCAGATATTTAGCGATTGAACAGGATGAATATTTTTATATTTATTGTCTTTTAAATATGGATTTAAAAATGTTTTTTTTTTTATATTATACGTATTATAATAACATTATATAAAATTATTATCATAATATAAATAATATTTACATAATATGTAAGAATTTGTATATTAACTACTTTAGTTATTTAGAAATTACCTATTTTTAGTATTTCTTATGAAAATGAAATTTGGTTTAATGATTTTGTGCCTTTTAATTTGATTTGCAAGTCGCGCGCTTTTGGGTGAAAAAAATATTATTTTACTGAAAAAAAAAAAAAAATGGCATTGAAAAACCATTCTATAAAATATAACAAAACGCTTTCGACAAAAAAAATTAAATATGTATAAATGTACGTAATATTAAATATGTATAAATAGGATTAAATATTAATTAGGTATACAAAAAAAATGGATAAATAAAAATTCAAATCTGCATATTAAATTAAATGTTTCGTTTTATATATTTAAATTAAATTTAAAAACATACATTTTAACACAAAATATTTTAAACTGCTTGATTTAATATTATATTATTATTATAATATAATATAATAAAATATTTAAATGCAGGTTGATAATATTATAAATGATGTTATTCGTATTTACTTTAAATATTTTAAGTCATTGGATAAAAAATTTAATATTTGAATAAAAATTAAATTTAATATTTCCATTTTAAAGTTAATAAAAAGCAGCAATGGATAAAAAATAAAGCGAAATATAATTAATTAAATATCCTTTAAATATATTCAATTTAAATATAGTTCGCTTTCTATTTGTTTAACAATCATAGTATATTTAAATATATTGAACTTTATTGAAATTTAATCAAACAGTTTTATATGTTTTGTATTAAAAGTCATGTTTTTAGCTTTAATTTAAATATTTAAAACGAAACTATGAATTAAAAATGCAGATCAGTCACAAACTCACTCTCATAGAGATCAGACGTGCCTTCGCTTCCAAAGCAAACCTAAAACAAAACACAAAACAAAAACTACCAACAACACTCTCCAAAATACTAACAGTAACCACAAGTGCACAAGTGCGCAAAGCAAACAAGTACAAGTCCAACCAACGGGTAAAAACACAGTGACGGCGAGATGGGGGATCCCCCCGATCGTGGCCCATTAACAGTCCACGAAAAAAATATGGCACTTTTAAAGTCTCCTGGCCCAAAATACCTAATTATTAGAAGATGTGATCTACACCTAGACCTTAGCAACATCAACCCCTTTCTAATCAAAAAACAAATTGACTACACCTGTGGCGGTGAGGTAGAAGACTGTAATAAACTGAGAAATGGAACACTACTCATAAAAACAAAAACAAACATCCAAGCCAACAGATTGCTCGCATTGAAAGCTTTCGCTCCTGAAATAAAAGTCGAAGTGACTATCCACAACGGACTAAACTCAACCAAAGGAGTAATCTACTCGAATGACCTAAGAGGTATAGAAGAAAATATTATCCAAAAAGAACTTGCTAACCAGGACGTATGCGAAGTTAAAAAGATTCTGAAAAAGGAAAACGGCACACTTAAAGAGACTGGTTTAATAATAATTACGTTTAACAGCCATGACCTTCTAGAGAATATTAAAATTGGCTACCAAAGGACCACAGTTAGGGAATACATACCACTCCCACCAAGATGTAACAACTGTTTCAAATTCGGCCACCTGCACAAGTTCTGCAAAAATAAAAAAATTTGCTATAACTGCGGTGAAAAACACCACACAGACACACAGGAGAAATGCACTAGGCCACAAAGATGTATAAATTGTAATGACGACCAAAAATCGACCCCCACAACTCAACCAACAGGAGATGCCCAATCTTCAAAACCCAACAAGAGCTTATTGCAACCAAAAAATGCGACAACAAAACTGCCCTAACAATACTAAGATCAAGAAATTCAAACAACTCACCCACTTCCTACTCATCCATCGCCAAAACAACACCTCATACACACCACAACACTACACCTTCACAAAATTCAGGACCTCATCAACTCAAAGGACCCAACCTCACACAGCAAGGACAATCCCCACCAAGGAATCAACTAACTTCATATGCAGATCTATCCATAGACAAAAAATCAGACTTCCAATTCAACTCACCCAATCCCCAACCAACCACTAATCCAGTTCAAATCCTACCTCTCTCTACATCAAAGCGAATGCTAGCATCTCTCAAAGCCGCAAACAAAAACATAAACAAAAAAATCAAGTCTAATTCAACAAAATCGGGAGAAGCTTCCAGCGACTCCTGTGATATGGAAACTAACTAATCTACCCACACCCCAATAAACTATAAATATGGTTAAAATAATCCAGTGGAACATTAAAGGTTACCGAAATAACTATCTCGAACTTCAATTAATTATTAAACAATTTAATCCACATATAATAGCCCTACAAGAAACACACATATCGCACACTACATCACTCCCAATTCCCATAAACTTCTTAATCTACTGCAGCTACAGTACAAATGCATTCGGTGGCACAGCCCTCCTAATGCATAAATCCATCTCCCACTCACAACACCCACTAAATCCAGATCTCGAAGCTGTAGCTCTTACCTTAGACTTACAAAAAAAAATCACCCTTATCTCTACCTACATCTTTAATCTAAACAACCTAGAAAACGTCCTATCCCCAACAAACCTACCCACACTAGTCCTTGGTGACTTCAACAGCTGGCACCCTTACTGGGGTTCCCCCAGAGCCAACTCCAGAGGAAACACCATCGCAAAATTTGTAGACCGCTCTGACTACATTCTATTAAACGACAAATCGACTCACTACTCAACACACAACACATTTACACATATCGACCTTTCTCTCGCCACCGCCAACATTGCCCCCGAAATAACATGGAAAGTGATCGACGACCTTAATGGCAGCGACCATTTCCCCATACTTATTTCTTTGTTCCAGGATACATCCCAATCCTTTACCGCTAAACCTTCCTTTAACCTCAAAAAAGCAGACTGGAAACATTATAGTGACAATATTTTAAATTACAGCTCAGGTACTCAACCTACCAATAATATAAACAAAGAAGCTGCCATTATTAAAAAAATTATAATTCAAAGTGCCCATTTCTCTATACCCCAAAACTCTATCTTTACCCTCAAACGTACTGTTCCCTGGTGGAACAACGACTTAGCTTGCCTTAAATACATCAAAAGCACAAAATGGAAGTCGCTTAAAGCTAGCATTAGTTCAGTAAACATAGTTGAATTCAAAAAAGCCAACGCAAAGTTCAAAAGAGCAATTAGAGAAGCCAAAAAAACCTCCATCAACTACTTCACCTCCGAAATCCCACCCAATTCCGACCCATCTAGAGTGTGGGCAAACGTTAAACGCCTATGCGGACTCTATCCCACTAAACATATCCACACTATCTATAACCCTTCCACCCATACTAACACAACCAACCCATCAGAAATAGCAAACATCTTCGGTAACGTCTGGTCAAAAGAAGCTGCGAACTCAAATGTTTCTAATACATTTAGATCAAATAAGAGCCTGGTCAACTACACAACGAACTACTTTCCATGCCACTCAGCGCTAGAAATAGAAAAAGACATAAGCCTAATAGAACTTCTATCTGCCCTCAGCTCTCTCAAAGTTGCCACTCCAGGACCAGACCGCATCTCCTACTGCATGATAAAAAACACACCTTCCCCTTTTAAACTCAAAATTTTACAGCACTTCAATAATATCCTCAACTCTCATATACCTCAATCATACAAACTCAGCCTAGTCCTCCCTATTTTAAAACCCCAAAAACCCCAAATCGAGACCAAATCATACAGTCCTATTTCCCTAAACCCATGTTTAGCTAAAGTCCTAGACAAAGTGATTGCTAAAAGATTGTGGTGGTTTGTTTTAACCAACAAACTTTTGCACAACAACCAATTCGGTTTTAAAAGGGGAAAATCTGTCCTAGACAATCTACTATATGTTGACCATCTAGCGACCAGAGCCCTCTCCTTAAAACGACACATTTCAATCATTTCCCTAGATTTTGCAAAAGCTTTCGATAAAATAGGGATACATTCCCTCTTCCACCAACTCCAAAAATGGAAAGTAGGCCCCCGAATACTAAAATACGTGGCTAACTTTATGAACAACAGGAAAATCATAATCAACAAGAAAGGAAAGCTAACTTCGGGCGGAGCCGAAGTTGATATACCCTTGCAGAATACTCTTTAAATTATATTCTCCAAAATTATTCATATGATGCATTCTTAATACTCATAAAAAATCCCAACTTCCTAACTTTAAAAACACCAAAGTTATGGCATTTCCAATCGTTCAGATATATGGCAGCTATAAGATATAGTCGGCCGATCCTTATGAAATTTGGTAGGTCGGATTAATTGGCCAAAAATAAGACCCATAGAAAATCCCAATTTCCTAACTCAACAAACAGCAAAGTTATGGCATTTCCGATTAATCAGTTATATAGCGGCTATAGGATATGGTCGTCCGATTCTTATGAAATTTGGTAGGTCGGATTGATTGGCCAATTATAAAACCCATAGAAAATCCCAACTTCATAACTTTACAAACACCAAAGTTATGGCATTTCCGATCAATCAGTTATATGGCAGCTATAGGATATAGTTGTCCGATCCCGGCCGTTCCGACTTATATACTGCGTGCAAAGGAAAGAAGGGTGTGTGCAAAGTTTCAACTTGATATCTTTAAAACTGAGAGACTAGTTTGCGTAGAAACAGACAGACGGACAGACGGACAGACAGACGGACAGACGGACAGACGGACATGGCTATATCAACTCAGGAGGTGATCCTGATCAAGAATATATATACTTTATAGGGTCGGAGATGTCTCCTTCACTGCGTTGCACACTTTTGACCAAAATTATAATACCCTCTGCAAGGGTATAAAAACGGAACCTCACTTTCCAACTCTTTCCCACTTGAAAACGGCATCCCACAAGGCTCACCCATCTCTGTTATCCTATTCCTAATAGCCTACAATTCCCTTTGTAACATCATTTCCATTCCTAGACAATTTAAGTTTACGGCCTACGCTGACGATTTCCATATAATCCTAGAACACAAAAAACACCTCTACAAACCTAACAGCTGTCTTCCAAAAAATTAAAGAATGGTGTACGTACTCAGGTTCCTCCCTCTCGATTAAAAAAAGCCAACACCTTCACATATGCCGGAAACACAATTGTAGAGCAAAAATATATACTGGTTCCCTAAATATCACTGAAACCAACACTACAAAAATACTAGGCCTCACCATTAATAATAAATACAACTGGTCCACCCACATAAGCAGACTAAAAGATAGCCTTTGCAAACCCCTAAACATAATCAAACACCTATCCTCCCCAAAATACAACACTAACACCTCATCCCTCATCCAAATTATCAAAACCATCCTAATTACTAAAATCGACTACTGCTTACCTATCTACGGTAGCGCACCTACAAACTTAATTAACCACTTAAAAACCATTCAAAATTCAGCCATTAGAGCAGCACTAGGTGCATTCCGTACGACGCCAACCAACAACCTCCTCATCGAATCCAACATGTATACAATAGAACACAGAAGGGAATTTTTTACGGGCAAACTCTCAAATAAATTAATTCACTCTTACGACACCCCCCTTAGAGTTCTAACCAAGACCACCCAAAAAAAATGTAAATACCCAAGCACAATAGACCGAACCATAGAAATCTGCAAAAAACTAAACCTCCCCTACCTACCAATCAAAAACTACCCTAACAAAAAATACAACATGGAACTAATATTAAAAGCTACAAACACCGATCTGTCCAAATACAGTAAAGCCAACACCCCTCCATCTACCTACAAACAACTTTTCCAATCCCTAAAAAACACCCTCCCTAACCACCAATTCCTATACACCGATGGCTCGATGGCAAATGGCATATCAAGCTTTAGCGTCACCGACGAAAACAACACCATCAAATGTGGTCTTCTTCCAATCTACTCATCAGTCCTTACAACCGAACTAATAGCCATCCATGAAGCTATTAGACAGCTTTAAAAAATCCAGGAAAACATGCTATCTGCTCAGACTCCCTATCGTCCCTCAACTCTCTAACTAATTTTAACAACCACTCCTACTACCCCACAACCATTAAAACCTTATTACCAATCACTTCCCTAAAATTAAACTCATTTGGATCCCCAGTCACATCGGCATAAAAGGCAATGAGAATGCTGACAAAAAGCAAAAGAAACACAAAAATACCCGCTTATATACACACAAAACAACAACACTAACGACATTACACATTACCTCAAAAAATATATTAAACTAAAACAATCCTACTGCATAACAATACCTCTTCCTGGTACAACAATATCGTTAAAAATACTCCTTCCACCTTTTCGTATTCGCACACCAAACATAATAGGAAAACTCAAATAATCATAAACCGAATTCGACTAGGTCACACTTCACTTACAAACTCACACTACATGGACAGATCCCTTCCAAACACTTGCCCATATTGCAACAGCTCACATTTAAACATTGACCACATTTTAAGCTCCTGCCCTTCTCTCTCCCAACATAGAGCTACATCCTTCCTTTCCGACAACCCTTCCAACATCATAGCAAACCCCTCCAACGAAAACATAATTAAAATCATTTCATTTCTTCAAAAAGCCCAATTTATTCACAAAATCTAAAATTGTTCTCATCCCTTTAAATTAAATTATTACTGTAACCCCAGACGAGCGGAAGGCCTCAGCTGCTAATGCTCTTATTATAGTTAGTTCACAGTTTTAAAACATAAGCTAGCTTTTTATAAATAAATAAAATAAATATGCAGATATTCGTTTTTAAGGTATATAAAAAAGTTGTACATCAAGCTTCATTGCCATATATCCATAAATCCAATTTAAATAAACATCCTATTCAATCATAGAAGTTCTTTTGACACACAATTAGTTTCTTAGTCCAGAAAAGATTTCTGGCTTTAAGTCTGAGATGTACTTTCTTGCATTCAATGTGCCTCCGCCAGGTTAGGCGTCTGTCGAGGTGGACGCCGAGATATGTTACATCGCTGGCTTGGGGAATCTGCGTACTATTCAAAGTTAGCGGGGAGCACGATTGTCTGTTAAGGGTAAACGTTATATGTTTACACTTTTGTTCATTAATTTTGATTCGCCAGTCTGATAGCCACTTCTCAACTACCACCAAATGATCAGCCAGTTGAGCTGTTGCTCTAGTTGGGCATCTCGAGCGGCTCAGGATTGCGGTGTCGTCAGCAAATGTGGACGTAGTCAGCCTCTCGTTCGTAGGGATGTCTGCTGCTAGCTAGCAGCCTACACTGGATTATAAATTCTCGATCACCCCTGTGTCTGGACTTTAAAGTTCTTCTCTACAACGAGCAACAGCAACATTGACATCATACAGCGCTCACAATCAAAAATCCTGCGAACAATCACTGGGGCACCATGGTATGTTCGGAACGAAAACATCCACAGGGATCTGGGCATACCACCGGTCAAAGATGAAATAGCAAAGCAGAAAGCGGCCTACCATAACAAGCTTACACTGCACCCAAATAATCTCGCAAGGAACCTAAGACGGGTTTCGAACAGAACTCGTCTGCATCGTAACGATCTACCAGCCCAGCAATAAATATTAGGGCCCGTTAGTCTAAATTCAGTCTACATGACTGTAAGTTAAGTTATATTCTTAAGATTTGATATACTTATTGTTAGTCTCATATAGAGAAGATTTAATAAATAAAGCATATATTACAAAAAAAAAAAAAAAAGTACAGGATACTACTTTAAACTAATGAAATATTTTTATTTTTTCGGTATCAGTTGATCCGTTCGTCCTGGGGAATTATCACCGCAGGGCTCTTTAAAAAAAGGCGTCTAAGGGAAACACCCACACCTTAAAAACTATTAAATATTTTTTCAAAATTTATTTTGCATAAACATTGTCAACAATCTAAATTTTCAGAATATATAATCATTCATTTAATAAAAACAATAGTTACATACACAAAAAATCCAAATTTTCCTATTTTTTTCGACAAAAAAAGGTATATACCCCCTTTAGAAAAATGACGACGTTGTCCTGCCAAATCCTGCTATGATATAGGTTTCCAAGCAGTTGCTCTAGAAAGAAGTGAAGAAAACCGATGTTTCATCAAGTTCTTATCCGACCCGATGAAAGATGTGCCCAACGCTTCCTGTGGAGAGATGGCAACGACACCAGAAAACCTGATGTCTACAAAATGAAAGTAATGACCTTTGGAGCAGCCTGTCCGCCGGCCGCTGCGCATTACGTTAAGACCGTGACTGCCAAACAGCTTAGGCTTACTGATCCGACAGCAGTCGAGGCCATTATCAACTGTCTTTATGTCGATGGCTATGTAGACAGCTTCGCTACGGAGAACGAGGTTATCAGCTTCTCTATCCACAAGAAGGAGATACATGCGAAAGCTGGATTCGAGTCATGTCAGTTTTCATCCAGCTCACCAATTGTGGAAACTGCATTGGGCTCGTCAGGAAAAGTGGTGTCCGTCGGATGGGGTGAGTCGGAAGAAAAATTCTAGGAATGTGTTGGCAGGCAGCCACGGTTGACTTCAGATTTAAGCAGCGTACCGAACCCCGATCGAGTCCCCACTAAGAGGGAGTATTTAAGCTTGATCATGTCTAAGTTCGTTCCCCTGGGATTCCTTTGCTGCCTCATGATAACGGCGAAGGTATTGTTACGAGAGATTTGGAGGCAGAAAGTCCAGTGGGATGAACGACTTCAAGTTTAATTAAGAAGAGCCTTTGAGGAACTAGCACAAAGTGAACTTTGTGTGATATTGCATTATGAACGGACTCCAAGACGGTGCTACGATGGATCGGAAGCAGGCACCGGCGATACAAACAGTTTGTCAGCAATCTTACTGGAGATGGCTGCCAACAGCCGACAATGCGGCGGATGATGCAACGAGGTTGCAGTGCCACGTGGACTTCGGTCAAAAGTCACCTTGGCAAGGCGGACCGTCATTTTTGAGGCAACCTGAGCCCGGATGCTAACGATGAGGAGGAAATGCCCAATGTGGTCGACGGAAGACCTAAGAAAGATGCAGGAAGAAGCGAAATTAGAAGGCTTATTTTTTACATAGATGAGCATGGAGTTCTGCGAGCCTACGGGAGAAATTATTCCGCATGGGGTATACCTTACAGTGTGAGGAGGCCGATAATTCTGTCACATCGGCACAGTCTTACAGAGATTATTGTGCACCATGTCCACTCCAAGATGAAGTATCAAAATGTGGATGCTACGACGATTGCTGGCCGAGATTCTGGTTCACAAAGCTAAAACGTGTACTACTGAAAGTGATCTCAGCATGCAACGTGTGTAAGTTGCAACGAGCGCGCCACCGCCGTAATTATGGGACCTTAACCAGGAGATCGCTTGGAGGCCAATGGCTGGCCGTTCAATAATACTGGATTGGAGAACACTAATGGTAACCGTGGCTCGTCCTAAGGAAAAACAATGGGTAGCCCTTTTCACGTGCTTGACAAATTTCGTCTGCTGTAGGGGGCCATAAGCTGCGCAGTGATAACGACAAGATCTTCGTCGGAGCTGACAGAAAGGCCAAGCGTTCCATCCGGAAAGAATCCAGGATGAGCTTTCTTGCAGAGGCACCGAATGGATATTTAATTGCCCAGCGAATTCGTCAGAAAGAGGAGTATGGGAACGAATGGTGCAGTGCGCCAAGAAAGTCCTGCGTCACACATTGAAGGAGGTGGCGCCACGGGATCACGTAGTAGAGATTTTATTGATCGAGGCGGAGAACATAGTGTATTCGTATCCGCTCACCCATTTGTCGGTGGGTGCGGACTAGGAGTCTCCCTTGACGCTTATTGATTTACTCAAGGGAGTGGCTAACTTGTCGGACACGCTGGGCGAGGATGTGGACCTGCCCAAGAAATGAGTTTTTGGGCATTCGGGCATTTTTGGTCGCAATAGTTTGCTGCCATAGATTTAAGCTTCCGCATTGTCGCCTGGTTAGAGCAGAACACACTGCTGTAAGCTTAGCTTAGTAAAATTGTATTAGGTTATATTTGGTGATTTCAATTTTATAGAATAAAACGACACGCGCCGGCATCGCGCCCTGTTAAAAACAATCGGCTTTGAGGCAACTCGACTAAAAGCAAAAACGTATGTTAAAAAACTTCTAAAGGGTGCCAGTGCGAACATTTCAAACCCAAATTTGCAAACCCCCTTCGTCAGTACTTGATAAACAAAACCTGGGAAAATATATGATTAAAACAAGAGAGAACGCTATAGTCGGGTGCCCCGACTATCAGATACCCGTTACTCAGGTAAAGGGAGTGCGAGGGAGATGGAGATAGAAACTTTGATCACGCATAACTTTTTAACGAATGGTCCGATTTAAAAAATTCCTTCTACAATTCGATAGGTATTGATAAACACAATAAAACTGCATTTTTACTTTTCCGAATTATTTAAATTTTAATCGTATTTAATCGTATTTAAGCGATTGTGGGCGTTAAAGGGGGCGTGGCACCTTTTTGAAACAAACTTGCGCTGCGTAGGAACTCCTAGAATCTGCATGCAAAATGCCAATCTTCTAGCTTTTATAGTTTCCGAGATCTCAGCGTTCATACGGACAGACAGACGTACAGACGGACAGACAGACGGACAGACGGACATGGCTAGATCGACTCGGCTAGTGATCCTGAACAAGAATATATATACTTTATAGGGTCGGAAACGCTTCCTTCTACCTGTTACATACTTTTGCACGAATACAATATACCCTTTTACTCTACGAGTAACGGGTATAAAACGTAGACTTTTTCAAATTTTTTTTTTTTAATCAGAAGAGAATCGTTTGCCCACGTTTGCCCATCTTTTAGAATTTTGAAAATATTCGACTTTTAAATTTTGATCATATTTACCTGCAGAAAAAATTTTTTGCCCACCCCTTAAAAATGATTTTTTCGAAAAAATAAAAGATGCCCATGTTTGCCCATCTCCTAAAATTTAAGAATTTAAAAAAAATCGTTTGCCATGTTTCCCGATCTCCTAAAAGTTAAGCATCTAAATAAAATTGAATAATTTACAAAAAAAATTATCTAAAAAAAAAATCGATTTTATTACAAAACGAGGACGGAAGCTAACTTCGGCAAGTGGAAGTTTTAATACCCTTGCAGATTTTTACCGAAATTGCTAAAATTGCGAAAGGAATAAGGTATACAAGTTAACTAAGTAGCTAACCGGACTAAGGCGATGACCGAATGTCCGAAGCCCAGCGGCGGCCAAAACCGCTGACGCGGCGTTTGGCCGGATGCTCGTGCATAGCCGGCAAACACAGCATATTTGCGTGGCCGCTATGAATTTCATTTTTTGTCAACTTTAAGTTTAGTTCGCTTCAAGCTTTATACGAATAAAGAACACAAGTTCCATAGCATTGCAAGACTCCGGCAACCGCCGTTAAATATTTCTTATTATTTTGCACTGACTGCGTCTCTAGGCCAGCAGGCGAAGGGGGCAGTTACCTCCCAACGTAAGTCAACCTAATCAGCAATTGTGAAGGTATAGCCATCCGGCTCTGACTGCAGCGAGGGATCCCCGATCTCCACATACGAGAACTAAGTTAAGGCCCCCTCCTCCCTGCACTACCGAGCGGGCTTCAGCAGGTGCGACCAGCGGCAAATATATTCCTCCCGGTTCACGGGAGGCAATTACAAGCAGCAGCTTCCAGCGGCCTACCCTCACGCGTGGGTGCTAACGCATCCCCCCGCACCTACGGGAGGCAACCACAAGCTGCTGGCCGCCACTCAACTATAACGGGCGCTCCCAAAAGCGACCGCGTCCCCCGCGCCTACAAGCGGGCATCTCCGAGAAGACCAGCGTTTCACCAGTGCGGCTGAAGTGGACCACCCTTGTCCACACACACGTATCACATATCGTTTCTCCCGCACATACGTGTGGGCTCATTGAAGAAGACCACCCTTGACAGTGCGGCCATAGAGGACCTTCTCAGGCCGCGCCCTTCAACAAGATTAATTAGCGCTCAACAATAAAAACCCAACGGTTTCGCTTAGATATTTTTACATTCTTGGAAGAAAAATTTTATCTTTGAGGAAGAAACCACAGTAAATAAAATGTAAGTGCACCCCTCATTCAAATATTTTCTAACCAGTCTGCAAAGTAGAACTAGTTAATAAAGAATACTACGAGAGTAAAACGGCTCCGAGCCCGATAAAATTCGGGATTTGATTAACGAAAATAAAATATATAAATATATTACGTTAAATTCATTCATTTTTCTGATTTGAAATATTTTGACTATGAGTCGAGGCTGTGTGTCAGTCTTATTTACCCTATATCTCTTATAATTTACAATATTATAGTTTTTATATATTTACCACTACACTTATTTTTATGCAAGGGCACAGGTATCTACTACCCTTAAAATTAACTAGGTGAATTATATAGTGATGAAATACGAGCTCTCATTTTGGCGGCTCTATGTCCCCGTTTTCTAATCCTTTTGTGTGCGTATATGAACTCGCCATTTGCTAAGAAAAGAAGCGTCAAGCAGTACGCTAGCGATTCAGGGTCAGATAGTGAAGAACTCCTTCGAGCTTCCACTCCGAAAAACACGCGTAGAAACCCCTCAGCGGGCGAAAAGGTAGACCTCATGGATCCTGAACAACTTAGAGTAGTAGTGCAGGCGGCTATTGACAACGCCCTGGCCGGACAGGCCGCCGCAAATTTACAAAAAGAACAGGAGTTCAGACAAGTAATCGATGCATTGACCAGCCAAGTGGCAGAATTGCGCGCTGCGCCCACGACGTCCCAAAGTTCGGCCCCAACGCCAGAAATTAAGGTTTATGCAGCCATCGAAATTAGGGACACAGTTCAATGCAGCGAGCCCCTGGACGCTGTCAAGTGCCTACCCGAATTTGCGGGGGCACAGGAGTCATATGTTTCGTGGAGGCAAGCCGCCACCGCTGCCTACCACATATTTAGACGATACAATGGTAGTTCACGCCATTATCAGGCAGTGATTATCATAAGAAGTAAAATAAGAGGCCCTGCTGATGTAGTGTTGTCCTCCTTTGACACAATTTTAAATTTTGACGCGATCATAGACCGTTTGGATTTCACTTACAGTGACAAACGGCAGATCCACTTCATTGAACAGGAGATGGGCACCCTTAGACAGGGAAGCCTCACACTCCTGCAATATTACGATGAGGTTGAGAAAAAACTCACCTTACTCACAAATAAAGCCACGATGTCGTACGAGACATCGGCGGCCAGAATTCTGTGTGATAAATTCCGGGACGATGCGCTCCGGGTATTTATTTCGTGCCTTATACGCAGCCTATCTGATGTCCTCTTCTCGGCAAAGCCGAGGGACATGCCAACTGCGTTGGCATTAGCGCAAGAAGTGGAATCAAACCACGAAAGGTACACGTTCGCAACATCGTTTGCAAAGAGTCTAGAGGATAGGGACCGTAAGACGAATCCAAAGGAGCAAAGGCACCAGCAGGATAGAAATTTTTCCCAAACAGATCCCCAGTTTGGTATTAATAAAAATCCCCATTATACCAAACAAGTTAAAGCGCAGGTACATTCTGACCCGCGCAATAACAGATTGCAGAGTAGACCGGAGCCGATGGAAGTCGACCCCCCTGCAAAGGTTGGCATTCCTGCCCAAGCTCCACCCTATCAGAATAGGAGACCGGCAACGTCCGCACAGGCGCCCCTAGAAACAGCAGAGGGTAAACCACGTCACCCAAAGCTCAAATCAGGAAGAGAAATCTTACGCCAACACTGCGTCCAGCGCAATAGCAGAGATCAACGATGATGTTATTTGCGAATACGATTCAGACGTAGTCCATTTTTTAGGGGAAAATCCCTGCTGCCCGTCATCAGACGAAGAGTAGCGGGGATAAATATGAAACTGCTTATTGACACGGGAGCCTCGAAAAATTTCATCCGTCCGTTCGAAGGATTGAAATGCGTCCGGGTAGAAAGCCCCATCGAAATTCACTCAATTCACGGCAACACCACAATCACGAAGAAATGCTTCGTGTCACTTTTCGATTTGAAGGCCACCTTCTTTATCTTACCCGACTTATCTTCTTTTGATGCAATTGTAGGCCTCGACCTTCTTAAACAGGCGGGAGCATCACTTTGCCTGGCCTCCGGCCACATCAAATGGGGCAACAAAGAGGAGAAAATTGATTTTCACTCATGCCCTGATGTCAATTTCACCGAAGTGGATTGCTCAGATGCGCCACCTTTGGTCAGAAAGACATTTTTAACAATGCTCCGCGACAGGAAAAAAGCCTTTGCGGACCCCAATGAGGCTTTACCTTACAACACATCGGTGGTAGCCACCATCAGAACTGTTGATGAGGAGCCCATTTATGCCAAGCTCTACCCATACCCAATGGGCGCAGCCGATTTCGTTATCGTATCGGACTTTCGCAAATTGAACGAGAGGACAATACCTGATCGCTATCCCATGCCAAATATCTCTATGATACTAGGGAATTTAGGCAGAGCGAAATACTTCACTACGCTCGATTTAAAATCTGGCTACCACCAAATAACGCTGGCAGAACGCGACCGTGAAAAGACTTCCTTTTCCGTAAATGGAGGAAAGTACGAGTTTCGCAGAATGGCATTTGGACTAAAAATGCCATTTGGACTATGCTGCCAGCATTTTTCAAAGAACTATAGACGACATACTGCGAGAGCAGATAGGCAAATTTTGCTATGTTTATGTCGATGACGTTATCGTCTTCTCAGAAGACGAAAACTCTCACATCCAGCACGTAGATTGGGTTC
Organism: Drosophila kurseongensis; assembly: GCA_018153305.1. Lineage (NCBI taxonomy): Eukaryota > Metazoa > Arthropoda > Insecta > Diptera > Drosophilidae > Drosophila > Drosophila kurseongensis. The sequence goes on from JAECXX010000001.1 coordinate 2,719,119, forward strand.
TCAAAAGCCTTTACGATGCTAATATGAGGGTATCAACTGAAAAATCTAAATTCTTCAAAAAAAGCGTTAGCTTCTTGGGTTTTATAGTCACCAGCAACGGGGCTACCACTGACCCAGAAAAAACCAAGGCCATTCAGGAACTCCCTGAACCCAAAAACGTGTTCGAAGTTAGATCATTCCTTGGCCTGGCCAGCTACTATAGATGCTTTATTAAAGATTTTGCGCCCATAGCTCGGCCCATTTCAGACATTCTGAAAGGGGAATTCGGTAGTGTCAGCAAATACAGGTCAAAAAATATCCAGGTGCAGTTCAGCGAGCCGCAACGGCTAGCTTTTCACAAGCTGCGTAACGTTCTAGCTTCCGAGGAGGTCATCCTCAGGTATCCCAACTATAAAAAAGCATTTGATCTAACGACAGATGCCTCAGCTTACGGCATTGGCGCAATCCTATCCCAAGAGGGACGGCCCATTACCATGATCTCGAGAACCCTAAAGGACAGAGAGATCAATTATGCCACCAATGAAAAGGAGCTGCTAGCAAGATAACTCTGGAGGAAGCTCGCTTTCCGCAAAAACGCAGCTTTGTCCTCTTTGGAAACAAGAGACGGCATGCGATCAGCTTCTCCTGCAAAGAGTCATTACTCAATGAGCTCGCAGATTTAATTGTTCCTAAGGGCGTAAACGCCATCCATTGCGATTTACACACACTCGCAATGTTACAGGACCAACTGGTACGCCAATTTCTAGCCACAAAATTTTGGTATTGTAAAAATCGTGTAACGGACATTTTTGCAGTCCCGGAGAGACGAGAAATTCTGTCCACTGAACACAACAGGGCTCACAGGTCGTATTTAAGCGATTGTGGGCGTTAAAGGGGGCGTGGCACCTTTTTGAAACAAACTTGCGCTGCGTAGGAACTCCTAGAATCTGCATGCAAAATGCCAATCTTCTAGCTTTTATAGTTTCCGAGATCTCAGCGTTCATACGGACAGACAGACGTACAGACGGACAGACAGACGGACAGACGGACATGGCTAGATCGACTCGGCTAGTGATCCTGAACAAGAATATATATACTTTATAGGGTCGGAAACGCTTCCTTCTACCTGTTACATACTTTTGCACGAATACAATATACCCTTTTACTCTACGAGTAACGGGTATAAAACGTAGACTTTTTCAAATTTTTTTTTTTAATCAGAAGAGAATCGTTTGCCCACGTTTGCCCATCTTTTAGAATTTTGAAAATATTCGACTTTTAAATTTTGATCATATTTACCTGCAGAAAAAATTTTTTGCCCACCCCCTAAAAATGATTTTTTCGAAAAAATAAAAGATGCCCATGTTTGCCCATCTCCTAAAATTTAAGAATTTAAAAAAAATCGTTTGCCATGTTTCCCGATCTCCTAAAAGTTAAGCATCTAAATAAAATTGAATAATTTACAAAAAAATTATCTAAAAAAAAATCGATTTTATTACAAAACGAGGACGGAAGCTAACTTCGGCAAGTCGAAGTTTTAATACCCTTGCAGATTTTTACCGAAATTGCTAAAATTGCGAAAGGAATAAGGTATACAAGTTAACTAAGTAGCTAACCGGACTAAGGCGATGACCGAATGTCCGAAGCCCAGCGGCGGCCAAAACCGCTGACGCGGCGTTTGGCCGGATGCTCGTGCATAGCCGGCAAACACAGCATATTTGCGTGGCCGCTATGAATTTCATTTTTGTCAACTTTAAGTTTAGTTCGCTTCAAGCTTTATACGAATAAAGAACACAAGTTCCATAGCATTGCAAAACTACGGCAACCGCCATTAAATATCTCTTATTATTTTGCACTGACTGCGTCTCTAGGCCAGCAGGCGAAGGGGGCAGTTACCTCCCAACGTAAGTCAACCTAATCAGCAATTGTGAAGGTATAGCCATCCGGCTCTGACTGCAGCGAGGGATCCCCGATCTCCACATACGAGAACTAAGTTAAGGCCCCCTCCTCCCTGCACTACCGAGCGGGCTTCAGCAGGTGCGACCAGCGGCAAATATATTCCTCCCGCGTTCACGGGAGGCAATTACAAGCAGCAGCTTCCAGCGGCCTACCCTCACGCGTGGGTGCTAACGCATCCCCCCGCACCTACGGGAGGCAACCACAAGCTGCTGGCCGCCACTCAACTATAACGGGCGCTCCCAGAAGCGACCGCTTCCCCCGCGCCTACAAGCGGGCATCTCCGAGAAGACCAGCGTTTCACCAGTGTGGCTGAAGAGGACCACCCTTGGCCACACACACGTATCACATATTGTTTCTCCCGCACATACGTGTGGGCTCATTGAAGAAGACCACCCTTGACAGTGCGGCCGTCGAGGACCACCTCAGGCCGCGCCCTTCAACAAGATTAATTGGCGCTCAACAATAAAAACCCAACGGTTTCGCTTAGATATTTTTACATTCTTGGAAGACAAATTTTATCTTTGAGGAAGAAACCACAGTAAATAAAATGTAAGTGCACCCCTCATTCAAATATTTTCTAACCAGTCTGCAAAGTAGAACTAGTTAATAAAGAATACTACGAGAGTAAAGCGGCTCCGAGCCCGATAAAATTCGGGATTTGATTAACAAAAATAAAATACGTAAAATATTACGTTAAATTCATTCATTTTTCTGATTTGAAATATTTTGACTATGAGTCGAGGCTGTGTGTCAGTCTTATTTACCCTATATCTCTTATAATTTACAATATTATAATTTTTATATATTTACCACTACACTTATTTGTATGCAAGGGCACAGGTATCTACTACCCTTAAAATTAACTAGGTGAATTATATAGTGATGAAATACGAGCTCTCATTTTGGTGGCTCTGTATCCCCGTTTTCTAATCCTTTTGTGTGCGTATATGAGCTCGCCATTTTCTAAGTATAGAAGCGTCAAGCAGTACGCTAGCGATACAGGGTCAGATAGTGAAGAACTCCTTCGAGCTTCCACTCCGAAAAACACGCGTAGAAACCCCCCAGCGGGCGAAAGGGTAGACCTCATGGATCCTGAACAACTTAGAGTATTAGTGCAGGCGGCTATTGACAACGCCCTGGCCGGACAGGCCGCCGCAAATTTACAAAAAGAACGGGAGTTCAGACAAGTAATCGATGCATTGACCAGTCAAGTGGCAGGATTGCGCGCTGCGCCCACGACGTCCCGAAGTTCGGCCCCAACGCCAGAAATTAAGGTTTATGCAGCCATAGAAATTAGGGACACAGTTCAATGCAGCGAGCCCCTGGACGCTGTCAAGTGCCTACCCGAATTTGCGGGGGCACAGGCGTCATATGTTTCGTGGAGGCAAGCCGCCACCGCTGCCTACCACATATTTAGACGATACAATGGTAGTTCACGCCATTATCAGGCAGTGATTATCATAAGAAGTAAAATAAGAGGCCCTGCTGATGCAGTGTTGTCCTCCTTTGGCACAATTTTAAATTTAGACGCGATCACTTACAGTGACAAACGGCAGATCCACGTCATTGAACAGGAGATGGGCACCCTCAGACAGGGAAGCCTCACTCTCCTGCAATATTACGATGAGGTCGTACGAGACATCAGCGGCCAGAATTCTGTGTGATAAATTCCGGGACGATGCGCTCCGGGTATTTATTTCGGGCCTTAGACGCAGCCTATCTGATGTCCTCTTCTCGGCAAAGCCGAAGGACATGCCAACTGCGTTGGCATTAGCGCAAGAAGTGGAATCAAACCACGAAAGGTACACGTTCGCAACATCGTTTGCAAAGAGTCTAGAGGATAGGGACCGTAAGACGAGTCCAAAGGAGCAAAGGCGCCAGCAGGATAGAAATTTTTCCCAAACAGACCCCCAGTTTGGTATTAATAAAAATCCCCATTATACCAAACAAGTTAAAGCGCAGGTACATTCTGACCCGCGCAATAACAGATTGCAGAGTAGACCGGAGCCGATGGAAGTCGACCCCTCTGCAAAGGTTTGCATTCCTGCCCAAGCTCCACCCTATCAGAATAGGAGACCGGCAACGTCCGAGCGCCCCTAGAAAACAGCAGAGGGTAAACCACGTCACCCAAAGCTCAGATCAGGAAGGGAAATCTTACGCCAACACTGCGTCCAGCGCAATAGCAGAGATCAACGATGATGCTATTTGCGAATACGATTCAGACATAGTCAATTTTTTTGGGAAAAATCCCTGCTGCCCGTCATCAGACGAAGAGTAGCGGGGATAAATATGAAACTGCTTATTGACACGGCAGCCTCGAAAAATTTCATCCGACCGTTCGAAGGATTGAAATGCGTCCCGGTAGAAAGCCCCTTCGAAATTCACTCAATTCACGGCAACACCACAATCACGAAGAAATGCTTCGTGTCACTTTTTGATTTGAAGGCCACCTTCTTCATCTTACCCGACTTATCTTCCTTTGATGCAATTGTAGGCCTCGACCTTCTTAAACAGGCGGGAGCATCACTTTGCCTGGCCTCCGGCCACATCAAATGGGGCAACAAAGAGGAGAAAATTGATTTCCACTCGTGCCCTGATGTCAATTTCACCGAAGTGGATTGCTTAGATGCGCCACCTTTGGTCAGAAAGACATTTTTAACTATGCTCCGCGACAGGAAAAAAGCCTTTGCGGACCCCAACGAGACTTTACCTTACAACACATCGGTGGTAGCCACCATCAGAACTGTTGATGAGGAGCCCATTTATGCCAAGCTCTACCCATACCCAATGGGCGCAGCCGATTTCGTTAATGGCGAGATTCAAGAGCTGTTAAAAAATGGCATAATCCAGAAGTCGAGATCCCCCTCCAATAACCCGATATGGGTTGTAGACAAGAAGGGCACCGACGAAACGGGCGGCCGTAAAATGCGACTCGTATTGGACTTTCGCAAATTGAACGAGAGGACAATACCTGATCGCTATTTCATGCCAAATATCTCAATGATACTAGGGAATTTAGGCAGAGCGAAATACTTCACTACGCTCGATTTAAAAGCTGGCTACCCACCAAATAACGCTGGCAGAACGCGACCGTGAAAAGACTTCCTTTTCCGTAAATGGAGGAAAGTACAAGTTTCGCAGAATGCCATTTGGACTAAAAAATGCTGCCAGCATTTTCCAAAGAACTATAGACGACATACTGCTAGAGCAGATAGGCAAATCTTCTCAGAAGACGAAAACTCTCACATCCAGCACGTAGATTGGGTTCTCAAAAGCCTTTACGATGCTAATATGAGGGTATCAACTGAAAAATCTAAATTCTTTAAAAAAAAAGCGTTAGCTTCTTGGGTTTTATAGTCACCAGCAACGGGGCTACCACTGACCCAGAAAAAACCAAGGCCATTCAGGAATTCCCTGAACCCAAAAACGTGTTCGAAGTTAGATCATTCCTTGGCCTGGCCAGCTATTATAGATGCGTCCATAGCTCAGCCCATTTCAGACATCCTGAAAGGGGAATTCGGTAGTGTCAGCAGACACAGGTCGAAAAATATCCAGGTGCAGTTCAGCGAGCCGCAACGGCTAGCTTTTCACAAGCTGCGTAACATTCTTGCTTCCGAGGAGGTCATCCTCAGGTATCCCAACTATAAAAAAGCATTTGATCTAACGACAGATGCCTCAGCTTACGGCATTGGCGCAGTCCTATCCCAAGAGGGACGGCCCATTACCATGATCTCGAGAACCCTAAAGGACAGAGAGATCAATTATGCCACCAATGAAAGGGAGCTGCTAGCAATAGTTTGGGATTAAATTTAAAAATATATATAAAAAAAAAAAAATAAAAAATTTTTTAAAAAAAAAAAAAAAACTTTTTTTTTTTTTAAAAAAAAAAAAAAAAAAAAAAAAAAAAAAAAAAAAAAAAAAAAGAAAAGAAAATTTTTTAAAGCTTCCAAAACCAGATAACTCTGGAGGAAGCTCGCTTTCCGCAAAAACGCTGCTTTGTCCTCTTTGGAAACAAGAGACGGCATTCGATCAGCTTCTCCTGCAAAGAGTCATTACTCAATGAGCTCTCAGATTTAATTGTTCCTAAGGGCGTAAACGCCATCCATTGCGATTTGCACACACTCGCAATGATACAGGACCAACTGGTACGCCAATTTCCAGCCACAAAATTTTGGTATTGTAAAAATCGTGTAACGGACATTTTTGCAGTCCCGGAGAGACGAGAAATTCTGTCCACTGAACACAACAGGGCTCACAGGTCGGCCCAAGAAAATGTAAAGCAGGTACTCTCCGAGTACTACTTCCCGAAAATGGCCAAGCTAGCTAGCGAAATCGTCGCTAACTGCAAAACATGTGCTAAAGCTAAATATGACAGGCATCCCAAAAAGCAGGAGCTTGGGGAAACACCAATCCCGTCCCAGGTTGGGGAAATATTACACATAGACATCTTCTCAACGGATAAAAAATATTTTCTTACATCCATTGACAAATTCTCAAAATTTGCGATGGTCCAGCCATAGTCCCTCTAGAACCATAGAGGACATTAAACCAGCACTGCTACAACTCTTGAATGTTTTCCCGAAAGCCAAGGTCATATATTGTGACAACGAACCATCGTTGAATTCGCACTTCATTTTGTCCATGCTGGAAAACCATTTCGGCGTGAGCATCTCGAATGCACCGCCCCTCCACAGTGTCTCAAACGGACAAGTGGAACGTTTCCACAGCACTCTAGTAGAGCTTGCTAGATGCCTTAAAATTGATAAAGGCATCAGTGACACCGTCGAGCTAATCTTGCTGGCCACAGCCAGATACAATAAATCTATCCATTCGGTCAGCGACGTAATTCAAACACAGTCGGATCAACCACAGTATGAGATTCAGGATAAGATAAAAATCGCTCAACACAAGCTCAGTAACAGGGAAAATGCTGCCCGACAGAACAGGGTGTTCAAAGTTGGTGAAAAAGTCCTGGTAAAATCCAACAGGCGGCTAGGCAACAAACTCTCACCATTGTGTGAAGAGAAGATTGTGGAAGCGGACATGGGGACCACAGTCCTCATCAAGGGGAGGGTGGTCCACAAAGGCAACATCAAATAAAAAAAAATGTTGGCACAAATTTCACTAGCTTTAAGCATAGCTGATAAAATATTTTTTTAAGGTTAAATTAATTTCCGTTGGTGGTGGGCAACCTTGTCATGAACAAAAATACAGCTCCGAATTCATTCCACAGGTCCAAAATCATCCCAATCCTCTTCTCCTTAACCATGGCGTCGGCGTACATCACCGACTATTCACAAGCCAAGTACATCCCCATTATTGACGGTCGAATACTAGTGTGGGAGGGATTCGCATTCGTTAGACATTCAGCGAACCTTTCAGAGTACAGGCGCGTAATAGAAGAAACAGAAAATATGAGCGATATGTTCCCCCAGTCACACATGAAAAAACTGTTGAAAGTGGACACAGCTCACCTTCGCGACCTGCTCGACTCGTTAGGCGTGCACCACAGGGTAGCTAGGAGTTTAGACTTTTTAGGATCAATGTTAAAAGTCGTAGCAGGAACTCCGGACGCCGGGGATTTAGAAAGAATTAAATTCACGGAAACGCAATTAATCAATTCAAACAATAGACAAATAGAAATAAATACCAGAATACAAAGTCAAATTAATGAATTAACGTCAACCGTAAATCAAATCCTGAAAGTGGCAAAGAGTTCACAAGTGGACACTGGCCATCTATATGAAACATTGCTCTCCAGAAACCGAATGCTAACAATGGAACTCCAAAATTTAATGATGGCAATCTCGCTTGCTAAAGTAAACATAGTCAGCCCAAACATATTAGATCACGCAGACCTAGAAAGTATTTGGATGGAGGAGCCCACCGACACTCCTATAAAAGATATTTTGTCCGTAGCGTCCGTGAAAATTCTCCAGTATGTTAACATATTGCACTTCATTATTAAATTCCCAAAAATTAAATTAGCATGTAAGAAGATTACAATGTTCCCGGTAGCACATAATAATGTGATGCTAAGGTTAGTGGATAATATAATAGCAGAATGCAATGGGGAAATGTATGCGATCCAGAATTGCTCCACAACAACAGGAGTCACTTTCTGCCGACTATCAGCGAAGACCACATGCGCCTGATAACTCCATGCAGGTGGAGTTGCGCACTGCGAGACCCAACCAAGCGATTTACATCCGATCACTTATGTCGATGAGGGAATTATGATCATCAATGATCAATCAGCGCAGGTACGAGTAGACAACGGAACAAGCGTCTGGATACACGGGACGCATCTCGTCACCTTTAGTGAGCGCGTCACAGTAAACGAAACCCTGGTTTTGAACCAAAACTCCTCCCAGAAGAGGACTCCGGGGGTGGCAAGCTCACCCTCACTGAACATCACCATCAGTCAAAATACTCTGAGCCTCCCCTACTTTCACCGCTTGAGTGAACGTAACCTGGAATACATTCAGAGGTTCGTAAATAAAATCAACACCAATCAGACACACATGGTAGCGCTTATTACAGGAGTAATGTGTTGCGCATTGATTTGTGTCGACCTAACCTACATGCGACTCCCCGGTGCCAGAAGATCTGCGGTCCAACTAAAAAGGGTGATCGCTGAAATAGGGTTGGCCGAGGGCGGCCTCAATCTTGAGGGGGAGTAGTTAACTAAGTAGCTAACCGGACGAAGGCGATGACCGAATGTCCGAAGCCCATCGGCGGCTCGAGGGTAGGTATGCTCGTGCATAGCCGGCAAACACAGCATATTTGCGTGGCTATGGATTTCATTTTTTGTCAACTTTAAGTTTAGTTCGCTTCAAGCTCTATACGAATAAAGAACATTATTATTATTTTGCACTGACTGAGTCTCAAGGCCAGCAGGCGAAGGGGGCAGTTACCTCCCAACGTAAGTCAACCTAATCAGCAATTGTGAAGGTATAGCCATCCGGCTCTGACTGCAGCGAGGGATCCCCGATCTCCACATACGAGAACTAAGTTAAGGCCCCCTCCTCCCCCGCACTACCGAGCGGGCTTCAGCAGGTGCGACCAGCGGCAAACATATTCCTCCCGCGTTTACGGGAGGCAATTAGGCAGCAGCTTCCAGCGGCCTACCCTCACGCGTGGGTGCTAACGCATACCCCCGCAACTACCGGAGGCAACCACAAGCTGCTGGCCGCCACTCAACTATAACGGGCGCTCCCAGAAGCGACCGCGTCCCCCGCGCCTACAAGCGGGCATCTCCGAGAAGACCAGCGTTTCACCAGTGCGGCTGAAGAGGACCACCCTTGTCCACACACACGTATCACATATCGTTTCTCCCGCACATACGTGTGGGCTCATTGAAGAAGACCACCCTTGACAGTGCGGCCATAGAGGACCACCTCAGGCCGCGCCCTTCAACAAGATTAATTTACATAAATAAAATAGATTTGCATAGTTTCATGTCAATAGCTTTTATACTGCATATTTTCGCAGCCTGGATATTTTCGCAGCCCTTAACAATTTTTCCTACGGATGCTATAAGATATACCCGTCCGATCGGCAAGCGCTTTTACCCTTATCAAGATATGCGTATATAAATAAGACTTTGAAAATTTATGACAATAGCTTCCACACTGCGCGAAATATCCTGAAAATCATTAAATTGTAAAGGATTTCACCCTATTGTTCCTATGGGAGCTATAAGATATAGACATCCGATCGGCACGCGCTTTAACCCCGATCAAGGTATGCATCAAAAAATACGAATTGAAAAGATTCATGTCAATAGCTTTTACACTGCGCGAAATATCATAAATTCTTGCAAGGTATATCCGATTGTTTCTATGGGAGCTATAGGATATAGACGTCCGATCGATTTTCAAACTTGATCTGCGTACACGTATTTAAGGACGACTGTGAAAGTTTCCGATTGCTAGCCTTTAAACTGAGCTCACAAACGGTATTGAAACAGACGGACAGACGGACAGACGGACGGACGGACAGACGGACATGGCTATATCGACTCCTCTATTGATCCTGATCAAGAATATATATACTTTATGGGGTCGGAAACGTCTTCTTCACTGCGTTACAAACTTCTCACCAAAATTATAATACCCTCTGCAAGGGTATAAAAAAACACTAGGTATAAGTGGAACGAAGTAATTTTTTACCTGAAGGAAGGGTTGTAAGTTTTTTAGGGTTTTTTAACTTGTACTTTCCAAACCACAATTTTCTGATCGCACAATTGTAAACCTGGAACACTTGTCGCCTTTAAAAAAATTGTTTTCCTCCTCGATTCTCATATTAGGTCTACTTGTCATTTGGAGGTTACATTTTTTACCTGAAGCAAAGCGTTGTATTTCTTTAGGTTTTTTTTACTGGTACTTTCCAAAACCACAAATTTATGATTGCACAATTGTAAACCTAAAACAATTGTCGCCTTTTAAAAAATTGTTTTCTTCTTTTTATTATTATTCAATTTTTGTTTAATTTTTAAATTTCAGGAGATGGGCAAACATGGGCATCTTTTATTTTTTCGAAAAAACGATTTTGAAGTGGTGGGCAAACGTTTTTTGTTAAAAAATCACATTTTTAAGCCGTTGGCAAACGTTTTTGTCAAAATTAACTATTTTTAAGAGGTGGGCAACCTTTTTTTTTTAAATTCTTAAATTTCAGGAGATGGGCAAACATGAGCATATTTTCTTTTTTCGAAAAAAACACTTTTAAGGGGTGGGCAAACAATTTTTTCTGCAGGTAAATATGATCAAAACTTAAAAGTCTAATATTTTTAAAAGTATTAATATTTTTATTAAAATTCTAAAAGGTGGGCAAACGTGGGCAAACGATTCTCTTGCGAGTAAAAAAAAATAATTTGAAAAAGTCAACTTTTATGTTTTTGAAAATGTTCGAAAATTTTCGAAGATTCCATATTTTCAAAACTAAAGGTGGGCAAAAAATATTAAAAAGTGGGCAAACATGAGCTAAAAATGGGCAAACGATCTATTCTATTCAATTTTCGAAAATTCGATTTTAGTCGACCCAGCTTTTTTGAGCTCATCCGACCTACCAAATTTTATTAGGATCAGACGACTAGAACCTATAGCCGCCATATAACTGATTGATCGGAAAGGCCATAACTTTGGTGTTTGTAAAGTTAGGAAGTTTGGATTTTCTATTGGTTTTATTTTTGGCCAATCAATCCGTTCTACCAAATTTCATAAGGATTGGCCTATAGCTCCTATAGCTGCCATATAACTGAACGATTGTAAATGCCATAACTTGTGTTTTTAAAGTTAGGAAGTTGGAATTATGAGTATTAAGAATGCATCATATAAATCATTTTGGAGAATATAATTTACAGAATATTCTGCAAGGGTATATCAACTTCGGCTCCGCCCGAAGTTAGCTTTCCTTTCTTGTTTTTAATAAGTGCTTGCTATTGGGACACTTTCTATCATCATTGAAGCGTGCGGAATTGGTCATGATACCTAAGCCTGGCAAACCTGAAGCTAATCTCGCCTCTTATCGTCCAATCAGTCTACTGCCAGTGCTCTCCAAGATACTCGAAAGAGTATTTTTGAGTGGAGTACTGCCTGTAATGGACGAGGCTGGTCTGATCCCCGAGCACCAGTTTGGCTTCAGGCGCTACCATGGGACTCCGGAACAATATCACAGACTAATACAATGCATTCTGGACGCTTTTAGCGGACGCTGTAGCGGACTCCCCAGCTGAAGCCTCCCGCATCATGCAGGAGCAACTCCACTTACTCAACAATGGGCTACCACCTTCTCCACCCGCAGGGGCAACTGCCCTCCGGTGCTTCTCAACGACATTCCAATTACACAGGTGGACACGCCAAGCTACTTGGGCTTCACACTCGACAGAAGGCTGACATGAAGAACACATCTGCTAAAAAAGCGTCCCCAGGCCGAGTCCCGAGCCAAATCCCTGTACTGGCTGATCGGTAGGAGGTCCAAGCTACCGACATCTTCGAAGCTGCAAGGCGGTCATCAGGTCCATCTGGACATATGGGATACAACTGTGGGGCACAGCCAGCAAGTCCAGCATTAACTGTATACAGGTGCTGGAAAACAAAATCATACGCATTGCCACGAACGCCCATCTCTTTCATGACAACGCCACCATTCACGAGGTCCTCAACTTTCCGTGGGTGGAAGAAGAAATTCAGCGAAGCAGCTAGAGATATGTAAACAGGCTCCACGACCACTCTAAGAACTTGGCCATCAAACTGTTGGAAAACAGCGCACGGACCAGGAGGTTACTAAGGACCCACCCTTTGGATCCCCACTGATGTCTCACCTGAAATACTCTCTGGGACTGATGTTTGATCTGAAGTTTGACTTGACTTTGTAATACCCATTATACCTGTAATACCCATAAATCAAGTACCCCATTTAATGATTGTCCACGAAGGACAGTTTTAAATAATAAATTCCAAGCTAATAAAAAACAAGAAAGGAAAGCTAACTTCGAGCGGAGCCGAAGTTGATATACCCTTGCAGAATATTCTCTAAATTATATTCTCCAAAATTATTCATATGATGCATTCTTAATACTCATAAAAAATCCCAACTTCCTAACTTTACAGTTCAGTTATTTGGCAGCTATAGGATATAGTCGGACGATGAAATTTGGTAGGTCGGATTGATTACTTCCTAACTTTACAAACACCAAAGTTATGGCATTTCCAATCGTTCAGTTACATGGCCGCTATAGGATATAGTCGGCCGACACTTTTGACCAAAATTATAATACCCTCTGCAAGGGAATAAAAACTAATTAATTAGTTAAAATCTGTTTCTTTCCTGATTTTTTTTTTTAGAATGGGTCAAATAACTAATAATCATAAATTTAAATTATTAAATAAAAATATTAATTTAAATAGTTAAATATTTTTATTGTTTGTTTTGCCCAGCGAGTCGAATGAGTCACAACTGGCAATTCGGGCTCTGGCGTCGAGCAGGTGCAAACTGAGAAATGGAACACTACTCATAAAAACAAAAACAAACATCCAAGCCAACAGATTGCTCGCATTAAAAGCTTTCGCTCCTGAAATAAAAGTCGAAGTGAGTATCCACAACGGACTAAACTCAACCAAAGGAGTAATCTACTCGAATGACCTAAGAGGTATAGAAGAAAATATTATCCAAAAAGAACTTGCTAACCAGGACGTATGCGAAGTTAAAAAGATTCTGAAAAAGGAAAACGGCACACTTAAAGAGACTGGTTTAATAATAATTACGTTTAACCGCCATGACCTTCCAGAGAATATTAAAATTGGCTACCAAAGGACCACAGTTAGGGAATACATACCACTCCCACTAAGATGTAACAACTGTTTCAAATTCGGCCACCTGCACAAGTTCTGCAAAAATAAAAAAATTTGCTATAACTGCGGTGAAAAACACCACACAGACACACAGGAGAAATGCACTAGGCCACAAAGATGTATAAATTGTAATGACGACCAAAAATCGACCCCCACAACTCAACCAACAGGAGATGCCCAATCTTCAAAACCCAACAAGAGCTTATTGCAACCAAAAATTGCGACAACAAAACTGCCCTAACAATACTAAGATCAAGAAATTCAAACAACTCACCCACTTCCTACTCATCCATCGCCAAAACAACACCTCATACACACCACAACACTAACCCTTCACAAAATTCAGGACCTCATCAACTCAAAGGACCCAACCTCACACAGCAAGGACAATCCCCACCAAGGAATCAACTAACTTCATATGCAGATCTATCCATAGACAAAAAATCAGACTTCCAATTCAACTCACCCAATCCCCAACCAACCACTAATCCAGTTCAAATCCTACCTCTCTCTACATCAAAGCGAATGCTAGCATCTCTCAAAGCCGCAAACAAAAACATAAACAAAAAAATCAAGTCTAATTCAACAAAATCGGGAGAAGCTTCCAGCGACTCCTGTGATATGGAAACTAACTAATCTACCCACACCCCAATAAACTATAAATATGGTTAAAATAATCCAGTGGAACATTAAAGGTTACCGAAATAACTATCTCGAACTTCAATTAATTATTAAACAATTTAATCCACATATAATCGCCCTACAAGAAACACACATATCGCACACTACATCACTCCCAATTCCCATAAACTTCTTAATCTACTGCAGCTACAGTACAAATGCATTCGGTGGCACAGCCCTCCTAATGCATAAATCCATCTCCCACTCACAACACCCACTAAATCCAGATCTCGAAGCTGTAGCTCTTACCTTAGACTTACAAAAAAAAATCACCCTTATCTCTACCTACATCTTTAATCTAAACAACCTAGAAAACATTGCCCCCGAAATAACATGGAAAGTGATCGACGACCTTAATGGCAGCGACCATTTCCCCATACTTATTTCTTTGTTCCAGGATACATCCCAATCCTTTACCGCTAAACCTTCCTTTAACCTCAAAAAAGCAGACTGGAAACATTATAGTGACAATATTTTAAATTACAGCTCAGGTACTCAACCTACCAATAATATAAACAAAGAAGCTGCCATTATTAAAAAAATTATAATTCAAAGTGCCCATTTCTCTATACCCCAAAACTCTATCTTTACCCTCAAACGTACTGTTCCCTGGTGGAACAACGACTTAGCTTGCCTTAAATACATCAAAAGCACAAAATGGAAGTCGCTTAAAGCTAGCATTAGTTCAGTAAACATAGTTGAATTCAAAAAAGCCAACGCAAAGTTCAAAAGAGCAATTAGAGAAGCCAAAAAAACCTCCATCAACTACTTCACCTCCGAAATCCCACCCAATTCCGACCCATCTAGAGTGTGGGCAAACGTTAAACGCCTATGCGGACTCTATCCCACTAAACATATCCACACTATCTATAACCCTTCCACCCATACTAACACAACCAACCCATCAGAAATAGCAAACATCTTCGGTAACGTCTGGTCAAAAGAAGCTGCGAACTCAAATGTTTCTAATACATTTAGATCAAATAAGAGCCTGGTCAACTACACAACGAACTACTTTCCATGCCACTCAGCGCTAGAAATATAAAAAGACATAAGCCTAATAGAACTTCTATCTGCCCTCAGCTCTCTCAAAGTTGCCACTCCAGGACCAGACCGCATCTCCTACTGCATGATAAAAAACACACCTTCCCCTTTTAAACTCAAAATTTTACAGCACTTCAATAATATCCTCAACTCTCATATACCTCAATCATACAAACTCAGCCTAGTCCTCCCTATTTTAAAACCCCAAAAACCCCAAATCGAGACCAAATCATACAGTCCTATTTCCCTAAACCCATGTTTAGCTAAAGTCCTAGACAAAGTGATTGCTAAAAGATTGTGGTGGTTTGTTTTAACCAACAAACTTTTGCACAACAACCAATTCGGTTTTAAAAGGGGAAAATCTGTCCTAGACAATCTACTATATGTTGACCATCTAGCGACCAGAGCCCTCTCCTTAAAACGACACATTTCAATCATTTCCCTAGATTTTGCAAAAGCTTTCGATAAAATAGGGATACATTCCCTCTTCCACCAACTCCAAAAATGGAAAGTAGGCCCCCGAATACTAAAATACGTGGCTAACTTTATGAACAACAGGAAAATCATAATCAAAAACGGAACCTCACTTTCCAACTCTTTCCCACTTGAAAACGGCATCCCACAAGGCTCACCCATCTCTGTTATCCTATTCCTAATAGCCTACAATTCCCTTTGTAACATCATTTCCATTCCTAGACAATTTAAGTTTACGGCCTACGCTGACGATTTCCATATAATCCTAGAACACAAAAGGAAAAAAAACCCCTCTACAAACCTAACAGCTGTCTTCCAAATAATTAAAGAATGGTGTACGTACTCAGGTTCCTCCCTCTTGATTAAAAAAAGCCAACACCTTCACATATGCGGGAAACACAATTGTAGAGCAAAAATATATACTGGTTCCCTAAATATCACTGAAACCAACACTACAAAAATACTAGGCCTCACCATTAATAATAAATACAACTGGTCCACCCACATAAGCAGACTAAAAGATAGCCTTTGCAAACCCCTAAACATAATCAAACACCTATCCTCCCCAAAATACAACACTAACACCTCATCCCTCATCCAAATTATCAAAACCATCCTAATTACTAAAATCGACTACGGCTTACGGCGCACCTACAAACTTAATTAACCACTTAAAAACCATTCAAAATTCAGCCATTAGAGCAGCACTAGGTGCATTCCGTACGACGCCAACCAACAACCTCCTCATCGAATCCAACATGTATACAATAGAACACAGAAGAGAATTTTTTACGGGCAAACTCTCAAATAAATTAATTCACTCTTACGACACCCCCCTTAGAGTTCTAACCAAGACCACCCAAAAAAAATGTAAATACCCAAGCACAATAGACCGAACCATAGAAATCTGCAAAAAACTAAACCTCCCCTACCTACCAATCAAAAACTACCCTAACAAAAAATACAACATGGAACTAATATTAAAAGCTACAAACACCGATCTGTCCAAATACAGTAAAGCCAACACCCCTCCATCTACCTACAAACAACTTTTCCAAACCCTAAAAAACACCCTCCCTAACCACCAATTCCTATACACCGATGGCTCGATGGCAAATGGCATATCAAGCTTTAGCGTCACCGACGAAAACAACACCATCAAATGTGGTCTTCTTCCAATCTACTCATCAGTCCTTACAACCGAACTAATAGCCATCCATGAAGCTATTAGACAGCTTTAAAAAATCCAGGAAAACATGCTATCTGCTCAGACTCCCTATCGTCCCTCAACTCTCTAACTAATTTTAACAACCACTCCTACTACCCCACAACCATTAAAACCTTATTACCAATCACTTCCCTAAAATTAAACTCATTTGGATCCCCAGTCACATCGGCATAAAAGGCAATGAGAATGCTGACAAAAAGCAAAAGAAACACAAAAATACCCGCTTATATACACACAAAACAACAACACTAACGACATTACACATTACCTCAAAAAATATATTAAACTAAAACAATCCTACTGCATAACAATACCTCTTCCTGGTACAACAATATCGTTAAAAATACTCCTTCCACCTTTTCGTATTCGCACACCAAACATAACAGGAAAACTCAAATAATCATAAACCGAATTCGACTAGGTCACACTTCACTTACAAACTCACACTACATGGACAGATCCCTTCCAAACACTTGCCCATATTGCAACAGCTCACATTTAAACATTGACCACATTTTAAGCTCCTGCCCTTCTCTCTCCCAACATAGAGCTACATCCTTCCTTTCCGACAACCCTTCCAACATCATAGCAAACCCCTCCAACGAAAACATAATTAAAATCATTTCATTTCTTCAAAAAGCCCAATTTATTCACAAAATCTAAAATTGTTCTCATCCCTTTAAATTAAATTATTACTGTAACCCCAGACGAGCGGAAGGCGTCAGCTGCTAATGCTCTTATTATAGTTAGTTCATAGTTTTAAAACTTAAGCTAGCTTTATATAAATAAATAAATAAATAAATGTAGAATAAATTAAATTTGTAAAAATGTCGTAAGATCTTTTACAAAAATTCACGAACATGGGCCTTTTTTTGTGCTTCAAGACCCGTATAACACCTTAGCTTTTCATATTTACTTGCAACTTTTTTTTTTAATTCTGAACAATTCCGACCTACATCTATATTAAGTGCAAAAGAAAGAAAACAGACGGACGTGCTGATATATAAATATACACATGCCATAAAAAGTATTCGGACAAACATGTCCCGCAAATTTAAATTAAAAAAAAAAATGTTGAAAAAAATCTTACAAATTTAATTTTTATTTTTACAGATAGTACATTTATTCACCTTTCGGTTGATGTAACTTAACCCTTCTAACACTTTTCCTAATATTAACAAAAATGTTAAAAACTACCAGATTTCGCATCAGAAAAAGTATGCGTACAAAAACAAAAATCAAAAGGAAACTCCATATTTTTAGCAAAAGGACTTGAATTTAATACGAAGTCAGGTGTCAGGTACCCCTTTAGTTTTAGGAATTCAGCCAACCGATTTGGCATTGACTGGACTAATTTCGTTGGGTCCTCCACCGATATTTTATTCCATTCCTAGACCATCACTTTTTTTAGCATATCCTTTGATGTAATGGTGTGCTGGCGGATCCTGCGCTCCTGGTTCTCCCACAAATGCTCAATGGGATTGAGATCTGGGGACTGCAGTGGCGAATTAAACTGGTTAAACTGGAGCACCCAAGGCTTCGTATTCATGGCACAATGGTTTGGGTCGTTGTCCTGTTGGAACCAAAAGTCATCCTCCAGTCCCAGTTTCGTGACGCTTTGATGTAAAATTTCTTTTAGGATGTTGATATACATCTTGTGATCCATTGTGGATTCAATGAAAACAAGATTTCCAACTTCACTAACTGCCATACATCCCCAAACCATAACGCCACCACCACCGTGATTAAAAGTTGGGGCACGGTTTTGTATGTCCAGGGCTGTACCATTTTTTTGCCACACAAGCTTACGGCCCTTAGTCCCGAATATGCAAAAATTGCTTTCGTCGCAAAAAATAACTTTTTTACAGAACTCCTGGGGCTTATTATTGAATTTTCTGGAGAATTCCATTCGTTTGATTTCGTTGACTTGTGATATGAATGGATTCTTCCAGTACGGCAGTACGGCTGTTAAAGCTAATACACAGCAGCTCCTGCTTAAAGTCTCGTGCCGGTCGCGAAATAACCTCGCTTTCAATTCTTGGCACAAACGTATAGATATAGTAAAGCTAGTTGTGCATGCATTTATTTATTATAAAATAAAATAAAAATTATATTAAAATTGAAAATTAATAGTTAGTAAAATCATCCCAGCCGCTATATATAACCAATGCATAAGCCCTCACATACAAGCAGCTGCAGCGGTGAACTTTTTCGTTTCTCTTTTTCGCTTTCGCTTGTCCGCCGTTAGCAACGTTGTAATTGTTTTTTGACTTTTGGTTTGGCGCGCTGACGATCAAAGTGACGCGCTACCCTGCATTCGGACGGGTATACTGATTTTTGTCGTCATTTGCAACCACAATTAATTTTGATACCTCGTGGCTCGATATTCAATTTAATATTTTTTTCGTTGTGGATAATTATTAAAAATAATTTTTTCGAACAAATTTAATAATTATATTAAATTGTTATTTACTCTTGGTTTTTGTTTCAAAAATTTATTTAACATTTTGTCGTCGTTCTAATTGAACAATTATCCTGTTTTAAAATTTATTTATTTTATTAATTTATTATTCTTTGGATAAATAATTTATTATATATATATATATTTATTTTCGTGGCTTATATAAAAAAAAAAGAATAAAAATTAGTCCAAATCTCTTGAACTTCTTGCGGATTTTAAAAACAAGCTCAAAAAACCAGTGATGAGCATCCGCCGATTAAATGGTCGAATAGAAGCCGGCCAGATTCCGATTGAAGAAGTAGAACTTAATTGTCGGCTAGAGATGTTAAATGCTTCAATTATTAAGGCAACTCAATTACAAGAACAGATCGAAGATTTAGGTGATGGCGATGAGTTCGGAGAAGAGTTGGAAGAGATTTCAATAATAACCAAGGCAAAAAAAAATGTCGCTTATCTCAGCCTTGAAGACGGCAAGCGAAACCAAAATAATTTGATCAGCTTCTGTAGCCCCAACTCGAGCTCGACTTCCGAATTAGGCATTGCCGAAATTCAGCGGCAAATATTCGGAGTTTACGAATTTCACTAGCCTTTTCAAAACTCTTGTTCATCAAGACGACAGCATTCCCGTTATTGCAAAATTCAATCACTTAATTTCTGGTCTTTCTGGTAAAGCTTTGGGAACTATTAAGGCCTACCAAGTCACCCCGAGAGCATTTATGAAAAGGCTATGATCAGCCTGAAAAAAGTGTATGATAACGAAAGTTTAATTTTTATGAATAATATTTCAACATTGTTTAGTCTTCCGAAAATAACGCAACAGTCAGCGTCGTCTTTAAGAAATATTATCGACACCGTATCACCTATATACGGTTCTTTGTTATCGATAGGAGACGACACCAAGATTTCGAATGCAATGTTGATCTACCTTGTTTTGAACAGAGTAGACCCAGTGTCCAAACAAAAATGGGAAGAACAATTAGATTATGAAAGGTTACCGCTTTGGTCCGATTTAAAAAAAATGTTAAACCGCCAATACCAGCATTTATCCGCTAAAGAATCGACGAAACCACAGCAAGATAAAGTTATGTCTAGCAAGCCACATAATCGTAGCTCATTTTCTTGTTCTTCGTCCAACAGTAAATCCCAGCAAAGTTGTAGCTATTGCAATGCAGGAGACCATATCCTAGCGAACTGTGGTCCGTTTGGTCGCCTTTCGGTAATGCAAAGGTTCGACTTTGTAAAATCTGCTTCCTTATGCATCAATTTTCGAGTTTGTGGCTCGCATCACGTTTTACTGCATAGATATACAGTGTCCGAAAACAGTTTAGCGTTGCCACCACCCCAAGAGATTCTTTCTCCCTCTTTAAATCAAGATCAGCCTTCCACGTCACATGTTATGCATGCGACATCATTGGACAGAGTGATTTTAGCCACGTCGATCGTAAGTGTAAAAACTAAAAACGGTGAATATAGTTGGGCCCGAGCACTTCTTGACTCTGGGTCCCAAACTAATTTTATAACAGAGGACCTTGCTCACCGCTTACAGATCCGTAAAGAGGAGTCGTGTATAAACTTACATACTTGGTATTGGCGAGTCCAATTCTCAAGTTAAGAAAAAGGTACATACAAAATGAGTCCAAATAAGCCAAAATCTCTCGAACTTCTTGCGGATCTTAAAAACAAGGTTAAAACAAGAGAGAACGCTATAGTCGGGTGCCCCGACTATCAGATACCCGTTACTCAGGTAAAGGGAGTGCGAGGGAGATGGAGATAGAAACTTTGATCACGCATAACTTTTTAACGAATGGTCCGATTTGAAAAATTTCTTCTACATTTCGATAGGTATTGATAAACACAATAAAACTGCATTTTTACTTTTCCGAATATAAGCGATTCTGGGCGTTAAAGGGGGCGTGGCACATTTTTGAAACAAACTTGCGCTGCGTAGGAACTCCTAGAATCTGCATGCAAAATGCCAATCTTCTAGCTTTTATAGTTTCCGAGATCTCAGCGTTCATACGGACAGACAGACAGACGGACAGACAGACGGACAGACGGACATGGCTAGATCGACTCGGCTAGTGATCCTGAACAAGAATATATATACTTTATAGGGTCGGAAACGCTTCCTTCTACCTGTTACATACTTTTGCACGAATACAATATACCTTTTACTCAACGAGTAGCGGGTATAAAAACCAGTGATGAGCATTCGCCGATTAAATGATCGAATAGAAGCCGGCCAGATTTCGATTCAAGAAGTAGAGCTTAATTGTTGGCTAGGGATGTTAAATGCTTCAATTATTAAGGCAACTCAATTACAAGAACAGATCGAAGATGTAGATGATGGCGATGAGTTCGGCAGCAAAGTTGCAGCTATTGCAATGCAGGAGACCATATCCTAGCGAACTGTGATCCGTTTGATCGCCTTTCGGTAATGCAAAGATTCGACTTTGTAAAATCTGCTTCCTTATGCATCAATTGTATGCGAAAGGGTGACACTGTTTCGAAATGCAAATTTAATAAATGTCGAGTTTGTGGCCGCTCGCATCACATTTTACTGCATAGATATACAGTGTCCGAAAATAGTTTAGCGCTGAAACCACCCCAAGAGATTCTTTCTCCCTCTATAAATCAAGATCAGCCTTCCTTCAGACAGAGTGATTTTAGCCACGTCGATCGTAAGTGTAAGAACTAAAAACGTTGAATATATTTGGGCCCGAGCACTTCTTGACTCTGGGTCCCAAACGAATTTTATAACAGAGGAATTTGCTCACCGCTTACAAATCCGTAAAGAGGAGTCGTGAGTTCTCTTTCGATATTTGGATTTTGAAATCAAAATCAGGATATCATCCTGACCAGTCGGTCAATATCAATGACTGGAAAATTCCAAAGAACCTACCACTAGCAGACCCCTATTTCTACAAGCCACATATGTCAATAGGAGCAGAATCACTTTTCGAACTATTTGCTGTTGGACAAATTAGACAAGGTCCTGACTTTCCAACTCTGCAGAAAACCCTCTTCGGCTGGGTTGTATCGGGTAGATATAAGGCATCTTCCCCTACAGAAGATGTAAAAGTTTCAGTTGTGGTAAGAGGTTTTAGTGTCTATTGACAGCACACTACAGAAGTTTTGGTCACTAGAAGAAATGCCATCTCTAAAGAAAATTCTATCACCTGAGCAAAAGTTATGTGAAGAACACTCCCGGAAACCACTCAGGTTTTGCCATCAGGTCGGTTTGAAGTAAGACTGCCGTTTAAATCTGATCCAAATGAGTTAGGCAACTCTTTCGCAACTCTTTGAGATAGGCAACAACTTGTCGCCTGAAATGAAGACAATGTACCTAGAATTTATGGGGGAGAACCTTTCCTTAGGTCATATGTCTCTTACAGATAAACTTCCTTCTGCTCCACATTATGTTATCCCACATCAATGTGTTCTGATACCCCAAAGTACGTCAACCAAGTTACGTGTCGTTTTCGATGCGTCTTGTAAATCATCAACTCAGAAGTCTCTAAATGACATTTTGATGGTTGGGCCGACAATCCAAGATGAGTTGTACTCAACGTTACTGCGCTTCCGGCTGCAAAGGTTCGCCCTGACCGCCGATGTAAAGAAAGTGTACCGCCAAGTGATGGTGAATGAAGCAGATAGGCAGTCTCAACTTATAAAGTAGAGAAGAGACCCCTCTGAGTCCTTAAGATTATACAAGCTCAACACCGTAACATATGGTACTGGACCAGCCCCGTTTTTGGCTATTCGGTGTTTAAAAAGGTAAAGTGAGTCTGCCAAACTTTCATTTCCTAGAGCTGCTTAAGTTATTGGATCCGACTTTTATGTCGATGATATGTTGACTGGTGCTGCATGCGTAGAGGAGTTAAAGACTCTTAAGTCTGCAGTATCTCAGGTTCTTTAAACTGCAGGTTTGGAATTGACAAAGTGGTTTTCAAACTCACCTGACGTTACCGCATCTGAGAGCACAGTTAAATCCATACCCATCTTGGACTCAGAGTCAACTAAGGCGTTAGGAATATCGTGGTTGCCTAACGAAGATGCCTTCAAGTTCCAAATTGACACTGCTGTCAAGGGTCTCCGAGCGACAAAACGGAACATACTATCGGTGACATCAAAGCTGTTTGACCCCCTCGGCTTATTAAGCCCTATTGTAATAAGAGGAAAGATCCTATTGCAGGAACTTTGGACAAGTACGTTAGATTGGGATGAGTCGATTCCTATTCATTTGGAAACAGCGTGGAATATGATAAAAATGACATTGTCTAAATTAGAGGAAATATCTATTTCCGGTTTGTGCATACCGATCCGATGTCACCGGTCCAGTTACATGCCTTTGCCGACGCATCCTTAAGAGTTATGGAGCTTGCGTCTACATTCGTAGCAAAACTGCAGAAGGTTATAAAATATCGCTGTTGACTTCAAAGTCTAAAATAGCGCCGCTCAAGACTATGACACTCCCAAGGCTTGAGTTATGTGCCGCTCACCTTCTCGCAGATCTCTGCCACAGAATCAAGCCCCTATTAAAGGTACCTATCGAACGAATTTTTTATTGGTCGGATTCTGAAGTTACGCTTCATTGGATCCGGTCTCATCCATCTTCATTGTCCACATTCGTATCGAATAGAGTTGCGGAGATTCAAGAGAGGTCAGGTGAAGCTACATGGCAGGTGAAGCTACAACCCAGCAGATATTGTATCAAGAGGTTGTGACGTCGACGAAATTATACAGTCAATTATACAGTCGGTTTACTGGACCTGCGTTTTTAAAAGAGGAAGATGCAAACTGGCCCCAGAATGCACACTTTGACCTAGATTAAGAAGTCCTACTACAAGAATCAAGGAAGACTGCAGTCGGACTGACCGCTGCTGTAAGAAATTTGGATTTGGTAGATGTCATCGAGGGATTTTCGTCACACCTTAAACTGCTTCGGGTGTTCGTTTATATGTTCCGCTTCATAAGAAAATGCAAAGACAAAAGTATGGTATTTGAAAAGACTTTGTCGCCGACTGAATATAATCAAGCTTTTCTAAAAATTGTCGAGATATTACAGAAGCACGAGTATCTTGAAGAAAGGGAAAAAGTTCGTAAAGGATCCAGAGTTGGCCCAAGTCTTCAGCGATTGCATCCATTCATCCATGAAGACAAGGGGACTTGGTGTCACTTTTCTTTGTTGCGAGTAGGGGGGCGACTAGCTAATGCTCCTATTTCATACGATGCCAAGTTTCCATTGTTGTTAACAAAACGCTCCCAATTTGTGCAGAGCTATGTTCGGCATCTTCACCATTCCAATTTTCATGTTGGTCCACGAGCCCTTGTGAGTCTCCTTCGACAGCGTATTTGGATCGTAAACGCTCAGGAGGTCTGCAGTCAGATAGTTCGATCATGCATACGCTGCTTTAAGTGTAAGCCTCGACTAATGACACAAATTATGGGAAATTTACCCGCAGATCGTCTCCGTTGTCTCCGCCCATCTGCTATATGTGGCCCTGTCAATACGATATTGAAAATTCGTGGTAAGCCTCCGTATAAGTCCTACATTGCGCCCTTTGTTTGTTTTGCGTCCAAAGCGGTTCATCTAGAAGTTGTTTCAGATTTAACCACAGATTCCTTTTTATTGGCTTTTCAAAGGTTCGTTGGGCGCCGAGGATGTCCCCAAGTCGTCCATTGCGACAACGGGACGAACTTCGTCGGAGCGAGTCGCCACTTCCATGCCCTACGAGAGATGATAGAGGACAAAGCCGACGCGATACGCGAATTCGCATCAAAAAGCGGATGCGAATTTGTGTTCACACCGCCGCGGGCTCCGCACATGGGCGGACTATGGGAGCCAGGTGTCAAAACTGCCAAGAGCCTACTCCTACGGGCGGTGGGCAGCGCGCTCCTAAGCGCAGAAGAGCTGGGGACAATCCTCTTGGGAATCGAGGCAGTGATGAACTCCCGGCCGCTCGGAGCAATCAACAGCGACCTAAGCGACGGAGAGGCGCTGACTCCCGGGCACCTACTGACAGGCGGGCCGCTACTCGGCACACCAGCACTCCGGACCCCGTACCAGGAGGGTCTCAGCTGCTTGCGGCGATGTTCTGGCGGCGATGGTCCCGGGAATATGTCCTGGGCCTCCAAATTCGGGGCAAGAGGCACCAGCAACAGCTTAACATCTGCGAGGGAGATCTCGTCCTCGTAGCCGAGGACAACCTGCCGCCCCAACAATGGCTCCTCGGCAGAATAGTCGCCAGGCACGCAGGGGAGGACGGCATGGTCAGGGGCGTCAACGTCCGGACTAGTGGAGGAGGCCTTTTTCGGCGGGCCATTTATAAGTTGGCGCCGCTTCCATTATGTTGAAGCCGGATAGGTGTTCAACGGGGATGGTGTTGGCTCAAATTTGAATTTTTAATGAAATTGTTAATAAACTTGAAGTTTAGTGTAAGTTAGTTTAGAGCGAAGGCCGGAGCACTATAAAGTTCACTCTCGTTCTCGGCGAAGTCGCCCCGTCTTCGCCAACCTTCGTTAAGCTAGGCTCTAAGTACTTTGTCGAAATATAGAATAGACATTCGTTGAAATTGAATTGAGCCGTCGACACCTTTTTCTTTCGTTTTTTCGCAAATTAATAATTTTAGCCACCGCAGTTTTTCGGTTTGAATAAATTAGAAAACTCTCCGATTTTTCAGTATTAATGCCAAACTGCAATTTAAAAGTAACAATAATAATAATGGGGTCCAAAATTAAATAAAACCTTTTTATATTTATTTTAGAGTATTATTACAGCAACCAAAGCTGCGAGCTAAATTGGTAGTAAAATCAAAAACTAAAATTATGTTTATTTTTTTCATACAATTTGGAATATTTAAGGGGGTTTTGAGTCCTAATTAAGAGTTGTTGTCCTAAACACAAGTACATATACATATGTGTACATACATATGTATGTATCTTAATAAGGTTTTTACCTGGGGTCCGGTAAAATTATTTTTTTGCTGGCCCTTGCAGCTGGAGTACATTTTGACTTTTCCATTGCCATCAGATAGCTGACATCGGCTAAAACCGCTTCCAAATCCGCCATAGCCTTTGTTCAATTTGGGTTTACTTGTATTATACTATATTATGTACTATATAAGTATTAGTTTTTTTTGCAAGTACTGGATCGATAATTAAAATAAGAATGTATCATCTTTGTTTCATTTTTGTTGTCCACAAAACTAAATGGTATATATATTTTTTCTAACACTGCTGGTTGAATTTATCATTTTACATTAAGTAAAAATATCGATGTTATATCTAAAGAGTTGACAATAATACAAAATATACCTTTTGCTCACTACGCCTTGAGGCAGATAGTTGACAGTGGGTGCGCAATGTCAGCAATTCAATTGCTTTATTAAGGCAGGCTTGCACCTTGTGAGGTCAAAAAAATCAATTTTTTTTTTGCATTTTCGGATAGATACATGTTTCAACTTTACTCTCCTAAAATTTCAAGTCGAAATCTCTTGAATTTATAACTTTCGATAACTTTCGTTATCGGCCGTTTGGTGGACCGGTGTCAAGCGCGTTGCCATTATAGTGCACATTTTCAAACGCGTTTTTCTCGAAACCATGTTTTCCGAGTTGGCGGAAGTTGTACAAGCCGCAAAAATTGAGCAATCGTCATGAAATTGTTTATACATGTTCCTCAGAAGTATGTGCATGGAATAAACTAGGATCTTTTGAAAATATTAAAAATTGTTTATTTAAAAAAATAATGAGTGACGAAAACATGAGGAAAAAACCGATTTTTTTTTCAAAAGCTCATAATTTTGCATTTTTCATGTTTTTTCAATAATCCTAGTTCAAGCCATGCGAACAAGTGTACAGATTAAGAATAATTCGTTTTTTGCGTTTCAGATTATTTCTTAAAATTCCAAAAAATCCGCCATGAGGACGAGTTTTTCGCGGACATGCCGCCATTGTTGGGTACTCCCCCTCCCCCCTTCGCTTGGATCGCACTCAAAAAAATTGTGTAGCTTCAATAAACTGTACCCTACAACTGGCTAAAATTTTATTCCCATACCTACCATACTTTCCAAGAAATAAATTCCAAAAAAAAATCAGGTTTTGGGCGCCAACAAGGTGCAAGCCTGCCTTAATGCCTAGTACTCAGATCGACCAACGACTACGCTAGCGTAAAAACTTTAATTTTTCCAGTGTGACCAAAATTTTGAGAGTTCATCAGAATTAAGCGAGCTACGGTCGTACTCTCAATCAGCTGGGTTGTTGACAAGCAGTTAAAATTCAAATATCGTATTTGCGGGAAAGAGCCTTTACAAGATATTATCAAATACCTTGGCAAGACAAGTCTGCCGCTGTACAAAGAAATTAAAAAACAATCCAATTTAAATTTAACAGTTGTTTTTTTTAATTTACTGATAATTATTTGCTAATTTAAAGTTCATAGCTGCACTTTTATTTGATTTTTCGTACATTTTTGACCTAAGAAACACTTTCCTCTGACAAGAGGCACCCCAGATAGTATTAATGTTCTTTTGTCGACAAAAGAGTAAGCTAGCGTAAAAACTTTAATCTTTCCACTGTGACCAAAATTTCGAGAGTTCATCCGATTTAAGCGTGCTACGGTAGTACTGTAAATTAGCTGGGTTTGTTGACAAGCAGTTAAAATTCAAATATCGTATTTGCGGGAAAGAGCTTTTAAAAGATATTATCAACTACCTTGGCAAGACAAGTCTGCCGCTGAACAAAGAAATTAAAAAACAATACAATTTAAATTTAACAGTTGTTTTTTATAATTAACTGATAATTATTTGCTAATTCAAAGTTCATGGTTGCACTTTTATGCCCTCTTCCCACAGAGATCCATCCACCATCCACCATCCGTTGAACGGATGGTTCATAAGGTTTTGCCGTTCCGAAAATTCCCAGTTAGTTCCCCATCCAAATTTTACGGACATTTTTATGCGATAGTTAGGCGATGTTTTTTCGATGCAACTCTGAGTTCTTCTTCTAGACAGTGAAAATTAAAACAATCACTGCGAAAATTAAAAAAAATAATGGCGGGTAACTTTTGGAAAAGGAATGCGCCAATTCAAAAAATTCTGCTCATACTTGTAAAATTTAATTAATTACTGCTCCATCCGTGTGGCAGCATTAGGTGTTGCTCCACTCTTTCCAAGGCGCATACCGTACTCACAACATGGAATATGAAATTATAATAAAACAAAAAACAAACATTTATATATAATGAACTTGATTTGTTACCAGTTAGACAATATTGGCCAAAAGCGGTTCATATTTTTTCTGCAGTCTGGCAAAAACTAGCAGACAGATTAGTTCGATTTGGTTCTTCGCGTAGATCACTTGCTGTCTGTTACCAAGTATCATTTATAACGCTGTTGTGCTCATTTTAAATGTTGTGCAAAATGCAACGGGCTAAAATGATGAGCCACAGCTGTTCAGATCAGCTGTTATCGGATGGTGGATGTGCTCTGT
The DNA here is from genome assembly GCA_018153305.1 of Drosophila kurseongensis. Classification (NCBI taxonomy): domain Eukaryota; kingdom Metazoa; phylum Arthropoda; class Insecta; order Diptera; family Drosophilidae; genus Drosophila; species Drosophila kurseongensis. The sequence goes on from JAECXX010000001.1 coordinate 2,747,788, forward strand.
GGGAATCGGAGTTTCACATTTGTCAAAAATCCCAACCGTTTCGAACGGATGGACTCCATGGGAAGAGGGCAATAAACGACTTGTGCCAATATTTAAAAATAAAGAATTTAACATCAACTGCACACCACAACCAGACCGTTGGATCAATAGAGAGAAGCCACAGAACAATTAATATATCCGATCTTACATATCAGTAAATAAAACTGATTAGGATGTATGGCTCCAATATTTTGTTTAATGTTTCAACTCAACCCCCTCTATGGCACACAGTTATTGTCCATATGATTTAGTTTTTGGTAAAACCAATAATCTACCAAAGTACTTTAATCGCATAGATAACATAGAACCACTATATAGCCTAGAAGATTATGCAAAAGAAAGTAAGTATAGATTAGAAATAGCATACAAAAGAGCTAGAAATATGCTAGAAACTTACAAGCATAAAAATAAAGAAACTTACGATTTAAAGAGTAACGACATTATTTTATCTATAGGATATAGTTTTACTAAGAAATGAAGTAGGAGTAAATGAAATGAAACATTGAAGATAGAGATAATATAGTTATTTCCGGAAATAAGAATACACAATTAACAGTACATAAACCCAGACTTAACATTTTTAATTAATAATTATATTACAAAAATAAACAAATTAAAAAAAAAAAAATTATACATATATATATACAGTGGATCAAAAAAGTTTAAGTACACCATTGTTGTGCAACTTAATGCAGTCAAAACGCTATTAACTAAAACAGATATAATTTTCAAATAATTTCGGTTTGGTAGGTTATATATTTTTAGAACATAAAAGTCTTTTTGTTTCCTTATTTTATAAAATAACAAGATAATAAAAAAAAATCATATAAATACTTCATATTCATAGTCAAAAAAGTTTAAGTACACTTAAGATAAAGTTAGCTCCTAGCTCGTTAATATTTAGTTGGACCTCCTTTTGCAGCAATAACTGCTAGTAGACGTCGGTGCATACTATATACCAACACTTTTGTGTCCTTTTTCTCAATTTTTTCCCACTCAGACTGCAAAATTATCTTAAGGGACTCTTTTGACGATATTTGGTGTTTTCTGATCCTTTTATCCAACAAATTCCAAACGTGCTCAATGGGATTGAGATCTGGAGACTGTGGAGGTGTATGCAATTGCTTGCAGTTGTAGAGCAGCCACTCCTTGACCAAATAGGAGGTGTGTTTGGGGTCGTTGTCCTGTTGAAACAGAAATGTTGTCTCATTCAACTGGAGCTGGGTCACGCTGTCCTTAAGATTATCCTTTAAAATTTTAAGGTATAGATGCTTGTCCATTGTAGTGTTTATAAACACAAGTTTCCCAACTCCAGCTGTCCCAACACACCCCCTGACCATCACGTTACCGCCGCCATGCTTAACGGTTGGTGTTAAATTTTTAAGCTCCAACGCTGTGTTAGGTTTCCTCCATACTTTTTGGAAGCCATCTGAACCAAAAATATTAAATTTGGACTCATCACTCCAGATAACGTTGTCCCAAAATGATTCCGGCTCGTTTACATATTTGTATGCGAAATCTAGCCTCTTCCTTCGATTTACCAAGGAAATCAATGGCTTTCTACGAGGTGTTCGTGCGTTGTACCCCTCCTTGTGGAGCACATTTCGAACAGTTTGAGAGTTTGCCTGAGCTTCGAAATACTTCCTCCTGTATTTTTGGTGCTGAATTTTTAGGATTGGCCTTTATCGAGCCAAGGATTTGGCGTTCATCCCTATCGGTCAATTTTTTCGGACGACCGGATCTTGGCTTTACTTGGAGGGTTCCAGAGTTCCCGTAGGAATTAATAATAGTTTGCACGCTGGATGGAGGCCTCTGAAGCATCCTACCAATAGCACGAGCTCCTTTTCCTTCCAAATAATGTTTTAAAATTATTTTTCGAGTTTCATGTGAAATTTCGCTTCCTCGACCCGTCTTGACCTCTCACTCCAGCAAAATCAAATGAAATGAACTTAAAATGCATAAAAATGCAAGCATCAGAAGTAGACTGAAGGAAGAATTCGCGATCACCGTTAGACTTGGAAGGGGAATTCCAAAGAAACAGAGAGATGACGAGTGTACGTAAACTTTTTTGGTGTGATTTTAAGCAATTTTTTTTGTTTTCTATGAATATAATGTTCACGAAGGAGTGACGTAGTTCATTTTGGTATATTCGAAATCCTAAAGATTAAGTTTATTGAAGTTAAAAAAAAAAATATTAATTTTGATAAGTTTTAATATATATATATTTTTATATAACATATTTTTAACAAAAAACACTGAGGTATGAAGTGTACTTAAACTTTTTTGGTCCACTGCACATATAAAAACAACTTCATAATATGCAGTTGTTTATAGTCAATGATCACTGTACAATAAATATGAACCAAATATTGTGACACTTTGTTGCAATAAATACAGAAACACTTGACTTCAGTTCAAGTGTTATACGATCAGCCACTTGAGCGCATAAGGCTTAAACGGTTGGTCAGCATTCTTATGCTGCCCCGCTACAGCCATATATGTATGTATTGAATTACATAAACATGTCCATGCATACCATTCCTTCTCTTATATATTAGCACTAACCATACAACATATAGACTGGTCATTTCATACAACGAAAATGGACACCAAAATTCTTTTGCGGGAGGCCCCCGGGCTAGTAGCGGCAGGCCCCGGACCAGTGCTGCCAATTAAACTTTTTTCCAGTCAAATCTGGCTATTTTCAATGTTGAAAAACGGTAAAAATTTGGAAATTGCGGGAGGCGGGAATCCTGGATTTTTTAAAAGCAGTTGGCTTTTTTCGCTTTTAATGATGCCACAAATTTCTTTTCTTGCCCCAAAGGGAAAAGTTCGTGGTGAAAGAGCAGTGTGAATAAAACTCAAAAAAAAAACTTTTTTTGAAAACATTTTTATTTTTAATAAAATAACGAAATTTATTTCTTTTATAAATTTATTTATAAAAATTAATTTATTTATCTAGTGGTTACCCACAAAAAAAAACGGGTAAAAGTACCCACAAAAAATGGCCTCCGAGGACAAGGGTTCTGGCCCATCCTCGGAGCATGCCGGTTTTAAAAAAACCAAATATTCTCCCATTTCAAAAAAGAAAAAAATAGTTGATCTAAACATAATGCAGGAAAGGAGCATCGAAGTAGAAATGGAAGAGGTAGAGGTAAAAGTTCCCGCAACAAAGCAAGCACTCAAACAAGTAAGTGAAAATACTGTTAAGCAAAACACAAGCAACGGAGAGGCTGGAAACAAAAAAAACAAGGAACAGGCAAAAGACATAAAGGACAAATCAGAGAACAACGCTCTACTATACAATAACTACCACAAAGGACCGTTCGTAGTTTACATCGACAAAATTGGTACAACTAACTCTGACAACAAATACACAAGAGCGCCAATAAATCCGCTCGAGTTGAATGCAGTACTTGTCAAACTTAAAATTAATGATATTATTTCGGTTAGCAAAATTGGCTTTGGTCGCTGCAAAGCTGATTGCAGATCAGCGACGGCAACAAACAACATTTTATCCTCCGACTTAAAAAACAATGGTTATGAACCCAAGATTTTTAAACAATATATTTTTTAAATTTTTAATATTCCCGCGCAATTTTCTGACGCTGACCTCAAAGAGTATATTTCCTCACCAGTGCCGATTCACGACGTCATTCGTGTAAAGACGAGAGATAGGGAAAATAAAGAGAATTTTTTTAACACTTCAAGAGTGAAAATTCTATTCAAGGGAGCGGAAATCCCAAATGAAATTCAGTTTTTGTACACCAAAGTTAACGTTAGTCCGTACGTGCCGTTCAGCCAATGTTTTAGGTGTTGCAATGCTCAGCATTGCAAGCGGCAAGAACAAAAATGCAGCAAATGCTCGCTCACTCATAGCAAGGAGCAACAATGCTCTCAAGTTGTGTTTGCCAACTGCAAGCAGCAACATTTAGCGACCTTCCTCGAATGCCCAGCACGAAAGAGAGCGTACGCTATCCAAAAGTGTATGACATTAGAAAATTCCAAATTCCAAATTCTTGACGAATTTGACACAAATGATGTAACTCAATTCCCACAACCGAAATGGCAGAAAAAATCTGCAATCCCAACCCTGCAAAACAATACTAAATTAGTAGCACAACATATTTACGCGCAAAATCCCTTTAGCAAAGTAGTTAGGAGTTCTCTTAACAGAACGAACGAAGAGAAAAATGCCCGTGACTCTATGAGCAGCTGAAAGGCCGCTCTTAAGGAACATACCTTCACTCCCTGTGAAAAGTTTGTGCACACTCACGCTGGCACTAGTTTAACATCTCCACACGCTCCTGATAGTCATGCAAATGCCGACAACGCAGCTCTTGAAGCTGCAGAGTTTAGCTTAAATCAATTATCTTTCGATATTTTATCATTTTTAGTTAGTGGATCTACAAACCTAGTACCTGAATCAAGAAACTTTTTAGAAAATAATTGCAATGACCAACCCAAAAATAGATTTGTTTAAAATAAATCAAGCTTTTCAAATCATTTTTGATATTTATATTCGATTTTTGTTTTTTATAATTTGTCAATTTACTTATTTGTTTTTATTTATTTATTTAATGTTTATTTTTAATTTTGTTTTTTGTCTATTTTATTTTATTATTATTTAATCAACTTAACATGTCTTCAAAAATGCTACAATACAATATTCAGAGCCTAACGGCAATAACAACAAACAACTGTTAGAACTTTTTTTTAGTTAATAATGACATAGACATAGCAATGCTATCTGAAATCTGGATAAATGACAATTCCATGTGCAGCTTAGCAAATTACAACTTTGTTAGTAAACCACGTCCTGATGGATATGATGGTGTAGGAATTTATTTGAAAAAACATATCCGATGCAGATAAATTAATTGCCATACAAACCTAGAAGCAATAGGCATTTGCACGACTAATTTGAAGCACATTGTCAGCATTTTCAGCATTTATGCAGCACCAAATTCGGACAATAGTTCCTTTGAGCAAGGCTGTAATGATATTTTTAGCATTGCAGCTCAATCAAAGGGACTAGCTATTGTAGGAGGTGGCATTTTGAAAACTTAATAATTACTTCTAAGACAATCCACTCCAACAATTTAATTGACATAGATGCAAACAATAAATACTTACCTAAGAAATACTGGGACGAGAACTGTGACAAACTCTTTAGATTAAGAAACGCGAGTAGGCAAAAATATTATAAAACCAAACTACATGCAGATGCTATTGATTACACTAATATCAATAAACAAGAAAATAAAGCTAACTTCGGGCGGAGCCGAAGTTGATATACCCTTGCAGAATATTCTGTAAATTATATTCTCCAAAATTATTCATATGATTCATTTTAACACTCATAAAAAATCTCAACTTCCTAACTTCAAAAACACCAAAGTTATGGCATTTCCAATCGTTCTGTTACATGGCAGCTATAGGATATTGTCGGCTGATCCTTATGAAATTTTGGAGGTCAGATTGATTGGCGAAATATAAAACCCATAGAAAATCCCACTTCCTAACTTAACAAACACCAAAGTTATGATATAGTGGGCCAATCCCGGCCGTTCCGACTTATATACTGCGTGCAAAGGAAAGAAGGGTGTGTTTCAATTCGATATCTTTAAAACTGAGAGACTAGTTCGCGTAGAAACAGACAGACGGACAGACGGACATGCTTATATCAACTCAGGAGGTGATCCTGATCAAGAATATATATACTTTATAGGGTCGGAGATGTCTCCTTCACTGCGTTGCACACTTTTGACCAAAATTATAATACCCTCTGCAAGGGTATAAAAACTAAATAACTATTTTTATACCCGTTACTCGTAGAATAAAAGGGTATATTGTGTTCGTGCAAAAGTATGTAACAGGTAGAAGGAAGCGTTTCCGACCCTATAAAGTATATATATTCTTGTTCAGGATCACTAGCCGAGTCGATCTCGCCATGTCCGTCTGTCTGTCCGTCTGTCTGTCCGTCTGTCTGTCTGTCCGTATGAACGCTGAGATCTCGGAAACTATAAAAGCTAGAAGATTGGCATTTTGCGTGTAGATTTTAGGAGTTCTTACGCAGCGCAAGTTTGTTTCAAAATGGTGCCACGCCCCCTCTGACGCCCACAAGCCACAAGCTGTGGCCACAGTTTTGATGCTATAATAAAAATTTTAATTGATATGTATTTGTTTCGTCAATACCTATCGATTGGCCTAATAAAAGTTTGCCACGCCCACTCTAACGCCCAAAAACCCATTAATCGCTTAAGCCTGGCTAGCGCCTACATTTCCGCCTTTCATGGCCC